>OY986435.1:303311407-304661407 GCA_963920525.1 Dichetophora obliterata | reverse complement strand
AGTCGACTCCTATGAAATTTTTGTATGTTTTTCGAAAAAAAAATTTAGGGGAATTTTAGGAGGATTTGACATCCAATCTAGGGGTAAATAGTGAAAGGCACTTGGCAGCACTGCTCGAGAAAGGCAAAAGGTGAGATATATATATAAATGCAGAGCGGTGCTCCAAGCCAAAACAAAACAAAACAAAAATACAATTTTTTATTTCTTTGATATGTATTGTCTTAACCCATGTCATAAAGACGATGATGCTCTATCGCATCACTAAGTCGGATGTCGCAGAACTAGCCGTATCACATAAAAATTATTCAAAATCAAAATTAGGTAAAAATGAGCACATATGTGAAAAAATTGTCCCGTCTTTAAGGCGTTAAGGAGATTAATAAAAACACGTCCGTGGCCTGTTAGTATTATTATAAAAATAAATTTTTATGACTCCTTAATATACGCCCATAACAAATCTTCATATTGATGCACTGCATTCAGTCAATCATCACTTAAATATTATTAACATTTACTGTCTTAGTTGGGGAATTAATATTAACACCTCTAAATCTCAAGCCATTTGCATCAGAAAGGCTTCTGGTAAATGCAGCAAAAAAGTTGTACCTCAAAGCAAATCTCTTACTCTTACTCTTAGCGGGGCAAATATTAATTTTAATAATAGTATCAAATAATTGGGCATCACTTTTAATAAACACTTTAAATTCAATGAGCATGCCAGACTTGCCATTCAAAAAGTTAACAAAAAAAAGCCATATTCTCAAAATTTTTTCACAGTAAATCTTTAAGTGAAAAAACAAAACTTCTTATTTACAAAGTGAGTATTCGCTCTTCCATCTTATATGCATTCCCAATTTGATTTACGGTCTCGCCAACGGTTGCCAGGGAATTAGAAATAGTAAAAAGAAAGGTAATTAGACTTTGTATCGACAGAAATTTTGAAACAAGAACGAAGAGATTCTCTAATAATTACATTTATAGGAAAGCTCTTATAACTCCTCTTTGCCAATATGCTTTGCAGCTTCAAAAAAAAATTCATTAAAAGTTTAGAATACCACGAAAACACTCATGAATGATATCTATAGACGGGAATTAGATTTTAATTGGTCCGACTCGAGCTATTTGTCCCCTGTGGGTATCACCCATCCGGATAATCCAGCGGTGGACCTATTTCTGCCCGATTTTTATACCAATACTTCTCCTAATAGGCATAGAGGCTAAAGTTATAATATACTTTAATCATATTATATATTCATAGTACATAATCATTTAATATTTTAATTTACTTTAAAGATTTTTCATACAAATGTGCCATTCATATAGTAAAGTATTTTATTTATTTATTTTATTTATTACGAAAATTATTTTCTCTAAAAGCCAATCTTGAGTATTGAGCAAAACTCATAAATTCTAACTCAAACAAATGTTAACAGCAATCTTGTTTTAATCAACTATTATATCGAAGCATGAAGCTTGTATTCATTGTTTGTTTAGTCATTTAAATTTTAGATAAAACATTATAGTCTAATAACTTTAATATGTTTAACATAAAATATTGTACAGTATTACACTTTTGTCATTAGTAAAAAAAGTCTCAATAAATTTATATTTGAGGAAAAAATTAATAATGTTTTTTTTAACTGATTCCCACTTGAGTTGTTTTTCTCAAATTTTTATAAAAATATGTTTTCTTACATTAATATTAAGAAAAAGAATCAAATATTTTAAACGTCCAATAATTCTTACGATATTTCTGACGGAAAATCTTATAGAGATGTTGAGGCTTAAACATATTAGGCTCGAGCTGGCTGCAGCTAATGTCAAAAATCAACAAAATGTTCTGCAAACTACTTAATTTGACCGAAATGACTAAAGCTAGCTCGTCTTTAAGTCATTGAAAAAATTCGCCAATTTGTAAATCAATTTGTTTTGTTGGGTTTGCTTGAAAATAAGTTAATGTTAATTTAATTAAAATTCATTTGAAAGAAAAAACAGCTGATTCCTTACGGATTATTCAATTTGAATCGCTTTGGCTGCAGCCAGATCAAGTTAACGAAACTTGACAAAAAAGCTGGCTTGAGAAAAATATGGCATGTACCAGCTCGAGCCTATTATTTTTAGGCCTTTAATAATGACACAATTTTGTTATCCAATAAAAGTATTTAGTGGAATTTTTATTGTTTTTTTTTTTATGTGCCTACATAAAAATCGCTTACATCTTTTGTTCGATCTTATTTAGCATTGAAAAAGAAATAAAAACATTGCCGATTTAAATTGAAATTTTAACAAGACTCTAACAAATAACAAAAATTTGAGGAATTCCCTGTATTAATTTGAATACCACGCCGATACTAAGAGGTAGCACGTAAGAGAATCGGCAAAGAAAAAAAGACAGCTCTTTGATTTGACATCGGCGTTTCTATCGAAATGTAAACAAAAGAGGAACTGTTCAATTTATTACCATGTTGACCGTGTAAAAGCGGTGGAGGTTCGAGTAAAAGAAGAAGCCTTAAGAGGTATCGTCGTTGGCATGTCGTCGGCGAGGTGTCGGCATTGATTGGCATGGAAATATTCATATTTGTTAATGAGATTAAAAAAAATTAATAACTAAAGCTGAGAGAATGAAATTTGCTGTAAATAACCAAAATACTGAAGAACTACGTTCCATCGCGAAATTTAATATTCACGAATGTGTGGGTCAGTATGCAGATTTTAAATTTTAGCCAATTGGATGCAGCGAATTTAAGCTAGACAATGAAAGAGCAACAGAAATCGCAAATTAGGCAAACAAATGTGTTGGATTGTTAGTGCATTAGGCAAAAATGCCGAGCTGTATTTGGTATAAATACTGCAAAAGTTGAACTTAAAGCTCATACAATATCTTATCATCGAACAAGAATTACCATAGAAGGACAAAGGATTTAGAAAACATGCGTGCTTTTATCGTGAGTTCGTTTATCTAAAATACATTGGAGTTTTTTACAAAATGCTTTTTATTTTAGATTTTGAGTTTGGTTGCTGTAGCTTGTGCCGACAAATTGGGCTACAACTATCAACCCGTTGAACACTCCGATTCTGGATTATCTTTCGCTCCAGGTTCTGGTCTCGGTTCTGGTCTCGGTTCTGGAATTGGTTCAGGTCTTGGTTCTGGATTTGGTTCTGGACTTGGTTCTGGTCTAGACTCTGGAGATGGTTCTAGATTGGGCTCTGGAGACAGTTCTAGATTCGGCTCTGGATTCGATTCGGGACTAAGCAATGTTGGTTCATCGTATCTGGCACCAGCTGCTAGTTCTCTAACACCATCATATGGTTCTGCTGCACTCTCAGAACCCATTCAACCTGCTGCTTCATCTTTCTCTTCACCTGGTGCTTCATCTTACTCGTCACCTGCCTCTGAATACAACAAGGAATTCTACACCTACTCAGCACCAGAAGGTGATTTTGATGATGCAGATGCCAGTCGTCAAATTTCCGACTCAGTGAAACAAGGTCTTCGAGTCATCTTCATCAAGGGACCCGAAAACAAAGCTCTCGAAAATGCTGCACTTAATTTGGCCAGACAGGCAAGCGATCAGAAGACAGCCATCTATGTACTCAACAAACAAGCCGATATCAGCGATCTGGCCAACAGGCTCAATTCCATTCGCAATAATAACAACGCCAAGCCCGAAGTTCATTTCGTCAAGTATCGCACACCTGAGGATGCCGCCAATGCTCAACAGCAGATCCAATCGCAATACGATTCTTTGGCTGGCCCATCTCAGTCTCATAATGGTGGTCTTGCTCCAGTGCTCAACTTTGCTTCGCAAGGATCAGCACAACGTGCTCCCGAAGCTCGTGCACCGGGCAGCTCATACCTGCCTGCATCCATCTTCAAACGTACCTAAGGAATCAACAGTTTTAGAACATGTTTTTAAGAGTTTCACTATATGTGGGTGAATGCGACTGATTTGTTAAGTTTTTGTTGAAATATGATATACGAAAAATAAATAAGAAAATAAGCAATATAAGATAAATATGTATTTAATTAGAGCTAAAAAATGGTTGTGATGTTGCAATCAGTATGTGCACTGTTACGGTGGCGGTCATGGGCTCATCATGGTCATGCATTGTTGTTGTTTCAATGTAAATTAAAAATTTGAGAGCGAGAGCAAGAGAGTAACTTTTCACCACCACGGTCACCAAATGATTCGACACAAATATGAAATCATGGGATCAAAACAGTGTTGCGTTGTGGAATTATTCACAGCATTTGTGTTTAGGCATGAAAATAGTACATTTTTAGTACGGAATATATGAAAGCAGTAAGGAAACCTGCTTAATAGCAACACTAATCGGTTGAAAAAATACTGAAAGTAGCAAAAAGTATACTGGTGTTCAGGAATCATATGACCACCAGCATAACATACTATCGTCACACAGCTCATCAAACGAAAATAGAGAGTAAAAGCTGTCATGACCAGGGATCATATGACGACCACCGTAACAACACCCTATTGGATTAAAGAAAATGCGATTTTCTTTAAGGATTTCTGCTAGGGTACGGTGATAGATATATTGCTGTGGTTTATAGCGAACAAATTCTTTGAAATATTTTTTTTTTTCAAATTTACAGATCTCTTTACCTATTGGCAAATTTGCACGGAAATATTTCATTTCAAATTTTTTCATTCTAAAAAATCAACATACAGCTTAGTTATGCCGTGATAAAATAGCGTCTTGCAAAATTTAATTCAAATCTCTTTTGCTCATGATACCATTTTTTAGCACTTCCTTTTTAATATCTACTGCATTCGATTAATACAATTTCAATCAAGAGAAATGTATTCCTCTAATATCATAGCATTTTTTATGAGATATAAACAAATATACATTCTGTTGAAATTTAACAGAACTGTGCAAATTAAACAACAACGGTTAATTATTCTTCCATATTTATTTTATCACCTTCAAAATAATCACCATCGGAGGCAACACACATACGCCAACGTTTTTTCCATTTTTTCAAGTATTTCTGGTAGGCCTATTTCGGCCCTCTGCGAATTCTCTTTGTAGACTTCAATCGTCTCAAGATGTTTTCAACGAAGTGACAGTCTAAGTCCTGGGAATAGGAAAAAGTCACATGGAGCCATACACGGGCGTCTGCAGGATTTCTTCTAGGGGGGCTGAAAAGACAAAAAGGAGTCTAGAATGTGCATAAAGAAAATTTAACCTATATAATTTTATTTTCTGAGATTGTTGGTAGTAAGGTCATTTTGCCTTGGGGATCACTCCGGTCGATCAGTGCTACGATCAGGTGTCGTTTAGTCACGTCACTGGCCTTGGTTCTTACCTCCTGTTTAGGCTGCGGGATTGTGTTTGTGGTCGTTTTCTGCTTCTGTCGTTTGCTTGCTGGAGCTCCGACTTACGCACTTTCCACCGATCTTTGGCGTTTTTGAGCAGCCTGCTCTTCTACTTTGTTCGCGAACTGCGAAGTCGTAGGTGCAAAGCTTGGTCTGCTCGTGAAGTGTATGCGACCCTCTTCCACCTTTAGCTTAGCCCAGGCGAGCGACTCCTTCTCTTTGGAAGAGAGAGCAATCTTGTCTGACAGCCGGCTGTAGATTTTAAGGGCCGCTTTGTAGTTGGCCTTGGCCTTCAACCCCTCCTTTGACTTGGTCTTGGGCCCTTCCTTGCGAGAGGAGCTGGAACCCGCTGACTTATTCGGAGAGAGGAGAAGCCTGTCCTCAACTGAGTTTGCGCTATCGTGGTCCGAGTCTGCATCGACTATAGCACCCCTACGCAGTAGTGTGGATTTTTTGGCAGTAGTTGTCTTTATACCCAGGCCTGCTCCCGCCTCGGTGACATTTTTGGCAGTAGCTTTGCAACCGCTATGGCCTGCTCTAACTAGGGGAGGTGTGACTGCTGGCGGCACGCAGTGAGGATTGCTCCTCACTGTGTCCACCGGCGGCCGCTGGTGCTTTTTGTTTGTTTTTATTAATTTGATCTTCCATATAATTCCCACGAGTGTGGGACAAGGGAAGGTCCACACCCACAGAGGTCCCTGTGCGCGGGTAAGGCTGGATAGTACCGGAGGGCGCCTGGTATCCGGTACGCTCCGTTAGGGACTGGACTATTTTTAATGGGCCTCCAGCCTAGCAAATCCTCGGCACGGGTCGCATAACACCTTGATTCGGCCCATCGGAGGGACTAGGTGTGGGATAGGAGAGGTGAGATATGGGATGAATAGGGAGGGTATGGGGAGTGAAAAAGGGGATATAGGGTAGGAGTGAATAGCTACTAGTGCATCGCCAGGATGCAGCGACTTGTATGACCCCTGTCAGAAGCTTGCGCTTCCGTCATTCCAGCCTACTGCATCCTAGCGACCTAAGCCCCCACACCAACGTCAAGGTTGCTATTCCAGTGGAGGTTTGACCATAACTTATTCTAATAAAAAATTTTTTTATTATCCAAATTTTTCATGATTAAAAAAAATTAGTCCTCGATATAAAATTGGCCTACTCTATTCATAATATCCAACTTTGTTATTTTGCTGTTGAACAAGAAGCCTTGCTATCGCCTAGATTGCTGCAACTCACTCTATTTTAAATGCTGCTGGATTATAAGAAATTTTCATTAATTTCGGAAGAATTCAAAATTTATCGAAATTGAATCATCTTTATGAGCGAAAATTTATTTTTTTTAAAGCCAAATTTTTTGAAGACATTTATGTTTATAAAATTTATTTTACTTTGTTTCTGCTTGTTTACAATTACTTTAAAAAATAGCAAATTTGCTTATCATCAAAGTTTATATGCGGTATTGGCTTAAATACTCCTTGCCATCTGTTGCTACGAAGAATGATCTTCGACTAATAAGGTATATCATTCAGGTATAGCATTCTTCAATTTCTCGTGCGAATAACTTCTTAATTTCTTCCGTTACATTCGTAGTATTTACTGGTGGTTTCGTACTATTTACGAATTACAAATAATATTAGTAGAAAACTTTCATTCGTATGTTGACCATACGCATTATTTGTAGAACGTACGAATTATTAGTTGAGTTTTAAAAATTTAAAACCGAAATCGTTCTATTCTAAATATTTGAATGGTTCAGCACACAAAAGTGATAAGTCAAAGTTTTTCAATTTCCAGAAACATTTTTTCTGTTTTAAACTTAAATGTATTGAAAATGAGCGTTTCTGAAAACTTAAAAATTTTCAGTTATCACATTTATGCGCTTAACCATCGTTAAGGAAATGTATGATTGCAAGATGGCCGTATCCTACTGGAAGAGTAGGTGACTTATAAGCTAAAGAACCACGGTTCATACCTCAGCTCAGACAGAATGTTTTTTTTCTTAATTAGGTATTAGGATCATTTGTAAATGTAACAAATTTATTCGTACTATATACATATGTTTTTGTACGAATACGAATAAAATATCCATAATATGTACTAATGTACGTCGATTCTACATTTGTTTTTGCACGAATACGGATAAAATATTCGTCATATGTACCAATTACGTCCATCCTACGAATCCTAGACGTGGCTTAAAATTACGAATAGAATTCGTCGATTTAAAAATGCATAGTTTAAATCAGCTTTATTTATAAATTAACATAAAAAAAAATTTTTTTGTAATGTCTTTAAAATATATTAACACACATTATAAACATATCGTCAAATCAAAAAAGGCGTAAGTCAAAACATTTAAAATCGACTTTTTGATGTATTATGATGCACATTAACAAAATACAAGTTCCCGCAAAATGTTACACTCCTACAACTAAAAGTGGCGTTTGTATAAACAAAGTTCTAAAAGACCTAAGTTTGATTGCAATATACAATTTAGAAAATCTTTTACTTTTCCCGTAAAATTTTTTATTTGTACCTAACGGATTTTTTTATTTAATATGATGACATATTAAAAATTTTGCCTGCCTAGGTAAAATTTCCCCCCGCGGACGCCCATGGAGCCATATCTGGCGAATATGGTAATACTTCTTGAACGGTAGGTGCTTCATTTTTTTTGGCCAAATAATCGCATAATATGCGTGATGTGTGATCTGGTGCATTATCGTTGTGCAAAAGTCATGAATTGTCAATCCATATTTTGTCGAACATTTTCGCGCAAACGCTTTCAAAAACTCAAATAATATTGAGCGTTGACCAATTGACTTTGCGGAAGGAATTCCGAGTGCGCGACAGCTTGAGAAACGAAGAAAACAGTTAACATCACCTCTACTTTTGAACAACTTTGTCGTGCTTTTTTCAGTTAAGGCTCATATGTATAGCACTACTCTGCAGATTGTTGAGCGACGTCATGCTTGTACAGTGGACAATGTACACCCAAATCTTGTGACCAGTTTTGATGCGTTGAGTGTCCATATCGTCCATTAAAAGCATGTCCTGAGCGACAGATTTGCGAAAATCTTTTTAAAAAAAAGGAAGTTAAGCTGTTTTGGCACAAGTGGCGCTGAGCTAACACCAGACTTAAAAAAATAATTGAGCATGCACAGAACAAAGCATAGAAATGCTTATAAAAAGGGCTCGGATTTTGATGACCTAAAAAACTGCAAAAATATTAGCTTAAAAAATGGCAAAAATTACCTTAAACCTGCAGAAATAACCTAAGAACTGACAAAACTGACCTAAAAACGCAAGCAATTGCATAAAAAATAAACGAAAAATAAAGCTTTAAAATAAGACATCACTAAACTTAAAATTTATTTTATATAATTTTTATACATAGCATTACAGTGTATTACAAGGTACATTTTTAAGTTATTAAAATTGAAAGATCGTCGATTGTCTGGCAAAATGTTTTTGTAAACAGAAAAACTTCTTTCTACTTCTGCACTGATGAGAGGAACATATGTATTTAAAACACGATATGTCATGGGATGTAAGGTACTCTTTTAATTTCAAAGCATTAAAAATCTTATCCCCTAATTTTTCAGCAATAAAGCATAAAAATAGAGTTAAAAAAACTGGTATATCCTGAGTTTTTACCTAACACTTGTTTCATATTTCTACATACCTTTTCGCCAGTTTCACTACACGAAGCGATTTTTTTCATCGAGATCTATAAACAAAGCTGCTCCTTTTTCGAAAGGTAATGTTTTTATATTGAAGGAATTCTATTGTTTAAGGAATATATTTAAAAATTTAAATTTTTACTTTTTTTAGTACGAAAAAAAAAACGAAAAACGAATTCTTTTAAAATTACACTAAACCGTTGACTTTATATGATTTAAATACAAATTCTAAATGTTTGATAGTTTAAATCATACTTGATTTTAAATACAAATTGAGCTTAAGGTCAAAGTTAGAACAAGTAATTAAAGTTAGAAAAAAAATTAAAAAATCACTAGCTGATCTTATTGTACAATTTCTGCCCGGCTAAAGGCGTCATCAGAAATCTTTGTGATACCCGTGCAAGCGCGCACTAATGCACTGCACCAACGGAAACAGCTGAAAACAAAATCAGCGAAATTCTAAAAACAACTTCAGTAAACATGCTTTGTTAGTGCAGACTTCCAGCAGGCTGTTGGACTACATATAATAACATAAGCATAGAGACTAAAGTAAAACAGAAATACAACAACAAATGTGAAATTATGAAAATTGAGAAAAACTGAGAAATAGACACTTCAAATCTCATCGCCCCGGTGGTGCAGTGCGTTAGCGCGCGCTTGCACGGGTATCACAAAGATTTCTGATGACGCTTTTAGCAGAGTAGAAATTTCAATCAGATCAGCTAGTGATTTTTTCCTTTTCATATTGAAAAAACTTTGTTGTTGTTGTTGTTGTTTCTTTGGAAAAATTCGTTAGAACAATTAATTGTTCTAACTTTGACCTTAAGCTCAATAAACGATTTTAAACTATCAAACAACTAGAATTTGTAATTAATATCAAGTATGATTTAAACAATCAAACATTTAGAATTTGTGTTTAAATCATATTAAGTCAACATAATAAATATAGAGGTCATTTAGGAAAAAACTTTAATCAAATGGTAGAGCTCGACCAAACGGTAACGGAATCTTTGGAAAGATTAAGCACAATAAACGATTTTTAACTATCAAACAACTAGAATTTGTATTTAAAATCAAGTATGATTTAAATCATATATAGTCAACATAATAAATAGAGAGGTCATTTAGCAAAAAACTTTAATTACACTAAAACTACTAAAATTACCTAACAAATTAAAAATGCTCTACGAATTAAAAATGTCTTCAAATGAGAATAAAATAACTTAAAAATCGCTGAAAACTAACTTACCTGAAAACTAAAATCGCTAAAAAACGATGAAAAATTACGAAAAAATGACATAAAAACTTTTCATATTTGGAATTTAGGAAACATAAATGGACGTTCTAAATCATCAGAAAATGTCTTAGAAGCAGCAAAAGAAGATGACATGTCATCAAAATCCTAGCTCTGCTTATATTTGTCCTGTCAGCATTTCGGATGTTGTGAAACACTTTGATTTCCTCGAGACACAAAGCGAGGTTTTAGATGGATTTAAGAACTTTTTTAAAGTTCAGTTCATAAGTAAACTCAAGACCAAACAGTTTGTAGAGACTAAAATGAATAAATATAGTTAGTTTTTTTTTAAATAAGACAAACGAAGATTTTACTAATTTGCTTCAACCCGTTGCATGCTACATCATGTAAAATGGTGTACGTCGATCTAGTCGATATACCAAGCTCGCCAGCTATATCTCTCACTGTCACAGGACGACAGATCGCTACATCAGTTGACAATTTGCCTCAACAATTTTACCAATCAAATTCCTGCGTACTTGATAGAGCAGACTCTTCATAGGTTTTCTGCAACATTTTCAATGCATCCGGATAAGAAATTCCGTTGACAAAATACAATTTCAAACACAATATTTGCTCAATTTTTTTCATTATAAAATTCGCAGGTCAGACTCAAGGTGAACTTGTTTAAAAATCAATAAGAAATAAACTACGTGACAAATCGCGCTAAGAATTAACTCCCAAGCCTACAAAAGTGTTACCAGCCTGAAAAAAACTAATTATAGAAAACTAATTATATACATGAAAGATATATATTTGAAGAAAATATCTAATATTTTGTTGTCCAAATATTGGACTAACTAGTGGGATACAGCAAAATTTGGAATGAATAAAAAAAAATGTTTTGTCGTGATCACTGCTGCTCGTCACTGGATCATATGAAATAAAAAATGGGATCATTGAAATAATGATCCTTCTATTTATTTATTTATTTATTTGTTGCAGATACTAGCATAATAAGAACAAGTTCATACTTAGAATAATGGATTTCCTTAAACTTAATAACATTACATCTTTTTATTAATTGTAAATTACATATATTTTTGATTTTTTGTTTTCTCATAAATTAAGACCAAAATATCTTGACATCGGGTCAGACTAAAAAGGACTACTTCTTTTATGTCACCTAGTGGGGAAAAGATGCGTTTAAAAACAAAAAAAAAATGTAATTTGAAAATTTTTTTTATATTATTTACGTAAAAATTTTTAAAGTCTCTATGTGTTGTAAGCTTTTCACAATAAATATCAACGCTAGTGGAATTCGTCGAAAAAAATTTTCGCCATGACTTCTGAACCCTTAAAGAACACACTTTCATTTTATATCTTTGGATGTTGATGATTCATATTATAAGCTAAATAATAATTATGAACTGCTGAGAAACTTTATATTTAATTATAAGGGTGGGGGAGTTGCAATATACTATAAGTCGTCTTTGAATTGTAAAGTCATTAGTAAATCCGTTGATGTTGGTGTTGAGTTCCTAAATGTACAAATTTGTGATCGTAATAGCACCAAAGTCTTTCTGTCTTGTGTCTATAACTCCAATCGCGGTAATAATATGCAGCCTTATTTTGATTCGTTATCTAATTGTTTAATAGATAATGATTTCTTTGTTTTATGTGGAGACTTCAATGTTAATTTGCTTGTTAATGACAATGTAACTACAAAATTACATGAAGGATTGACTCATGCTGGGTTATCGATTGTTAATAGTAGTATGCCTACTAGGTTTGCTAATAACGCTAATCCTAGTTTACTGGATCTTTTCATAACTTCCGACGTTTCTTCAGTTTTATTTTTTGAGCAAATATCATTTGTTCCATGATCTTATTTTTTGTACTTTTAATATTAATCTCTGTTGTAATGTTTAACCAATTTCAATAACCTATCGCGACTTTAAGTCAATTGACAGCGAATCTTTGTTTTGTGACATAATGTCAATTCTTTGGAATGACTGTTGGTATCTTAATACAGTTGATGATAAACTCATGTTTTTTGTAATTAAAATTAATGCATGTTAAGTTGACCATAAAAAAACGAAACCAGGCTTACACTAAATGGAAAAAATTGCCGACAGACTTGTACTGGGAAGCATATAAGACAGCTCGAAATGAGGCCAATTCGGTTGTAAAGGATGCCAAGAAAAAACATGTCAAAACTTGACGTAACGCTTTCCTCCAAGCAACTTTGGAAAAATTTAAAACAAATTGTAGTGTGCAACAAACAGTTGCCTAAGTGTCAGATTGACCCAGATGCTCTTAATGACTTTTTTGTCTCTGACTTACAGCCCATTGTAAACTGTAATCAAAACAACGAATTCTGTCAATATTATAAGCAACTTTGAGTTTTCCAGCGTATCGGAATACGAAGTAGCCAGGTCTATAATGAGAATTAAATCCAGTGCTCTTAGAGAAGATGGTATAAATATTAGGTTTATTAAAATGTTTTGCCTTACATTTTGAGTCCGTTAACGCACATCATTAACCACTTCTTTACTAGCTCGTCTTATCCTAAAATGTGGAAAGTAGCAACAATTATTCCCATTGCAAAAAAAGCTAGAGCATCTGAACCATCTGATTTTTGACCTATAAGCTTGTTATCATCTCTTTCTAAAGTCTGTGAGTCACTAATGGCAGATCAGATCTCGCATTACCTTTGCATTAATAAGCTCCTGTCTCCCTTTCAGTCCGGTTTTCGTTCTGGACATAGTTGCTTTACTGCAGTAGCTAAAATCTTAGACGACATTCGAACATCCTTTGATAAAGAACATTTTACATTACTCTGTCTCTTGGATTTTTCTAAAGCATTTGACACTGTAGATCATTATATTTTATGTTCAAGCTTGAATCATTATTTTGCTTTTCTTTAACTGCAGTCAATCTTATTAAAAATTGTCTAAAAGGTAGATCCCAAAGAGTAAAAATTGACAGTAATTACTCGAATTATAAATACCTTAACAGCGGAGTGCCACAAGGCTCAGTTCTTGGGCCTCTTCTCTTTGCAATTTTTATTAATGATATTTTTACCATTCCAAAAAATGTAATAATGTATGCATACGCGGATGATCTCCAGATTTATATGTCTCGTCCTATTGGTCTCAGCGAAGATCTTTGCTTCAGAGTGAATGAAAACCTAGATGCAATTAATAAGTGGGCGATAAGTAACAAGCTTAAACTAAATCCGTTAAAATCTTTTGTGTTGCCAATTTCAAAAAGTCGTTACTCAGTTAAAGATATTCCTGCCGTATATATAAGTACTACACCACTAAAGTCTGTTGAAAAGATAACTAACCTTGGGTATCGGATTAACACATCACTTTCATGTGTAGACCATATTAACTATGTTGTAAGCAAAATATACTTTGTCTTAAGAAATCTGCGAATGACTGCTCAGATCACACCAATAGAAACTCGTCGTAAACTAGTAATACAGTTGATTATGCCTTCAATAAATTATTTTGAAGTGGTGTTTAGTAATCTAGACTCACATTCGTTACATAAACCGCAAGTGGCGTTAAACTATGCGGCCCGTTATGTGTATGGTCTCAGAAGATTTAGCCATGTTACTGGTCTAAGCAGCCGAATTCCGGGATGCAATGTGGAACATTATTTAAAAGCAAGAAATTGTATATTCCTGCATTAGCTGATACACTCCAAAAACTCCAAACTATCTATATTCTAAACTTCAGTTTTGTTTATCAGCCAGAAGCTTAAATTTGGTAGTTCCTCGCTTTAAATATTTAAATTCCTCAAGACTTTTTTTCGTAAGCACCATTAGATTGTGGAACTCCTTGCCGAGGTACCTTAAATCTATTTCCAACGCACAAAACTTCAAGCAATTAATATCTGCACATTTTTCTTATCTTCATCATTTTTCTTTCTCTCTTCTTCTCATTTAACCCTTTTTTTATTTAATTATTCATTAGATATAAGTTTTTGTTGATTTTATTATTTTAATTTAACTACTTTTAGAATTTAACTTAAGTAATTTTTATAAATAAATTTAATAACTGTTTGTTTCTTTTTCATTCTGATCTTATGTTTGTTCGAGATATATATTATACTATTTTATTGTGCGCAAAAGAATAACTATTTCTTATGTACTAATATATGAATAAAGCCAAATTACAAATTAAAAAAAGTAAGGGAATGTACTAAAAATGAAAATAAATAAAAAATTATAGTGCCTGTTGCTGGCACGGCATTAAACTTTGAAATTAATAATGGGTCATGTAACTGCAGTTTTTTCAAAAGTTTAATATTTTCCCTCAAAATTAAATTTCCAATGATACCCTCTATACGAAAATCGCATTTAAATATACTGAGCAACGTTGTCTCAAAATAGACCCTTTTGTCATTCGCATTTCTATGGGTCCGCAAAACAAATTTCAAAACCTCAAACTCCGGATTTGGTTTTCTAAAAAATAAACTAATCTAAGCACAAAATTTGAGCCAAATCGGAGATGTTCAGTGCAATTGATATTACACTTCAATGTGAAATGGGCGATATATTGAAAACAATTCGTTCCTTATATATTCAGTGTATATATTGACTTTGACAAATATTTTGTACCCCATAGGGGTCGTCCATAAACTACGTTACTGATTTTCCGTTTTTTTACCCCCCCTCCCCCTGCGTTACTTTTCGTAGTGCTTTTCAAAACCCCTCCCCCATAAAGTAACGTGACATATGAAATTAATTCATTCGAATGATTATATATTTTGACAAGCTCTGACAATTTTCACTAGTATTAGTGACTAGTATGACTAGATACGTTAAAGAAACAATTGGAAAAAAATCAATAATTAATATCATCTGTAAAAGCTTTTCCATCTGCGATCCAAGATTCGATGCACTCAATCACTGGGATAGAAGAAGCTGGTAGCTTTGTTGAGGATTCTTCAAAATAGAATTTTTCATCGGATTCTATGTCGACCCATTCAGGTGAATCCTCATTTCTAACGCAAAGAAATTCACCTGGTCTTTGACAGAGTACTCTTAAAGGCTGCACCCGAGCTGCACCAAGTTCTGTGTTTTTGTGTAAATGCTTTCTGAAAATTGATTTATTTAAATGGTATTTTTTATTCCGATTTATTGTAAACGATATAATACAAACTTATGGCAATTCATAGAAGTTTTAAAAACGATATAGAAGCCGCAGGTAGGACACGACCTTGAACCGATTTCTTCTTTCTGAGAAGGACAGTATATGTCATACGGTATCTCCTTTGATCAAGAACATTCAGGCCTTAACGTCAAAGCCTGTTGCAAAAGCAAAGACCCAAATTTTTCAGACGTGTGCTGAGATGGTGAAGGAATACCAAAATGTTCCAGTGTCGAGGGAAAAGGTGGTGGAAGAAATCGTTGTAACAAAAGTTAACCATCAATTTAGACGATCAAACATAAACATGTAAGGTTAAAAATTTTTGAAATGATTGTGTTATTAATTAGAGGTTTTTCGTCGATTTTTTAATTTTTGGTAACGTTACAATATCTAAACACCTCCCCCCCTACCGTTACTCATCGTAGTGCATTTCAAAACCCCTACCCCCCCCTAAATTGGTAACGTTGTTTATGGACGACCCCATATTTGAGGCACTGCTTTAATCAGACAAATTGACCTGTAACGTTTATATATACATCAATAAGCCGATTCCTGAGGATTGTTGCAACATTGCCGGTTTCAGTCGCAAGACTCAAAACATGCATTAGAAGTAAAAGTGAAGAAGAAAGGCTCAATGGATTAGCGCTTCTAAATGTTCACAGAGATGTGGAAGTGAAGAAATTTTAAATGCACTAGAAAGAAAATAAGAATATCTATTATATTATGGAGTTCATGGTGAGAGCAATCTAAAAATCAGTTATTTTTTATTCTTAAATAAGTACAAAAAGTGTATGTGGTCAATTTTTTGTGTTTAAATCATTGAATGCAGTTAAAAGAAAACAAAGGGAGAATAATTGTTAAAAAATGTTTGGTTTTGTGAATAATTTGGAGCTGGTAAATAAATTTTTAACAGTTTTATAAATTTTCAATAAATTTTTTGTAATTTTTTAGGACAAAAACGATTCGTTCATTGCCAAAGAATATTGGGAAGTGCATACACCAGCTTTTAATGGAAGGTAAAAGATATCGTGCGATAGCAGCAAAACTCGACGACAGCAAAAGCGTCTTTATAAAAATGAGCAAAAAAATGGCCACATCACCTTCAATTTATGCACGTGGACCGAAGAAAACCTTGAGCACAGAACAAAAGCGGTGTAAGATCTGCTCCAGCATAAAGTGGAGACGGTAATGCAAATATTCAAAAGTGTAATTCGTTGTGATAATCTATACTTGTCAGCAGCGAACCAAGTATTACGTTGACATTTTGTCATCGAACCTCACTGCTACTTGACGATAATTTAAAGTATAGACCTCTGATATTATGTTTTAATATGGCAATTCTCCCAATCACACTGCCAAAATAACTTAAAAAATGATTAAAGAAGGCACCATCGACTAGGTGAAAATTTTTCTAAAGCGACTGAGCTGGTCGCCATCAAGTTTTGAAATGGTTTTCGTAATTTTCACATCTTAAAAACCGCCAAGGAGTGTTGCCATCGTTGCTGTTTCTCGAACCTTGTTTCGAGAAATCTCCTCGTACCCCCAAGCATAAACAACCAAATAAAACTATTTGGTTGAGTGAATAAATAAATTATGCATAAAAAAAAAACACACAAATATGTCTGAACACATCGAAATTGAAGAGTTTGTTTAACGTACTGCAGAGTCCGGCAGAATTTGATGTACGGATGTAAAGAAGATAATCTAAGGATACATGACATGTATGTCATTGACCTTGGAATCCTCACTTTTTTTTCTTACCTAAACTTAAAAAATCGTGAAAAATAATTGAAAAATGTCCATAGCTTGTGTGGTAAAGCAATAAACGATATCAAAATTTTAGGACTTTACATCATTAGGAAATACTATATCCGTATTCAGAAAGCATATCGCAATTTAAAATCTTTAACCGTTTGCTTACAGGACCATTTCAAATTCAAAAAAATTCTGAATGTGAAAAAGTTGCGCAGAGTACACAAAAGCTCAAACTTTTGCACACAATTAGACAATTTTCACTTAGAATAAAAAATTTTTAAAATTGAATGTTGCATTTTTTTTGAGCGCTCAAACGGCATATGGCATCTCTGGGCGGCGTACCTGAACGAAATTTTAATGTTACTTTCGCAAACAGGTGTATACGAGCTACATATGAAGGGTTCGGGGCAACAAAGTGCTAACCCACATAAAACAAATTTTGAGATAAACGCATTTCAAAGTTTAACGGCTTCTATAAATGCAATTTTCAATATTTATAATTGTTCATATTTTCTCCATAAAGAGCGTTTTATTAAATTGTTTTTATAAATTTAGTTTTTAGAAATTCTGCATACAATGGTATTTTTATACTGAGAACATTAAAATTCTTCCAAAAAAATTCACATGTAAAAGATTCAATGTCGCCTGTTACCCACACCTTTTAACTTTTTCACGGTTTTTGAATTGTCATTTTTAGAAGTCCTGCATACAATGATATCTGCATACTCATAGCTTTAAGACCTTTCGTCTATCGGTTGAAAAAAATTCAAGAAATTTATATGTAAGAAAAAATTATGCTAAAGATCCGCTGTATCTCGGGTTTAAATCTATTACAGTACTATTTCAGTTTGGTCTTCACCTTTTTACAGACAATGGCGAAACTCCGTTAGTAAGCTTCTTGCCGTTTGGAGTTGACATGGAACTCCTAGGATCAGTTCTCGATCTTTTGTGTTTAAATCAGAGCTGTGCATTTTCTAACACAGTCACATTTTATTTTGTCTTGTAAGTATTGGAAAGCGCACACTGAGCGAAATAGTGGTCACAATTATCTAGATTTACAAGTTTGTATGTTTATACCTCCACATGTAATCTGTGTTTATTTTGAATTTTTTGTTATTAGTATAGTTCAAGTTAAGACGAGTGACCGGATGCAATCCAAATCGAGTCACTGTACTTCTATAAGAACTGCTGATCAAGCGTCTGGTTACCTGCACGCGCACACATACTTGCATATGCTGATACCGGTGCATCATGGGAACGTCGCTTGGGACTCGCCTACATGCCGACGCAGCAGATATGCAGGGGTAGCTTTAAGTCTAGAGTAAGATTATTATTATATCTTAAGTTAATATTATTTTGGAGCTGATTGTGTTAAGTCAAACTTATATCTATCTTGAATATATTATCCTTGAAATAAATTATTATAATTGTGAAATAGAACAGAAGTGAGTTTTACTAGCCGCAGTTGGAGCGGCGAATATTTTTTGGGTTCCTTCTAATGAAGAGCCTTAACTTTCACTATTTCCTCTATGTCATTGTTATAAATAAAAAAATAAAATAAATAAATTATACCCACAGAAAAAAAAAACATTGTACAGTAAAATCGCAATTATAAACATATATGTTTTGGAAATAACACGCTACATTTATTTCATCGTTACAAAAAAGAAACTTATAATTAATTTGTACTGGCTGGTTTAAAGTTCAAAGTCACTCTTGACCATTTTCTTGCGAGGAAACTTAGTATGCATTAATTTGTACGGGGTGGTTTATAGAAGTCGTAGAGACTTGTTTTTTTTTTTTTTTTTTTTGGGTGTGATAACTCTTGACCATTTTCGTACGCATATTGACATGGTCTGCCACCTGATTTGCATCGTTATTGGTTTCATACCATTTTATGAAAATATTGATGCTTTCAACTGCTTCTGAGAAGCTCACTTTTGGTTGTTGAATATCTTGCTCGATAATTGACCCGTCGTTAGCATTATCAGACACTTCGAAATCTTCGTTATCTTCCGTTATAAGATCTTTGTTCCAAATTTCAATGTCATCAATGTGATGTCAACATTATCACTCACCTTTGACATCAACAATTGAACTTCTCGAAGTGTATCGTTGTAAGCACTTGATTCAATAAATTTAGACAACGTAATGTCATCTTCACTATCGTATTGATCATCATTCCACTTTTTTATCTTATTCCACGCTTTTATGAGACCAGTTTGGGGCAATTCATCCCACACTGATTTAAGTAACAAAATGGCATCACGAATTGAGTGTGCCTTCAAAACATTTTCAATCGGAACGTTTTCTTGTGCGACAATGTTGCATAACAATTTAGATCGATATCCTAACTTGACCAATCTTATTGGATTTTGATCCATGGGTTGCAAAACCGCTGTTACATTAGGTGGTAGAAGCATTGCTACAATGTATCCATTATCAGACTGAAGCATGTCAATTGGTTTATGTGCACTGCAGTTGTCAATAATTTGTATGTCATAAGTAAAAATTAAAAATGAAACAAAAAACCAGTTTAACTATTTTATAAATGAATTATGGAACCAGTTGAAGAATAACTCGGAATTCATCCACGACTTGTTCGAATTTGTGTATTCCAATGGGTTTTCGAATCCCTTAAAGCAACGTGGATTTGCGAATTTACCAATCACCAACGGCTTCAACTTGTGCGAACCATCTGCGTTCGCACACAACAAAAATGTGTTTCTTTCCTTTGCTATTTGTCGGCCCGGTGCCGTCATTTCGTTTGCTGCGACAAATGTTTTATCCGATAAAAATGATAAAATAGTCCAGATTCATCTGCGTTATATAGTTGCGAGTCGGCGATTCCCATTTCATTAATTTTTGCTCGTAAGTTATGAATGAATGGTGTTATTTGCGACGTATCGCTTGAAAGGATTTCGCCACAAATTTTGAGATGGCAAATTCCGTGTCTTTTCTTAAAATTTGCTAGCCATCCATCACTTGCATTAAATGTTTTTTTCAGGGGGCAGTATGGCGAATTCGAGCTTAGCTCTTGATTTTAAAATTGGACCAGTCATTGCACAATTTCGCTGTCGTTGATTCAAGAACCATTTATATAAGCTTGCCTCCAGATCAGCATATTCCAGTTTATGGAGTGTTTTCTTGTAAGCGTTTTCATATGTATTCGCCACTGCCTCCAAAATTTCTTGACGTTTTTTCTTTATTTTTGAGATGGCTACTTTAGATACACCATAATCCAATGCCAATCGTTGTCCCTGAATACCTTGATCAATTTTTTTCAAGATCTCCACTTTCTGCTGTAAATCTAATCTGATTTACGATGATTTGTTCTTCTTTGTTGACATTGTTTTTAATAAAGAATACGCAACTTACAAACTCAAACGCTCACGACTGACTAAATTAATGTTGTTTGGCGACGATGAAAATTAACATATGCATTTGCAGCTCAAAACAAAAAAGAAATTGGGGGAATACCAATGAACAAAATTAGAGCTCGCGCTTGTGTTGCCAAAAAACGGTTGGTTTCAAAAATTCGTAACTCAAAAGTTAACTTTTTAAAGCGGTACGTGGACGCTGAAATACAGTTAACTTAACCGAGAGATTAACTTTTGCGCGAGTTAACTTAACTAACTATATCAATTAGAAACATAATGATCTTATTGTACATGTTTCCCCAATGATTTTGCTTTATAGAGATTTATAGTAAAATCATTATGATTTTCATGTAAGAGTCGCATCCAATTTTCATGTTGAAACATGAAATCATGTAAAATCATTATCATGATCATGTTGAATCATTATGAAATCATGTGAAATCATTACGACGATCATGTTGAATTATTATGAAATCATGTAGAATCATTATGATGGTCATGTTGAATCATTATGAAGTCATGTAAAATCATTATGATAATCATGTTGAATCATTATGAAATCATGTGGAATCGTTATGAAATCATGTAAAATCATTATTATAGTAATGTTGAATCATTATGAAGTCACGTAAAATCATTATGATGATCATGTTGATTCATTATGAAATCATGTAAAATCATTATTACGATCATGTTGATTCATTATGACATCATGTAAAATCATTACGATGGTCTTGTGGAATCATTATAAAATCATGAAATCCAGCTGAATCCTAACATCATTTTGAAATAAAAAAACTTAAAGGTGGTTTAATTTTGTTTATTGAAAAATATAAAAGAAATTTACGACGTTTAATTATAAATCTTTATTTCTTCTAATATAAACATACATCAGAGTCTAATATAAACATACCTAATTTTTTCTAAAACTAAATAACTTTTCTCTGAAACGTGCACGAAGTCCAATGGGTGGTGTAGCTTCCTGTATATCTTCCTTAGATAAGTACCTTAAGCTTTCGTGGTCAATTGAAGATTCTAAAAAAATAACATTTTGAAATGAAGGGTATTTACGAATCGTGCGCTTCCCAGTGCAGTTGAGGACTTGCGCACTTTATAAAAACAACGTGTACGTGTACGTTAAAAATGTGCACAAGTGGTTTTCTTTTGTAGCCTAAAAATTGAGGACTTGAACCGTTCACACTGAAAATTGTAACAGCTTTGTGAGTTACCCAGTGATATGAGCTTTCAGTGCTTGAATATTGTTGTTAGTGCTTTTTGCTAATAAATCTAAAAAGTTATGTCACCGCCATGGCTTGGCATTTTGTCGTTGGATGGATGTTTCGTCAGCCAAAATAAAGCATGCATCCAACAATAAATTGACAAGCAATGCACCGACATACTTTGGCGATGGAAAACTGTGATAATGTACTAACAACAACATGCAAATCGCGATGCTGTCACTGGGCAAGAAAAAAAACTGTAACTACACTAGTAATGTATGTTACTGTTGTTGCTGTTGTTGCTAAAGGGCCACGGGAACCCTCGTCTTTAACCGTGCACATTCCTGTTGTCATAACTTTTTTAGAATTAGGCTGAGTTCCTAAATGCATTTAAGCAATGAATGCATCAGTGTGTTTTATTTTGAATTGGTTCGAAGCTTTTTAACCAAAACTGCGCAACTAGACTATTTTTAAGAATGTCAACAGAGTTGCACTGTTTTCGTAACTAAATTTAGCACCAATTCAAAATGAAACACACTGATGCATTGCATAAATGTATTTAGGAACTCATCCTCAATCATATTTTGGGGATACTTATTTTTCAAGTAATGTATCACTTCCGACAAATTAAATTGTTTTAATAGTTCGTCGAGCTCAGCCTCATAGTTATCTTCATGGATAATAATATTTTCGAAGAACACTACATTACCTTCTGCTTCATCTACCTCCACTAGCACTTCTTCACTTGTATTTTCCATTAAACACTTTTTAATTTTTGCACGACGCTACTTGCAACTTGCGTTTAAACTTTTGATATGCAAAAATTCACCAGAACTTAACGGAACTTCTTAAGCACGCTAACAATTTTTTACATGATGCAATAATGATTTTACTAGAATCCATAATGATTCTAAATGATGTCATAATGATTCTACATGAAATCATAATGATTCTACATGAAATCATGTTGATTAACTTTTTACATGATGCAATAATGATTTTAATGGATTTCATATTGATTTTAAATGAAATCATAATGATTTTAATGGATTTCATATTGATTTTAAATGAAATCATAATGATTTTACATAAAATCATAATGATTTTACATGAAATCATAATGATTTTACATAAAATCATAATGATTTTACTCTGCAAAGTTAATACCAACACATACACACCATGGACGTGTGCGTACGTGTATTTTTTTAACATGATTTTACAATGATTTTACATGAAATCACAATGATTTTAATGTTGCTGTCACCACGAAATATGAAATCATGTAAAATGAAATCAACTATGCATCACAATGATTTTACTATGCAAAATTTTTCTGTGTGTAAGGTTCTCTGCAGAACAGAAATCATTTTGTTTGGTTTTGTTTTAATATTATTAAATCCTAATATATACGAATCATTAAAATTTCATTTCATTAAAATTTAAAAATCCTCAAAAAATTAAGTATCAAAAAATTAATGAATACAAATAATATGAAAAAAATAATACAAAGAATCTTAATAGTCAATATGTATGAATTATATATAACCTTAATAAAACAAAAAAATAGTATGTATAAGAATTACGAATCTACAAACTAAAAAGTTGTTTTTTTAAGAGTGTACATAAAATTTTCGACATAGGTCTTCACTAGGGATGTGCAAGTTGAAGTCGAAGTAAGTCGAAAGTCGACTTTTGCTTGATAATTTTCAACTTTTGACAATCGACTTTCTGATATTGAAAAAAGTCGAAAGTCGACTTTTACTTACTTCTTCTCTAAGCTAATAAACGAAATAGCTGTGTAACAACAATAAAGCTGCGTTGGTAACACTTGATTCGATGAATGTAACATAGTGGTCGGCAAAATTTAAAAAAGAGACTGTAAGTGGAAGTGGGACAAAGCAATTGCGTATCATATGATTACGTTACACGTGTTACAAAATGTTTTAATGAAATTGTCCTTATTTGAAAAGCAGGAGATAATTTTTATCAACATTTTCTTATTTTTGAGCTTCAAATTTTGTTTTGAAAAAAAAAAAAACCATTATAACAAACACATAGAAATATCAAGAATACTTGGTGAGAATTGTAACTTTGCCAGAATAGGGCTGTTAATACAAATTTACACTCACAATATTCAAACTACACTCAAATCGATTAATTTTTTTTTTTATAGAAACAGAGAAATGTTCTGCTTTTAATCAAATTGGTAAACATTTAAAACGAGTGCTTGCCATTGAAATCACAAAGAAATTTACAATATTGAATTGGTAAAGCCATACGCTTCTTTAACACTTCTAGACCCTGGGTTTAAAAAGCACGCATTTCAAAATATCCTTGAGTGTTCTCAAGCAATATTTCACCTTGGTAAGCAGCAGTACATAACTAAGTACTGAAAAATTACCGCCCTCAATTTAGGTGATTTTGTGAATGCCGATATAAGACAAGCAAGAATTTCAAATGAAAAAGTTGTGATAGCGACATAGACATCTAATAATCACAAATCCGATAACAGTGACATATTATGTTTTTTGGATGGGGTGGTTAAAACAAACATGGACTCTGCAACTGATGAAATTGAAGGGGTACCTCAGATGCACCTTTATCTATCTCGCCCAGATGTTTATCGAAAACTTATTAAAAATCCGCTTGTTGTCTGGAAATGTTTGGGCCGTTGCAAAAAAATACTTATCAATTGTTGCAACTTTGGTGCCATCCGAAAGGTTATTTTCTCATGCTGGTCTCATAGCGAACCAATTGCAAAACAGGCTTTCGCCACAACATCTTAACATGTTGGTTTTTCTACGTTCAGTTAGTGAAGACATGTGGTTCCTTTAACTGTGCATTCACTTGTGCACAAATATATCGAGCCCTAACCGCCGAATTAACGCAAGCGCCACTTTTTCGAAATTAGTTTTTAAATGGCAAACGATAGTACGACAACAAAGTCGTTAAATTAAAAAAATTTCACATCTCTACGTTAAACTGTTCTAAAGTTATATCTAACACAAAAATAAAATTTACATGTACTACTTATGCAAGAAAAAAAAAACCAAGGGAAATGCTTCTCTTGTAAAATTTGGTTTAAAACTCTTACGTTAATACGGCGGGCAGGGCTTGATATTCAGCCCAATTATGAATAATTTTTCCTGGGGAATCAGAAAATGGAGTTTTCATTTTTAAGATAGTAGATAGTGACATAACAATTTTATTACTTTCATAAATATTGACGGTTGATAAAGAAATTTGCATTAAAAATTTCCAAAATGTTCTTAATTTTCGTAGAGAAAATTTTTTCTTTTTATTATCTCAACATCGAAAATTACCTATTGGGCTTAAGTAAGATCAGACCCCCTCAGAGTTTTCGCGCAATAAAGAGATTATTTTCGGACGTGTTTTTGCATGTGATTCATAATAGTTAGCAGGCGTTGAGTTGCGTGTTTACCATGTCAACAACGATTATTGAGTAATATTTTTCTTTTTATTTATTAATATTGTTGTGATCTCAGTGCGCAAGTTGCGTATAAGTTTTGAGTTTGTTTTGTTTTGTTATTTTGTGGGAAAAATGGTGGAGAATATGATGGGGAAACTACAAATGATCATCATACCTGCCTATGCAAAAATATGAAATCACAGATCACATCTCCCTGTTTTCTTTACATGAGCCTACTTAGGACTAGTAGGCTATGTTACCGCCTCCCAGAGTGTTGCCCATCCTAGGGTTGAAGAAGTTCAACTTACATTTGTAGCTTCTTCCATTTTTGCCATTAGAAAATAACTGGCAACCATTAAGCTGTTTATGGGATTTTAAAAACCATCTTCTTTAAACATATCATTGTGCTACTTAAAATTACCACACTTTTAGTTTGAACAGTTTTCATGTAAATAATAAAAAATATATAACAACCACTTGGTAAACTGTAATATTAATACCACGGAGTCTTTTGAACACTGAAAACCAGGCACTTGTGAATACACTTATTGTTTTGATGCACGCTGAGTACAAACACGGTTAAAATTGTGAGTACGTACTAAAATAATCACTTTAAATTTAACTCTTTTGACCTAAAGTTCTGGCACTTTAAATTAAGTTAATACAAATATATGCACAAGATAAAAAGTTGAACTAAATTTAGAGTAAAGAATTGAATTTGACTTCAAAAAATTAATTGAAGTGGTCTTCAATGCATCAGATCAAAGAGTAAAATTGTGTATTAGTGACAATTATTAAATTTTTTTTTTTAACTGTTCAGAGATAATTTTCTTGTTTCCATAAATATTTAAAGAATCGTAAAAATTCTTTAGATACTTTCGTTGTGCTTATTATTAAATGTTCAAACCAGCGCTGGGCGCCCCGTAGCTCACTGAGTGCTCTCTGAGCGTAACTTTTTACTTGTCCACGAAGCTTAAAACAGAAGAGAATATACTTCAGTCGTTCGCTGACGGTGATGCTGTGAAGACTAGGGATGTGCAACTGACAGCAAAAGTCGACTTCGACTTTTGTAACCGTTGAAAATGTAAAAGTTGACTCATCGACTTTTTGAACCTTTAGAAATCGACATTTTTTAAAATATTTTTGTACCGCTTTTGTAAAGCAGTTAAGAAGCAAATAACTCAATATGAAAAATGTGTTTTATTGTTAAAAAATAAACAAAAACATGGTACTTCAGTAAGCAAATGAAATAAAAAAATGTTGAGCAGGCAAAAAATTAAACACCAGCAGACGTGCTTATTATTCAAATATTTATTTAGGACTGACTTCAAGAAAGAACCAGAGACTATAAATACTTATAGACATTGCATGTGAAAGGAACGGCACGAAATGAAAAATTTGCCCGTACAAGACAAGAGACCCGACGAGTAACAAACCTAGCGAGTACTCGCTTGCAAGAATTTGTGTTGCTAGCACAACATCATATGTTCCTTAAAGTTTTGTTTATGTTGCTAGAGTGTGTTGCTATATTTTATATACATATATATATACATATATTTTTTAGATTTCGCAGTAGTGCAGCATGTCGTTTGTTTAGGTTTTTTTTGCTTGATTTGTTGTTGCTGCATTGGTTTTTTTTTTGCTGCTTTTTCTTGTGTTAGGATTTTGTTCTCGTTTTGGCAGCTTTTGATCTTTAGAAATAAATCATATTTTTGCGATTTTGTCTATCTGAGGCAAAGGCGTTTAAGATAAATCGCTATATCTTTTTTATTTCTAATCGGATTCAAATGCTCCAAAGAGCAAAATTTTAGAAAATGGATTAATCTTTCAAATGACATTAAAATTAAATTTTTAAAAAAAAAATTAATTTTTTATTATCTACCTATTTTAAACCGATTTAAAACAAAAACTCTAATCTGCTGCACAGGGTTAAATTCACTCAATCCTTTTAATTTCACTTTTTTCAAGAAAATACTATTAATTTTGTTGTTTTTCAAGATCGTCAGATATAAATCATATTTTTGCGATTTTGTCTATCTGAACCAAAGACGTTTTAGATAAATCGCTATATCTTTTTTATTTCTGAACGGATTCAAATGCTCCAAAAGACAAAACTTTAGAAAATTTATCAATCTTCTAGATGACATTAAAATTAAATTTTTAAAAAAATAAACCAATTATTTATTAACTATTCTTACCTTTATCCTTTCAAATTACACCAAAATAAAGTTTTGCAAAAATTAATCGAATTCTTTATTTACTATTTTTACCTTTATCTATTCAAATAATATCAAAATTAAATTTTAACAGAATTAATCCAATTACTTATTAACTAATTTAAAAAGATTTAAAACAAAAACTCCAAATATCACTTTTAATTGATTTTTTTTAAAGAAAAGACCATGAATTTTATTTTCGTATTTTATTTATTTAGAATTAAATTATGATTTGCCTAATTTGTTGTTAAGACAAAAATAAATACTAGTATTCTATTGCCACGCAGGACAATCGGCAGCTACACTAATTGCCTTGTTGCTTTGCCTATTTTGTAGCATCTTCCAATTGGAGACATTGCATTAACTTAAACATGAATTATTATAAAATAAGTTTTGAAGTTTTTTGTGATAAATTTAAAATTTGCTTAATAAATTAAATTTTTAAATTTTTTTCCTTTTCCTTCGAAAATTTAAAAATTACAAAATAAACGAAATTTTTTAAGACTTCTCATTTGCTTTTAAATTTCAATTAATTCAAATGTATTTAAGTTTTAAGGAAATGCCATTAAAAAACAAAAATATTTACAAAAGCATGAAGGAAAACATTGCTGAATGAGGTGCACTTATTTTTAGCAATATGAGGTGCATTCAGTTTAGAGTTGCACAGTACTGAAAGGTCGGGCAATGGACTTAACTATTGTGATAGCAAAAATTTCTTGAAAAAATCAATCAGACGGACTTATGGACTTCGGACAGACGGTCTAACATTTACACATACATACTAACAGACTGACAGACAAAAAGGGATATGGAGAAACAGACGAAGTGACAATCGGATTATTTTAAAAAATCCCAAAACGACGAATTGACAGACAGACTTTCAGACAGACCTTCAGACAGACTTTCAGACGGACAAACGGACTGCTTATGCATTTAAAAGCCTTTGCATTTTTACATTGGCCTTACCTTGCTTTTCTCTGGATCGGATGGATTTTTTTTTTAACTCTTCGGACGCTAGATATTCT
Organism: Dichetophora obliterata; assembly: GCA_963920525.1. Taxonomy (NCBI): domain Eukaryota; kingdom Metazoa; phylum Arthropoda; class Insecta; order Diptera; family Sciomyzidae; genus Dichetophora; species Dichetophora obliterata. The sequence continues at coordinate 304,632,957 of OY986435.1, read as the reverse complement.
TTTAACCATTTTGAATTCTTTCGAATTAAAACAGTTATAAGAAAATCTAGGATGATTTGCCTGTGCTCAAAGCAACTCCCATTTTCATCAAACCACTCTGGAGTTGCAAGATTTGAGTGTGCAATACAGGACTTTATTATACGATTTTTTAAATTCGGTTCGTGACAACTTTTATGAAATATACCTTTGTATATTGAAAAATGTTGTACACAAATATTGAAGAATTCGTCGGATGGATTCTTCAAACAAATCCAACTATTTCACCAATGGGTCCGTCCGATCACAATGAGGAAACTATAGAAGAGCTAGAGGAATTTTCTGAGCCCACTTCCTTAAGCCCCTTGGAAATAAAAGTGGGTCGTTACTTCGTTGGGTATGGGTTAAGAGCAAAATTCAATAATAAAATTAAATGTGAAAAATGCCAAGAAAATCTTCTGAAGCTCGAAAAGTTTTCTTTCGACTCAGAATCTTTTCTTGGCATTAAAAACTATAGTGACAGTCGGATTTGTTTGAAGAATCCATCTTCTGTATTGCACACTCAAATCTTGCAACTCCAGAGTGGTTTGATGAAAATGGGAGTTGCTTTGAGCACAGGCAAATCATCCTAGATTTTCTTATAACTGTTTTAATTCGAAAGAATTCAAAATGGTTAAAAGAATATCTAGCGTCCGAAGAGTTAAAAAAAAAATCCATCCGATCCAGAGAAAAGCAAGGTAAGGCCAATGTAAAAATGCAAAGGCTTTTAAATGCATAAGCAGTCCGTTTGTCCATCTGAAAGTCTGTCTGAAGGTCTGTCTGAAAGTCTGTCTGTCAATTCGTCGTTTTGGGATTTTTTAAAATAATCCGATTGTCACTTCGTCTGTTTCTCCATATCCCTTTTTGTCTGTCAGTCTGTTAGTATGTATGTGTAAATGTTAGACCGTCTGTCCGAAGTCCATAAGTCCGTCTGATTGATTTTTTCAAGAAATTTTTGCTATCACAATAGTTAAGTCCATTGCCCGACCTTTCAGTACTGTGCAACTCTAAACTGAATGCACCTCATATTGCTAAAAATAAGTGCACCTCATTCAGCAATGTTTTCCTTCATGCTTTTGTAAATATTTTTGTTTTTTAATGGCATTTCCTTAAAACTTAAATACATTTGAATTAATTGAAATTTAAAAGCAAATGAGAAGTCTTAAAAAATTTCGTTTATTTTGTAATTTTTAAATTTTCGAAGGAAAAGGAAAAAAATTTAAAAATTTAATTTATTAAGCAAATTTTAAATTTATCACAAAAAACTTCAAAACTTATTTTATAATAATTCATGTTTAAGTTAATGCAATGTCTCCAATTGGAAGATGCTACAAAATAGGCAAAGCAACAAGGCAATTAGTGTAGCTGCCGATTGTCCTGCGTGGCAATAGAATACTAGTATTTATTTTTGTCTTAACAACAAATTAGGCAAATCATAATTTAATTCTAAATAAATAAAATACGAAAATAAAATTCATGGTCTTTTCTTTAAAAAAAATCAATTAAAAGTGATATTTGGAGTTTTTGTTTTAAATCTTTTTAAATTAGTTAATAAGTAATTGGATTAATTCTGTTAAAATTTAATTTTGATATTATTTGAATAGATAAAGGTAAAAATAGTAAATAAAGAATTCGATTAATTTTTGCAAAACTTTATTTTGGTGTAATTTGAAAGGATAAAGGTAAGAATAGTTAATAAATAATTGGTTTATTTTTTTAAAAATTTAATTTTAATGTCATCTAGAAGATTGATAAATTTTCTAAAGTTTTGTCTTTTGGAGCATTTGAATCCGTTCAGAAATAAAAAAGATATAGCGATTTATCTAAAACGTCTTTGGTTCAGATAGACAAAATCGCAAAAATATGATTTATATCTGACGATCTTGAAAAACAACAAAATTAATAGTATTTTCTTGAAAAAAGTGAAATTAAAAGGATTGAGTGAATTTAACCCTGTGCAGCAGATTAGAGTTTTTGTTTTAAATCGGTTTAAAATAGGTAGATAATAAAAAATTAATTTTTTTTTTAAAAATTTAATTTTAATGTCATTTGAAAGATTAATCCATTTTCTAAAATTTTGCTCTTTGGAGCATTTGAATCCGATTAGAAATAAAAAAGATATAGCGATTTATCTTAAACGCCTTTGCCTCAGATAGACAAAATCGCAAAAATATGATTTATTTCTAAAGATCAAAAGCTGCCAAAACGAGAACAAAATCCTAACACAAGAAAAAGCAGCAAAAAAAAAAACCAATGCAGCAACAACAAATCAAGCAAAAAAAACCTAAACAAACGACATGCTGCACTACTGCGAAATCTAAAAAATATATGTATATATATATGTATATAAAATATAGCAACACACTCTAGCAACATAAACAAAACTTTAAGGAACATATGATGTTGTGCTAGCAACACAAATTCTTGCAAGCGAGTACTCGCTAGGTTTGTTACTCGTCGGGTCTCTTGTCTTGTACGGGCAAATTTTTCATTTCGTGCCGTTCCTTTCACATGCAATGTCTATAAGTATTTATAGTCTCTGCTATAAATACTTATAGACATTGCATGTGAAAGGAACGGCACGAAATGAAAAATTTGCCCGTACAAGACAAGAGACCCGACGAGTAACAAACCTAGCGAGTACTCGCTTGCAAGAATTTGTGTTGCTAGCACAACATCATATGTTCCTTAAAGTTTTGTTTATGTTGCTAGAGTGTGTTGCTATATTTTATATACATATATATATACATATATTTTTTAGATTTCGCAGTAGTGCAGCATGTCGTTTGTTTAGGTTTTTTTTGCTTGATTTGTTGTTGCTGCATTGGTTTTTTTTTTTGCTGCTTTTTCTTGTGTTAGGATTTTGTTCTCGTTTTGGCAGCTTTTGATCTTTAGAAATAAATCATATTTTTGCGATTTTGTCTATCTGAGGCAAAGGCGTTTAAGATAAATCGCTATATCTTTTTTATTTCTAATCGGATTCAAATGCTCCAAAGAGCAAAATTTTAGAAAATGGATTAATCTTTCAAATGACATTAAAATTAAATTTTTAAAAAAAAAATTAATTTTTTATTATCTACCTATTTTAAACCGATTTAAAACAAAAACTCTAATCTGCTGCACAGGGTTAAATTCACTCAATCCTTTTAATTTCACTTTTTTCAAGAAAATACTATTAATTTTGTTGTTTTTCAAGATCGTCAGATATAAATCATATTTTTGCGATTTTGTCTATCTGAACCAAAGACGTTTTAGATAAATCGCTATATCTTTTTTATTTCTGAACGGATTCAAATGCTCCAAAAGACAAAACTTTAGAAAATTTATCAATCTTCTAGATGACATTAAAATTAAATTTTTAAAAAAATAAACCAATTATTTATTAACTATTCTTACCTTTATCCTTTCAAATTACACCAAAATAAAGTTTTGCAAAAATTAATCGAATTCTTTATTTACTATTTTTACCTTTATCTATTCAAATAATATCAAAATTAAATTTTAACAGAATTAATCCAATTACTTATTAACTAATTTAAAAAGATTTAAAACAAAAACTCCAAATATCACTTTTAATTGATTTTTTTTAAAGAAAAGACCATGAATTTTATTTTCGTATTTTATTTATTTAGAATTAAATTATGATTTGCCTAATTTGTTGTTAAGACAAAAATAAATACTAGTATTCTATTGCCACGCAGGACAATCGGCAGCTACACTAATTGCCTTGTTGCTTTGCCTATTTTGTAGCATCTTCCAATTGGAGACATTGCATTAACTTAAACATGAATTATTATAAAATAAGTTTTGAAGTTTTTTGTGATAAATTTAAAATTTGCTTAATAAATTAAATTTTTAAATTTTTTTCCTTTTCCTTCAAAAATTTAAAAATTACAAAATAAACGAAATTTTTTAAGACTTCTCATTTGCTTTTAAATTTCAATTAATTCAAATGTATTTAAGTTTTAAGGAAATGCCATTAAAAAACAAAAATATTTACAAAAGCATGAAGGAAAACATTGCTGAATGAGGTGCACTTATTTTTAGCAATATGAGGTGCATTCAGTTTAGAGTTGCACAGTACTGAAAGGTCGGGCAATGGACTTAACTATTGTGATAGCAAAAATTTCTTGAAAAAATCAATCAGACGGACTTATGGACTTCGGACAGACGGTCTAACATTTACACATACATACTAACAGACTGACAGACAAAAAGGGATATGGAGAAACAGACGAAGTGACAATCGGATTATTTTAAAAAATCCCAAAACGACGAATTGACAGACAGACTTTCAGACAGACCTTCAGACAGACTTTCAGATGGACAAACGGACTGCTTATGCATTTAAAAGCCTTTGCATTTTTACATTGGCCTTACCTTGCTTTTCTCTGGATCGGATGGATTTTTTTTTTAACTCTTCGGACGCTAGATATTCTTTTAACCATTTTGAATTCTTTCGAATTAAAACAGTTATAAGAAAATCTAGGATGATTTGCCTGTGCTCAAAGCAACTCCCATTTTCATCAAACCACTCTGGAGTTGCAAGATTTGAGTGTGCAATACAGAAGATGGATTCTTCAAACAAATCCGACTGTCACTATAGTTTTTAATGCCAAGAAAAGATTCTGAGTCGAAAGAAAACTTTTCGAGCTTCAGAAGATTTTCTTGGCATTTTTCACATTTAATTTTATTATTGAATTTTGCTCTTAACCCATACCCAACGAAGTAACGACCCACTTTTATTTCCAAGGGGCTTAAGGAAGTGGGCTCAGAAAATTCCTCTAGCTCTTCTATAGTTTCCTCATTGTGATCGGACGGACCCATTGGTGAAATAGTTGGATTTGTTTGAAGAATCCATCCGACGAATTCTTCAATATTTGTGTACAACATTTTTCAATATACAAAGGTATATTTCATAAAAGTTGTCACGAACCGAATTTAAAAAATCGTATAATAAAGTCCTGTATTGCACACTCAAATCTTGCAACTCCAGAGTGGTTTGATGAAAATGGGAGTTGCTTTGAGCACAGGCAAATCATCCTAGATTTTCTTATAACTGTTTTAATTCGAAAGAATTCAAAATGGTTAAAAGAATATCTAGCGTCCGAAGAGTTAAAAAAAAAATCCATCCGATCCAGAGAAAAGCAAGGTAAGGCCAATGTAAAAATGCAAAGGCTTTTAAATGCATAAGCAGTCCGTTTGTCCGTCTGAAAGTCTGTCTGAAGGTCTGTCTGAAAGTCTGTCTGTCAATTCGTCGTTTTGGGATTTTTTAAAATAATCCGATTGTCACTTCGTCTGTTTCTCCATATCCCTTTTTGTCTGTCAGTCTGTTAGTATGTATGTGTAAATGTTAGACCGTCTGTCCGAAGTCCATAAGTCCGTCTGATTGATTTTTTCAAGAAATTTTTGCTATCACAATAGTTAAGTCCATTGCCCGACCTTTCAGTACTGTGCAACTCTAAACTGAATGCACCTCATATTGCTAAAAATAAGTGCACCTCATTCAGCAATGTTTTCCTTCATGCTTTTGTAAATATTTTTGTTTTTTAATGGCATTTCCTTAAAACTTAAATACATTTGAATTAATTGAAATTTAAAAGCAAATGAGAAGTCTTAAAAAATTTCGTTTATTTTGTAATTTTTAAATTTTCGAAGGAAAAGGAAAAAAATTTAAAAATTTAATTTATTAAGCAAATTTTAAATTTATCACAAAAAACTTCAAAACTTATTTTATAATAATTCATGTTTAAGTTAATGCAATGTCTCCAATTGGAAGATGCTACAAAATAGGCAAAGCAACAAGGCAATTAGTGTAGCTGCCGATTGTCCTGCGTGGCAATAGAATACTAGTATTTATTTTTGTCTTAACAACAAATTAGGCAAATCATAATTTAATTCTAAATAAATAAAATACGAAAATAAAATTCATGGTCTTTTCTTTAAAAAAAATCAATTAAAAGTGATATTTGGAGTTTTTGTTTTAAATCTTTTTAAATTAGTTAATAAGTAATTGGATTAATTCTGTTAAAATTTAATTTTGATATTATTTGAATAGATAAAGGTAAAAATAGTAAATAAAGAATTCGATTAATTTTTGCAAAACTTTATTTTGGTGTAATTTGAAAGGATAAAGGTAAGAATAGTTAATAAATAATTGGTTTATTTTTTTAAAAATTTAATTTTAATGTCATCTAGAAGATTGATAAATTTTCTAAAGTTTTGTCTTTTGGAGCATTTGAATCCGTTCAGAAATAAAAAAGATATAGCGATTTATCTAAAACGTCTTTGGTTCAGATAGACAAAATCGCAAAAATATGATTTATATCTGACGATCTTGAAAAACAACAAAATTAATAGTATTTTCTTGAAAAAAGTGAAATTAAAAGGATTGAGTGAATTTAACCCTGTGCAGCAGATTAGAGTTTTTGTTTTAAATCGGTTTAAAATAGGTAGATAATAAAAAATTAATTTTTTTTTTAAAAATTTAATTTTAATGTCATTTGAAAGATTAATCCATTTTCTAAAATTTTGCTCTTTGGAGCATTTGAATCCGATTAGAAATAAAAAAGATATAGCGATTTATCTTAAACGCCTTTGCCTCAGATAGACAAAATCGCAAAAATATGATTTATTTCTAAAGATCAAAAGCTGCCAAAACGAGAACAAAATCCTAACACAAGAAAAAGCAGCAAAAAAAAAACCAATGCAGCAACAACAAATCAAGCAAAAAAAACCTAAACAAACGACATGCTGCACTACTGCGAAATCTAAAAAATATATGTATATATATATGTATATAAAATATAGCAACACACTCTAGCAACATAAACAAAACTTTAAGGAACATATGATGTTGTGCTAGCAACACAAATTCTTGCAAGCGAGTACTCGCTAGGTTTGTTACTCGTCGGGTCTCTTGTCTTGTACGGGCAAATTTTTCATTTCGTGCCGTTCCTTTCACATGCAATGTCTATAAGTATTTATAGTCTCTGGTCAACTTAAGACTTAACAATTTTTTTATAGCGAAACCTTTCTTGCCGGTCCGCTTGGCTGGTAAATCTCCTGTAGCCTATGCCATGCTATGGCAGATGATTTGCAATGTTTTATATGCACCAATTGAGATGGTTTTACACTTAAAACAATTGTTGCAAGAGCCTTTTCATCTCGCGAGTCCCATCGCGCTGCCTCTTCTGCGTTTAATTCTTCTGATTTAAAAGATTTGCCGCTGACAATATTCCATACCTCGGAATGCATAAGTACACCACGCATTTGGACAACCCATGTGTCATAATTATAATCATCGAGTTTCTCGATATAAAAGATTGATGAAGTCATTATCGACATATAAAAAACTTAGTACTTGATAAAAAAAAAAATTACGTTATACTTTTAGACAACGGCGAATCGCGACCGTTACTGGGCCCATAACCTGTTGAGTAGGCAAAAAATTAAACACCAGCAGACGTGCTTATTATTCAAATATTTATTTAGGACTGACTTCAAGAAAGAACCAGAGACTATAAATACTTATAGACATTGCATGTGAAAGGAACGGCACGAAATGAAAAATTTGCCCGTACAAGACAAGAGACCCGACGAGTAACAAACCTAGCGAGTACTCGCTTGCAAGAATTTGTGTTGCTAGCACAACATCATATGTTCCTTAAAGTTTTGTTTATGTTGCTAGAGTGTGTTGCTATATTTTATATACATATATATATACATATATTTTTTAGATTTCGCAGTAGTGCAGCATGTCGTTTGTTTAGGTTTTTTTTGCTTGATTTGTTGTTGCTGCATTGGTTTTTTTTTTTGCTGCTTTTTCTTGTGTTAGGATTTTGTTCTCGTTTTGGCAGCTTTTGATCTTTAGAAATAAATCATATTTTTGCGATTTTGTCTATCTGAGGCAAAGGCGTTTAAGATAAATCGCTATATCTTTTTTATTTCTAATCGGATTCAAATGCTCCAAAGAGCAAAATTTTAGAAAATGGATTAATCTTTCAAATGACATTAAAATTAAATTTTTAAAAAAAAAATTAATTTTTTATTATCTACCTATTTTAAACCGATTTAAAACAAAAACTCTAATCTGCTGCACAGGGTTAAATTCACTCAATCCTTTTAATTTCACTTTTTTCAAGAAAATACTATTAATTTTGTTGTTTTTCAAGATCGTCAGATATAAATCATATTTTTGCGATTTTGTCTATCTGAACCAAAGACGTTTTAGATAAATCGCTATATCTTTTTTATTTCTGAACGGATTCAAATGCTCCAAAAGACAAAACTTTAGAAAATTTATCAATCTTCTAGATGACATTAAAATTAAATTTTTAAAAAAATAAACCAATTATTTATTAACTATTCTTACCTTTATCCTTTCAAATTACACCAAAATAAAGTTTTGCAAAAATTAATCGAATTCTTTATTTACTATTTTTACCTTTATCTATTCAAATAATATCAAAATTAAATTTTAACAGAATTAATCCAATTACTTATTAACTAATTTAAAAAGATTTAAAACAAAAACTCCAAATATCACTTTTAATTGATTTTTTTTAAAGAAAAGACCATGAATTTTATTTTCGTATTTTATTTATTTAGAATTAAATTATGATTTGCCTAATTTGTTGTTAAGACAAAAATAAATACTAGTATTCTATTGCCACGCAGGACAATCGGCAGCTACACTAATTGCCTTGTTGCTTTGCCTATTTTGTAGCATCTTCCAATTGGAGACATTGCATTAACTTAAACATGAATTATTATAAAATAAGTTTTGAAGTTTTTTGTGATAAATTTAAAATTTGCTTAATAAATTAAATTTTTAAATTTTTTTCCTTTTCCTTCGAAAATTTAAAAATTACAAAATAAACGAAATTTTTTAAGACTTCTCATTTGCTTTTAAATTTCAATTAATTCAAATGTATTTAAGTTTTAAGGAAATGCCATTAAAAAACAAAAATATTTACAAAAGCATGAAGGAAAACATTGCTGAATGAGGTGCACTTATTTTTAGCAATATGAGGTGCATTCAGTTTAGAGTTGCACAGTACTGAAAGGTCGGGCAATGGACTTAACTATTGTGATAGCAAAAATTTCTTGAAAAAATCAATCAGACGGACTTATGGACTTCGGACAGACGGTCTAACATTTACACATACATACTAACAGACTGACAGACAAAAAGGGATATGGAGAAACAGACGAAGTGACAATCGGATTATTTTAAAAAATCCCAAAACGACGAATTGACAGACAGACTTTCAGACAGACCTTCAGACAGACTTTCAGATGGACAAACGGACTGCTTATGCATTTAAAAGCCTTTGCATTTTTACATTGGCCTTACCTTGCTTTTCTCTGGATCGGATGGATTTTTTTTTTAACTCTTCGGACGCTAGATATTCTTTTAACCATTTTGAATTCTTTCGAATTAAAACAGTTATAAGAAAATCTAGGATGATTTGCCTGTGCTCAAAGCAACTCCCATTTTCATCAAACCACTCTGGAGTTGCAAGATTTGAGTGTGCAATACAGAAGATGGATTCTTCAAACAAATCCGACTGTCACTATAGTTTTTAATGCCAAGAAAAGATTCTGAGTCGAAAGAAAACTTTTCGAGCTTCAGAAGATTTTCTTGGCATTTTTCACATTTAATTTTATTATTGAATTTTGCTCTTAACCCATACCCAACGAAGTAACGACCCACTTTTATTTCCAAGGGGCTTAAGGAAGTGGGCTCAGAAAATTCCTCTAGCTCTTCTATAGTTTCCTCATTGTGATCGGACGGACCCATTGGTGAAATAGTTGGATTTGTTTGAAGAATCCATCCGACGAATTCTTCAATATTTGTGTACAACATTTTTCAATATACAAAGGTATATTTCATAAAAGTTGTCACGAACCGAATTTAAAAAATCGTATAATAAAGTCCTGTATTGCACACTCAAATCTTGCAACTCCAGAGTGGTTTGATGAAAATGGGAGTTGCTTTGAGCACAGGCAAATCATCCTAGATTTTCTTATAACTGTTTTAATTCGAAAGAATTCAAAATGGTTAAAAGAATATCTAGCGTCCGAAGAGTTAAAAAAAAAATCCATCCGATCCAGAGAAAAGCAAGGTAAGGCCAATGTAAAAATGCAAAGGCTTTTAAATGCATAAGCAGTCCGTTTGTCCGTCTGAAAGTCTGTCTGAAGGTCTGTCTGAAAGTCTGTCTGTCAATTCGTCGTTTTGGGATTTTTTAAAATAATCCGATTGTCACTTCGTCTGTTTCTCCATATCCCTTTTTGTCTGTCAGTCTGTTAGTATGTATGTGTAAATGTTAGACCGTCTGTCCGAAGTCCATAAGTCCGTCTGATTGATTTTTTCAAGAAATTTTTGCTATCACAATAGTTAAGTCCATTGCCCGACCTTTCAGTACTGTGCAACTCTAAACTGAATGCACCTCATATTGCTAAAAATAAGTGCACCTCATTCAGCAATGTTTTCCTTCATGCTTTTGTAAATATTTTTGTTTTTTAATGGCATTTCCTTAAAACTTAAATACATTTGAATTAATTGAAATTTAAAAGCAAATGAGAAGTCTTAAAAAATTTCGTTTATTTTGTAATTTTTAAATTTTCGAAGGAAAAGGAAAAAAATTTAAAAATTTAATTTATTAAGCAAATTTTAAATTTATCACAAAAAACTTCAAAACTTATTTTATAATAATTCATGTTTAAGTTAATGCAATGTCTCCAATTGGAAGATGCTACAAAATAGGCAAAGCAACAAGGCAATTAGTGTAGCTGCCGATTGTCCTGCGTGGCAATAGAATACTAGTATTTATTTTTGTCTTAACAACAAATTAGGCAAATCATAATTTAATTCTAAATAAATAAAATACGAAAATAAAATTCATGGTCTTTTCTTTAAAAAAAATCAATTAAAAGTGATATTTGGAGTTTTTGTTTTAAATCTTTTTAAATTAGTTAATAAGTAATTGGATTAATTCTGTTAAAATTTAATTTTGATATTATTTGAATAGATAAAGGTAAAAATAGTAAATAAAGAATTCGATTAATTTTTGCAAAACTTTATTTTGGTGTAATTTGAAAGGATAAAGGTAAGAATAGTTAATAAATAATTGGTTTATTTTTTTAAAAATTTAATTTTAATGTCATCTAGAAGATTGATAAATTTTCTAAAGTTTTGTCTTTTGGAGCATTTGAATCCGTTCAGAAATAAAAAAGATATAGCGATTTATCTAAAACGTCTTTGGTTCAGATAGACAAAATCGCAAAAATATGATTTATATCTGACGATCTTGAAAAACAACAAAATTAATAGTATTTTCTTGAAAAAAGTGAAATTAAAAGGATTGAGTGAATTTAACCCTGTGCAGCAGATTAGAGTTTTTGTTTTAAATCGGTTTAAAATAGGTAGATAATAAAAAATTAATTTTTTTTTTAAAAATTTAATTTTAATGTCATTTGAAAGATTAATCCATTTTCTAAAATTTTGCTCTTTGGAGCATTTGAATCCGATTAGAAATAAAAAAGATATAGCGATTTATCTTAAACGCCTTTGCCTCAGATAGACAAAATCGCAAAAATATGATTTATTTCTAAAGATCAAAAGCTGCCAAAACGAGAACAAAATCCTAACACAAGAAAAAGCAGCAAAAAAAAAACCAATGCAGCAACAACAAATCAAGCAAAAAAAACCTAAACAAACGACATGCTGCACTACTGCGAAATCTAAAAAATATATGTATATATATATGTATATAAAATATAGCAACACACTCTAGCAACATAAACAAAACTTTAAGGAACATATGATGTTGTGCTAGCAACACAAATTCTTGCAAGCGAGTACTCGCTAGGTTTGTTACTCGTCGGGTCTCTTGTCTTGTACGGGCAAATTTTTCATTTCGTGCCGTTCCTTTCACATGCAATGTCTATAAGTATTTATAGTCTCTGGTTCTTATATAGATAATCACACTTCTCATAAATTATTTTTCCCGGGTAATCGGAAAAGAGAGTGTTAATTTTTTATATCTTTTTTATTAATAACATAATAGAACAGCTAATAACAATAATCAGTCGTAGAATTTTTTTCCAAAATGAAATGGCTAACAGACGCACACGTCTTCACACTGATTTAGACACGTTTACGGAAGATAGATGCGGGCAGGTATGAACTACCTGGAGCTTGAGGTGCAGGAGCAGCAATGACTGTACCCTGAGAGGCAAAGTTAAGCACTGGAGCTACACCACCATTGTGATTCTGTGAAGAACCACCCAAAGAATCGTACTGAGATTGAATCTGGCGTTGAGCATTGGCAGCATCTTCGGGTGTGCGATACTTGACAAAGTGAACTTCAGGTTTGTTGTTGTTGTTGTTGTGGATGGCATTGAGTTTTTTAGCCAGATCACCGATATCTGTTTGTTTCTGGAGTACATATATTGCGGTCTTTTGATCCCTGGCCTGTTTGGCCAAATTGAGAACAGCATTCTCAAGACCCTTATTTTCAGGAGTCTTAATGAAAACTACACGCAGGTTTTTATTTGTAAGTGAAGCAATACGCTGAGCTTCTTGATTATCATCAAAGTCCTGTTCGGGTGCAGAGAAAGTAAAGAATTCCTTGTTGTACTCGGTGTGGGCTGGGACGTTATAAGAAATAGGTCCGGCTAAATTGGCACCACCAACAATGCCTCTGCTGAAACCGTTGCTTAGTCCATTGCTGAAGCCGTTGCTAAGACCATTGTTAAGCCCATTGCTGAGACCGTTGCTTAGACTGTTGCGGAGTCCATTGTTAAAATAACCTCCGCCGATGCCATCACCAATGCCTTCACCAATACCTGCGCCAAGACCATCTCTGATACCGCCTCCAATTCTTCCTCTACCAGTGTTACCACCAGCAACTCCGTTTACAAATGAGAGTCCTGAACCAGAGTGTCCCACTGGTCGATAATTGTATCCCAATTGATCGGCATTGGCGATCGCGATCAAGCATACCGCTATAAAGGCATGCATTATTAGTATGGCAATATTTTCGTTTTCGTTTTACAAACAATCTCGTTAAGCACTAAAGCAAGAATAATTCCTCTAGTAAGAAGTTTGATCTTAAATACTTCAAGCTAGAAGCTTTACTTTGACCCTCAAAAAGTGGGGGCAGCTTCTAACTTGTTTCTTTTTGTTCACACTAAACAGATGAAACAACTTTATACAATTCCACAAAAATAAAAAATAATCGAATTTTATCGCTGCATAAATATCAATCATGATTTTTTTATTATTTTTTTTTAAGTAGAAACTCTCGCATGGTATTTGACGAGAGTGAATCATAGACATAGAGCAATAGAGGATTAACTTGTGTGAACGGCATAAAGCTGAGTCGCCAAATCAAAGTCAACCAACAAATTATGCAGATTTCTTAAATCATAAATTATATAACAATTATATGGTTATAAAATAGCGCAGCAGGGAACGTCAACACTTTCGATCGAACGAATGGTTCAACTGGATTTTATGTAGATGCTTAACCTATTTCCGGCTGATGGTATAAAAAAAGTTTTGCACCAGCCACTCTCGAACTTGCTTCAGGTCTGGGTAAAATTATATCAGCTGGAACTGCTAGTTTTATCACCGTCAGATCGACTTAGTTTTGGGCATTTTTTATTAATCTATAGTAATAAAACTCATTTTCTGTTTGTTTGTTTGTTTGGCTTTTATACAAATCGAAACGGCTCTACGGATTTTGTTCATACTAGGTATACATATTAGGTGCATCCTAACTTAAAATGTGACATACTTTCTTTTTGCCACGCCCCCTCTGAAATTTTTCAACTAACGGTAATTTTGTTATTATAAAACTTTTTACCATCGGAGATTTTTGTATATTTAATTTTAAAAATTTTTTGTTATTTTTACATCAAAAACACTCACATATCTTCAAAATTGGAGAAATTTTCAGTACAACGACTTTTTCATAAAACATCGTTACCTAAGAATGAGAAAAAAACGACATGAAACTCAAAGTTTGGTCTTTCGATGCAAATGCCTCCACTGTCCATTAATATATTTTATTTAAATTTTTTTTGTTCAAAAGTTTAATAAAATCACTTCACAAAAACTGGTTGAACTGTACCGTTAAGTCAGTGTATATATGTTTTATGATTATGTCAAAAAAAGGTCCAAAATATTGACTTTTTATTAAAAAAATGACTCAAAAATTGTTGTTGTTGTAAAAATGAAATCAATTAAAAATTGCACATCTGGCTACCTTTAATATGACAAAGCATTTATTTGCAAAAATTCTTCCAGCTAAGCGCAAAAAATATTTTACTGTTTTTGTCATTAAATTTTTTTTTCTTTGATTTTTTTCGCGAAATTTATTTTTTCCAAAATGTTGTTTTTATATTTTTTACGAAAAAGTCAAGTCTCAAAAATAATTTATTTGAAAAAAATTACCCCAATATCTCTTTTCAATCAAAAGTTATGGCTTAAAATCTATTTTTTCATACCAGACTTTTAATAAAACTGAGTTTTGATTTAAAACTCTCTATATAATTTGAGCGTCCTCATTTATCTCTAAGAATGAAGTTGTGTGTCTAGAGTTATTATAAACATTTTGGTTTATATAAAATCATCCTTATAGTAATCTATTTTCTTTTTCCTCCCCCCCCCCCCCCCTCCTGTTAAATTTTGTTTTGTTGTGATTTGTCTTTTTTCTCACTATTGTTTCACCGTTGTCACTCAGTTCTTTATCAATGGTACTTTAAATGTTCTATTATAATACTATATCATCGAAAAGATGACTGTGAATAAGAATGCTGTAAAAGTTAATTTTTTTCATGTTTAATGTGTTATTTGAACAATATTGTTGAAAGTCAAATTTCCACGCCACTTAAATATACCGACATATAAAAGATAGCGAAATCTTGACATTTTAACTCTCCAATCATGATTGTAAGCTTAGCTGCATTGAGCAAATTTTTCGGTTCAATTGCGTACTAACCGAAAGTATGCTGAAAATTATGCTGGAAAATATTATAAATTAGAAATAAGTTCTGCATTACCGACACGTTTCAAATATTTTAGAAAAGTCAGTAACTGTTACTCAATTTAGTTCTTTTCGCACACAGCGTAAACTTGCAGCAAATAACATAATGGCACTTCTTGCACTGTTCTTGCAGATATTTCACCTGAATTTATGTCGATCAACTGTTAACTTCGATAATATTGTTACAGGTTGCTGTATATACTATAATAAAAATTAAAAAGCGACTGCTTTTTTAACTTACACCTTTTTGCTAATATACATTAAAAAACGACTGTACAATTTTTCGTATAAAATAGGAATTCAGAAAATTTAAGAAATTGCATCAACTATCAGACTCAATTTACATTAATTTTTAATTTAGAGACAGTCCAATTGTTATTTTCCAACTAGAAAAACTACTAAAAAATTTTAGGAAGATTTTTATAAATTTGATTTTCATTAGCGAAGTGCAAGTAACATGCTTACCAGTAACCAGTAAATTCAGTTTAGAACTAAAAAACAGTTTTAATATTTTTATAGTGGTTAAATTGGTTTTAAATTTTTACAAAATTCCAAAATTTACAAAAACATTTAATCGAAAAGTGTATATTAAAATGTTTATATAAATGACTCTCGAGTAACACCGGCTATATCAGCTAGTACCAGATAAAATATTTTAAATAAAAATTCCGTTCTCTATCAAAAAGAAAATGTTAAATGTTTCACGCGAAAAATACTTACAACGCGTTTGCAAAGAAATCGATAACGACAATACGAAAATCCGTTTTTGTAACCTCAACCTCAAAATGTTGCTCATAAACATCGACATCCCATGAAATTATCTCAAACCAATACAGATACTGATAATAACACATCAACTCCATGTACATCAATAATATTCCTATTGTTCAACTGAGCTGCAAATAGCTCCGAATAAAACAACTTTGTACAGTTGTGCATACTTTGGCGAACAGTTGGGTTTCTGGATTTTCACTTGACCGCCTGAGTGCTAAGAGTTTTCTCTTGCCTGAAACACACAGTAACTAAGCCACAGCAGAGCACAACTTGGCTATTATTACAAAATTTTCTGAAAAGTATCATCGTCATCATCATCATCCTTATCATTGGAATTGAAGGTAAACCTTAACTGCACCACATCATACCAAAAGTAAACTGAGCAATATGACAGGGGGTTAGGGTGCTTCGAGTATTCTTGGTCAGTACATTGCAATGAGGAGCAGAAAACTGCAGCAATGTTTAGATAATGTCAATCATAAGCGACTCAGACCCAAGTATCATGTGATTCTTCTTCCTCACTTGCGTACTTGCTTAGTTTTTGGTCATCTTTTAGTGTCAACATGTATGCTGGTGCTGGTGCTGGTTCTGGTGCTGATGCTTATGTGCACTCACATGCAACTTGAAAAACTCAGTGTCAGTTGTAAGTCTGAAGTTGTTTTCAGGATTTTCGCAGCGATGATTTGACAATGAAGATGGTTTGAGATTGAAGTAGCCTCAATTTCGGTGCTTAATGGAAAATATTGAGGTTTTAAGATTTTTAGAAGGTAAAACTATATTAAGGTTCAAACCAATAGATTAAAGCTTAATTTGATTAATATACGTAAATAATTTAATAAGCTGAAAATTTAAATATGTATTTGGTTACGAAGTAATTTGTTTGTCAAAAGAGTGCGTAAAACGCTGAACTTGCATTTAAGTTTATTTAGTCAATGTCTTGAGGCTACAAAATCAGAGTATAAAAAACTGATGAACGAAGAACTAGCGTTTGGCACACTATAAGGAAAAGTAGAGTCAATTTAATAAATTTGGCGTATAGCAGGCACCTAGCTTTATGTTCAATATGTATTGAACACGATTCAGTATCGTAATATTGAATGAACGTTTAGCATTCAATATTGTCGTGATGAAATATCGTAAAATAAAGGGTGTTTTTTATAGAGTGATACAAGTTTAAATCATAATAAAACATAGTAATATATTATTTTTATATCAATAAAAGGCTTTATTGGATAAAAAATTTTATGACATTATTGCTTAAATATGATTTTGGCCATATGGCCGCCTCGGCTGGCGCGTACAAAGCGAAATCTGGAACACCAATTTTCACAAACTTTTCGATGATTTCCAGGTGTTCAATTGTTTGTGGTTTATCGACGTAGACAAGTGACTTTACATAACCTCAAAGAAAATAATCCAATGGGGTTAAATCACACGATCTTGGGGGCTAACTAATTGGGCCATTTCGTGAAATTATTTTTTCGTCAAAAGTTTCCTTGAGTAAATCAATTGTAGTGCCCGCTGTGTGGCATGTGGCTCCGTCCTGTTAGAACCACATATTAGCAAGATTAATGCCAGCTAATTGAGGTACGAAAAAACTTCAAATCATGTTCCTATACCGTTCACCATTGACAGTAACATTCTGACCATCATCGTTTTTGAAGACATATGGGCCAATGACTCCGCCAGCCCATAAAGCGACAAAAGCTTGTGGATTCTCCTCATTCCAAATACGACAATTTTGTTTATTTACGTACGTATCCAACCAAAAATGGGCTTCATCGAAAAATAAAATTTTCCATGAAAATTCAAAATCAATATCAATTTGTGCTTCGCCGAATCGGCGGCGCATACGATAAAAAAATTTCCACAATTTGCTCGCGTTCCTCTGGTGTAAGTCGATCCATAATGAAATGTCAAAGCAAACTAAACAAAAAGCAACTATCAGCTATTAAATGGGTGGTCAAATAAAGCAGTGATGCCAACTCAAAGTTGTATTACTCTATAAAAAACACCCTTTATTTAAATATTTTGAAATCTGAATAATTGATCACGAGCTACATATCGCAAAAAATATTGAATATGGAAACGCTCACTAAAACTGATCATTTGTATGCCACAAAAAAAAATCTATTTAGTGATCAACTGTCAGATATTGCTACTGACTAGGTTTGCAAAACTTATTCTGCATTTAGGGTATTCACAAGGTGTGCTATTATGTCATATTGTCCTAAAATTGTACAACTAAATTTTACAAGTTAACTACATGCAAATAAGAAACAGCTGTTTGACTACGACACTTCAATAAACATTGCTTTCAGAGTTGTAATAAATTAGTACTTTTTTATATGGAAGGCAACAATAAAATGTTTAAACTAGTGTAAATCTTAGTACAATATGACATTATGACATGATAGCACACCTTGTGAATACCCTAATTATTTATCTACAATATCATTCTACATATTTGAATTATTTAAACAAGTTCATATGTAGCAGTTGTCTCGGAAGCAAAACATGCCACGAAACTATCTACACCTTTTCACCGTTGTAGTTCAGAAAATGTAAATTTTTTTTGAGATTAATATCTTTTATTTCAGAAAGCGTAAGTTGGCATTTTGGAATTGTGACTGCAATTGTCTGCACTACATCAGACTCCGTAAATTGTATATCAGAAAAGTAGATTGTAGTTCAGAATAGTAAGTAAAAATGCAGAATTACTTAATTGTATTTCAGAATAGTAAATTATAGTTCAGAATAATAGATTGTATTTCAGCAAATAAAATTGTAGTTCAGAATAGTATCGTAAAGCTGCTTCTAGTCGATATGACATTGTCTTAAGACATGCCAAAAAAGTTGTCTCCAATTTAACGTTACATCGTGTGGTAGCTCAAAAATAGAATCTTGCGACAATGTCTTGTGACTTTTAGAGACACATTAATTCTTAGAATTGTTTCTATTTTCTTATGACTTTGTATGCGACACAGGCAGGGTTGCCAGTAATGTGGGAAAAATCCAATTCGTGGTCATTTTTAATTGCTCTTGGGATTTTTTTTTTGTTGGAAATTCCCATGGTATTTTTATATCAAGCGTGGTATTTTTTAATTGTCGTGGTAATTCAGCGTGGTATTTTTAATTGCATGGGAATTCGGTCATTTTCTTCTTAAAAATTTATTTTTCACTCTTATTAAGCAAAAATTTAACAATGGTATTCGATGAACGACGTATATATACAGAAGCGTAAAGCTATAAGTTTACGCTGTACATTTTCTTGAACTTACCCTTAATAAAAACAATTAAATTGCCTATTTGTTTTAGAAACAAGTAACATTATCTTACATATGGCAATACTATCCTGAATTTTTGATTTTTTTGCAAGCATAAAGTTTACAAAAATTATTCTAAAATGCTAAAAATAAGAAAAAATTAATAACTACCAATACAATAACAAAATATATTTGCAAGTTTACTTGTTAAATCCATTGGTTTTCAATTCTCTTTTGAATTGAAAATGAAATCACAGCTGAAATCACACTTGCAACCAAGCGCGTCGGAAGCTAATTACATCTGGGGGGCAGTACAAATGGGGGTGCAAGAAAAAATCACTAAAATTTCTTAAAAGAAACATGAATATCAAAAAACAAATTTTTTTCATTTTAGTTTCAAATTAAAAAAAAAAAATAAAACTAAATAAAAAATATTAAAATGTCATTATTTTTAAAAGTTTTCCAATCACGGTTGCCACTTGCTTATTTTTTGTTGTACCGACTTCTCCGAAAAAATGTACCAAATAGGAAAAAATGTACCAATTTTTTTTTAATATAATAATTTGATAACATTTTTTATAATAATTCACTGGAGTATATTAATTTATATATCAAACATAACAAAAAAATTAAGTTATGTTATACGCTATTAACAAAATAATAAATACATCAGAATAGTTCTTTTGCTGGCCAAATATAATAAGATTCATTGCGTTCGACAAACAATTTTTTAGAGAGCTTTATGTTGTTAAATGTTTTATATACCAATTTATGTCTTAGCTTAGTTTTAATCAGGCTAAATTAAAACATATTGGTTCAGCAGCTGCTGAGCTGTGTGGAAGGCACATCAGACTATTTACAAAATTGACAAATTTCCCCCAATCCATTCTTCACGACCCAGACTTTTTCTCAAAACACCCACATTTTTTCCCAAAGTTTACAATTACAATTTAAAAAACTAATATTAAAAGCTAATAGTGCAACTGAACTGAAACCTGAACAAGATTCCTCTGAGTCACAATAACGTCAGGGTAACATTCTATGAGATAATATTTTATTAAATTATGGCAATAAAGAAATTTTGTTTTCTGACATAACTTGTGAAAATGTTATTATATTCAAAACATTTAGATCTTCTTTACCTAAATCGAACTTGTCTTTAATTTGTTTTAGGATATCTTTGGTAATAAGAGAAAAATTTTATGATTGGAGATATTTTTCTGCGTTCGTGGAATTTCTCACAAAAAATTCTCAAATCTCAAAAAATGTCTCAAAAAATGTGATTTTTAATATATATGACAAGAAAACCATGTAAGCTTTCAACTTTTAGAACTTAATCCAATGAAAGTTAAACTAAACATAAGTCTGAACATTTCTGCAGTGGTACCTAATTTCGCTTTTTGTAACAAGTTGTTAAATTGTAAATCTTTCACAAAATGTACCAACTCGGAATATAATCTACCAAGGTACCAAGTTAAAATAAATGTACCAATTTTGGTACAATTGTACCAAAGTGGCAACCATGTTTCCAATTTCGATATTTTTTAAAGGATCTTTCATAGGAAGGAGATAATTTTTTAAAGGATCTTTCATATAGTAATATGAAAATATAAAAAATAATTGTTGCTTTTATAAAGCAAGACTAGGTATATCTTTACATGGTTTAATGCATGCAATTTACATGCAATAAGGTACAACAAGTTATATCAATTTAAATTATTCCAAAATGTTTCTTTCTGTCCTTGCGAGAAACAAACTCTTTGACCACCTCCATCGAATTCAATTCTTCGGTTCTATCTTTGTGAATGTGTATAAGTGCCGCATGAGTGATTCGTTTTTGTGTCATAGTTTCTCGAAGATACGTTTTAAGTCGTCTTAGTGCATCAAAAGAACGCTCAGATGAAGCTGCTGATGCAGGCACAGTCAAAACCAAAGCAACAAGTTTTTCAACTTCATTTAATAGTTTTTTCAGTGTATCCGAATTTTTCGCAAATTAGAATTGCAGTAGAAACTCAACATTTTGTTCTATCTTTTTGCAAACACAGAGAAAGAAAATGGTTATCCGAAAGCATGCTTATGAAGAAGAGAGAAAGAAGAGCAAAATATACAAAACAAAAATAATATCCGAATATTTTTTATCCGAAAGCATGCATGAAGAAGAGAGAAAGAAGATAATATAATAATATAATACAAAAATATTATCGTTGTAAAAAAAACTGATATTTTGAATAACTTTTGAAGTTTTCGTTTTAACTTGTTTATCTAGCTCAATAAGCAGGGGGCAACTACCCCCCTTTCCCCCGCTTGCTACGCCAATGCTTGCAACGCTTTTGGTCCAGTTAGCCTCGCATGGCACAGCAGCGCATGCAACGCAGATAAGCAGCTAGCACACAGCTAAATAAATGGTGATTATGCAAAGCATAGTCACATGGTCAAAATAAAACAATAAAAAAGAAGAATACAACGATTTTATTTTAATAAATTAACCGCACTTGATCAAACAATTTTACAACTTCACATCTGTTTTGCCAAAACGTCAAATACATAGAAGAATACACAGATATTAAAATGAAATAGATCTTCCATGTTTATCTATGTAGTCAGAGATGCATTTCTGTTTTTATCTGAGCATTGCCATGCGTTGCCATGTTGTGCATAATCAGATACACACAAATCCTATTAAACAGATTTCGATGTGACGCTTGTTAAGCCATGCACTGCTATGCCATGCGAGGCTAACTGGACCATTAGTCGTAAGCTGCGTATGTAAAAAATGTATTTGTTGTTGCAAAATACGCTTCAGTTAGTATATCGCTCTTACGCTATTCACATCTAAAATACACCGTTCAATGAATACCATTATTATTTCTTTGCAGTTTTTTTTTTTTTTTTTTTTTTTTGTGGTATTAATGTGGTATTAAGTATTTTTTGTGGGATTTTTTAATGCATATGAAATTTTGGCGGTATTTTTAGAACGAGTGGTATTTTAGTGTTAATTTTTAATGATCGTGGGATTATTTTTTGATACTTTTTTATTGCAATGGGAATTTTTTTAGTTTACCTTCACCATTTGAATTTCGGTGGTATATTATTTATATGACTGTGGAAAAAAGGTAATTTTCGTAAGAATTGTTCTGTATTTTGACTCGCAACCTTGAACACAGGGTTGATTTCAAAGAAAAACAACATGTGCGGTTTGTTTTCTTATGAATTAAACGTTTCATTGCATAAAATATGGGTTTTAAATATGGCAAAAAACTGCTTATATAATATACATATATTTAAAGACATACTTTGTTTTATTTCAGTTTGAATGTCCTAAGGCAGGTGTTCTTAAGCTCATGGAGCTATTTCTCGGCAAAAGCCATGCACGGCTTCACAATGCTCTGTATCTATTCTTTTTTGCCCATTTGTTTCTTTTTTTTTAATAGCATTAATTAAAATAACTATGCTATAAATTGCTAAGACTGTTGTCTCTGAATCCATTTTTTAAAATTTTCTTTTTGGCATAAACAGCTGTTGTTGTTTACATATTTCCACTCAGAAAATACGTTCGTGTGGAAGCAAATTGGAAAATACTTTTCACATCGGACAAAATTTGACAGTCTCATGAAAATTTGTCTTAAGACATTGTAGCGTTGTCTAGAAGCAGCTTAAGTTGTATTTCAGAATTGTAAAATGTAGTTCAGAAGTCATCAATTGTATTTCTGAAATATGAATTGTAGTTCAGAAACTGTAACATGCATTTCAGAACATATAAAATGTACTTTAGAATCGGTAACACATATGTACTACATATACATACATACAACTTATGAATTACCTTTATCTATGTTAAACATATCGATAAGTTCAACGTAAGCGAAAAACTTTTAATTGTACACCAGAGCCAAAAGTAACGTTTTACACGTTCAAGGTGTATAATTGGAAAAGCTGTAAAAGATTGCAATCACTTAACGTTTCCAATAATTGGTTGTTTTGTTAAGAAGAGGAGTATTTTAAAGTTAAATTTTCGAAAAAAAAAGTGGAAAAAAGTACGTGGGTATCGCATTACGAAGCACCGATTACGGTTTTTTGCGATTTTTTTTTCGCATCGCAATACAAAGTAGGCCCCTGTACGATTTTTATTAAGCCAAATGGCATGATGTTCTAAAACAACTTTTACAAACAAAATTTAAAAAATTACTTTTGATTAATCATTCATAACGTAGGCGTAAACAGCAATAAAATGGAAAAGAATGATTTGTAAAGTGAAAAACAAAAAAGAACTTCCGAAAGGGATAAATACGAACAATATTACACAATCTGAGCTAAATTTCATACCTTATGAAATACATGTTACAGATTCTGAACTTAATTGATATGTTCTGAAATACATGTTACAGTTTCTGAACTACAATTAATATTTGTTAAATACAATAGACGATTTCTGAACTACATTTTAAAACTCTGAAATACAACTTACGCTTTCTGAATTTCAACTTACTACTCTGAACTACATTTAACTAATCTGAAATACAATTCTGAATTCGAACGAATTAACGAATTCTGAATTTAAACTAACTATTCTGAACTACAATTTACTATTCTGAAATACAATTAACGAACTCTGAACTTCAACTTACTATTCTAAGCTACGATTTACTTTTCTGAAATCAAATTTTCGTTTTCTTGAAAAGGTGTAGTTCCGCATGTTTAAATGTTTAACCTAAATGCACATAACAATGTGCATAACAAGAACGACGATCTATCTTCTAATGGTTTTGCTCATTCTGATTTTAACATGTTCGCGGAACTATTTACCTATTTCTGTCAGTTCCATTTGATTGAAATGAACAGAGCATTAATAACGCATTACAGAGCATTCATTACAGGGTTAAAAACGAAATGAACAGAGCATTGTGCACAACAAGAACGACAATATGTAATCTTACCATTTCATATATAAATTCTTTCATTCACTCACAGACATCATATTTGCACTTGCGGTCGATCACAAAATTCGTGTAAGCCGTAAAACATGTGAAAGAGATGTCGGTTCATATTGCTTAGTTAAGAAAAAAATCAATGCATACGCAGTAATGCAATAGCAGGGCAGAAAAGCAAGTGAATTGGCATAAGTAGTGCATAAAATCAAGAATGCGGCAAAGCAAGTGCAATAATTTGCCGATACTGAAAGAACCCACTACCTACTGCAGTCATAATACTATAGTACGATCTCTAAAGCTTATCTCCAGCCCACCTTATTTTCGGGGGATAATAACTAGTTTGTTTTGTAATGGTACAATTTTATTATAAATACTTTATGTTTCAATTAAATGAAATTATTTACCAAGAAATAAAAGTTCCATTTTTTTATAAACTATTTTCTTTCACTTAAAATTAAAATAACTGAAAAATCAAAAAGTTGTGCTTAATTTGGCTTAAGTCTAGTCAGATCGTTGTGTTGAAACTCTACATGGACCTTAACAATTTTTCTCTGCAGTTCAACAAGCAAACAGTTCTAATAAACGTTTCAAATAGTCGTCTCTACAGTTCAAATAAAAAAAGAAACTAGATACAAAAAATCTTTCCATATCCTATCTTTCTCCGGAATTGTTTAGTACCAACCTACTCTCTAGACTGTGGACCCTATTTTACATTTTCTTGTATTGATTACGTCAATGCAGAACATACATATAATAAATTAATAAAATACGCTTTGCTGTCATTAACTGTTCTAACTTGTTCTGTACTTGAGTAATATGCATTTCGGAGTTGGGGAATCTGTCATTTTCAGTATAAAATCAGCAAATGTGAATCTTGGTTTTTGCAAAACAAATAGCCCCTAAAAAAATCTATGCAGATAGCAACATCAATGCGGCATAAATACGTAACGATGCTTTTAACGGAAAAGAAGGGGATAAATGTATTATGTAAACGATAATTGTGATGACAATGAAAGATTTTATTATGCATATACCGAAAACCGTGAAGGTTTTGTTTTTAAAAGGAAAAGACAGTCATCAAATAAAAACAAAACCTTCTCGGTTTTCGGTACTTGCATAATAAAATCTTTTATTGTCATCAAAATTATCGTTGTAAAACTTTTAAATCTTACAATTAAGCAGCAATTAATTATTTACCTCTACAGCTCTACTCCTACATCTGCCTCAGTAACCACAACTACCTTTTGACCACAACTACCTTAATCTTAAAATTCTTCTAATTTCCACAAATCCTGTATTCTTTTTTTTTTCTTCCGATTATACGCAAAAGTAGAATATGGATTGTCTCTACCTGAACTTGGTTGAGCAATACATAACTGTCGTTTTCATATTGCTTATCTATAATTTTTCAGTTGCTTAGAAACATAGTTTGAATGCAATATTAAGCATGACGAAGCTAGGTGAGCTGAACTGAAATCCAAGAATAAATAGCATCAGAAATAAATGTTGGTATAATACATACATATATCCTCTTCTTTTCCGTTGAAAGCACCTTTACGTATTTATGCCGCTTTGATGTGCTACCAGTAAAGATTTTTTAGGGGCTTCTTGTTTTGCAAGAACCAAGAACTACGTTTGCTAGTTTTATACTGAAAATGACAGATTCCCCAACTCCAAAATGCATATTACTCAAGTACTGCGTAGCGTTCATAGAACGGTTAATGAATGCAAACCGTATTTTATTAATTTATTATATGTATTTATATGTATGTGTTGCATTGAAGTAATCATTGCAAGAAAATGTTAAATAGGGGCTACAGTCTAGAGAGTATCTTGTGGTAAATAGTTTCGGGGACAGAACAAGCCTGGAATAATTTTTTTGTAAAGCGGAACTAGTTAATTGAAAACCGTTCCCTAGCACGGTTAATCAATGAGTTAACCCTCATCCGACCCTCCAAAAAAGTCACAAATAAAACCCTAATGCTTTAAATTTCACCCATGAGCATTTTGTACGTCTAATTGACTAAAAATTATTAATTTTCTTTTATATACGTTTATATTATTTAATTACAGTTTATTAGTAACAGTTAGTACAAAAGTAAAAAGCAGTTTTATGCTCACATCATATATATTTGCTGAAGGCAGGAATATGCTTTTCGGTCCTTTTTTAGCAGATGGGTGAAATTTCACCCGAAGGTCGCTTAAGTTACTTTTTTAATAATTACCTTTTTTTTTTTATATGTTGACATCATATTCTAAGAGAAAGGGATATTTTATACAAATACCATACATTTTAATAATTTTGCATAAAAAATGAGCCAGATATAGCGTTTTAAACTCCAAAATGGGGAAAATTTCACCTGAAGGTTGCTTAAGTTACTTTTCAAATATTTACCGATATGTGTTATCAACCATAATATTGATGTGATATTCTACGATAAAGAGACCTTTTATACACATACCATACATTTCAATAATTTTGCATTAAAAATGAGCCAAATATAGCGTTTTAAACTTCTAAATGGGTGAAATTTCACCCGAGAGTCGGATGAGGGTTAAAGTAGAGATGCACAGCTCGGCTGAAATGAGTGAAGAGGACTGCGGCGAGTATTTTTGGGAACTGCGCAAGTAAGATGGCGTTTTTAATATGTGTGCTGTGTCGAATTGAAAGAAAGAAATTCTATGGAATTCTGTGAGGAAGCATTGCAAACCAAATCGGAAATTATATTTGAAACCACTGTATTAAAAGAAAACTTTTTACTCTTTTTAAACAAATTTTTGGCTTACATTTTAAGTTACCTTTACCTTAAATTAATTAGTTAAACAAAATTAAATTCAATCCAAATATTCTCAATTAAGCCTAGTTGTTATTCAATTTCATATTATTTTGTACTATAAGAGAACATAGTTCTAAGTGTACTAATGTATAGCTTTTATAATAAAAATAAATAAATAAAAAAAAAACTGTCAAAAAAATTTGGTCTTGTTTTTTTTTTGGGTGTACAGAGTGTGCAATGATCATTGATTAGTTTTTTCAAACAATAATTACACATAAAGAGACGCTGAACTTTAAGAAGCACGTATGTGAGCATATGTGCGTAATCACAATTTTATTTTCCTATTGGGTTGATGTATGTTTACTTTTTGCGCACAGTGATACAAATTCATACAACTTTTTTTAAAAAAAGAAAGTGTAAAATTACACTTTTTTAATGATAAAAAAATATTGTGATTTTTATATATTTTATAATATACTCTTATAATTATATTTTTTACTTATTCCTCGTTGCATTCTTAATTTGCAAACATTTTGAAGTTGCCCTCAGCATCCAGTTTAAAATTTTTTATAGTGCAGTCATGTGTTCCTTAGTTGACAAAATAGTTTTTATAAATATTAAGTTTTATAAAGTTAAACCAATCTCTTTCACTGTGGTTAAAAATAGGTGCGTTTATACAGAGTTAATATTTCAAATTGGTTTTTTTTTTCTTAAAAAAAAAGATCAAAGAACAAAGGCATGCGCCTTATACAAACAAGGTTTGGTCTTTGACCTGAAAGGAAAGGGATAGATTATTTTAGTGGAATTGATTGAAACCATACGTGAATTATTGATTAGGCGAAACAACCGTGAAAGACAATTTGAATTGCTTTTGACCGAGGCTAGTGTTATGCCTTAACCTCGGCAAGCACTTCCAGCCCTTAGTTGTTCCTGTCCTTTAATTCCATATTTAAAAATACACATGTTAAATTATTGCAATTTATTTTATTGTTTTTAACTACTGTCCATTGCTTTGAATACTCACACACTCAGATAATATTTTTTTTGTGTTGTAAATGATAAGTTGCTGAGTGCAGCTCGCAACGTTGACGCCGAGGGCACACGTTGTGCATTCCTAGGTTAAAAGGTTATGACCAGTTTATAATCTATCCCTTTCTTTTCAGGTCAAAGATCAAACCATGTTTGTATAAGGCGCATGCCTTGGTTCTTTGATCTTATTAAAAAAAAATGTTGCCGGTTGCAATTTTTTTTTGTAACTTGAACGCAAAATAAAAATATCCAAAATGTAAAAAATAGTCAAAATATTTATTCATCGTATTATAAAAAAAAAAAAAAAAAAAAAAACAAACAAACTTATATACCTATTTGTACAATTTTGTTGCAAGTAGAATTAAGAACTGGTTGCAAACAGATTCTTACTTTTGCATATTGATTTTTTATTTGTTTTTTTTTTTTTTAACAAATTTCTCATAGTTCACGACAGTGACAGTTTTTGATATTTTTTGTTTACACCATTTGGTTCGCGCAATCAAAAACACGTTTCTCCCAACCAAACGCTGTTGTCATGAAAATTTGTCAGTGATGCTTGGTGCATATGCGTGATTAGACTAGATTTTGCATTTCTGCAACGTGTTGATGTAATATTTGCTTATTACTTTTGGTGTGAAACTCAGATAATATAATATTCAACTTTTCGTTTCATTTGTGCAGTGACTTAAACACATTATTCCTGCTTATACACCATTTAAGGTTTGTTAAATGTATAAAAGAAAATATTAAATTTTGCAATTTGTGATATAAGTGGGTGAGGGAGGATTCGTAAAATGAAAAAAGGAGACTTCGACATAGTGTATCGATGAATATACAATGATACCTTTAGTATTGCTGACTCCTACAAATCCCTAACTTCTGTTCAAGATGAAGACGAAAAATTGTAGCAACAGATGGCAATGTTCCTGCTGTTGAAAAAATAAGCCAAACAGCTGTTTTCTTTTATCAGAGAAGTACAAGAAGTAAATATCAGTTCGTGCGACTTAAAGTTCTTGCAACGAAAAAGTGACACACAGTCCTTCTACCAACCGTTTATTGACGATATACTATGAATGGTTTTAAAATAAGATATTGTGTGCATTCTATCATCTCCTTATCATCTACCAGGAACTTCTGGGGCTCATCTAAAATATATCTTCAAGATTGTACCAACATAAACATACTATGAAAAATAATAGAATTTCGCTTTTCCCCTGGCTTTTTCATTTATATATGGTCTATCTATATAATATAATACTTTAGTAAAAATAACAGCTCTTATATTTAAAACAATTTTTAAGAACTAAAAGTAAGCTAATTTCCAATAAAACATGCACTTAAATATAAAAGTATTAGTTGCACATGACGAAGCCTCCCTTCCTGTGTCTATGCCTCCCCGAAGACTGACGAAGGCTCCCTTAATGGGGAAGGTTTCGACATTTTATTGATATTATGATTTTTTCTCACAGTTTCGAAAATAACAAAAATATTGAGTTTTTGGTAATATTTAAACGTAGCCGCACATATTTGTTTTGACGTAGCCGCACAACCCCATTGCATTTAGAAGAAAAAAATATTTTTTGTTAGGGTGTAGCAAGCCTCACCTTCTACCCTATTCTTGAGTGGCTCGTGATTTAAGTTGCTACATGTAAAATTATTGTAGCCACA
This sequence comes from Dichetophora obliterata, assembly GCA_963920525.1. NCBI lineage: Eukaryota > Metazoa > Arthropoda > Insecta > Diptera > Sciomyzidae > Dichetophora > Dichetophora obliterata. Next base: position 304,603,441 of record OY986435.1, on the reverse strand, counting down.
CTCTTGCCGTGTGCTGCACGATTGGCATCACTGGTAGGTCGTGATTACATAAAGAGAAAATTTCCTCTCGCGAACAAATTTTAAATCATTTTGGTGTAAAACAAAAAAAAAATTTCGTCAGAATAAAATACAACGTAGCCGAATCAAAAATAGCCAAATGAAAAATAAAATCGCCAAGTAGCAAAAAACTGGCCGCGAGAAAAAAAATAGTCACTTATGGCTATAAATAGCCAAAACGGCAATACTGGTTATCACTGTCAAATTGCAATATGTGGTTCATTTTATATTACTTCATGAAGAGTTACTAAAAATAGATTGTTGAACAGAAACCACGCTCTGGACTCTCAAAATTAGTATTTAGAAAGGTTTTTATTCAAACCAGTCATAATACTAACTAATAATAAAATCTCTAAAGCTAATAAAAAATCTCGGCCCTTTTTGTCAATTTCGGCCATATTATAGGCCTATAGGCGAAATAGCCCAAACTAGCCGAAACTTTTGGTAAACATTTCTTGCATCAGGCATATAATTAAAATATATAAGTTTGTCTTAATAAAAATACAAAACAAAAATAATGAATTCGTCTGAAATTTGATTTATCGTGTTAACGCAAAACATTTTGGTTAATTTTATGCGTTCGATACTATCGTTTTTTATTTTATCATCTCTATTGATAATATTAAAGTTTTATAGGTATTGAAGCCAAAAATTAATAGTTAAACTTCAGAACGAATTCTGTGAGTGTGTAATAAAGGCAAAGAAAATTAAATATTTTTATTTCTATAAAGCTAAACCTTTAAAAAAAAACAAAAATACTTTGTTTTGTAGTTCTATAAAAATGTAAATTGTAGGAGCATACTATTTCGAGTATGTTCGGAAGATATAAAGTATGCAATACTTTTGTAATAAAAAAATAAAATAAAAAATGATATCATTTATTATTACAGTAAACTGAAATTATTTATTATAAACTTTAATATTCGAGCATTACTTTTTTTATTACATTTTTTTCTTATGTGTATGAAAGCACTTTTGTTTCCTTTTAATAAAAAAAAAATTATTTGTAAAAACTTAAATTTTCATATTAATAACCAGTTTCTGTTTCGGTTTCGGCCGAATATTATAAAATGGCCGAATATTCGGTTGCGCTTTCGGTTTCACTTTCGGTTTCGGCCAAAATTCCGGTTTCGGTAGGACACTACTTACATCCAGTCCACCCGATTTTCGGAAGACAATCACTAGTATTATATATAATACTAAAACAACAAGCTAAAATCTACTGTTTTCAGGTTTTAAACCAAATCAAATTTAGATTCAATTTCCGTTGTGAAATTTGTATGGGAACAGTGAGAGTCATAGACAAATATGTCCGTGTATTCTACTGGTTAGGCTTAGCGTGATGTGAAGACAATCCCTCCAGGAAAAATGGGAAGGCTTCCATCTAAAAGTGATAAAGAAACATTCCCCACCGTATCTTTTGAAAGCTTAAGGGTAGTTTTGTATTTATATTGTTTCCAAACCGTATCTTTTGGAAGCTTAAGGATAGTTTTGTATTTATATTGTTTCCACACCGCTTCTTTAAGAATGCATTTGGAAACTTTTATTTATTGTCAAGCAATAACAATAGAAAATATTAATATCATTGTTTTCTAGCCGATTATTGTAGAATTCGATAGTCTAGTGGTAGCGCGCTTGACTGTCGCTCAGGGTTCCCGGGTTCGAATCCTGTCCGGGCATTTTCGTAACAAGGGAGAGGATTGTTTCCACATTAATTCTTAGAACAGGGAAGAGGACTGCTTGTAGTTCGCTTTTTAAGACAGCGGAGAGGAATGTTTCCACATTCATTTTTAACACAGCTGAGAGGAATGTTTCCCTCTAATGACATGTGTGTGAGCTTTTCGTTTCTTCGCATTGTCAGTTCGTGTTTCGGTTTCGGCTCCTAAAGTTGATTAACTTTGGTTTAAATTTATAAAATTTTTTCGATGTCGTGCAAACGAAATGCATCTTTTATTGAAATGAAAGTATACGTAGGCAAATCTTCTACCGCAGCGCCATCATCTAGTGCTGCACCAAGTGCTGCTGTTCATCAGACCCCACGCCAGCTCCCAAAACCAGAAAAAATGTATCATCATGGATTTGTAGAGATTTTACCATGGCGAAATGGTTATCTTAATATCTCCGCGTAAGTAATGTTAACCAATTAGTTATGAGTTAGAAGAATGATCCTCGTCGGAAAAACAAAACAAAGGTTATATCTTAGAGACCTAAAACCAAACCCCAGAGACAATACAGGTTTACTCCGATATGCATTCAACAGAATTAGAAGTGATATAAAACACATCGTAACCAGGAAGAAGAAAAGCGTTTTCTTTTTGTCAGCTATGCAGTACTCACGAAAAGAGTCAGTAGTAAATGGAAAAGAGGCGATTATTGTCTCCCACAACAAAACCAAAGGCGGAGTAGACGTAATTGACCAGATGCTGTCTTAATATAACACCAAAGGTAAAACAAATAGATAGTCATTAGCCATTTTGTACAACATGATCCAATCCCAAAAAAAGAAGTAGCTCTTGTCGAGTCCTTTTTATATCACTTGGCGTAGAGTTGGTAATGAAAAACAAGAAAGAATATTCTACTCATAACCGAACAACACGGTATACCAAAAAGCGCACTGTCCCACGCGGTTTTACTGAGAGAGATAAGACTGGTTGGTGTCCATCGAAGGGTTGTTGCTATATTTCCATCGCTATTGATGGAAAATATAACCGAAAAGCATGCAAGAAATGACTGCATGCGGCCAATGTGCAACTAGCTCACCAAAGCATAGCACAATGCTGCATTAGCTGCTAATTTTTTATTTTTGTTTTTTTATACCATTATAGTTTATACCCCGCGCGCTTTTCTTCCCTTCACGCTAATCTCCTAAAAAGTGGGCATACAAATTAAAAAGCCACGCCCATTTTCAGTACGTTTGCCGTAAATAGCCAAACGAACTAAATTTCCAATTCTTAGTCTAATACGACCCAAACCGTCTAAATTATAGCATTTTTATTGATTAATGGGTGAAAAAGGGGGTGTGGCAAAAATTTTAACCATCTCGTTATAAAACAAATATACTGCCAAAGTTTCAGCTATATCGGCCCAGTAGTTTTGGAGTATATAGTCTAAATGTGTGTGTAGAAATTGAGGGGTAGCCTTATCAAGAGGGCAAGGACTACTCGAATTTAGGTCGGCTCTTAAACTACCCAAACAATGCTAAAAAGTTAAAAATGCGAAAAACTATAGAAAACGGCTATTTGTAAGATGTCATGGAACCTCAAATTTTTAACTTTTTTGGCCTGAAAAATATTTGACTTCAAAGGCGGTTCGGATACCCAGGTACCCGTGTCAGGAGGGTAAGGGTTATATATCGAATTTATATCCTTAAATTCAACAATCATGAATTTCTGTAAAACTGTTCTTAAATGAAGTCAATATATTCATGCTTCAAGTCAATATATTCATGCAATATAAAACATGCTTTTTGGGGTGAAACCGAAGCGTTTCGAGTAGCACAACGGGCTAATAGTAAAAGAACAAAAAATAAGAAAAGTTTGTTGTTGTCTTCAATAATTAATGGTGCATTTACGTATATTTTTGTAAATTTTTTCTAATTGGTGAGACAATTTTTTTTTTGTCGAAATCTGATGGAACAAGTCATAAGATATAGTTTATACATCGAAATTATATACTTAGATTCAACTATTGCGATCTGGTTTACTGCATACAATTATTTATTTATTTTTTTAAGCCTCTCTGTATTCGTATGTTTTACAATTAAATTTCGACTGTTTTCTCATTTTCAGTAGCTATTTAACTTCTAAGCTTAATAACAACAACTACAAATGCCACAGTCAAGGACATCGTAGTTCGTTGAAATTTTTTGGGCTTTGTACGTACGTGACATACATTTAGAAGTGCTTCACATATTAGCCACTGGATTTATTTGACCCCGAACTGAGCTGAACAGTCTGACTGTATGAAACACTTGAATGCTGCAAGGAATGTGGTCGGATATCCAAGAATGGACATTAAATTACATGACTACCAACGCACACGATGAATTCTAATGTTGCTAATTAAATGGAATTTATTTGTGGGGAAAAACTTTTATTTTATCTTTCATATGCGCTTTTTATTGCACTGTGGCTTGCTATAGGCCATAAACTTATTTGCAATCGTAAACGGAATAACAAAATATATTAACTCATGATTTTTCTAATTGAAGATATAGTGAAAAGTTCCTCTACCACTTTTGAAAGCAAGAATAGCGAATTAATAGAAATACCAAATAGAAAAACATATCAAAAGATGGTACTCGAGATGGTATTCTTCATATTCGGTAGTTAGTTTAAGAATTTCCATAAAACTTGTGACACAGTGCGATTCAAAATATAGGCAAAAATATTCGTAGTTGGAATATGTATGTATGCATTTTTCTATGAACAGCAGGTTGTGATTATATTACCATGATCTAACGTTCTGCAAAAAACCACTTCGATGCGAAGAACATTATTGTCGCGTCAAGCTTCACGACCTTTTTGCATCCTATTGTTTTTTATATGACAATTGTTTTGTATGGCGTGTGACAAAATGTCGATATTTGAGCAATTTTAACAGCTATTGTGCTGGCCAATTATTATTACTAGTAAGCCCGTGTGGCGTTAAAATGCTAAAATCAAACATACCTAGATTTTATTTTAAGCTATTGAATAGATTTTCAACTCAACAAAATTGAAATGAAATTAATTTTGGCCTTTTGCCGGTATTGCACGCGCAACGACGATATAATGTTAGCTTAATTAATTTCATACCAAAATTTATTTTAAACATACAGCAGTAAGAATATTTCTTGATTTCCAGTTGAGAAATGCTTGAAAAAAATGTTTCATTACCAGTTTCCAATTTCTTTTTAAATTTTTGTGTAAATTTTTAAAAATTCAATAACTTTCCGACTAACAGCTAAGAAATATTTTTTCAACTGTAAGATATCATTCCAGTATCACTTTGATATTGACTATATCAATTCATATTTTTAGCTGTGAAATTATAAAAGGTTATTCGTCAGTATAACAGTTTCATAGCTATTATCCGATAGGTGGCGCTTAATACCTTACATATTTTTAGGCATATGCTGAAATTAAGAAGGGAAAAAGCCACATAACAACAATAAAATGCAACCTTTAACTCGCTATAACTTAAAAAACATAAATTTTTAAGAAATAAAAAGTCCAGTTTGCACGTCTACAGATCTAAACCTAACAAACCATACTAAATTTATTAAGACTGGATTTGTACTTTAAAAGCCTTACGCCGGACAAAATTTTGAGTTTGCGTAATAAATATAAGATAAGATACATAAATAAGATGAGTTCGATTACTTTCCGACCCTTAAGTATATCAAATATACCCATCGGCGATCAAAATAAAAATATCACAGTGCTAATGATTTCAACAAATTTGAATGTGATAACTGAGCACATATTTCCAGTTCAAGGACATTTATATAGCCAATGCTATCGAAACTTTGTACGGTATCATAAATTATTAAAATTTTTGAAAATATTGCAACATGTCAACAGTACTTTAGCATATTAGCATCTTGTAGATTAAACACAAGTCCTTTTAATGTAGTAATGGCAACAAATCTTATTAATGACTGGAACATATTATTAAAGATATGTTTTTGGAGGCCCTTTAAACTTCAAAGCTTTTTTCAAACAGTTTTAGCACCCATATCGAAAATAACTAGAATATAACAATTGACTTTAACAAGGATTGTTGCTTTTTTAAAGATCTGAGTGATAAAAGGACGTCCGACATGATTTTTTAGAATAACTTAGTTTCATTTATATCTTTAAAAATTTATTAAACAAACAATTTAATAATGGTTTTAAATTAAATCATTAGCTTACGAGCTACAAGCTCTCAAAAATTGTATACTCGATTTTCTCGAAAAAATTTTTTTCTCATGCCCTTTTTGCACCCAATGCATCAATTCTACTTCATAAATAAATTCTACTCTTATTTGTTAGTTTTAAAACCATCGAAAATTTATAAATGTTTCTCTATAAGCATTCTAATTTTATTAGAAAATAAATAAATACTGGCTTTTTGATTCTTAAGAGATTTTCGAGCTTAATTTTGCATTAGAACTTCTTCTTGGACTATTATTTCTTTTTATACCTTTCATAATTTACAGATTTTATAATAAGAGTTTAGTCATACATCCGTATGAAAAAAAAACCGTCAAACTGTTACAATCCAAGAAGCCTTTAATTAATTAAATAAACTGACCACTTCTAAAAACATTCATTTGGGTCTTATAAAAAAAAATAACAATCATTTTTCCTGATATCCGGAATGGAATTTAAGATGATTGAATTGTGTTGAGTAAACTTGTTGAAAGTTCCATAGAAGATAATTATAAATATGCCAAACCTTGCCATCACAGCTTTTATCACAGATTAAATTATAAACCACAACAGAAATAAATCATAAATAAATTCACAATGTCCAATTTGGCACTATAAGCTGAAGGTAGCGATATTTACGTCTATAAAACTACAATATAATAAATCTTCATTGGAGAAAAACTTGATGTATTATCATTGTTGTTTATTGATTATTAAACTGCAAAACTATAAATAAACTACCTTTAAAAACATACCAAAACAAAAAATAGCTAGATTTAAAAATATTCACGGAATTGACGAAAACAATACTAAACATCTCTAGGCGCATGTGAAACGGAGCTATGCTTTTGTATGGCGCCAAAAAGTAGAGTTTGCATAAAATTATGATTGATTGCACAATGCTATAAAATGAGAAAGATTCGAAAAAATTGGCTTTTAACATTAAGGAGGTTGTAGACCTGGTAGAACATACGAAAACTGCATACTTAGTTTTTTGAGTCCACTCTCAAATTTAGATATATGTCCAAAAACAATATTGTTGTTAGGTGCATGAGAATTTAATTGCATAGCTCCGCTGTTTTTGAAAAAATTTCTCAACGTTTTTCTCAGTAACTTCTAATTCTTTAGACACAAAAAAGTTTTATATACTGTAGAGAAGATCTACTTTTCGTCTTTAAGAAAACATTAAAAATTTTTATATTCATTAAAATCAATTCATTTGCACCTCACAAAAATTGGTTTTTTGGATGTATTTCCAAATTTGAGGCTGGATTCCAAAAACCAAGTACTGCATACTTGGAACATCTTATGTTCCACCAGATCTACAAGTTTCATTTTTCTCCACTGTAAGACCGTGTAAATCTAGCGTCTATTAAAAAAAGCAGTAGAAAACAGTTTGATCTGTCAATTTTAAAAATAACTGTTTGAAAGTCAAGATTCGTGCTAGAAAAAATTTTTCAAGTTCAAGCTGGCATGTCATGACAGCTATATTTCATTTGAGAATTAAGACTTCATTTGATAAATTTAAGAATAAGCAAATCGTGAAGGAGCTATTACGTTGTTGAATTTTTTGTTTTTCATTTCCGAAGCTATAAAATTGTTTTCTCCAAAATTGCTGCTAACAATTGCTCCTCACTAAAGCACCAAGTTTTTGCTGAAATCTAGCATATTTTTTAAGTGAAATAAATATTAACATTAAAGTAAATTGAAAAATTACCATTGTCCGTAGACTTGAAACTCGGCCGCGTGATTATAAGTGCATGGGCTTATCCATTCGACCATCGCAGTTTTTAAACAATCGTCGCCTAATTTTTTCATTAAGAATAAACGTTTGCTCATGTGTTTAGAAGAAATTTGCTTAAATTTAGTAAAAATATGCAATTTGAGTTTGTAATAACCTAGCAAAGATTTTCTTGATTTTAGTAAAAATTTTCTATTTGGGCTTATCGTATCTTAGCAAATATTTGCTTGAATTTAATATAATTTTGCTTTTTCCTAAATACTTGAGTAATGATTTCAATTTAGCAATCTTCTTCTAAAATGACAGGATTTTAATTCGAGAACCACACTTGATTCAAGCAAAATAATTATTTCCATGATTGACTTTGTAAATATGCTCTTAAAAATGCAATGGCATTTAAGTTGTCATCCCCAGGCTTGATCGAATTTTGGTCACAAAATTTCCATCCGTAAAGAAACATCTCTTGGACTCAACACTAGTAGGCGGAATTGTTTTCAAATAATTCATATGCCTTTTGAAGCAGATTACTGCGATTGCAACCATTTTAATATATTTCTATATCATTTTCGAACATTTGAGCTAAATATAAATTTTTTTAAAAGGTTTTTATTCGAATGTCAAATTTTAGCAATTTGAATGCAATCCCGGTATCCAGAAAATCTCGAGATTTTATTCCTTATAATCCCATGACTGTCGGGGCTGGAAAAAATTCGGGATCCCGAGACTACAAGCCCTATAGCGAATCTTTCAACACTAACACACGTTACTTGCTCATTATTATTGGACTTATTTAGAACATTGTTGACAAGCTCTTTCTCAAAATTTCCTCTGATTTTTTAAAATTCACTTACACAGTAATTCGTTTACTCGAAGAAACCTGTATAGACATTTCTTTATAAAGTTATTTTTAACGAACTTTAGCATTTCTTAGGTTGTAAGGATGTTTAGAATATTTTTTAAAAGGTTTGTTTTTACAGTAAATTGTATTCAGTAATTCTACTTTCATCCAAGGTTTCAGTTTTTTTTAACTTAGCATCACGTTTACCCGCTTTTACAGTACACGAATTTACATATTCAACTAAAGTATTAACAAAACTTCTAAACGCAGTAGACGGATCAGGTTCACAATAGACATTATCCCAAAATTCAAGTTGGAATCTTTCCTTTAAAGAAGAAGAAATGGTTTAATTGTAATAAATAATAAGTAAAAAAATAATTTTTTAAAAAATAAGCTTTTATTTAAAAACACGTGAACTAAAAAGAAAAAATAAATTTAAGTGACATTTGTCATATATGTTTATAGTAGGTATATTCCAGGTGAAGAAGAACCCGAGACAAAATTTTAGGCCGCAAAATGAACTTAAAACGGCAGACAGCTAGTCTGTTTATTGGAATAGAAATGAAATTGGAATTGTAGCAAAACCAGCCAGTTGACTGCCACTGTACAGAATAGCAGAATGGCTAACAAAGGCTCAAAAATGTATAAGAGAGCATGCAAGTGGCGTTATGCCTTGAACACATTGACGACGACAGCAACAGTGCGTCAAATGTCAAATTATTTTTACATGCTTTTCTTATGGAGGTGAAAGTGGTGAAAATGTTGCAACGACAGTGAGTGATTGCAACAAAGTCGCTGTCATCGGTTTAGAATTTTTTCTAATTTGACTTGCGACAACAGAGCAATATAAGTGTTTGTGTATACGTGAATGAAACAATCTAATGATACTTCCAGATTGTTGTTTCTTTCTTCATGTTGTTTCGCACTGTTGCGGTCGTCGTCAATGTTTCCGTACATTAAGTGGAAGCCAGTTGGCAAGGGAATGTACAGTGCAGAATACGTGCAGATAGTGGCAGGCAATTGGATGGGGCATTAACATGGCATTGAATGCAAAATATTGGTTTCTTTTATATATTTTATATATTTCAGCTTATTTTATTTAACTAACAGTTTTTGGTCCTTGGGTTTGTCGATTTTTTCGATTCACTAAATTTTGAACAGCTTTGATGTTGTAATATACAATTTTGAGTAAGATTTTTCAAACGTAAATTTCTAAATTTTTTTTAAAAAAGTTTGTCTTTAGTATATCAGGTGTAAGCAAACCCAAACAAAGAAGGGAATCCACTCCTGTGTGTATAATAGCATTGCTACAACAATACCAGAGACTACGTGTGCGAACAGTTTTATTGAAAAGAATGGTGTGTTTTAAAATTATTACTCTATAAAAACATAGTCCAACACGCAAAAAATAATCAGATTTCCTAAACGAAATTATAAAGAGAAATGTTTGTACTGTATAATCATTTAAAGTTTTTTATTAAGATGATGAATCAAATCTCATCCTTCCCAGAATCAAAAAATTGTGCATCAGACGAGAATAGTGAAGATCCGATTGCTGGAAAAGATCGATTTGTTCTAGGATCTCCGGTATCAACATCTGAAATCTTCACCTCAATTCTAGCATACGTTTTACGACACAAACTAAGTTGTTATGCATTAAGCAGTTTGTTGGAATTGATTGATTCCATCCAAATGCCTTAAAACGCCCTTCTCCACTTATGTCTTTAAAAAACATTTCATAAAAATAAATTCCGCTATTGAGTGTACGGTGACTGCAATAACTATTACAGACCAGTAAAAGGAAATGCGAGGAATATAATAGCACAGACGAATTCGGATATCTGCTCACCTTTTCAATAGGAGCACAGCTGCAAGCACTTATTTCTCGTCCAGATTTCTGCAAGCAAGTGCTCACCATTTTAGCAGAAAAAAGAAAATACTGACAGGCTAGAAGACATTTACGATGGCGAACTGTATCGCAATCAATGCGAAAATAGGTTCATGAATGACCCCAGGAATTAATCGTTCATGTGTGGTATTTTGACGGAGCAGTATTCTATTTAACTTATACTATTAACTAGATTTTTATGTAGTAATTAGCAAATACACTAAAAATTATTCAAAACCTACGGTCGTATCAAATATTGAAGTCACTCTTGTACACCAGCATATTAGATCTTCTGAAATACAGTAAATTTCGGCACAGTGTATTAAAAAATAGCGATACAAAGAAAAAAAGAGGGAAGAGAGACATATTTTTAGGCGGAAAAAAGAGAGGCAGAAAAGCGCGAGCAGGAGAAGTTTTAGATGTATGGTGACAGGAATGAGGCCCGAAAATTTTTCGAAAAAATAAGACGCCTTGCCGATGGTTTTAAAACCAGGGCCTCTTCCTGCAAGGATGAAAAGGGAATCTAGTGACAGATGTCCAGAGTACACTGACGTTATGGAGGAAACACTTCTCTAAGCTTCTAAATGGCGACGCTCACAACATTCCCGCCAATAGAGATGATATTTCGGAAGCCCCAATTGCGGATGACAGCGTCGAGGTTCCGCTGCCCGACTATGATGAAGTTCTCACAGCTATAGCTCGGCTTAAAATTAACAAAGCCGCGGAAGCTGATTTCTTATCTGCTGAGCTGTTTCAGAACGGAGGCGAATATCTACTTAAATGCATTCACGAGCTTCTATGCAGAATATGGTCGGAAGAATGCATTCCGAATGATTGGAATCTCAGTGTGCTCTGCCCAATCCACAAGAAAGGCGATCCCACTATCTGTGCCAATTACCGTGGGATAAGCCTTCTTAATATCGCATATAAGGTCCTGTCGAGCGTTTTATGTGAAAGATTGAAGCCCATTGTAAACAAACTGATCGGACCTTATCAGTGTGGCTTCAGATCTGGAAAGTCCACCATCGACCAGATTTTCACGCTACGACAAATCTTGGAGAAGACTCAAGAAAAACAAGTCGACACCCACCATCTTTTTGTCGACTACAAAGCCGCCTTCGACAGCCCAATAAGGAAGCACCTGTACTCCACCATGTCTGAATTTGGTATTCCTGCAAAACTAATACGACTTTGCAGGATGACACTGAGCAACACCAGCAGCGCAGTTAAAATCGGGAAGGATCCTCCCCACCATTTATTACCAAACGAGGTTTCAGACAAGGAGATTCCTTATCGTGCGACTTTTTCAACCTAATGATGGAAAAGATCACCCGAGCTGCTGATCTGAGACGTAGTGGCACAATATTATACAAGAGTGTTGTGCTGCTTGCGTATGCTGATGACATAGATATCATTGGCCATAATACGCGCGAAGTCAGTGCAGTATTTTGCAGATTAGAAAGAGAGTCAAGTCGAATGGGTCTGTCAGTGAATGCAGATAAGACGAAATACTTAGTGTCAACAAACAAACAGTCCCGGTAGAAACCACGTTACCATTGACAATACCTCCTTCGAGGTTGTGAAGAACTTCGTTTATCTAGGATCCGGCATTGATTCAACCAGCGACATCAGCATTGAGATCAAACGAAGAATAACTCTTGCCAACAAGTGTTACTTTGGGCTCAGTAGGCAATTGAGAAGCAGAGCCCTCTCTCGACGAACGAAAATCACGCTCTATAAATCGCTCATCATGCCCGTCCTACTTTACGCATCACAAACCTGGACGCTGAGCAGTTTAGATGAAAAGACTTTAGGAGCATTCGAGAGAAAGATTCTTCGCTAGATCTACGGGCCAATCTGCGTCAATGGCGAGTACCGAATACGGTGGAATGATGAACTGTATGAGCTTTACGCTGACATCGACATAGTCAAGCGCATTAAAATCGAGCGGCTTCGCTGGCTTGGTCATGTTCAGCGCATGAAAGACGATGTTCCAGTGAAGAAAACATTCGATTCGGTACCCAGCGGCGGTCAGCGCAGAAGAGGTCGACCGTATCTTCGTTGGAAAGACCAAGTAGAGGACAACCTGACGAAGCTTGGAATTTCCAACTGGCGCCAGCAAGCGAAAGACAGAAATGGCTGGCGCAAATTCTTAGATGAGGCCAAGACCGACATACGGTTGTAGCGCCAACTAAATAAGTAAGTAGTATTAAAAAATAAATTTTGCATTACATGTAAATGATATTTCTTATGTTTTGTGTTCCACTATATATGATTGAAAACGAATAAAGCACATTACCTTTATTAATTTTATAAACTTTTAAATAACGTTTATTTATGCAAACTTTCGGCAAAAAAAAATTAATTGTAACTGCCAAGTTGACATGTTAAATGTGAAAAGGTTTTCAAGAATTTCAAGTTAAAGCCAGTAAAAATTTAGAACTCAGAAGAGTTAGACAGAATAAAAGCGTATACGAGTAGAAGACGAGATAATTCGGTTTCCTAGATAGCAAAACATTTTTAAGCTGCTAGACCATTTTAATTGGATGCCAATACAATGCTTGTTTTTAACAGAGTTCATGTGCCTGCCAGAATAGGGCGAAAGCATTCTGTTCTGTAGAAAACGAAATTTTTAAGCCTGCCCTAATATTTCAGTTCAATGCCAAAATAATGGTTTTATTCAACAGAGTTCATATTCCTGCCGTTATAGTGCGTAGGAAGGCTGCTTCTGAAAAAACAAAAATGTTTGAGCTGCTTGAACATTTCAGTTGCCGTCCAATACAATGCTGGATTTTGACATACTGCCTTTTACTGACTTCAGGCTGCTACTTTCTGGCAGCCTTTTTTAATACGTATACTGTTATTTTTCTCAACCAATGACTTTTCACACAAAAATACGTTGTACTAAGAAAAACTACAGTTATTGAGATATTTTTGATATCAAAATAATAGGAATTTTTCAAAATTTACTGGTTGTAAGAAATTTCACAATACCAATATAAATTCGCACATGTTACATAAAAAAAATGCTTATAGTTGGGTATCCGTAGAGATAGTGAGAAATATCTGGCATATTTTTTGTACATCTCAGCAATTTCTAAAATTTCCTCTTACACCGTGTTCTTCCATCTCTTATAGCTTAACTTTTATTTGAGAAATTCTGTTTTAAGCACTCATATATCAGGTCAAAGGTTACAAAAAGTATTCTTTTCCCTACTTTTATTCATTTGAAAGAAAAATTATCCAATTCTATTGAGAAACACGGGAGCAAATGGTACCGAACTGTTTTTCCTACGTCTATTTATATATGGATTTTTATTCAAACACAAATTCAAGTAATGAATAACAAATAAAAGTTTTGAATAATTTATTTGAAATTCAAATAAAGAATAAAATAAAAAATACTTGATACAGACCTCTGATTGAAAAATAAAGAATAAATATTACTTGTTATTCGTTATTTGAATAATTTTTTATTGAATAATGCCCTACACTGGTACTCGTACTACAGGTGTTGACGTAAAAATGGGAGCTCTAGTCGCCACAGCAAAAATTGTTTTCAACTAAAAATCGCTCAACGCTCTCTTAAAAGTTATCACTCACAAAAAAATTCAAACTTTAAACATTTTTATTCCTGGCTTGAAATTTGGGAATTTTTAGAAAAAACCTAGCAAAAATTCAGAGCTGTCATTGGAATTTGCCACTTAATCCGATGTAGTTTTAATATAGACTTTCACACACACACACATTCCTACCTTACTAAGCTACTCCACAAAAATATAGAAGAAACTTTTAAGATCTTCTCGCTTAAAAAAACGAGACAACAACTTTAATTATGTCCATTAAATTATTTTTTTTTTCATTTTGAAGAAATTATGTTATTGCGCTTAGCATTGAAAACCCCATTAAATTTGTTCAAATGTCAATAAACAATAAAGTTAACGTTGCAACAAAAGAAGGCCAAACTTTTCGTTAAAGCAGATAATTTTTCCAAATGGTCTCCATTCAAAATTACCAGCAAAAAATACCACAACCTGTTCAAAGTTCAAAGTATTCCAAATTATAAAATATAATAACAGCGTTTTAGAAATTGCGGTTAAGTTGAAAAAGTTTTCTGAAAAATTGCGTTCATTATGTTTGAGGTGTTTTCTTCTTTCTCCTACCCTATCTCTTAACATGGCTTCATAAAATGTCTCTTTGTGAAGGTTATTAAATAAAAAATAAAACATTGACAAGAAATATCGCTCGCCAGTATGGCAACGCCATACAAAACCATCAAGATTTACAGATATGCACAAAAAGAAACACGTTACAACCACGCGCTCAAAGATGCGTTCAAATAAAACTGCCAGTATATGTAGCCGTTATCCTCACCAACCACGTGACATCCACCTCACACCACAGACCCACTCGACACAGCATCGAGCACAATGAGTTTTTGATTACATTGGCATGTCTTGTTTTTTTTTTCACTCGTTTTTGCCAAGGCGCAAAAAAAACACCAAATAATAAACTGAAAATAATATTGATAAGACGCAGAATACCGAACTCTGAACCCCAAACGCCAAACGTGTTAGTTTGTGTGAAAGGAGGTGTAGGTAGATGTTTGTAGGAAGATGTTTGTTGGCACAAAAACTTAGGCAATCGTGTAAGAAGTTGTTGCCAATCTGTAACCTCAAGCTAGATATCCTTGAACTTACATAGTCGTTGCGCACCTTCTGCGTGCGTAGCGTAGCAAGGATACACGTACAAGTGTGCACACAAGAGTCCTTGCTACCCGGTTTCAATAAGTTTTACTTCATTTCCTTCCGCTATTTTTTCGTGTCGTTAGTACTTTGTACGTTTTTCTTTATCTTCTTATTTTTTTGCCAATTCAAAGCGAAAATTAAAATGTGTCAATTGGTTGTAAGCTTAACATGGCGCGACGACACTACAAACATATACTTGCGTCTCTGACAACTCTATTACACCTGTATAAGATGTGTTTATAACTATGAAGCTAATGTGACAATGCGATGTTGCTTTGATAAAAATAAAGTTTACCAATTAGAGACCTAAAAACAAGTGGAAAGATATGTATGTAACTTAGAGTGGTCCTTATTTGTATGTAGCAACATATTTTTTTCTGATCTTTAATTATCTTGCTTCTTCACAAAACAGTAGTAAACTGTGAAGTTTTGAGAAAAAAAAATATTAATATTTAAACGTGCCGCATGCGACCTTTAAGCTGAAAATCTTATTTACATTAGAAAAACTCGATCTTTTTTCAAAAAATTCCAATAACTTTTTTAAGAGCAAAATTTAAACAAACAATTTTTATTAAAAATGTGCTTACTAACATGAAAATCAGACAAAAACTACAAGAGTTTTAGGAGGAAATATTACAGCATCCATTTTAGCTTTTTGGTTTAAATTTTAGCTTTTTGTTTTCAATTTTAGCCTTTTTGGCTCAAATTTAAGTTCAATTATGGATTACTTTTTGTTTTTATTAAAATTTATATTAAAATCTAGTACATTTGGATACCAAATTTGGATTAAGACCCGTAAAAAGTTAGCCTGGCAATGCAGCTACTCAATGTTAGGTAACTCGGTTCATATGTTTGCTTATCGCGCTCGTTATTTATAGGCAAATAGCCCAGTGGTTAGAGTAGTGAGCTTACAAACCGGATGTCGTGCGTTCGAATCTCGCGGTGGTTGTTTTTTTTTTCTATTCTAATCAAAGCCTGTAAAATTTAAACCAAAGCTGGATTAAAACCATATTTTAGTACTTTGCAAATACTAGATTTTAAACCAAAGCTAATGCGGACTTATATGTAGTACAGAAAAGTTTTAATTTTAGTACAAGATTTCTTATCTTGTAGAAGTGTACCTACAGAAGTTTCGCGTTTGTGTATTTTTACGAAAAAAATTCCCAAAAAGTTAAAAATTCAAATTTTAAAAATCACCGAGAAATGAATAAAGGACAGTTGTTTGCTAATTTGTGCAAAGCATTAAAAAAACTAAACTTCGGATACCAAAGTTATAGCTTTTGAATCTTGACTTTTTTTTCCGAAAATTCTTAAAGTGCCTGCTTTCTGGCATTTCAAACACAAAAAAATCATAAAAAAATCTTAAAAAACTATGATTCTCACTTAAAATTACTTCAATAATTAAAAAAAAAAATTGAAATAATTTTAAAGAGGATAATTTTAAAATTCCAGGGAAGGAAACACATTATAACGTAGTTTTGGTGTAAAAAAATTACAAGGATTATTTAAATAATAGCATTGCCTTTATTTGGTAAAAATAAAAAAATGCTTATGGTTTTATGAAAGGTAAAATAATGGTAGCGAAAAGTAAATTTATAGGAAACCTTAAGACTTCTTTAAAATAGTTTTTGACATCACTGGTTTGTGATTAAAAGAAAATTAAGCTATTTGATAATATGGTAATATATTAAAAAAATTTGTGTGTATTTTGTTATTTGTATTCCATGTAGCAAAATTTTAATTTCTATGATTTTTGCCCGGTAGTCTCGAGTAATTAAATCGTCATATTTATTTGTATGCTGTCTGTTTTATTTATGGGCACTAAAAAATAATAACAATAGAAAGAAATAAATAAAAGAAACAAAAAAAAACCAAAAAGTTTCACCAGCCTAAAAATTGCTTTTGTTTTGATCTCTAAAATTTACTGAATAAAACATTTGATTAAATTAGATCGCAGATCAAAAGATTCCTGATAAGAAAATGTGCCAAATTTGTTTTTAATTTAAATCATTTAATAGCTCAAAAGTATGCGGATATGAAGACATCTCGATTGAAATCTTCTTTCGGCAAAAACCAATGCTTTCAACCTTTCAAGCTTATTCATATTGAAATTTTAATTAACTGTGGAAAATGGAAAAAGTTGTAAAGCTATCAAACCATGTAAAGCTTTAGATGTTAAAAAAACAACGAATGGCGAACAGCTGTTTGCCGTTAGACATTTTGCAAAAAAACTCATTCAGCAGAAAGTATCACTTTATTCACATTTATTGGTGATTTTGTAAAAAAAATCACACTATGCAGCGAGTTTTTTCGATTTCGTCTGAAAATCAGCGTCTTTTTCCAAAATATGTATAGTTATCCTACTATACACGCTATTTGAGCGTGTTTTCACTCAGAGAGTCTTAAAATATGTATATCTCTCTACTTTTCACGCTATTTTAGCGTGTTTTCACTCGGAGAGTTCTAGGATATGTATATTTTCTACTTTTCACGCTGTTTCAGCGTGTTTTCGCTCAAAGAGTCTTAAAATATGTATATGTTCTCTACTTTTCACACCATTTCAGCGTGTTCTCGTTTAGATAGTTCTAAAAACGCTCCAGCAGCGGCATTTTACGCTTGACCTTAAATAAACACCTCTGCTTTAACGTCATATGATTTCAATGAGTTTATTCGAACAAGTGTCCAATTATATACAACTTAAACTTTCAAGCCAACTGAAGTAGGAAAGAGTAGCGCCTTCTGCTGAGTTATTGACTCTAACTTCAAAACTTACTTGAGAGACTTCACGTGTTTCTAGCTTTTTTTTTTATAAGCGCAGAAAAGATTGGAAGAAATAATATTGGTAGAGAGTTTTTACAAGAGAGCGAAAGAAATAATTGAAGGTGAGAGCAAGGCTAATTTAAAAGGTTGTGGCACTTGAGAGAATTGCACTCTTTTTCCGCCTTTGTTCGAACTGTCACTGTGCTTTTCTTTGTTCTATGCATTCATTTTCTTAATTTCTTTTCATCTATTCTGACAGTTCGACTGAGCTCGCTCTCAAGTGCCACAGCCTTATAAATGAGCCTTGGGTGAGAGGATTCACGCATTTTTAACGATAAATATTTATAATTTTGCTCTATGGGATTTCATAAAAATAAATTTAGGCAATCAGTTGCCAGCAATTATTGTAGTTAATTCTCGTGAATTTTTGTTAGAGTGAGTAGTAGCTTGCCGGGGAGATTTTTAGGTTATAGTTAAACTGCCTTAATTTTCGCTGTTCTGAATTTTTATAGGACATGGAAGGGGCTCCATCGGTTTTTACTCTGACACACTGAGGCCCCACCATTTCGTTTTCTTTCATAAAACCATCCAAACAGTTAAAAATATCAACCTCAGTCGTAATTTCGAAATTTTGGTCATTCAGTACATACTCAATTTTGCTTTTGCTTTTCGTATCTTCTCTGATGGTTTATTCGATGGTCTCTGATAGTTCTAAGATCGAGTTGCGACCCATCTGTAAGCCTTTCGCGTAGGGCCGGATTACCCATGTCAGAACACCTTTACCCTTTTCTAACTTATTAAAATACATTATACCACATTTTGATGGTTTCTGATACAGTTTATAGTAAGTAATAAATACAAAATATATCTGTGTAAAACACAGCAAACTTGTTTAAAAATAATTTTGAACAAACAAAAAAAAAATATAAGAAATAATAATATTTCACAAGTTAATTTAAAAGCTCGGCTTTTGCTAAGCTTCAGTCTTTTAAATAAAAAATAAATTATAAGATTTTCAATTTAAATTTTTATTTTTGATTGAATTAATCGTTAATAGGAAGTAAACTAAAAAAGCACGGCTTTTTTATACATAAAAAGTATTAAATAAAAAAGTATTTTAAATAAAAAAATAAATATTTGTGCATAATTAGTATGTGTGTGTGATAAAGGGAGCCACATGTGTTCTGCCACCGACCACCAACAAATTAAGGTGTTCTGGCGAAATCCTACCCTATTTCGCAACTGATATGCTATTGTACCTACATTAGAGAATAATATCTCGGAATGCACTGAAGTTTCAACTATGAAAAACAATTTTTTTGCGATGGCACAGACAGATGGATATTCATTTTTTATAGTTTTCCAGACCAGAAAAGTATTCTTATTAACTTTTTGATTCACAGCGCAGTATATCTCTCTGATCACAATTATGATTATCTGATGTCAAGGCCACAACCTCAACTTATGCACTTCTTGCTTTTCGTACCTCGGCTCACACAAGATCACCAAAATTGAGGGGATTACATTTGAGGACTAATACTCCAATAAATGTTAATGAAATAATATTGCTTCCTAATGAAACAGATTGCTTGGGAACAATTTCGAATATTTTGTAACTTTTTTACATTTCAAAAGTCGATTACAAAAAATCAAAAAATTTCTAGCACAATTTTGCACATCCCTAGCTGTCACAAGTAATTAAATTTAAAAATTCGGCCAGTTTAGTGTAAAATGAGTGACCCGTGTTTTTTCTCTATTTTATTTTCAGTCTGACAAAATTACAAAATTTGTGTAAGAAAAATTAAAAATATTATCTAAGCAATTACGTAAAAAATAATCTCTCTCTCTCTTTCTCTCTCTCTCTCTCTCTCTCTCTCTCTCTCTCTCTCTCTCTCTCTCTCTGTAACTTACACTAAAATATCTCTTATTCTTTATTTTAAAAAGCTTAACTTCTATACTGTATAGAGGCTATCCAATTTTTTGGAAATTTGTAATCCAGCTCAATGACAAAACACCTCTGGAGTAGATTCCAGTACGTAGTACCAGTAATGTAGAATTTTGAAGCGCTTTACGTTAAAAACTACTCTTGCTTTTGCTTGCCGTATTGTCATCTGACTAGTCGGCGTTAAAATCGCCACGAAAAAATCGAATATGATTCTAAAATAATTTGAAATATGGCAATGCAATATAAAAAAAACAGAGCAATAATATTGTTATTGAGAAATCAAATCTTCTAATTTAATTTTCTCTCGAAAAAACATTATATATTTAATATATTTTCTCAGTGCTCGGGGCCACTAGCTGATGCAGGGCCCATAGCAGGGCCCGGCAGTTGCTTACTCTGCCTTATGGAAATCGGGCCCTGCTTCCGCGACCCACTGGTTGAAAACCGTAGAGTGTATAGAGTGTAGATATGGATATATGTAGATGTCAATAATTTAAACTTCATATCCTTTCGAATATTTCAAATATCTCATGATAAGGCATTTAAATTAATAATTTATTCATTTATGCTATATTTTAATTGACAGATTCTCACGAAGGATTCAACGACCTGTGTCTAGCAATAACAGAGCGAGACTTTCTTGAAGCTTTACAGTTATTTATTAGTCTCTTAACTTCTTGAAATAAAACAACTAGAAAATTGAATAAACAGACACGTAGCGAACAACATCAATTACAACAACAAAGATAGATTAAACTACAATAACGACATCCGTCTTATTTAAATGGAAACAAAAAAACAACATCAACATAAGAGAAAACAACAACACAATACAACAATGTTAAAATTGAAGAATTTTTAAAATATATTTAGCACGTGACTCGTTAGTTAAAGTTCAATAGCAAAAGCATCTCAGACAGTAATACATAGATACACAGCTGTATCCATGTATGTTGCTGTGCCAAAACATAATCTTTAACATTCATTTAGCTGAGAACTGCAGCATATTTTAAGAAACTCGTTTTCCTTTCAAGAAGATCTTAAAGATTAATACCCTCATGTCAGGTTATTGATTGTGAATTAATCAAGGAGCAAAGAGAGTTAAGACAGTAAATAACATGTTCACGTAAGCCGGAAAAAAGATACCGAGCAGGAAATGCTTCTAAACATGGGAAAACAGTTAAAGCTTTGTCTTGAGCACCATGAAAAAATTTTAAAAGTAGAATGGTTTCTTAAGTTACAAATAACTTGAATGCTGAACTGGTCGGATGTACTAAAGGTTTTTCCGCTTATCTATCCACACAGAAATTTGGCTAGCCACTAACCACAGTGAATGTTCGTTTGGTGGAAATAAAATTTCATGCCATAGGCAAGGAAATCACACCAAACCATAACATAACATTGTCTTAATCTAAAAGCTCTAAGTTCACGCGGAAAAAATACTTAGCGTTCTCTGCTTGAACAAAGCAGCAGGCTAACATTTTTAAATCATGCATAAAATTTTCAGTTCAAGCATTATTTTTCTTGTAACGAGATTCAATCGTATCTGACAGAGCGATCTTATCAAATACGAGGCGTATTGTCAGCTGAATTTATTGCTGAATCAGGTGTTCCTCAAGGTAGCCACCTTGGTCCACTTCTGTTTATTTTAGCCATTAATGATGTAACCCACATCATCAAACACTCTCATCTACTTATCTATGCAGATGACATGAAAATATACAGAACAATAAATGCTAAAGACAATTCAGATCTGCTCCAGTCTGATTTGAAATCCTTTGAAATTTGGTGTTCTAAAAATAATATGTTTCTAAATCCAAATAAATGCCAAACTATGACCTTTTCGCGAAAAAAGAATAATTTAATTTTTGATTATAAGATAAAAGATACTGCTTTAAGTCGTGTATATGCTGTCAAAGATCTTGGTATATGCATGGATTCTAAGCTATCGTTTAACGTTCATATTGATTACATTTGTAAAAAAGCATCTTCTATGCTCGCGTTTATGAAACGCTGGCCAAAGAATTTAATAGTATGATCAAAACTACAACGCTGTATTATGCAATGTTGCGACCTCACTTAGAGTATGCAAGTCAAGTTTGGTCCCCAAGTTACAATGTACATGTTGAACGTATAGAGAGAATCCAAAAAGTTTTGTTCGGTTTGCTCTAAGGGGCTTAAGTGCAACGGACACTTTAAACCTTCCTCCTTATGAGGATCGTTTAAAACTATTGAAAATGCTATCTTTGAACGAGAGAAGGAAGTCTGCAGATATCGTCTATTTACACCAACTCATAACTGGTGTATTCGATTCACCAGAACTCCTAACTCTTATAAATTTTAACACTAACCGTAGAAGCAGTAGAAATGCTAACAATTTAATTTACTTACCTTTTAGTAGAACAAATTATATGGCTACTGCTCCTTTACATCGCATGAGTACCTTTGTTAACAACTGTAGCTTTTTTGATGTTAACTTATCGAAAGGTCAACTCAAAAGTAGATTGAAAACTAATGTATGATTAGATCTATGTAAACGCATGGTTTGTTGTTGTCTTGTGTTGTCCCTGAGCCCAACCCATATTATGGTGGGTAAATTTTTCTCACTTTAGATTGTTTTGGACCACTCTTATCGATATCATTAAGACTTTTCACAGTTTGAGCGTATTTTTCACAAATCGTATTTATAGCATTTGTTATTGTTCAGACTGTGAGCACCTCGCCATGTGACTGTCGTATAAAAAAATTATGCAACCCTGTGATGTATGTGATTATGCGGCTGTAGACAGAGCACACAAATACGAGGTACAAAAAACACGTCCGAGGGCTGCTTTTATTTACGCGTGCCTGCGTATTTGCGTTTGTATGCAAAACAACAACAAAGCAAAATACGCTTTCGTAAATTGGCGTACAAGTAGCAAATCGTACAAATGGCAGACCAGCGTATTCCAGCGCTGTGAATGGCCTTATTGAGATGATTTAATGTTATTTGGGCTGGTTCTTAAGATGATCTAATGCGGAGAAAGTGCGAAAAAGCTGTAGTAGCTGAACTCTATTGTTAAAATATAAAATTTTTTCAATATTGAAATAAATAAAGAAGCAACTAGAACAGATGGCAACCTTGATAGAGTTGATGGCGGTGATCTATAAATAGCCTACTGCTTTGAAATGTCATATGATTAGCAGCCATACAATTCAAAAGAATGAATTCCAAAATCTGCGCACTCATATACTAGTTTAAACAGTGAGTTGATCACAGCTTAATCACTCAAAGACTACTGAAGAGGAAAATGTAGCGATTTCCGAAACAGACTAAAGTGATTGAAGCTAAGTGATTGACTCTATAACAGAGTTGTTGTAGTTTTTGTTATTGCCTTAAAAACTTACTTGATCTAAAGCTCACAATTTAATTCATAGAATGTTTTCGTCTAAGAAAAAATTGGTTAGCTCAAGAAACATTTTCTTAAAACTTCATTACAGTTAAACTTGATTCCTTTCTGTTACTTTCTTGAAATCAAAAAATTTCGCTTGATTTAAATAAATAATTTTCATGTAAGAAGAACTTTTTTTTCTAGAAAAGAATAATTGCTTGATTCAAATAAATTATTAACTGAAAATAAGCACACTTGACTTAACTTAAGAAATTTATTTACTTGGCAAAGAAAAAATAATTTTCAATATTAATTTTGTTAACAATTGCTTTCAGTGTACTTCATTGCACTTTGCATCTCTGCTGAGATTGTTATAATCGTTATAGCAACCCTGTTTCTACAATGTACTATGCATCCCTGAAAAATGTCAAAGTAATTAAAATTAAGATCCGGTGAATGGAAAAGAACACAATTAAAAATAAAATACTTTTACAAAGAATAGCCTTCTTCTATCAAGGTAATCATCGACGTTTGAAACTCAGAAGTGTGATCATTCCAATACAATTTCTGGGAAAACAGCAAAAAACCATACAAATTTATGATAACCATAAAAACCATAGAAATTGAGATCAACCACGCGCCAAGGAATGCCGAGCATGCCGATAAAAAACCTGGTGAAATTGATGCTTTTGTCGGGACCGATGTGCCGAATGCTCATGGAAACGAAATTGAAAAGGATGCTTTGGTAACTTTCCATATTGATTTGTCAGATGCCATTTCGTGCTCTACTACTAGCGCTGCCACTAATATTAATGCTCTACTTCAGTCACCAATGCCAATGATGCAACTGTTGGGTCTTACGCTTCTGCCACCTCAACCACCACTACCACAGCTTCCGCCGCTTCTGCTTCTGCTACCACAGCCTCTGCCACCCCAACTTCGGCCGCCTCAGTTTCTGCTACCTTAGCTTCCGTCACCTCAGCTTCTGCCTCTGACGACTATGAAGGTCAGGCTTCTGACACTGATACTATGACTACTGATGTTTCTCTGAATATTGAAATCACGCGATTTGTCACTTTTACGTCGAGAAGTGGAACTTCTGCAAGGACACCGCCAACAAAATACTTCTGCTGATGTTTTATTAAGGGATCATGCAGAAAAAAAAAATATATTTGACACAAACATAATATCGAAAGATACTTTTATGTTTAAAAACTTGTTTATAGCAAACAAGTAAATTTTTACAAGAAATGTGTTTTTATTTTACGATTTTATTTTACGGTTTTAAAACATAAAATGTTTTCCGGAAGCAAATTATGTTCACTGCAAATAAGCTTATTTGTTGCAATAAATATATTATGTTTATGCCGGAACCTTCAGAGTAAGCAATTTGCACGCAACAATTTTCCGACACGTTCTCAACCTGTTCAATGCAACGCGTCTTTCAGCAATTTTCATCGGTGACTTGCTGCATCAGTTTGTTTATTTTGTGAATTCAATTATTTGTAGTGCAGTTCGCTATATATTAATATTGTCTTATTGCTCTTCTTTATTTTAAAGTTATAATAAGTACGTTTGCATAATGCTTCTTATTTCATTTTTTAATGCTTTTTCATGTCTTACACATATTGCATGACTTTTGAAGCAATTCTGAAAGCATTCAGTTTATAGTTGACTTGCTTTTAAACTTTTTCGCTGTTGCGTTGAAGTTGCGTTGGAATTGCGTTGACCAAGTGTGGAAACGGCTTAAGTGATAGATATATTTTAGTTTTCCATCCGTTTGATTGTAAAATGATGCAGGTATTTCAAAACAAGAGGAACATTTTTAAATTATAACCGATTTTTTTTTTAAGCCTATTTAGTAGAGTGACCGAATCTCATATGGGGGAAAAAAAAGTCGGAATCTTGTTCGTCTGGACCCCACAAAATGATTCCCCTTTCCAGATATTGAGCTAAAATTTGAGCTCGATTAAACTACGTTAACCCGTGCCGCTCGTCGCTCAAAGTTTGGAAAAATCAAAATTTTTGGCCAAAAACCTGACATATGGAGCCATAACTCCAAAACGGTAAATAATTAAAATACGCTTAATATCTCAAAAGAAAGCTTATGTTGTTCTTCAAAATTTTTATTTTATACGTAATTGTTGTTATTTTAAGTCAAACCGAGCTACAACAGAATTTAGCCCCAAAAACGTGACCTGGTACCACTAGGAGCATACTTCGTATATTTTGTTATTTAGTGATAAATTTTGCTTTCTTTGGAACATTTTTGAGCTAAAAGTATATATATAATAAAAAAATATGTGAAGATATTTTTAAGTTTTTTTTTATAATTTTCCAAGTGTGCCATCTCTGATGAACGTATGCCATCTCTGATGAACATATGTCATATGTAAAAAGGAGGAGATAAAAGAAGATTTTTCTTCATTCGTGTGTATAATCGTGAAATAAATAGATCGTGTTTAAAATCGTCCAAACGCCAAGAAAATATAAAAATTTTAAAAAAGAGTCAAGATAGTGAGCCAAAAGAAAGTAAAATTAAAGTGCAAGCAGAGACCAATAAACAATTAAGTGTGTTTAGAGCGGGTAGTAACATAAATAATTACAACTAAACACTTTTTATTAACAGACAACTTGGCTCATACAAGAGCAACAATAAAGTGAATTTTGTTATACCATAAACGTATAGTGCTATTTTATTGGGTGTTTTACGTCAGGCTCAATACAGAAGCAAAGGACAAACCTTCCCGTGGACCAGCAAAGCATCATCGGCACGGTATTCCGGCCAACTCTCAACAGTAGATCAAAGGATTTATCGGCCACAGATCCATCAACCGCATACAAGGAAGATATCTTCGGTGAGTTCCCCACAAATAACTATTATAGTATTATTTTAGAAGACATTTGAAAATATTTTATTGAATTTCAAGTTTTTAATATATTTTCTTTCATTTTTCAAGTTAACTGTTAATTATCTATTGGACTCTGAAATGGCATCCACATCAGGTGTATAAAGCCGGACCAAGAATAAAATATTTCTTGTGGGCTATCCTATTCACCAGATCACCGGATGTAAACTACCCTCAAACCGTCAAGTTTTGTGTGCTCTATTTTATAATTTACGTACTGTGAATTTAACCGTAAGAGATTCATCAAAACTTACCATACGAGAAGTGTTCGTTTTTTGGGAGAAAGCTCGAATTGCGACTAAACATGAGCAAGATGCAATAACTAAGCTGGAAAAACTTCACGCCGAATGGAAAACTCTTCAAAAAGACCGGTCGAAAACATCGGAAAAAGCCAAGAACAAATTTAAACAGTGTGTTGAAAAGTTGGATGATCTCTTTGATATTGGTCAACAAGATGCCTTGGCTCTGATGAAATCGGAAGAAGATAAGGCATTTCTCGTGAAACAGAGGCAGAAGGGCCGCCTAGGTTCCATGGCTGGAGTGGATCTCAAGTTGTCTCAAGCTGAAGAAATTAAAGCGCAAAAGGAACTTGCAAAAATTAACCGCCAAATCGAAGAAGAAGCTCTTAATATTGGTGAGATTTTTTATGCTGTGGGTGGCAAAGGCTATTTACTGCTTAAAAATGTTCATTTTTCGTCGTCAATTTAAGATGTCCAAAGAAGAAGAAAGTTCTGTGCATGCCATTTCTATTTTCCTAGTTACATTTATTGTAAAGCTTGGTTCAATGCTCCAAAAGCTCATTTCCAAAGCAAGATTTAAAATTTTGCATAGTCTCTTAGACTATAAAGAATGTGACAACGACATTGCAGAAATTGCCCTGACCAAATTTTCAAACCATTTGTGGTATTTGAATGCAGAGTTGGTTGGATTATCGTTTATTGATCCCACCAATAGAGACGATGAAAAGTTGTTAATAGCTAATAAATTGCTCAGTAGCACAGATGAACCATCAGAGCACGCTAGGGTTGTAAATCCAAAAATTAGGAAAGAAAAATTAAAATACGTAGTTAATGGAGGATTGGTTAATTTACTTTCCAAAGAAACGTTTACATTCTTTGACCGATTTAATATAAAAACAGATTTCCTTAGACAAAATCCAAACACCTGGCCTCAAAATAATGACTTCCAAGAAGGATTGAAAATTGTCAAAGCATTAAAAGTCGTTAATGATATGGCTGAGCGTGGTGTTAAATTAATAACTGACTTTAACGACCTTGTGACAAAAAATGAAGAACAAAAACAATATGTCCTGCAAGTTTTAAGCAAATGCCGAGCATTATACCCTGACGTTTCAAAAACTACTTTAACAAAAGCTCTAGAATAGATTAGATAACTAAATAAAATTATCAACTCATGTAGGTACTACGTCTGTATCTTTTCTGTGTCTGTTTTGTATGTATTATATACACTGAGAAAACAAAAAATCAAAAACGCACATTTTAAAAACGTTTAGTAAAATTAATATTTTTAAAATATTTTACGCCATACAAAAATGAAAACGCACATTTTAAAATAGAAAAGTAAAACGAAACATTTTTAAAACAACTACGAATGTTTTAGAATAATATAGTAGGTTAATATTAATATTTTTAGAAACATTTTACGCCATACAAAAATGAAAACGCGCATTTTTAAATAGAAAAGTGAAACGAAACGTTTTTGAAACAACTACGAACGTTTTTCCATGACATAGTAAAATTCACATACTTTGTTTCCTTGACTTATGTATTTGATATTTGTTCAGAAAATTAAATATTTTTCATTCTCGATTCCATCACTCTGCAGTTTGCCTAAAAACTGTAAAACTGTAATTTTTAAAACCAATAAAGCTTTTTTTAATTAATAGAGGAAATGCGGATTTCTGTAAATTTATGAATTAATGGGAATAATGAACATTTTCGTTCTTACAGTATAAATAATTGTTGCACAATTGCATTTTAAAATGTTTGTTGTTACAAATCGAACGAACATTTTAGAATCTAATTTTAAAATTTTCGTTTTTAAAATGAAAATAAACATTTTACATTTGAGAATACTTATTATTAAAAATCAAACGAACATTTTAGAATTTTGATTTAAAATTTTCGTTTTTAAAATGAAAATAAACGTTTTACTACAGCATTTTAAAATGTCCATTGTTAAAAATCAAACTAACATTTTAGAATCTCATTTGAAAATGTAAGTTTTTAAAATGAAAATAAACGTTTTACTATTTAATTTTAAAATGTTCGTTTTTAAATTTAAAATAAACGTTAGAAGTGCAAAATCTGGGTTAAACGTTTTTAAAAGTAGCTCGTTTCTGCCACTTTTGAAAATGTTGTTTTCTCTGTGTACCTGATTTTAATATTTTAATAAAAAATGCCATAAGACTTATCAGCATTACTTGATCCAAAAGAAAGCAAAAATGTTCCAAACAAAGCAAAATTTATCAATAAATAACAAAATATACGAAGTATGCTCCTAGTGGTACCAGGTCACGTTTTTGGGGCTAAAGGCTGTTGTAACTCGGTCTGACTTAAAATAAAAACAATTATGTATAAAATATAAATTTTGAAGAACAACATTAACTTTCTTTTGAGATAATAAGCGTATTTTAATTATTTACCGTTCTGGAGTTATGGCTCCATATGTCAGGTTTTTGGCCAAAAATTTGGATTTTTCCAATCTTTGAGCGACGAACGGAACGGGTTTACGTAGTTTAATCGAGCTCAAATTTCATCTATCTCAATATCTGGAAAGGGGACTCGTTTTGTGGGGTCCAGACGAACAAAATTCTGACATCGATTTTTTGCGGTCACCCTAGTATTCAGCCATTAAATAGTATGAATTAAAAATATAAGTTCTTGAAAAATTAAAACATATGAACTAGACGTGAAAAAACAATGAACACTTTAGATATATATTATATTAGATCACCTTGTAAACTTTTTTGAACACTGAGGATCAGGCGATATTTTGATACAAGAATGTTTTAAAAAAATTTTAACTGGCTTTACATAAAATTCAGACGTTATGAAAAATTTTT
Source organism: Dichetophora obliterata (assembly GCA_963920525.1). Taxonomy (NCBI): domain Eukaryota; kingdom Metazoa; phylum Arthropoda; class Insecta; order Diptera; family Sciomyzidae; genus Dichetophora; species Dichetophora obliterata. The sequence continues at coordinate 304,574,202 of OY986435.1, read as the reverse complement.
GAGAACGTCACCTTGTTAAGTAATCTTGATTTATGTAAGATCGACTGTCAAACCTTTTGAGTTGTTGTTTTGTTAAATTAAATATTTTATTACTTTAGGTAATTTTGCATTTAATGAACCAATCAAAGAAACCACGTCACTCTTAACTAACTACCCAAAGCATCCTAGTTGGCTTAATTTAATTTAATAAATTAATATAATTAATTTCTCCTGAGAATAAAAAAATCATTCTAACTAAAGCTGCAATACCTTTTGGGTGTCGAATGCTAACACATCACATTACCACATTAATAAGATAAGAGGTATTTGCGCGTGAAAGTGTAAGTAGCATCAAATAGACTAAAATGTTTCATTTCGTATTCCCGAAAGTGCCTTCAATTTGTTTTTTTCAATTTAACCTAATACCATTCGTTGGCAGGCAGCTCTTTTTTCGTGGTTTTTTTGTTTGTTTTTGTTTTTGGAACGGTAGGTAAAATCAGTCGAACTCTCAGATAGCAATATGTGGCAACTTTAGGTGATAGACAAAATGATACAATAAATTAAAAGCAAAGAGCGGGTCCATGATAGCGGTTTGGGGATGGAGTAAAAACAAATAAACAAGACGAAAAATACAAAACAAAATTTTAAACTTTTTCTTAGTAAGAACTTTCAAGTTTATGGCAGACACACAACATGCCCTGGACACACTTTTGTATTAACACTTTAACAGGGAGATAGAAAACATTGCAAACTTTAGGGCATATTTTGTCTTATCTTGTTTGTGTTTATTTTTTACAACAACATTTAAGTAGACGAATATACCTGGGAAATAAAAGAAAAAGCTGTGTATGTTGGAAAAGTTCGAATCCTCTTTTTGACAACACCCAAAGTTTCTTCCGTATCATACAGATAACATAAGAAGCATATCACAAGGGCGTTGGAAACTCTTAGTTTTTTTATTTATACCCTATTTGTAAAACTATTCAAAAGTTTTAGAGCAAAATCCTGTTACTAGAAAGAAGCTCACACTATGAATAATTCATTTTGGGTATAAATAATAATCGTTTTTTGTCATATTTCAGAAGATTTGTTTTATTAAATGAAATTTTTATCTCTCAAAAAGGAACTTCTTATTCAAAACTTAGCTAATTAACATTTTCTAGAGACATAAATAATAGCCATATATTCTCACATTTAAACCGAGCTAGTTTGCAAACTTTTGTTACTCCAGCTCGAGATTCTGAGCTAAAATTTCTGCATCTTTCCAACCTGAGTTTACTTCTTAATTTACAATGCTCTCGTTTGGGATCCGAAGTTAAACAAAATCTCACTTTTTCTACAAATCTACAATTTTATATACATATTATAATCGTAATCTTGAAAAAAATATTTATTATGATTACGATATTTTTAAATACATTTACAGTAATCGTAAAAATAAAAAAATTACAATTACTGTAGTCGTAATCATAATTATGATTATTGTAATCGTAATCATTCTTTTTGTAATTGAATTACTGCACAAATCTGTCATTTTCATGATGTAATTCACAAAGAAGATATTTTCTAGAATTTTTATTTGTGCTGAGGCCCTGCTGGAATAGTTCTCTATGTAATTCTCTCTTTTCGATGCCGTCGACGGTGTCACGCTCTTTCTGCTTTTTCATTCGAAAAGTTAGTCTTTTTTACAAAAAATATTGATTTTTAACATCTAATATCCATAAATAAATTGGATTTTTTTTTTTCGTATTAATTTATACATTCCTTATTATTGAGTTCGTTTTGATTTATACTAGAGTACAAGCCTACTTGAAGTCTTTTTCAAGTACTTGCTTAATATACAAGCACAAGCTTGCTTGAGCTTGATAATTTTCAATCAAGTATAACATGAACTTGAATATAAATAAGCCCACGATAGCTTGCGACTTGCAAGTATGCTAGCTTACAAGCGAACACCACGAAGTCCTAATTAAAGGAAAACTTGATGCCTTCGGCAAAATGATTGAAAAGCTTAAAATTGAAGGTAAGTATCCAAGTGAAGCAAGTATCCAAAAACTTCAATGAGCTTGTGTAGGAAAAGGTTAAGCGTATTAGGACTTTTAAGGGTTCTGTGGACTCCGTGGTTGGCAGTTTTGGGGGTGGCTGATTCCGGAATTGATATCAAAATTTAAAATTAAAGATGGCGGATAGAGTTGCCACCTCGATTTTTTTTGTATTTTTGCAAGTTCTTGTAATTTCAAAATTCTGACAACGGATTTGATTTCGAAACTTATGTCATAAAGTGTTCTAAAACTGAAGATGGAGGTTAGGCTAGGTTAAGTTGCCACATGAACTTTTACCACAAGTTTTACCACAGTATTGCCACCTAGTAAAATGTATTTTTAAGAGTCTGAAAAAAATTAAGTGTTAGGAATTCGCAGATTTCGAATCTGAATGTAGAATTTTTAAATTCAATATGGTGGATAAGGTTGCCACCTATTTTTTATTTTAACGAATTCGGTGCTGGTCGCTGAATCCGAACCCGTAGTCATAATTTAAAAATTATGTAATTTTTTATAATAGGGCAACAAAATAAATAATTTTTAGTTTTGATATCCATAAAAAAGCTTTAAAACTTTTTAGCTTTTATTATTTTTTTTTAATTTCGTACAACATTTTTTTATTAATTATTTATTTTATAATTAATATTTTCGCTTTTATATGTATTTAAGTAATTTCAGATTTAAGTAATTCTGGCCAAGAAACAATGCAAGCACTCAAAATCTTTCCAACGATATTTTAAAAGTGAGCTCCGCATTCGAAATTTTGAAGGTAATTGAATTTAAATGAAAATAGCTTGATAAAATTCCAAAAAAATGCAAGAAAAACAGCATTATCTTTAATTCAATTGCAAAAATTTCAAATTATTTCATGCAGATTGGAGGAGCTATTTCCAGCCTTTAATTTCTGACAGTTTATTTTTTTGCAACCAATATATTTATGAAAAAACATAATTTTTGTAAATTATTAAATTATTGTACAAAATATTTTGGAAATTATTATAAAATAGATCAAGGTTAATTTTTAGAGGGGTACAAATGGAACTTTTTTCCACCCCATACTAGTCGAGGCACCTCAATGTATACGTATAAGTTCCTTTTTTGATCTCAATGAATTTTAAAGATATAACCTTGTAATTCGGCTGATGGCAGCATATCCCTTTGGACAAGCCATTTCTCAAGCCTTTACAGGTATGGCACAATGGGACAGGAGAGTTATAGAGCTCATATTAATGTTGGGTCCATTCGCCTCAATGATATCGATGTGTTAAAAGGACATACAAAATACGTGGCGAGGGGCATGCCCCTGTCACTGGGGGTATGTGAATTTGCATATCAAATAGTTAGTTCAAGTTTCAACTTGGAACTACTGGGAAATACGATTTTTATTTCCCTACATTTGTATTAAATATTCATACATATAAAGAAGCAAAAAGTATTTACTTTGCTTATTTTGACATTAAAATTGGGGGAATTTTTCGCGAGATTTCACAATCTTTTGAAAGGTATAATGTGAGCAGAAAATGAATTTTTACACATGCATTTTGAATTTGAAGCAATATGAAAATCACATCACTGCTTTCTATCACAATTTGAATGTGATAAAAGAAGTAATAGAAAACTAGTAAGGAGCTATCTTCGACTAAACCGAAGTTAAAATACTCTACCCACAGCCGTATTTTAGTTTATTCGAAATCTTGAATATTGTATTTCTTCGATGACGTCACTTTTATATGGCGTGGCTTGTATCCATATATTTCACATTTGAATTTCAGAGTCCTCTTTGTTTATTTAAGCTCATGGGCAGAATATAAAGTTTAAAAATTAATTTTTTTGAAATTTATTTTAATTTTAAGGTCTTACTATTATAATTTTGACTTTGTGTGGGAGAGAGGCGGAATTTGCAGCTTTTTTTTAATACCAAACATCAAGTGCATAGTTAAGATTTAAACTAATTTGCTAAATGTAAAGCCATTGTACTAATTTTAATTGAATTAATGGAGATTTTACTGATTTCATAAAGTCATTTTGCATGGGAGGTAGCCGTGGTGTAAATTCAATTTCTACAAGTTTGATACTCAAAGTTCATATTAGCCAAAGCTCATTCTGAGACATGTCGAAATGCCAAATGCGTTGTTTATGTTATAAGGTTACAAAATTTTCCGAGCAGATAGACTGAGCCATGCTGGAGGTGTGGCCATGTATGTGCGCAATAATATCCCTTGTAGGCTTATATATACATCTCCTCTCGAAAGTGCAATCGAAGTTTTGTTCATATCGTTATCGAATGGTACCAGCAAAATGCTTATCGGTACTGTCTATCGTCCTTGTCGTACTGTAGATACTTCTCATCTCATAAGCCTCATAGAAAATTTGTCGATATCCTATTCACACATTGTCATTGCAGGTGACTTCAACAGCAATTTAATAATGGAAAATCACTTAAGTAATAGTATGCGTGACTTAGGCCTTCTGTCAGTTAATAACTCCCAACCTACTCACTTCACTCACTCAATCAATACCCTTCTAGACCTGTTCTTTGTTAATGATCTAACTAAAATACTTCTCTATGACCAGCTATCAGTACCCAACTTTTCCAAGCACGATCTTCTCTTCTTAGCTTTTGATTTCCATATGGAAAATGAGCCGTATTGTTTCATCTTTCGTGATTTTAAGAATATTGACTATTACCATCTCGATCAAGAAGCTAGAAAGATAAATTGGCAAGGCATTTATGGAATGTCATCAAGTGAAGACCAGGTTTGTTATCTGCAGCAAAATATTATTAACCTTTTTAATGAATTCGTACCATTAAAGACTAAAACCATTAAAACGCAACAAAACCGTGGTTTAACAATTACATCAAAGGGCTTCTAGCAAAACGAAACGCTTTATACAATCGGTGGAAGCGATTCAAAACTCCAGAATTGTATAGTGAATTTAAAGAAATGAGAAAAAAAGTAAACAATGAAATAGCTGCATTAAAGAAAAAATTCTACAGCAACAAATATAAACACGCAGTTGAATCAAGAAAGATTTGGAAAGAAATCCGTGATATTGGAGTTGGTAAAAACCTGGCTGTTGTATATGAGAATATTGATGTAAATGACCTTAACAAAAATTTTGTAAACATTACCATGCCTTGCGTTATTAATAATGTTACTACGTGTAGAAATGGTTCTCCGTCTATTACCCTTGGTGCAGATATGGCTTTTTCTTTCCGTTGCGTAGACCGAAGTGAGGCACTGAATAGTCTCCTGTCAATAAAGTCCAACGCAGTAGGTTTCGATGAAATTCATCCACACTTTCTAAAAATCCTTCTTCCATTAGTACTACCTTATATAACCCACATATTTAACACAATTCTCACTACTTCTGTCTTTTCAAAATATTGGAAGCAAGCCAAAATCATTCCAATACCAAAAACACGCAATGAATATCGACCTGTGGCCATATTATTATACTTAGCAAAAGCGTTTGAATTGATTGTACACCAGCAAACTAGCAAATTTATTTGCGACAATAACTTGCTATCCGAAAGGCAGTCTGGGTTTAGGGCAAAGAGGAGTTGCGTCACTGTACTAATAGACGTAGTTGAAGAAATAAGAGCAGGATTGGATGATAGTAAAGTAAGTTTCTTAATTCTTCTAGACCATTCAAAGGCATTCGATACAGTTGATCATGTTATTCTTAAGAGTAAATTATCTCAAATGTTTAATTTCTCTTCTTCAGCAAGTAACTTATTGCAGTCTTACCTATCAGATCGATCTCAAGCTGTTTTTGCCAATAACAAGACGTCAGAATTTTTGACCCTCAATAGGGGTGTTCCTCAGGGCTCTATAATTGGACCCTTTCTGTTTTCACTCTATGTAAATGATTTACCAAAAGTTCTCCAATATTGTAACGTCCATATGTACGCTGATGATGTACAACTGTTTGTTAGTTGCTCACGCAATAATATTTAAAATTGTGTATCTGCCATCAATAATGAGCTTGTGCGCGTAACAACATGGGCAAGTGAAAATGGCTTGTGTCTCAACCCAAGGAAGTCGAAGTGTTTAATTATTTCCAAAAAAATAATCGATGTTTCAGAATTTCCAAAAATTACGCTCAACAATTCGGCAATTGATTTTGTTGACTCAGCAAAAAATCTCGGAATAATCTTCAACAGGACTTTGACTTGGAACTCACACATTGGAAATACAATTGGCAGGGTATATGGTATGCTTAGGGTATTAATGATTGCACAATCATTCACACCACTTTATATTAGACTTCTAATCGCAAAAGTTTACATTCTCCCTACCCTTCTATATGGTTGTGAAATTTTCGCAAATTGTGATTGCACAAGTAAGCAAAAACTAAAAGTAGCTTTTAACAACATAGCTAGATAAATTTATGGTTTAAAACGTTCTGATCATGTATCTCACTATGCAATACAAATATACAATATGACCCTGGAAAGCATTCTTAAATTGCGAACTTTATTATTGCTCCATAAATTGTTATATACTAAGGAACCTTCTTACTTGCATAACCGTCTTACTGTCTCGAGATCTAATCGGTCCAATTCATTAATACAATTTCGTCACTTCTGTCTAACATCTGAGAGGCAATTCTATATTTATGCAATTCGTCTTTGGAACTCGTTGCCCCCTTTCTTTCGATCTATTCAAAACGCTGTGCAGTTCAAAAACAATCTACTTGCATATCTTTCTACGTTGCAATAATTTTCAATTTTTAACTATCAAATTATTTTTGTGTAACATGAATACTTTTTCTAAAATATATTGTATTTAATTTTTCTCATTAGTTTTCAAATAAAATTATATCATTGTTATAAGTTGTACTACAATTACTTGAAATGATAAAAATATCAGGACAATGATTCCAATATTTAGTTAGTAATACTAGTTTAAGATATATTTATTTTCATTCTTCTTTTCCCATGTATTTTTTATGAAAAACTAATTAAGATTGAATAATTTTTAAGTTTAATACAAATGTTTAATTACTAAATGCTTAATTTCTACGATGCCAGTGCTTTAATCATAAGGTTATTACCTTGTTGCACTGATATATCAAATAAATAAATAAATACAAATACAAATACAAAAAATACAAAGAAAGAAGCTTCGTTTGACTTTTTAAAGTCATTAGATTCATTTTTGTAGAATTTAAAGAGATTTTACAGTTTTGGTAAGCCACTTTGTATGGGAGGTAGGCGTGATTTTCATCCGATTATGATACTTTTTGAGCTTGAGCTTCTAAGCTTATATAATGAATTTTGTTACGATATCTCTAAAATTACGGCTGTTTTAGTGATCACAGACGGACAGACGGACAGACGGACAGACGGACATGAATAAATCGACTCAGGAGGTGATGCTGATTACATATACTTTTCTATACCAACCACGCCTCCTTCTGTACGTTACAAACGGAGTGAAAAAGTTAATGTACCTCTTACGCATTTATTTTTATATGCGTGGGGGTATAAAAAAGCATCATTCTGTTATTTGTTTGTATTTTTTGTACATACTGCTCTTGCTTACGTTTTCTTAGACTGATTACAGTTTGTGGAAGTATAGTTACTTTTATACTGGTGACGAAACAACATTGGCTGAGTTCAGATGAGAATGTATGAATCCAAATTTTTTGTTGTTTTTCCAGCTAAAAAAACTTTCAGCGAAAGCGAAAATTAACATAGAACATAATCAAAATTTGTTTAACGCTCAAGATCTTAACCATTCAGTCAAAGAGAGTAAAAGATAACAAAAAAAAAATGATAAACTTGATCATTTGCTGCTCGTCTGATCTCAGCCAATGACAAGCAATCTAATATGATAGTATTTATAATGCAGTCATTGAAGTTATATTTTTTCTAAAATCGGAGGAAGACTAACAAAACGCGAATCACTTAAGGGCCCATTAAAGTTTTTCGGCGACCTAAAATCAAATTTTATTTTTATATTTTTCGAGTGTAAAACATCGTTAAAATATTCTCCGAAAGTTTCAAGTTAATTGAATAAAAACTGTGGTAAAGGGTCCGCCATCTAACGTTTTTTTTCAACTAGTGCTTATTTCGTGAATGGTAACACTTAGCTCATGTCTGATTTGACAGATAATTAGTTTTATCCTTCCGCTAAACGAATATGGTTGTGTATACGCTTGAACAACGCTGGGAAGTGGGCCTGCGATCGACTTACAGAAGATGCCGATTTTGCCAAAAAAAATCATCTTTTCAGATGAAGCTCATTTTGGTCTTGGCGGGTATGTAAACAAGCAAAATTGTCGCATTTGGGGCACAGAAAACCCGCACGCATACATTGAAAAGCCGCTGCACCCAAAACGAGTCACTGTTTGGTGCGGATTTTGGTCCAAAGGCATAATTGGGCCATTTTTCTTCGAAAATGAGCAAGGAGTGGCCGTTACAGTCAATGGCGATCGTTATCGGGCCATGTTGAATGAATTTTTGTTCAGAAAAATTGAAGAGGAGGATATTAGCAACATTTGGTTTCAGCAGGACGGCGCTACGTGCCACACAGCCGAAGCTACACTCGATGTTTTGCGCCCTGTTTTTGAAGATCGCATTATCAGCCGCAGAGCTGATGTCGTTTGGCCACCTCGGAGCTGCGATTTGACACCGTTGGACTATTATTTGTGGGGTGCTCTCAAAGATAAGTGTTACGCCGACAAGCCAGAGACAATTGACGCTTTAAAGGACAATATTCGTGAAGCCATTGGTGAAATACAGCTGCACACAATCGATAATGTGCTTAAAAATTGGACCGATCGTGTAGGCTACTGCATGGCCAGCCATTTGAATGAAATTATTTTTCATTATTAACCGGAAAGATTGTACTTTCAAATAAAAAAAAGAAATTTGAGAAAATATCGAGTAAGTTTTTTTTATAGAATTTTCAAAAAAAAAGTTATTTGGCGGACCCTTTAGTTATAAGCATAAACTTCCGAAGAGAAGACAATGAAAAGTATACATGAAAAAACTTTAAACAGGTTTTTCACGAAAAGTTCTGTTTGAAACCGGTGGACAGCATTACTTAAAAACAATGCCAAGGATTACTACCAAATTTTATACACTTGTAAAGAAAAAACATGTGGTACTTTTAAACATTCGATTTTTATTTCGGAGAAATACTTTTTTTTGTAACCTAAAATATATGGCGTGTTTAGCCAGATAGCAGTTTTTCAACTACTACTTGAAATTTTTCCAAAATTTTCGATTAAAAGCTCAAAAAGTTTCAGCAGAACCTTAATTAAGTTTTTTTTTTTACTGATCAAGCTCCAAAATATTGTGTCCACCGTATATTTCAAACACTTTATTGAACTACGGATTCCTGCTATATAAATTAATATTTGTTATCCAAAATACTGAAAAAATTTTCATTAAAAGTTATATAATTATAATGAAAAATAATAAATTATATAAAATAAAAAGTGGCTTTAAAATAAAATTTTTTATACAGGATTTTTTTTGCCTAAGCAACTTTAATGGGCCCTTAATGCGCGATCAAGAAAACACTTATGTAAGTAAATTCCTTATACCTTTTATAAGTACCTACAATTATTTAACAAATTTTAAAAGATTTTAAGCCTGCAGATATTTCTTTTTTACACATTCCAATCATAAAGCAGATTTTAAAGCCCCAGAGAACTAGTAGGAAATTTTCATAAACAAATTTAACTGAGTCAAGCTACTAAGTTTAATTATGATGGTGTACCAGGAGAGAAGCTATTTAAAAAGTACAAGTCCTTGAATCATGGAACTTTCGGCTAAAAATATTGCACTATTTTAACATTGCTATGTATATAAGAAACATTTTTCATGAACGTTAGAAAAGGAGGTGAACACGGAGAGGGAGTACTAGAAAGCCCTTCGTGAAGCTTTCAGAATTTTAAAGAATTATTACTTCTAGCAGCAGTATGACCACAAACTTAAGCAAAATAACATTCTTTAAATGTTATTAATAAAAAACAGAGCTGGTTGTAATGATGTCTTTTTTTAAATTATTTCCACCTCAATACCAATTTCTTGAAATTAGGAATGAAATTGGAAGAAATATGTCCATTTCATTACAGAAATTATAATTGGTAGTTGAACACCTCAATTCCACGGAGTTGAAGAAGGATACCTAAAAAATCAAAATTTTTTAAAAATTTTTAGCTGTAAAAAAACTAAAAATAAAAACTACACCTTCTCAGAAGGATATAAAACTACAATAATATCAAGCACAACTTTGAATGAACGCTTACCCAAAGCTAAGTGCATAAACAAATATATGATTATGGTTTTTCGTATGAGACAGCAATAAGATCCTAATCAAATTTTGTCATTAAAATCTAAAACTATATTAACTAATAGAGATTAAAAAAAAAGAATTTCTTAAAGTATATTTAAACATACAACATATTATTGATAAAAAGTTTCAGAAAACTAAAAGATCTTTATAAGTTTATCAATAACACACGTTAGCAGGATGATAGATAGAAACAGGAAGTATCAAAGCCGAAGAAACTAAGTTCTCAACTTCCGTTTCATTTTTGGTAAATTATCACGTATATTAATACATAGAAAACAAACTTATACTATTGGTATATATATTGCAATGTGTTAATTTTATTCCCAATCTAGCACGCTTCCATGATTGCTTCAGAGGTGAACGTGCTAAAAGTGTACATTAATAATATATCAATTAATAAAGTACATTTGCAACGAAATTCCGCAAAAACCAACAAAGAATCTGCAAAGTTTTGGAACATGATTGTGATGCCAATGTGCAATTTATTTTAACCCTCCCATGCTGACAACTTCCGCTTTTTATACGCAACATGACTGCTCTTATGGCGCCATCACAACGTGTATCTGTTGCTTTTATTTCAATTGCTGTCTTTTTTTTTTTTTTTTTTTTCTATCAACAACTAATTAAAAAATCAACTCGGTAGCAACACGAGCGTTCAAGTTCACATTCAGTGTGAAGTGTACCACTACCAACACCATCTTCTTCTCTGTCGTCGTTATCGTTTTTTCGTCAGTCACCGGTTTTATCGAGTTTGTTCAACTTGTTTGGTGACGTCTTAGTGCATATATTAAAAGCGGAAACCGGAATTCACCACATTTTGTATCTGGGTCAAAGATCAATGAATGTCGCTAACTGCCCAGCCTGACATTCAAATTCCTAACAACATCGCAGCATGTCGCTTGGCTCAGATTAGGACAGTGCTTGGTTACAATTCACCGTGACTGACTCTTCTTTCGCCAACTTTGACTTAATGTTTTTTTTTAAAACAAAACTATCACTTGTCTCTGCTGTTTTGTTTCACTCTTTTAATTTTATTCATAACTAAATGAAAACAAGAGTGAAAACTTGTTTTTTGTTCTTGTGCATATTAATGAGCCGTCTTTGTATTTGTTGTGTATCTTGTTTTGTTATTTTGTTTCTTTGTTGGTAATTTGTTGTGTTGTGTGTTGTTGTTTTCTTTTTTTAGCAAATTTGACTAACACATTCGGTCTCGACGACGCGTTAAACTAGGTCAGTAATGCAGTCACATTGAAGTGTTTGCTTTGAATATATAAAAACAAAATATAAAAATAAAAATATTAAAATAATAGCTTTTGCATAATTTTCAAATTCAGGATTCATAACGAAGGTCGTTTGGAGGCTGGAATGTGGGCCTTTGCAATATGTTCAGAATTAAATGAATTCTAGGCAATCCTATTAATTGTTGAAATGGATATTAAAAATTATGATGCAACATTTATGTAAAAATTATGAAATTTTTATATGTATGTAGCCTCTTGATTGATTGACAAGTATGAAAAGATTTTGAGATAAATTTTGCACTCTCTGGGATCCTTATATACGAAAATAAAAGATATCGTTTGTATACAGAATAACACATTTACATAGATTCTACTAAAGGCTCTTCTTCGAAATCTTAAATTATACTTACACTCAAAAAAAAAATGTCCAGAAAATCTAAGAAAATAGCACCAAATTGTTAGAAAATCGGGCTTCAGTAAGCGCCATGGCCGATTTTCTAAAACTGAAGTATACATTTTTCGTTAAATTGACACCAGAGGTGGGGAATATTTTAGGAAAATTATCCAATCATTTACGAACTATTTTGCTAGATTGAACAAACTTAGCGCAAATGTGTTGAAATCTTATTACATTTTAGTAAGTTTTTCTACCGTTTATTTATCATCGGCTATAACTAAGAGAAAATTTTTTTCTTAATATAAGAAATTTTCCACCGTTTATTAATTATCGGCTATAGCTACGAGAAACATTTTCTCTGAAAATAAGAAATTGTCTACCATTTTTTAACCATCGTCTATAACTATGAGAAAATTTTTCTCTGAAAATGAGAAATTTATCACCGAATTCCTGGAAAAATTTTGGAATCTTTGCAAAAAAAAGCACGTTTTTAAAGATTCTAAACAGCATCCCGTGAGAATTTTGATTTTTATACTGCCGGAAAACTGCAAACATAATTATTATTATTATTATTAAAATTAAATTACATTGAAAAATTACCACTATCCGGAGACTTGAACCTCGTCCGCGTGAGTGTAAGTACATGGGCTTATCCATTCGACCATTGCAGTTGTTAAGCAATTGTTGCTTAATTTACTTCATTAAGAATCGTTCACTTTGTTAATGATTTAAAAGCATTTTTCTAGAAATATAAAAAAAGCATCCTAAAAATAAATCACTTGTGGTGTACAAAAAAAGAAAAACTTACAGTATTTCCATGAAATATCCAAGTATTGTAACATATATTTCTCCAAATTTAAGATATCATGCTGTAGAATGTTGCAAGCGCACTTGATATCCATACTTCAAATTATTTCTGCATGCATACAATTTTTGGAAATTAAATTTTAATTATACCTTTATTTCTTATATTTAAGTAAAAACTTGTCTCCAAAACTAAGAAGCTGTTTTGAACGTTGCAACGAATTCAAGACTTGAGATCGTTAAATCATGGAACAATTCTCTACTTTAAGGAGAAAACTCTATAGAATATAGAAAAATCCATGCCTATGAATTGAATACACAGTTTCTTAATTTAAGGGAAGCAGATTTTTTTGAATGTAGAATGAACTTTTCACCACCGTAATTTTTAATTGGCTAACATTTGCTTGTTCACGGTTAACAATTTTGGACAAAATTTTAGTCCAGTTAAAAAATTACTGTACTTATTAAACCTTGGAAAACGTCGACTCAAACCTCCACGTGGTATTTCCTGGGCAACGCCAAAAAGGATAACCGTCAGTTTGTCGGCTAATTTGAACGGCGGGTCCCCTAGGCTTAAAACAGGCTGTGCGTCGGGTTTGAGGCCCACCCGTAAAAAAAAAATTTCAGTGAAAACATACAAGAATATGACTTCAAACGAAAAACTGATAATTATTTTCGTATATGAACCTGGAATGTTCAAACTCTTAATTGCGAAGGTGCCTCTATCCAACTGACTGATGTCTTGGAATGATACAAAGCTAATATCACCGCTATCCAAGAAATGCGATGTAGGAGACATGATTAAAATTGGCATGCACCATGTGATATATACTACAGCGGCCACGCAAGAGACTACGGTCCCATATCCTGTGATTCACACCTGTGAACGAACGTCTTAATCCGCATCAAGATCAAATTCTTTAATATAAGCCAAATATGTGCACACGCTCTGACAGAAGAAAAGGACGATGAGACAAATGAAACTTTCTACGAGCGCCTTGAAAATACTTACGAGCGCAGACCCCATCACGACGTTAAAATCGTGCTTGGTGACTTCAACGCTAAGGTTGGCAAGGAAAATATATTAGGTCCAACAGTCGGAAAGTTCAGCCTCCACGACAACACCTCCGATTACGGAATGAGGCTGATTGACTTCGCCGCAGCACAAACGTGGTCGTAAGTAGCACTAGATTCAAGCATCCCAATATTCATAAAACCACCTGGATTTCCCCTGATCAAAAAACCATAAATCAAATTGATCACGTTTTGATCGACGGAAGGCACTCTTCCAGTGTATTGGATGTACACACGATCCGTGGTGCAAACATTGACTCGGATCACTATCTTGTCGCAGCCAAGATCCGTACACGTCTGTGCGCAGCTAAGAACACACGCAACTCTACACAGAGAAAGCTAGACGTCAACAAGCTACAATCGAAACAGACAGCCGAAGCTTTCGCCACTTGACTCTCACTCCTGCTTCAAAACACTCCTTCAATCGATGATATATGCGCTCAGTGGACACACATTTCCAACTCCATGCGCGCGGCTGCTGAAGAAGAGATTGGCTACCACCACCCTCGCCAAAACTAGTGGTACGACCAGGAGTATTGCATGCACAATAGATCAATAGATCCTATTTCTCGCGGTGCACATGGGCCCACTATAAACTAACTAACTAAGCCTTCCAGAGAAAAATTCTTCGTAAGATCTACGGACCAATCTGCGTCAATGTCGAGTACCGAATACGGTGAAATGATGAACTGTATGCCAACATCGACCAAGAGCATTAAGCAAAGACGATGCTCCAGTGAAGAAAATACTCGATTCGGTACCCAGCGGCGGTCAACGCAGAAAAGGACGACCGCATCTTCGTTGGAAAGACCAAGTAGAGTACAACCTTCGAGGCTTGGAATTTCCAACTGACGCCAGCAAGCGATAGACAGAAATAGCTGGCTCAAATTCTTAGATGAGGCCAAGACCGACAAACGGTTGCAGCGCCAACTAAGTAAGTAAGTAAGTTTATCAGAGTGGTTCATATTGGCATATGTATCTCCGTCTTTCGCTCCCCTAAAAAATCTAAATATTTGGACTAAAAAAATTAGATATAAGAAATAATATTATCAAAATGTTTAATATTGGGACCTCTCTCCCAAACAAAGAAATTTTGAGCAATTTTAAAAATGTAAATATAACGCTAACAATTAATTGTGATCTCATTCTTTAAATTTTTACATGAATTTAATTGTGAGCTTTAGATCAAGTTAGTTTGAAGAAGGCAACAACAACTAAAACTCTATATAGAGTCAATCTACTGAAGACTACAGAGAAGGGAATGTAGCAATTTCTAAAATAGGCTGTATAGTCTGCTGTGTGATTGCCTCTTTACAGAGTTTTTGTATTTGTTGCTGCCTTCTTAAAACTTACTTGATCTAAAGCTCACAATAAAATTCATGTAAAATATCTCTAATATATAAAATTCTTCTGTCACGGGGTACGTAATCGAACTCCTCCGAAACGGCTCGACCGATTTTCATGAAATTTTGTATGTATATTTTGTAGGTATGAGAATAGGTCGTAAAGTATATTTCAACCTCCTACTAACAGTGGGCGTGGCACCTCCCATACAACCCAAATTTGCGATATCGAATATCTTTGGAGTTATAAGCCGCCTAGCCTCGGAATTCGGTATTCGACAATTTACACGTGCCGCTTCGCAGATAAAATTTTGTGAGAGTTGGACAAGGGGGCGTGGCACCTCCCATACAACCCAAATTTGCGATATCGAATAGCTTTGGAGTTATAGGCCGCACATCATTGGAATTCGAAATTCGACCACAATTTACACGTGGCGTTTTACTGATAAAATTTTATGGGAGTTGGACAAAGGGGCGTGGCACCTCTTATACAACCCAAATTTGCGATATCGAATAGCTTTTGAGTCAATCAAACAAAGCAAACAAAGCCTCGGAATTCAGCATTCGAACTCAATTTACACATGCAGTTTTACTGATAACTTTGTATGGCGTTGGACAAGGGGGCGTGTCACCTCCCATGCAACCAAAATTTGAGAAATTCTACAGCTTTTGAGTTATAGGTTGCACAGCCATGGAATTGAGTATTGGACCACAATTTACACATACAATTTCACTGATAACATTTTATTCGCGTTTGGCAACGGGGCCGCGGCAGCAACGCGCCGGGTTTAAGCTATCTATGTATATAAAATGGAATGTGTGTTTCTTTATTTGTTTGTTTGTACCTTATAGGAGACCAAACCTCTGGACCGATCTTCCTGAAAATTTCACAGCATTTAACTGGGACTCTGGCATGATTAATAGGGTACTTTTTCGACCACGCCCACTTTTACGCCCACTTTTTTAAAATTATGTAATGGCTCCCATATAGTTTTTAACAGATTTACTTCAAATTGTATACACATTATACTCCAGGCGAGGTAGAAATAAACATTTCTTACGCCACGCCCCCTTTTACGCCCCTTTTCACGCCAAATTTAAGTTTTAAACTTTTTGTTCTCTGTACAAATTTGTTCCTTCCAACGGATTATTTTTTATTTGGTAGTATATTGCTCTTAATACTGTTAACGTCGCCATATTACTATGAACCACGCCCACTTCACCGCCCCCTTTTTTAATTCAGATACTTACTTATACCACTAACAATGTTTGCTATACAAAATACTTTTTTTGTAATATGTATTTACCTAAAGTTTTATATAGTTTTTATCTACAGGTAAGGTAGCCATAGATTTTTTATTACCAAATCCCCCTTTTTCGCCCCATTTTACTTTAATTATAATAAATCTGCTTTCAATCTATATATATAAAAATGAATGTATGTCTGTTTGTTTGTTTGTTTGTGCTTTATAGGAGGCCAAACCCTTGGACCGATCTTCCTGAAACTTTCACAGCATTTTACTATGAATCTGGAAAGAATAAAAGGCTATATGAAGTTTTTGTTTGACAAAGGGGCGTGGCACTGCCCATATAACCTAAAAATTTAAATCGCCATATTTTGGGCATTTTTTGACCTACGTAGATGCTATTTGGTACATATGGTATTGGCATAGTTAGGAATACGTACCAGGAGAAAAGTGGGTGGGACCACGCCCCTTTTTGGGAAAATTAAAAATCGCAATATAGTCTTAACTACTGGACCGATCATCATTAAATTTTCACAATAGGATATTCTTACGAAATAATAAATTCTTGACTATATAAAGTTGTGAGTGGACGAAGGGGCGTGGCCTCGCCCATATAACCCAAATTTTAAAATCGTCATATCTTGGGCATTTTTTGACCAACGGCGGCAGTATTTGCTATATATGGTATTAGCATGAATAGAAATACGTACCAAAAGAAAAGTGGGCGGAGCACGCCCCTTTGTTTGCGATATATTGGAGGCTGGACCTGATAACCGATCTTAAATTTTCACAGCGTTCAGCTTTGACTCAGGAATACTTATTACATGATAATATTTTTCGACCATGCACACTTCTGCACCTACTTTTTTACTACGTTTATTAACGGCTATACCACAAATCATGTCATTAAAATCATTAAAATACATATTAATTAAAATAGTGGGGTAGCTCAATTCTCTTTCTTCTACCACTGTCTTCAAAACAAAACCCGCCAGAGGACCTTCGGGGAATCTGCCTGTCCCAAGCCAGGAATGGAAGGGTGAGGGTTGGTTATTGGATGGGCAGTTCATGGGGCACGGCCCATGAACTGATCTCATAATGAGTTCTTTCTGGAGGCACGGCTCCTGAATGTTCGTCTGATAACTGTAAAAGAAAAGGTTTACCTAGAGCCTTGGATGTTGCTGCCAAATTCTTGGAGAAAGCATTGTTTTGATATTAAGTTATCATAACACCGTAGTTGTAATATGCTTTCGATGGACGATCAATCCAACATAACTTGAAGAGCGGGGATAGTCATCCATCAATGATGAGGAGACCTGATCTATTGTTGATCTGCAGACCTATCTTAGAATAAAGGTTATTATGTAGGAAACATTTAACCTTCGGACCGTTGTATAAGCAAATTTGTATACAACGGCTCATGCTTCTTAGTTTTCTGTTAAGGCTTTTATTAGTCTTAATTTAGGAAAACGACGTTGCATAAGTAGAATTGAGGTTTACCCGGTTTTACTGGGAAACCTATGGTTATTTTTTAACCTTGCCAAGTACAATTCGAGTGGCTGAAGGTGTCACAGTCAGATATAAATGTTCTAAGAACTTTTGGTCTGTAGACGGAATGTTGAAGAGCCTTGTCAGGTGGAGCCTTTTGCCCGGGTTTTGACTATCATATGGGTTAGGCCCACGTGGGGTTTTAATAGCGCTCTGGTTTGTGGTTAGGCCAGAAAGGCCGGTGTGAGTTACACTTTAGTTGAACTCGGGCTGGTGATTCCCTTAAATTACTAAGAGAATGATGGTAGATTGAATCTCGCCAATTTCAAACAGTAAATGTTAGGAAGGTAAGCAACTACCGGATCAATATACTGTTACCTTTGGAATTTGAGTACAGGCGACGGGGAAACCTAAATAGTCTGAGTTGTGACCATTTGAGATTGAGGAATTTGATTGCATGAGTGACAGGCCTAGTTGCCGCCTTAATTTTTCGTGTCAGAGAGTGATGACCTCTGATATGAATGGGATGATTTTGTGCGGATCAAATAAAGGGTTGTATTACTTGGTATAGTATACTGAGATGACCCATGGTTATTAAAATAACCAAGTCATGTTTAAATTCGAGTGACTGAATGAGTCACGGTCATGTATAGTGTCTTTTTGACATCAGTGCTGGGGTTCTGTGGCATGTAATTAGAGGAACCTTTCAAAAATGGTCTTTCTTGAATTCCGAAGGGGCGTTGACCGACGCTTCATATTTGTCCCAAGCATTGGAGCACCGTTGAATTAAGCCTTCGCGGCAGGGGTCAACGTTAAAAACATAGTGGCTTTCTGTCTTCAAAACAGCTGATTTTATAATACGTGTTAATTAAAATAGAGAGTGGGGTAACCCCATTCTCATTCTCCCACAACAGACTGCGAAACAGCTGATTGTGTAATTGCTGCTTTTTGATTGGTCTAAAAATAAAAAGGGGGAGCATGAAGCAAATTACATGCGATTCAGCGCTGAATTCTAATTGGTTTACAACAAAAAAAGAGGCGAAGCATTGCAATAATTAAATTAAATAAATAAATTTTTGTAAATATATAAATACTTTTAATTTTATTTTAAACGAGGGGGTAGCGAAGCACACCGGGTTCAGCTAGTATCTTTATATAAATGGTGTGAAATTATACTTGGTGCTAAAACAATTTTTTAACAACTACGTATCAGCGGAGCCATAGATCTATCGTTTTGGGAACTAAAAATTGGAGATTTTTTAACAAAAAATATGACTTTTTTAATGTTTATCATTAAAAAGACAAAAAAACAACATCAAATGATGTCTTTGACCTAACTTTCTTACACTTTTCACAGCAAAAAGTTAAAAATGAATAGATAAGGCTATAGAGATTTTTATTACCTTAAAAAAAAATAAAATTAGTCGGTAGTACTTATCGTGCTCTTTCTACTGCAATTTTTGTAAACATTTTTTTTTTTAAATACTAGATTTTGCAGTATATCGTGTGTCATAAAATTTAATTAAAATATGTTTAAAAATTAATACTTTTCTATTATTAAAACAAAAAATATTTATATCTAAGAATTTTTTGTATTTTCAGTGATAAAATCAAATATCAGTTACATAATCAACATGTGCGACGTATCGATTTACGCTATAGTTGTACTCATACGCTATCGAATAAGTGTTAAAATACTTATAATGCTAATAATACATTTTTGTGTGTAAAATAGTTTTTGTTTTAAAAATAAATTGTTATGAATTTTAAAAAATTTCTAACTATATTTTATAAGACTCCTGAAATTTTGCAAAATTTAGTATTTTTTTTTAAAAAAATATGTTTACAAAAATTGCTGTAGAAAGGTTTGGACCAAGTTTTTTTTTGTTTTTTTTTTTTGTTGTTTGAGAGATAGGTAATATAATTTTCTATAGCCAATCTATTCATTTTTAATTATTTGCCGTAAAAAAATTTAAAAAAATGTAAAAAAATTAAATTAGGTCAAAGTCAAAATTTTAGAAAAATTTTCTGTTTTTCTTTTTTGTGTTTTTAATAATAAACAAAAGGTCTCCTTTTTTGTTATAAATCCCCAATTTTCATTTCACCAACTGATAGATCGGACTCATAAGCTCTTAAATAAGTAATTGTAAACAACCAATTTTAATATCAACTATAATTTCGCACTATTCATAAGAAGTTATATACAATTTTAAAATTGCTCAAAATTTCTTTGTTTGCAGAGAAAGAGGTCCCAATTGTTTTATGATATTATTTCTCATACTTTTTTTTTTTTTGTCTAAATATTCAGATTTTTTGAGGGGAGCGAAAATCTTATATTTAAAATTTATATAGAACTATGAACAATTCTAATGTTTATGTTATTAACTCCAGTAGTGGCACGCAAAGTTTATATCGTTAACAAAAATCAATTTCTC
This sequence comes from Dichetophora obliterata, assembly GCA_963920525.1. NCBI lineage: Eukaryota > Metazoa > Arthropoda > Insecta > Diptera > Sciomyzidae > Dichetophora > Dichetophora obliterata. The sequence goes on along the minus strand of OY986435.1, from coordinate 304,553,834 downwards.
TTGTTAAATAAACAAAACAAAAAATGATATTGTGATACAATCTGTGTCAGATGTGTATGCATCTATAAACTCGAAAATTAGAAAGGGCCATATCTATACGTTTTTCGACGCTTCTTTTTTTTTTTTGAATTACCAAGGTTCATTTATATAATTTATAAAATTACTAGCTGAACCCGGTGTGCTTCGCTACCCCCTCGTTTAAAATAAAATTAAAAGTATTTATATATTTACAAAAATTTATTTATTTAATTTAATTATTGCAATGCTTCGCCTCTTTTTTTGTTGTAAACCAATTAGAATTCAGCGCTGAATCGCATGTAATTTGCTTCATGCTCCCCCTTTTTATTTTTAGACCAATCAAAAAACAGCAATTACACAATCAGCTGTTTCGCAGTCTGTTGTGGGAGAATGAGAATGGGGTTACCCCACTCTCTATTTTAATTAACACGTATTATAAAATCAGCTGTTTTGAAGACAGTGGTAGAAGAAAGAGAATTGAGCTACCCCACTATTTTAATTAATATGTATTTTAATGATTTTAATGACATGATTTGTGGTATAGCCGTTAATAAACGTAGTAAAAAAGTAGGTGCAGAAGTGTGCATGGTCGAAAAATATTATCATGTAATAAGTATTCCTGAGTCAAAGCTGAACGCTGTGAAAATTTAAGATCGGTTATCAGGTCCAGCCTCCAATATATCGCAAACAAAGGGGCGTGCTCCGCCCACTTTTCTTTTGGTACGTATTTCTATTCATGCTAATACCATATATAGCAAATACTGCCGCCGTTGGTCAAAAAATGCCCAAGATATGACGATTTTAAAATTTGGGTTATATGGGCGAGGCCACGCCCCTTCGTCCCCTCACAACTTTATATAGTCAAGAATTTATTATTTCGTAAGAATATCCTATTGTGAAAATTTAATGATGATCGGTCCAGTAGTTAAGACTATATTGCGATTTTTAATTTTCCTAAAAAGGGGCGTGGTCCCACCCACTTTTCTCCTGGTACGTATTCCTAACTATGCCAATACCATATGTACCAAATAGCATCAACGTAGGTCAAAAAATGCCCAAAATATGGCGATTTAAATTTTTAGGTTATATGGGCAGTGCCACGCCCCTTTGTCAAACAAAAACTTCATATAGCCTTTTATTCTTTCCAGATTCATAGTAAAATGCTGTGAAAGTTTCAGGAAGATCGGTCCAAGGGTTTGGCCTCCTATAAAGCACAAACAAACAAACAAACAGACAGACATTCATTTTTATATATATAGATTGAAAGCAGATTTATTATAATTAAAGTAAAATGGGGCGAAAAAGGGGGATTTGGTAATAAAAAATCTATGGCTACCTTACCTGTAGATAAAAACTATATAAAACTTTAGGTAAATACATATTACAAAAAAAGTATTTTGTATAGCAAACATTGTTAGTGGTATAAGTAAGTATCTGAATTAAAAAAGGGGGCGGTGAAGTGGGCGTGGTTCATAGTAATATGGCGACGTTAACAGTATTAAGAGCAATATACTACCAAATAAAAAATAATCCGTTGGAAGGAACAAATTTGTACAGAGAACAAAAAGTTTAAAACTTAAATTTGGCGTGAAAAGGGGCGTAAAAGGGGGCGTGGCGTAAGAAATGTTTATTTCTACCTCGCCTGGAGTATAATGTGTATACAATTTGAAGTAAATCTGTTAAAAACTATATGGGAGCCATTACATAATTTTAAAAAAGTGGGCGTAAAAGTGGGCGTGGTCGAAAAAGTACCCTATTAATCATGCCAGAGTCCCAGTTAAATGCTGTGAAATTTTCAGGAAGATCGGTCCAGAGGTTTGGTCTCCTATAAGGTACAAACAAACAAATAAAGAAACACACATTCCATTTTATATACATAGATAGCTTAAACCCGGCGCGTTGCTGCCGCGGCCCCGTTGCCAAACGCGAATAAAATGTTATCAGTGAAATTGTATGTGTAAATTGTGGTCGAATACTCAATTCCATGGCTGTGCGACCTATAACTCAAAAGCTGTAGAATTTCTCAAATTTTGGTTGCATGGGAGGTGACACGCCCCCTTGTCCAACGCCATACAAAGTTATCAGTAAAACTGCATGTGTAAATTGAGTTCGAATGCTGAATTCCGAGGCTTTGTTTGCTTTGTTTGATTAACTCAAACTTACTTTGTTTGATATCGCAAATTTGGGTTGTATAAGAGGTGCCACGCCCCTTTGTCCAACTCCCATAAAATTTTATCAGTAAAACGCCACGTGTAAATTGTGGTCGAATTTCGAATTCCAAGGATGTGCGGCCTATAACTCCAAAGCTATTCGATATCGCAAATTTGGGTTGTATGGGAGGTGCCACGCCCCCTTGTCCAACTCTCACAAAATTTTATCTGCGAAGCGGCACGTGTAAATTGTCGAATACCGAATTCCGAGGCTAAGCGGCTTATAACTCCAAAGATATTCGATATCGCAAATTTGGGTTGTATGGGAGGTGCCACGCCCACTGTTAGTAGGAGGTTGAAATATACTTTACGACCTATTCTCATACCTACAAAATATACATACAAAATTTCATGAAAATCGGTCGAGCCGTTTCGGAGGAGTTCGATTACGTACCCCGTGACAGAAGAATTTTATATTATAAAATTATATAATATAAATTTATGTAAATGAACCTTGGCATTGATACAATCTGTGTCAGATGTGTATGCATCTATAAACTCAAAAATTAGAAAGGGCCACATCTATACGTTTTTCAAGGTTCATTTATATAAATTTATATTATATAATTTTATAAATTATATAAATGAACCTTGGCAATTCCAAAAAAATGAAGCGTCGAAAAACGTATAGATGTGGCCCTTTCTAATTTTTGAGTTTATAGATGCATACACATCTGACACAGATTGTATCAATGCCAAGGTTCATTTATATAAATTTATATTATATAATTTTATAAATTGTACTTTAAGGTGAAGGCGTGGTCAAGTAATTCCCAAGGTTTATTTATATTATATAATTTTATAAATTATATAAATGAACCTTGGTAATTTAAATAAATTATATAAATTTTTATAAATTATATAAATAAACCTTGGGAATTACTTGACCACGCCTTCACCTTAAGTCTAGAATTCAAGAGTCACATCAGCAGTTCGTTCAAGCTCGCTGAGACCAAAATCTCGATATAAAGTATTCAAAAAATTGATCGATAAATTTCCGTTCAATATTTCACATTTTAATGCACGAGTGAAATTAAAATGCTAGCGAGGAAAAATTAAATTAATATTACTCGAAAAATTTAATTGGTCTGATGTAATTTCAATCACGAAATAAGAACATCTCAGGCGCTTTTCACATCGCATATGCATTTCGAGCATGTTTTTCGTTTTGCGCGGATAAGCTTTTGATACATTTTCTGACAAACGGCACGCATGAGGCTATGATTTCAGGCACTTGCGTTGGCGTTGCAAGGTGGTTCACGTACCGCCTTCTGCCAATGACCTCGTTGGCTGTAATTATCTCGGTTGAAGTGCGAAATACAGCCGCACGGGCGGCTCTTGCAGGGTGGTTAATAAATTAAGCAACATGCTTTTTAACTATTTAAAGCACTTTCACTTACGTCGCCCACTCATACACCCAAAATCCCCTCCCTTTCCCCCAACTCACAGTGCTCCCACAACTCATAGGCGGACTGTAGATACTTTATCTGTTAGTTCAGAGGATTCCACATGAGCAAATTGCATATAACAGTAATAAGCTGAGCTGCTGCCGGCAAGCTGGAATTGGTCGGTAGGGAAACAAACGGCTTTAATAGCTGTTGGATTTCTTTTTTCTGTTGCTGTTTTGTTTGTTTGTGTTTTTGTTTTAAAACAACGCCATAGTTGTTGTTGTTGTTGTTGTTGTTGTTGTTGTTGTTGTTGTTGATGTCGCTATTTTGCTAGTAATTAAAATGTGCAAGTGTTTCACAGCTCAGCTCAGCTCGGCTCAGCTTGTATAACAAAAGGACGAAGTGCAGTGTATGTATAAATGTAAAAAATATACCTATGTGTGTATATTAATGTGTGTGCAGTTTTTTATGCTGCCACAGCCGCTCGGCGACACATTGTATCTACTACATACGCTGCTCCAAATTCACCTACATTGCGCGTATCTTATAGACCGAGTATCGCGTTGTGTGTATTTATTCAGTGCTACATTCATGGCTTCATGGATTTAAAAATGTGAAAATAATTTATGGCTTACTTGGGTGTGATGAGGCAATAAAATGAGCACAAAATTTATTCCCGAGTTTTTTCTCGGATTACTTTTGCGTTTATCGTTAACATATGCGCGCTCATTGTTTTTGTTGTTGTTGTTGTTGGTGTTGGTGTTGGCTGTTGCGATTTTTGTTTTTGCTTTTGCATCCATCGGATTTAGCCAACAATCCTTTCTGACTCTCTCTCTCTTTTTTTTACGTTATTTATGCGATTCTTACAGTTTTTAATTAACGTCAATGGCTTAGAATTTATATTTCGAAATTGCTGCAGAAAACTTTTCGAATAAATTAAATCGTTCATTTTAAAAAACTTCTTCTTGTGCATAATCAAATACGAAAAATTTTGTTTCTAAAAAGCAACCTGGAAGGCGTTAATTGCGTTAATCAACTGCAATTACAAAACTACGAATAATTCAATATCATAAGAAATTTGAGATCTTGTCACCAAACTTTTTATGATTTTCATTTTGAAAAATGATTACAGAAGAGTTTTCACTGTGATTATTTTTTTCAACGATTTTACTATAAATTAAAGGAATTTTATAGCGCATAGCTAATGTAACCAACCGTACTCCTTTTGGGAGTGTTTTACTTCTTTTTTTCTCGCTGTACTTCTTGCATGGAAGTACACTAAAAATATTTCTTTTTACTTGTTGTACTTCTTTTTGACATCATTTTGACAATTTTTTCATAAATCTATTCAAAATACACTATTCTCTAAAAAATTATTTAAGGTTTGTTTCTGTACTCGATTCAAGTAACTTTAATTATTTTAAGGTAGTATCCCTGTGTGACGACCGAAATGTTGACATTTTTCATAAATTTTTTAAATAAGAAAATAAAATGCGATAGTTTTGAAATTTAAACATGTTTTTATTGATGTCGTAAAGTGTGCAAAAGAATTTTCTCTGACTTAATTGCACATTAATTAACTTATTGTTATCTATATCAAAGAAGAGTACTCGAAAGAAGGAGTGTTTTTTGGGGGAAGCGCCCAGCCTAACGTGTCGGCAGGCTTTATTGTAGTGCACATAGGGTATAGGGTGCATAGGGTATAATATGTATATTTAAAAAAAACAAATAAAAAATGGCGAACTTGTGGAAAAAATTCTATTTTTTTTTAATTTGTTTAAAAAAATTAACTTATTGAAAAATTATTGTTTTAAAGTTTTGGAACTAGCTATGTATGCCTTAAATACAGGTGAAATTTTTAGCCAAATCGGTAGAATAGTTTTTAGTTAGTGCTTCCCCGAAGTTTCCAAAACGAAGTTTTGAAAAAAACGTGTTTAAAGTTTTTACAGCACTTTAATATACGTTACGACGCTTTGTCTTCTTTTGGCTGTAACTTTAAAAATATTTTTAATTTAGGTCTAAGACTTTTAGAGTATATTTTTAAGATTTAATTTTTATAATCTATTGCGAAAAATTAAAAAAAAATTGATTTTTTGAATTCGTCAAACTAGTGGACTACTAATTTAATAAGCAATCAATTGTAAGTTGGATCTAATTTTGAATCTCTTATAAATTAAACTGTTTGTTTAATGAATTTATTCATGCATCTTTTAATATCTTCATTATTTTTTGTGGATGTACTTCTATTTTGTAATTCTATATTTATTCTATGTGCTTCTTTTGTGCCTCTTTTTAAAGTCTGTGCGTGTACTTCTTTTTGCTTTGAAAATGTTGGTCACATTACCCAAGTAACAATATTAGCCATATATTCATTCTTGCAGAGCTTATAGTGCTATCTTATATAGCAGCAAGCTTCAACTATAGCTTTATTCGCGCTAGTAAAGCTCTTGCAGAGAATATATAAGGCTACTTTCTTGAGTTTAAAAGCACTATTTTTACTTCATATGAGGAGTAGAAGTAGCTGTAAACTTTTAAAAGAGTCCCTGTCAAACCCAAATAAGAGCTCTTGCAAAGCTCTTTTTTATTATTCGTTTAAGTATGTATGTGTTAAAAATAAACTCAATAAATATATAAAATTTGGCAAGTGTTTGTGATGATAAGAATGACAAATAAATTAAAGAAATAATAAAGTGATTATTATATCAGACTCATGTTCGTGTATTCGTTATATACTGCGAATTTCGGTGCGCTTTTGAATTTATCGGAAACGTGAATGTAGTACTTCGAAAAACTACAATGGGCTTAACAAATAATTAAAATTAAGAAGTGTTAATTATTTAAAATAGTTGGAAAATTTTTAACATTCTTTAAGATCAACTAAAAATGATTTAAGTACTTTATTCTTAAATATATGTATCATAGAAATCATCAGTTTCGTTTTAAATATTATTGTAAACACTAATATTTAGCTTGCTTCAACTCCGAAGATTTTCTATTTTTTATAAGATCGCCATTTTTTTCAAAGAAGCTCTTTATCAGATTTTTTAGTCACTTGTTATTCCCAAAAAATTTATTGCATTAATTTACAGTATTTTATATCTATTCGCTTTAAAAATGCAATACAAAAATACACATTAAAGCAAATATTATACTCAATCTACGAGTTTTAAAACTGCTGTATAGTAATTTTTATTACTTTAAAAGATCCTTTACAGAGCAAGTAGTAAATTTTAGAGTTCTGCTCTTTTGCAGATTTGATAAAATCCTTTACAGAGCTGTATAAAGTATTAAAGCTCAAAATGGTAAAAAAATCATATTTAGAGCATTTTCTTTAAAATTAAAAGCAACTAGCAGCAATCAAAGCTGCGGTAAAGCTTTAACCGCATATTATACACCTATAGAACACTTTTAGGACTCACTCGCACTTAGTTGCTCCAACAATGTTACTTGGGTACGCATAGCGCCATTAAATGTGCGAAAATCCTCAAAAAATTATTAGTATGTAATATAATAGAAACTTTTTACCGCATAAAATAATTTTGGCCACCTAAATTAGTCAAATACCCCAATGTGCGCTGCTAAACAAATTTTTTTGCAATGTTAAATAGTGTAGAATATGTTCCAGTGGTCGCACAGGGTTAAAATAAAAAAAACAGACTTCAATTGAAACTATTTACCGAATAAAAATATTGTGGCCACCTAAATCGGTCAAACACCCCAATGTGCGCTGCTAAACAAATTTTTTTTACAGTGTTGAATAGTGTTGAGTATGTCGGAATGGTCGTATAGGGTTATCATCAAATAACCGACTACAATAAAACTATTTTCCCAATGAAATAATTTTGGCTTCGTACATCGGTCAAATACCCCAATGTGCACTTATAAACGAATTTTCACAGAAATGAAACCTAGTTAGATCGAGTTTTCGCCCCCGAAAACCCCTATACTGAAAATTTCATCGAAATCGCATGGGCCGTTTTCGAGAACTCATTTACAAACAAACAAATAAACAAACAAACAAACAAATATTGCTCGTTGGTGCCATGATATAATCCGAAGTGGCACAATCCCAATTTTTAATTTTGGGATTATGTCACTTCTTATAGAGTGATATAAACCCAATTTTTTTCCTTGGGACTATGTCACTATGGAAGGGATGACATATTCCCAAATAAAAAGAAGTCAAAATTCCAAATTTTTTTGGGAATATGTCACCCGTGTACTAGTGACATAATCCCTAATGACATAATTTTTTTATGGAATTATGTCACAATTACACGGGTGACATAATCCCAAAAAAATTTAGAATTTGGTCATCTTTTTATAAATACTTTTATAGTTTTATTGCATTTTACTTACATATGTAATAAAAGTGCACATTTTTACTTTTTTTAGTATAATTGATTTTAGAATATATACGACATCATTTCAGAAATCCCAAAAATTGCGCGATTTTGTATACAATTTTTTTATTTTTGATATATCAGGCTGGAAGTGCAAATAAAAGAAAAAAACTAAACTTTATTGAAAAAAGTTGGGACTTACATATGTAATAAAAGTGTTCTATCTTGAAAAGTTATGCATAAGTGGCAAGAGTGGCCACTAATTTGTACAGACTTGGAATTTAAAGCTCTTTTTACATACATACGTTCCACGAAAAAATAGTCAACAAAATTAATTTTAGCTAAGAAATAAAAATATTTCGAAATGTTTATCCAAATTTTCTCATTTTTAGGCTCAAAAATGACATTAACCCAATTGGGGTTATGACACTTTACAAGCAGTGACATTGCCCCAAGTAAAAAATTTGGTTTTATGTCACTGTATAAGGAGTGACATAATCCCAAAATTAAAAATTGGGATTGTGCCACTTGGGGTTATGTCAGGGTACCTTGCTCATTTAATAGTATAGTTATAATAACTAGTATCGCCTGTGGTCGAAATTCGACCACATCAAAACCGATTTGTCTTTTTTTTTTATTTTTTTTAAGAACGTTTAGCAAAGTTATGAAACATAAAATTGAACAATTCTTTTGACTAACACAATTTCAGAACTAATTTTACGTTTCTGTATGCCCTGTTATCAGAATCATTTATGAATAAATAACGAATGCAACTAAATATTTTTTACCAATAAATTCGTGAAGATTAGCACCCATTTTCTGCTGCTTAGAGATTAGAGAGGGAAATTAGCTCCCATTTTCTTCTACTGACTCTCTGACGATGTCAGAGTTAGTAAACGCTCACATAATTGCAATATTCACCGAATTTTAATACAACAGTTGCTAACTGTTGACTCCGCTGAATGCGGCCATTGTGTGTGACCAAAAACATATTTGCTATCTCCATTCTGCATCAGCTGTTGTTGCTCGCTATCCATTTTTGTCGTTCGGTGGTCGCAATAAAAACAGTCACTCCTACTTTGTAGTTATTGTATCATGACCAACATTCTTTATCAAACTATCGCGCTCTTCATTTAATTAGATTTAAACATTTTTAAACAAACAAACAAAAAAAGCAGTGACGAGACTGCCGATCGAAGTGAAAACTAATATCTATGATCCAGTTGTTTTTTAACGCACCTAAAGAAGTTTTCACTTCAAAAACTTCAGCCAAAGTAGTTGAGCCGTTCATAAGTGCATCGGAGGGCAACGAACACCATTTCATTTTTATTTATATTGCTTAGCGTTAAAAGTAGGCGTGGTAATATTTATTTATATAATGGGCGTCTCTTAGACCCATAGCACTTACATACCAAGTTTAACTATAAAGTAGTGTACAACTAAAGAATTATAATGGATTCTGAAAAAAGGGCGTATATGTATAGTGCAACGATGTCCATTTTTGGACAGTTGTCGACAGTAACCACTAAAACTTAACTACACGGTTAGAAATCTTGGACTAAATTTTAGTCCCACTAAAATATTACTGCATGTTTTTAAACCTTGCAATTTCAAATTGAAACTTTTCAAATACTAACTCATATTTAAAACTTTTCTCTACTAGAATTGAAACCAAAAGAAATATTACAGCATCAATTTTAGCTTTTAGATTAAAATTTTAGCTTTTTGGTTTCAATTTTAGTCTTTTTGGTTTCAATTTAAGTACAACTCTGTATTACTTTTTGTTTTTAATACAAATAATACTAAATTCTAGTACATGTAGATACTAAATTTGGATTAAGACCCGTAAAAAGTTGGCCTGGCAATGCTGCAACTCAATATTAGGCGACTCGGTTCATATGTTTGTTTATCGCGCTTTTTATGTATAAGCCAATAGCTCTTTGGTTAGAGTAGTGAGCTTACAAACTCAATGTCGTGTGATCGAATCTCGCGTTGCTTATTTTTTTAATATTTGAATCCAAGCTTGTACTAAATTTGAAACCAAAGCTGTATTAAAACCGTTTTTTAGTATTTTGTAAATACTATATTTGAAACCAAAGCTGGTGTAGACTTATATGTAGCACAGAAATGTTTCAATTTTAGTTCAAGATTTCTAACCGTGTACAAAATTTAAGTCTAATACGACCGTCTGAATTAAAGCATTTTTTTAAATTATGGGCGATAAAAGTGGGTGTGGCAAGTTTTTGCTACACAAACAGAACTACCAATTTTTACTCAAATACGACTAAAAATTCTAAAATACGGAATTATTCTTAATTTGTGGGTGTCATGTCGTGAGCAATGGTGTCGTGAAGCAAAGATTTTCCTTTGCACAAATCACTGAAGTTTTCACCGCAAAAATTCAATTCATCAATTCAATTCAATTTCGATCTTAACATAACCAAATAAAACTACATTTTATTCCACAATTATCAAATATGATAATAATTTTATTCTTTTTATATATAATCAGCAAATCCTTGCCTTTGCCCACTGCAAACTCCCACTACACCAGTTCCTACTGCTACTATCTTTTCATTATCATTCACTACACATTCACTTGCACTATCAAATTCATCATCGCCGTTATTATTGTATACATCTTTAGCACAAACATCGTCTTCATTTCATCCGTCGCATCTTTTACCATCACTAGATATACCAGCGTCCTTGCATTCACCACTATCTGCTGCTATATTTTCACTATCATCATCTACACATTCACCTGTAATATCAATATCATCATCGCCGTCAGTGTTGTATAAATCTTTAGCACAAACAGCATCTTCACTACATCCGTCACCCACCTTCACTAGATATTTCAGCGTCCTTGCATTCACCACTTGCATCATCTTCATCTTCGTCATGACTACACCAGGAAACTGCGGTCATAACTCGTCACGTTGAGAAAAGTTATCACAAACAGCGGCGAAATTGCGCCCTCTACTTTCACAACGTAGGCGGACTTTATACTAAAATTATTCAGCTGTTCAACGCATCGTGCTTTCTAGATTTTCATATCATTGCTCTGGTTGAAACATGGCTAATTTCGTACTTCCTCTCTAGCGAGCTCTTCGATAAGCATTATATTGTTTACCGCAAGGACAGACAACTTGGACCTAGTATAACCCGTGGAGGTGGAGTTTTGATTGCTTTTTGCCAGTAAGGAGATACTTTTTCCAGAAACGCCGGTAATATCGAACAAGTACGTGTTCATGTATCATTTGGAAGTAATCTTAATTGTAGTGTTAATGAAATTGTTATTCTTCTAAGCTATATTCCACCTGCAAGTAGCATCAATATCTTCAATGATCATATATTTAATATAAACCATATTTTGAATTCTTTGAGCCCTAATCAAACGCCGTATATTCTAGGGTATTTTAACCTTGGCAATATTGTGTGGATACTCTGTTCAGATGATTAAATGCTTACGCCATTTAATACAGTGAGTGCTGCTGAATCTCTCCTATGTGACTCTCTACACTCGCTTGGGCTTTTTCAAATTAATCCTGTTAAGAATGATATAAATAGAATTCTGGACTTAATCTTTCTCTGCAATGACTTTAAATACATCATATCCAAATGTGAAATGCCGCTCACCAATGAATCAATTTACCATAAGGCTCTTATCCTTGAATTCTATTTCTATACTTTAAATTACCATATTGATCATAGCCATACTTCTTCCTTTTACAATTTTAACAAAGCTAATTACTCTGTGCTCAATACTTACTGCAATTATATCGATTGGGACCAGTAAATTGGATCGGATGACCTTTTTCATGTGTTTGAAATTTTGAAGAAAATCATAAATAATTCGCTTCATTTATTTGTGCCAATCGCAGCCAGTAAAAACAAAAGTAAGGTATAACAAGCGTCTAATTCATCTAAAGGACCTGCGCAACAAATCACACTCAAAATGTATACAAACTGGTTTAACAACTGATAGAGCAATGTTTGTGTTGAGAAGGCGGGAATATGAATTTTTTTTTTCAAACTTTATATATAATAAATACATTACGTCAATAGAATATGATATTAAATCAAACTCTTAATCGTTCTGGATATTTTTTAGCTCTAAAAGAAAGTCGTCAGGATTACCAAATTCTATGGAGTATAATGGCTCTCATGCTGATTGCTCCAAAGCAATTAGTGATCTATTTGCTACTTTCTTCGGATCCGTGTATAAGTCGGATTCGCATCCAATCGATCCTAATACTTTTCGTAGTATACCATAGCTTTTCAACTTAGGTAAAATCCAAATTGCTGATCAACTCGTCTTGGACACACGGGCTTTGACTTGCTCCCACTCTCATTCTTAAAAAACTGTGCATCTACGCTCTGCCATGCATTATCCCTTTTATATAATAAATCACTTTCTTGAGGTATTTTCCAAAACGAGTGGAAAATTGCCAGTATTACTCCTATATACAAATCTGGCCAGAAATATCTCGTGGAAAACTATCGACCCATAGTAAAACTGTCAATAATTCCCAAGGTGTTGGACAATATTGTTGAAAAAATTCTGTTTGCTGAGGTATAGAGCTGTATATCTCCACACCAACACGGCTTCTTTCCCGGTAGATCAACAACATCTAACCTCTCGATTTTATCCAATTTTTATATCAACGTTATCGAATCGTTATATCAACATAACATACTTATTGCCAAGCTCGAAAAATTAAGCATTCTTTCCCAATTGTTGCAATGGATAGAGTCCTACCTTTGCGATAGAGTCTTGTATGCAAAGATAGGTGACAAACATTCTCGTTCAATTGCGGCTAAATTTGGAGTTCGACAGGGGAGTCACTTAGGTCCTCTTCTCTTCATTCTGTTCGTAAATGACATCCCCCAAACACTTAAGTTTTGTAAAACTCTACTTTATGCTGACGATCTTAAACTCTTTCACTTAATTAACCCTAGTTCGGCCGACGAGTTACCGGGGCCTTTTCACCTATATCACCTTTTTCACACAAAAAATATATTTTCAACCAAATATGTTAACCTGTCTTCCGAGACATCCTAAACAAATAAAATAAACTCATCAGCTGCTTGTGTTGCCAGATAATTATTTTAAATTTGTCTTAATTTTTTTCGCAAAATTGCCTCTTTAATGCAGAATTTATCATATTTTATAACACAGTCACCGGGGTGACTGCGTCGGTGTATAATGTAATGTATAATGTACACGATAATAATGAGTTATAAACATCGTCGGCCGAACTAGGGTTAAAAATACTAATGACTGTGCTGATTTGCAGGAGGACATACACTCTTTACTTTATAACATAAACTAAACAACATAAACTAGCTTCATCTAAATTTTTTAAAGTGTCAAGTGTTAACTTTCTATCGAAGGAGCGTTCCTGTCAATTTTGACTACGCTGATGACTCTAGTCGCAGTTTTTGCAGAGTTAGCCATGGTCAAGACCTCGGTGTGATTTTTGACCACAAGCTTTCATTTGATGCCCACATCGGATATATGATCTCAAAGGCAAACTTACAGTTGGGTTTTCTAAAAAGAAACACCAAAGAACTTTTCGATCCTTATACACCCAAGGCAGTCTTTATCAGCCTGGTAAGGCCTATTCTAGAGTATGCAAGCGTTATTTGGGACTCCTGCTACAATTCTTCTAAAAATAGGATCGAAAAAATACAGAAGCGTTTCACTAGGTTTGCACTACGACGGTTATACTCCTGGGAATCCATGCCTGCTTACTGATTGCGTTGCCTGCTGTTGTGTCTCCAAAGCCTCTCGCATAGACGTGTCGTTTCTAACATACTATTCGTCAAAGATGTAATTGATGGTAGAATTGAATCTTCTGAACTTTTAGGTGTTATTCCATTCAAAATACCAGGTCGAGCGCTCAGGAATCTGGACCTATTCCACACGGCGTATCACAGAACTAATTATGGGCGAAATAAGACGATAAGTCGATGCCTGTCACATTGTAACTCTGTAGCAATGCAGCTTAATTTCTTTGCTGACCGAAACTTATTTAAAAACAGCTTTTAGATACTACTGCTACTTGGTAACATGGTTTTTGTTTCTTTTATTGTAATAATTGCTTACTAAATTCTCACATCCAGCTTAAATCTAAAATACCCTAAATAATTATCTATGATTCTTTATACGAGCCATTTGTTGTCTTAACAAATTAAAACACAATAATGTTAAGTTGTAAAATGCATTTTTATGCATAAATATTAATAGTAGTTGTTTATTTTAGTAAAAATTATATTTAAGTAAAAAATTTAATACGTAAACATTATATTATAAGAATGATTAAATATTTATTCCGTAAGGTTTCCACCAGGTAGATGAAAATAAATAAATGAATATAAAAATGAATAAATATATCTATTAAACAATTTTGTTTACACGTAAGTATCGTAAAAATCCTTTCATCGTAGTTTTCTTTACTCTGACGCGGCGGCAACTTCATTCTGTTCAAGCTATAAGTTCGAAGAGAGAGTAATTAAAAAATAGCAACAACAGCAATGCAACACAGCTCTGTTTAAGTGTCTGTGGCACTCTCGCTACTCTCTCTTGTGAATGCTGCAGCAACGATGTTCAACACAGCTGCGTTACTATTGGTTCCCATTGTCCCATTGGGAAAAAAGGGTTTTTACATTCGCTTAGTTTTAACTATCTTAATGAAAACTGATTCGAATAAAACCTACATTCTGCACATCTACTCAAAAAAAGCTTTCCATCGAAAAAGAATTTATGTGAATATGATGACGTAAACACAGGAAAAATGGTACCACAATTTTTTTGTCTGCGTAATAATATATAGAATACACTGTGCATTAATCGGTCACTTTTTTTTTGCAAACAACCTAGGGATATATCATTTCAGCACAATTCGAGGACGCTGAATTTAATGGCGCTTACCGTTTTTTAATACTTCGGCCCGTTTTCGAGAAATTGAAAGTTCAAGGTCAAGTACATGTTGATGCAATTTTTGTTAGAAAAACTTTTTTCGTTAACTTAATCGACTATTGTCAATAAGCTAAAAATTTAGAATTGCCTGGAGAATAATTTCTTAAAACTGTTTAACCCTCGGAACCCAACTGTAATAAAAAATAAAGACGTCGAACTGTTTTTCTTCAATGTTAATTAGTGACTGGCTTTATTTTAAGAAACATAAAATCTAAAAGCTTATAATACATAATATATGAAATCTTAAAGCTAAGCAAATATTATAAAGCTTTCTTATAAAATATAAAGTATAAAAGCTAAGCAAATTTGGAGGTAAGGGAAAATACACCGCTTAATGTATCATATTATTCTGTTCTACTTTTATTGAAAAGTTTTGCTTGAAACTTTTGCAATAGCATAGCAAAGGTTATTGAATTCAGTGAATAATGCAATTGAATTACAGAATATCATTGCAAAGGTTATTGACTTCAGTGAATCACATAATTGAATTACACATTCAGTTGTGTGTCATATCAATAGTTTAATAGCATTTGTGTATTTTCACTACACAACACTTATGGTGCAAATTGACCTCATGTATAAAAAAAAACCTTTTTTTAAACCTTTCAGGTCGTTTTAGGGACACAGAAGAAGGTTAATTTGGTTTAATTTGTAATTTCAGTTAGCGCCACTATACCACGGGAATATTTTTCAGATTTTCTTTCAGGGAAAGCTTTTATACAAAAAAAAAAGGATTTTGTCGATTTCTGAGGTAAATGTGGACCATAAGACTTGGGTTTCGAGGGTTAAACTGTTTTAAAAAATTATTCTCCAAGTAATTTTTAATGTTTCACTCATTGACACGAAGTCGATTAAGTTGATGAGAAAAAAGTTTTTCTAACAAAAACTGCATCAACATGTACTTGAACTTGAACCTTCAATTTCTCGAAAACGGGCGAAGGTTTAAAAAGCGGTAAACGCTATTAAATTCAGCGTCCTCGAACTATGCTGAAATGATATGTCTCCAGCTTGTTTAATTATGAATATAATTATTGTAATATCAAATAATTTAATTTAATTGTTTTTATTTGATTTTGAACTCTGATTGATGTTATAAATACTCTAAAATATTCAAATAAAATTATTTTTATTATAACAACACAAATTTTATTTTCTTCCATTAAAAAATGAAAAGTTTATATTGATTCAAATTTCTTTTTTCAAAAAATTCAAAATACGTAATAATATGTTATTGTCCTCCAAAATTGCGTATGACTTTATCATAAAATATTGTTACCTAAGAATGCGAAAAAAAAGAGTTAAAAGCAATGTTTTTACTTTCTATTTTTTTACTTTCCTTTTTAAATATATTTACATAATTTTGTTATATGTATATTTTTATATTTTAAGAATATTCTTATATTTTTAAAAAGTACATTACAAAGAGGGAAATATAACCAAAATTTAGCATTTACCGATTCCGATGTCGGTTCTTGTATTTAAGCCGATACCGATATAAAACCGATTTTAATTATATACTTTTGAACCGTTGCCGATGCTTGAATTTTCTGCCGATACCAGCCGAAGCCGATTAATCGGTTGAGCACTAGAAATATCTTCGACTTTTAGTCATTTTTTTATCTTAGCCTTATATTTGTATTATGTGTTATATAAAGACAGACAAATCAGCCGGTATTTTCAACGTGGTTGCTAGCATCAGTAACATGATTACCTTGTTGCATATTTATAAATGACAACATTTGTAATTTTAGCACATGTACTACACATTTCATAAATTAACATAAAATTTTACGAAAATACTTTATTAATAACCATGTTGTAATGAAATGCTGAATTAGTGCCTGGGGAAGACTTAAATCAAATGCAATGAGTACAAAAACAAATAATTTATAAAGTATGGCATTATTAAAGGAGACAAAAATTAAGTAGAAAATTTTTATTTGAATATTAATTTGTTTTTTACCGTTAAATAAACTGCTCGTAAAATCACACTTTTTATGACAACCGTTGAAATTGACAAAATAATATCAAAAACATTAAATTTCTATACATTTCCGCATATTTTGTAGCTAAATTTAGCGGTGACTTCTATTAAGTTATAACAATATCTAAAAAAAAAAATGTTCGCAACTTTTATGCAGTAAACATTTCAACCACGCATAAATTGAGATAATCATTTTATGAAATCGTTTGATATATTAAATCAACGGTTATCTCAAAGTGTTGTTGTTGCGATTGTCATTTATGTTCCAAATATTTATGTTCGGAGCCAAAAATAGTGCCAAACAATGGAATTAATGCAAAGCTAACAAAATTTTTTGTTGACTACTGTTGTATCTTATCAAAATTAAACATTTTAATTTTTACTCTTAATTATAATATTATGCTCACATCTGAGGATGATGTTTTATGAAAGCAAAATTGTTTTCCGGCATCGGATGCGCACAATTCTGTGCATTGATGGCAGTAGCTTTTATGTTTCGAGTATTTATTGAAATTTTATTCTATAGCAGTCTCATTTTCTTGAAATTTATTGATATGGAAATTTGTGTAAAGAGCAATGACATAGACAATAACTTTGTTGCATCTTTAAGAGTAAAGGTTAGGCTTGCAGTAATTTGTTAATATATTGTTGTGTAGTTTCAAAAATCTTCATTTTCGATTCGTCTTCTTTTGAACTCTAATCTTATTCAACTATATGGAAAAAAAACTAACCAACAATTTTTTCAATTCAATTCAATTCATTTATTCATCTAATATTTCTATTTAAACAGTGTTTATTTACATATAATATTTATGAGATCTATCAGAGATATTACGTCAAATTTTACTTATATCTAATCAGATTAATGTATATTATACATCAGTAATAACTTCGTAAAGTTAAAAAATGAGATAAAACACCATTATTTGAAAAAAAAAGTCAAACAATAACTGAAAAAATAGTTGCATGAAGTAAGATTATTTTTTAAAAAATAATCAGCTACATAACAAGATCCTTCATATTTTGTAAATTTTATGAGTTACAAATTATGTTGTTTCTAAGCAATCTTTTAATATAGCATTAGAAGAGTTCAAAATTCTGTAAAATAATTATGATTTTGTCTTCGGATGAAATCTGTGAACAATTCATATCCCGCTTCATTATGTAGCGTTCGTGTGGAATATCTCCAGTGCCTGTTATTTATAATTTTCAAACATTTATTTTGTATGATTTGCATTTTAGTTATTTGGCATTTTGCGGATTTGTACCATACAGGAGAAGCATACGACAGAATTGGTCTAATGACTCATTTGAATGGTAAGTTTTATATAAAATATAAAATAAAAAGTTTGGACATATAAAAGTTTGTGTTTTATTTTGATTAATTTGAATCGTCCATTTTGTAAAATATTTGTTGCAGGACTCAATGCCTTTTTCCATTTTCTTCAAAAGTGCGGTTGTTAACTTACTTGATGTGATCAAAGCTGTATCGTCGGCATAGTAGGCTACATCCATCAACTTAGGGACCTTGAAATCTGCTGTATAGAGCACATACAATAGCGGGGAAAGTATTGAGCCCTGAGGCAGACCAGCTGGAATACTTTTCGTAGAAGAGAGAAAGTTGTGCATCGATACCGAAAACGTTCTTCTGTGTAGAAAATCGGATGCGAGTTTGCACAGGTGTTTGGGTAAATTCATGGAAGCCAGTTAGAAGATAAGACAATTATGCCAGACTGTATCGAATGCCTTTTCTATAACCAGTTGACTTTTTGTTACGTATGTTTTTAAGTATTTTGTTCTTAATTCTGCTGACTTGGAGGATTGTACTATGATCTTTTTTGAAACCGAATTGCTCATTTGATACTTAGTCACAAGAAGAAACAAACGCATTGAATCTGAGAAGAATAAGTTTTTCAAAAACCTTCCCTAAATTACTTAAGAGACTTATTGGTCTATAACTACTAGGGCAAGTCTTAGGTTTGTTATGTTTATGCATAGCAACAACTTTGAATTTTTTGAGAGCGGGTGGGAAATAATTCAATCGAATGCAACTGTTTAATAAGGCTAAAAGTATTTTGACAGCTTTATCTGGAAGATTTTTTAATAAGATGTTTGGGATGTCATCTAATCCTGAATATCTTCTATTTTTTAATTATGATAACATGCTTGCAAGTTCATTTTCCTTAATAAATTGTATTTTATCTGTATTTGGCAGTTCAAGTTTAAGGCTTTCTGCTGTTAGATTTATTTTCCTTTCAGTTGGATGGGAATAATTTATCGTTAAGTAATGCGAGCGCTCGAAAGTGTTTGCTAGTATTTCAGCTTTTTCTTCGTCTGAAATAAGTTTGTTGTTTTCATCATGAAGAAATGGAATTTGTTTGTTTTGTTTCCCTCTCAAGCTTTGTCTAAGTTTACAAAACCGCTTGTCCCCAGTTTTCATGCTTGTCAAGAGATTTGTCCACTTTGTATTTCTTTCAACATTTCTTCTTCTGCAAATTAAATTGTTAAGAAACTTGATACATTGTCTATAAAATAATGAAATTTGGTTATGCGTTGCACGTTGTTGTTTCCTCTTAAACTTATTCCTCTGGCTTATACTATATTTTAGCACGTCACGCGGTGATGAGATATAATGAGATTGAATTTTTTTGGGCGTGGAAACGTCTCTTCCTGTCATCAGACAGGATGACATTTACGAAGGCTTATATGCAATGTGCACTTTTCGTACTATCGTATCTGCTAACCTGTACGTCATTTTGATTGCTTCGAAATACCTTAGCGCACAGTGCCCTTTTTTCGATTTTAGGTTGACAAGAGGATAATTTTTTTTAAATTTTAAAAAAATGTGTTTCGACAGTTAATTAATTCAACATTATGTAAATGATTCTCTGATTACTTTTTTTTTAAATTCGTGAATTCGTGAAAGTTGAACATTTTTTCAAACAAAAAGATAAGAGATAAAGCAAAACTAAAGATGGCTTAATCAAATCAAAACATGAAGGACAATTTGAAATATTTATAACTTTGAGTAAATGTACATTTTGACATTATTAATTTATTTTATGAAATTCTTAACCATAAAATATTGACTGAAAAAATTAGAAAAATAGTCGAAGGAGTTTCTTGAAGGAGTTTGAATTTAGCTAAAGCAAAGTAGAAAATATGTCGTTTATATTATCATATATCACTCGAAGGCTATAATTATCATAAAATATAGTACTTTGACAGTATATTTCTGCAAAATTCTGCGTTTTCTTGCGGATATAAAAAAATTTTCATTTAAAAAAACGCTTAAAAATTATATTTTGCCTTAAAAAGCACTAATTTCTTAGACAATTTGTATGTACTCCTCAATTTAAAGAAAAATTAAATTAAATTCATAACTTAAAACAAGTTTTTACCTAATTTTTTTAGCAATCATTTTTTAAAAAAATAAATTTAAACTTTATTAATTTGGCTATCTACTTTTATGGGAGATAGATATATCTAAAAGTTAACCGATTTTAATAATTTATGGCATGATGCTTAAGTTTAGTTAAATAAACTAAATTTACTCTTTAAATACTTCTTAGCTCCCTAACAGGAGTCCAAAGGTAAGCATGCATAGGAATGACTGGAGCCATGAGATCAACGCCACAGGCGGGTCTAGAAATGATGCTCAATCTTCTCCCCATAGAAGAGGTTCTTAAGTGTTCGGCGACCAAAAACGCGATTCGCCTCAACGAACCACAAGCGTGGAAACAACACTTTCGGACATGCATCTATTCTGAATCTCTTTGGAACCGAAGAATCAAAAAGAGCAACCGACTATATCATATCCAGTGTGAGATTCGGCACAGAATACACTACATCCAACCCCAACAGACAAGAATGGGAAGAAACGGCCATAGAATTCAATGGCAATCTCCAATTATATACTGATGGTTCCAAAATGGAAAACGAAACTGGATCAGGTGTATATTGCTAAACGCTACATATCAAAGAGTCCTACCAACTCCCCGACTACTGTAGCGTTTTTCAAGCAGAAATACACGCTATTGAAAAAGCTGCACAGGCCATTCATAGGAAAAATCTTACCCCACAAGGATAGTTATTTTTGTGGATAGCCAAGCGGCCATCAAAGCGCTGAATAGTAAAACGATGAAGGCTCGAACTGTACAAAACTGTAAACTAGCACTGAACAGTATCTGCAATACCCACAATGTCACACTCTGCTGGGTTCCCGGACATAGCAATATCGAAGCGGATAGCAGCGGATGAACTAGCTAGGCGTGGAGTAACCGCAAGTAAAAACAGAGCTAATACAGATGTGAACATTCCAATAGGCGTCGTCAAAAACAGTATAGACCTTAAAGCCAGAGACAATTCTAACACTAATTGGGCCTCCAGAGGTGACTGCAACATATCTCGAAGGCTCTGGCCGGAGCTAAATGAGAAGAAAACCGAAAGTCTTCTGCTTTTGCCCAAACGAGAAATCCGGATTCTTGTGGAAGTTCTAACAGGTCATTGCCCCATTGGGGTAATGGCCAATAGAATGAACATAACAGCACCAGACTTTTGTCGGAGCTGCAAGGATCCGGAAGAAACAGAAACAATAACTCACCTTCTATGCGAATGTCCAAGTCTACAGAATCGTCGACTTCGATATATGGGGAACAGATTTTTCAAAGACCTAGAAGATTAAGCGAATACACCACTGCTAGACATCTGGAGGTTCGTAAAAGGCATATCCTGGTTTAAGAATAATCGAAATAATTATGGTTATTATGGTACTACGATAAAAATAAAAAAGAAATTCGCAATGGACCTATAGGCCCAAGCGGAAGCGCCGGTAACGGTGCACAACCCTATTTACCTAACCTAACCTACTCTTTAAAACACAAATAAGCAATTTTATAAGTTTTTTTTTAAAAAAAATATGGTTTGTATGGAAGGTAAGCGATGCATTTGACCTACAATTCTAATTTGTTTTGTGTTGTTACTCAATTTAGGCTAAAACTCATTTGTACAAAATTGCATGACCTTAGCTCTTATAGTTTCTGAGAAAATGCAAATTTCATCCTAAAATCGAAAAAACGCACTTAGTGGCTAAAATAGTGGCTGCGCACCTGACTGTCACCACGAAGTCCCGGATTCGAATCCTGGACTGGCCATGGTCCTACGGTTTAACTTTTCTTTTCTTATTTCTAATGAAACGAACTTTTGAACACATCAATTTACAATGAAATGTTATAGTTGGTGGAGGTATAAAAGGTTGGGTAAAAGAACGCTCAGTAGCTTGATTTGACTAAGGTCAAGGCATAACACTTGCTTCAGATACAGTATCTCATGTGTATACAGCTTTCTGCCACATTAAGAACTTCCTACACTAATGTATCACTGAGTGAGAAGATGTAAAAACCTGCCGCCACCTTAACCTAATCTATCGTTCTTAGGAGTAAGAATGGTCCACACATCCAAGCCATGCTTTTGTTTCAGATTTGCTTAGATGTCAGCGATATCTAGATAAATACGAGAAATGAGCTCTTCTTGTACAAGCACTAAATACAGATTATAACTGAAAAAAGCCAAATATGAAAAGGCCGCTTTTATTTTGAGTCATTTTTGTTCAACCGATATGGTAATAAAAGCATATTTCTTTTGAGAAAAAGAAGATTAAGTATCTTGAATTTATCCATAAAATTTGTAAAATGTTAAGGCCCCCCTCAGCGTTTTACAATTTTTGCTATGTCCATGCACTGGTGCTGGTGGTAGGTCTGATCTGGGAGGAGGCCACTTCAAAATATTAACATTCCCATCAATTATATTTTTTGTAACAATGTAATTAGTATGCCCCATTATAGAAATGCATAGTCCAAAATGATTAGAAAACATTTTTCGGCACTTAATTAACAAATTGAATACGTACTCAATGCAAAGTAGAGAAGAAGCAGTTTCATAAAATATAATATTTCTAATAATATCTAGATCTAACAAGTTTTCTTAATAACTCTGAAAGGCTAAAAACAGATTAATTTATTGGTGGCTTGCTCATTGGGCCTTGGGAGGGAGAATGGTTCTGAAAAATTAACTTTTCATAAAGGCACAACAACTCAACAGATATTTGTGTTACAAATTTTTTAGAATTATAATCCAAAATAGTTAGTATAGAAGAATAATTAAGAATAAAAAAAAATTATTAAATGAGTAGCTTAATAATAATTTATTTTACACAATAACAAATTTTATAGAGACATCATATTCCTGTCCCAAAATATGCATTTTTAAAAATTACCATAAAATGAATGAATTATCATAATTTTGTGTCTTAACAATAAGATTTCGAATTTCTTTTAAAATATATATATGGTGTGATGTATCATCAGAGACCTTTCAAAATACACATATTGGCCGCATTCAGCGCAGACAACTGTTGTGAACTGTAATGATAGCGCTACCTTAGTTCACCATGTTTTTCTCTGAATGTGTTGCTACTCTACACATCCGAAGTTAGATTCAATTTTATTATGTATAATTTTTATATAAATTTAATTCAATTCAAAGGTTTCTCACTTAAATTTGCAGCGTTCTTTCTGTGTTTGTTAATTTAACAGCGTCAGTATCAGCATATGGCAGCTAACCAAACAGTTGTGTTCATGTAGCATAGAATTTGTTCGCTCGATTAAATGGCGTCCGCTGCCTGATCAGTTTTAGTTAGCGCTCCCAAAATTCGACCATTCAGCGAATTTTCACACAACAGTTGCCAACTGTTGTCTGCGCTGAATGCGGCCATTGTCTTTGCCCGTGCATTACCGCGTATCCGCCGTATGATATACATTTTGTCCATAACAGTGATAATAAGAAATCTTTTTCTAATTTTAACGTGAATTAAATGAGTCTGTTCACTTCGTCAAGTCAAGCAACAAACGGGAATATGTCGACATATAAACGATATCGTTGACACGTAAAGACTCGAATTCATCATTGTCTATCCGAAAACCACATCCATTAAAGAGTTGTTTATCTAATAGACATTACACAAAGAGAATAATAAACAACCAATTTAAGTGGCCAAGTTTTTTTTTAAATTTTTGAAATTATATATAATCCCTAAAACAAACAACAAGATTTAACCTTGCTTTAATTATAAAATCACCAAAGAAATGTATTTTTTAGCTAAACAAAATCATATAAAAGAAAAAGTTTAATTAATTACATTTTAAGAGTATAGATAACGAACTATGAATGCGCTACATTCTCACATTATTACGTTTTTATGTTTTATAGATGTGTTTCTAAGCAAACGTAGAATTTTCTTTAATATCCTTAAGGTGCGCATTAAGTAAATTTTACCCTGGGGTCGAAAAAAGTTTAACGAACCACTCATGCAACAACAAGAGCGTTCCAATATGAGACTTGAAAATAAGCATGCCAAGTGTAAGGTGCTTAAAATATAAAAATACAGAAAAAATACCACCTTGATCTTTCCAATGTCAAGCAAACTGAAAAAAAATATCCACAATCTGTAGAAAACAAGATATTTTTTTCAAGGTCTGGGATATGTAGTAAAAAACCCATGACGACGGTAAGCTCTGACGACAGACGCATAACTAAGAGTACAACTAAGGCTCAGCTAGCTCAGAGACCAGCCACTGGCCATACGATGGACTGTGTCGCCGAATCGAAATTTTTTTAACAAAATTATGCATAACTGAGAAAAATATTTACAAACTTCGATTTAAATACATAAAACACATTTGCATTTATATTACAAAAATATGTAAGTGTTGGTGGCATAGCTTTTGTCAACGCAGCACAAAACAACAATTTATGCTAATTCATCTGCATTGTATTCCATAAATATTATCTCCGTCTTTCGCAGCTCATTTGTTTATGCAGTTATTTCTTTAATGGCAAAATATATTTCCGAAAAAGATTTTAAAAATACGATATTTACTGCAGATTCCAAGCAATAGTTGGAGTGTAAATTGTAAAAAATTGTGGGTTAAGAACATGATAAAACTTAACTCTTAACCTGAATAATAAATTCTTAATTCCACTGACATCAAAATTGTTAATGATGGGACTTCGTTTTTTATTGTAATTGTAATTTTCAATGCTTGGTTAATTCCATCATAATTAAAAAGTTGTGAATTTATGACCTCTGAAAGCACTTTGAATCATGCTTTAAAAACGCTTGTTAGTTAAACTACAAGTATTATTATGAAGGGCTTACTTTTTTCCCGTTTCGATACAATTTGCAACACAACTTGTAAATTCATTACGTATATAAGTATTTTCAAAGCATGTTTGGAAAAGGCTTCAGTATTTTATTATATGTAAGCCTACTCCAAACTCTACTACAGAATGGCTGATCGGGTAAATTTTGAGTGCAAGTTAGTGTTGACATAACTTTCTTTTCAAGCGACACGCATTGGGTAAAAAATATACAAAGCCCACACAATAAAGGTACCCAGAAGGAAATTTTCTGCTTACAATATCAATGCTGTGTTAAACACTATGAAACGCAGAGTGCTTCAAATTCTAACACAAATTTTCTTTACTTTACACAGCACATGGCCGCCACAAAATCAATGAATTTCCAACACACATTTTTTGCGGCAAAGTATCAAGTCTAGCGACTTCTTGCATCTGTCAGTGCATGAGGAAGTAAGAAGGCTTCATTACTATTCTTGGATATAATGAAAAGAGATATTGGGGAAATTTTTTCACATACATTAGTAATATTTTTTTTTATATAAAATTAACATATTGGAAAAATTAAATTTCGCTTGCGCAACGAATTTCTTAACCGAATTTTTAGTTTGAACTACCGTTGAAAGGTAACTGAAAGAACTTCAATCCAAAAATAGTTTTGAGAAAGTTTTGGTGGTCTTGATCGTTGGGGGTTCCATCCTTTGCGGTAAAATAATTGATTTTGAAAAAGGGGTTCGCAAAACATCATTTAAAGTAAAAAAATAATTTTTTTTCCGAAAACTGGTAAAATTACCTTTTAACAATAAAAAAATAGGGTGTGGACTCAATGGGTTCATGAGATATGACAATTTTTACATCTTAAAAAAAAGATTTCGTTTCAGTTCTTGTTTAAATGTTAAAATGTCCATATCGCATGAACCTATAGAGTCCCCACACTAATTTTGATATTGTTAAAAGGATAATTTTGCCAGCTTTAACAAAAATATTATAAAACATTTGTAAATTGTATTCTGCGAACCCCTTCTTTGAAATTACTTACATACCGCAAGGGATGGAACCACAAAAACTACTAAAGCTTTCTCAAAACTATTTTTAGATAAAAGTCCGTTCAATTACCTTTCCAATGGTAGTTCAAACTTAAAATTCGGTTAAGAAATTCGTTTGCTAATAAAAAAAAATTGGTTGCTAAAATGTTAAAATGACCATATCTAACTAACCCATTGCGTCTTCGCCCTAATTTTTATACAGTTGGAAAGGCCAGCTTTAAGAAACAAATTATTTAAATTTTTTAAATCGTGTTCCTCGAACCCCTATATCGAAATTAATTACGTAGCCGCAAGGGATAAAACCACCAACTACCAAAATCTCCCAAAACTATTTTTGGATTTAAGTCCAATTAATTACCTTTCCAACGGTAGTTCAAACTAAACAATCTTTTAAAAAATGTTGTAGGTATGAATTTTAGACAAAAATCACGCCAAACTTTTTTCTCCAAAATTAAGTTTTTTATTTCCGTCAGTGAAGCTCCATGCAAAATTTTATTCAAATCGGAGGTGGTCATTCTGTCATTTTTATTTTTCAGGTACGTTAAATGGAATTGCTGTATAAAAAAACAGCTGAGATATTGGCATCGAAAATCAAAACTTTAATGTTCATATAGTTTTTTCTCATTCTCAGGTAACGATATTTTATGAAAAATTCGTTGTATTCAAAATTTCTGCAATTTTGAAGATATGTGAATGTTTTTTGTGTCGAAATAACAGAACTTTTTTATAAATTGACCTAAGAATCCTATACTAAAAAGTATTTCAATAACAAAATTAATGTAAGCTATGAAGGAACGGAAAGGGCGGGATCAAAACTAATTATATCACAAACAAATCTAGAATGCTGAACCTGTTGTACTGAATTTTAAAAAAAAAATTGGCCATATCAGGCCTTGGAAGGACTTTGACCTAGCTTCTATTGATCAATTGTGTTGTGCGTATTATTAAATACTTGATCACAAATGACCGAGAACTGGACCTACGTGTTTTATGCTGACTCCGAACGGCTTATGTTTACAAAAAGCTTTACATGGCAATTTTTACTCTCTGAGGTTTGCCATTGTCTGCAGAGAGGTGATGACCGAACAGAAAAATTACTTCAATTGAAAAAACTTTCTGTCGGAGCTGAAATTGAACCCGGGCTACCGCAGTTCTTTAGCTTAGGGGCCACGCACTCTACCCACTAGGCTACGGCCGTTGTACCGAATTTAAACGAAATTAATAGAGCGGTTTGGATTAAACAGACTTCAAAGTATTGTAAATTGTATGACAAATTTAGTAATAACAATTAAACCCTTTGCAGGTCGAATTGGAAAAATCTAAAACAAAAATTTGAAGATTGGATGAAGTATAAAATTCTAAAAATAAATTTATTGCGTTACGGATGTCAGCACTTATGTTAGTTCTTAGCTGGGCTCGGATTTTGGTGACCTAAAAAACTGCAAAAAAATGACCTGCAAAAAAATGACCTAAAAAATGACAAAAATTACCTAAAAACTGCAGAAAATTACCTAAAAACTGACAAAAATTTCTTAAAAAACGCAAACAATCGCATAAAAAATAAACAAAGAATTTTGCCTAAAAAATAAACCATTACTTAATTAAAATTTATTTAATGCTACCATATCCTTAAATATGTTTCATGTATGTTTCATTTTTTCTACATACCCTTTCATCAGTTTCACCACGCGCAGAGCTTTTTTTTCATCGAAGTCTACAAACAAAGCTAACCCTTTGTCGAGAGGTAATGTTTTTGATTAAAAGGACTCTAGTGTTAAAGGAATATGTTTAAAAATTATCATTTTGACATATTTTAGTACGAAAAAATAAAAAAAAAAATATTTAAAACTTACATTAAAATGACCTAAGAAACCGAAAAATGCTCTAAAAATTAAAAACGTCAAAAACTGACTGTAAAATAACTTAAAAATCTCTAAAAATTACCAAAAACCCCTAAATCTAGTAAAAATTACCTGAAACCAAAAACGGTGAAAAATTACGAAAAAAATGTACTAAAAACTTTTCATATTTGGAATTAAGAAAACATATATGGACGTTTTAAATAAGTAGGAAATGTCTTAGAAGCTGCAGAAAAAAGATGACATGTCATCGAAATCCCAGCCCTGGTTCTCAGTATACCCATAATATTTGTATTTCACCCTTTCTGTGCCAAATTTTAATGTATTATGAAAAAAGCTGGAACTGCTTTTTAGAAATACATTTCAGTATTTGTGTAAAAAAAATTAAAAAAAAACATTAACCTGTTTTTAGCACTCTAGGGCCATAAGTGGTAAAATTTAAGCCTACTAAATTTCGTATAACAACGCCTTAGGGCTCTGGGCTGTTTGCTGATGAATCTAACAGTCAGAACAAATTGTTTATATATATAATATATAAAGATAAGCTTTTTTAAATTCTTATGAGAACTTTAACTAGTTTAAGTTTTAACGTTTCAAGAAAACCAATTAAAACAAATTTAGTTTTTCTGTACTTTTCTGCTAAGCTTCTTCATATATTTTTGAATAATGACATGGTTTGTCGACTTCGGAAATTGAAAAAGTACACAGAAAAGTTGTACACTAAATCCGTCATATTTGTGAACTTGTTAAGTAAATAAATAATGTTGGTCGGGATATTTGTTGGGTATCTTCTATTCAGGAATGAAAATCAAAAAACGCAACTTAAGTTCAATGCATGGTAAATGAGTTAAAAATCTTGGTACGATGACCACTTTACTTTAATATTAAAAAATAAATGCCACATTCAAAAATAAAATCAAGTTTGCATTTATTAGGGGTATTCACGATGCAGTGCATTTGGCTGTGCAATTGCAAATTATTTTATGCATTTGCAACTAACTGTGAGCATACCTTAGGAGTGCACAATGGCAACATCATTTTAATTTAAAAATTCTTTGAAACAGCAGGATAATCAGCTGGTTAATACATAAATAAAGTGTTATTTTGTGGGTTAAAGGTACATATAATAAGAGAAATCGTGAAAAGCGTTGATGATTTAGTGGAAATTGCTGCACCTGATATATCATGTAACACATTTCTAACAAATACATATGAAACTTTTGATGAACTGATAATTATCAATAAACATATCCACCATATCTTAAAAACCTCAGACTGCTTCAAATAATCAAATAGTAAATTAATTTCATCAATGGTCCATTTTTTGGTGCACTCAAATGTTTTTGTTTTTCTTCGATTTTCACTCGTCAAATGTCAGCTGTTAATAAGCACTTGTACGAAACCTTTGTACGCACAGGGTCGACGCTGTGCATTTGTGGAAAATGGAAGCATGTACACTAGGGAGTCCAATCCCGGAAACTTTTCTCGATCCCGGGAAAATATCAATTCCGGGATCCCGGGTTTAGTTCGGGATTGAAAACTTAAGATGTAAATAATTCAAAACGTTTTTAATACAATTTTTTATTTTAAATTAGTTGAAAATAAAAAATGTCAATTAATTCATTTTTAAATCAACAGGTCAGGGCCGTAGCAAAGGGTGCTTTCGGGGTTCAAACCCTCCAGAGGGTCAAAAATTAAATTAAAATTTCCGCATTTAAATAATTATTACATTGAATCACTTAATATGTTCTAAAAAACTAAAATCATATGCTGAAGTTGCATTTACGTGTCATAAAGTCGTTGTTAGGAGTTGAATCGTGTAAACAACAATAGTGAAAACCAATGTATCGTGATTAATCGGATCAAACGTGATACATTCAAAACTATCATCACTATTGTTTTCACTACCCTTGACATCGTCAATTGTAGATGATGGTAATAACTTCATTTTTATTTTTTTTTTATATCTAAAAAAATTTCAGGTTTTCTTTTTAAAATGAATATTTTATCTTTTATACGATATCTTAAAAGTGAGGATCGCATTAGAAATAATGAATAAATAAATTCGAAAAAATTTAAAAAAAGTCACCAAATACAG
This sequence comes from Dichetophora obliterata, assembly GCA_963920525.1. Lineage (NCBI taxonomy): Eukaryota > Metazoa > Arthropoda > Insecta > Diptera > Sciomyzidae > Dichetophora > Dichetophora obliterata. The sequence goes on along the minus strand of OY986435.1, from coordinate 304,523,704 downwards.
CATTTTTTTGAATGCTATTGAAAAACTTTAAAATTTTTTGATATTCTACCTGCCAATGGTGTTTGCAAAATGTTTTAGCTCATTGGCGGCTATCGTAACAGACAAAGTATTTTCGGAATCATAAAATTTACCAAGGTTATTTTTTAGAGGAGTACCCATGAAAATTTTTTTCTAATGGAAGTCGAGGTACCTTAATATATTTACTTACATTATAATATATATATAAAACTAAGTCGTGAAATGTGTTTGAAATTCCAAAACTCAAGAACGAAGCGTCCGATTTGATTCGGGATTTTTTTGTTGTGTTAGTAATTATTGTACAATTATTGTACAAGGTTTTTAATAGAATTTTTGTCACACCCCTTTTTATCCGTCCACAAATAAATAAAAACTATATATTTGAGACAGTTTTGGTCGTAAAAGACTAAAACTTGGTAATATATTTTTATTTTATTTTATTGACAAAAACTGTACTAAAAATGGGTTTCCATGCCCTCTTTTAGCGCCCACAAATCAATCAAAATTCTATATTTCAGACGGCAAAATTCATAAAATGAAAATAATACATAGAAATTAGTAGAATTGAGGCAGTACAACGCCTGTCGGGCCCGCTAGTATAATATATAAAAACTTAACTTGAGAATAAATGAAAAAAAAACTTATATATTTTTATTTTGAATAAAAGAAATGGGTAAATCCTGGCTGTGGTCCTGGTTTAAGGTATTATTATATAAAGGTTAAACATTTTTTTTCAGACAACGTCTTGTATGCTAAGTGATTGATTCTATACAGAGTTGTTGTTGTTGTTGTTGTTGCCTTCTTAAAAACTTACTCGATCTAAAGTTCGCAATTGAAATCATGTATTAAATTTTTTGTTTAATATATTATAAAAGTAATACATTAAGCTGATCAAAGCGTCTTATTTTTCATTAGAGAGTTTTGTTCGGATATTATTACAAATATAACCCGCTAATGAGAAGCACCGTTCTAATTTTATTCTAGTTGGAGAAATAGTTTACGATAATCGTAAGCAATTTGTAAGTTTCGATCACAATTGCCTTCACCACAAAACAAAATAATTTCCTAAGTCAGAATATCTGACAATTTTGCAAAATCTTCTAACACTTTCCAAGGGCTTTGCTCAAGCGATTCAATTCCGTACAATCTTTTTCAGCCTAAATAAAAGGTTTTTCTAATTCTATGTTCATATCACCTTAAAATGAAATGGTTGCATTTACATGAATATTTGTAATGAAATGTTTTTATAAAAATCTCCTAATCCTGGAGAGATAATCCAGGGACTTAAAGGGGCTTAAACCGTCCGGGATCCTGGGATTGACTTCCCTAATGTACACATATGTATATTTTGTTTGTGTTAAGTGCTTAAAACTTGAATGCTTTGCTCATGCTCAAATGAATAGCCAAATGCACTGGATCGTGATTACCTCTAATGTATCATATTGGAGCAAAAACAAATTGTTGTATTCAAAACCGCACCCATTAAAAGTCCTGGCTACGGTCCTGAGTTAAAGCATATGTTTTTGTTTTGTTTTGTCATTGTAAATTGAATAAAAATTATGCTGATCGTTTGTAAAACTTTCAAAAAACTATGATGAAAGTTGGGAAGGAAATCAAAAGATTTCAACTTAAAAAATTTTTGATTCGAAAACTTTAAGGATATATTAAGCAAAAGTTGTCAGAAATTTTAATTGTTAATTCAGCGATCAACTAATGAATACCATAAATCAGAACCAAATAAAAATTAAACAGCATGTTTACAGCTTTGAAATTAGTTATAAGCGTAAAAAACCAATAAATATTTAACGTTTATGTTAAAAAATGTCAAAATTTAAGCATTAACCATTTAACGAATATTTATCACCAATAAGCTTGTGACAGCGACAAGAATGACATTAAATCTCCGGCTACTTGGCACCAATCAAGCATGCAGCAGCAGCAGCAGCAACAAAACGATCTGACTGCCCTTTTAATTGATGGTTTTTTTTTTGTAGCTCCTAACTAACGTGTTTCTGTGAATACTATTTGAGTTTGTACTTTTGCTAATTGGAGGTGGAGAAACAACGGCAGCGAAATGCATACACACACACCAATTAGATTAAAGTTATAACCCGCAGAGCAAAAACTGTATATGAAATAAGAAACTCTATTTTAACCCTGAACAGAGACGCGTTGATCTTGAGCCCCGAATTCAGTTCATCACATATAAATAGTAGTTTCTGATTAACTTTTAACTCAGACTCAGACCAATCTTTCAACCAGCAAAACTAAAAAAACCAACAAAAATAAAAAAAGAAAATGCGTGCTTTCATTGTAAGTTTTGATTAGATACAAAAAAAAAAGGATAACTCCTGCTTACGGCTCTTTTATGTGGATTAATTTAAACTTACAAACAATTTTCACTCGATAGATTTTATGCCTGGTTACCGTGGTTTGTGCGGATACATTAGGGTATAACTACCGACCGGTAGACCATTCTGATATTGGGCTCTCGTTCAATCCAGGCGCATCATCAATTGGGGCATCGCATGGTACAGCTATTCTCTCCCAGCCAATTCTATCTTCGGCTGGTCCTTCATACTCTGTGCCCGCATCAGAGTACAACAAGGAATTCTACAGCTATTCGGCACCCGAAAGTGAATTCGACGATGCAAATGCCAATCAGCAAATTTTGAACTCAGTGAAACAAGGTCTCCGTGTTGTCTTCATCAAGGGACCCGAAAACAAGGCTCTCGAAAATGCTGCACTCAACTTGGCTAAGCAGGCAAGCGATCAGAAGACCGCCATCTATGTGCTCAGCAAACAGGCTGATATTGGCGATCTGGCCAACAAGCTGAATGCCATCCGCAACAATAACAACGCCAAACCCGAAGTCCATTTCGTTAAGTACCGCACACCCGAGGATGCCGCTAATGCTCGAAACCAGATTCAGTCCCAATACGACTCCTTGCAGGGTACATCCCAATCACATGATGGTGGCGTTGCTCCAGTCCTTAACTTTGCTTCTCAAGGCCAGTTGCAATCTGCTCCCGCTCCACAAACACCAGGTAGTTCATACCTGCCCTCTTCGATCTTCCGTCGCCGCTTTTAATAAGATTGATTTTTTTTGGATTGTCCTGAGTGTGTCTGTGAATGAGTGTGTGAATTGTGTGTGATTTATTGGCATAGTTCAATCTTTATGTATTGACTTTTTTTTTTATTTCAATAAAACAATTGTTAAAAAATTTGGAATGCACTGCTCAATTATTTTATAAATAGTTACTGAATGGAGTAGCGATAATAAAGAAACTTTTAGTTTCTCTAACCTTCACCTGGTATGCTTATCCTAAGTAAAATACCTGGACTCGTGGGGTACATACGAACCCCAGTGATTAAAATCTTTATAAAAATTTAAGTATTGATTATTTTGTCTCAAAAAAATTCAGAGATCATCTTTAGATACCACTTTAAACTGTAGAATAGTCCAAGTTGAAAAAAATAAAGATCAGCTTTCATAAAAAAATTCGGAAAACTAGAAAAAAATTCTAAACAAATCAAAACGAGAAAGAACGTAGGGTATGTACGTACCCCATGAGGCCAGGCAAAGATAAAATAAACAAAATTTAATTTGGCGGACAAGATGATCTACCCATCTAATAATATTTTCCATCCCTTACTGAACATTCACAAAAACTTTCAAAATCCTTATCAGGATTCCTATACATTAATGTCTAAAGTAAGTGAATATAAAGTCTAAAGCCAATCGCATCACATTTAAAAGACCAGGTTTCGACTTAACCTTCCATTTGGCACATGGGCCTAGCCAGAATTTTTCGATTTTAATTTTATTTAAATATATTTTTAATTAAGCTAGCGACTTGAAATTTCATGTAGCTTCCCAAAATTTCATTGGCTGTCGTTCTATCTAACGATCAGTATGAAAAAACCAATGCAAGAATAATTATAAGGATTTTATGGTGTACACATCGTGTTTGTATCATATGGGTCTGGGTAGACCTACATATGTTTTGAATGAAAAATAATGCAATTTGAATAAGTTACTTTGCTTTTCATCTTTCTTTTGGAAATTTTCCCTTCCAACTGCCATTTATTAACTTTGAATTTGTATATTTAGGTGTATTTTTTTAATTTCTCGTAAGAATAACTTCTTAATTTCTTCCGTTACATTCAAAGTATTTACTCATGGTTTCGTACTATTTACGAATTAAAAAAATTATGAGTAGAAAACGTTCATTCGTAGGTTGACCATCGTAGAATGCACGAATTATTAGTTGAGTTTAAAAAATCTAAAACCGAATTCGTTCAGTCTGGTTTGTCGAAAAATTATCAAATAAAACGATGGTTAAGCGCACAAAAGTGATAAGTCAAAATTTTTAAATTTTCAGAAAAAATTTTTTATATTTTTAACTGAAAATAATTATTAATTAATTGAAAATAAGCGTTTCTGAAAATTTAAAAATTTTCACTTATCACATTTATGCGCCTAAGCATCGATAGGGAAATGTATGATTGCAAGGTGGCCGTATCCTACTAGAAGAGTAGCTGAATTGTAAGCTTAAGAACCAGGTTCAAACCTGAGCTCAGACAGAATGTTTTTTTCTTCGTAATTTGGTATTAGGATCATTCGTAAATGTAACAAATTTATTCATACCATACACATTTTTTTTTTGTACGAATACGAATAAAATATTCGTAATATGTACCAAACTACGTCCCTTATACGAATCCTTGTAGTAGCTTAAAATTACGAATAGAATTCGTCGATTTAAAAATGCATGGCTTAGATCAGCTTTATTTATAAATTAACATAAAAAAAGTATTTTTGTAGTTTCTTCAAAATATGTTAACATACATAATGAACATATTGTCATATGAAATCAAAAAAGCCGTAAGTTTCAAACAATTTAATATCAACTTTTTGATTAATTATGATGCACATTATCAAAACACAAAATTTTACACTCCTACAATAAAAATGGCGATTGGTTAAACAAAGCTCTAAAAAACCCAAGTTTAGGTGCAACTTACAATTTAGAAAGTCTTTTGCTTTTCCCGTAAAATTTTTTAATTGTACCTTACAGCTTTTTTTATTTAATATGAAGATATATTTAAAATTCAGCCTGCCTAGGGGGTAAGCGCTCGAGTGTACCTCCTGCCCCCCTGCGGACGCCCATGGACAGTACTGTTAAGACAGTAAAAAATACGAATAAGATGTCAAACAAAAAATTTGTTAAAAGTTTTAATCAAATGTAAGACAATTTCATTAGCTTTAAAATTAACAACAACTGCAGGCATTCTAGCAAATCTCATTCAACTCAATTGAACAATATTTAAAAACCAGTCAAATACCAAAGTATTAACATAGAAGCGAATGAAGAGCCTGCAATGAATTTCAGTGCGTTAGTTAAATGAAATGTTGCAAGGAAATACAGCTGATCGCATGCAGCTTAAAACAACATTTCTCTGCATGAGGAGTAGAATAATTATAATGATGATGACGATGATGATAGTCAGTATGGTGACAGCAATAATGATGATGACTCTGACGGATAGATGCATGCTTTTGATGAAGGACCATGAATAAATGCCAGCTCCAACAGCATTGAGGACAACTGAAGTGAACTCATGCACAAATAATTCACTGCACAACAGTGCACCAATGTTGTAGTACATGTGCAAAAATACACATTCAGGAACACACAGACACAGTCACACACCCATACGCACTAGTGCCAGTTGGTAGCAGCATCCGAAATGCTGCTACAAATGTGCACAATTTTTGTGATCATGTCACTGTTGCTTTTGATGTTGGAACATTTCGTTGAAATTTCTCTTTGAGGTGGTCTTAAGCAAAAGAATATCCTGTTCCAGTACATCTAACTGCATTTTGTTCATGTAGCATGTTGTAATTTTTTACGAAAATTGTGAAGCAAACAGGCAAATTGTGTCACTTTGGTATTTTTACTTAAATAAACAGTTGTTTAAATACAATTTAGTGTGGAATTTTTTCCTAAAGTACTCAATGTGTATGGTATTATTTTTGATTAATTAAAATCATAAAGAAACATTCCAAGCTTTCAGTCTTCATGTCTTCTGATTTGGTTGATTTGGCTTTAAGTTTGGATAAAAAAGTATGAGTATAAAAGTTTGTTAATTATTCTTATTGGCAAATGTGTCGAATAGGGAAGTCAATCCCCGGATCCCGGACGATTTAAGCCCCTTTAAGTCCCAGGATTTTCTTTCCGTGATTCCAGAATTTTTTAAAAAAAAATTTCTATGACAAATATTAATGTAAATGCAACCATTTGAATTTAAGTTGACATGAATATAGAATTAAAAACATTGAGGTTGAAAAAGATTGTTAGGATGATGAGTGTCACTGGAGCAAAGACTTTGCAAAGTTTTAGAAGAATTTGACTCACCGTAAAGTCAGCTATGTATTTCAAAATTGTCAGATATTCTGACTAAGGAAATAATTTTATTTTGTGGTGAAGGCAATCGTGATCGAAACTTAGAAATTGCTTACGATTATCGTACAACTATTTCTTCAACTAGCATAGAATCAGAAAGGTGCTTCTCATCAGCGGGTTATTTCAATATATCTAATACTATCAAACGACCAATTTTTGTTTGTTTGTTTATTGGTTTGTAAATGAGTTCTCGAAAACGGCCCAAGCGATTTCGATGAAATTTTCAATATAGGGGCTTACTGCGGCAAAAAATTGATCAAACTAGGCGGCAGAATTATTTCATTCGGTACGTAGTTTTTATTGAAGTCTGTCATTTGAGACATATTCAACATTGCAGAACATTTTTTTTCTATCAAATCTGTGTTTTATAAAATTGACTTTTGGCAGCCCAAATCCGTGATGTGCATCTCGTAAAGTGTTCATACCCCAAGCTTGATTCCCATCTCCCCGGGATTGGAATAACTGACGGAATCCCTGATAAGGACATTAGGAAAATATATATTCCAATCGATTTCGATGAAATTTTCAATATAGGGGCTTACAGGGTGAAAAATCGATGCAGCTAGGTCTCATTTTAAAAAAAAATAAGTTTTCTCCGTGAAAACACGAAAATAATTTGTGTTGCTTTTCTTATGTATCGAGGCGTCAGTCATAACTTTTTCCATGTTGTTATTAGTAATATTAGCTCAGTCGCGTATGCATGTTGTTGTTTGTGTTTTAGCTGCGTAGAAAGGCTTTATTTTTTCGTGTATTTTAATATGGTAGCGCAGAAAGCATTAAGCAGCCCACATTGGTTTATATTATATAACAGACTAATATTTTTTTGTGGATTTTCCAAAATATTGTTTGGAAAATTCCTGATTACAGTTACGTTAAAGAAATTTATTGTTTTATCGATATACAATCAAAAAGAAAAAATTTAAATACATAGGTTTTAAGAAGAAGACGAGCTAAGCACGGTCGCCCAGGTACTTCGTAGCAATATCAGAACAAAACTCTCTAATGAAAATAAGACGCTTTGATAGGTTAATGTATTACATAAAAAAAAATTTAAAACCAAAATTTTAATTTTGAAAAGTCTTTTACAATCTTAATTTGCCTTGAACACAAAAAAAAACATGAAGACGGTGTATGAAAAAAAATTTATAACATTTATATAATAAAAAAAAAACTGTTCTGTTTACTATTTTTTTATATTTTTTGTTATCTAAATTAATACAATTTGCTAGTGATTAATATTATTCAAGTTTTTTTGTCTTACAATAAGGGTATTCACAATTGTGTGGTATTGTGTGTTTTTTCATAGTTGAAAACCACAGTTATGAGCACCTTTTAAAATTGAATTTGTTGTTGGGAACCTCCCACTATAGCTTTTTGTTAGCACTTAAAAAAAAAAAGCAATTATGAATACCCTTAATGTATTTTGTTTTGTTTTTGTATCTTTATAAATAAAATAATTTACATTCCATAGTTTCAAGTAATAAATAATAAAAAATTGTATTAGAAACGTTTTGACTTATTTACTTCTTAAAGTATTGAATCCCGAACTAGTCCCTGGATTCCGGGATTGAGATTTTAAATCACTATAATCCCGGGATCGAGAAAAGGTTCCGGGATTGGACTCCCTAGTGTTGAAAATATGGAGATAGAAGTGGACGTCTAACGTTTTTCTTACACCGAGAAAAAAGTTTCTTCTGTGCATTTTGGTGATACAAAATATTATAACACAAAAAGTTAAAGCCAAGAATGACATCTTCTTATTATATCGCAACTAGTCTGACCTCTCAATTCCGTCACAAATTTTTATTGCCCACTAAGACCATATTATTGGTCTGAAAAGAACCATTATTGCAAAGAAAGTTTCTTGAGGAGAAGAGTGAGAGTCTGGAAGAATTAAATTTCAGTCATGAGAACTGCTTTAAGGAATCTTCTGAAAGGAATCCTGATTTGATATCCGCTATGTTTTGATGTGTCAAAACCAGAAACTATGCCTGAAAGTGGATGCCTTGGTAATTGCTTCAGATTCTTATGAGGAAAAATTAACATCGCTGCAAAACTCAGTTGGAAAAAATTCATGATTTGGAAGAGCTGACCATTGGCTCCGAAGAACTTATGCAGCAACAAATTGGCAATTTGACTCAACTGCTAGACAATATGGGAGTCAACCATTCAACACATATGGACTCAAGTCCACTTAGAGTTTCTATTTGAAGCTGCGTCATCTCGTTTAGTGCAGACTTTTTCAGCTGGAAAAGAAGTTGACTATCCATTCGTCATTATGGAACTAGAAACAAGTTTTGGTGATTCAAAGATGAATATGATGCATTCAAGTCAGTTATCAAGCATAGTTAAAAATGTTGTTGAATCCCTTCAGAAACTATATACGGATATTGAGCGTTTAACATTTGTTGGATATCTAGTGTTTTTTAGCGATATTTTGGATACCATGGTTTCATAAGAGGCATTCGTGATTCTGATTTAGCATGCTTTTTTAAGAGGCATTCGTGATTCTGATTTCAGGCAAGCGGTTTTGTTCAGTGAGAAGAAAGGGAAAGATGCATTTGCTACGGCTTTGGAGAGTTTCAAGAAAGTTTCGCGAATGAAGCACAAAGTTCAAGGGGTGAATGAAGAGGATATCGGAGAAAATGTAGCGGCAATAATGAGAGCGGTTGGGGAGTTTTAGAAAGGTTTTCGATGCTGGAATAGCAGTGAGTACGGTCACTTAAAAAATAATTGCAAAAATATGGAAAATGGAACGGGTCAGCCATTAGTTTCGACAGTACAAACCCAAAAACTTTCAATGACGTCAGGCAAAGTTAATCAGTGCGGTAGCAGTTTGATTTTGGAAGTTCGAGTTGGAAATAAATCTTTCCTGACAATCGTAGATACAGGAGCTTCACGGTCAATTTTGAGACCTGATCTGGTAACCAATAGAGATATAGTTCGTACCAAACACTTCATTTTAAAAACAGCTAACGGTGATATACTTCAAACCTTAGGTGAAGTGAGTACTTGTATCTCAATTAAAAATTGCATATTTTTGCATATTTTTACTGTGGCTCGCATAATGGATGGATGTATTCTTGGTTTGAATTTTCTAAAACATAACTACATTTTTGAATTTAGAATTAAATGTTATGAAATACAAGTCTTGGAAGTTTTCTTTATTTATTAGAAAATTGACTCAAAACGAAATCAAAGTTAAATTCGCTATTGATTCATGTATATCATCGTTTTCAGAAAAAGTTCTGAAGGTTTAAACTTAACACACAAATTTAAATTCCTTACTAGTAAAGTGCGTGATATAACTACGCCAGAAGGTATTTTACTAGCTAAGACTTTAACTCCAGTTTCTAATGCTTTATCTATCTGACTCTAAACCCAAAGCGATCGAAAGCCCTTCTCTCGTTGGGAAGACCAGAGGCAGCCACGCACGTTGTCGTTACCACACGGCACTGCTTGATAGGCAGATATCTCAAATGAATTCCGCAGAAGCTGCAGGGACGAGGAGGAGGAAGAAACCATCTCCCACCTTCTATGTTCCTGTCCCGAGCTTGCTAGAAGAAGGCATAAATATCTGGGGACATTCTTCTTCTCGGAGCTTATCAACCTGTCAAAGACAAGCGTCAAACGTCTTACAAGCTTTGTTAAGAGCTCAATGTGGTTTCACTCGGACTAAAGGCTAAGTGTGAAGCGGTATCTCAATGGACGTTGTAGGTTTAAGTGAGTCGTGGTACGTGTGCATGGTTTGAGCACATACAGCGGCTGCCGTCGCAACTTAATCTCTCAACCTAATGCTTTAATACAAGTTGCTTATTTTTCACCTCACAGTCGAATGTTAAACAAGGCATTGTGGTGGGTAAGGCAACTCAGCTTTCTTCAATACATCATGGACAAGAAAATGTTTCTAAAGACTTGACAAATGTTCAGAGGTCACAAGTTTTTAGTTTGATAACCAAATACAGAGATGTTTTCTCAATCTTTGATTATAACAATAGAAGAGCTTACGTAGTAGAGCATAAAACAGATACAGGAGATTCAACCAATACGAAAGCCAACACGCAGATTGCCTCTTATGAAAAGGTTAGAAGCTAATGACATTCATTATTCAGTCAATGAGACGCGATAAAGTCATAGAGGAGTCAAAGATCCCCTGGTGTTTCCCTGTAGTTCTTGTTAAGATAAAGAATGGAAGTACTAGATTTTGCGTCAATTACACAAGTTTAAATGAAATGACAAGAAGAGACAGCTATCCTCTGCCAGAAATTGATTATACTCTTGATGCTCTTACTGGCTCTATGCTCTTCTTTACTATTAAAAGTCGTATATATGTACGTAGATACAAAATAATAAAATGGTAGCTTTTCCAAATTTTTATATATTATTAGTTTTGAAAGTATAATTTTGTTTGCGAGATAATGTTGCTCTTGGGAGTTGTCACAAAGTTTTCGAGTTATATGTCTTTTCTTAACATGTCATTTTAGCTAAAATCCAAGATTCCACTAAATTAACTTAATCAATGTACAAACTTATAATCGGACGGACACAAATGTGAAGGTAAATTTTTTTAACATTTTCATTCATTTGGTCTACCCTCCCGCAATGTTAACCCTTTTATTTGTTTGAATTATGGTCCTCATAACCAAACCTTCAAGCACACCAACAAAAATATTTTAATTCATGTAAAATTGTTTTAAGTTCAGTAAATAAAATCACTAAAAAAACGTTAGCATTTTATGATTAACTTCTTCAATGCGATCTTCTCTACATTCCAAGAAAGCCTATACGCGTATGTCCTTTAACCCAATAAGGAAGACGATGTCAAATGATATCTCTAAGTCGGATGTCACAAAACTAACGATATCACTTAAAATTAGTCAAAATCAAAATTAGTTCATGTGTGAAAAAATTGTCCCGTGTTTAAACAGTTATTATGCTCTTGGGAAAAAATTTTGGTTTTATGTATTTAAAAAATTGATTTACAAGAATATAATGCAAAGAGTTTCGCACCACTACTAAAGCTTCGGCACATATATTTATGACTCCTTAGCTTCGTTAAAGATATCCTTTGAAAGTTAAAGATTTATAGTTTGTTCCGTAAGAGCGAAGTACTCTGAGTTTAGTAACAGCGATGCATTAAAAATGCTTTTAAAGTCTAAAGCACACACGTACAGAAAACATTTACTCTTCCCCTAGCAACTACAAGAAACCGTACACGCACACACAAATACACATTTACGTAAGGGAAAAATCCTTACAAATGCAATACCGACATGCTCTTGACACACAACGCTGCGTTTTTAGAATATCGTCCAAATGCACATCCACATGCATCAAAGATGCATGCTTGTCAAAAACAAAAACTAGAATGTCAACAACAACAACAATAACATTGTCTAGAATAACAAGAAAACTGCAAAAATGACAATCTAACGCCACAACCATTAGTTAAGCCGTAAGCAAAGTTATATTTTTTCATTTAAATAAAGAAAAAACTAAAACGGAAAATATATATAAAAAAAAGAAGCAAGACCCATGATTCATGGAAGTTATAGTGCTGGCGCTGTTTATGAGGAGTGGAGGGGGTTTCTAAGCTTTTGTTGGTAAACAGATTACAAAGAAGCTGTGAAATCGTCAGATATACTAGGAGTACGCCAGACTGAGGTGTTCATACTTATTTTTTTTTCTCATGCAGATGTAGCTCCATATTCCGGAGCTGTCGCATCCGCATCCGTTACAAAAATTTTAAGCTCAAATCTGTTTGTGAATAAATGGGAAGTAACATATTTAGACTGCATGCACTTTTTTCATATATTTGCATATCAAAAACAAATTTTTCCCATTCTTGGTGAAGTTTGCTCGTATAACAGTATTTATAATAAAAAGTACACACAACATTTAACTGGAATTAAAAAATAAAAAGGTATATAAGACTGTCCAAATATCATGTTCAGTTATAAATATTTCTAAGAACTTGATTGCATTCATTCAAAATGTTGGTACAAGTTGAAGAGAAAATTTCAATTCTGTATTTTCTAATACAATATTTTGGGTGACATTTAAGGCAAATGCCTTTTAATTTACGGGGCTCGGATGTATGACAGTGGTCTGGCCAGACCACTTTAAAGCTTAAAGCGACGTAAATTTTTTCTGGCATGTTTGAGCGAAGTGGCGAACGCAATGGAAACAAATTCAGGGTTTTTGCGTGTATTGCTTATAAAATATTTTTAAAAAAAATAAAATATTTTTATTTTTGACCGTTTTCTGTATCTATCCAAAACTTATATGATTTCATACGATTGGCCGTATAAAACATGTCTTCTCACGGCAATATTTTCTTGCTTGAGAACTGTCAAATTAGATCTCATGGAACCTAGACTTAACGCAATTGCTTTTATATGAGAATTGCAATAGAAATGGCGAAGGCAATCAACTTTGTTTTTTTATGCACTGATACGTAAATTGAACAAAATAATAAGTTAAAAGGTTTTTTATTTTACTGTAAAAACTACACATATGCACATGAAAACTGGCAAAAAATTACAGCACATTTTATGAAGTATATTACAATAAAGTTGTAATGTACAAAGAAAAAATTCAATGTAAGGAATAAAATTCAACAATGGTTGGAAGATAAAGTCGATTTCTAAAATCCCATTTTGTATTTTTAGGGGATACACTTGTTGATTTTATGATGGAAAAAATATTGAAAAAAATATAATTAGAAAATAGCGATTATGGTTCAATGAAAGTTTTAATTAAAATCATAACCTTCACGGTCTTTAATTGAAAATATTTGCCTTATTTTTTTAATTATATAATAAGTTAGTAAAAAACGTTATGAGTTTAAACTTACTATAGACATAAAAATATAAAAAAATAAAAAAGTTATAGAAGAAAACACTTCTTATTCAAATAAATTAGTTATCGGTTAGTAAAAAGTACGATGTGAATAAAATTTCTATTCATTGTAAAAAAAACTAAAGTATAGTAATAAAACTATTACTTCTTTGAAAAATCTATGAAAGTTGAACAGCCTAGTAAACAGTCATTGAAGATCACAACAAAAAAATCTAAAAAAGAGTCTTTCAAAGTGTATATAGAGACTAGCAGGCCACTGTTGTCCGCGGCTTTGCAACGGACGTTTTTTAGCAAAATCCTTAACGCCTTAAAGACGGGACAATTTTTTCACATATGTGCTAAAACTTGCCTAATTTTGATTTTGACTAATTTTTAAGTGGGGTACACATTATAGCTCATGAATGTCAGTCAAGTTAGTCTAATTTCTCTCTCATTCCGCTGCATAACCACGGGCCAAATTACAGACAGATGCTGTGATCGAGCAAAATTACGAAGGGCACCACAAGACAAGTGCCTATCAATCTTGTACAATTTTGCTCGATCACGGATGCTGTAATTCGGCCCCAAATTATCATTAGAGGTGTTCACACGTCTGTCAAATGATTGAAGTATATCACGATTTTTTACTCTCTTTTACTTACTCTTAAATTTTTGATTTATTTCTGCTCACACATGATTTTTTGATTGAAGTACCGATGCAGGTATTTGTTACTCTTCTGCCTATTTATTTGCCTACTTTCCTGTCTTCTCTTCCTTTTTTCTCTTCAAAAACTGCGTTTGTGTTCTTAAGTACTAAACAACAAATAAATAAACAAATAAATAAGTACTTTTTTAGAAATACTAAACAACAGACAAGTAAAAAATGCAACCCTTTGACTAATTAATGCAGGTCTGGAGTTCAATCAAAATTTTGACTGATTCGATGAAGAGTTTGAAGTTCATTTTCACTCTCGCAGAGAGTTCATTTTTTTAACATAGGAAAGCAACAACAAATTTTGATTGATTCATTTGACAGACGTGTGAACACCCGAATTCATGCCGCCTTTAGTAGACTTCATTCGTTTGCGAATTTCGTGCGGTAAACATGGTACACATTGTCAGGCACCGTGCAAGAGACAGCCCGTGACGGACGTGCTCACAAAAATGTTCGTCAATAATGATAAACCAACATTCAAGTGTACACGTTATCACTCATGCTCATATTCTCTCCTAACTGGCATTCATGAGCCAGTGTTGCCATTTGGATCCAATTGGATCCATTTAGATACTTTTTTCCTTCAAAAATTGATGGATCCTTTTTTTAAGCCTCAGTGTAAGTTTGGATACTTTTTTTAAAAAAATCTTTTTAAATATGAATATATATATATATATATTTGTTTGCAAAATATAAAAACGAATTAAGGGACTGCTTACTCTTGACGAAAAAGTTAAAATAAATGATGACATTGAAACATTTTTGGGCAATATTTTCTTATCAAAAAATACATTAAAGTAATCTATTTACAAAGAATTTATAAATGCTGTGAAAGATAATTTAAGTCTGATATAACTAAGTGACTTTTTAAAAAAAATCTGTAATTTTTACTTATTGAGACATATTAATTCTAGTAAAGGGTAAAGGTTGTACCGCAAAGTACCCTTATTAATATGCTCTTTTATTTTTTTGTTTTTAACAAATTGGAAACAAAATATTTTCACTCATACCTGTTTTTACGCCACCTTGCGAGAATAAGATGCATAAAAAACTTACTTCGAATATTGTTTCTGTATTATTACGTAAATAAAATTTCAAGTCCTTATATTAAATTTTTTAAATTAAATCTTTTTTTTCAACGTGTAATGTTAGCTTAATAAAATTAAAAGTCAAAAACAACCCATATTATATATTTAACACTAAATTAAACCACTTAATTATTTTTTTATGCAAATATATATTGTTTTGTATATTGCATTTGTCTAAATATTATACTTATAAAATAAATTTAATTAAAGGTCAATAGCAACACATATAATGGAAAGAAGTACTGAAATTTATGTTGCTTTTTAATTTTGTTTTGCATGTTTTTTTTTCTATTATTTTATTTTAATAAAAATATTTGTTATTTTAAAAATTAAGTAAATAAAATTGTTATGGAAGCTTAAAAAATTGGGTTTCATTATTTAAAAATAAAAAAGTTGTATATTTGTGTTAAAAAATTAATTGATTATTGGTTTTTGGATTTTGCTAATTGGATACTATTTTTCTCAAAAGTGGATACTTTTAGATACTTTTCTGACCTTTTCATGGATACTTTTTTTGAATCGTCGCGGCAGCACTGTTCATGAGCGATAATGTGTACCCCACTTTATAAGATACGGTTAGCTTTGCGACATCCAGCGTTGCCATATTCACAGTTTTAGCTGTAACTTACAGTTTTTTAGCAGGCATACATTTTTTTTTAAATTACTTGAAGTGCAAAATACAGTTCGTTTTTTAAAATTTCAGATGTGAAATAATATATTGAAATATTTTTGGTTTTTTTATTTTTTATAATTAATTTTATTGATAAAAGGCCTGTGAGCCTTATAATTATATTCAATCATTGCAATTATACCATCCCTGTAATAACATGGAGCACGTCAATTTGGTTGTCATTTTTTTTTGCATGTGGTTTTTTAAAAACTGGAAGATGAGTTTGTTAAGGTAACTGAATTTAAAAAAAATTGATATTAACAATATTGGCAATCTTAAGCCTCAAAAAGATATTTATTTAGTTAGTAAATTATCTATAGCATTGATGTCAACTCATATTTTACTACAATCGGAGAATTTTAGCGATTTAAATTAAAATGCTGACAGTAGTATTGAATTTTTTTGGGAAAAATAAAAAGAAGCAATAGTAGTAAAGCATTTCCTCCTTTGGGAAAATGGGTTCTGCTGCTTTATGCATTCCAATATCCACTGCAAATGTAGAAAAAATATTTTCAATAATTAATGTTGATAAAACATTACTTAGAAATAAATTAGAAAGTCCCTCACGCTGTGGTATTCTTAGAAAAAAATCTCCTAAAAGGAATGCATCAAATTGTATTCAATTCAATTGTATAGCAAAATAATTGAAATCAAATTTCAAATAGAATGTGATCTATTCAAAAGTACAAAAGCTATTCTTTTTTTTAACTGCTTATATTGAAATTGTTTTTTTATTATTTGCATTTTAATAAATAAATGAATACCAATAAAATTAAACTTGCCTGTTTTAAGGGCTACAGTTTTTTTGTTGAAAATTTAGTTTGTTTTATTTTTTAATTTACAGTCTTAAAATGCAAATGCAGTCTTAAGTCATCCGACTTAGTGATGCAATATGGTATCATCGTCTTTATTGGATAAACACAATGCATATCAAAGGAATAAAATATTGTATTTTTTTCTTTTGTTTTGTTATTTTTTGGAGCGCCGTTCTGCATTAATATGACGCGCTTAAAGCAAAAGACGAAAATATTTTTTGTGAAAACAAGAACGCAGAATAAAATTTGTGAAAGCAAAATATATTCATAACATTAGAACATCGAACATAAGTCGAAGGTTTACAAGCGAACATAAGACGTGTGTGTGCTTGAGAAAGGGGTTGCAGGGAAGATCATGTGTAGCTTGTGTCCATGGAGTTGATTTGATCGTGATGATACTCTGGCTTACTCGGAGTATGCGTTGCGAACAAAAGTGAAAATAAACGATGAAGAGATAAATTTGTTGATATTGTCAGCTGCCAAAATGAAATAATTAAAATTTTACTATTTTATTATTTTGAGAGTAGTTTTTTTTTTATTGGGCATTTAAAAACTTAACATTTTGTGCTTTGAAATTTATTCAGGTTATAATATAAAAAAAAAAATTATGAAAAACTGGACAATTTCATGCACTTTTTGAAAATCATTTTAGTCATTTTCTGAATCACTTTCTAATTTCATAATCACACTGAAATTAATTCGAAATCAATTAATTAATAACACAGGGGAACAAAAAAGGAATTTTTTTCTGCGGCATAAGTTTTTGGAGCCAATTAAGACACATGGGATGATGAAGTTTTAATCCTATAATTCACATTGTTTGAATTGACTCTGGTTTTCGCGATAAACTGCTATTTTAAAAATTAAGGAGGTTGCCTCCAAGTTACATCTACAATGTTTTTTTATTAGCCTAATAGTTTCGGAAATATTCAGAAAGTTCTTCTGAAAAAAAACATTTTTTTTTATGCAAAATTTAAAATTTTTTGTTATTTCATAATTCATAAAAAATCAATAACGTCAAAATAGCTCTTTTTGATATTAACTTATAAACACACATATGTTACAGGAAAATAAGCTATATTTCATTAAAATCCATCATTGCCTATGGGATTTTCTTTGGTATTTTGGTTGCGCTTATTAATTTCAAATCCATTCAAAATATAAATCCATAAATTTAAAAGCATTTTAGAAACAATTTCAGAATACTCTGCAACTTTATGATTCCCCAAAAAGTTTTTGACTGCTGATAAAAAACTTATCCATGCTTCTGATTCGACCTTAGTAATGTGCTTTGTGAAATCATTGCTGTTTATAAGAGTTCGGATTTGTCGCCCATCAAAGACGCCTGCTTTTAATTTTTCCGAGCTTTGGCCAGGAAATGTTTGGCAAATATATTTGTAGCACTCGCCAATCTTATCCAAAGCTTTTACATTTCTATAAAGTTTCTTTAGTTCATGTTTTATATGAAGTGGTGGCAAAATTATTTTTTTCTCTCGACTTATTTATGGATTTGAACGATTTTATTTATGCCTACAGTCATATTTGTTCTGGATGGCCAAACTTTCCTAGTGTAGTGCTTATTTTTCGCACGACTGTCACATAGACAAAGAAAACATGGATATTTAGTGTAGCTACCTTGCTGACCCAATAAAAAGTTAATCATTTTCAAATCAACACACTCTGACCGCTGGTGTTGAACATATACAATTTTCTCTAAAATAAGTTTGATATTTTGATATTATTCTTTACATTTTGTTGAATGTGCTATCGGAATTGAAGCTAATTTGTTGCCATTATATAGTAACACACATTTTAAACTTATTTTTGAGCTATCTATGAAGACCCATTGCATTTAAAAGTTCAGGAACATTCTTACAGTATACGATTTTCTCCTCCTTTGCAAAGTATTGAAGAATATCTCGTTCTATAGTCCGGTAAGTTTTAACAGATACGCCAGGCTGAAGACAATCTTTTTCTTTAAGTCTTGATGCTAGAAGCTCCGCTGATTTGTGGATAGATTTAGATCTGGAATTTTCCCCTTTGTATTTATTTAGAAGTTTTTTATCAAAATGAGATAACATCATTAAATGTGAATTAAGGCAAAACATGCCAATAGATTTTAATGACATATAGCTTATTTTCTTTGAAACATATGTGTGCTTATAACTTAATATCAAAAAAAGAGCTATTTTGATATTTTTTAATTTTTATGAATTATGAAATAATAAAAAGTTTAAATTTTGCATAAATAAAAATGTTTTATTCAGAATAACTTTCTGAATATTTCCGAATCTATTAGGCTAATCAAAAATATTATAGATGTAACTTAGATGCAATTATTAAGCTGCGGATTTTTGAATTTTTTATTTAATCAAATCAGACTTACTGTTCTGGAGTTATGTTTAAATCTGAGCTGAAACCTCTTTCATTTTTAAAATAGCTTTATAAACTAAAATTGACTACCAAATCCCATGCCGCAGAATCAGTGTTGCCCTGTGTAATCAATTCGAATTAATTATGAGCATGTAAAATTCTAAGAAAATATTAACTAATCTCAGGAGTCATTTTTTTCCACTTTCTACAAAAATATACTAAAATTCTTGAAACTTGGCCCTAAAATGATATTTTGACATTTTTATTCAGGAATTTTCCTACGACTTATCTTCGATGTTCTACACAGCATGTTTTGAATAGTTTTTGCTACCACAAAATTTATTCTGTGGTCTGGTTTTCACAAAAAATATTTTCGTCTTTTGCTTTAAGCGCGTCATATGTATCTCACTTTTCGCCTTGCTCGAGGCTCATCAGTTTTTTCAGTGTTGTCAGGTTAGGTGATTTCCCCCTATATTGAGGGGGTTTTGAACTGTGTTGAGGGATTTTTGGGATAATGGGTTTTTTAGGAGATTTAATTTTTTTGTTTTTTTTTAGGAATATTTGAAAAATTGAATAATGTTTTCTTACTTTTCCTGGCTGAAATGCAAAAATTTAAGAAAAGAAGATATTTGGCTTAAGTGGCATCACTTCAAATATATTACCAATTATTTCCCACTTCACTTCAAACTTGCTTCGTGCCTTACTTGGAATTAATTGATGTCGTGTAAAAATTTAAAACAAAGCAGGTATGGGAAAAACTATACACAAAAAAGATGTGCCCAAAAATATATCAAAAAGTATAGCAATTTCACATTGGCCAATCGAAAACTATGAAACAACTTCCTGCCCTTGTTAAGGATTTCCAACAGCTCAGCCCTTTAAACACATAGGCTTGCATTGCAGATGCACTACTCTTCAGTTGCTCCCTATAAAATTTTTGTAAATTTTTCGAAAAAAATTTTTAAGGGAATTTAGGTAGATTTTAAATCCAATCTAGGGGTAAATGGTGAAAGGCACCTGGCAACACTGTGCCAAGCACGAAGAGAAAAATAGAGAGCAACATGGAATTTATTGAAACTCTCTCAACACAAACGCGTCAAAAGACAACGAATTAGCAATGCGTGGCAGCTGCCATGATTTCTTAAAATACTTAATACCTTTATTAAATATACTTATTATTCAAATGTCGAAAGAAAAATACCCCAAAATAAATCTGCAGCACAAATATGATGTTTTAAAATTTTTTTCATAAAAATCGGCAAAGTACTTTTGGAGCAAAGTGGTAACTTTAGAATTGTACTTTAATTACATATAAAAGTATAGATATAGATAGATAAAAAATGACAAAGTGATTTCGATAGTAAAAAGTCGTTTACCTTGCAGTTGCATTTATTGTTGCTGAAAATTTTTGGATTTCTTATGAATAAAATCCCGGGATTTAGGGTTTTGAATCACGCGATTCCGGGACTAACAATTGGCTCGGGATCTCGTGATTTCGGGATTCGGGCTCCCGGGATTGACAGCCATAGTTCACTCCCAATCATAGAGAACATACACATATGCAGTAACAACATTTTCGTAACATTTTACGAAATTATGTAGTATTAAAATTTATAAAACGCATTTGCAGACAAAAAAGCAAACAAGTGTTACTTGCAAAACTAACGACAGCGTGCAGGAGAAACGCATCTTGAAACATGTCACATGTTACTGTTTTCATTGTTGTTGTAATAGTTGTTGCTTGTTGAATTATTTTTGTTGTTTTTGCACCGAACAGAGTTACCAACATTGGTTACATACTAAATAATTAATTTAAACACCATAATAAAGGAACAACAAAAAATTTTTGTTTTGTGTGTGAGTGTGTGTGTGTGTGTGTGTGTGTGTTATTTTGGTCCCATTGGAACTGAAGTGGGTTTGAAGTACACAAACTGATGCTAGCTGATGGCATTTTACTACCAAAGGGTTCAGCTTGAACATGCAGTAAGGGAGAATTTGAGGTAATTCTAAAAATACGAGCACTGAGGGAAATACAGACCGGATATGAAAGAAAATATAAAAAATAACTGAAGGACACTCATGTAACCAACAACAGCGCAAGTGTTAATTTAAAAATCAACAACAACAACATAAATGTTGTTCGCTTACATGTTGTGTACGCTGTTGTAGTTATTAATTTATTCATTAATTTTGCAAAATGTTTGGATAACTTTTATTAATTGGCTTTAATAATTTTAAAACGTGTGGGTAGTTCTGGTGGAACGGCTAAAATCTTTAATAACTCCTGCAAAATAAAACTGTAATAATTTATATTGGCTGACAGTCGCTATACTTCCAAGCTGTAGCCTCATTCTTGTGGAACACCATGTTGTGTGCTTAATCCTCATCATTTTTCATGTGCTGCTATTGCCAAGCATGTCATCGCGTCACCAACTTATTTTGTTGCTATTGTTTGCTATGGTTTTGTTTTTTTGTCGGTGCTGTTGCTTCAACTACTATGTGCCACACTGTTGCACAAATGAGACCGTTTCATTGGCCTGTTGGCTGCTCGCCAATAATAATATTTATAGAGTCATGCATCGAAAAAACTTTGTCCAGTGTTGCCAACACAGAGATCAACAGTTTGTTTTTGACCACATTAGCGATGGTGTTTATTTTTTTAAGTGCTTGTTAAATAGATTATCCGAGCTGTTCCGTTCTGCACTTGAGCCGGAAAGCGGTGAAACATGCAACAGATTTAATTGATTGCCTTCTATTTATTTTGTTGATATGAATCGCAGGACTTATATTTATATTTAAATGCTCAGAAATCTTATGTTACATATATAAATATTATTTACTGTTGTGTTTGTGAACAAAAAATAGTAGAGTCACCAGTCGAGTGGCTTTTGTCATATATATAGTTATTGATTGGCAAATAGTTTTGTTGATACTTACGTATCTCTAAACAGGAAACATATTTTAACGATGAAGGTGTTTTTAAATAAGATTTAGGCTGTAGAAGTGCGAAGTTTTTTAAAAGTAGCAAGTTAAAGAAAATCGCCTTTCAATAGATTGCGCTATTTTGCTCAAAACTTAAAATTTCCTGGGTAAAATTAAATTAATTCATACTTTTGCGTTTTAACTTTAATGACAACAATGGTAAAAGCTTTTTGAAACTAGCCCTAATCGAGTCAAAAGTAGATTTTTTTTTTAAAACACCGTCAAATCTCGTTAGAACATTTGTCAAATGAGATGATAATTTGAAGTTCTATGTTTTAAATTCAAAGAATTGATTGATAAGCTTAATTTTGTTTTGAAATTAACCAATAGTGGGTCTTTAGCTCAAATATGCACAAAAGTCCAATTTGGGGGACGCTCAAATTGGCTTAGACCAAAAAAGCATACCAATCAAATGGATTTTTTGAATACTATTTAGTTTTGGTACCAGAATTGGGGGTCAGATTTTTCCTATACAAATCAATAGACTTTAACATGAATGCATTTTATATATTCAACTAAAAAAAAAATTATTTTTTAACAAAAATAGTTTTTGTTTTGATGTAAGAAAATGCTTAAATTTTGTGGAATATGACTGTTCGTCGTTACAAAAGTAAACTAGCAAGTCTGAAAAATTCAATTTTTCATTTCCAATAAAAATTCTATGGAAAATTAGAAATGAAATTTTTTAGATTCGTTAGTCTACTTTTGCAACGACGATATAAATGGGTCGAAATTTGACATTTTTAAATCGTCTGAAAATTTAAAAATTTTTTTAACGTGCAATAAGCTTAAGTAATGTGATTTTTCTCTGGAAATTCTTTTTACGGAATACCTTTAGGTCAAAACTATGAAAAATGGCAACATTTTCTCAATGCCTGTTCTCAACTTAAATCGCAATATCTCGGGTTGTGCTATTCCGATTTAGTTAGCTTTGAGCCCGTTAGATAGATAATTTGTTGTTATTTAATTGTACAGTTAAATTTATCTTTTTAAGATTTAGAACAAATGTGTAAAAATTGAATGAATTTTTCAAATGGCATTTTCATGCGCTTGGCCCAGATCAATTACATTTTTGACAGCACCAATCAACGTGCCATACATTTTAACAGAATACAAAATTCTCAAAAGAATGGAGCGATTTTTATAGATTTTATAAAGATTTTTGTTTACCGCGTGCTTTATGTGTATATGTGTTGGCCATCCTATGAGCGATCTGGGAGTGCTCCCTGAGGAGCAGTGGAGTGCTCCTTGTTGACCCAAGCTAGGTATATTTTGTGTTCTCTTTTAACATTGCATGTCCAAGCAAGGGTAGTGCTCCCTTTAACATCCCAGAGGAGCGCAAAAGGAGCGATCAATAAATGATCCAAGTGGATCAGTAAAGGGACATTTATTTTTTTATTTAGGTTTACTCCCAAAGCTAGGCTTCCCTAGCTCAAGTACACTCCTTAAGACCCTTAAGTGGCGATAAAATTATTTGGCCAAATCGTATGATTTATAACGTTATCTCAAATTACGAATCGTTTTTTATTCTATTTGAAAACTGTACTTTAATTGCGTCAGTCGCATCAGCGCATGAACAAAACGCAATTACCGTTGGCTGGTAGCATTTCACGACCTCGGCGTTGAAACGACGCGAATCGAATGAAAGGAACATTTTAAATATTTTTTTTTTTCACAGGAAATAAATATAGTTTCATAAAAAGCACATGCCTCACTTTATGTTCTTTTTTCATTAATAGCTCGCCTATTAATCTTATGAAACAGTATAAGGGCACAAGTGTTCACTTTTTGATCCAACAAACCATCAAAGGAGCGCTTCCTTCATGCTTCTCATGGGAGCGATCGCATATTTTTTTACTGGGAATTTATACAGCTTACAGGCATGTGTAACATTTCAAGCTCATCCCTTTAGGAAACAAAGCGCTTCGAAACCACTTCCGAAGCACTTTATCAAATAACAATAGTGCTTTGTTCTCGCTTTGTATAGCGATTTATTAAACATTGTCATGTCATTGGAAAGAAGTTCTTTGTGCTTTGCACTTTTGAATGAAAAATGATTCAAAATCGCTTTGCTGTCCCTTCGGAAAGAGCACCTTCTTCGAGCACCTGCATGCGAAACTTCATTTTTGATGACGTATTTTTTTGCCCGAACTAATCTTTTACTAGCTAGTCGAGCTAGCTTTTTGAATAGCTAAACCACTTATCACTCATTTTATTACCTTTTTTGTGAAAACACTACATTTTAACAGTTTACAAACGATTATATTTTTCACTATTTTGCTGCAATACTTTATCACAAATTTAACTTTTTGCATATACTAGTGATGAGTAATGATGAGAAATGTAGGGGAATTGCATGTACCTTGGACCGCTTTGCGCTAAATCATTTCTCGGCTCTAAAAGAACCCTAATTTCTTAATATAACAACTGCACACTATTGTCTGATTCATTAGCTATTATGGTAAAGAAAGAAAAATTTGAAAATCCGATTGGAATTTAAGTTATAAATATTTTTATTCAGAAAGCCAAAATGGTCCAAGGTACAATCAGGCATTGTACCTCGGGTCATGGTGTATTGTACCTTGAACCACAAAAAAAAAATTTAATTAAAATAAGCATAAAGTGGATATTCAAGGGAAGCGACGCTTAGATCCGCAGGCTCTAAATATTTCTTCTATCGAAGAGTCGCTTTCAGCACTAAAGTCAGAGTTTTCGCACTGAGCAAGTGCCACAGAGAGCTTGCAATCTGCCTTAGATTTCCGTAATAATTTCTTTCTCGGCTTCGGAGTAGAGTTCTCAATATCTGAGGATGCGCTTGAGTTATTATCTCGGAGTTTCCTTTTGACAGTCTTAATTTTTGCCCGTTCTGATTTGATTTTGGTTTTTGTCTGCCATATTTCTTCTTTTTCAGGAGTATCTGTCAATATTCTGGTCCTTCCTTTCTTTCTGCCAGCTTTTGAGCATTTCCAGGCTGCTGCTTTTAGAAATGGCCGTATTACATGTGGCGGTGTAACTCCAGATTGGAATATCATTGAGAAACGGTTGCTGCTGAGAAACTTATGTGAGGCATAGTAATTATTACCTACCTTGATTTTCTGCGCAAGTTTCGATCGCTTCATCCTCTTGAAGTTGTGTTGCAGATGCATAATTCGAGTCCTCCACTGTAAAAAGGCAATTACCTTGATTTTGCGAGGGACTTTCTGGTGCTGTTATATGTTGATTTGCAAAGGGACGATCTGTCACATAAGCAGATAAAAATTCGTCTTCTCCAAAAATATTTTCGTTCAATGGACAAATTCCAGATACTTCAAATCCTTTTACAATATTTTGCGTATTAAATGATAATGTGTATGATTTACCAATTAATTCAGCAATATCATAAATGGTAATAGGTTTTCCTGGATTATTGAACATCCAATCATTTGCCACACTGTTATAGAATTTTTTGTATGGTCCAAAAACAGATCTATCAAGCGGTTGGAGCTTATGTGATGTATGAGGTGGTAAAGTTAGAAGCATTACACCATTATTTTTAGCTACATCAATAACTCGAAGTGAAATATGGCTGTCATGGTTGTCCATTATTAAAAGAACCATTTCTTCAGCGGACGGCCTTACATGTTTTACAAAGTGATCAAAATATTTTGAAAACAACTCCTCGTTAACCCATCCCGATTGAGTTGCTGCGCCAATAGATCCAGAAGGTGCTCCTTTCATCATGTGTTCTTCGAAGTTCACTCGAGGAAAAATAAGCATCGGGGGTACATGGTTGCCAATTGCGTTAACTGCAGCGATCATCGTTACGTTGGAACCCCGCTCACCCGATGTCATGCTGCCTATTTGCCTTTCTCCCTTAGCAGCAAGTACCTTTGGTGGAACGTGAACGGTCAAATTTCCTGTTTCGTCGACATTATATATTTGGCTTGGGGAAAATTTATAGCGTCTTAGACACTCCTTGAGGTTTTCAAAAAAATCTCCGACATTTTTTTTGTTAAAACTTGTCGATCGCGACATGCTGGTGGCTTCTGGTTTCCTCAACTGGTTGGGTAGCTTCTGGTTGGGTTTCTTTTCAAAAATTCATTCAGCCATTCCTTACCAGCAGCAATATTTTCGACCCAGGTCTGAGGAAACTTCTTTTTGTTTTTTTCTGCAAACTGGTATGCAAGCTTCATGGACTCTTTTCTAGATAGCCCATAATGCAACTTTGCAGCAGTTTTAAGGTAGGTAGCCAACATTCCCTCCTCTTCGCTGTAGAATACTTTTTTACGACTTATTTTGGTCGTGTATTTGAACGATTTTTTTTTCTGAAGCACGGTATGCTGCCAAATGGCGCAATAAAGTTGATTTTGAGATTTTGTGCGATTTTGCAGTAGATGTAGCACTACAACCTCTTTGCACAACGTCGTCGACTGCTGCGGATAAGTCTGTTACCTTTATAGGACATCGATTGTGTCCAGTCTTACTTCTTGGCATGTTTCTATAATATATATAATAAAAGTTTCCTTTAAAATATTGTACCTTGGACCGGCCCAAGGTACATTCCAAGCATTGGTCCAAGGTACTCAAAACTTTATTTTGTTCGAATAAATCAAGTTTTCAAAGTAAAATAATTAAAGAATAAACCTTACCGATCTACTATAATTGACTCTCAGCACTGAAAGATATCCGCGTTCGTATATATAAACTATGAAAAACTGCACAAAAATTTACGAACCACGTGCTAATTTCGTTGTTGATTAGCTGACGAGCAAATATGAACTAAAGCGGCACAATAACAGCATTGCCAATGTCAAGAAAATAAACAGAACGAATGGTAGTGCAACACTTTTTTGCTAGAGATGGTAAATATGAAAAAGTAGCCTTTGGACCAAGGTACAATCGGCCAAGGTACATGCACTTCCCCTACAAGTGATGTTAGTGATGTGTAGTATGAGTAGTGAGCAGAGCAGATAACGAAAAATTTGTGTAGATAAGCGATAACAGCTTAAGTTTTATATCAAAATTTCGAGAAATCTTGCTTTAAAGAGTATTTTGTTTTTGTGTCATAACTTTGGCTAGGGTAATGCTAAAAGCTCCAGATTTTGTATGTCTATAAAGCTTTATGCATGGAACACATCTACACCAATAACTCAGTTCTGTTAAGCGATTATTGCTAATGAACAATAGGGATAGTACATGCATGTGTTTATGCAAGCTGTGCTCGCTAGCTCGCTTATTTGACTATATGCACATAAACATAAACTAAACTTTATATAAAATCTATAAAAAATAACTCCATTCTTTGGATAAATTTGTAAAAATGTATGGCGCGTTGATTGGTGCTGTCAAATGTGTCATTTACCTGGGGCAATGACATGAAAAAGCCGTTTGAAAAGTTCATTCAATTTTTATACATGTATTTTAAGTCGTTAAAAAAAAAGTACCTTTGAATTAAGGAACAACAAATGATCTCTCTAACGGAATCAAAACAAACTTTACCGGAATAGTACGATGCGCGATAGTGCTATTTAAGTAACACAGACATTGACAAAATGTTGCCATTTTTCATAGTTTTGATTTTTTTCCGAGAAAAGTCCCGATACTCGTGTTAGCTTGTTTACGTAAAGAAAATTTTTAAAAAAATTTTGCCGAATCTGAGACATCAAGTCCTTGTTGGTGTCCGATTTGTGAAAGAATAACCTAAATGCTTAAAATTTTTGTAACGAAATATATAATCAGATAGAAGGGCTATTTTTTGGCACCAAAAAATTATTTTAATATATATGGCTTGAAACTTGAAATTTGTATAAAAAATAACGAAAAAAAAAATATTTTTTAACTGTATTCATTTGATCATTCGTTTTATAGCTTTAAATTTTTGTCGGACTCTCCTCCACATTGACAATTAATTGGCAGAAAATCAAAGTTGTTACAAGTCTTTATGTAAAGTAATGTCCTTAAAAGTTGATTTCTTTGAATGCTGTCATTTATATGGGAAATTGGGGACAATAGAAAAAATATATATGATATTCGTATTCTACGGAAAATTTTACTATAGAAAATGTTACTGCCATTCGTTGTGGTGAAATTTTCGCTAAATTTGTGGAGTAGTGTAATTGCAGTAAGAAAGAAATCCTAAGTCATTTGCTTAAAAAACTAACGCAATTATTTTACTATCCACATTTTTATATCTAACACTAGCAGGCCACACCAGCAGAAAAGTACCCCTATGGCGTGCTTTAGCACAAATATGATATACATAATTTATAAATGTATTTGTATTTATTGAGCAGGTATGTTAGCATATCAGAAAAGATTTCTTGTGCATGCTGCAAATTAGAATATACAACATCTAAACCCTTAAGAATTGAAATTAAAAATTAAACATTAGAATTAAATTTGTAATAAAAATTGAATTAAAATTGAAATTGAAATAGATAACAACAAGTAATAACACATTTATAAGTTAAGACATTAATGAGTTATATAACAACAAAACACTCAAGAACTAAAATTAAAAGCTTAACATTAGAATTCAAATTTAAATTAAAATTTAGCTAAAATTGAAATTGAAATAGATAACAATAAGTAATAACACATTTATAAGTTTAGACATTTATGAGTTATATAGCAACAAAACACTCAAGAAATAAAATTAAAAATTTAAAATTAGAATTAAAATTTTAATTAAAATTTAACTACAATTGAAATTGAAATAGATTACAACAAGTAATAACACAATTTATAAATTAGAATTTTTCCAAAAAAAAAAAAAAAACCAAATTCAATAATGACTTTTTTTTAAAGCAATAATCAACAATTTTTATATATTATATACGAAAATGACTACTTAATAATTTAAAGCTAATAGGGAGATTAATTGCAATTTTGAAATAACTTAGAAAAGAGAAAGAGAAAAGAGAACGAGGATAGGTAAGATTAAGAAAAGTAGTTAAAAATTAAATGCTTTGAGGATTTGATTGGAAAGAACTTTAATGTTATTAGGCAAAGAATTCCACAATCTGATTGCACTGACAAAAATAAACCTGCTGGAGGTTTTGTAAAAGTGATTTGGAATCACGAGGTTTATGCCTCTGCTTGACCGACAGAACTTAAGTTTTTCAAATAGATAAAATGAACAACGCGAGTATATCATATGTAAGAAAAAACAATCTCGCGCTTCGAGATGGCGAAATAAGCAACCACCAAGTAGTTTTGTGCGAAAAAGGATACATGCTCAAACTTTTTCAGGCCATAGACATAATCAGGGGCGTTACTAGTGGGGGGGAGCTAAGGGAGGTAGACTACCCTCCTTACTTTTTTAGAGTTGGCCTAATTGTTATTTTTTACAAAAAAATTTTTAAATATTGATATTTATAAGAAATAATTATGAGCACATAGCCAGTCGTACCTTTTATTGACATCTTCATTTTGATTTAATTTTAATTCATACCCAAAACTATCTTCAATCACCCAATTCACTTTTAGTCGTACCTTAAACAAACTTCATTATGACAACTCACTTTCAGTCGTACCTTAAACAAACTTCAGTCGGCCAACTCATTTTAAGTCGTATCAGCGTTGAATTGTTGTAAACTAATCCAGATTTCCTTTGTGACAAAATGCAGAAAAAGTTCCGAAAAGTAGTATAAAATTTGTTAAAAAAGTACGGAAATAGTAATGCATAGTAATGCACAGTAATGTAAAAAAGAGCAGCAGACCAAACGGAAAAGATGGACCATTTTTAGTCCAATTTTGCAACCGTCTCCTTGACCAAAAATAAAAACCGAAAATGATATTTTTGTTTCACCAAAAAAATATTAATGATTTTTATTTAAGATTTAAAAGATAAAATCAGATTACTATTTTTATATCTGAGCAAAAACTTAATGCTTAATGCTTAAGTATTTGGATAAAGGTAAATGATAACAGTACCTGATACAAATACCTTGTAAAAAAAGTTAAAAAAATAAGTGGAATAAAACAAGCCCAAACGAACAAAGGCTTACTCAGTTGCCACACATATTCCCCTTTTTTAAACCTAATTAATACATTTTTGCAGAACTTTCTGAGATTAAAATTTTTATCCAGAAATACCCAACGTTTGTAATAAAAAATTTAATGATCGAAATCGGCCAACATATTTAAAAAAATTTTCTTAGCTTAAGAACTCTGATGTAAAATCTTTAGTTTCATAG
This sequence comes from Dichetophora obliterata, assembly GCA_963920525.1. Taxonomy (NCBI): domain Eukaryota; kingdom Metazoa; phylum Arthropoda; class Insecta; order Diptera; family Sciomyzidae; genus Dichetophora; species Dichetophora obliterata. The sequence goes on along the minus strand of OY986435.1, from coordinate 304,493,556 downwards.
ACTTAACATTTTAATTTAAATACAATTATAATAAATAAATAAATAATGAATTTAAAGGATTGAATCAAACTTTTGAAAAAAGGTCAGTTTAAACTTTTAAACTCGAGATGATGGCAAAAGAACTCCATTTTTAAATCTGCATTCAAAATTCATTTATTATAAAAGCATCACTTTATATCATTGTTGATGTTTTAAACGAAATTTCCCAAAGCTCTACGAAAATTGGCAAGTGGACTCGAAATGCTGCATAGTCGCTATCAAACCAACTCATTTCTGTGGACTTTATTATAAGTCTTGTTTTATGAAAAATGTGCAAGTAAAAATGAAACTCCTGACTGAATCTCTTGAAGCCGTTGAACTGAATATTTTAGATGCTATAAAATTTATTTCTTGTACCCTTAAATCTTTAGAAAAAATAAATTCGGACTATGAATTAGTATAGACTCTGATAACCTAATTAGTAGGGCTGTTGCATTCTTAAAATCTTTTAATGTTGATGCTGAAAAGGAGTTCTCAATTCGCCATCGCCGTCGTCTTGCGCCGAAACGTTTGAATGGTAACAATGCCAACGCGGCTTATTTTTCGATGAACTGTTTTTATAGAAGAAAATTTAAACTTGTTTTGGATAAGATAACCTCACTGATGCGAGATAAATCAAGGAGTAGCTTAAAAACAATAAAGCCTCTGTATGAACTCTTTAATCCAATTCTATCTTCTACTAACTTCACCCAAAACCGAATTTTTGAATCAATCAAATTGTGATCAAAAAATTTTTTGTTGGATTCACTTCAATTGCGGAATTTGAAGTATTCTATGATCTATGCGAAGGCGTAGAAACTCTATCGGGTACAGCTTATGTTTCAGAATGCAATAAAAAATCTCTTCCTGCAGTTAACAAAATGTCGCGTTTGCTGTGCACAGTGCCTGTTACTGTTTTAGGAAATGAGAGAATGTTCTGCAAATTAAAATTAGTTAAAAATTATTTAAGAACCACGCATACTTTATTAATACTTTCATCGGAAAAGAACATAGTTGTTCTCATTAACTTAGATAATATTGCGCAGCAATGGCTACCTTAAAAAAAGAAGAATTAATATTTAATTGTTGTACTTAAAAATCAAGTTTGTATTTTTTATTTGAAACAGTATTTTTTTAATTAATTTAAAAAAATTAAATGAAACTATGTTGAAGAAATTGAAAGCCCTGTTTATTTTTTAACACATATAAACTATGAATTTTTAAAACAAAAACGAAAATACATTTTTAAATGCTGATTCGATAATATTGAAAATTTTATTGAAGTGAAAACTTCTTTAGGCGCGTTGAACGATTTTGGTAGAGGGTAAATCATTGGTTTGCATCTTAGTATTTTTCCAAGGAAATCGTCCACAATCGGCCGCAAGCTCACAAAGAAATCACTTGGAAACTCCTGAAATTAATGCATTTAATCTGTTTGTTAGTATAAAAATACTTAAGTTAAATTGCAATAAGATGTTTGCAACCAAAACTTATTATTAGTTCGGTTTATATTGGTATATATATGCCTTTAAAGTTTGGCAATTTCTTCAGTTATTGTATTTGTCAACATTTTTGAAAAATTTGCTTTTACATAAACAGCTGCTATGCATAGTGAGATCTAAAAATGGATCGATCTTCTTCTCTTTCTGCTTTTTCTGCTGGAACTTCGTTTGCAAACAAGAAAAATAATGTATGGATTGAGTGTTTTAACATTTTAATCTTTAAGTTGTGATAAAGGAATATGTTGAACATTCAAATAATTACATGCATGCTCTTATTTTATTACATATCGTCAAACAAAGTTTGACAATTTTCATACTTGTTGTAATTGTCAGTGGCTTTTTATTTTCACCACTGCGGCATTTAATACCTTGAACACATTGACGACGACAGCAACGTGCGTCAAATGTCAAATTATTTTTACATGCTTTTCTTATGGAGGTGAAAGTGGTGAAAATGTTGCAACGACAGTGAGTGATTGCAACAAAGTCGCTGTCATCGGTTTAGAATTTTTTCTAATTTGACTTGCGACAACAGAGCAATATAAGTGTTTGTGTATACGTGAATGAAACAATCTAATGATACTTCCAGATTGTTGTTTCTTTCTTCATGTTGTTTCGCACTGTTGCAGTCGTCGTCAATGTGTTCAGTACATTATATTCAGAGTTGTCAACTATGGCTGTGTGTCAATCGGAAAGTTTTCAGTCGTGGTAGGATAGAAAATATCAAGTTGAATAAAATTTGTGTGTGTTGTAATAAATTTGTCTTTTTTGCTGTGTCAAATGGACGATGAAATTTTGACAATTACAAATTTTGACGTGTCACATTTCGGTCGTGTTTTAGCGCAAATATTTTATTTTATTTGCATTTTATCAATTTGCGAAATATTTAATTCGAGAGCTTGTACTTGCAACATATTTCGTAAACTTGTAATATTGTAAACTTAAAAAACTTAAAAAATAACAAATAAATGAAAAAAAATGAACGAAAGTGCTTGAGTTTGTGTCTGCCTGTGTGTAGGCCAACGGTCTCCAACATCAGCAAGTGCGGCAATGTTAAATTGGCTTTCTTTGCTGGCGAGCGTCCTCCAAGTGCCACCACCAGCAAGTGCAGTGCAAAATTTGTTGCTAGCCAACATCCTCTAAGTGTCATCACCAGTAGAAAACAGTACAAGAAAACAGTAGGCAAACAGAAAATATAGCATTCAAAGTGCTGTATATTTTACGCCGTCAATTCGGTTCATCCCCTCTAACGCTGCGAAACCGCTGGGATCATGTAATTCTCTTTGCGTTGTTGTTGTAAATTTGCTAAGTAGTTATTGTTGTACAGTAAGCTTTAATTTTTTGTGGATGCTTATTTGTAGCTACAGTCAGCATATGACATCGAACTAATTTAGAAAACAGTTTATACATATGAATTAAAGAATATATATAATATTGGTAAATCTATTTGTTTTTTAGACCTGTCCAGATTTCCAAAGTTCAAATTTTTTAATGAGCACTTACAGTTTTAGAATCTCTCAATGATTGAAATAAGAACTGTGAAAAAAGATTTTGAAAAACTTTTGCCAAAAAGTTGCTCAACGCGGTTGAAGTCAGGATTTTGGCAATTTTCGAAAATTTTAAAGGTATACGTACAAACAAAATTTTAAATAATTTATTAGTAAATATAAAAAATATCTAAAAGCGCAATCTTTGAGCTAAACGGTCAAGCAAATAAGAAAAAATTCAAAAAGTGAAAATTATTGAGCCGTTTACTTTCTGTAGCCTCTAGAAATCAAAAAATTCAGAAAATTTTCGCAATTCTTTTTTTCAATTCATTATATTTCTTCGAAAAAAATTTTTATATACGTTTGCATATTTTTTATATATTTCTGAAACAATAAGGTATAAAAAAAATGTAGGTTAAGAATTTTTGGATGTGTCATTAGTCATTAAACAATTAATTTCTTTATGAAAGGTCTGACTTAAATAGTTTAGTTTTAGTTATATGTGGCAGATTTTTTCTATGATCAGCTACAACTTGAAGCAAATATTGTTTTTGCTCTTCATCCTTCGTTGCTCTTAAGTTGTATGATGTTATTAAGGCTACTCCTCTCTCTGCAACGTCGTTCACTATTTGTAAATCTTTAACAATTAAAAGCCCATTAATATAAGATTTGTTGTTTTCCCAATTGTCTACTGCATCGTCCATAAATTCAAGTGATAGCTGCAGCTTCTCAAAAAAAAGAGTGTGTTCTTTGTTACAAAATGCTCTAACTTTAAGTCTGATATGTTGTTGATAATAAAAGCTGGTGCTTTTTTTGCCCTAGTGGTATTGCCAGGATTGTTTTTGATGGCGTGCACCATATTATTTCGGGTTTCGTAGCTTAATGATACATCATAAAAAGCTAAACCAACTAATTCTTCACCTAGGTACCACAAACGGTTGCTTAATTTTTTTAACGCTATATCAGCAGCACTTTTGTGAATACTCTTGTATCTGTAAATTTGTAAAAAAAAACGTATGAACTTTTTATGTTTAATTCAATTATTATAATTAATCATATCTTATTTGAACGAAGATTTAACTAACCTGTCAAGACTAAAGATCAACTGAACATCGTTATATGGAGCTGAAGTTGGAATACTGGATACGAACCAGTACTTTGCGTACACCATTACAACAAAAACTTTACAACATTAAACAACAAACACTTTTCTTTTCTTCCATACGCAAGTATAAAAAATTCGCCAACACCGTACGCTTTGTAGGACACTTATGACTGTCCATATTTTTAAGTACATTTCCTACTAAATGCACTCTTTTTGAAGTTTTCCTGGTTTTAACCATGTTTTTATAAAGGATATATTCAGAAAATTTTCAGGAATTTATGAGTTCTGGATGCAGCAATTAATTTGCAATTTTTAAAAATTTTAATCAGCCGTTTAGCTTATTTACTTTGACTTTTAGCTCATGGACTGCTCTTTCACAATAAAAAATTTGTAGCATACCATACAAAGAAAAGCTTAGAACACGTGAACGATTTGAATGACCAGGCCAAACTAAATACATAATGAAAAAGCAATTAACAAAGAATACACTTGTTGTTGTTTTATTTTTTTCTGTGCAGCGATAACGGTACACTGGCGCGTTGAACATGCCAATGTTTCTGTCGTCATATTACGACGCTATGAGAATATGGGTTAAGTCAGACCTTTCATAAAGAAATTAATTGTTTAGTGACTAATGACACATCCAAAAATTCTTAAACTACATTTTTTTTTTACCTTATATATATTGGTATATATATATATGTAATGAAGCGTAGACATCTTGCGAAGCTTCTAGATTATTTGAAGCGTCCATCTTATTTTATTTTAATTATAAATTTCTGGAACGCGATGTAGTTATAGGTTGCACGTTCTATTCGTATCTCCTTTTTATTCTCATTTCCAAAAATTATCTTTGCTTCAAATGTTATTCAATATTTTTTTAATTTGATTTAAGTCAACGTGCGACCTATGATCACATCCAAACACTTTACGAATGCTTGACGTTCCGTAGTTAAATATACACTCTGCGACATATGTATTTATATATATATATTTATTAAAAATGTTTTTATTAAAAATGTTACCGTATCGGAAATATATATATATATATATATATATATATATATATATAGATATATATATATATATATATATATATATGTATTTATATATATATAAATACATATATATATACACCAATATATATAAGGTATAAAAAAATGTAGGTTAAGAATTTTTGGATGTGTCATTAGTCACTAAACAATTAATTTCTTTATGAAAGGTCTGACTTAACCCATATTCTCATAGCGTCGTCATATGACACTTTAAATAAGTTCAAAATTTTTTGATCTGTAACTCTTTTAAAAAATGTTTAAAGTAGTTCCCGATTGAGACTTTAAAATTAAGAATAACCTAGCCAATAACAACAGTGTATAAACTTTTGACCAACTTGTATTATTTATGGTAAAATCAACGTTTAAAGACAAGATTTTTGAATTTTATTGAGCAATTTTTTGCAAAAACGGTTGCCATAATTGTTTTCGTGCGAATAAAATTATGTGCTTTATTTCATAATAGAGATAATTAAGTAAAGCTTAAATGAAAATTTTTTTTAATAAAAAAATATTTATTTTTAGCGCCGATAACGCGGTTCAAAGTAAGAAAATATAAAACAATAATTTAAAACATTAATACAAAAAAAAATTTTATAATTCAACTATAGTTAATTCAAGCAGAAATAATATTTGTTATGCTTTAAGTTAAATCATCGGTAACACATTTAAGAACAAAGAACATTAAACAAATACCTTAAAGTTCATTTTTCATTTTAACTGGAATTTTGCTTTGGGCAATTTTTATCTAAATATTGTATAAATTTTGTCTTCGAAAAATTGTTGGATGGCAAATTTTTATAATATTTCTCCATTGCACGCAGGATAAACTGTTTCTGCTCTTCTTGGTGAGTTAAAACGGCATTAAAATGTGAAATTAATACTACGCCTCGTTTTGCAATATCATTAACGACTAATAATTTTTTAACAATTAATTTTGCATCAAGATAATCTTCATTTTCCTACCAAGTGGCTGGATCTGATATGAAAAAATTTGTATTTATTTATTTACTTAATTATTTAGGCTAAAAATGTTTTAGAAAAACTGTACGATTAGAAATACTGAAGGTCTTTGGATAAGCTGAGCATGCATTTATTCTATACTTGGCTTGAGAATGAATTTAAATAGACGTTCATATAATTTCAAAACTTTGTCGCAAATTTTTTTGATTAATGTTTTCTTCAAACGGTACCAAAGAATAACGAAAAAGGCCGTTTGAGCTGAAACTGTTTTGCATTATATTTATTGCTGTAAAATCTCTAAGATTATTACCTACAATCATCTATTAAAAGCTAAAACTCGAATTATTAGAGCATTAGAAATGTAAAAAAATAGGGTAATTTTTCAATTTTTGTTTGGAAAATGGCGCCAAAAACAGGTATGAGGTTTAGTTGGCTGATTATACGTAATCTTATAGTTTCAAGTATTATCGTTTAGAAGAACTAAAAAAATTTTCAGTTACCTGTTGTAAAAGCTGAGAAATCGTTGCTACCTGTTTGGATTCGAAAAATGATGTCCGAATTGCGAAAAGCTTAAGAGAGCAGATAAAAGACCAAACCAAAAAAAAAATTCAAAACATACTTAATTATATGTATTTTGATGTACACAAGTTTTTCTTTTGTTCATCATTAAAAAAGTTTTTAGTAAAAATAATTACAAAGTGTTTTTTAGCCGTTCAAATGAAAAAGACCTCTTAAGATTTATTTATATTGATCGAACGGATGAGTATCTTTATATAATTCAACTATGTTGTCGGCCCCCCAATCAAAATGGCCTTGGTACGCCCCTGGACATAACGGACAGCATTATTCAGGGCAACTAGCAACTTGTGAGAAGACCGTGAGTTCAAATTGCTATACACCACTTCAGAGTACGCAATAATAGGTATTAATTGTTGCAAGACAAGTTTTCGTCTGATTTCGACGGGAGCAAATGCTGCAGTTATTCTCAGACTTCTCAATACATTGTAGACTTTACTAACACAAGAGCTTATGTACTCTTCACTGGACAAAAAAAAATAAACTGGCCATTTCAGCTCTTGGAAGGACTTTGACCTAGCTTTTATTGATCAAATTTTTTGTGCGTGTTATTAAATGTTTGATCACAAATGACCGAGAACTGGAGCTACGTGTTTTATGCCGACTCCGAACGGCTTATGTTCTCAAGAAACTTTACATGGCAATTTTTACTCTATGAGGTTTACCATTATCTGCAGAGAGGTGACGACCGAACAGAAAAATTAATTCAATTGAAAAAACTTTCTGTCTGAGCTGGATTTTTGAACCTGGGCTACCCCAGTTCTTTAGCTTAAGGGCCACGCACTCTACCCACTAGGCTACGGCCGCCACTGGACAGGAAACTTTTTATATGAAAACCAAGATTGGAGGCCTTATTGACAGCTTTCAACTCGACATCATTAAGGAGGATTGAGGGAAAATCTAAGTAACAGAGGGGAGTTTTACAGATCGGCAAGACGTATGATTTGTTGGGGTTCAATTTAAGTTTATTTTCTTTAGCCCAGTTTGTCATAATATTTAAGTCTTAATTTATTCCAACACACAAATCTTCAATTATACCAATAGGTTTGGACAAATACAGCTGAAGATCATAAGCATACGCCCAATGTGCACAAAAACGGATGCGGATCCGTTACGAACCCGTTACGAGTCCGTCAGTACGCACTACGCTCTCTTATGTTTCGACGGACCCGTTACGAACCCGTTACGAATCCGCAAAAAGAGTCTGAAACGGATTCGTATATGAAGTCCGAAACGGATTCGTATCTGAAGTCCGTTACGGATTCGTTTATGAAGTCCGTTCTGAGTTCGAAGCGGATCCGAAAAAATGGAAAAAGCCATTCGTATTTTTGAGAGGAATCGCTCTTATGTTTTGACGGACCCGTTACGAATCCGTCAAAAAAATTACCACAACGTTAACATAAAAGACAGTCTTAAATTTGTTTTACAATTTCTTATTTTATTTTCAGTGGATTAGGGATACGAAATACAATTGTGTACTTATTTTTATTTTAAACAACTTTTTTATTTCATTAGGCTCGTGCTCCTCAAGCTCTCCTTCAAATCGAAGAAAAGTACTTGTCAGAATTTTTAAATAATTATCATTAGTGATCAAGTTAAATGTGACTATAGCATAGCCGTACACAAGATATTTTTCGGAAACTTTTTTAATTGCGTCAATTTTGTACGCTTTGTCATTATAGCAGTAAAAGTTATTGGGATGCTTCAACGAAAAATAATGTTTAGCTGTTTGACGAAACAAGTATGAGCCATCCTGGAACTCACCAACATTGTACTCGTTTGTTTGATATTTTGAATTAATCTTTTTACCATTTAAACTAGCCTCTACTACTCTCTTATAAATTTGATTACAAAATAATTTTTTTTGTTTTAATTTTTGTTTAATTTCCTGCAAAAAGTTTTCGAATTTGAATGCGTCAAACTTGTTTAGAGAACATATATTTTTAACATATGTAGCTAAATGCGTCAAACGAGTCCGTTGCGAGTTCGCATTATTTAAAAAAAAAAAGAGTCTGATTCGTCTGTTTCGTATATGAAGTCCGAAATGGATTCGTATCTGAAGTACGAAACGGATTCGTATCTGAAGTCCGAAACGGATTCGTAACTGAAGTCCGAAACGGATTCGTATCTGAAGTCCGAAACGGATTCGTAACTGAAGTCCGTAACGGAGAGAGGAATTTCATACGAAAAAGGATCCGTTCCGGATGCGAAACGCAATCCGTTTCGGACAAAATGTACGAAGAAGTGAGTTCGTTACGGATTCGTAACAGATCCGTTTGGCACACTGGGCGCATGCATTGTGAAGTTATGACACTTGTTTAATATGTCATTGATGAACATTGTAAAAAGTAATGGGGCAAGTACTGAGCCTTGGGGAACTCTATTGGACGTGTTTTTATATGTTGAGAAGTTGTTGCCGATTTTAGCTCACTGCGTCCGTCCGCCTAAATAACTTTTTAAGAAACGAACTGAAGCGTCAGAAAAACCGATGTAAGTTTTAAGTTTCTTGCACAATATGTTATATTGTGGTTCACAGTGTCAAACGCTTTTGAAAATAGCAGTAGAGCAGCTGCACCTATGGCGAAAACCAGACTGAGGGTATGACATAAGACCCAGTGTATTATGGTTGGAGATCAGAAGATGATTATAAAGCTTTTTTCATTAAAATCGGCTCAGTACATTTGTAGTAAAATGGAAAAAGTGATTTTGCACTTCAATTTTATATAATAATAAACTATTGTTTTATTTATTTTAGTTAAGATAGTTAAGAAGATGACAAAAGTCAAAAAAGCTCTTTAAACTACCAATGAGTGGAAGATTATAGTCAAAATGTTCATAACTCAAGTACTCGCAAGGAAATTCAGCCAGCATAAATTCAAACTAGTTTTTGTGCAGTAAACTTTTTGCTTACCCACTGTCTTGCTCTGACCTTACTTGAGAACTATGCCCCACCTCTTTCTTACATTTATTCATTCATTTCCCTTAATATTCGCAAATCAAGAGCTGATTTTCGATCCTTGCTTGCGATGATGATTTATTTTCTCCTCTTCACTGCACTTCGATGCAGATTGGCTCAATTCAGATTTAAGTGCAGTGACTGTTTCTATTTTTTATGTCTTTAGCTATCTCACTTTGGCAACCCGCTGCCAATAGTCTTCTCTTTTATTTCATCTTGTTGATTGCATGTTGATTGCACTCGAAGGCTGAAATGGATTGAAATGGAGTACGTAGCTAGTGGCTGCTGACATCAAAGAATTGAAAGAATATCTATCTATCTATCTATCTATCTATAGTTGTTATATTATTCCCTTTTATTTATTCACAATTTCTTCTGGCAAAAGATGCAACATGCTGTACTTATTTTTTATTACAATAAAAAAATAAAAATTCTGAAGAAAGTTTTAAAAATTTTTTTAAGTACTTCTAAATGGGTATTTAGCAATAAAACAATTCGTTAGTTTATGTGTATAATACTTATAAAATTTAACCTCTCAAAACAGCTCCCAAAACATTTTAAAGTGGTAACAAAAATGAAACAACCTCCTAACGTAACTGTATTTAGTATGAGTATAAATAAGTCAGGCAGCATTCTTCACCAGTCATAGATTTTCATCCTTCTACACGGTTAGAAATCTTGGACTAAATTTAAGTCCCACTAAAATATTACTGCATGTTTTTAAGCCTTGCGGTTTCAAATTGAATCTTTTCAATTACTTACTCATATTTAAAACTTTTCTGTACTAGAATTGAAACCAAAAGAAATATTACAGCATCAATTTTAGCTTTTTGGTTAAAATTTTAGCTTTTTGGTTTCAATTTAAGTACAAGTCTGTAATCCTTTTTGTTTTTAATACAAATAATACTAAATTCTAGTACATGTGGATACTAAATTTGGATTAAGACCCGTAAAAAGTTGGTCTGGCAATGCTGCGACTCAATATTAGGCGACTCGGTTCATATGTTTGCTTATCGCGCTTTTTATGTATAAGCCAATAGCTCTGTGGTTAGAGTAGTGAGCTTACAAACTCAATGTCGTGTGATTTTTTAAATATTTGAATCCAAGCTTGTACTAAATTTGAAACCAAAGCTGTATTAAAACCATCTTTTAGTATTTTGTAAATACTAGATTTGAAACCAAAGCTGGTGTAGACTTATATGTAGAACAGAAAAGTTTCAATTTTAGTATTAGATTTCTAACCGTATATAAACCCTTTAATTATATTCTGCCATACGTAATGTCTTACCTTTGCCTCCTTCGCCAGTTTGTTTTCTTAGCCTGCTGCCACTATTCAAAGTATACCCGTGATTTACTAAGTAGCATAAGTGAAATTCACAATAACAACAAAAACATCTATTACTACTCTGGCATCCAAGTGCAGCTTAAGATACTATTTAAAATCCAACAACATCAGCAGCTGTTGCTGCTGCATCTACTTATGTTAGCAGCAATGGTAAAGCCTTTAAGACCGGCAACTGATTGACGTAGTTGTGGATGTCATCGGAGCACTGTTTGAATGTAGATCTGAAATTTGAAACTTTCAACAATTTCCACTTAACACGAAATCTTTGCATCTCATCCTAGTGGCAACAATCTTATTCAATTTTGGTGTGGCATTGAACGATGATATTAAATGGAGAAAAAAACTGAAGAAGAAGAGTACTTGTACAATAATAGTTTCTGTTGCTATGGATATTTTGCAACATCCACCCGTTCTGTAAAACACCAGTTTGCTCTGCAGTTTTAGTAATTTTTTTTATTTTGCTTGCAATAAAATTGATTTAAGTTGCATTTTACTTGAGCATTCTATATCAGGATGGTTTTAAAATATTTAATAAAAAAAAATGGACTTAAATTGTTTGATGAAGAACGTATGATACGCTTATTAACTGGTTGTCCAACGTAATCTCATATTTTTTAGTGTCAATATTTGTCATAGTATTAGAAAGTATTTGCACTGAATTTTATGGAAATACTGACTAATTTGAATTTTTGCGACTTTTATAAAATATAACGTAAACATTCTGAAACTTAAAATTAACAAAATGTTGCACTTTCAGTAAAAAATTTCATAATAATCAAGTTATTTAACGTAATCACACAACTCTTTTGTAATTCTTTTGGGTTTTGACTCAGAAATTATTTTAACAACATTTTTATTAGCATTTTTTAAAATTTTGATTTTTAAAAGTTTGTTCTTACAACAGGAAAGAATTTTTAATTTTTTTCTAAAAGTAAAATGCCACTACTCTGGTACTTTTCACCTGATTTTTATGTTTGATAACTCATTTTAAATAACAATTTAATATAAATTGAAGTGCTTATCTGATTTTTTTTTTAAATACTTTAAGTGCTATTTTTATTACATCTTTCTGTAAGATAAAAACTTATATCAAATTTTTGTAACCTTAAATTGAATGATATGTTAATTTATCTTTCTACTGCGTTACTTTATGTCTATTTTTATGTTACTTTATTTTAAAATTTTTTACAAACATAAAGACAAATCTTGTTAAGCACAACAGTATATAGAAAAAGTTATTTTTAACAAAATGTGTTCATTTTCCAGTTAGACAAGATATCTTCATTTCACATAATGTTTGAACACATTTTTCTAACTGTGACGAAATATTCTGAAATCAATATCTTAAAAAAAAACTTCAAGTTTACAAGTATACAGATAAATTATTTTCTGAATTGTCAGAGATGGATAAACATATAAGAGATGAATAAAATGATATGAGATGAATAAATATATAAGCCCAGATAAAATACACAAATATAAATACATACAAATGTATTTAAATTTTCATTAAAAATTTAAATAATGTATGTTTAACAGAAATCAAACAAAGAATAGTGTGTCGTATAACTTTCTTCGATTCGATTATATTCAACCAAAAAGTTGGCTTTGTTTATACAGGCATGTGAAAATAAATAGGGACACCTGTATATTTATATTTTAAGCTGCATGGATTACATACAAGGTGCAACAGATATAGCATTAATTCCCTCGGGTGGTGGTTCCTCCTGATAAGGCGAGTATAAAACTTTATGGAGTTTCCTCCCACATTGTAAAACTTTCAAGATACAGGGTGTTTTACGGTTTTGGTACGTGTTAAGTATTATTGATCTAGAATCTAAACTACTCAGCATAAAATAAAAAATAATATTTTGTATTTTAGAAAAAAAAATCAACCTTTCCATCAATATATCAACCACTTTCGTATCGTGTGCTGCAGCTGAGCTAAAATTTTGAGATTACTCAACGAAATATCAACAAATTTTGTATCTTTTGTTTTAGCGGAGCTGTAATCGTCCAAATTTAAAGTTTCTTGTTTTTTCATGTAAAAATACACTTATTCAACAGTATTTTCTTAAATTCTAACTTTGGACAGTAACAGCTCCGCTAAAACAAAAGATAGAAACTTTGTCGATATTTTGTTGGATAATCTCAAAATTTTTTCTCCGCTACAGCACATACCACGAAAGCGCTTGATATACTTATGAAAAATCTGATATTTTTTCTAAAATACAAAATATTATTTTTTATTTTTTGGTGAGTAGTTTAGATTCTAGATCAATAATACTAAACACGTACCAAAACCGTAAAACACCCTGTATCTTAAAAGTTTTACAATGCGGGAGGAAATTCCATAAAGTGTTATACTTGCCTTATCAACAAGAATTACTAGCCGAGGAATATAATGCTATATCTGAAGCAATTTGTATATAATTCATTCAACTTCAAATATAAAAATATAGGTGTCGTCCCTATTTATTTTCTCATGACTGTATGTTATTAATGTGGTAAGGACTTTAATAAGTTAAATTTTTAAAATTGTTGAAATTGATTTTTTGTATTGAAAAGTATTTGAAAAAAAAATTATATTTAGAATTCTTCACAATAATTATTATCACATATTTTTCATATCAAATCTAATTAAAAGAAGGAAAATATTAGTTTTAAGTATATTTCGTAATAAACGTAAAATATTTTCAAAAATGTAATTGAATATGAAAATGTGATATATGTATGCTTTGTGTTCTATCTATTCGGCTAAGACAACTTACAGCTAAGAACAAAACAAAGCAATATCGGCTAAGTTACAAATATTCTTATAATATGGTTGAAAACAAGAACAACAACAGAAACATTCAGCTGATAATAAAATGAAACAAATTCAGCATAGAAAAGAATACATGCAAATAAATGCGGTAAAAATTGTGGCAATCATATTTTTCACGTTTTCATTTATAATAGCTAATTCGGATACTCAATAGTTTCCAATTGCTATATGATTTGTGCTTTTGTTTTGTTTTCGTTGTAACTTTGCTGGTATTTTCCTTCCTCTCCTCCGGCCGCTTATCCACGCCACATGTCTTCATTAGAAAACCAGTTGCGAGTGTACTACAAAATTCTCTCAGTTTTCTCTGGGTTTTCTCAGTCTCTGTTTTCGATTGACTCATTTCAGTGGCTTTCAGCTCTGCTCTCAATATCACCACCATATTCGACAAGGCCGGCCTTTGTAGTCTAGTCGAGAGTGCGCTAGACTCTCAACCCAGAGGTCCCTGGTTCGAATCCGGGCTCGGGCATGGTTCTTTTCACTTTCTTTGTTCTTTCCTACATTTAAGAATTATGGAAAACTAAAAATCCACAACTAAATTGTGGAAAATGTGAAGGACTGGAACAACTAAGGGCTTGAAATGCTTGCCGAGGTTAAGGCATAACACTAGCCTCGGTTAAAAAGCAATTCAAATTGTCTTTCGCAGTTGTTTCCCCTAATCAATAATTCACGTATAGTTCCAATCAATTCCTCTACATAATCTATCCCTTTCCTTTCAGGTCAAAGACCAAACCTTGTTTGTATAAGGCGCATGCCTTGGTTCTTTGATCTTTAAAAAAAAAAAGAAAAAGTATAGCAGTGAGGGGACTGCTGACCGAAGCGAAAACCTATATACAGGATTGCCCATATTCGAAGCCATTTTATTTTTAAATAAATCGAAGAAACCACAATTTTTTGTCTGTTCGTCATGAATATCATTTAATTGGGTTCAAGTAGATTTGCTTACATTATTTCTTGAATATGATGTCTCGTAAATGGTCGCCATTGGCCTCTACGACATATTGTGCCCGTTTTGCAGCATTTTCCATGGTTTTCTTTAACATTTCGATGGGAATGGCGGTTATTTTTTGACGGATGTTGGTTTTCAGCTCTTCTAGGGTCTTTGGCTTGTTGACGTAAACCTTTGATTTCAAATAACCCCACAAAAAGAAGTCTGGAGGCGTTAAGTCTTGTGATCTTGGCGGCCAATCGAAATCACCATTTTTTGACATCAAACGGCCAGGGAACAATTGCTTCAAAAAATCGATTGTAGTGCGGCTTGTGTGTGGTGGCGCGCCGTCTTGTTGAAACCAGTAGTTCCTGATACGCTTTCGACGAACGATTGGCATGAAAAAATTGTTTATCATATCGCGATAACGCTCCTGATTGACAGTAACTCTGTGGCCATTATCATCTTCGAAAAAGAACGGCCCAATGAGCATTTTAGCACAAACGCCGCACCAAACAGTGACTTTTGCATCGTGAAGAGGTACCTCTTGAATCTCTTGTGGATTTTCAGTGGCATAAATACGGCAATTTTGTTTGTTTACCGTTCCGTTCATATTTTTCGTTTATTTTTTTGAAAGCACGTTAAGTTTTCACTATTGACTTGTTTTGTTGAATGTAAATTTCAACAATTTTAGAGCGTTCGCGTGGCGTGTACTGTTCCATTGTAAACATTTGCTTGGAATGACGCTTCAAACGCGGTATGTCATTAGTCGATTTGGCATCACTGCGGAAAGTTACAGTGTTGCCAGATGGGCGCTTCGAATAAGGGCTACCCTGTATAAAATATTAGTATTCCCTGCAAGACTTTGTCCTGCCACGGACCGCTTTACTGCTTTATAAAAATTTTCATGCTAATCCAAAAAACTTTTTGTATATTCACTCTCTTAGTCTTTGATTATATCTTTCAAAATATTTTTTATTCAGATAGCATTTTTATTTTAAAATTACAACAAACTATATTATTACATTTAATTTGAATATTGTTGATATAAAAATAAAATTCAGGGAGCACTATTGAATGAAAAATAATTCTCATAAAATAAAATAAATTTTCTATTTCTTATATATGATATTTTGTTTGATTCGTCTTGAAGTCTCTTTTAATGCCTGCATTTGAGATGCTGCTACAAGGAAAACAGAAACCATAGCAAGCAAAGTGCAGTTTATTTTCTGCCCCCGATTCGGTTCATCCGTACATCCGTTTCATCATTAATGCACATTATTTTCATCTTTTATCATTTCATTATATTTTAAATTATGGGTATTAATATAAAAAACAGAGTAACACTTTAACAAAAATATAAATTAAACTTATTTAAATAATTAATATACTCATAAAATATGTATACATAGAATTTGTATTTACATAAATTTCATTGACTTTCATTTACATTATTTTCACTGTTTGCGTTAATAATTAAATTATATTCTAAAAAAGATACTAAAGGCGTATGGTAGCTGAAATAAGACACAAAAAATTTTGGACGATGCAGTCCCAGTCATGATAAAATTATTATTAGGTTGCCTTGACAACTACTTCTTTTCCCACGAGCTGCGACCATCGAATTTCACACATAAGAAAACTATATAAAGTGCGTGTGTCACACACATTGGCAGCTTTCAGCGGAGTCAATAGTTGGCAACTGTTTTTTTAAAATTGGAGTGAGAAACCTTTGCAATGAAACGATCCATTCACAACAGGTGAGTCTTCTGAATACGGCCAATGTGTATGACATACGTTCTCTATTTTGTTTTCTTTTGTTTGGCATTCGATGTTTGAAACACGAAATGCCACTCCTACCTATTACTTACTATACCATGGTCCCAGTCAGAGAATATGCCGGCGACATTTATAAAACTACAAATGTTTTTATGTCGGTCATGAAACTCGAACACACGCTCTTGGATATTGGCTAGCAGGCGCTCAGCTTTTTTCGTTTGACATGATTTTGACAGAATTGTAGATATTGTCGAATAGGAATCAAAACAAACACAGAATATAAGGGGTACTTTTTAAAGTCTCTCCATATCGAGCCTACCTGGGGCCGAATTGCAGCATCCGTGATCGAGCAAAATTACGAAGAGCACAACGAGACAAGTGCCTATCAATCTTGTACAATTTTTCTCGATCACGGATGATGTAATTCGGCCCCTGATTAATATGCCTTGCTGAGCGCCTAGTAGTCAAGATCCAAAAGCGTCATTTTAAAACCTACTCGCTGTCATGGCAGAATAACCAGGTAGGGCCGGCTCACTTAGTGCCCTCTCACGTTAAGGGCCAAATAGACTACACAGACTGTTTGCGCAAACAAGACTTTTTTCTCGTCATAGCGACGACCATACACTACACAGACTTTGTTTGCGCAGACTTGATTTTTTAGTTCA
The DNA here is from genome assembly GCA_963920525.1 of Dichetophora obliterata. Classification (NCBI taxonomy): domain Eukaryota; kingdom Metazoa; phylum Arthropoda; class Insecta; order Diptera; family Sciomyzidae; genus Dichetophora; species Dichetophora obliterata. Next base: position 304,476,356 of record OY986435.1, on the reverse strand, counting down.
ATTTCTATTAAAAATTTTTTTTTCTGCTTCCATTTTTATATATTTTCCTTCACGCACGACTTCACTCTATAAAACGTTCGGGATTATGACAAGTCGGTGTGATTTTCACTACACACTATACAGATGGTTTGCGCAAACACAACCAAAAATTAAAATATTTTAATTTTTGCGCAGACATCTGCACAAACCTAAAGCAGCCAAATACACTGTCGAACAGTCTGCGCAAAGACTTGTTTGCGCAAATAATCTGTATGGTCTGTTTGACCCTTTAACGAAGAAAAGGTTGTAATAAGAATATTATGAATATTATAAGAATGAAAAGGTTGAAATAATATTATTATGTTTTCAAATTGTAAATAGTGCGGACACGTGTGTTAAGTTTGTGTTAATTTGATTGAAAATATTATAAAAACAGTGTAAATAAAACAATAAAATGTCGAGGAAGTGTTCAATTTGCAAAAAAGTAAAAAACAAGTTTAAACAAAAATCAACTGCAAAACATTAACATAAAGAAACTCAAGATGAACATCTGATTTTGACAACTAGCTCACTTTTCTCTGCTTCATTCCTCTCCGAGTCGGCCCTATCTGATTATTCTGCCATGTTCGCTGTCTGACGCTGTCTCTATTGATGACGAAAGTTACTCGGAAAATCACGATGATGCAAACCAAAGATTTACCCTCTACCAAAATCGTTCAACGCGCCTAAAGAAGTTTTCACTTCCAAAAAAAAAAATATTTCTTCGCACGGGCTGCACCTCAATGGTTATAATTTTTCGCCTTATTCAACTAATTCGCCTTTGAAATCTCTTTTCTATCATTTATTCTCCTTGCTTAAAGTTCCACAACCAGCATCACTGGGGTAATTCAAATACTCATCTGCAGGGACGTCCCGTGGTACAGGCGAAGCAGGCCCACGCCTGTAGCGCCATATTAAAGGGGGCGCCAAAAGCGCCAAAATAACGTTTTTATGTATTTTTTTATTCGTTATCAACTTTTGAAAATAATGTATTATCGACGAAATAAAATTTGTAGTATTATACTACTAAAAACTGTGACACTGTAACCCACTTCTATTGATAACTGCAATCGATAAAAGTTACATCTCTAACTAATAAGACTTTGACAGCTCGCTTGTGGCAATTAAAATATTCGCAAAAAAAGTTAGATTTAAACATTTCTAATTAGATAATTTAAGATTTTATGCAAAAGGCGCCCACTTCAAAAACAATTAGTGAAATATCTTTAAAATGAGTCAAAAAAGAAAAAAATTGTCTGGTGCGGCGAATAAGAAAAAAAAAGCGCTGAGGGACAAAGAGGCGGAGTCTCTACAGAATTATATGACAAATTTCTTAAGTTTTCAAAAAGAAAAAGATGGTGAGTAAGTTAATTTAGTAGCTTAACTGAATATTTGCATTATTTTTAACGAATGACTAGGTAACGACGAACAAATACGTATGAGCGGTGAAGACAACAGCATTGTTGATATTGACAGTCCGTCTTCAATTCAAGAAAACAGTTCTGAAAATTCGGAAAAAATAAATTTGGAAAATATTGGTTTGGAAAATGTGAGCAGAGAGGTAGAAGGTGCTGATAGCATTGACTTTGATCCTGCCAACTGGCCAATTCATATTTCCGATGTTGAGCGGCAACTGATTGTAGAAAACGGGCCAATTTACACTTCAAATAATTATTTGTATCCAGTTGACCACAACGGGAGGGATTTCTCCAATAAACATTTTCAGCTGACCTTATCAAACGGGGAAAGTTTCATGAGATCATGGCTTGTGTATTCCACTTCTCACGATAAAATATTTTGCTTCTGTTGCAAATTATTTTCGGTTTTAGAAACAAAGTTCGTGAGCGGATATAACGACTGGAAAAACGTATCTTATGCCATCAGTTATCATGAGAAGAACTTGCAACATCTTAAAGCGTTTAGTGTTTGGACAGAGCTTCTTAAACGAAAGAAACTTAATCAGACTTTTGATGCACAGTGCGAACGGCATTTAAAAATTGAAAGTTTGCATTGGCGAGATGTTTTGAAAAGGTTGACTGAAATCATACTAACATTAGCAAAATTAAATTTACCATTACGTGGACGATCAGATTTGCTTTACCATCAAAACAATGGAGTTTTTTTAAAATTTGTTGAATTGGTTGGATTATACAATCCTGTTTTAAAAGAACATTTGCGTAGAATTACAAATGAAGAAACACATATTCACTATCTTGGCCCTCGTATTCAAAACGAATTAATTAAAATTCTTGCGAAAGCAACGAAGAAAAAAATAATCGAAATGACAAAAGCTGCAGAATTCTTTTCTGTTATTATGGATACCACCCCTGATATCAGTCACCAAGAACAGCTTACATTAGTAATTAGGTTTGTTAATACTGGTTCAAAACATCAATACTTGGTAGAGGAACATTTTGTAGGATTCATTAAGGTAGACGATACTTCCGGAAAAGGACTTGCAAAAACGTTTTTTGAGGAATTAACAAACTTAGGTCTAAACATTCAGACCGATGTTGCCTGAGTGATTTTCGGTTCGGGCATGAAATAATATTTTTAGTTGATCATTAATTCATTGCCGTTCTGATTAGTGACCATTAAACATCACGTTGCCTTTTCGTGTCTGTTTTAGCGTCGTGCCGTAAGTGAGCATCAACCTTTAGAGTTCAAAAACGTCATTTTATTTAAAAAAATTTTATATATATTATCGGAAAAAATATGTATTATCATTAATTTATAATATGGTTTTTATTGATTATAATTAATTTTTATCATTATTTCTTTTAATGTTTATATACCTTTGAATGTTTATATTAAATAATTTTATTTTGTTTGTGTTATTAATATTTTTAATAATTGAAATATGTGCCTAAAAGAAATTAGTTTATTTATTTTTTAATAAATATTTATCATTTTTGTGTTTGTTAAAAAATAAATCCTTCGCTAAAATAAAAAATATACAATGCATAATACGCAAATTCATTAGGGGCGCCAAAATAATTGTTTGCCTGTACCACCAAAATGTCGCGGGACGCCCCTGCTCATCTGGCTGGTAATGCCTCATAAGTGAAGTATAGTATAAATCTTTGGAGAGGAATGTTTGACCAGCTCACTACGAAAGAGTTTATATATCGCTACCTTAATAAAAAAAGGCCCTAACTCATTTTTTTTCAAAATAAATTTTTTTACAGATCAAAATACAGCTGCAAAAATATTGCTACAGCATTGAATTGGTTAGTGTCTTAAATAAAAAATTCATTTCAAGAAAATTCGAACCCGCAAAATTATAATTTTTATTAAGTTTTTTCCATCTCCTGTAAAGTAACAAAACATGAGTTAGGGCCTTTCTATATTAAGGTAGCGATATACTAGTATAAATCTTTGGAGAGGAATGTTTGACGAGCTCACTACGAAAGAGTTTATATCAGTTTTCTAAGCGATACTCTACCATTGTTATTACAAAATGTACCTTTACATAATAGGTGATCAATAATAATTTAACATAATGGTGTTCTTTGCTCCATAACTTTGGAATCGTTAAAGATTGGTTAAATATAAACTATGAAGCTTTTTTCAGTATTGAAAGAAATGGCTTCTTACATCACCCGACTTGACTCCACTTGATTTTTATTTGTGAGGACGAATGAATGAGCCCGTGTATGCAGAGCAACTGACATCGAGAAAGCAGTTGATCGAAAGAATTCACTCAGCTAGCTCAACTGTACGCCAAACTGCGAATAACACTGTGCGGCACGAAAATCTGTATATAATAATTTCAACGTATTTCATTTGATTTTAACATGCGGAATCTCGTGGTAACTTCTATTTTTTCACTTTACTGAAGACTTTTTGCATTTTTTTTTTAATTAGTCCAGGTATGAACTCTTGAACCATTAGGATTTTCATTCTGTTTTCTTGAGCAAAGTTCATTCTATTATTCTTGCCAACAACTTTGTTGAATACATATATAACGAAAAATCATTTGAAATTGTCTTTAAACCGTTAATAAGCCACATACTTCTTTTAAAGCCCGCTTTCAGCGCTTTAAAGCAAAAAATGTTACTCATACGCAATGTTGTTCGAATTTTTTTCGTTTGACTTTTTCTAAGAATCACTCTATAAGACCCACTGGAAGCGATTTTTACATCTTTTTGCTCAGCAAAGTTGTTGGCCAGAATTATAGAAAGAACTTTGCTGAAGAAACCAAAAAGAAATCCTAATGGTTCAAGAGTTATCAATATGAAAATGAGTGCATATCTTAAATAATTTTAGATATATCTTAAAAAAAAATTTTGTTCTAAAATGTTCGGTAAGACAAAAAGTACAAAAAGCGCACAGTGTAATTAACCTCAAGCACGTAATGAAGCGAAATAATGTATAGCATTGAAAACAATGGAAGTCTTCTCGAACACCTCTTAAAATTTTTATTTTCTTCTGACATAATACACAATGTCAAGAATACACAATACAATAACGCAGAAGATAATATCATTAGTAGTTATCACGATTTGAAGTTTATGGTCTTGTTTTTTCTAGTTTTGACATACCTGTTGATAATAGTAAATTTGACAATTGGTCTGTTTCCGTAATAACTTAAAGTAAAGTTCGAGTAATTGTAAGAGCACAGAGAGCACATTTTGCTTGTTATTTTTTTCTTTCAAGCTAGAAATATGTGTAAGAAAATGCTCTCAAGCAACTTCAAGTTACTTAAATCGAGTCCAAAACAGACCTAATTTTACAAAAACAAAGCAGATACATTTTCCAAATACTATAAATACCAAAAATACAATGCTGAAAAATTTTTTTAGATTTTGCATAGTGTTTTCGTTTTGTAATTTACTAGTCTCATAAATTTATTTAAAAAAAAAGGGAATTTGTTACCTAAAACATGGCAGAAAATTTAAAACCAAAGTTAAGGTTTTAAATCTGCACCTTAAATCTGCTTCCAAAACATATATAAACTGGACCTCAATAGATTTTTAAAAATTTATTTATGAATGGCCATTCGATAAGTCGTTGCCGACTTAAATAACCTATTTTTTTATTCATGCGAAAGAAGCTTTTTGCAACTTAAATTAATAAAAACTTATTTACGGTCTAGAATGGAGCAGTAAAAACTTACTGACCTCGCAACGTTATTTATTGAAGCCGAAGAGGTTAATTGCTTTGAGCGAGGAACATTGATTTCGATGAAGTTCTAGAAAAGTTTGCATCTTTAGAATCAAGAAAGAAGAAATTTTAAATCTTTATGGTACTTTAAAGTTTGATTTTATGAAGGAATATCACTAAATAAATTTCTATGTACAGCTCTGTGTAAAGCGATCGCAAATTTTTTTAAATACTTGGCAGCACTTTTGATTCAGTGGAAAATTAAATGTTATTTCAGCATAATTTTACTCATAATAAGTCTGGGCCAGACCCGAATGTTTTTTTTTTGCATAAATTTTCAAAAAATTGTCACTCTCAATTGGCTAAGGAGTTAAAACTCGCGTAAACTTCAAATACGAGTTGCATTTTATGAAAACCAAATGGTTTTTGTATTGTAAATGACATGAACTCGTGCAATCAGAGGATTCTGCCTTATTTTGTTATGCCATGTGCATGGGCGTCCACAGGGGGTACAGGGAAAATTTTTTAAATATCTTCAAATAAAATCAAATATTCAATTAAACCAATTAAAAAATTTTACGGGAGAACTAAAAACTTTCGAAATTGTAATTGTAAGCTGCGCTCAAACTTAGCGCTTGTAGAATTTTTTTAAGAAAAACGTCGTTTTTAGTTGTAAGAATGTAAAATTTGTAAAATGTAAAAATGTAAAAAGATGCATCAATAATCAATCAAAAAGTTGACTTTGAATATATTGTAACTTATGGCTTTTTTGATTTTATATGACGATATTTTCATAAAATATGTCAATATTTTTTGAAAATAACTCAAAAATACTTTTTTCAAGGTATATATATGAACGAAGCTGAGCTAAACCATGCATGCATTTTTAAATAGTATGTTGTACCTGTCGCAGTGATAAATTACGATATCATTTCATTTACCCTTGTTTCACAGGCACTCAAAAAATTTTGTGTGTATATATTTCTAACAGCTGCGTCCATTCGACGAATTTTATTCGTAGTTTTTAGTCACGAATAGGATTCGTAGATTGGACGTAGTTTGGTACATATTACAAATATTTTATTCGTATTCGTACTAAAACAAATGTATATTGTACGAATACATTTGTTACATTTACTAGTAACGAAAAAAAACAAAGTTATTCTGAGCTGGATTTTGAACCACGGTTTTTAAGCTTACAGGCCACGTAATCTTCCAGTAGGCTACGGCCACCTTGAAATCATACATTTCCTTATATTTGGTAATTGTTCAACAAACCAGGCTGAAAGATTCCGGTTGTAAATTTTTAAACTCAACTTATACTTGCAGAATGTACGGTCAACCTACGAATGAAATTTTCCACTAATATTAATTTCAATTCGTAAATATTACGAAGCCATTAGTAAATACTACGAATTTAATGGAACAAATAACGAAGTTATTCCTTCGAGAAATTGAGGAATGATATCCCTTATTAGTCAAAGATAATTCTTCGCAGCAACAGATGGTAAGGGGCATTTAAGCCAATAACGCATACGAACTTGGACGATAAGCAAATTTTTGTTTTAAAGTAATTAAGCACAAGAAGAAAACAAAGTGAAATAAATTTAAAAAAATTAATGTTTTCCTAGAAGTCAGCTTAAAAAATCGTTTTTCTATCATAAAGATGATCCAATTTGGATTATTTTTTTTAATTTTTCTAATTGAAAAAGCTTCTTATTCAAAAGCGAAAAAAATTTAAAAAATTCTAAATAAAGTAGGCTAATTTTAGATCAAGCACCAACTTTTAAGAAAACTTGATGTCCATGCGGGGACATCATCACGAAGGACTTAATTTTTGCGGGTTATATTGATTTTTACCTCCTAGATCCAAATCTAATAAATTTCGGGCCGCTCGCAATTGGTTTATAAGTTATAGGCCTCTAAAACTGGAAAAAATTTAAATTTTTCTGGTTGTATCTTTTACAAAAAAAAATATTGGGAAACTTTTGTATTCTTATTTGAAAAGAGGAAAACTTTAGGGCTAAATATTTATTTATGGATAAAGGAGACACCACATTATTTAATTTACTCAATTACTAAGAAAATTTGTTAAGACTCCAGACAAAAAAATTAAACTTGAAAAAGCTTTGGGCATGATACGAGAAAGATTTTTAACCCTTCTTTGAAATAAATATAATTTTCTTATATGTACAAGCGTGTGTCAACCGGCGTATCATGCATGACAGCAAAATAAGTACCAAAAATCTCAGAAAATAGAATTATATAGGTTACATTTTCATGTGCATTATAGACTCCTTTATGCCTTTGCCCCCCCCCCCCCCCCTTCCCTTGAGGATGCCCTTGGTCATGTTAGCTCTTACTAGAAACTTGGAAAATTTTTCTAAGTATTCTTCTACCATGGCAATATGATATAATAAGTACAATATATTATATTACTTCATAATTTTACTTTAATTCACAGAAATCCAAAATACTCCCTTTATTTCTTAGACTTATTGTAAGGAGTTGTATTTTTTAGAAAAATTATTTTCTACATTTCTTTCTGTCAATAGTCCCAATGAAGTAAACATTTCACTTTAATATGCACACTGGAAGAAGTTAATACGTAATGCACAGAAATACACTTGAAGTTATTTATTTCACCACCGAGCAAATTATATATCAAAATATGAAAAGGAAAATGAAAAATTTTTTTGGAACGAAGTTCTTTTACTCAGCTTGCGGGTAGTACGATTTTGTAAAAAAAAATCACATAACCGTGTGTATGCGTGCGAGTATCGAGCAGACTACATATAGCAGCCCAGTGGGCAATTGCAGGAGTCCGAAGGCCTTCTAGCAGGCCTGCATTAGGTTTAAAAAGGTTGCTAAGAATCAATAGCTTATTTTGCATCAATACAAATTAAAGAAAGCTTTCCGTTGGACCCAACTCGGAAAAAAATTGTTGCTGTTTTTTAAATCTAAATTTTTTTATAAACTGTTCTGTGCATTTAAAATTATTTTTTATTTATTTTTAAATTTTTTTCATACAAAAATATAAAAAAAGACTTGGGTTTTTCCATATAAATATTTTCATATAACATAATATGTAATGTGATAGTTTAAATCTAAATTTTTTTATAAACTGTTCTGTGCATTTAAAATTTTTTTTTTTTAATTTTCTTCATACAAAAATATAAAAAAGACTTGGGTTTTTCCATATAAATATTTTCATATAACATAATATGTAATGTGATAGTTTTCGGGAGCCTGGGTTCGAGACCCAATTCGGAAAAAAAAATTTTGTTTTTGTTTTTCTTAAATCTACATTTTTTACAAACTGTTCTGAACCTTCCTAAAAGAATCAGAACCTTCAAAAGGTAGGCCTTACAGAAGTACTCATCAATGCAGTGATCATGAAAGGTGTATTGACGCCAATAATAGCAGTGCTAGCATGCCTTCTTTTGCGGAGCACTCGATAAATGCTCACTGAGAGACAAGTGAACTGTGTGTGTGCCTGCGAGTGTCTGCCGTAATTTTTTGTCAACAGAAAGAAACATTGAACACAGAGGTGCCCATTTAGAAAGTGGGCGTTATTCGCAAAGCAGCGTGCCAATATTATAAAGACACTATATCTCGAATAAATAAGACACTAGGGTACTGAAATTCAGTACAAGGGTAGGCATAATAATGACAAATTACGGTCAAGAAAGTGGGCGTTACTGGACAAAGGGGTGTGTCAATATTATAAAAACACTGTATCTTGAATGATTTTAGCGCTAGGGTATTGAAATTTAGTACAGGGGTAGGCACAATTATTAAAATTGCGGTCAAGAAAGTGGGCTTTATTTTAAAAAGGGGCGTGGCAACATTAACCACTGTACCTCGAATTATATTGACACTTAATTACTGAAATCTAGTACAGATGTAGACACAATTATTACAAATTACGGTGAAGTAAGTGGGCGTTATTGGACAAAGGGGCGTGACAATATTAGAAAACACTCGAATAATTACCCCCATATTTAAATCTGGTGACCGTGGTGATGTCTGTAATTATAGAGCAATTGTTAAGCAACCCATTTTTGCTAAAATCTTTGATTATGTTATAAAAAACAAGCTTTATGACCAGGTAAATGCAGCTATTAGTCACTCTCAACAAGGTTTTTAACCCGGCAGATCCACCTTTACAAATTTTATATTGATTTCCAAAAACAAAGTTGATGCCTTGGTTGATCGCTGTCAACTTAATGTGGTGTACACGGACTTTTCGAAGGCGTTCAATAAAGTTGATCATTCTATACTTTTATTAAAGTTAAAGAAATATGGTTTTTCAGATATACCCATCAAATTTTTTAATAGTTTTTTTTCTAATCGTAAGCTTTTGCTCAAAATTGATTCAACTACTTCAGAAGACGTAATAGTTGCTTCTTCTGGTATTCCACAAGGTACGCACTGTGGACCTTTATTGTTTTTGATTTTTATAAATGATTTGCCTCGTTTATTTCATTTCTCAAATTGTTTGTTGTTCCCTGACGACGTTAAGTTATTTCTAAAAATTTTCGGTTCTTCGGATTACTTGTTGCTTAAAAATGATTTAAACACTTTTAGTCATTGATGTTCGATAAGCAATTTGAATTTAAACATAAATAAATGTTTTATAGTTTCGTATACGAAGTATAGCAAACAAATTGTTTTTTAATACTCTATCAATAATTGTAATCTAATCCGCAGACATGATAATATGGACTTAGGTTTCATTTTTGACTCTAGTTTTTGTTTCAAATATCTTATGAATATGTAATCACTAAAGCATATTCTATGATGGGGTTTATTAAGAGAAATTCTCAAAGTTTAAAAGGCCCTTTGACAGTTACCGAAAGAACCACAATCCTACTTACGCAACTTCGTTAACTTAATTAAGGCTTAATTAAAAGCCTCGTTCGGAAAACTAGAAAGCGTGAGCCATAGTATACCAATTGGCTTATACTCGGTCGAAAGATTCTATGCTTCTTACATAAAACCTTCATTCTAAAACAAGGTCTGCAGAACTACGATAGATCAGGTCTCCTCATCTTTGATGGATGACTGCTCCCGCTGTTCAAGTTATATTGGATTGATCGTCCATAATACAAAAACAATAACAATGTTATTATAGCTTAATATAAAAAACCATGCTTTCTCCAAGATTTGGCGCACCAAAGCTCAAGATAAACTTTTTTATTTTACAGAAATCAGATAAACATTCAAGAGCCGTGCCTCAAGAATGAACTCATTTTGAGATCAATTCATGGGCCGTGCCCCATGAATTCTTCACCTAATAAAAAACCATCACCCTTTACCCTGAATTTGGACAGGCAAATACCCCTAAGGGCATTTGACGGGCTTATACCCTTAGAAACTGACCAATTTCAACCATTTTTGATATTTTCCTTAAGTAGCTTAAAGTAATCAAACCAGTTCTGCGGAGTCGGAGTCGAGGAGTCGGAGTCTGTAGGCCGTTCCCCATGAATTCTTCACCTAATAAAAAACCATCACCCTTTACCCTGGATTTGGACAGGCAAATACCTCTTAGGGCATTTGGCGGGCTTATACCCTTAGGAACTGACCAATTTCAACCGTTTTTGATATTTTCCTTAAGTAGCTTAAAGTAATCAAACCAGTTCTGCGGAGTCGGAGCAAGAGTCGGAGTCGAGGAGTCGGAGTCTGTAGGAATTCTAGTGCAAAGGAGTTGGAGTAGGGAAAAAGGCATCGAATCCGACTTTGGCAAAACAATCATGAAAACTGAATAATATTTCGCATAATTTTGAAATTTTGTTTTAAACAGTATAAAAGCAGTCATTTTTTTAATTTGGTTCACCCTGTGAAATTATCGACTACGCATTAAAAATGAAACACTAAAGCTATCATGACTGAAATGTCAGTGATAGCTTGAAACCGAAATTTAAACATTGTATGGTATTAACGGTTAAGAAAGTGGCAAAAAAAATGCCGATAAAGTCACCAGTTTTTGACCATTTTACGATTTGTCCACAATTTTGATAAAGATGCTTGACGTTTTGGAGGATATGCTTTGTCCAAAGTGAATAAAGTTTCAAATGACCGGTTCGGAAAAAACGGAAGCAAGATTGGCGGTTTTTAAAAAAACCGGATTTCCGGGTGTAGTTGAATGTGTAGATGGGACACACATCAAGATTTTAGCTCCAAAAAAAAAAATTATCAAAGCTTGTATTACAACCGCAAGGGATATTTTAGTTTATATGCTATGATTGTGAGTATTCTATACTTCTTTTCTTCCAATATGTATTACAATATAAAAATATGCTTTCAGATTTGCGCTCATAAAATGCGTATCCGATATTTAGAGGGCTGACATGCAGGTTCAGCGCACGACTCCCTTATTTGGTATATAAGTATGGCAAGGAGAGTTTTGCACGAACTTTACGATGCTGTTGAACGTAATAGTTGGCTTTTAGGTAAAACGATAAAATTGAATTTTAAAAAAATAAGAATAAACTATTTATTTTTTAGGTGACCGCTTGAACCGTATTTAATGACACCATATCGCGCTGCAGAAGAGGGAAGTGCAAAGGCTTTGTATAACAGCAAAAATGCTAAGGCCAGGAATATTATAGAAAGAAGCATTGGTGTTTTGAAAAACCGATTTCGTTGCTTGCTCGGGGCTTATCAGCTTCATTACAAGCCTGCCAAAGTAATCCAAATTGTCAATGTTTGTGCCGCTTTGCACAAAATTTGTATTGAATACGGTTTGAATATTGACAGCGAAGATTTTGATAGTGCAGGTCAGAATGTAGAAAATGTTGAAGCCAGCTCTGGTGTACAAAATACTCAAAGCATAGAAGCTACGGTTATTAGAGATCAAATAAAAGAAATTTTTATTTAATTCAAAATTCATTGTTTAAACATTTTATCCTCAAAACAAAGTCAAATAAAATATATTTTTGGTTTTACAGTTAAAAAACTAAAGCGTTACTTTACATGGTCGTTGGAATTTAATAGGTAGGAACTAATCTATAGTAATAAAACTCATTTTCTGTATGTTTGTTTGTTTGGCCTTTATACAAATCTTAACGGCTTTACGGATTTTTTTCAAACTAGGTATACATATTAGGTGCATCTCAACTTAAAACGTTACATACTTAGTTTTTGCCACGCCCCCTCTGAAATTTTTCAACTAACGGTATTTTGTTATTATAAAACTTTTTTTCATCGCAGATTTTTGCGTATTTAATTTTAAAAAATTTCTGTTATTTTGACATCAAAAACATTCACATACCTTCAAAATTGGAGAAATTTTCAGTACAACGACATTTTCATAAAACATCGTTGCCTAAGAATGAGAAAAAAACGACATGAAAATCAAAGTTTGGTCTTTCGATTCAAATATCTCCCCTGTCCATTAATATATTTCAATCAAATTTTTTTTGTTCAAAAGATCAATAAAATCACTTTACAAAAATAGTTTGAACTGTACCGTTAAGTCAGTGTATATATGTTTTATGATTATGTCAAAAAAGGTCCAAAATATTGACTTTTTACTCAAAAAATTACTCAAAAATTGTTGTTCTTGTGAAAATGAAATCAATTAAATATTGCACATCTAGCTATCATTCATATGGCATAGCATTTATTTGCAAAAATTCTTCCAGCTAAGCGCAAAAATTATTTTACTGTTTTTGTCATCAAACAACTAGGGTTGGATTTGATTTTTTTCGCGAAATTTATTTTTTCCAAAATGTTGTTTTTATATTTTTTACAAAAATAATCAAGTCTCAAAAATAATTTATGTGAAAAAATTATCCTAATATCTTTCCATTCAAAAGTTATGGCTAAAAATCTATTTTTTCACACCAGACTATTAATAAAACTTTGTTTTGTGCTCAAATTCTCTATATAGTTTGAACGTTTCCATTTATCTCTAAGAATGCAAGTTGTGTATTTAGAGAAATTACAAACATTTTGGATTATATAAAATCTTCGTTATAGTAATTTACTTAGTTTTTGTCTACTCACCACCCGCCCCTCCTGTTAAATTTGTTTTGTTGTGATGGTTCTATTTTTTCTCACTATTGTGTCACCGTTATCGATTAGTTCTTTGTCAATGGTACTTTAAATGTTGTATATATATCACAATTTTATCGAAAAGATGACTGTGAATAAGAATGCTGTAAAAGTTAATATTTTCATGTAATCAGTTTCAGCTATATGGCGATATAATAAAAGATATGCGCATCTGGTCAGCACAATTCTTTCATTAGTTTTGATTTGTGATCGTTAAGTTCACAGATAGATGGCACCACATTTGTAATAACTGTGGGTACAAACTATACATACACCTTGCGGTGAATAGCTGAATAATGTTTTTTTAAAGTTTCTTCAAATTTAACCCCACACGTTTGGGATTACCGACAGGTGGCGCTATTTTCTGCTTACAGAAGAGTATATGATGTTCTTATGCAGCTAGCAGATGCGATATGCTATTGCTACCAAACTTATAAAAAGTAAAATAATGCAGTGCTGCCAGTTTTTTCAGTCGCAGCGTCATCTAGCGTCATCAACACTTAAAAACATAGAATTGGATCAATTTAAATGTCCATCTCACTTGCTGGACTTTTTGTTGTTTTTGCTTTGCTTGCAAATGCGATTATATGATCCTGATCTCCAATGAAAAAACGCAGCTAATAGAAATGTTAGTAGGTACAGTCATTTTTATTACAACGAATTTTCATAAAACATTGATAGCTTATAATGAGAAAAAAATTATGAAAATCAAAGTTTTTACTTTTAATGCCAATAACTCCGCTTGAGTCCCACCATAATTTTTATTTTCTTGAAAAGGTAATTGTGCTTGCTTTAAGATAAAGTAAATATAAATAATCTCTTTAATTTTTAAAATATTTTTTTCGTACCCCTTCTTTGAATTCAATTAGCTCACCGCAAGAGATGGAACCACCAACAACAAAAATTTTCTAAATTTTTTTTTTTATTAATGTTCGTTCAATTACCTTTCTAACGGTAGCTTACAAATAAAATACAACATGTTTTTCATTATTCCAGATTTTAAAAAACATTTAATCGAGAAGTGCATTTTAAAATGTTTATATAAATGACTCTCGAGTCCATGTTTAATTTTTTAGTTTCAAAATTCTTCTACACGCAGAGAAAAGTCATGGTTGAGACATGATTACTACAATAATATTTTTTTTTTTTTACAAAAATTATTGTATTATTTCTGCAAACACAAATTTTTGCCTTAATAAAGTCATAATTTACTAATGGTGGTACCAAAAATAACATTATAGTTGAAATCATAACGTCATTGAAATCGTCAACATACTATGATTGCCTCAACTATTAGTTGCAACAAAAATGTTGTAGTTCTGTCAATCATGATAAATGTGAATATTATTATAGAGACAAACATGTTAGAATTTTGAATGTTTGTCTGAACTTTTATTTGATTGTTGGCAAACGAAGCAGAACATAGCTAAAAATCGAAAGAATTTATTGTGTCTGAACAGTTTGCAGGAAAAACTTTCACTTCACTTAGACACAATAAGTCTTATCGATTCTTGGCTATGTGCCGCTTCTTTTGTCAACTGTTCAATTATTGTGTTTTGTTTTAAATCGCCTTATCCTAAAAACAGCACGCAGAAAAGTGACATTTTCGATTTTAATTGTAGCAAACATATTTCTGTTTACCGTAAATATATTTCGCAATTCTGACCATATTTTGTTAATCACAAATATTGCTATTTTTGTGACAATGCACTTAATGTACCATGTTTATGAATGGAATTAGTCAGGCAAGCGGTAGTAGCGGCTGTGGCTTACTGGTAGTGTGCGTGACTCGTAAGCGAAAAATCCGCGGTTCAAACCCCAGCTCGGACAGAAAATTTTATCAAAAAGATTTTTCAATTGAATTCATATTTCTGTTCTGCCCAGATAATGGCAAACCTCTGGAGATATCTTAATTAGTAGCTGTGGAAATTGGAGTGCATGAAAATAAAAAAAAAATAAAATTATTGTGTCAATAATTTTCTAGATCCTAAAAATAAATTCATAATATAGTTGTTGCAATCATTCTATTTTCACATAATAAGAGAATAATGATTGTTTCAATAATATTTTGGTTGCTACAAAAAAGTTACTTTTCTAAATTTAGTTGTTATAATCATTTCATCATGATCAAAGACAATAGTATATGTTTAAGAACATGTTAGCAACAATCATAATCCGAATGATACTATGATCCTCTTAAAACATGGTTGTTACAACTATGTTTTTTCTATGCGTGTAGTCGTCGAGAAAAATTGTGACGACAGAAATTGCAACGTCTTAGAACGACGTCGAAGTCTATTTTACTTAGGCGTTACCAAACATGTGTTGACGACTGTCAATAGTTATCGAAAACGACAACGCCGATACCAATTTTATTCTGTCAACGCTATTTGGTGTCGACGACGCCTACTATCTCTATCATAGTAGGCTCTGATTACAAATTTGTATTAAAATAAAAATAAAGTTTTTTTAATTATTTGGTAGGAGTCGGAATCGGAGCTTCGATATTTTGAGGTGTCGGAGTCAGAGTCGAAATTTTTGGTCCGGCTCCGAAGCCCTGAATCAAACACATAAAATTCTCATTGGAGTACAATATTAAATTCATATTAAAAAAAAAGAATTATTTATTGCTTATCTCTAACATGAGTTTATTGAAAAATACAAATACTTACATTTTATTTTTGATACAGAAATTTTTTTTTTTAATTAATAGGGATAAGCCTTGAATTAACTGTGCTAAGTGCAGCAAACTTTAATGTAATGTTCTGCACTTAAAAAAAATTAAATAAATAAAAATACCATTTCCACTTATAACATAAATAAAAACAGCACACAAAAAATAATACATAATGCTCGGGATTTATCATTATAACGGGTCATTGTCAAGTAATGACTTAATTTTTGCAGTAAAATTGCTGCATGCTTACAAAATACTGCTCATTGAAATAAAAATGTTGTCGTTCAATTTGTTGCCAATGGAATGCGTGCATTGCAATAATGTTTTGCATGCAACTGACCTAACTGATGCATTCACAATTGTGTTGTTGCTGAATCATTGTTGTTGCTTTTGCTTGAGTCCTTTAGCGTCCTTTGCTGATCATTGTCTGGGATTTCTGCAATTTGCATACATTTTATAGAGATAACGTTGCCAGCCACAAATTCAGACGCAGCTGTTACTGCAGCAGTTGTTGTTGCTGTTGCTGCTTTGCCAGAGCATGTCGATGGCGTTGGAATTATTTATGTTTTTATTGCTACTGCCCAGCACAATTTAAGATATAAATGTGGCATGCATTATTAGGGACACTGCTTCTAGAAGACATTATATCGATCCAATCGCGCTTCTTTTTAGCCTTTTCAAAAAGTGCTTTCTAGAGGCATTCTCATAAACTACTTCTGGAAGACATTTAAAAAGCATTTAAATTCAATTAAAGTAAAAAATAAATTATATAAGATTATAATAAATGTTTTAGATATTTTTCGTTGGATTTTTTAAACCTCCTAACCACAAAAACCATTTCGTTCCATGGAATGCCTTCTTAAAGTTCTCCTAGAAACACCTTCTTGTAGAATCTTTTCATTGAAGGGCTCAAAGAAATATTCCATTTCCAAAATTCTGTAAGCACTTCCAGAGAAAACTGAGGAAAGCATTCCTCAGTGACATGCATATGTTAAGAGAATGCCTTCTGGGTATAAAAGTGGAACGGATGGAATTCAAGACTTTCCCTTCCACTTTACGTTCTTTTGGAAGCACTTTTTTTGCTGGGTGCAGCTATGCTTGGTGCTTTTGTAGTTGTTGTAGTTGTAACATCAGCTTTTGTTAGTCGTCATAACTACTTCAACAAGATTTTCGGAGCGATGCAATTTTTGTATCCTTCGTGTTGTTGTTATAACAATTATTGCTGTATTTAAATTGGAGTCAATCTGGTTTTTGTCGTTGTTGCTGGTTGAATTTGCTATTTTTGTTGTCATTTTGCATATAGCTGTTGTTTTTGGTTGTTTGTTTGTGTTTCAGTCAGTGCATTTCGCATTCATGCATTAATTTGGAGGCTTTTGTGGGCACCAATAAACACAAAAACAAAACCCACAAAGCGGCTGCAATACAAATTCAATATTTGCATTTAATATTTTTTAATAAAACGCTTCATAAAATGCAGATACATAAATTTGAAAACAAAATATTTTAAAATTGACGGAATGTGCCATTAACTTTACGAATTTTTTGTTAAAAATACAGCTAACAACACGTATCGTCAAGGTCAAGTTTAAATTTATTTTCTATGAAATATTTAGTTAAACGTGAAACGTTGTACAATACTCCTGTTCACTCATGAAGAACTTTTCAACACTAGTTGAAAAAGTGAAACTAAAATGTTTTTCTACCGATATCAAATCGAATAACATTCCTTATTCTAATGCGCGTTTGCAGGGCGTATCACAAAGATTTCTGATGAAGCCTTTAGCAGGGCCAATGTTGCAATAAAATCAGCTAGTGATGTTTTCCTTTTTCATATTGGAAAACGTTGTTGTTGTTGTTGTTGTTGTTTCTTTGGAATGATTCGTTAGAACAATTAATTGTTCTAACCTTGACCTAAAGCTAAACGACCTGATGACCTAATCAATAAACGATTTTAAACTATCAGACAACTAGAATTTGTATTTAAAATCAAGTATGATTTAAACAATCAAACATTTAAAATTTGTATTTAAATCATATAAAATCAACATAATAAATAACAAGGTCATTTAGAAAAAACTTTAAAATTTTTTTTAATATTTCTTCACAATTGTGGAAATTTTTTGCAGAAAGATTTTTTCAAATTATATCATTTTGTTATTACTGAATATATTTCTTTCATAATTTTACCCCAAAAAAATTACCCCAAAATTTCTTTTCAACCTTAAATTATGAAAAAAACACCCTTTTAAAAAACCTTTTTCATATCAATGACTTATCTTTATTAAGAAAACTTATTTTCTGTATTTAAGTTCTCCATTCTTCGAACCCTGCCTTCTTTTCTGTTTTTTTTTTTAAATTCGTTCTCTTATGTGTTCCTACAACTTAGCATTTCTTTGATTCATCTTAAGAAATACTTGGATTATGTACTGTGCATTTGTTTTGCACATTTTTTTACATACATATGTACATTTCGATGGTCGCGCACGTAACGTTTGTACGCTATTTATGTCGCTAAAAATCCAGCAAAGCCAAGAAAAATCTTAAGTTGTTTGTCCTGTTTTGATTTTATTTTATCTAGAAGCACTATTTTTAGTTTAAGTGATAGAAGCGATTTAAAGAATGATCCAAAGATATAAGCAAACAAAATAGACACAATACGTTAGTGAAATAAATAGCTCGTAGTTAAAATCATATAAATTCAAAGAGTAGATCACAATTAATTATCAAAAAATAACTTTCTATGGTAGAGCCAGACCAAAATAATAAAACTTTAGTTGATGTTAGGGGTAGGTTAGGTTAAGATGGCGGCAGATTTTAAGACCAGCCCACTTAGACCATTATTGGTCCGTTGTGATACCACAGAATGGAAGAAGGAAGTAATCAAGTGAAACTTTTAATGTAGGATGTTCTTAATGTGGCAGAAGCTGTAGAACCATGTGATATTATGTCTGAAGCAAGTGTTATGCTTCGCTCTCAGTCAAATCAAGGTACTAAGCGTTCCTCTCCACAAACTTTTTTTACCACCACCAACTACAACTATTCGTCGAAAATTCACATGTTTTAAAACTTCTTTGATTAGAAATAAGGAAAGCAAGGTCATAGCGTAGGACTGGACTGATCAGGATTGAAACCCGGGACCCCTGGACCGGGACAGTCAAGCGCGCTACCACTAAACTATCAAGGCCGCCTTAATATGCAATTGATCAGTTTCACTAAAGTTTATGAATAATTTAATATCTGTTTGTGTTCATAATCAGTTTTCAGTTACACACTTTAGCTTTTTGGCGGAAGCAAAAAAAAAATAAACCACTCACAATTCATTGGTGCATTTCGGCAAATTCGTTGAACTACAAAGAAGAATAGTGAAAAGGAAAGAGCAAATATAACAGACAAAATCCATGGTAGAGTTTTAAGCTTGACCTCAGAATAAAAATGCCTTTGCCTAAACGTCATATACTTCAGACAAGTTTATTCGAACAGGTGCCAAATCGTATAAAACTTTAACAATGGGTTGGTCACAGCTGAATTACTCAAGACTACTGAAGAGAAGGTGTAGCATTTCCGAAACGTCTTGTTTAATCTGCTGTGTGATTGACTCTCTACAGAGTTGTTGTTGTTGCTGCCATCTTCAAAAAACTACTTGATCATAACACAGTACGACAAAATCAAATTTTTTTGAGTACACATGAGAAATGTTAACATAATATGAAAATGGGCTTAAAATAAAGAAATAAGTGTCTCGGCGTTTTGCTGTAGCACGTCAGAATTTTGAGAAAATTGATTTTTAAGCATTGAAGGACCGTGGAGGTTCACTTGTAATGTTATACTATTATAAAAATTTCTATAAAAACAGATTGGGTGAACCGATTTTATTGCTTGAGCCAGTTTTGAAAATGGAATTAAATTTGAATTTTTTTTTAAAAAAAAACAATTTTTTCTCCACTAGATCGCGCTTTAATTTTCATGTAAAATTAGAAAATATTAAAAAATGTAATGTAATGTAATGTAACGTAAATGTAATGTAAAAATACAAATAGTAATATGAAATCATAACTATTAGTTATTGGATTTCAAAGTAACAACATTGTATTTTTAATGAATTTCGCACATTTTTGGTTATTTTTTAACTTTACATGAAAATTAAAGCATCATCTAGTGGAGAAAAAATGGATTTTTAAATAAAAAAAATCCAAATTCAATTCCCATTTCAAAACTGGCTCAAGCACTAAAATTGGTTCACCCATTCTGTTTTTATAGAAATTTTTATAATAATATTACATTACAAGTGAACCTCCACGGTCCTTCGAAGCTTAAAAATAGATTTTCTCAAAGTTCTGACGTGCTACAGAAAAACGCCGAGACACGTATTTCTTTATTTTAAGCCTATTTTTATATTCTGTTAACATTTCTCATTTCTCAGAGCAGGTTTCATCCCTTGAACCTAAGAATATTCTCAAATTCATTAGAGAAATAGGGCTGGATGAAATTCTGTAATCCGCAAACCCAGCGGAGCTTTGAGAAGGAGGTACAATAGATCTCATTTAGGTCGCAGTACGCATCTCCACCACACAACATTAACATTAACATTAACATTTCTCATGTGTACTAACCACTGTAGTACTGTGTAATAAAACTCACAAAACAAAAGTTGTTTCTATCTGAATCAATAGACACGAGAAACCTGTAAAGAGTGCACGATTTTTTTATGAAATTTATTTTAATATAATCTGAAATAATGTTGCTATATATTCATAATTGTTTTTTTGAAAAATCTTTTTTTATTATTTTTATACCAACCATTTCATTTTTTTTCTCTCCTATCTTGTGGGTCATAACCAGTATACTCCCATCCCGTGGAGGGCTCGTAGCTGCATCGCATTAAGAAAATTATTGGCTACGTCATATGTCCATTTACCACTCAAATAGCTCAATTTAGTTTAGCTCAATTATTGTTTTTAACTCGAAATATTTGATGGAAACTTTACGATTTACGAATTGAGAGAAACTTCAAAAACAATGCTGCCTGGCACTCATTTTGCATTCAATTCGTTACACACTTGCATCAAAGTTTTCACACTATTCAATGAATTAAATATAAGCAGAAAAATTTCGTTTTAAAGAGGCTTAGGCGCACATAATCAGTCCTGTCCCAGAATTCAATTCTGTTTAGAAATGCATTTCATTTTGATTGTTTGTGTTTTGCATTCCGATCTTCGGAAAATCTTTCCGACGTTGCATCGGAAATCCGAATAAGTTGGAACGATTTTTCTTCCTCCATTTCTGTTTTCGGAAATTATTTTCGGATTTATTTCGATCAGCTGAACTTCAGTGAAATTAATGGAATTGCTTACACGTGCGCATCTAAATAAAGGGCAGGTTCTCATCTAGAGGTCCAAAAACCAGTGATGTTCTTAATTTTTTTTTTTTTTATAGAAGTAAGCAAATGAACACCTTGATTTTTATGACAGTAATTGATTCTTACTGGATCTTTATGTGCAACGAAACGAAGGCTGAACGTCGTGATAGAAATGAGCAACATAATTTTTTGATATGGAAAATGTATTGCTTACCGTGTCTCGCATCACGTTCAGCCTTCGTTTCGTTATACATAAAGATGAAGTTATAGTGTTGGAAAATGTTTTTTTCGTTGCATAAAAGTGTACTGTAAGGTATCAATACACCGTCAAATGTCACGTTGAAAAAAAAGGTACCCAAAACGGTCTCCATCCCACACACAGCACGTTCATGTCATCTGATATAAAAAAAAAATAAACAAAAAAATATTTAGAAACTACACCATAATTATTGGAGCATGATCCTATTATATCAGTAAATAGTTGAAAATAGCAAATGTTTTGGACAAATAAATTTTAAGTAGCTTTTTTCACATTTTTTGCTCTTCAAAGTTCTCTAAAAAAACCGGCCAATCACCCCCGTAGCTAGAACCCAAAGTCTGGGCATGCAAAGTATCAAGATTTTTTTATCTGCAATCAAAAAATGTACACAAAAAAAGGACCGTTGTATAGAAATTTTAATTTTTCATTTACTTTAATTGTTTTTATTAAATTTTAATATTACATTTATTAATAAAGATATCAGTACACATATCATTACCTACTGATATCTTATTTATATGTTAAATAAGGTAATATAAAAAAGTGGCACTCTTCAATTTTTGGCTTCAATAAATCTTCACAATATTAAGGGGCGTATTTTTTGTACACATTAAAGAGCTATCTTTGGAGAGTATGTGTGAATTTTTATATACAAAATACTCATTCCTTATTCCGTGGTCGCGGTAGATCGGAGGCGCTTAAAAAAAAAGCGTCGTGCCTCACAGCGTTATTTGAGATCAAAAAATCTAAGTGATTTATTAAATATAATAGTTTCTTGTGTCAATATAACAAAATTTTGTTAATTTTCTGTTATTTAAATACTAATTCCAAGTGTTTGATAGGTTCATTCAAAATCATTCTTAATTTTATATACAAATTCTAGTTGTTTGATAGTTTAAAATCCTTTATTGAGCTTTAGGTCAGGCTGATTTTATTGCCATTTCGGCCCCGCTACAGGCTTCATCAGAAATCTTTGTGATGCCGGCGGGAATCAATCCCGGGATATTATATTGAAAAATATGCGGTTTTTGATATTTAGCGCAGTTTTGAATTTAGAGGTTCCATTTTCACATAAAAAATCAGCCTATTTTTTGCCTGTAATACGTCGTAATAAAAAATTTAATAAAAACGATCGTTCATCTGCTAGTATTTATCATGTTAGCAAAAGTTCATTTAAATCTTCAAATAAGTAGTTTTAAGAAAAACGCGTTTAAATTTTGAAAAGCAGTTGAAAAAATAATAATAATAATTTTTTTTATATGCTCTCCAAATATAGCTCTTTAATGTGTAAAAAATAAAGAATTACTTTCACTCAGAACTGAAAAAAATCGCAAAAATGTGTTTTTATCAACCTCAGAAACCATCCTGCCCCTCAAGTGTTTTTAAGCTCTTCATAATTTATTCGACTCAAAAGCTAAATACGTATAATTGTGTATGTGCTCATTGGTCATTGATATTATATTAATTGTTGCAACTCTTGGCATCGAAGAAAAGGAAGCTTCATTTGCAGCTGTGTTGCAGCTAATTGTCTTAATTGCTTCTATTATAGTTTAGTGTACACATTTAAAAATGCGATTTTAAAATCACAAAAAGTTTACAAAATAGACATGTTTTGGCTTTTAGTTTAAATTTTTTGCTTTTCGTAGAATGATTTTGTCTAATCAAATCTCCCATTCTTCCGGCAGTTCGAAAGGTTTTGAAAATGGTTGCAATGATTTAAAGTCCAGTTTTTTAACAGAAGATGCCGCAATCAAAATATCTCTATTTTTTTTAAAGCGTGCTTCCAACTCATTGACAACAACTTCAAAACATTTATTAAACAATGAAAACAGTGAATCTTCTACGCAAAGGTTCGGTAAGTTGAAGTCTTTTCTGAATCTGTCACTGTCGAGGACATGCGTTGAAATTTTTCGTTAAGCCTAGTACTCTGTTCGTTTGCATGAAATTTCGCTGGCAACATCTATCTATTTGTTGCGCGAAATTTCTGACTTAAAGTTTGTTGCGAGGAATTCCTATGACAACGTTTCTCAGAGAAACTCAAAGAGTGAGTTGGGAAATTTCATATGATCTCTCTCATGGTAGAAAAATACATGTAGTATCGTGGCTAATCGTGATTTCTTTGACAATACTACCAGAATTGTCAAAATCAGTTTTTTTTTAAAGAAAACAAAGATAACAGCAAAATATTAAATTAATTCTATTGGATATTTTTGTGTTGTGTTTAAGATCTTGAATAACAGTGAATTACTTATTTTTTTAACTAGTATGAAGTGCATGTTGTATTAAAAACATTTGGGCAAGGAAGATGGGCCCAGTTTTCGTGTTTCAGCTGACGAGCACAGAAGATAACGAAGGAACATGTTTCAAAATTTTTTAAAAAGATGCTAGTGTGTACTATAGACACTTCCACGAAAACGTAGTTTGCCATTCACCACAAAATCCATAATCCAAATCCAAGCTGCACAAAGTCCTATTTTAATTGATTGATCAATAAAAAATTAAAAAAGCAAGATATTTTCAGCCATGACAGATTCTTTTTAAATTTTCCTTTCTCATCGCATTCTCATCGGTTCCAAATTTTGTATGAGCAGTCGGTTGCCTTTTGACAGTTATGGTAGTTCGCTTCACTTCGAATTGTCGTGAAAAAATGTTGCTCAGAAACATGTTGCGATTATTCCACGTAGCGAAACACTGTACTCCTCTTACGAATATGTTGTGAAAATTTGCACGCTTGTCTCGCAGCTGTCACTTTTTGTATGGAGATTTGAGTGGAATTTCACATGAAACTACTAGGTGTATTATGCTTTGATATAAAATTTTACATTTTCAAAAAGTGAGTTTATAATAGACATGGTATCTCTATACGGCAAGTTCAAAGCGCGCAAGGCACGGGGTATGTTCAACAAGCTATTGATGTTTTAACTTCTAATGATAGAGCGCTCAAGAATCACTCAGATTTTATGATAACGCTGCTAAAAACACATATTGTCGCTACGCCTACAAAAATGGTTATTTGTGTTTCAGCAACTTTTCAGGAGAAAAGTGTACTGAGAGCACATAGCTGTTTTGATCAATTCTAAACCAAAAAAGTTCTAAAAAAACCGAAAATGCAGAAATATCGGCCATAGATAATGTAATTTAATTATGTAATAAAAATTTTTTAGAAAAATCTCATTATTTTTCTAAGCGTAGCGACGATATGTACCCAAGTATTAAAAGATTTATAGAGGGAAATTTTTCAAATTGATCACAGCATGCGCACAGAATATTTGAGCCTGCTTAGCATGCTCCCGCTGCACCCTAGATACGGGGCTGCGGCCAATATTATCTAAATAAGGGTTTGGGATCCAATAAGTTTTATCTTCTTTCAAAACTAAAATCCAAGTCAATCAGTAACGCACTTCTTGAGATATCGTGGGACTCGCTGTTAACCAGTTTGTAAAACACAATTTTTCAGAAAACGCGTTTTTAAATTTGATAAACGAATGTTTCGAGTGCGTTAATGAAATATGGGTTTCTTACGTATGCGATTACTTTTTTATGCAGTTGTTTTCCGCCAAACCGCTTTGGAAACACATGCTACACATCATAAGCTATCGAAAAATGAAAAATAAATTTGTTAAAAAACAGTGCCCAAAAATGCCACAATACTGGATTCTAAGGAACGCAATCCCGATATTGCAAGAATTTTCTCTAAGAAAAACGAGTTAACAATAGAAGAGCAGTGGAAAAACTTATCGCAGAAGCTCATTTCTGAACTTTGTCTTTCCTCATCGGACATGGACAACTTTATCCATTTTATTAGCAATAACGTTACAATAAATCAATCGCGTCGGAAGCGAATTTCATCTGGGGGGGCAGTACAAATGGGGGGGCAGTACAAATGGTGGTGCAAAAAAAGTTCACCAAAATTTCTTCACATGAAACATGAAGAAGAGAGAAAGAAGAGGAAAATATATAATACAAAAATATTATCGTTGTAAAAAAACTGATATTTTGAATAACTTTTCCTTTTAAATTGTTTATCTAGCTAAAAAAGTGGGGGGGCAACTGCCCACCTTGCCCCCCGCTTCCGACGCCAATGCAATAAATCAAACATATTGTTATTGGCTCATTCATGCCGTAATTAGTTCTATGAAATGAAACGCAGAAAACAAAGCACTCTCCCTCAATGGTCAGATCGGAGCATAGAACGGAATTAAGGCAAGTAATTCCGGACAATCAATATTGCTTTCTAAAATGCGCCTAATTAATAAAACACTCCGTGCATGCGTTCTTTGCGACAAGTTTTGTAAACCTAATAAGTTGCAGCGGGCATCATAAGATGGCATATTCTGGAACGAAAATCTACGGCGTAGATCAAATCTGGTGAACTTTTTTTGAATACGTTCAATACGACTGATCTCATATTCAAACCTGCCAGATTCCCTTCTGGGAATCTGCCTGTCCAAAGCCAAAAATAGAAGGGTAATTGTTGGTTATTGGGTGGACAACTAATGGGGCACGGCCCATGAATTGGGGCAGTCATCCATCATTGATGAGGAGACCTGATCTATCGTTGTTCTGCAGACCTTGTTTTAGATTGAGGGTTCTATGTAAACAGGCTTTTAATTAAGGCTTTTAATTTTTAATAATACAAAAAGGCTTTTAATTAAGCCTTAATTAAGCTAACGAAGTTGCGTAAGTATGATTGTGGTTCTCTCGGTATATTATCGGGAAACCAATGGTTATTTTTTACCTAGTCATGTACAATTCTAGTGACTAAAGGTGTCACAGTCAAATACAATTTTTCTAAAAACTTTTGGTCTGTAGACGGGATGTTGAAGAGCCTTGTCTGGTGAAACCTTGAGCCCTGGTATTGGCTGTTGTGGAAAAGGTCCTTCGGGGTTCATACGCTCTGACTGTGGTTAGACCAGAAAGGTTGGTGTGAGTTACACTTTAGTTGAACTCGGGTTGGTAGCTCCCTTAAATTACTAAGAGAATAGATGGTAGATAAACTCTCGTATATTTCAAACAGTGAATGTTAGGAAGGTAAGCAACTACCGGATCAATATACTGTTACCTTTGGAATTTGAGAGCAGGCGACGGGGAAACCTAAACAGTCTGAGTTGTGTCCGCAAATGATTGAGGAACCTGATGACATACGCAACAGCACCATAGAATACATCGCTTCCTAGTTTTTCATGTCAAAGTTCCCCATTTGATCATGATGACGAAGTTGCGTGTTAAAAAGTAAGGGTTTATTTATCGGTATTTATAACGATATGACCCAAAGTTATTTTAAATAACCAAGTCATGCATAAATTTAAGTGGCTGAATGTGTCACGGTCATGAATATAGTGAATCTAACGGTCCAATGTTGTCTGTGCTATTAAATTAGGGGAACTTTTCTGCTGGATCTTTTTAATTCCGAAGGGGCGTTGGCTGACGCTACATATTGATCCCAAGCTTTGGAGCACCGTAGAATTAAGCCTTCACGGCAGGGGTCTACGTTAAACACTTAGAGGATTTCTGATCTCACATTCATAACAAGGGTCCCACACAATACTTGAGTGTTTAAGTTGGGATCTTACTAAGCTAACATAAAGTGTTTTTGTCGTAAAAAAAATCTTTCGAATTTCGTTTCAAAAATCTAAGAACAGGCTTTAGATATAATGAAAAATCGATGGTAGCTAAAAGAAAGTTTGATATCAAAATATAAACCTAAATCTTTTACAATTTTATCTCTTACGCAAATGTTATTGTTTCCATAAGAATAGTTATAAAAAACTGGAGAATTCTTGTGGAAATGAGTCAAAGTTTTGCTTTTAGAATAATTTAAATTCATTTGTTTCTTATTGCACCATAAAAGAAATGATCTTAATTAGTTTTTATGATCTATTGAATAATTACATGAATTAAGAATGTGAGTGAGTTTTCAAGAAGGCAACAACAACAACAACAACAACAACTCTGTATAGAGTTAATCACTTAGCTGACTAGACAGTCTGTTTCGGAAATCGCTACATAATCCTCTTCAGTAGTCTTTGAGTGATTAAGCTGTGATCAACTCACTGTTTAAACTAGCATATGAATGTGCAGATCCTCTAATTCATTCTTATGAATTGTATGGCTGCTAATCATATGACACTTCAAAGCAGTAGGCCATTTTAGATCACCGCCATTAACTCTATCAAGGGTTGCCATCTGTTCTAGTTGCTTCTTCATTTATTTCAATATTCATTGGTGTTCGATTGTTTGTCGAAATGCACCATAGAAATGAAACGAGTTTTTGCTTCGCCAGAAGCTAGTATTCTAACTGAAAGGTCTAAAATGGCCTACTGCTTTGAAGTGTCATATGATTAGCAGCCATACAATTCATAAGAATGAATTAGAGGATCTGCACATTCATATGCTAGTTTAAACAGTGAGTTGATCACAGCTTAATCACTCAAAGACTACTGAAGAGGAATATGAAGCGATTTCCGAAACAGACTGTCTAGTCAGCTAAGTGATTGACTCTATACAGAGTTGTTGTTGTTGTTGTTGCCTTCTTGAAAACTTACTTGATATAAAGCTCACAATCTTAATTCATGAAATGATGTTATGTCTTCTTGCGAATTGAAGCAATCAGAAATACGCTCAACTTTAATAAAAATTATGAAGTCGTCCGCATATAACAAGCATTCAATAAACTGAAAAATTTGTGGAATATAATAGAAGGGCTTATTGCAATAACGTGATAAGCCGCATGTTCTAAAAAATCAATTTTTAGGCTGAATACATTACTCAATGCCTTTCCAACAACCACTCAAGATATTTTGTCTATTTCTTATTGATATTTTACCCTATTTATAAAAGTTTCCGTGTTCAAATTTATTTCTTCATACAAAAATACATTTTTTTAAATCTTCAGAGTCGATTATTTCAAAATATTTTTTTTTGTGGATTATCCTGTTTTTGCAGTTAGCCCTTTAATTTATCATTTATAAACTAATATGAATAATTTTATTCATAAAACCAAAATATTTCGCTTTTTGTTTAAAAAATACTATTTTAATTTTAGCAACATAACAACACAGCCGCTTCTAAGTTAGGTTAAAATCAAATTCGAAACTAAATTCGAATGAGCAATTTCACGCTGATTGCAAAACACCATTTCAAGCCGATTCGGTTTTCATTAATTTAAAAAATTATTCCAAATTATATACAGGGTGTCCCAGATGAACGTTTCAATCCGGCACTGGTTGATTTCTTGGGCCAAGACAAAAAAATTGTATGGCAGGGGGGTCCATCTACCCCCTGTTTCGAGCTATAAGTGGAAGTATAGCAAAAAATGGTATTCATAGGTGTCATCAGTTTTAATGCAATAACTTAAAAAGTATTACAGATAGGAACCTCTTTTAAATGGTTTTTTAAAGCTTTTTAATAAGTTAAGTAATACCTATCTGTTAAATTTTGTTGGTATTTTTAACCATGAAAAAAATTAAAAGTTATTAAAAGCTTATAATTTTATGATATTCTATTAGAGAAACATTTAAATTTTACTAATTTAAGAAATTGTTACATAAATTCATTTACCATGATGATCAAATCGACTGCACAGTCGCACAAATGTCATTCATCAGAAAAAAAAATAATATTAGAATTTTTTTCAGGGTGCGGAGAACGTTTGAAATACGATTGTTCTCAGTTATCGTTCTCCTCATATAAAATTGTTCTCGCAAGTTATCACGAACGAATGGGGAACTCTCTGCTGGCGTCGTATTTTTTATCTCTGAAAAATTTGTCAGTTTCAAATTTATTCGATCGAATTTTTCACAAAAAATAATAAGCAACGAACGTTCGTTTTCAATTTTTCATTAAAATTAATCGTTCAAAGAAAAATTGAGGAACGTTCGTTTCCTAAAAAAAATTATGTTCCGACTGTCAGCATCCACATCGTCTAGCGAGGATTCTTTTCTGTGGTAACTGTCTTGCTTGCTGCAAAGAAATCATGTGGGTGATTGCAGCGAAGACGAACAAAACATGATAGAGCAATAAAAAACAGATCATTGATATTGTTGATCTAAGATCGTTGTCAGAGAGCTCACTGCAGTCAATGCAACGAAAGCTTGTTGACTGGCAATAGATGATTTATATCAGAGAACGAATACGGTGCTGGCGCGAACACTAGGTAAAAATGGGTCACGCATCATTATTTAACAGTGCTAGGAGGTTGCTGATTTCGACTCTGAAGTCAGAATTTTAAAAATAAAAATGGGTTATAGGGTTGCCACCTATTTTTTTTATTTTTACAAATGCGATGCTGGTGCGAAGTTCAGGAAAAAATGGGTCGCTGAATTCGAATCCGTTGTCAGAATTTAAAAATTATGTAATTTTTTCATAATAGGGTTGCCACCTAATATTATGTATTTTTAAAAGTTTTAAACATCATTTCAGAGTTTTAGGGGGTCGCTGATTTAGAATCTGAAGTCAGAATTTTAAAATTCAAGATGGTGGATCCATCTTCATTTTTTGTATTTTTATAAATTCGGGGCTGGAAAAAAAATGGTACCAAAAATGGGTCGCTGAATCCGAATCCGTGGTCAGAATTTCAACATTATAAAATTTTAAAATAATAGGGTTGCCACCTAATAATATGTATTTTTAAGAATTTAAACATCATTTATCTGTGTTAGGGGGTTGCTGATATCTAATCTGAAGTCAGAATTTTAAAATTCAAGATGGTGGATAGGGTTGCCACCTTAATTTTTTGTATTTTTATGCACTTATTTGTAGTGGTTTGTATGTATCTATTTTCTTTTTACTTTTTTGAGGTATTATGGAATTTTGTGTTAACTTTGAGGTATTTTTTGGTAATTTGAGGTATTTTGGGAGTGTGGTAATCTTGAGAATTAAATACGAGAAAAAGGCAATTTCGGTGGTAATTCCATCTTGTGACACAGCCCCTATCATGAATAATATGTCGTCCTTAATTTCCCCAGTATAACTGATAAATTGGAAGATTCGCGATCGGTACTTTCATCATATAAAAGTATTTTATTGACTGAATTCCTCCGGACGCGTTTGTATTCAGCCCTATCATGAATAATTTTTCACCCGAAATTAAAAAAGGGAGTCTCAAAGTTAAATCTTAAGAACGTTTTGGAAATTTTTAATGCAAATTTGTTCATCAAACGTAAATATTCACGCGTGTAAAAAAAATATGATGTCTTTATCTGCTATATTAAAAATGAAAACACCCGTTTTTGATTCCGGTCGAAAAATTATTCATGATAGCTGAATAAGAAAGTCTCCAAAGAAAGAAACCTTTATATGATGAAAGTGCCGATCGCGAAGCTGCCAATTTATCAGTTATACGGGGGAGAATACGATAACTGGTGCGCCGCGATTTGACAATGGATTCATGAAGTACTTTTTATAAAAATAGGAATGGCCGAAAGAAAAATCGATGCATCGATTTGTTTTCGAGTTACAATTTTTTAATTTGATTATCATGTAATCTTTCAATCAATCAATATCGATTTCAATCAATAGATCAACCTTTTTAATCTATGAGATAATGGTAACGATATAGATATTTTATTGAACAGATCTTGTACCAAGCAGCAAAGTGTTAAACATAGATAACTAGTTGAGGTATCGATTTTTTGTTCGAACAAACATTTTTTTTTGTTATGAAAAGAACAACACTTTCTAATCACGGCGCCCCAGTTATCGTAATAGTGCCTTTATACTTTTGCAGACCAGTGTTATTGAAAACATAAGTATTAAAATGTTCCTTACTTCCTGATTTTCAGTGATGGGTAGATTATCAAAAATAGAAAAAAAATCTTTGGCCATCCATGACAAAATAAGTAACATTTCCAAATGTCTCTTATGCGAAAAACCAATCATGGGATGTGTACTAGGGAATATCAAAAGGTATAACGAGAGTGTGCACAAACATAATTTTGACGATGCTTCATCACCAAGATCATCAAGAAGTAATCATACAATCTAGTCATATAACAATCATAACAAACCATCTTTTTTCATTTGATTGGGCATATCAAGTTTATTTACCTTATTAAAACATTATTTTTCCTCATATGCATATATGCAGTCTACATCTGTTTCATCTTTTCATGTCAGCAAGTGTACAAAAATACAACAAACTTATATTTTGTCTAATAACTCTACGTACAAACGAACGTTCGTGAATTTTTTCTTCAAACGCACATTTTGAATGAACAATTCCAAACGAACGTTTATTGCTTTTTGTTGTTGTGTGAAAAATTCGTTCGAAAAAATACAAAGCTCACAAATTTATCAGTGATAAAAAAACGACGCAAGCAGAGCGTTCCTTTTTCGATTGCGAACGTTCGTCTGCTTTTAAATTTTTCGTTTGAAAAATTCTCACACACAGCAAAAAACGAACGATAAGATCGTATTTTAATCAATTGCGAACGAATTTTTCCGCATCCTGATTTTTTTTATGTAAAACGAGCTTAAAGTAAAAAAAAAAATTTAAAAAAAAATATTTTTCATATTTAAGTTGCTATAAATTACTCCATGGCTAAAAATATCAAAAAACTGTAACAGATATTAGTTAACTACTTAAAAATCTTTAAAAAATCGTTTCAATATGTTCCTATCTGTAATGTCCAGTATAAAAGAGTCAACCATATTGTTGCTCTTGGTGTAGTCTTGGACAACAATTTGCGTTTCAACTTACATTATGATAAAATTGTATGAAGAGCCAGCAAACTGCTTGGTTTTATAAAACGACGTGCAAAAGAGTTCAAAAATGTTTAGGTCACGAAGGCATTATACTGTGCGTTAGTGCGTTCCCTTCTGGAATATGGATGCATAATTTGGAATCCTGCTTTTGAATCACACAGTGAAAGACTTGAATCTATTCAAAAGCAATTTCTGCTTTTTGCGCTTAGGGACACGTATAACACCCGTGAGTACAATATATTGCCACCTTATGATTACAGCCTTAGACTTCTGAATTTAATGCCTCTTTCAATAAGAAGGACTTTACTTAGTTCATGTTTTACTTTAGATGTAATTAACGGTGTTGTTGATAGCGAGTATATATACTGTCTATGCAAGAAATGAGCCGATAAATAGGTGCAGTAGAGAATTCAATAATATCAGCAAGTACTATTCGTCCTCTATGTCTAAATTAACTTTTAAGAAAAATCTTTCCAAGTCCCTATTTCCGTCTTTATACCTTTCTTCAAGCAACTAGGCCAACACCTTAATCTAAGCTAAATTTAAGTTTATTTAAGATAACCTTGCTTGGGTTAATAAATAATTAAACACTTGGCTTTTTTATGAATGTAAATATTTGAAATCTTAATCTATAGCTAAGCATGCACTTTCCAAATCTGTTTTCCCTACTAAAAGCTCAATAATCCAGCGCTCTTCCTTTATTGTACTTTTAGTCGTTAAGAATCAAATGCTAAGATAATAAATAGCCAGTATGTTAAGCGTATCCTCTCCAATTCCCTTTTCAGATCTCTCCTATTCTTATCAAATAAAACTCTTAGCTATGCTACTATGTATAAAATATGTAAGTATGTAAGTTCCTTTTCTTTTTTTTTTCTCTCCTCTTCTTTTTGACTTGTTCTTGAACCATATCACGTGTTCATATCGATCAGGTGGGCAGATTACGCCCACTTCGATTTGCATATCTTCACCAAAACAAGGAAATAGGAAAGGAAAAAAAAATAAAATAAAATAAACAAACATGTTAGAATAAGCAAATTGCCTTGCTTGGCCAATAAATAAATACATAAATACTTTTTAAGTTATTGCATTAAAACTGATGACACCTATGAATGCCATTTTTCGCTATACTTCCGCTTATAGTGGAAGTATAACACGGATTAGATGGACCGCCCCATACAATTTTTTTCTTATTTTGGCCCAAGGAATCAACCAGCGCCGGATTGAAACGTTGATATATATGATGATAAATGATAAATGTTTTAATAAAAAAATCACTTCAAACTGTTTTTTTCCTTTTTTTAAATTTTTGAAAGCAACGTTTTATTTATAATGTATCCAATGGTTTGTAAAATTTGGAAGTAAGCATAAATGTGTATTTGCGCTGCGAACTTTAATGTTGATCTCAATGCGAATAACATAACACTTTTTGCCTCAGCACGTATTCCTCCGCTTGTTTAGCCCAAATATTTGTTTGTTTGCCAAAAGTTTAGCATGTTTGTTGTTATAGCATTAATTTTTGTTGTTGTTTTTTTTTTTTGTAGATTTCTGCATGTGCTGCATGAATTAATGAATATTTAAAAATTTAACTTTTTCTATGTTCCTTATTCGAAAACCATTTTTTTTTTAATATGCAGTTTAGTTTAACTTGGTTTTT
This sequence comes from Dichetophora obliterata, assembly GCA_963920525.1. NCBI lineage: Eukaryota > Metazoa > Arthropoda > Insecta > Diptera > Sciomyzidae > Dichetophora > Dichetophora obliterata. The sequence continues at coordinate 304,442,521 of OY986435.1, read as the reverse complement.
GGCTATGAAAAATTTAAATTACGTCCCACAAAATTTCATAAATTTTTGCGTGCAACTAGAAACTTTTCCTTGTTTATTTTCTGTTGTTGTAGTTGTTGTTTTTTTTTTTTTTTTTGATAATAGGAAAATGCATTTCGCGTATGCCGGAAAAACCATGTGTGTGCATAATTTGCATGATATTATTTTTGGCTGTTGGTGTAGGTTGTTGGTGCTTTTCTAAAAAAAATTCGTTTTTAATGTAGTAAACATAAATTGCAAAAGTTGTGCTGAGCTTCGTGGCATTATTTTGGTGATGCTTCAAACTATTTAAACTTTAAGTTTAAGAATTTTAATATAAGCCCTAGACAAAATTTTACGCATATGACTGGCATAAAAGTGGCAAATATTTCCACTGTGTGAACGCGACACATTTCAACAGAAGACTGTGTTTAATGATGAAATTGTTTAACTAATTCAGGTTTAGGCATTTTCAAAGATTACGTCAGAAATGTTATCAGAGTTATTATTTGTTGACATACAAACGCAGTCTTAGAATGATTCTTTCATTTAATTTTTTTTTTTTAAAACTAGCAATATAGCCTATAAAATGAGTCAATGTCCTCTGAAAAAAATGCACATGCTTTAAAGTTGACGACAAATGCGTCCATTACAAAATTAAAGTTTTTTAAAATAAGCTCACAACTGCTAGTCGCCAAATTAACAACAAATGTGTTAAAATTATATTTGAATAATTTAAAACTTTTAAAGGTTTGCTTGAAAAAAAAAATAAAACATTTTTCGTAAATTTTTATGCATGTGGGAGAGTTCTGATAAAGTAAGAACGTAATAAAATTGAAATGAAGTATATGAAAAATTTTCTTCGCAAGCCAATAACATTGCCTTACAGCCAGAATGCACTATAAATTGAATGAATGCCATTATAATATATATTCCGAAAATATTATTTTTTTGTCTCGCCGTAGTTTTTTTTTTTACAAAAAAAAGGTAGTTCCACTTAATTGCATATATCTGCAGAACCAACAACAATAACTTAACAAATAATATATCAAACTAAAGCTTATCGTCGATGCGCCACTTGCAATATTGCGTTTATTGCAAAAAGACCAAAATTAACTTTATTTTCAATTTTATCATTCATGATTGATTCATTCATTTTTATTTTTCAATAAATGCTTATTTGGGAACAATACGAATATCTTATTTCAATAAATGTTTAGTTCAGGTGAGAATTCATTCAATAGTTTAAGAGAAAATCAGTTTTTCTGCACTTCTGTAAAATTTTGCTATTACTGTATGTATGTGCAAGTGGTGGATACGCGGTATTGCACTCGCAACGACGTTATACAATTTCTTACAAAAAATTACTGTATTATTCTGTATTATAAAATTTTTTAAATCATTTCATCTTCTAAATAAAATTACTTAGAAAGAATTTTTTTTATTCTGTTTTTTCGTTTGATATTTTTAATAATGAATTTGTTGTTTTTGTTTATTTTTATGTTTGTTTAACTTAAAAGTAATTCAAAATTATGTTTTATAAATGGAAATTAAATATCACAAAAATTTTTATTATTTATTTTTCCTGTAATAATTGTATATTTTAAAAGTAGTTTTAAGTTTTAATTTTAATTAGCAATAGAGAAAAGCCTGTCCTGCCTTTTGCCGAAAACACTTTTTTCTCTTTTTAAAGCTTAATTTTTTATACACTTCCTATTTGCAAAATACAAATTTACCACTGTAAATAACACTTTAGGTATTGAAGCAGTGTTAGTTCAAGTGTAAGAGTGTAAAAATTAGTTCAAGTGTAAAAGTGCAAAAAGTCGAGTTTGGTTACAATCATATTCATGGTTACAACTTTAAAAACTGGCCTTGTAACCTTCATATAAGTAGCAACTAAGGTGTCCTTTTGCGACTCATATAGTTATATTTTTTGGTACAATCAACTCAAACCGACTCAAAAGAATTTCATTAAACTCGTCATAATCTTTTCATAAAAGGATGAAAAAAGAGGTTAGATCAAAAACGTACTATTGTAAAAACCCAATATTGTCACTGATAAGTGTCAAAAATATTTTCTGTGCATACTTTCAGGCTGAATATTTTTGAGAACAGTGTGTCTTGTAAAATTACTTTACTGTCAAAAAATAATTACAATTTGAGGAATTTTGTGTGCGGAGCAGCATGCTTGTTTTTTATGTATTAAGATGTGCATACTTTCAGGCTGAACAGTTTGAGAGATATTGGACACGGAGCAGCGTGCATGCTTTTTTTTATATTAAGATATATATATTTAATATGGAAAAAATATAATGTATAAAATAAATAATTAAAATTTATTATGATATTTAAAAAAAAATAATCAACCTACGCTACTACGTCTGAATTCTCTATTGTATTTATCTTTCTGAAAATAAACAAAACTTTTAACAAACGACAAAAACAAAAGCAACTGATCTGTATTTACAGTCATGTGAAAATAAATAGGGACACCTGTATTTTTATATTTAAAGCTGCATGAATTACATACAAGGTGCCACTTTCGTATTATGTGCTGCAGCGGAGCTAAAATTTTGAGATTATCACACGAAATATCAACAAATTTTGTATCTTTTGTTTTAGCGGAGCTGTCGTATATGCATTCAATAAATATATGTTATTATAAAACTATTTCAAATAAGTGATTAAAAACCTTCAATTAGCCTACATTAACTATATATGGGCATATCCACCAAAAGGTCTGATGCGACTGAGAAATTGAATGTTACTGAAAATTTTTTTAAGCCTCCATAATTATTATTATTTTTATTTTTTTATTATTATTTATAAATTTATGTAAGTACACAAAGAACTAAGTTCTTTTAAGGTACAAAGTAGGAAAAATTTTACGTATTAAATACATAAACTATAAATATTAATAATCATATAACAAAAATTCAAACGAAGATACAAAATCATATTGTTTAAAACTTTTGACTTCAAGATTTCACATATTGAATGCAAGAGATATCATTATTTAACAAATGTTATATTAAATTAAAGAAACCAAAATTAAAAAGAAGATAAAAAATCATATTATTTAAAGCTATTTCATCATTCCAGGGTGTTATTGATAGATCACGAAAAAGACCTTGGGAATCAATAGACTTAAAATCATAGAAAGACAAGACTTCAGATGTAGCAGATCGAGACAAGTATATATAAAATGTACAAAAAATTAAATCATGATCAGATAAAAAGTGTATTTGATCAAACAGTAAGGCATTTCACACATCAGACACTACAATCTAATCAAGAAGACTGGGACTATCATTAGACGAGAAACGTGTGGGCATTGTATCATTAACATACTAGAGGAAAAATTTTTAAATTTATATTGTGAGAGTACTGAGAGCTGATCTCAATTTGAGTTTTTATGCAAGGAATAGACGTTGCGACTGTGGGTCGCAAACAAAACTCAAAACATTTTGTTTTTTGGCAAGTTGTAATGAGATTGTATTGTCCGTGGGCAAAACGCCTTACTTGATTACCAACTGAGTTGCACTGAGTTGTACCAACGATTGCAACGTTTATTCTTTGCATTAAGAAATGGAATCAAACATGATGAATGGCAACTAAAGTTGGAAAGTAGTGAGAACAGATAAAAAATTTTAACGAATGTTTGAATTTTTAAGTAAAATAAATACTCGTATAATACAAAATTTAATTAAATTTTTTTTAGTTTTCAGATTGTACCGTTCTGAATTATATGTTTTTTAGTTCAATTAAATAAATAAAACTATAAAAAATTTGTACTTCTTTTAATGGAAAAATATGTATCGTAACGTATAATATTATGGTTTGTATACAAAGAATTGAATACGATTTTTCAACGAAACAATAATAATGAATATATAACAACATTACTCCAGATTATACTACAATAACTTCGATAAAAAACTCGTGTACACTTCACTGAATTTTGCGTTAACATTGATGCAGACAAAAACCACTTAAATTTTTTGTATCGTAACCCGTCCTTTTTTTTTCTTATACTTTCGGACCTTTGGTCAATACTCTCGATCACTACCATCTTTTACACTTAATATAGTACTACTAGAGTGCTATCCAAAAATCAAAGCAGAACAAAAAAGTTTAAATTTGTCATTGCTTTTTACATTTTTAACAACAAAAAAGGCGAACGGACGTTACGTGCACGACCATGGAAACGCCCATGTGTACTTTCCAGGGCTCACTACGTGGAGGTTGCAGGATTAAATTAATTTTTATGTATACTAGTAAGCCCGTGTGGCGTTAAAACGTCCAAATTAAACATACCTAGATTTCATTTTAAGCTATTGAATAGATTTTCAACTGATCAAAATTGAAATGAAATTAATTTTGGTCTTTTGCAATATACGCGGTATTTCTTATAAAATTTTAGTGAACATTTTTAGAAAATTAAAAAATTTTAGAAATCTTTTTTCAACTGCAAGAAATAATTCCAGTATCACTTTAGTATTGAATAAATCAATTTATAGTCTTAGCTGTGAAATTATAAAAGATTATTCGTAAGACTAACAGTTTCATAGCTATTAGCCGATAGGTGGCGCTACATACCTCACATATTTTTAGGCATATGCTGAATATAAGAAAAGACAAAGCAACATAACAACAAATATATGCACACTTTGACTCGCTTTAACTTAAAAAATATAAAGTTTTAAGAAATAAATAGTCAAGTTTGCACATCTACAGGTCTAAACCAACGAACCATACTAAATTAAGAATGATTTGACTTGTACTTAAAAAGCCTTACGCCGAACAAAATTTGCATTTGCGTAATAAATATAAGATTTTCTTAAATTGGTGCTTTTAAAATTTTTTTCTTCATTTTGAATTTTTAAGTTTTTGGACTCAAAATTTTTAAGTTCAAAGTTTTGTAGGAGCAACAAATCAAAGATTTATTGCAAAGTTTCTCCATTTGATAATTTAAGCAGATCCAAAGTGTTAAAATTTTGGGAGATACCTGGTAGCTCAAATTGTTCAGCTGCTTGAATAATCTCCGGTAAATCTTTAACTTTCTTAAACTCCTTAGGCCTTAACACATTTTTATATCTAGTTTGATAACAATTAAAAATAATAATTATCAAAGAATCAACGCGAACCGCTGCAGATATAAGTAATAACATTGAACAAAATCCTCCCATACCTAACGAGACACAACAAGAAGCTAACAATCTAGATCAAACACAACCCCTGACTGATAACCATGTCCCTTATAGTGATGTAGAGGAAATATTTTACCAGCAACACAATATATACAGAGATATTAATCCTGTAATGAGACCAACAATACCAAAACTCAACACCTCCGTTAATCTGAGCAAAGTTATTCAGTATGTCAACGACGTGGTAATTGCAAGAGAAATCACTCAAATAAACACATTAGGTGAACTTAACTGCCTCATCTATACAGCGGCGGCCACAATTTCGATAAAAATGGGCCATAACATAAGACATACAGTCAGAAGACAAAGGGAACCTAGAGAAAACTTAACGCTTAAGAGAATCGCATTAAAAATAAAGGAATTAAGAAGTGATATAGAAAGACTAAAAAAGTATATAAGCGGAACTCATTCAAGAAGGCTTCGCCAAAATGCGAAGAATCTATGAAAGGCATAACAGGCACTCACGATACGAACTCAACAATTCAAATCCATTATTAATAATGGACACCGTAAAGCAAAAACTGTCGGTTCAAACTGCAAAGCAACGCAAATACAAGCTGTCAAATCAGAGACGAGAAAATAACAAATTGTTCAAAACCAACGAAAAGAACTTTTACCGTACACTGAGAACCACAATGGATGCTGATGAAGGCAAATTACCAACCAAAGACGACACAGAGCAGTACTGGTCATCATTATGGTCAAACCAAGCAACACACAATAAAAATGCTGAATGGATCAAACTCGAAAAACTTAATTACCAGTCTTTGGAAAACATGCCGAATCATATTTTTACAGTACAACAAGTTAAACAAATTATATCCAAAACCCACAATTGGAAAGCACCTGGATTGGATAAGATTCAAAATTTTTGGTTCAAAAGACTGACAGCAGTGCACGAAAAGCTTACTTTGCTATTGAATGACTGCCTACACGATCCTGATAAGTTTCCATCTTATCTTACAAATGGAATAACATACCTCCTACCAAAAAGCAAAGGCTTTGAAAACAACCCTGCAAATGGAAGGCCAATTACATGCCTACCAACTATGTACAAAATTATGACTGCCTGTCTCAATTTTCTAATATACGATCATGTCACACGCAACAATATATTATGCGAAGAGCAGAAAGGATGCAGTAAAAACGCGAAAGGCTGTAAAGAACAACTTACTATCGACCAGATTATTTTGGAGCATACAACAAGCCGTAGTAAGAACCTGCACACCTGTTTCATCGACTATCAAAAGGCCTTTGATAGTATTCCACATACTTGGCTGATAGAAGTATTGGAAATTTATAAGATCCACCCGAGGATTACAAATTTTCTAAAACGCAACATGGAACAATGGAGAACAAAAATTGAAATAAGATCAAAATCTGAACAGATCCGAACATCAAACATTAAGATTAAGTGTGGTATATTCCAAGGAGACTGTCTATCACCACTCTGGTTTTGTCTGGCACTTAATCCTCTTAGTAACCTCCTAATAAAGAGCAAATATGGAGTTAGGGTAAGAACCAACGCCGACCTGGAAATATTGAGCCACCTTCTATACATGGATGATCTTAAAATCTATGCATCATCCAAACAACACCTAGACCAACTAGTTAAAATAGTCTCAGTCATGGCAGAATAACCAGGTAGGGTAAAGAGATTCACCACACCGACAGCTAATGTCAAAATCACAAAATACAAGGCTGCCATATCTTCAAAGAAAAATCCATGATTGTATCAATAAGGGTATTCACAGTTCCGTGATTTTCAGTGTGGCTAAAGGCCCAGTTATAATAGACGTAATGTAAAGTAACGTAATGTTGTCAACTGTCATCGCGACGGGACGTAATGTAAGAAAACGTTGTAGCAATTATAATAGGCAGTAGCCAGGCAGTTGTTTGTCGTAAATAATTGTACGTTCCGGTACAAATACAACTAAAACTTCGTCATCCATAGCTGTGGATACATAAAACTATCACATTAATAACGAAAACTCAACAAAAAGCTTAGTTCAACAATATAAAATAGCGCAATACTCGAATCTAACCTCAATGCTTAGTTGTTCTTTGAACAGACGTAATGTAAAGTAACGTAGAAATCGAAATCCAACGGATCTTTACGTCCCGTTACATTACGTTACGTTTATTATAATCACTTGTATAAGAAAGTATTGTTTGAAACAATAAGTGAAAGAACACACTGCTCAATTGGCATTAGACCACATTACGTTACGTCTATTATAACTGGGCCTTAAGAAACCCCTTAGTATTAATACCACACTTTACCAAACTGTTTTTATATACTTATGTTGTTGTTTTACATGAAAGCTCTACAAACCAAAACTTTGGTAGTTTTAAGTAGCCCAATGATATGTTTGATGAACGTGGTTCTTAAAGTTCCATAAACAGGTATTGCTTTATGTGTTTTTACAGCACCCTATAGGAACAAATTAGCTTGTTTTTAAAAACAACTAATTAAAAAACTAATTTAAAATAAACAAGTTTATGAACTAATTTGAAATATATTAAAGTGGCATTCACTTCAATTTTGAATAGTTTTTATGGAATTATATATGAAGTTTGATTGAAGTTTGATTATATGTCTGATTTTGACATGTTTTTATTGCAAATTTTTATTAGATTACAAGTTTATATATATTTAACCATGCTATTTCATCAAATTATGTTTGATTTAGGCTTTCACTAAAATGAATTTATGTATTATTTTTCAAAAAAATAAGATAAATGGTCTCTTTGATGTATAGAAATTTAAAATTTTTATGCTTTTCATTTCATCTTCAGTAGGTGGAATATTAACTAGTTTTCAATTGATTTATTTAAAAGTAATTAAAAAAAATTATTTAAATTTAACTAATTTAAAAAGTAGTTGAAAATATATGCAGTTTTCAATTGGTTTATTTTAAAGTTGTTAAAAAATAATTTAAACTCAACTAATTTATTAAGTAGTTGAAAAAATATGCAGACAAAAGTCAATTGACTTATTTAGCGGAAAAAGTTAGAATTTCAACTAGTTGTGGTTTAAAAAAACTACTTTTTCAACTACTTTTAAACTAGTTGATTTTCCTACAGGGCAGTTTGACTGTTTCTTTGTATTTCGTTTGTTTTCCAATAAGCCAATTAGTTGTGTATGTGTTTTTTGTGTGCATGTATTTTCACATGTGATGTAGGCTGCACATTTATGCGCACTTAGAGCGGAATTTGTTAAATGTTATTCTTTGTACTAAACTGGAAAACGGGGAAGTACAAATTTTTATTTTTAAGTAAAATTTGAGCAGTGTCTTAGCATTAGCTGATGTAATAAGGTAGATTGAGACATTCGCTCTAATTTCATTGTTTCAAACAGTCGCGCTTTTGTGTTTTTAATTTTTTTTTAAATTAATATTTATATTAAAATTAACAATTAAAAAAAATAAACAAAAAATAATGGACAATACTAAATTAGTGAAAATAAATCTTTAAAATCACATAAAAACTTATTTGTTTCACTAAATATACATTTATTCTTACTTTATCCCATTTACCCTAGCATAAATTCCCCTCAAGCATTTGTCTCCCAATAATCAACAATACTGTAAAGTAGCACCGCTAAAATTAATTTTGACATTAGCTGTCGGTGTGGTGAATCTCTTTACCCTACCTGGTTATTCTGCCATGGTCTCAGTATTCAGTGATGACATAAACATGAAGTTCGGTTTGGATAAATGTAAGACAGTATGTCAAACAAGACAGTGTATCACTAGAGGAAAGGTGACTAAAACACAACACAATAACCCTACCTGGTTATTCTGCCATGGTCTCAGTATTCAGTGATGACATAAACATGAAGTTCAGTTTGGATAAATGTAAGACAGTATGTCAAACAAGACAGTGTATCACTAGAGGAAAGGTGACTAAAACACAAGATCAAGATATTCAAAATATTAAAGAAATGGAGGAAAATGAAGTCTATAAGTACTTGGGCATGGTTCAAAATAACCGTATCGATAAGAAAGCTGTTAAGAACAACCTAACTAGTGAGTTTAAGTCACGCATGCATAAAATAGCAAAGACCAACCTCAGTGGAAAGCATGTCATAAAAGCTATTAATACATATGCCCTCCCTATATTAACATATAGCTTCGGTATAATAAAATGGAGTACCACTGAACTCCAAGCATTGCAAAGGAAAATTCGAACAATGCTCACATCCTATAAACTTCACCACCCAAAATCATGCTGTGAAAGAATGATCACATCCAGGAGAGAAGGAGGAAGAGGTCTCACAGACATACAAAACTTCATGACAACCAGATCCAGTCACTTAGGAATTACTTTTACCAAAAATCTACAAGATCAAACCTAATTAAAATCTTAAATGAAATAGACAAAAATTTAACACCATTAAACTTAGAGGGGGGTTTCGAAAGGCGAGCAATCGACAAAGATCAAAGGGCACAAATGTGGTCAATCAAACCGATACATGGACAGTACTATAGATCCATTAATAACGATAATGTTGACAAACTGTTATCACACAGATGGTTATTAAATGGTGAATTATATGGTGAAACTGAAGCATTCATGATAGCGATACAAGACCGAGTAATCCCCACTAAATCCTACAAGAAACATGTTATGAAAGACCCAAACATACAAGAAGATACTTGCCGTAGATGCGGGATCCTACCAGAGACGATAGACCACATCGTATCAGCCTGTAAATGTCTAGCTCAAACAGAATATACGAAAAGACATAACAACGTCGCCAAAATCCTACATAAAAAACTTCTTGAAAAGCACAAAATTCCAGTAGAAAACACACCTTATTATAAATATGAGCCCTCACCAGTAGTAGAAAATGACAACGCTAAAATTTACTATGATCGTACAATACACACTGACCACACAAGGCTTCATAACCGACCAGATCTCACAATCGTCGATAAAAAACAGCACAAGGCTGTCTTCATCGACGTGGCGATTCCAGCTAACAGGAACATCAGCCGTACTTATAACGAAAAGCGAAGTAGATACGCAGAGTTGGCTGTAGAAATAAAACGAGCCTGGAACTTGAAGGAAGTAAAAATTATACCAATCATCATCAGTGCCGAAGGAATAATCGACAAGCAACTAAAAGAAGATATAAAAATACTAGGACTGAAACAACACACAATAGATGCTATGCAGAAAGCTGTTATTCTCGATACCTGTCACCTTACCAGAAACTTTATGAATATTAATTAAACAAAAAGGTTAAACATATTTTGTTATGGGCTAAGGCTCCCAAAACATGTTAATTGCAACCCAATATGGAGAAATGATTAAAATAATAATAATAATAATAATAATAATAATAATAATAATAATAATAATAATAATAATAATAATAATAATAATAATAATAATAATAATAATAATAATAATAATAATAATAATAATAATAATAATAATAATAATAATAATAATAATAATAATAATAATAATAATAATAATAATAATAATAATAATAATAATAATAATAATAATAATAATAATAATAATAATAATAATAATAATAATAATAATAATAATAATAATAATAATAATAATAATAATAATAATAATAATAATAATAATAATAATAATAATAATAATAATAATAATAATAATAATAATAATAATAATAATAATAATAATAATAATAATAATAATAATAATAATAATAATAATAATAATAATAATAATAATAATAATAATAATAATAATAATAATAATAATAATAATAATAATAATAATAATAATAATAATAATAATAATAATAATAATAATAATAATAATAATAATAATAATAATAATAATAATAATAATAATAATAATAATAATAATAATAATAATAATAATAATAATAATAATAATAATAATAATAATAATAATAATAATAATAATAATAATAATAATAATAATAATAATAATAATAATAATAATAATAATAATAATAATAATAATAATAATAATAATAATAATAATAATAATAATAATAATAATAATAATAATAATAATAATAATAATAATAATAATAATAATAATAATAATAATAATAATAATAATAATAATAATAATAATAATAATAATAATAATAATAATAATAATAATAATAATAATAATAATAATAATAATAATAATAATAATAATAATAATAATAATAATAATAATAATAATAATAATAATTATAATAATAATAATAATAATAATAATAATAATAATAATAATAATAATAATAATAATAATAATAATAATAATAATAATAATAATAATAATAATAATAATAATAATAATAATAATAATAATAATAATAATAATAATAATAATAATAATAATAATAATAATAATAATAATAATAATAATAATAATAATAATAATAATAATAATAATAATAATAATAATAATAATAATAATAATAATAATAATAATAATAATAATAATAATAATAATAATAATAATAATAATAATAATAATAATAATAATAATAATAATAATAATAATAATAATAATAATAATAATAATAATAATAATAATAATAATAATAATAATAATAATAATAATAATAATAATAATAATAATAATAATAATAATAATAATAATAATAATAATAATAATAATAATAATAATAATAATAATAATAATAATAATAATAATAATAATAATAATAATAATAATAATAATAATAATAATAATAATAATAATAATAATAATAATAATAATAATAATAATAATAATAATAATAATAATAATAATAATAATAATAATAATAATAATAATAATAATAATAATAATAATAATAATAATAATAACAATAATAATAATAATAATAATAATAATGATAATAATAATAATAATAATAATAATAATAATAATAATAATAATAATAATAATAATAATAATAATAATAATAATAATAATAATAATAATAATAATAATAATAATAATAATAATGATAATAATAATATTAATAATAATAATGATAATAATAATAATATTAATAATAGTATTATTAACCTCACTTAAAAGTAAAGAGGATGTTTTTAAAATTTAAAAAATAGACATCTTAGCATTAAAATTATAACCTGCTACATTCCTTCCAACTGTAGCAATGTGTTTTTCAAATGTTTTTCATCTGAATATCTTAGCCACTGTTAAGAAAAACATGTGTTTTTGAACACGCTTGTAGAGGGCTAAGGAAATAGCTGAACAAGAAAATAAAAGTACGGGAATGCTCTTATTTGTAAATTAAGTGTTCAAAAATCGATGGCAGCTATTATAAATACGAAAAAATATTTTTTTCTCCAGATACCCTTAAAATAATCCCTAAATATAGCAAAACTTGCTTTTAAAATATGTGCTTAAAGTGCTTAAAAACAACAAAACAATCTCTTAAAGCAGCTTTTATTTATCTTATTACTTCACGGTAAAAAAACAAACATAAGAACCAGGGACCATAATCATTATGAGAAATTTGATACAAGCTCAAGAATTAATCATTATTTTAAGATTTTTATTTGTCTTCTCAAAAATAAAAATCGCTTTCGGATTCTTATTGTTTTGCTTAGAAATAAAAATCTTGTTTTGACTTATATTTTTTCCTTCAGAAATAAACATCGTTTTTTGATATTTTTTTTTCTTTTTTGCTAAGAAATATAAATTATTAGTTGGTTCTTAAAACATAGTTCGGAAATTGAAATCAGCCCTATCGTGAATAATTTTTCACGCGGAATCGATAAAGGGAGCTTTCATTTTTAAGATACAGCTCAAGAATATTTTGAAAATTTTTAATGCAAATTTGTTCATCAGTGCATTATCAACAAATTTGCATTAAAAATTTCAAGCTTTATCTTAAAAATCAAAACTCTCTTTTTCGTGAAAAAATTAGTTATTGGATTTTACATGCACATTTTTATATCTGAGCAAAAACATTATAAACACAAAACAATTTTGATTTCTGAGCAAATAATTGGGTATCATAAAATGACTTTTATTTTTTGAACAAAAAAAAATAAACTCAAAAAATTTTGTTGAGATTTTTATTTCTGAGCAAAAAAATTAAAATCAAAACAAATTTTTATTTCTTAGCAAAAATATAAAAATCGGAAAACGATTTATATTTTGGAAGACAAGAAATAAATATCAAAAACTGATTTTTTTGTTTGAGTAAATAATAATATCAAAATATGATTTTTATTTCTGAGCAATATAATAAAAATCCAAAACGATTTATATTTTTGAGGAAAATATGTAGTATAAATCAAAAATGGATTTTTATATCTGAGCAAAAAAATAAAAATCAGCTTATAATAATTATTTTTTTATTTGTATTTATAACGCTTATAAAATAAGAATTAATAATGATTGGAAAATGCAATACAAATCGCAACAATTCATTAAAATTTGCGAAATAATCATTATTTTCGTTCCCTTATAAGAGCAGAACAAATAATTAAAATATAACAGTATTAAAAACAATTATATATTGAAAATTAAAATCTACAAGCACCAAATTATTTGCATATGTTGCTGTAACAATAAACATTTGTAATAAGTTTTCGAATAAACTACACCTATTCGCATTGCACATTGAAAAACTTCTCTCTACCTCAACTGAAGTTATTGGTACGTTTCAATAAGTACAGTTTTTTTTTTAGTTTCGGTCTGTAAATTGACTAGCATTTTTTTCCATGATTTTTTTCTAAAAATATCAAACTTTTCTCTTGTCAGAAACACAGTCACGTTTATCAATAGCTTTTTTTGCTTCTTGGACTATTTTTATTTGATTACCCAGAATTAAACTATATGCTTGAAGTCACTTGATGACCCCAGTTAAGCTAGAAAAGTTAGATGTTATATAACTAAGTTTCAAACGTTATATTTTGTTCTTTGAATAATTCTTGCATAACTTTCGCCGACTGTGAATCTTCTGCATCCAACATATTGGCAATGCGTTCCATTTTTAACAGTTTTCTGCATAATAATCTGCTGCGTGTAGCCAAGTTCCCCATCGCGTAGTGACTGGTTGTGGCAGCAAAGGCAGTTCCGGCTCTATCTCTCTAAAAATTTCCAACCGTGAGGGTGCTTTTAGAAAAGGTTTTTTGCTGCTTGCTACGAGTCGGCCAACATTTGGGAAATAACTGCGAATTTCCTCACAAATCCTATGCAATGCATGTGCCAAACACGTCACATGAGTTATTTTATACAGGTAATGGAGAACTTTGTGAATTAAAACGTCGTTTTAAGTTGTAGAAGTGTAAAATTTTGCGAAATATGTATTTTGATAAGGTGTATCATAATCAGTCAAAAAGTCGATTTTGAATTTTTTGTAACCTACGGCTTGTTTTTTTTTTCATATGAAGATATGATTATTTTGTATTTAATATATTTTGAAGAGAATATAAAAATTACATGTTTAAGATTCATTTATAAATAAGCTGAGCTAAGCCACTCATTTTTAAATAGTATGTTGTACCCGTTGCTGTAAGGAAGTGTTCATATTACGCAAATATTTTAATGTGAAAAACAAATGCATATTGTACGAATACATTTACTAATCATCGTAATACCAAATTAGGAAAAAAAACCCTCTGCTCAGCTGGGGTTTGAACCACGGTTGTTTAGATTATGGGCCACGAACTCTGTAAGTAGGCTACGGCCACCTTGCAGTCATACATTTACTTTTTTTTATTCGGTTATTGTTCGACAAACCAGTCTGAACGATTTCAGTAGTAAATTTTTTAAACTCAACTAAAACTTCGTACCTCCTACGAATAATGAGTACGGTCAACCTACGAATGAATTTTTTAGTAAATACTGCGAATGTAATGAAAGAAATTACGAAGTTATTCCTACGAGAAATCGACGAATAATAAGGTATGATATCCCTTATAAGTTGGAGATCATTCTTCGTTGCAACAGATAGCAAGGGGCGTTTAATTTAATAACGGATATAAACTTTGTCGATATGTAAATTTATGTTTGAAAGTCATTGTAAACAAGTAAAAGACTAAGTAAATACATTTTAAAAAAAAAAATAATGTTTTCCCAAAAGTTGGCTATATTTCTATCATAAATATGTTAGAATTTGTTTCTATCATAAATAATTTATAATTTTTTTAAATTTTTCCTAAACTTAATAAAATGACAAACAATTCTGCAGCATTTAAATTTAAGAAAGTTGCAGCGATCTAAGTGAGAGCAAAGCTTATAATTCAAAAACGAAAGAAAAATAATTAAATTTAATAAAGTAGGCCAATAAGCAAACGATTTTACATAAGAATTTATTATTGTCAAAAGTTTTTTATGTAATAAACGTAAATAAGAAACTCGATTTGAAACAACCATTTTTTTTACTTCTTAAAATTCATATTATTTAGAAGCGCCCACCCAGTTTGACTTTTTTGGACTTTTTTTCAAGTCACGTGCTTAGGGGTCGTCCATAAACTACATTACTGATTTTCCGGTTTTTTTTTACCCCCCCTCCCCCTGCGTTGCTTTTCGTAGTGCTTTTCAGAACCCCTCCCCCCCATAAAGTAACTTGACATATGAAATAAATTTATTCGAATGATTATATATTTTGACTAGCTCTGACAATTTTCACTAGTATTAGTGACTAGTATGATTAGATACATTAAAGGAACAATTGGAAAAAAATCAATAATTAATATCATCTGTAAAAGCTATTCCATCTGCGATCAAAGATTCGATGCTCTCAATCACTGGGATAGAAGAAGCTGGTAGCTTTGTTGAGGATTCTTCAAAATAGAATTTTTCATCGGATTCTACGTCGACCCATTCAGGTGAATTCTCATTTCTAACGCAAAGAAATTCACCTGGTCTTTGACAGAGTACCCTTAAAGGCTGCACCCGAGCTGCACCAAGTTCTGTGTTTTTGTGTAAATGCTTTCTGAAAATTGATTTATTTAAATGGTATTTTTTATTCCGATTTATTGTAAACGATATAATAAACTTAATTCATAGAAGTTTTAAAAACGAAATACAAGCCGCAGGTAGGACACGACCTTGAACCGATTTCTTCTTTTTGAAAAGGACAGTACATGTCATACGGTATCTCCTTTGATCAAGAACATTCAGGCCTTAACGTCAAAGCCTGTCGCAAAAGCAAAGACCCAAATTTTTCAGACGTGTGCTGAGATGGTGAAGGAATACCAAAAGGTTCCTGTGTCGAGGGAAAAGGTGGTGGAAGAAATCGTTGAAACAAAAGTTAACCATCAATTAAGACGATCAAACATAAACATGTAAGGTTAAAAATTTTTGAAATGATTGTGTTATTAATTAGAGGTTTTTCGTCGATTTTTTTAATTTTTGGTAACGTTACAATATCTAAACACCTCCCCCCCCCTACCGTTACTTATCGTAGTGCATTTCAAAACCCCTCCCTCCCCCTAAATTGGTAACGTAGTTTATGGACGACCCCTTATATTAAACCAGGATTCATAATCAAGCCTTGCAGGGAGGCTCTGGAATCTGTTAAGAAAATGTATGAAACCCAAAACAAATCTTATATACACGCACCTCTTTATTTATTTATTCATACATTTTGAATTAAAAAAATACATTTATTAAATCATTCGGATTATAGGTATGTTTCCGTACTTGATTGTAGGAACTTGCAAGCTGCTTGAACTGATTCATGTTAGAAAAAGAAATAAGTAGATTGGTGTCAATGCAGTGTGAGATCCGGTGAAAAATATCTCCCTAAGCATGCGGGGAACATTTCGAGAATAGCGACAACTCAAATTTTGATTTTTTTCGAATGATATGGATTTTGAGCTTCTAAATCCACATCTGAAAAATTTCAGTCCGCTAGAAATTGGTTTAGGAGTTAAAGGCTTCCAAAGTTAAAAAATGGCCTAAAAATTTAGTTTGTTTTCTCAGTTTTACAACAAAAAAATATTGTTTAATATAAGGAAATTTTTGTGTTCTTATTTTAAAAGTAGAAAATCCGAGGGCTCAATGGTAATTAATGCGATTTCATTTAAGGATATAGGCCTCACATTATTTAATTTATTAAACTATTAAGAATATTTGCTTTAGCAAAAAATTACTGAAATGTATTGCATAAAATAAAATATTTATTTTTAACTTTCAAGCAGTGTAGGGAAGCGCAAAATTGAATGGCCACTTGATTTTTTTATTTTATTTTGAAATCAATTTAAAATTATAAAAAAATCGTTAAGATCGAAAAACATACATTTATAGCGAAATATGCGAAAATACGTATTTATTGCATATTATGCAAAAATTTGTGCTAACAAATGTAGCTTAAATACTTTGTTTTTATGTAAGTCACATTTGTATTCAATCTATTTCACGATATCATGTAACAAAAGAACCTGCTTTGCATATTTTTGGTTGCACAGGTAAGAATCATTTTATGCTTTAGATGACTCAGATGGCTCTAAAGATGAATCCATACCACCCTGTAAAAAAAAAGTATAAATAAGTTAGGAATTATCTGAAAAAATTTTTCTTCTACTTAAGCCTTACTTAAAAAATTTTCAAAAGTGGATTAAAATTTATTTTTCTTTCAAAGAAGCAAAAATCTAGTTTTATCAATAAAACTTTGAAAATAGTATACAATATTTGGAATAAATTTTTGGCATTACATTAGCTTCATTTTTGACGAAGAAAGTAAAGAGATATTTTTCATAGTTTCCGAGCAATGACGCAAAATTTTGTAAAATTTTGGTTGAAAAATAACATTTTTTTACATTTCATCCCAGAAGTTGTTCTATGCCCCATAATGTACAAGGCTATTCTTTGGCAAACATTTCTCTACACTTTGTTCCAAAAAAGTATATGAATTTATAAGGGTGGCCATCCTTAACCAACCAAACTTGAATAGCATTTAAAACAAAACAGAGGCTAACTTTTCGAAACCCTTTGGCAAATCGTCTCTATTTGATGTCACATTGTTTTGGAATTTTCTGCGAACCCCGTGATAAACCTCAAATTATGTCACAGTCAATTTGTTGAGTCTCAAATGTTAAATTTATTTGAAATCATATCCATATAATTATATATATTTCTAATTTCTATATGTTGAGGCTGACATTTTTTCATGGAAATACTTGGAACATAGTAAGTGACGAAGCACTTTCAAAACTCAGAATTCAGATATTGCATTTTATTACGCGAACATCAATTCAAAATTCTTTAACCCACAAAAGAGTAGATATTGTTGTTTTGTTTTTGTTCTTGTTTTTTCCATATGCATGCGACCACTTTCTAAGATGCAAATTTTTTATTTTAGTTTTTGTTAGAAGCCAAATCCTTGGTAAAGCACAAAGCATAACAAAGGAGCGCGTGTGTCCCAAAAGCTATTTAAACACCTTCTACGCCCTTGCAAAGAGAGGCAGGAGCAGCAACTATCAATGGAAACATTTTAAGCTTAAAAGTGGCTAATCAGTATAAGGATAAAAGGATATTAACGAAATTTCCCCTCACGGATACAGTGAATGCAACAATTTTCTCCTACTTGTCCAATGGCATGGAAAGAGAATGAAAGCATAAAGAGAAAGAGAAAGAATTTTGTTACAATGTCTCAGAATAGCAAAGTGAGCAAGCATGCGTGATTGTTGCGTTGAGAAAGCTTTTATTTTGACTGGAAACAAGGATTTGAAATTTCTTAAAAATGTTTCTCTCAAAAGCACACAAGCTATTAAGCAACACCAGCAACAGGCTGGTTAAACGACACAGAGAATCATGCAAATTAAAGTTGGTTTAGTTAAGTTCAGGTGCTGGCATAAAGTTCAGGCATGCCGTTAATGCAATGTTACAAATAACTTGAGGCACTCTGCTCGACGTGGTTTCTTCATGTTAGCTACAAGGCTTTTTTTTACTTTGGTTTGAAAAGTGACTGTCTGGCAGTTTTTCTCAATTGAAGTAGGGAATGTAGGTAATAAAATGAGGTCCGTGAAAAAATCGCGTGCTCACCTGAGTTAAATATTTTTTAAATTTTAACAGAAGTTTACGAATCTTTGAAAAAATAAATCTTCATTAATTCTTCGGCCCTTCAGAGTTATATATATTTCGGCCCTGAGTTAAATATTTTTTAAATTTTAACAGAAGTTTACGAATTTTTGACAAAATAAATCCTAATTAATTCTTGGGCCCTTCAGAGTTATATAGTTATAACAGAGACAAGTGGATTCAAGATAATATTTGTTTTAGTTAATTGAAAAACTAGTTAGGAATTATCTTCGACAGGACCGAAGTTCAAATACCCGCACTGCAGTATTTTATATTATTAGCAGTCTTAAATGTTGTATTATTTTGATAACGTCACTTCTATTGGTCTCGATTTTTATCCAAATACATCACATTTGAAACCTGCAGTTATTTTGATTTATTTATTGTCGGCCTCTGTAGTCTAGTGGAGAGTGCGCTAGACTATTAACCCAGAGGTCCCTGGTTCGAATCCGGGTTCGGGCATGGTTCTTTTCACTTTCTTTGTTCTTACCTACATTTAAAGAATTATGAAAAACTCAAAATCCACAATTAAATTGTGGAAAATGTGGAATTGAAGAACAGGAACAACTAAGGACTGGAAATGCTTGCCAAGGTTAAGGCATAACACTAGCCTCGGTTACAAGTAATTCAAATTGTCTTTCATGGTTGTTTCGCCTTATCCAATAATGCACGTATGGTTATAATCAATTCCTCTAAATAAATCTATCCCTTTCCTTTCAGGTCAAATACCAAACCTTGTTTGTATAAGGCGCTTGCCTTGGTTCCTTGATCTTTAAATAAAAAAAAAAAGCTTTTGTGTACAACATCTGGTTCAAACATTATTTTTTTTTTACTTTTAAAAGGTTTTACTATTATGATTACGTAATTTGTATGGAAGGTGGGTGGAATTTTCAGGTTTGAAAAATATTAAGCCATTATAGAAATTTTTGTGGATTTTATGGGGATTTTACTGATTTCATGAAGTCACTTTGTATAGGAGGTTGCTATGGTCTTCATTAGAATTTTCCAATATCATACTTAAAGAGCATATTCATTGTTTAAGATTATGTGCAAAATTTTAAGTCATTAGATTAATTTTTGCGGAACTGAACGAGATTTTACCGTTTTTGTAAACTCACTTTGCTTGGAGGTAGACGTGATTTTTATGCGACTTCAACAAATTTCATACTAAAAGTGCATATTAAAGGTTAAAGCTTATGTGCAAAATTTGAAGTCATTAGGGTGGTAGGCGTGCTTTTCATCCGATTTGGCTCATTTTTGAACTTGACCTCCATTTTTTAATAAAATGCTTATATATTTAATTTCGTTACGATAGCTATTAAATTACAGCTGTTACCGTTATCACAGACAGACAGACGCACAGATGGACAGACGGACAAGGCTAAGTTGACTCAGGAGCTGCTGCTGATCAAGAATATATATACTTTTCTATACCAGCCACGCCTCCTTATCAGCGTTACAAACGGAGTGACAAAGTTAGCGGCAACATTTTAAGGACGGAAAAATTTTGAAGGGCTGAAAAATTTTGAATAAAACAAAAAGTTAGAAACGGAATCCAATTGGCTGCAGCAGAATTGACTGGGTGGCAAAATATTTTCGCAGCTAATTTATAAAGAAACTCAATATAAATCAATAAACTAGTTTGACGAGTGCTTTAAATGTTGAGCGATAAATGTTTAAGGAAATCTAACTAGCAAAAACTTCGCTTACAGAAAAAATTGTGTCACGGCTACCCTAGTTTACCCTAACGTCTTACCTGTTTCATCTAAATAGATTTCTGTTTACCCTAACTACCTACCAGTTTCATCTAAATAGATTTCTACGAACACTTTCCACATTTTATAAAGAACTGGAACTGACATTACTTGACGTCGACAAAATGGATTGACGTTCATTTTATTTGAAATTCTTCGAAGGTGCTTGATTGTTATGCACTTTAAAGTTGCACAAATGAAAAACCATTCATTTCGAAATGAGTTGGTGAAAGGTTAAACATGTAAAAGCCATTATGTCACCAAAATCAAGTATCTAAGAAAGCTCTATAATCTTTCATCAAGAAAATAATCAATAGCTTTTCTTTAGTGCGTTATTGTTTAATATTGAGTGTAAGTTTTTTGTTTGAAATTTCTGAAAATTTAAATTATATTTCATTATTTTTCTATTATATAAATGTGAACATCTTTGACCTATTTTCTAACAAATGCCCTGACATCGTCGACCAAAGCAAAAACAACTTTTAACAGTAAAGTGCTTCTTTAAATTTTTTCCTAAGCCTTGCTTGCACATTTTAAATATATACATCTATATTTTCTTTTTTCCTTTTCTCGAATGCACCAAACTCTATTTTAGCTCTTCAGGAAAGAAGTTTTCTTTCAAAACCGGATGTTTGTATAACAGCATTTGTTGCTGATGCAAAGTATTTTATTCTGCTTTCAGTTTTGCCACTAAATGGTTCATACAAACATTCATGCGAGAAAGAGAAGTACGGCATGAGAGAGATGAAAATGATGCAAAAAATAATATACAAGTTTTTTGCTTTAGTTTAAATGCAGAAAATTGCATTTAAAATAAATTTGATTGTCAGCGATAATCCTGCATAAAAGAAAGAGGAAGAAATTTTTTCGCATTTGCTACGAATTGATTTGGAATACTTAACTTAAATTGTGAACGCCGAAAATATGCAATCATTTGCACATTTTCAGTTTAAATAAGAAGGAATTAAGCTTCAATTCTGTCGTTTAATATGAGATTCACACGCTATATTATAGCTATACACATTTACACTAACGCAATACTATGTGGGTGTTAGTTTGAAAGCATGTTTGGGTGTGTGCGTGTGTGTTGGTGTGTGTCTACGTAAGTGTTGACAGTTGGCAGCGAGTGTAATTTTCCATTGTTTGACTGCACAATAGTGACAATTTATTTACAAATGAAAACAGTGAAGGAAAACACACAAATATTTGATTTTAGTATTTTTGTTGTAATTAAGTGTGAAATTATTTGGAATAAAAATAATACGGCGTGGTAAATGGAGTAAAAAAGAAACATTTTTCATTAACTGGTTTAATTTTAGTGCAAACAAATTTTTGGTAAAATTATAATAAATTGCATAAAACTCTTCATGTGCCATTCAATTATTGAACATTTAATTAAACGACATTGAGCATTTCAACTGTCGACATTCATGGTATGTGAGTGATTAGAAGTCAGCTTCTATAACTAATTTGCCAAAATCGAAACAGCTTAATACTTGTTTCAGTGGAATATTTCATCATAATACATTTTTTTTTTGCACACAATTATGTTTAAAATTCAAGGATCATTAAACTTTACAAATGAGGTTTGAGAGGCTCCATTTGTAATTGATTCACTTCATACCTATCAAATATATCTCAAATAGTAGGGGTACTTAATTGTATTGGTGTTCCTCAAGGATCTGTCCTTGGAACCGATATTATCAATACATATATAATAAAATTGCCAAAAAAAGCAGATGCTTCGCTGGACACACGAGAGAAGCGAAGCATTTTTGCATTTTCATACGTTTGATGCGTTTGTAGTGGAGTTTTTAATTAAAAAATTTTTAAATTGAAAAATTTTAAATACCTTAAAAAATGTTAACTTTAAAAAAAATCCAGTAAATTATATTATTTAACATTATTATTTTACATTAATTTTTAATTATTTTTGTAAATGTTAATGAAATTATTGTGTTTTAATATCTAAAATAACAAACTTATTTTATATAGATATTATGTCATCATATTTCTAGCATATATTGCATCAATAATTGTCCTAATCGTGGTGTGCAAATATTTGGATCGCTTATCATTCCCAAATTATATTTGTCAAGACAAAATTGTTTAATTCCTAAAATTTTTATGAAATTGTTTTTTTTTTTATATATATCAAAAGTATAGTCTTTCTGACGTTATTTTCACTTCTACAGCCGTTTTAGTAGGTGTCGAGCCACAGTGTGTCATCTAGATTTATTCTCCTTATACTCATTTATTTCGAAACTATTTTTTTCGGCATGGTGTTGTAGGATAACAAAAACTATTCAGCCGAATCATCTGAAATTAAAATATGCTATTCATAACATCAGTGGCTATCGCTGGAACTAGAATCAAAGTTTTATTTAAAAAACATCGTATATTTTACACTTAATAACTGGTAACAAATAAACTGTTTTAAGAACTTAATTTTCAATAGCGTGTCATTTTGTTAATTTTTCATATCTTCATTCAAGTATCACCTCAAATTACTTGAATAACTCAGGGGGGAAAAGTTTTTATTTTTGGATTTTCCCAGCAATATTTGTATTATTTTCGACTAATCTTGGTGCGCTGATTTCATCATCATCATGTAATTTATCGTCAATTACAACAGTTTGAGCCCTTGAGGAGGTCTTTTTTAAATAAGCTCCACTCTATAGTGCACTCGTAGTGTTTAGTAATATTTTTAGTTTTTATTTTTCAGATAAATTAAAAAGCTATAATGACATGATAGCACACCTTGTGAATACCTTAATTAAGTTTTTTGGAATTTTGGTTGATTTCTTAAAATTTTTAATAATTTTTAGTAATGAAAAAAACAGTATTTTTATAACAAAATATTTAAAGCAACTTTAAAATTGTTTTGCTGGTGGTATAACTTTGATATGGTACACTATGGAAAGCAAGCAAACACTACAAACTGTATACTTGTGAGTGCTAGTAGATAGAAGAAAAAACTATAGGACAAAATCGTCATAGCGTTTCTTTTTTGCGGTAAAGTTTTAAACAACCTCACTTATATTTAGTTAAATTTCTCTATGAATATGCAATAATGCGAGTCCATTTAATAGTTATTGCTGCATAGTTAAACGTTACAGAGTATAGATTTAAAACATCGCAGAGTAGAAAAACTTCGCTTAGCTGTTGCTACACTGAGGGAAGAGCAGCGCAGATAGCAAACGTTATGGAAATCAGTGGAAAAATGTCATTATCATATAAAGCAAAAACGGAGTTGATATCATTTATCTGAGTTTCGCTCTCCTATTTAAACTGCCAAATTTGAAGTTCGTGAAATAATTGCATTTTTCATTATTGTCTGTATTAATTGTGTTTGGCAGAATTTCATTGGCATTTAGGTTTTGGAAAAATTTGCCGCTAAAACGAACCCACATCTCAGCAATGATATCATCAAGTAAGTATACACATATGGAGATTCGAAAGTAGACCTCTGTTGTTGATGCGAGGACATTACTACTTGAACTTTTAAATGGTTCTGCGTTTTCTCTTTTTTTATTAAGCAGGTGCTTAAGAACTTCAATGAAACTTTTTGCTTCGCTCTTATAAAGATTTGTTTTTTCAAGATACTTCTTAAAACCTTAGATGCTCCCAACAAATCCTAAAGTTCGCATATGTACACAACACAGTTTGTTGTCATCGGGCTATTTAAAAGCAATAATGCTTTGAGTAAAGCTTCCGTATCCTTTCATTGTGAAATATTCTTCAATCCACTTATAGTTTCACTTAAGTTTATTTTAAATCTTAATACAGATTTGTGTCCTTAAATCCACCTGGTTTCACAAATGCTTTTAAGCTTCTGGTTGTTGGAAAAGTGTTCTTTTATATAACTTCGCTTTGAAGATGAGTTGAAAAATGGCACGAATGTGAAAAATGAATCTTTCATGATCGCAACAGCATTTTAAATTGGATTAGTATTCGAACTTTTTGAGACTGATAAATGCACCGAGAAAAAAAATTTTAGTAGATACAACAGTATTTCGCACTTAGACAAATTCATGAAAAGTTTTGTTGTTACAACAAGCAACTTGTTAGGTTAACAAAAATATTGAAGATTTTAAAATTTGAGCCTTGTGAGAGTAACAAAAATTTGTTGCTTTAACAGTTTAGTATTTGTTGATCCATTTAAATTATAAACTTGTTATGGCAACTGCGAAATTGATCTTTTAAAGTGTTTTTGCATTTGTTTTCGGAGACAAAAGAAACAAGGAAACAAAAAACAAAAAAATTCACCGAAAATGAGGATAAAATTTGTATATATAGTAAAAAGCTATAAATTCCTGTAAAATAAATTGTAAATATGAAGATAAGATTTTGTAATATATAGATTTGATATATAATGTAATAGGGAAAGGAATCTGCGCTACCTGTTGGCCTCTACAGCACTTAAACGAGGACTGTCTACCCATGGTGAAAGGTCTCAAAGATGCTAGTGATCAGCTGGGAATTTCATTGCTCACACTAGAGCAGCTGGAGTGTATGAAGAAGGAGAAGCTAGAGCGACAGGCGCAAAGAAAAGAAGGAGTTCGTACATCGTAACTCTAAGTTACAACCATTGTAAAATTTACGATTTTAGTTTTAGTTATTTTAAATACTATTATTGTCACATTAACCACTTCTGCTCTTGTAACTTCATTATAAATTATTGGTATTATTAACAACTCGATTGCTGTAAAATTAAATTACTTGTTTTGTTGAGCACTAACCAAATGCAAAAAGTACTTAAAATGAATTCTTAGTTTGTTGAATTTACGAGTTTTTTCTTGGTGTATAAAGCATGGTTACAACACGGACAATATGTAACGTTCTTTAGTTTTCTGTGGAGTTTTTTTTCGTAGAAATCTTTTTGCAGAGGCATTGGAAAAAAATCGAAATAGTCGAATTGAGAATTAAGAAATACAGTAAAAATTTATACAAATATTGGTTTAAGTAGTAGATACAATTATTGTCATCTGATAAATTATTATAAGTAGTTCTTAGGGCGTGAGAGAGTAATTACACCCGTTATACTTCCATGGATGCGCGCCTGGTAATATTTCATTTTGTAATTTTTCCACTCAGTTCTTGTGTCAGCAATTCGGAACACTAAGCCAGAAACAGTGCTAGAATTTATTAAAAGCCTAAATACGGAGAGTTAATCAAGGGCATGTACAACAGATGCCATGGGTCAATCTAACTGTCTACAATCTAACTGTCATTTCTGATATGGCGGAATTTTAATTTTTTTTATATATTCTTTTTGCAATATTTCCTACCGCTTGCTTCTTACGGGCTATTATATAAAATCTCAAGCAATTCCGTTTTCAAAACAACTGCAGAATTATAACAACAAAAACTTTTTTCAAATTCATTAATGAGTCAAAATGTCAAAACAGTCACAATGTCAAAGGCAGGCAACTAAAATTAATTCCAGAATTTAATGTTTAACTCTCACGTACAATAATTTTTGAGTAACTAAGGAGAGAAATTCTGGACCACAAGAACCAACATCAAGCAGCAGAAAACAAGCTGCAGCCATTATTGCATCAGCATCCAAGCACACAAAATGCATCGCATTTGCATCAGTTTCATTCATTCAGCTGATTATGAGGAAAAAGGCTGCCATTTTAATTCTGTGTAAAGGTTGCATAGAACCTATGGGCTGTGGGGAAAGCTGGTCAGGGGTACCACTTCGAATGCATTAATCAAAAACTCATTTTAAACATTGCAACAGTTGCTGCACAAACCAATTCAAGTGCAGCAGAACGCCAACTACAAAATTTCAGAAAGCGACGTGATTGCCACAGAGCTGGCTATCATTTAAGTTTGACGCAAGCAGTCATCCGCTGTTGACTGAAGCTACATAACTGGTTGTGGTAACGAGCTTCAGCTAGCTTGGTTGTGCTAAAATTTTGCAAGGTTTTTAAAAATTTCGGTTTTTTGCTTCAATGCACATTTATCTGGATAGGTTTCGGAATATTACAGCAATTAATCATTACCATAAGATATTGAAATGGTAGTTTTGAGAAATCAAACATTTTCATCTTTTCCTACATCAATCAATGCAACTTATCATAATGAGAATTTTTGAGAATATTTTAGGAAATTTTAAAATCTTTGAAATCAACCAAATTTAAGTTAATTTTACAACTATAGTACCTTAAATGCAACAAACCCCATAAAGAAGTATCAAGACTTAAATTTAATCCGACACTGCTTATGTAGATATGTATGTAAATTGTTAGACAGACAACATTCACCAAATTACAATCTCGATATGAAAACCACAAGCTGTCAACTAGCTACTTTGACGGGTAGCGAAACCAACTTATTGCTAGACAAAAGCAACACTAGACAACACCTGCTGAGCACGACTGACAACGACAAAATTGAAGGCAGATGCAGAGCGAAAGTGAACCAAAAACTCAGGCGTTGTGCTGGTAAACAACGTATTTCCTAGATACACGAAAGTAGAACTTGAGAAAACATTTGCGCGCATCCAATTAAGCTGCTTACTCGGCGGATTCACTCCACCTAGCTCCCAGAACAGTTGAACAGTGGGTCACTTGCGCTAGATTTTTGTATCTGGCAATATATTTTAAAGGAAAATTTGAGTGAGATAAAGAGGATTTGTTCTAATTCGTATGGAAAGGGAATTGGTAGACAAAAAACCCCAAGTGAGGTTATTGCGTGCATTTTACAAAATAAGTTATTATATGCTGACTTTCAACCCAGCACTTTAATATTTCTTCAATATTTCGCAATCATCTTTTTATGCTGACATATGGCTTGGCACTGTTATGCAGGTGAATCGATTAACAACAACAACAACGATAGCAGCAGAGGAATAGCAGTGCAGCTCTAGGCAATAAGTTAACATAAGAATATTTTGTAGTTTAGTCTTAGTTCAGAATTTAATAAATAAAGTTAAAACATCAGAGTTCGCTCTGATGGTTTTTTTAAAATATAAACAAAAGTGAAAATGAATTAATTTACACAATAATGTTTCGATAAGCAATAACAGCTTATGTCGACTAAAGACAGAACTGAGTTATTGATGTAGCTGTATTCCACGCATTTAGCATAAACACACAAAATCTAGAGTTTCACCACTTCTAACAAAGCGACAACAACCAATTTCTCGTTTTTTAATTATTTCGCGAAATATTAGCGACTATTTGAGGCTAATTTGGCATCACAGAGAAAAGAAGATCCAGACTTGCTGGATGAAAATTTGTGTAGATTACTTTTTTTTCAAAATACAAACATTAGTTAAAACAATACTAATAACACGTTTTACTAATTAATTGCACGGGATGTTAAATGTATTAAATGGTTAAAAAAAACTTTTTTTTTCAACTCAAATAATGTTCTGCTGTTTCCATTGAAATAGTGTTGGGTAACTCATACATGAGGTACATCAAATGTCCCATACATCAGCATTAGTTGTATCATCATTTCAAAAAATATATTGAATCGCTTCAAAAATTGAAATTCATAGCCTTAATTTGACAAAAGTTTGGTGTTATCATTCGAGGCATTATAATTTTATGATTTCACTTTTAATAGGTATGAAATTAAAGCATATGCATTTTTTAATAAAACAAAAAGTTTGGGAGAAATTTTCTCCGATATAGGATTTGATCACCTAAACCTTCTTCTCAAACCGATTTATATACAATACCGATGACTTATTTTTAGTCTTTGTGGAGCATAAGGCCGCAATTTGAATACAGATTTATTTTTATAAGCTTTTATTTAACTTGCTTTGTTCGTATGTATATGTATTAGGGAAGTCAATCCTGGGATCCTGGATGATTTAAGCCCCTTTAAATCCCAGGTTTATCTTTCCAGGATCCCAGGATTTTTAAATAAAAAATTTATATTACAAATATTAATTTAAAAGCAAATATTTAATTTTAAGTTAATATGATTATAGGATTAGAAAACCTTTTATTGAGGCTGAAAGAGATTGTTGGAACGATGAGTGCAAATCACTGGAGCAAAGACTTTGCAAAATTTTAGAAGAATTGCAACATCGGGAAGAAAGCTATGTATTTCAAAATTGTCAGATATTCTGACTTAGGAAACAATTTTGTTTAGTGGTGAAGGCAATCGTGATCGAAACTTACAAATTGCTTACGACTATCGTACAACTATCTACAACTAGCATAGAATCAGAAAGGTGCTTCTCATCAGCGGGTAATATTTGTAATAATATCCGAACAAAACTCTCTAATAAAAAAATAAAACGCGTTGATCAGCTTAAGGCCGCTTTACATTGTCCTACTGTGTGTTACCACATGTGAGATAGAAAGTATTATTGAATTTCATCATGCTGTCATTTTTAATTTTTGTATGAAGAAATTAATTTTTCGCTTTTAGACTATCTCACAGAGTCGCACCACATTTTTATACTTTACACTATACTAAAACGTGAAAATTTAAGTAATGAATTGGTTTTTAATGAATTTAAAGCCCCTACAAAGTTCAATAAGCTGTAAAACTGCTTCCTTCTGTTATGCCATTTGAAAATACATTACGAGTTTAAAATTTTCTCACTTAAATAATAAATTTCAAGTAAGTTTATGGTAAAATGCATCTCTGGTGGTATAGAATGTGTGATGAAATTAGAAACAAACCAAAAAATAAAATTTTTACACCATCTCACTTTGACATGTGTTTGAAAATTTTGACATGTGTTAACACACAGTAGGATAATGTAAAGCAGCCTTTAATGATTACTTTAAAAAAAATTAGAACAAAAAATTTAATTTTGAAAAGTCTTTTCCAGCCTTAATTTGCCTTAAACACAAAAAATTATGAAGACGATGCACAAAAAGAAAAATTTATATAGTCATAGCTTAAACTGTTCTGTATTTTATTTTTTTATATATTTTGTTCTTCAACCCTTTTAGTTTCTAGGCTGAACTAAGAACAAAAGAATTTTTGAGGTAATATTCCTATCATTTAGGTCCAGCGATGAAAAAAGTACAAAGAAAAAATTATTTTGCTAATGTTCGGCACAAATTATTTGTTTTAAATCTCTTAAAGGTTTTTCAACCCTTAAGGTTTTTGTTTCTTAAGCCCTGTTAATATTCTTATCATTAAAGCCAAAAAAGATAAATAGACATGAATTTTATTTTTGCCCGGTTCATCTATTCTTAAAAAATAGGTCGAAAAACTTTTTTTTGCTTTTCTTCGGCACAAAATCGAAAATCCAACTGATTTTTGTATCCAATGTCTCTGTAAATTTATTTTTATCATGTTGGTTCATCTTTTTTTCATAGAACCAAACAATTTGATTTAAACAAAAGCTTTGCAAAATAAATACATATAAAAATGACTTTCTGATGTGTCCAAAATATTGGGCAAATCCACTGAAAGAGTTAAATTAATATAATTTGCTAGTCATTAATATTATTTAAGTTTTGTGTGTTTATTAGTAATAAGGGTATTCACAATTGTGTGGTATAGTTGTGTTGTGTTTTTTGTGGAAAAAAACAGTAGTGGAAAGTCACAAATATGAGCACCCTTTGAAATAAAATTTGTGGTTGCGAACCTGCCAAAATAGCTTTTTGTTGCTATGCAAATAAATTAAATATCTAATTTGATATATTCTTGTAATATACGGCATAAACAGTTTAACGTGCATTTTGAGCTTCTTCCATTTTTGCAATTTTAAAATACCTGGCAACCGATCAGTTGTCTATGGAACCTTTAAAACCACGTTTGTTTAGCATACCATTGGGCTACTTAAAATAACCACACTTTTGGTTTTTAGAGACTTCATGTAAAACAACAAAAAATATAAAAACCGCTCGTTAATAAGTGGTATCAATACCACTACACTTTTTTAACTACACTGAAAACAACGCAATTGTGTATACCCTTAATGAGTTTTGTTTTGGTTTAGTTATGAATTAATTTAAATTTTTTAGTTTCAAGTAATACACAACAAAAAATTGTAATAAAAACGTTTTAAATTATTTACTTCTTAAAATTTTCAAACCCGATAATCCCGGGATCGTGAAAAGCTTCCGGGATTGGACGCCCTAGTATGCATGTATGTCCTGAAAACTTGCAAGCCATTTTTCTACAACTTGTTGGTATCCAATTAGCTGAAATTAAGCATATATATGTAAGTCTGGTGACAATGAAATATTATGATAAAATTCGATAAAATGCAATATTATGGTAAAATAAATGATATCGAGTAGAGGATAATTAAGAAAAATTTTTTGCAACTCCCCTTTTTACCTTCATCATCATAATATAAGCGTGCGTAAATTGGTAAGTTCCAAGGACTTTAAAAATTTAGAATTTTTCAAATACATTTATATTTAAAAGCTTGAGGCATAGAGCATTTTATTGCTCTCTGATTGAGCCAGTTTACTTCATTTAAATTTATTTGGATTGTAATCAGTGAAATATTCCAAGATATTAAAGAAATTAATACAGTTAATTTCTCTTTCCTACATAGCGGTGTATGCGCTGAGAGAGAGAGAGAGCTGTTTCAGCTATAAATTTAAATAACACTTACTCTCAAGTTGCAGTTACCCTCAAGTAATATGTCAGTGAGTAGTCTAAAAAAAAGGCAATCAAGCAGACCGGAGTATACGTTTGTCTGCAACACGATCAAAACATTAGAATAACAAAAATAAAACACATACCTTTCCACAATCAATTTCAGACTTTTATGAAAGACTATTGGGACACTCCACGTAAACGAGAAAAATGAGATTAACTTTGGTTTTCCATAAATTATTTTCAGTTTGGTAAAAAGCTATGGCTAAATGTCTATACTTTATTAATCTGTGAAAAACGCTTTGAAATAATTCCTTAAAATCCTATTATACACAATGGCAACTTTTTTCATGTATAGTCTTTAGGAAGTAAAATGTTGATTATGTTTGCAATACTCTTTTCGGCCATTCTGTCAACTGTAGAAACCTGGCGCGTATTTTTGCTTGGAAAAGACTAATTTTTTATAAAGGAACAAAGCGAAAAGGTATGTAGGTTGTTGTGTATTTCGACCTTGAACAGATACCAGTCGCATGTCCCAGTAGTCATGCAAAAATATATAAAAGTTGTTTCCTAACCTGAAACACGACTCTATAAATTCAATACATCCTAGAAGTAATAATAAAGACGTGATGTACTATTTAAACTTTTTTAATGATTATAGCGAGACTGTTTTAAAATATTTTCCATTAGTCACGGTTAACAACCTGATTTTATTTCAATGCCGTTGTGTATAGCTGAATTTTCTGACCCAAAATTAAATAAAAAAACAAATTAAATAAACTGGCCATTTCAGCCCTTCCCTTGGAAGGACTTTGACCTAGCTTCTATTGATCAATTGTGTTGTGCGTGTTATTAAATTTTTGATCACAAATAACCGAGAACTGGACCTATGTGTTTTATGCCGACTCCGAACGGCTTATGTTCTCAAGAAGCTTTACATGGCAATTTTCACTCTCTGAGGTTTGCCATTGTCTGCAGAGAGGTGACGACCGAACAGAAAAATTAATTCAATTGAAAAAACTTTCTGTCTGAGCTGGAATTGAACCCGGGCTACAGCGGTTCTTTAGCTTAGGGGCAACGCAGTCTACCCACTAGGCTACGGCCGCCCAAAATAAAATAGTTGTGAAAGCTTTTTTATGGCTAACTTCTGTTTTATGTAAAGAAGATCTGAAAATGAAAAAGGGGAGGACGAAGTAATAAATTGTTTTTAAGATCGACTTTGGGCATTGAAGCAGAGTTTCTCGCCACATAAGGGACAGATGTGACTTATGTCCTATTATAAAACTACCGAATGGTAACATTTTAAAAATTTGGAGAAAAAGTCAACATTTTCTTTAAGTAATAGAGTTTGAGGTAATTTGTATACACCCACGTTTAAAAAAAGTAATAGGGGTATATTAACTATGTCACCCCGTTTGTAACGCCGATAAGGAGGCGTAGCCGGTATAGAAAGTATAAATATTCTTCATCAGCATCACCTCCTGAGTCGATTTAGCTATATCCGTCTGTCCGTCTGTCCGTCTGTGATCACGATAACAGCCGTAATTTTTTAGCTATCGTAACGAAATTCAATACATAAGCTTTTTATTAAAAAATGGAGGTCAAGTTCGAAAATAAGCCAAATCGGATGAAAACCACGCCTACCCACCATACAAAGTGACAACTAAAGAGGTAAAATCCACAAAAATTAATATAACGACTTAAAATTTTGCACAGCGTCTTAAATATTTATTGTAAACTTTAACTATGAAATTTGCAAAAATGAAATGAAGACCACGCCTACCTCCCATACAAAAGAACATTCGCTAAACGGTAAAATCTCTTTAAATTAAAAAACAAACTAATTTAATGACTTCGAATTTTGCACAGTGTCATTAATATTTTTTATAAACTTGGAGTATGAAATTTGTAAAAATCGGATGAAAACCACACCTACCTCCCATATAAAGTGACTTAACCAAAAAGGTAAAATCTCTTTAAAATCCACAAAAATTAATATAATGACTTCAAATTTTGCACAGCGTCTTTAATTTTTATTATAAACTTTAAGTATGAAATTTGTAAAAATGAGATAAAAACCAAGCCCACCTCCCTCACAAAGTGACTTAACCAAAACGGTAAAATCTCTTTCAATTCCAGAAAAACTAATCTAATGACTTAAAATTTTGCACATAAGCTTTAACCTTTAATATGCCTTTTTAGTATAAAGTTTGTAAAAATCGAATAAAAATCACGTCTACCTCAAATACAAAGTGAGTTCATCAAAATGCTAAAATCTCTATCAATTCCACAAAAATTAATCTAATGACTTCAAATTTTGCACAAAACCTTAAACAATTAATATTAACTTTAGGTATTAAATTTGGAAAAATCGTCGTACGTGGGAATATTTTAATTTCGGCTCAGCCAAAGATAATTCCTTACTAGTTTTTTCGTAACTTCTGATCTATTTTTTTTAACACAAAAATATGCAAATAACTACATTAATTAAGTTTAAATAAATAATAAAATTGATTTAAATAACTAATTATTAACACACCTGTTCTACTTGTCCCGTAAGTCAGAAAGACCTGTCCCAGTAGTCACAATTTGTAATATTTTTCTACTTTTAATATAAAGCATACTAATTCTTTATTAAAGTGGAAGAGTTAGGTATATGTTGTACAGCAAAGAAGAAGCGGACTGGAATATTTAAATGGTTTGGTTAACGTTCTTATTTGAGTGCACAAAGTTAGATAAGTGGGATTTTTCAGAGTCCCAGTAGTCACATTTATTCAAATAATAGTAACACAAAATCAAAAACTGCTTGGCTTTTATTTTAAAGAATAATAGTTATTTATTTCTGTTTTAAATATATATCACTGTTACTTAAGTAATCCTTATTACTAATGTTATCAACTATACTTACTTTGTAAGTATCATACTTATTTTCAGCTTCATACACTTACTAAAATTCCATACTTATAAGTATACTTACTTTTAAGAGTTATACTCCTTTATGCTTACTTTCCAGCTCCGATTGAACTTTTGTTTGCAAAAGCGGAAAAGTTTGGAAATCGGAGTCCACAGCGTTTAAAATACAGACTCTGCAGTCAATTTTATTTGTAAAAATTAAATACTTTTATTTGTAAAATATTGAATACTGCTGTATCGAATTTTACAGTTTTTTAACACTTTACTGCACAAGTTTGACTTTTAAAAAAGAAAAAATATTTTTCTATGTATTTCATTGCTCTGATTCCGATAATGATAATTATTTTTACAAGTTATTTTTTATTCGAAAAATATTTATAAATTTCCATACATATCTTATATGATATGCTGTGCAGAGAAACAAAAAAAAAATTGCAGTAAACCAATTTTATTATGAAATTAAATATGCTTTCAGCACTATTATGTTTACATAAAACTAAAGTTCTTATACTCTATTTATGTTTAAAAATCATTAAAATTTC
This sequence comes from Dichetophora obliterata, assembly GCA_963920525.1. Taxonomy (NCBI): domain Eukaryota; kingdom Metazoa; phylum Arthropoda; class Insecta; order Diptera; family Sciomyzidae; genus Dichetophora; species Dichetophora obliterata. The sequence goes on along the minus strand of OY986435.1, from coordinate 304,407,550 downwards.
GAAAAACAATTTTTGTCTTTGTAAAAACAAATTGTAAGATCACATTTTGTACACTTAGTGAAGGTCAGTCATCCACATCCAGGAAATTTACAGGATAGCCTTTGAGATATTAATTCGGGAAATGAACGATATCATCTAGACGGACGTTTTTCGATGGAACTGGAGCAGATTTTGGATGCTTTGGTTTGAGTTCGATTTGTTTACTCAGATTATTGGATGGCCTCCCACCTTTCATTGCTTTAGTTTTGATATAAAAAAGTGTTTCTGCTAAAGACACATTAAAGTCTGCTAAAGAAAGAAGCTTCTAATTTTTCTCAACACGTCTAATTTTTGTAAATGATTAAGTTCTTTTAAATGTAAGCACATTTTTAATACGAAAATATTTATCTATACAAAAGCCATGAATTTAACTTTCTATTTTTGATTTCGCATTCAACTATGTCCAACAAATGATAAAAGATTCGATGAAACCATTTTTTGGATTTGATTTTAATCGTGTACCTTCCGAGTAATGAATCTGCCAGATCGACGCCTCCCATGAACTTGTTGTAGTTTTTAATGATGGCTGGGCAATCAACATCTATCAAACCTTGCATTTTTTTCTCGTGTTTGAGACTTAGAAATAGGCTGTTCTCCAATGAAGTTTGATGCAACAGTAATTTTTTGTGTTTTTCCACGCAACTATTGATATGTCAATATCATCGATATTACCAACCATTGCATATGAAGAGCCGCGAATAATTGAATTCCAATATTTATCTTCTGGTAGCTTACAATTCGGTATACGACTCTCTCTTAGAGTTTCTAGGCTTAAGATTCCTAAACATTTATAAAATTTATATGCATATATAACTTCAACTGAAGAAAACATTTGTTCTATTTTTTCTACATACCTATACTATACAGTTCGTATGTCAAAGGGATTGAGGTGTAGTAGTTGTCGAAATGTAATAAATGTGGTGAGAAATATTTCGAATTAAGCGAATAATTACATTAGAACTTGCGCTTAAAGTTTTTTCGGAGTATAACCTAAAAAGATCATCATTTTCCTGACCAGTTTAAAGCTCAAAATTAAACACGTATCCTGAAATTCCACATAAAACAAAAAACTTATAACTTATATGATAATATATCATATATGAAATAAATTTTTTAAATACCCTGACGCACAAGACATCATATATGACATATAGAATTTTACTCAAGGATTTCTTTAATTAAATGTAAGTTTTTAAGTTACAACAATTTCTTATAACTTAATTGTTATAAATTATATTTATTTTCATAAAAATATTGCAGATACCTCTTTTAAGTTTTAATCTAATCGAAAAATAATAAGTTTTACTAGCTCTTTCAAAGCTTGTGTATAAAAGACTTGCTAATTTTTAACTATTATGTGAAATATAACGGGATTTGGCTCAGTTTGCTTTAAACAATGTTAACTCAATTACGAATAATGTACAAAAGAGAAGAAATAAGTTGAATTTTTTTCATTCCAAAGTAGTTAGTTCATAAAGTCAACATATCATATATGATATACGGTGCAATAAAGGGTTAAAGACACGACCTGACATTAATGTTGCCATATTTTTGTCAGTAGAAAACGTCATTGGTCGATTCAAAATACATCAATTTCTAATTATTACGAAAAAACATAAAAAAAGAAACACATGTTTTTATAAACATTTATTAATGCATAGTAATAAAAAACAATGTATTTTATATAAAAGTGTTTCATATGAGACAAAAAAAAAAACAACAATAAGTGTTGTATGGCTTTTGTGATAATGCTTGAATGAATGATAATGTTGTATGAATTTTGTGATAAGTTTATTGAGAAGCTTTTTGTCGAATAGATTGGAAAGACTTAGGGTTGTTGATAGGTATTCTAATTTTAAATTGGTACGCAGTGGAGTTCCTCAAGGTTCAATTCTTGACCCATTGTTGTTTTCCGTTTTAAGAAATCACATTTTCTCAACTTGTAAACATTCATATATGGCATGCATATGCGGATGATGTTCAATTACATCTATACCGTGGAACCGGTCTCTTGGAGGACTTGAGTTGAAGACTTAATGAAGATCTTCAAGATAATAACCAATGGTTCATATGAAATGGTTTGCAGCTTAATGCACTTAAATCTTACGTACTACCAATATCAGCATCTAAAATATTTTTGAAAATATTTCAGACTTGGTTATTGGTGCTAAAAAAGAACTTAAACTTGTTACCAATGTTGTAAGCCTAGGTTTCCATATAAACTCAACACTAATGTGCACCGATCATGTTAACAACATTACACATAAAATGTATTGTTGGCTTAGAAATCCTAGAATGTCTGCTGACTTTAAGCCCTTAGAAACCAGGTTTAAGCTTGTGGTACAGTTAATAGTACCTTTAATAACGTACTCTGAACTTATATGCAGCAGATTAGATTCGCACTCTTAGCATAAACTACAGGTAGCATTCAATCACTCTACGAGACATGTCCATGGTATTCGGAAATTTGATCATATTTCACTGTACAAGAACTCAATTCTTGGCTGTGACTTAACTTAATATCTTAACACCAGGACTCGTTTCTTTTTATATTGACTAATTCGGTCCAAATTACTTTATATCTTTTTGAAAAATTAAAACTTTCACTGTCAGTTCGAAGTGATGCCCTAATAGTATCTAGCTTTAAATTTCTTAATTCATAGAGAGTATTATGTATTATCTATTTTCAGTCCAATTTCAAGTGCTAAGACCAATCAATTAATGATGTTGCGTCTGAGTTTAATGTTATTCCTATTACAGATCTTGGTTCCTTAATCTTATCTGGAGAAGAGGTATATCGAGAATTAATTAGCTTAGATTCGAAGAAGAAATGTGGCCCTGACAATATTCCTTCAATCTATCTAAAATATTGTGCTATGGCACTTTTTCAACCTCTAACCTTTCTTTTTAACCAATCCCTTAAAACGGGAGAATTTTTAAATGTATGGAAAATATCCGAGATAACTCCAATTTTTAAATCGGGGTCGAGGCAAAATATTGCAAACTATCGACCTATATCCAAATTACCACTCATTCCAAAACTATTTGAATCTATGGTAAAAAAGAAAATATATTATTGCATCAAAGGCGCAGTATCGGAGTGTCAACATGGTTTTGTGTTTGGCAGATCTACCTCAACAAATCTTGCGCTATTTACTCACTTTATAGCAAGTGAAATGGAGAGAGGTCAACAAGTAGATGTAGTTTTTACAGATTTTGCGAAAGCATTCGATAGCCCAGCACTCAGTTTTAATAAGGAAACTTGGTAAACTGGGTTTCCACTCCTTCTTGCTAAGGTGGCTAGAGAATTACCTGTTCGGTCGTAGACAAGCGGTTAGGATTGGTAAATACCGCTCTAAATATATTGATAATTTTTCTGGTGTGCCCTAAGGCAGTCATCTTGGTCCGCTTTTGTTTGTCTTATTTATTAACGACCTTCCAAACTAAGTCCAGTTTTCGAGATGTCTTATGTATGCTGATGGCGTGAAGTTATTTAAAATTATGAATTCTTCAGTAGACTGGCAATTTATTCAACAGGATTTGGATGGTTGCAGAAGTGGTGTGATGTCAATAAGTTATATTTTAATGTTACTAAATGTTGTGTAATGTCATATACCATGAAACAGCAACTATACTTTGTGCTCAGATATAATCGTAAGAGTTGAAATTAAAATGGATTTGGGAGTAATTTTTGACAAAAAACTTACTTTTGGTAAGCATTATGATGCTGTTATTTCCAAAGCTAATGCAATGATGGGTTTTATCATGCGCAACACTAAGGAGTTTTCAGATCCCTTTACTCTAAAGTCAATTTTATTCTCTTTGGTTAGATCAAGTTTGGAGTATTGTTGTGTTGTTCTTCGATATATAACTTCGATATGCTGTGCATATTTCTAGAATTGAAAATATTCAGAGACGTTTTACTCGGCTAGTGTTTAGAAAACTTCGGTGGGAGTTTATGCCGACTTACGACTCCCGTTGTACGCTTTTAGGCTTGAAAACTTTAGAGTTTAGAAGAAAGTATTTTTTGGCTATATTTGCTCGGGATATATTCATGAATCACATTGTGCACCATTGCTTGCTTAATTTGGTATATATGCGCCCGAAAGGAATTTTAGGCGCAGACAGTTTTTTCAAATTCCATATCGCAGGACAAATTATAGTAGACAGAACCCTGTTTATAATATGAGTTCTTCTTTTAATGCAATTTGTAGCAATATTGATATAACCCAAACTAGGGTCTCTTTTAAAAATTGTATTATGTTAAGCTAATATTATATTGTTAAATTCTTGTTTAATTTTAAGATAATTTTTAGTAACTGTAGAACAAACTTGTTTATAGTTGAATAATAAAATAAATGTTAGAAAAATGTTAGAGAGTATTATTCATTGACGCCATGCGATTATGGAATTCTTTACAAAACCATTTAAGATCTATTGATGGAATTGTAAGCTTAAGGCAAGCTTTATTTAAAATGTTTACTTAACTACAGAGATTTTGTAAATGCAACTAGTTGCTCGTGACTATAACTCTTCTTGAATAATTTTCTCGTATGATTTTTTCGTATGATTTTCTCGAAATGACGTCACGATGACATCATTTTCGTCTGCTCTGTTTCTGCAAGTGTGGTGAAGCGGAAACCTGCCGTCTGTCAATCGAGTTCATTCTCTCTTGGTTTTTAGCAAGTATCTTTCGACCCAAGCGGATAGTTATCGAATTTTTACCGCATATACAAATTGCGCATACACAATTGTTTAATCCAAGAATGCTAACTTTAATTCTCTATAAGTTAGAATTACTCACAAAGAGTAAGTAAATTTTTTGTAGGTTAGTATTCTACGGTTAAAATTGTTAAATTCGTTACGTTTTTTTATTCAATTAAATTATGTCAGTGAATAATTTATCCACACCAAGTTGCCATATTTTATCGTATATAGTTCAAAGAATACTAATTAAAAAATTCATAAGCTTGTGCTTTATTTGTCACGCCCCTAATTCGAAAGGCAAACAATTTTTAATAGACTATGAATATGTATAACAAACAAAATTCAAGTATTTTAAAAATATGAGTTTCCGTTAATAGTTAGTTTTAATAGAAAAATATCACTCTAAATTTTGTGTCCCCTGACTTTTTATATATTTACTTGCGAATACGATATGAAAACTCATTATCTGTAAAAAAGAAAAAGGTTGACTTTTGACCAATGGAAGTAACTCTTGAATCACAGTGCGTTGTTTGCCGTTGGTATAGGCATTGAGCAGCTTAAACGTGTGATTGTTTTGAGGTTTGAGTGGGAATGAGTTAAGCTTTAGTTGTAAATAGTCCTGAAAATTAAATAGTTGAAGTTGTCCTTGGCGTTCTTTGTTGTCACTGCAGTCTAGTGAGACTTTTTTCCGGTGTCATACTTTTTTGCTGCTCTTGCACGTTTTGGTGCACGTGCCACAGTTAAAGACAGTATAACAAGACGAAATGCATTTCATTCCAGCTCCACCTAAGTTAAAGATGCTAATGTAACCAAACTAAGTCGTTGCCTTAAGATTTCAATGACGAGGATGTTAAAATGTTAAAATTATGCAGGAAAACTTTTGCTTAGTTCATGGCCCTAGAGCTACTGCTGGTCTATTATCTGTGCGCTTATGTTGGTTAATGTTGGCAACGGAAGTTTTTACACAATCTACTTAAAACTTACAACATGGCTTTGATGCAGGCAACAGCAACAGCAGCAGCAGCAACAACGTCACTGCAACTTTAAGTCAAATAAAAGCTTTAATTTTTTTGTTTTGCTTTCTGCCTGGCTGCATGCCTGCTTTTGATATCTAAAATTTTTGTTAGTGTAACTTAATATTTAAGTGCATATATTTTTTTGAGTTACTCGCATTAAATAAATAAAGTACAATACTTGAGTTTTGCTACTAAATTCAAAGCCTTTACATATTGCAACACCTAGTATTCAGCAGTAGTGACACGTGCCCACGCGCGCAGATGCACACACACACTCTCTAAGCCGGGCTCATACAATCTCATGAAATACATACTCGCAGACACTCATGCAGAATGCGAAGTACGTGTTTGGAAGGCAATAACACCAACTACAGTTAGTTGTAAAGTAGGTAAAGAAAACTGTATCTCCTCAAACTCAATCGACATTTACACGTAGTTCAACTCCACGCTGCTGTTGTTTCATCCATTCAGTATCTGAGCCCATTTTATGTACTTAATGTGTAAATGGGATAGAGGCTGGATTTACTCTTTACTAGAAACAACTCTTGCTACTATTCGAAAAGCCTATGATCATAAATCCTCATAGAAAGTAATCAAGGGACCCAAGCTCGAGAAGCTGGGTGGCCAGTTTCTAAAATTTGTTAGATGTACAATAGAGATAATCTTTTTTTGAAAAAATCTTAACAAAGATTCCTTTTCCCTAATGTCTAAAATAACATTGTTAATGAGAGGTGTTCACACGTCTGTCAAATGATTGAAGTATATCGCGATTTTTTACTCTCTTTTACTCACTCTAAAAATTTTGATTTATTTCCGCTCACACATGATTTTTTGATTGAATTACCGATGCAGGCATTTGTTACTCTTATGCCTATTTTTTTTTTTGCCTACTTTTCTGTCTACTCTTCTGCCTTCGAGTTTTGTGAATTTGTAGCGTGCTGTGTGTATTCGTTGCATTTAAGGTTTTGTGTCGGGCTGTGTGCATACAAATTTTGGAATATGGAGAACAATGGTGGAAATATAGTTGATCTCTTAGGATTAAAATTGATCACATTAGGGAACTAATACGCCAGAAATTGTACTTATTTAGATGACCATCGGATGCTCTTCATAAAGAAAATAGTGCAATTATTGAAATCATGGCAACAACTGAAAAAACTACACGAAAGGAAAAAATCTGTGTGGATAAAACCTTGGCGAAAAACTAGAGAGGCAACCGGAGTAGCTTGCAGCATTGTGAATGAATTTAGAATAAGTGATTAAAATTGTTATAAGAACTTCTTGAGGATGTCTGAAGAAAATTTTGAGTATATATTGCGACTCATAGAACATGACTTATTTAAACAAGATACATTGATGAGAAAAGCAATTACTCCTCCGCAACAACTTTCTGTCACATTGCGGTACCTACACGGTTAGAAATCTTGTACTAAAATTTAAGCTTTTCTGTACTACATATAAGTCTACACCAGCTTTGGTTTCAAATCTAGTATTTACAAAATACTAAAAAATTGTTTTAATACAGCTTTGGTTTCAAATTTAGTACAAGCTTGGATTCTAATATTTTAAAAAAAAAATAACAAACAACGCGAGATTCGATCACACGACATTGAGTTTGTAAACTCACTACTCTAACCACAGAGCTATTGGCTTATACATAAGAAGCGCGATAAGCAAACATATGAACAGAGTCGCCTAATATTGAGTCGCAGTATTGCCAGGCCAACTTTTTACGGGTCTTAATCAACGAGTATATATCTATAAGAGTTTTCACTCGTCGCTCGTTATTTTTTGCTCGCTAATATTAGCCATCCATCGACAGAACAGGATATTTTGATGGGACATTTATTTTATACCCCCTCAAAAGTGCGAGTTTGTTTACATTTTGTTTTCTATATTTTGATCATTTTGGCTGCGTGTACAAGGGAGCAAAAAGATCGGTATTTTTTAATGTGCTTGCCTGTTTCTTCTTATTTGAATATCTGAAGAAATATTGCTAATATTATGAATGAAAATAAAATTTTACAGCTTCTTATTTGCATGTGCATGGTTGCCGAATTTATTTTGTTTCCAGCTGGACATTTTTGTTGTAGCTATATTTTGGTTGCTGCTGCAGAGAAGGATTTTTTGATATTTCATTAGCTGAATAGAAAGACAGAATTCTGATTCGGCTAATGAAATAATTATTGGATAGTAAAAAAAATGTAGCAATAAAATAGAATTGGTCTGGCAGAATTTTATAAATTTAAAATAAAACAAAGAAATATTGTAGATTTAATTAATGAGAATAAAAGGTCTATTTGATACAAGTTTATTTCTAGCTGGACATTTTCCTTGTAGCAATATTTTGCTTGCTACTTTGGATACACAACCATAATTTTTAGATACTTCATTAGACCAATAAAAAGACGAAATTATGATGATTCGGCTAATGAAATTATTATTAGTCAGGACTTGAAATTTTTTTTAACAAAAATGAATTTAATAAATAAAATTAACTTGAGTTATCAAAAACAAACACTAAATTTCTTCAAAATCTGTCTAACTGTTAAGGAGGAGTTTAGTGAGAAAGCCATGTACAGAAGAATTTATTAAATAAAGATATTCTCCGGCAGACGTTGTCCTGCCCCCGCCTTACTGCCATATATGAATTTTCATGCTAATCTGAAAAAAATGTTATGTTTTCACCATTTTGAGTATAGTTGCGGAGCGTATCTATATAAACTAAATTACAAAATTTTAGTATAATACTACAATTGATTTGTAGGCGGTAAAAGAAGGTGTGGCAAAATATTTTTGACTTAAACCATCTAGAACTCAAAACAAATTGAGTGCCAAAATTTGAGCTTAAGTTACTTAATACCTATCGTTTTAATATTTTAACTGTATTAAAATGTAAAACAATATATATTTACGAATTTCGTAATCAATTCTTACTAACACTTTTTACAAATTTTACAAAATTTAATACTTTTTAATGCTTGTATTAAAATATATTCTAAGATTTGTAACCATGAGGTAGTATATTATTTAAAGAAATTAAGAAAATATACTATATGTTTTTTGAGTAAATGTACATAAGGTTGCCCTAATTTTTAAAAGTTTTTTTAACGCCATAGGCTAAAAACTATTGGATTTGATATAAAATTAAAAAGTATGCAGTTTTTTTCGAAAAAATCCCCAAAAATCTACAAATGCAAAAATCATTTAAAAAAATACATGTATTTGTACAAAAATTAAAAATCGCGAACATCTAAGGAGACATTTACAAATATCAGGGTTTTCTTAATTGGGATTTTTTAATTTTTGGAGTTTGGTTGATCCCGGGATTTTCAGGATCTGAAAATACAATCCCGGAATCCCGGGAACCCGAGATCGTCTCGAAATTCAGTAAATTTTTATTGCGTTATTTTTTTTCCAAACAGTGCAACACATTCACTTCTATTTTATTATAGTGCATATTTTGTATCATATTGATATAACAAAGAAGTACAATTTTTACCAATTTATAACATCCCTGTAAGAAAATCAACTAATTTAAAAGTAGTTTTTTGTCAACCACAACTAGTTGAAATTTGGACTTTTTTCCATAGAACGTACTAACATATTTTGTATGGTGATGTCCGCTAAATAAGTCAATTGACTTTCGTCTGCATATGTTTTCAACTACTTGTTAAATTAGTTGAATTTTAATTATTTTTTTAACTACTTTAGAATAAATAAATTTAAAACCGCATATATTTTCAACTAAGTACTTGTTAAATTAGTTAAGTTTAAATTATTTTTTTATGAATTTATTCGATTTTTTCGAAAAAACTGCATAAATTTTAATTTTATATCGAATCGAATAGTTTTTAGGCTATGGCGTTAAAAAAACTTTTAAAAATTAGGGCAACCTTATGTTCATTTACTCAAAAAACATATAGTATATTTTCTTAATTTCTTTAAATAATATACTACCTCATGGTTACAAATCTTAGAATATATTTTAATACAAGCATTAAAAAGTATTAAATTTTTTAAAATTTGTAAAAAGTGTTAGTAAGAATTGATAACGAAATTCGTAAATATATATTGTTTTACATTTCAATACAGTTAAAATATTAAAACGATAGGTATTAAGTAACTTAAGCTCAAATTTTGGCACTCAATTTGTTTTGAGTTCTAGATGGTTTAAGTCAAAAATATTTTGCCACACCTTCTTTTACCGCCTACAAATCAATTGTAGTATTATACTAAAATTTTGTAATTTAGTTTATATAGATACGCTCCGCAACTATACTCAAAATGGTGAAAACATAACATTTTTTTCAGATTAGCATGAAAATTCATATATGGCAGTAAGGCGGGGGCAGGACAACGTCTGCCGGAGAATATCTTTATTTAATAAATTCTTCTGTACATGGCTTTCTCACTAAACTCCTCCTTAACAGTTAGACAGATTTTGAAGAAATTTAGTGTTTGTTTTTGATAACTCAAGTTAATTTTATTTATTAAATTCATTTTTGTTAAAAAAAATTTCAAGTCCTGACTAATAATAATTTCATTAGCCGAATCATCATAATTTCGTCTTTTTATTGGTCTAATGAAGTATCTAAAAATTATGGTTGTGTATCCAAAGTAGCAAGCAAAATATTGCTACAAGGAAAATGTCCAGCTAGAAATAAACTTGTATCAAATAGACATTTTATTCTCATTAATTAAATCTACAATATTTCTTTGTTTTATTTTAAATTTATAAAATTCTGCCAGACCAATTCTATTTTATTGCTACATTTTTTTTACTATCCAATAATTATTTCATTAGCCGAATCAGAATTCTGTCTTTCTATTCAGCTAATGAAATATCAAAAAATCCTTCTCTGCAGCAGCAACCAAAATATAGCTACAACAAAAATGTCCAGCTGGAAACAAAATAAATTCGGCAACCATGCACATGCAAATAAGAAGCTGTAAAATTTTATTTTCATTCATAATATTAGCAATATTTCTTCAGATATTCAATTAAGAAGAAACAGGCAAGCACATTAAAATATACCGATCTTTTTGCTCCCTTGTACACGCAGCCAAAATGATCAAAATATAGAAAACAAAATGTAAACAAACTCGCACTTTTGAGGGGGTATAAAATAAATGTCCCATCAAAATATCCTGTTCTGTCGATGGATGGCTAATATTAGCGAGCAAAAAATAACGAGCGACGAGTGAAAACTCTTATAGATATATACTCGTTGTCTTAATCCAAATTTAGTATCCACATGTACTAGAATTTAGTATTATTTGTATTAAAAACAAAAAGTAATACTGAGTTGTACTTAAATTGAAACCAAAAAGACTAAAATTGAAACCAAAAAGCTAAAATTTAAACCAAAAAGCTAAAATTGATGCTGTAATATTTCTTTTGGTTTCAATTCTAGTACAGAAAAGTTTTAAATATGAGTTAGTATTTAAAAAATTTCAATTTGAAACCGCAAGGTGTAAAAACATGCAGTAATAATTTTAGTGGGAAGAAAATTTAGTCCAAGATTTCTAACCGTGTGGCTACAGGCGAATGTAGGCGAGTAGCTACGTGTGAACACCCAAATGGTGGAGACAAAAAAATGTTAACTTGTATCAACTTTTTACGAGTTAACGTCTGGATAATTTTTTATATCCGTTCTTAATTTTCTTTAAATATCACATTAGAAGACAACTACATAAAAAAAGTAATTTGACATAGTTTTGTTCTTAGATCTGTATTAAAATTTTATGAGAAATATATTTTAAGAATAAACTTACTACTTTATTTTGTGTATCGAAAACGCAAACCAATAACAAGTAAGACACGAGAAGCAAAACTGTTTTCTATACAAAATTCTATTGTTTCTCGTGTCTTGGTTGTCGGTGGTTTGCGTTTTCAAAATACAAAATTAGGTGTTAAATAATCCAGCGCCCTTTCTAATGGGTCTTTGTTGGCCTCTTGCGAAATAAGGTTTAAAAACACAACCTTAAGCGTAATCGAAGAGGCCTAAAACATTCTATTAAAATGTTTCTTGAAAAATTTCACTTTAACCCTAGGATGTGCAACTGCCTAAAAGGCGGTAAGTTATCCTATTGGGCCTCGAGAGGCCCATAAATCATGGCCAGCTGATTTTACGATTTTCGTCCATCTTAGGAATGTATCGAAAAGAAACTACACTCAAAGTTTTGCTGTAATGTAATGGTTTTTATTTCTTTTCACTTCAAACTTTTTTTTATTAAACTAAAATTTATTTCTATTAAATTTTCATTTAAGCTTTTCAAATAGACTTATTATCTTAATATACACCGAATTTTTTGTTGAAAGCCCTTTATTAAATTTTGCACAGCTTCTTTTGCAACGGAACTGCTGCTGCCAGTTTTTTCAAAATACTTCGATGTCACCGGCAACTCGGCCATCCTTCTTTTAGTTCCGTTTGAAAATATCCCCATACCTCTTTATCGAATGAAGTTCTGGAGCGTTAGGTGGGTTCTCCTCTTTTGCAAGATAATTGATGTAGTTTTCTTTTAGCAAATTCAATATAGTACGGGCTTGGTTTTTACTAAATGGTAAGGAGACAAATGAGACACTAATTTTTGTAAATTTTCACTGATATAGTGTCATTTGTGAAAAATGAGGTTGTCCTAAGGCCGTAAGCGCATATAGCCCGTCAGATGAGGACTTTTGCGCCAAATTTTTATATTCCAATTGTTGAAATTGATTAGTCGACAGTACCACCTTTGCTTTGTTTAAAATTGGGTACCTGATGATGTTCTTAAGTCCATCTTCACGAAGGTTTCATCGCCCATAGGCAATACACTGAACAATATCCGAATCCTTCTTTTTCCCACTTTCACTAGTCTATGAAATTTTTGGGTACTTTAAGTTTTTTGTACGTTCTAAGGTTATGTTTTTGTTTCACTCTTTGGATCATGATATCACTGGTTCTAGCTTTTTTTGCCAAATCTCACACAGACATTGAAATATTTCTGTTTATTAAATTACTTGCCTCAAAATCAAGTTTCGGATCATTTTAGGACATTTTTTTCTTCCACTTTTTGAAAGATATATGACAGAGAGATTTGACAGAGAGAACAGGTATTTTCGAACTTTATTGTATCATTTTTGACAGTATTAACACTAGCTTTATACCTTTTGGCTAGCCTTCAATAAGAAATTTATTTTTCAGTGCAGTAACTGTGCACAATTTTCTTTCGCACGTACTCTTGGATTCAACGGTGCTTATCGCATTGCAATCAAAACATCTACACTGCGAGAAATATTGAATTTAAAGTGTGCAGATTCTTTTCGATACACTCCTTAGCTGTCCTATCGCAAGCTGCTACTATGTAGAAGTACCCACTAGCTCGCGGCATCATTGACGAACTTTTCGTAATGATTTCTTAAAGGAAGTTTCTGCATGAGTAGCTGTTTTCAGCGCCCAACTTTTTCCACTCTATTACAACAAGATATTCATGATTGTTGCAATCGCCGAATCGTACAAAGGCTAAACTGTAGAGTTCGCAAACTATCGTTGACACTATCGATACAATCGATAATTTCACACCATCGTTACTATCGATAGTTTTGGCCTGACTATCAATTGCTTTCGATAGTATCTAAATATTCATTGACACCACTGTTTGGGTTTCATTGCCATTGCTGTCGAATTCGTTTGATTTTAACAATTTGGTTTAATTTTTTCTGTTTTGTAGAGTGAAAGCACAGGTGCTGTTTCTTTTCAAATTGTGTTGATTTGGAAGATTGGTAATAGTTAGTTAGTGGAATTAGAAAAGATGGGGTAGTTTCGGTGAAGATTTGTTTTAAATTTGCACAGCTCAAAACTGACGGGAAACACGCTTACAGGGAGACTATTCCACAACTTAACCGTACGACTAAAGAACGAATTATAACTACAACGTGAGGTTCTCTGTGGCTTCAAGGCAATGGTAAAGGAATGGGCTTGGACAGCTGCCCAAGTGGACCTGGAAAATATACGGTGTGGTTGCGTCAGGCCATTACGAAACCAACATTACGTCGATTTCTAATAGAGTTGATAGGATGAAATATTTTTACGACGTTGAATTCGGTCCAGAAACCGTTTAGATTTTAATTCCTTGACGAATTTTCTTTATATGTCTGTCTACTTTTCATTACTGAAACTTCCTCAATATTTCGATATTGGGTTCGTGCATGATAAATCCCGACGTTCCTACATTGCGTCTTGCACAAATTTGGAACATTTATATGAAAATTTCTTCAATGAGATGTATGGCCAAATCAACATGTTTCGTCAAGGATCAAGAAAAATCGTAATTGAATTCGAAAATTCGAAAAATTGAATTGAAATTTTAACGTTTTTATTCATTATCCAATTTTTCATGTGAGGAGTAACAAACTGAGATGTCAAAACCCTTAGAAATTCAAGATGTTTATCCGTTTATAGGTTTTTTCCCACTATTGAAAGAGTTGCAACTGATCATCTGATCCAAAGTGCTGACACCTGCTTTATTTTCGTTGTAATCCAGAAATTCATAAGGCTTGTTTTTCTGAAAGGATAGTGTTCATTAATCTCTAGTTTTTTAGCAGCAAAAAACCTGTCCTCAGTGAGCTGCGGCCGGTCTATCAGCAGCCTAAAAAATTGAGAACAATATCAAGCTATTCCCGCACTTCGTCACTTATTCCCGACATTTCATATATAACTTGCAATAAAAAAATTAATTTGAAATGTGACCATAAGCACACAAGAGCTTTACACATATAGCGTAATAAAGTCGTCGAACGTGATCGATTGTGTTTGAACATATTTTGCTTAGTAGCCTACAGACATTTCCCAAACATTTAACGAACGTGCCTCGTGAGGCCCAGTAGGTTCACTTACGTCCTTATTTTAAAAACAGATCGTTTGTTCCACGAAAGTAATGCAAGTTCTTTTTAGTTTGCTTTTTTACATCTAGAAAACATTAGCGGTAGTTGGCATAAAATATTTCGCCGCTCAGATCCAAGAAAAAAAAATTACGGCTTCTCAAGGTCAAAATGGGCCTCGAAAAATCCAGTCGCACATCCTAGGGTTAAGTCTCATTAGACAAGATTTGTCGGAGGCGTACTTCTATTCTGTTCAGAAAAATAGTCAGTTTTAATGTATTTATGTGAAAATTTTATCATCTGCAGATATGTTTATCATCAACCATCGGAAGAAATTTTCATTGCATGGTTTTTGGAAATTTCTAAACTTAGAATATAATTTTTTACATACATACATTAAAGAATAAGAAGACTTATCGTTAAAATTTTTCAAGAAAGATTTTCATAGAATACATTCAACATGTTCAAATACGACTACCTCAATCAATTGGTCGAAGTCTGTAATTGTTTTGGTTGTGGGACTGTGTAATGATATGGGCCCTTTAACCCAATTTAAAAAAAAACACTATTTAAAAAAACACCTAATAACTTTCTTTAAATCTGTAGTTAAAAAAAAATGGTATGCACCACTCTTTCAATACAATTTTATAAAAAATGAGAAAACTAAATGTACTAAAAAATTGGAAAGAAATATCTTAGAATTGTTATTTTGGATTTTTCAAAAAAATATGTAGTTTTTTCTTATAGTTTTAAAAAAATTAAAAAAATCGAAATAAAAGATATTACTTACTATGAAATGTAGTGAAAACATTTTCTCTAACTTCTATATTTCATTGAAAACTTTTATATTTTGTTTATTGCAATTTTTTAAACCGTCAAGAAAAAAATTACTTGTTTTATGAAAAGTAAAAAATCACAACTTGGAAAGTTTTAATCCAATTTTCATGTCTACTAGCGGATTTTAAAGAAAAATCAAATCAACAGGGAGAAAATAATCAAGTTATTTTGGTAAACATTTTTGGTCCAAATAAACCACATTTCCCTCTGTCAAATCTGAAATAATAAAGTCAGCAACTCTGGAATTTGTGTTTAAATTGTGACTTAAAACAACATATATTTTCTAAACTTTAAACGTATCGTGTTCATGCATGTATTAGCATGTTCTTATTTCTTCGGTTAAGACCGTCTAGCTATTTTGAGACACAAACGATGCTCTATATACAGCCGTTGTCAACTAATTAGCAACGTTATTTTTGTTATTAGACATCGGCCGGTATATTGTTCAATTCAGCGATAAGCCATATTTACTTATTTCGTTTTACAAATATACAAATACATATTTAAAACAAAATGCTTATAGTAAAGTTTTTAATGGCACATATGTTTCCAGAGGAACTTTTATTCAAAAATCTTAAATATATATGTGACAACTAATTAGCAACGCTTTTAATATACAGTAAATTAAGGTAAAATAAAGTAACAAAAAATGTGAAAAATTAACAAAAGTTATGCTTAAGGTCTAATATTTTGTTGGAAAACCTTTTTGCTTTAAAACTGCTGCACATCGTCTGTTCATTGAGAGTATCAGGTCTTGGCATCACTTTACCGTTATAGCGTACCAGGCTTCCTTGAGTTATACAAATAAATCATCCAGATTTGTTATATTTAGTGTGCTTACGGTATTTTTAACATCGTCCCATAAATGCTCGATGGGATTTAGGTCAGGACTTGACGATGGTCAGTCAAGAACTGTCATAGCATTTTGATCCAAAAAATGTTTGGTTATTTTTGCCGTATGTTTTGGGTCATTATCTTGCTGAAATGACCAAATCACTGGCATATTGTCTTCTGCCCAAGGTAGCATAACATTTCTTAGTATATCAACGTATTGTTCCTTATTCATTACGCCAACAATACGGTGAATTGGACCAACGCCGTTCCATGCAGAACACCCCCAAACAAAAATAGAGCCACCGCCATGCTTAACAACCGCAGAAGTGTATCTGGGATCAAGTTCCTTGCTTTTTGGGCGAAGGACATACTTTCTCCCATCAGGACCAATGCGATTAACCTTTGTTTCATCACTCCAGAACACCTATTTCCACTGATTTACTGTCTAAGCTTCATGATCTTCAGCAAACTCAATACGACGTTTTCTTTGCGAGAGTTTCACCATGGGTTTCTTGCAAGTCTTCCGTGTAGGCAAACTTCCACTAAACGGCGTGCAACGGTTCTTTTTGAAACATTGATTCCAATTTCATCCATTATTTCACTCTGGATGACTTCTGCGCTCTTCCTTAGATCAGCTTTTGACAATCGGACGATCATTCGAACAATGTGCACTGATGTTTTGCACGGTCTTTTCTGGCGTGGTTCGTTTTCCGCGGTTTTATATTGTCGAAAGTGAGCAATAGCATTGAATACCACCCTTTTGGAACATTTTAATTGGGTTGCTTTGCGTCCGTATGATAGCCCAGCGCTATTTAATTCAATTATAGCCTTGCGGGTACTTGGCGTGCAGCTCCTAGCTTTTCCCATTTTATGAAATTTTGCTAATACAGTTTTTTGTTAAAATTATGTTCAGTCAGTTCAAAATAACAAATTCTTACCAATAGTTGTCAATGGAAAAAATAACGTTCTCCAACTAAAACTGATTTCGCTTAAATAAATAACACGTGACAAAGTCAATTTGTTTGTTCCTGTAAATAAAACAAAGGAAAGAAAAAAACAACAAAAAAAAACCGCTACATTATATATATATATCCCAGAAAGTGGGTTTTTACTAAAATATTCAGAGTTTCCTCACTGCTGATGGTCCAAGTACCAACTTCCTTTTTCATGGAGTTTGGATTGGAAGTAACCTTAGCTAGAATTTTCCTAAGCCTTTATGCCTCAGAGGTTTGTGAGATATTTTCACAGAAGGTCCTCCAGGACTGCCTTTGTGCTTTTCGTAATTCATTCTTATATTCTTTGAGAACTGTTTTACAATTTGACCACGTATTTGTGGATCTTCTGGCCTTTGCCCTATTGAAAAGTTGTCTGGTCTTCTTCCGGATATCTTCTTGTCCCTTATTCTACCAAGGAGGCCTTAGCTTCCCCCTCAATGTTTTTAGCGGACAAGCGGTATCTAGAGCTTTATTCAGCGAGTTATTTAGACTGTCAACTAAGTTGTCTAAAGATTGTTTATAAGAAGGATGATTAGGTGGTCCATTTTAGAGATCTGTTTTTAATGTATTTATGTAAAGATCCCATTTGACTTTTTTAAGATTGCGAAATTCGCATGATCTCATGTCAAAGTAATCAACATCAAAGAGAATATATCTATGGTCTGAGAAGGAGTGTTCCTTAGAAACTCTCCAGTTTTTTACCCTATTAGATATATGCAGAGGCAAGGGTAATATCTAGAACTTCCCGCCTATTACTTATAATGAAGGTGGGTTCATTTAAACCATAATAATAAGGCCTTTGCTTTTGATGCATCTGTAGAGACCAAATTTTTAAAGATGTCTTCTGAGAGGACTTCGTGGTCATGCGCGAGGTATGCTATTCTAGCCCATCTCGACGCTTATAGCCACGATGTCTTTGTTACTAAAATTGGAGAGAGTAAATGCACTCAACATGTGTATGTACAAGACACTTATTCAGTAGGCGCGTCCAGATGTCAACATTGGCAACAAAAAACTTTAAACATGTTTAAACAAAACGTTGATGTGATTACAAAAAACTTTTCAACCGATCGGAATAAAACTTTCACATATTATTGTTTATATGTGTACTTATATCCCGTAGTAAAATTATAATATCCTTTTGTATTTAACGTTCTTTTGTTGCGACCTAACATAAAAAAAGGTAAAAAAGATTAAAAACTTTGCCATTTGGTTTTTTTTTTTTTGCAAAAATACTTGATTTTACTACCGGACTAAGCGAAAAACTTATATATTAATAAGAACTTTGAATTTTTTGTTCCAGACGTTTCAGTTAACGAAGCGCTTCATAAGCATTGAACAAGCGCTTATTCCATAGCGATTCATACACCTGAAACGCGTTTTTTGTGAACCGAATTCATATTAAATTTAACATTGGATGTCCTAGGACGGAAGCGCTTCTTTAGTGCACTTACATTTATTTTTTTCATGTTAATCATTGCATCCTTTTCTTTTTTTATCATCCTCCTCAAGTGCCTTTTAGAAACATTACTCACTTCTTCATGATTTTACCTTTTAATAAAATACATATTAACGTTTTTATTTTTACGTTATCTTTTCAGTGGCTATACTTTTAGCGATTTGTTTATTTTGAGGTTCTCTAGATCGATTACTACGATAACAGAGAGCACTAGAAAGTACTTTTTAAGGGCAAATTTTTAAGCGATTGTTTTCTTACCCCTGGGTAAGTACATATTAATGTATAAAATTAATAGATTTTAAAATTGAATTTTTCGATGAAAAAAAAACATACTAAAAGCATGATCAAAAAAACCAGACTGCCCACATTAAGAAATTTCTGAGTCCTTGGGGATTCAACATAAGACATAAAATGTCTAACAAAATAAATATGTATATGTAATTTTTTTCGTTCCTTACTCTCTTTTGCAGAGCATCAATATTGCGTATTGAATGTTTAACCCCATTGAGAAATATTTTAAGAACCTATTTGTTACGAGCACGTGACTTGGTTTTCTTTCGGCATCTTATATCAATGCATTTAAATGCGTGTTTGAGTGTGTGTGTGTGAGCTTGTTTAGCTGTGTAAAAACATATCCCAGTTGTAAAAGGAGCCCTGCTGTATGTCTGTCGGCAACATGTCTTAGAAGCTCAGCAGACATGCTTGCCTACATAACAGTTTATATCCGGGCAATAGCCAGGATTTACCCATGGAGGAGGCGGGTTTTGACTAACATTTTTTTTATTTAAATGGAAAAAAGTTCCATTTGGTTATTTTTTATGACGATTGCCAAAATATTTTGACTGTAACGACAACCACAAAAGAGCTAAAAAATTTTGCAAAAACCTCCAATAATCATATTTTTCGTATATATTTTGGATGGTAGAATAGTTTAAAAAACAACTATCAGATATTAAAGACTGGAAAATGCTCTTCAAATCTGCATCAAAAATTTTAAAGTTTTGCTATTGCATTAAAGATAATGATGTTTTTCGTGCCTTTGAATTTTTTTTTTAATTTATATAAACTAAAATTTAAATAACTTCATTATTTCTAATCAGAGCTGTAAAAGACTGCATTTAATTTGATTCTATTCACAAAAAAATGAATCAGTGAATAACGAAATAAAAATGCATTCAATAAATGCAAAATTGATTTATAAATAAAATTTTAACTCGCATTCATATTTAAAAAAATTATTAATTATTCATTTTCGTTACTCAGAATAATAAATTAATTTTTTATTCATTTGAATGCTATTCACAATTAACGCAATTTACAAAGAATTTCAGAATTTTCAATTATTCATTCTTGTTGGCTTCACTTTATCATCACTACACTCATCTACAACTGCCGATGTCAAGGGTAGTGAAAACAATAGTAATGGTAACAAGGGCGTCCGCAGGATTTGTTCTAGGCGGGTAAAAGGCATAAAGGAGTCTAAAATGCACATAAAGAAAATGTAACCTTAAAAAAATGTTCCTATTTAAATTTTAGTTATAAAAAAAAACATTTGACCATAAGAAATTTTAATTTAAAAGCGTTTTTTTTGCCATCTGATTTTTTAAAAATTAGTGCATGATTTAAAATTAACCTACTTTATTCAGAATCTCATATATTTTTTTTTTTTTGCTTTGAATCAGAAGCTTTTTCCTCGCCTAGATCTCTGCAATTTTCTTAAATATAATTGCTGCAAGATTGTTAGCAATTTTACTAAGCTTACGAAAAATTAAAAAATTATCCAAATTGGATCATCTTTATAACAGAAAAATGATTTTTATTTAGCCGACTTTTGGCAAAGCATTTAGTTTTTTAAATTAATTTTACTTTGTTTTCTTCTTGTGTTTAGTTACTTTAAAAAATAATTCGCTTATCGTCCAAGTTTATATGCGTTATTGGCTTAAATGCCCATTACCATCTGTTGCTCCGAAGAATGATCTTCGAATAATAGGGATATCATTCCTTATCATTTCTCAATTTCTCTTAAGAATAACATCGTAATTTCTTCCATTGCATTCGTAGTATTTACTAATGGCTTCGTACTATTTAGTATTGGTTGAGTTTAAAAAATATACAATCGAAATCTTTCAGCCTGGTTTATTGAACAATTTCCGAATATAAGGTATGATTGCAAGTTGGCCGTAGTCTATTGAAAAAGTCGTGGCCCGTAAGCTAAAAAACCGTGGTTCAAACCCCAGCTAATATAGAATGTTTTATTTTGTTCTTAGTATATCTCAGAGCTGTAAAATGGGCATTTTTATTCAGAATTTGAAGTACAACTGAATAACTAGATAAGAATAAAACTTTTAACTCACATTCATTTTTACGAAAATGATTTCTTATTCATTTTAATTATTCGTTTTCGTTATTCATTTTAATGCTATTCACAAATAATGCAATTCACAAAGAATTTCAGAATTTTCAATTAATCTGTTTTATTTATTCTTTATTTTTTATTCGTTATTATTTTTTTATTCAGTTTTCATTCATTATTAATTTTCTATTCATTATTCATTTGTTTTTCTTTATTCATGTTCTTCATTTTATTCCTAAGTCATATATATGAAATGAATAATGAATACAAAATTAATAATGAATAACAAATGAATAATGAATAAAAAATAAACAACGAATAACAAGTGAATAATGCATAAAAAAATTAATAATTCATTATAAAGTTAGTAATTATTAAATAAATAATGAGAAAATTTTTAAATTCTTTTTAAATTTCATTCTTTTTTTCAAATGAACAAAAAATTATTCATTATCCTGAATATCGAAAATTAATAATTATATAAATTAATAATGAATATATCTTTTTATATAATCTTTTTTTTAAAATTAATGTAAATTAAAAATTTTATTTTTAAATCAATTTTGAATTCACTAAATGCTTTCTTATTTCGTTATTCACTGATTCACTTTTTTGTATATAAAATCAAATTGATCAAATCTTTTACAGCTCTGGTAACTGTAACAAATGTATTCGTACAATATACATTTGTTTTTGTATGAATACGAATAAAATATTTGTAATATATACCAAACTACGTCCAATCTACGAATCCTATTCGTGACTGAAAACTACGAATAAAATTGGTAGAATGGACGCAGTTATTAGAAATATATACACACAAAATTTTTTGAGTGTAAGAATACGAATTGAAAAGTGCCTGTGAAACAAGGGTAAATAAAATGGTATCGTAACTTATCACTGCGACGGGTACAAA
Organism: Dichetophora obliterata; assembly: GCA_963920525.1. Taxonomy (NCBI): domain Eukaryota; kingdom Metazoa; phylum Arthropoda; class Insecta; order Diptera; family Sciomyzidae; genus Dichetophora; species Dichetophora obliterata. The sequence goes on along the minus strand of OY986435.1, from coordinate 304,385,531 downwards.
ATACTATTTAAAAATGATGCATGGCTTAGCTCAGCTTTATTTATAAATATACTTTAAAAAAGTATTTTTGAGTTCTCTTTTCTTTTTTTTTTTTTTTTTTTTTTGATTCTCCCAGAGATATGAAATCTTCCAAAGATACGTATACCCGTGCTATACGCATGCACGATTTACATTCTAATTCTAGATCCTGCCCGGATCAGCCGGGACAGACAAAATGCACCTACGTACTAAAACATACCCCCTATTAGGATTTTCCACTAAGCACATTAATTGGCTTTTCAGCGGAATTTAAAAATTGAATACATATAAAACGCGTATTTAAGTATATTTGATTCTATACAAATAAGCATCATCGAATTAAATAAAAGTGATTATTTATTTAAGGTACTCGAAATAACAATCCTGAGTTCAAAAACAATCCAAAACACAATACTCATTTTGACTGGTTTGCGGCCATTGTCCAACCCAAGGACCTACGTGAAAATGAGATAAATCTTATATCCATCAAATCAAAACCCTAATTAGTTGAATATGCATTTGGGCCACGCTGCACATTGGTTCCAAACATGAAAAAGGCGGCCAAAACCTCATTTTTAAAGATGTTTGAAAAACATATTTTACTTCAAATACCTATTAAAGATAGATAAATGAAAAAAACTGCGATGTCATTTTTTTAAAAAAATTTTTTTTTTTTCATTTTTAACGCCTTGAAAGTTTGGCAAAAATTTTACAAAAAAATAGTAAAATTTTGACCCAAATTCAAACATTTTTTGTATTATCTGTACAAGTAATTTAAGTTTTTTTCTATTTTCATATATTGAATCGAAGCATATGCAATTAGAATAAACTTAAAACTTTGAAAAAATTTCATGCCTAATATTTTAAAAAAAATCATTGAAAATTTATTTTTTTTGAAAAATTTGGATCAGTGAAAATGGAAAAAACGAAAGTGTTCGCCGCGTTACGCCCCTATAGAAAGGTATTGGTTACTTTGTGGGATATCTTATAATACTAATAGAAGAAAAACATTTTGCCCAAACGTGCCCCAATCGGATATTCGTGTTTAGAAGGCCGAAAACCATAAGAAAAGTATTGTGGCATGTGGATCTCAAAAATGGTGGCGCCTAGTGTAATCAAAGTTATTATCAAAGTTATCTGAGGAAGCTTTTCTTTAAACGTAAATTTTTTGTGTGCGATCGGTTGCGTTTTATCGCGTGTAGTGTTGAAAAAACGGTCGTGTTAATAAAATGTTTGCAAAAATTAAAAGAATGCATATGCATAACGAAATTTTAAACACCGATAACATGCAAAAAAAAAATAAAAAACAGAAAATCGTTAATTTTGTGGCAAAAAATTAAAATGTCAAAATAACAGTGACATAAAAAAACAAATTTTTTTTTGATTTAAATAAATTTTTTTTCACAAATATTTCGAAAGATGGAACCAGAGTAAAAGAGAGAACCCCCGTTTTATGGAACAAAATAAAGAGTGGTTAAATTCTTGTATGGAGTTTCATTATGAAGAAGTTTTATCTTCGACTTTGAAAGGTAGTTATATGTTCAGCCAGTTACGGATTGTATTGAGTAAGGGTATATTCAGTAAGGGTTATATTCAGTAAGAATAATGAGAAAAATAAGAATAAGAATTTGTGATAAAAATAAAATTAAAATTTGCCATCTTAGATTTTATATGAAATTATATAGGGTGTCCCAGCTAGTTTCGACTAAATAACGCAAGAAAAATGTCCCGAATTACTACCAATGAAGACGTGTTTAACAGATGGCTGCTTTATTCAGATCCTAAAATATCGTCATCAGGAAATTTGCCAACAATTAAAACAAAACATTTACCTGAAGAAGTTTTAGCGTTATTGGAAAATTAGTGTACATAAAAATGTGTTAAATATACTTTGTATAAAATATAAAAAATTTTGTTATTTATTTTAAATTTAAAATTTTGGACTTTAGATTCGTGATCAGCGTCCCCAAAAATCCCGAATACCAATTTTGAGCTGAATTAAATAATTATTAAAGAAGTTAGCTTGTTCATGGCCATTTTCAATTTTAAATTTTGGACTTCAGATTCGTGATCAGCTACCTCAAAAACCCCCGAATACCAATTTTGAGCTGAATTAAACAATTATTAAAGAAGTTAGCTTGTTCATGGCCGCCATTTTGAAGCCGCCATTTTGAATTTTAAATTTTGGACTTCAGATTCGTGATCAGCGACCTCAAAAACCCCCGAATACCAATTTTGAGCTGAATTAAACAATTATTAAAGAAGTTAGCTTGTTCATGGCCACCATTTTGTAGCCGCCATTTTGAATTTTAAATTTTTGACTTCAGATTCGTGATCAGCGACCCCAAAAACCTATATATACTTAATTTCATGAAAATAAGACATCTCCTTGAGGTTTTGGCCGTCTTTTTTCGATTTGGAACCACTGTGCGCTGGCATAAACTTGTGTGGAAAAGATAAATACTCTGGCACAGCAATACAGGTGATTGCGTGAGTTCAGTCTAATCAGGAAGCCACGTGAGCACGTAAATGACAATTCGATTTAAAATTAAAATATTGAATAATTAAAAAACAAGTTTTGAAGACAATTCATATTTGATGGTGCTTACTTTATAAAACATAATATTGAGACATAAAGGAGAAATAGAACAGTCTCCATTACCGATATTATATGGTTATAAAACTGCGTTAGGTATAATAGGATGAAGTTAAATTGATTTAATTATTTAAATGTTATATAATTTTCCATTTTAAGACTTCTACCGAATCAAAATATATTAGAATTTATAATGAAACCGTAAGTTACAATTTATCGACTTTATGATTGATTATTGGTGCACCTTATCAAAATACATGTTCCTGCTAAATTGTACACTCCTGCAATTAAAACGACTTTTTTAGTTAAAAATTTCTAAAATCCCTAAGTTTAAGTGCAACATACAATTACAATTTAGAGTTTTTGGCTCTTTCGTAAAATCTTTAATTGTAGCTTACGGCTTTTTGATTTAATATAAAGATATTTAAAAAATTTCACTGCCCAAGAGGCAAGCGCCACACCCTGCCCCCCTGTGGACGCCCATGAATGGTATATTTAAATGTATCACGTTGAACCCGATAAATGACGATACATTAGTTTCCACTATTGTTGTTTACACGAATTAACTCATAACAAAGACTCTGCTCGTTACTGATTTTGATCAGGAAATCTCAGTGAGAAACCAGGGGATCTTACAAAAGAATTTATTTACTAATGATTCCGATGTTGAAATGAGAAAACCAGCGTTTTAGTTTTAAACTGTAAATTAAGTTTTTATTATTTTTTTATTAGTTTTATTTATTACTTAATCAGTACGTTAAATAGTTATTATTAATTTTTAAAAACTATATAAATGAGATTAATATAATTATTTTATGTTTATTCATATTTATTCAGTTACTATCCATTTACTTGCTATGATCTCTATTGCTGTGAGTGACTACAGTGAAAGGGTGAAAAACCTTCGCTTACAATATCTGCACCTTCACTTACACACCTTCGCTTAACAAGACTGACTGTCCTAATCAAGCGCGATGACTTTATATTTTCTCGTTTCTTTGCTGTTTCACCGTTCACTTGTTTTGTTTTCTCTGCCTGTGTATGGCTGTATGACTTAGAACATGCCTTTGCATGTTTGTATGTATGTGTGTATTTATTATTTATTTAAATATTTATTATTTATTCAATGTATTTATAATCAATAAAATATACTTTTAATACATATTAAAGATATGTTCTAAATTTTTAATAAATTTTTTATTAAAAATTTATACTATTTACATCAAACATACCTAGATTTTATTTTAAGCTATTGAATAGATTTTCAACTAGTCAAAATTGAAACGAAGTTAATTTTGGCCTTTTTGCAATATACGCGGTATTGCACGCGCAAGGACGATATAATTTTAGCACATTTAATTTCGTACCCAAATTTATTTTAAATATACAATGGTAAGAATATTTCTTGATTCAGTTGAAAAATGCTTGAACAAAAATCATTCATTACCAGTTTCCAATTTCTTATTAAATTGTTGTGTATATTTTTTAAAATTAAAAAATTTTCCAACAGTTTAGAACTCTTTTTTCAACTGTAAGAAATCATTCCAGTATCACTTTGATATTGAATTAATCAATTCATAGTTTTAGCTGTGAAATTATAAAAGATTATTCGTCAGTAAAATAGTTTCATAGCTATGAGCCGATAGGTGGCGCTAAATAACTCACATATTTTTAGGCATATGCTAAAATTAAGAAGAGAAAAACCAACATAGCAATTTATGCAAACTTTAACTCGCTATAACTTTAAAAATAACATTTTTTTAAGAAATAAAAACTACAGTTTGCACATCTACAGATCTAAACCTACCAAACCATTCTAAATTCATTAAGATTGGACTTGTACTTAAAAAGCCTTACGCCGGACAAAAATTTGTGTTTGCGTAATATATAAGATTACATAATTTTTTATATAAATCATTTTCCTCACAATACATGATTTTTTAAGTTTTTTTAAGAACATATCAAAGTGATTCAATGAAATAATTACTTAAAAGCATTAATATTTATTACAATTTCGACCCTAAGGGAGGTTTGAACCCCGAAAGCTTCCCTTGGCTACTGCCCTGGCTTATATCTTTTTTCAATAGGCATGTATGAAATGAACTGCCGTAGCGGCTGTGCTGCATGCATCTCACGGCGTTAATGTTGCATTCATCTTTCGGTATAATTTCTGCATTCATACTGCTGTACTTCCAAGGCATGTTGCTGGCAGACATACATCAGGGCTCCTTTTATAACTGCTTAGTATAATGGTATGATAAATAGTATTTAAGGACTTCACTAACAAAGCTCACAAAGCTTCAAAAAATAAAAATGTGAGTGCTCATAAATGCAGCATTCGTTTTTTTGCCGCTTAAAATGAACTAGAATTTTGCATGGACAATATAATACACACCTCACTTAGAAGAAATAAGGAAGTTTTAAAATTTTGAAAAGTAGACTTCTTAAAATCGCATTAAAATTTTAACCTGTCACATTCCTTCCATCGGCAGGCCTGCTTTGTTTTCCATCTGGGATGTTCATAGTTCACGATTCTGTTTCGCTACACACTTAGAGTTTTGCGCTTCTAACATTGCAGCATCCAGTGTGCCCATTACTTGCACAACGTACATACGTTGATCCTGGGTGCATCTTGTGCAAGTTAAAATAAAGGAATAATTCGTTTAAAACGAACAAAGAAAGCACGAAGCACAACGCATTGCAGTTACATGAATATGCGATGCTATTAAATTTAACAAAGCCTTAATATAAAATTCTAATACATGTATAAAAAAAAGGAATAGAAACAGTGTTGCCAATTCGAGAGAAATTTTTCCGTTTTAAAAAATTTATCCCAACTTTATTTTGTTGATAAATAAAGACAACATTTTGCTTAGTGAAACAAAAAAGAAAACATAGCTTAAATAACTTAACTAAGCAATTTAAAAAAAATATGCAGGAAATTCAAGTAATATTCCTTTACTTATTGATAATGTTCTTAGCATAGTTGACAATTTTTTCGGACATGACTATGATATTTGATGTAATATAATTTTTAAGTTGTGACAAAAAGCGAGATGTAAAAACATATTTTAACTAACATATTTTTTATAACATATTTTAAATAACTATATAACTATATCTATAACACAAATTCACCCAAAATTTTAAGTCTGCCCACAGCTACGCCTACTTCCCATATAAGACAAAAATTAAAAACACTATACTTTTTTTTGTTATTGAGCCTACATAAAAAGCACTCACTCAAAACTCTTAAATACATGTGTGGCGTAAAAATAATTTTTCAGTTTACGTGATTTTTAAAATTTAAACTTTCATGAGGCATAGCATTCAAACGGCTGAATTTAGTATTTTTCTTTTATTCAAAGGTATTATTTGTTTGGTTTTTAAGGAAAAATAAATAAAAATCATACAAAAAAGATTACCATTTCGTTTTATTAAAAAAAAAAATGGAGTGAACCTAATAAATTTTGCAAAAAATTATTTCTGATTGAAAGACCGATTGATTGGAGCAACATCTTAGAAATTTAAAAGCATACTTTTTGGCAGTGTGATAAAACGTGCATAAGTCGAGTAGCATACATGGGTTGTTGCTTCACTCAAAGCCTCTGTTATATCCATCCAGCAATGCCTAAAAGTATGCTAAATAAAATTGATGGCTTAGTCTTACGACTGAAAAAATAATCTGAACGCATTAAGTTTTTGCAATATGTTGTGAAAAACCCATGAAAAATTAATTTTAAAAATGAAAACTAAAAAGTATTTTCGATTATGCAGAAATGTTTTCCTATAATGCTATTAATAGTTTAAAATACTCAGAGTGCAATATTTCTCTCGTTTGTCTGTAATGACTCGTGAAAATTACCAATTTTATATGACATTATTCAAGCTTTGTTACACTAATCGATTTTAGAGGCATCTGCACAAACAACCTGTGAATATTTCTCCAAACTATTTTGGAATCATGTTAATTGGAAAATTCTTACACAATGAAAAGAAAAAAGAATCATCAAAAGAACTCATGAATTTTGATGTTTATTCAACCACTGTTAATTTAGCACATAGGACAAATATATAAATTTAAAGTTGGAATGTTTTATATTAAATGTTACTCACAATCTTTTAAATGATCAAGCTTCTGAGCGGTAAATTTTTTTTTTTCTTAGAATCTAGCGGTACTTTCTAAAAAATAGCATCAGAATTGAGAACACGTGTTGAGTTGGTTAATGCAGTGTGAGAAGCTTGATAATAAAGTTAAAATTCAAGTTTTAAAAACATTTAAAAAAGTTTTTAAGTTAAAATTTATGAAATGGATATATTTAAAATATAGTGTACTTTTTTAAATATCAATGTTTTTCCAACCTAATATATTTTGTATTTTTCGTCTGTGTTTTAGAATATCTCTTAAACTTTTAGTTATTATCTCCCAATATCCCCCATTTTTTTTTTTTTATTTCCTATTATAAGTTCAGGTTTTAAGATAATAAAGTGTACGCATCAGCTGCAGAGACTTGCAGAGCTTCGTGTAATCTTCCACAGACTGTGAGTGCCCGCATTAAAAATGCGGTGCAAACGTGATGCCACATTGTGGTCAAAAAGGTAGTTTTTTTGGAAAAAAGTCTGTAACTTTTGACACAGTGGAGATATTGGAAAAAAAATTTTTACCAGATTTTGGAAACAACAAGTGTTAGTTCTTTATTTATTTACTTATAAGAAACCATTGTACACGTGAGACTATGGGTCTCTTAAAGTACATCAACAGTGTAAAAATCACTCGAAAATAATTTTACATAATTTTTAAATATTGATAATTTAAGTATATAATTTTTATATAATTTTAAAATTCTAGTTCCTAAACGCCAAAAAATGTACCTCCCCTGAATTAAACATAGAAAAACATATAATTTTTGAAACGATATTTAAAAATAAATTTTGTATTATTAAATAAATTCAAAACAGATATTTTAAAACATACCTTATTATTTTCAGATTTAATAGACTTGGTAACATATTCCAGTGTTTCACAACGCTAACAAAAAACATTCTAGATGACACAACAGATTTAAATTCGGGGACTGTAAGATTAAGTGTACAACTAGATAACGCGAAACAGGTATTCGGGACAAAGTGTATTAAGTGGTTTGTGCAAAAAGAGTAGAGTAGATTTTAGGTTATTTGTGAGATCTCACAGTTAAGAATGCCCGAGGCAAACTCCGATATATGGTCGAATTTTCTTTTATTAAAAACATATCTTGCACAGTTATTTATCACAAATTGCAACTTTCTTTTTGAAGCCGCATCGAGGTTTCCATAAACTATCGTCGGCCTTATTCTAATACGACGTAAGTCAAAATTATCTATTGTTCAGGAGGCAAAGAAAACTGTTTATTATTTGTATGAAGTTCATACGATAATGTATTTTTTCAAACGTTCTACCTCCCTTTTTTTCATACAAACATTAAAAACTAAAAAAGGACCAAGATTTAGTTTTGATCAATCTACCTAAACCGCTAATAAACGTTAGTTTGACCAATTTTGACATACGCCCTATTAGAATCAAGGCGACGATATGTTATATGAGGAATTATTAAAGAACGCACAGACTTTTATTTTGTTTACAGTCGGTCGTGTGAGATAGTTTTCTAAGAACACAGTGTATTTGAGAAATCGTAAGGTTTACGTGATCAATGCAGCTTAAATTATTGTTAATTTTATATCCTAGACTTGTAACACAGGTGACAAGTGAAACATTTGCGCCGGCCATAACTATGGGTGGTAAGCTATCAACGCCGTAGCGTTGTCGTGAAATAGTAAGTGCTTGAGTTTTGGATGCATTTATGTTAAAAAAATTTTCGGCTGCCCAGGCCCCAGAATTGAGGTATTCTGACAACAAGATACTATGTCATTAACAAAAATGCTGAAAAGTATGGGTCCCAATATAGATCACTGTGGGACACCAGAAAATGTATTCCTTAGTTCTGATAAGCGATCCTTATTAATCATCCGTTGGAATCGGTTGTTTAAATACATATTCATTAACTTAAGTGCGCCGGAGCCAAAGCAAGAAAAGATGTTTTAATTTTTTTAAAGGAATGATATGGTTGACGGTATCGAAAGCATTTAAATGCTCAATAATTTGAGATGAAAGTACCTTTTAACATGATTTTGATAAAGCAGAAAGAATGTTTATTGGACAAAAATCTTCAGCATGGCTTGGATTATTTTTCTTTGCAACCGAAATTACATTTTTTGTATTTAATAATATAATAATAATATAATGGAGAATTAATTATAGTGATTGCTTAGGAAAAGTTGAGGACGTAATAGCGTTATTGAATAAATGTGTAAGTGTCGGAACAATAAAAGGAAGAAGAATTTTTACGAACATAATGTTGACGTTGTCATTTCCCACATCATTTGACTTGACAGACTGATTTGCCTTTGCAACATTTTCCTCAGAAACAGTTTTAAAATCAAATTTTTCTCTACATTGAAATAAAAGTAGATGATCAATTAGAAATAAACTTCTGTCATGGAATTAATTTGATTGTATAAAGAACTCATTTAGGGTGTTGGAGTTCACATTGTATTCAGAGATTCTTTTCTTTACGCCTACGGATTCAAAGTTTTTCCACAAAACCTTTTAAAGTAAATTCACATTGAGTTTGTTCGTAAAAAGCATTTTTTTCGATCGTCGTAAAATACGTGTTGCTGCATTTCTAGCCCTGCGAAATGTCATTTCCTATTTCCTATTAATACCTTTTTTAACCTTGTGCGAAAACCATGGATGTTTAGAGTTTTTAAATACAAGTTCTTTTGTTCAACGTATTTGTCGTATAAATTATTTAGAAGAGTTTTAAAATGTTCAACTTTATCTTCGATGTTAGAAAAATACCAAAAACCCCTCCATTCCAAAATGCTTGCTGCCAACCAAGCAAGTTTGCGTAACACAAACTATGTCAATAAGACTTTCGGAAAATAAATAATTTAAATAATCAATTTTAACGAGTTTAAACTGCGGCCATTTAAATGGCACAGCTGAAAGCCTCGATGGTTTTTACTTAAAATACCCAGAATAGCTTTTGTGAAAACGCTGTGACTCGCATGTAAATCAATCATTAATTATAGTGATAAAATAAAGTATACGAAAGAAGTGGCAGTTTAAATTAAGAATCAAACCAGTTATATCATAGATTACCCCCATTAGAACAAATGATAAAAAATAAAAATAAAGATAATAAATGAAGGAAAAGAAAATAATAATTCTAAAATAAATCTTATTTGTTTGCTGCTATATGCGTTAGTTGCAATTTGCTCTTATGTTGACGCTAGCAATTTTATCGACGTTCTCTTCAGATGTTACTTCCAGCGCTTCTGCATTAGTCCTATCTCTTACGAAAACTTTACCTTGGCTTGAAAAATCTGATGTAAATTATTTTTGGCGCTTCAGGTATGTAGCATAGTACATTAGTTCCCGATTAGCTATGGTAAGGCTCTCATGTACAAATATTCTACCTTCTTCGTCTCCTCCAAAGTCAGACATGGTCAGCGATCTTTTGTTTTGCTTGCTGCAGAATCTAGCAATAGACTTAAATAGATGGTTTCTTTCATGAGCGGATTAAAGCATTACCATGATAGGCTGCGATTTGTTGTTGTTTGAGCGTATACGGAAAGAATCACGCACAAAGGAAGCTCGAAAGCGGAACAACTTCCACACCCCTGTAAATAATTTCATTAATTACACCCCTACTAACACAGCGATGTTTTTCAATTCTATTCCTAAGAAATTGAGGCGTTCAATTACCAATTACAATTGCCGCAATGGAATTTAACAATTTTTTCCAATTCCATTCCTGGGCATTGAGATGTCCAATTACCAATTACAATTCCTGTAATGTAATTGACAAGTTTTTCCAATTACATTCCTAAAGAATTGAAATGTACAATTACCAATTCCTAATTCCAAGGAATTGGAATTGAGGTGGAAATAAATTTAAAAGCAATCATTACAACCCAGCTCTGGTGTAGTTACGGTCGGTAACTGTATTACTGTCGGTCAATAAGCGTGGTCACACCATACCAACGCCCACTTTTCAGAAATTTTTATAATTCTAGAATTTGAGCTATGGGCAAAGTGATGTTTACTCTATAAATAAATGTTGCCATGCCGTCCTTTAAGGCCTGTTAAACGACAACACTGTTTGTTCGTCCTTTATTCGCCGCAATTCCGATCATCCGATTGCGAAAAAACTTTTTCAACTTATTGCTTGCACTTTCGCGAAGAATAGAGGCATAGTAAAAATTTTCCACAGCCACTTTTATCTCCCACAAATCAATAAAAATGCAATGTTTCAGACGGTGTTGATCGTAATAGAATAAAATTTAGTAATTTAGTTCGTGTATGTTGAAACCAACATTAATTCTGACGCAGTCTAGGTTGTCTAGTCTGATGATTTTGCAGTCGGCCTCTGTAGTCTAGAGGCGAGTGCGCTAGACTCTCAACCCAGAGGTCCCTGGTTCGAATCCAGGTTCGGGCATGGTTCTTGTCACATTCTTTGTTCTTACCTACATTTAAAGAATTATGGAAAACTAAAAATCCACAATTAAATTGTGGAAAATGTGGAATTGAAGGACAGGAACAACTAAGGACTGGAAATGCTTGCCGAGGTTAAGGAATAACACTAGCCTCGGTTATAAGTAATTCAAATTGTTTTTCATGGTTGTTTCGCCTTATCAATAATTCACGTATGGTTCCAATCAATTCCTCTAAATAAATCTATCCCTTTCCTTTCAGGTCAAAGACCAAACCTTGTTTGTGTAAGGCGCATGCCTTGGTTCTTTGATCTTTTTTTTTTTAAAAAATATCCAGCCTTATTACCTATGTAAATTATATATTCAAATCACATAGTTTTCTACTGTATCGAATAGAAAAAAATATAATGTTTTATATTAAGCATGTCATGAAAAGAAATATATAAAAAATATATAAAATAAAGAACACACAAAGTTTTTGAAAAAAAAAAAATTTAAATTCGGTTTGTTTTGTGTTTTTCAAAAGGTAAAAGCAAGTATTACAGTCCATTAAAAGGATATCTACGCCTACTTTCAGAAATCATTATAATTATTGAGTTGTTTATAGATAAGCTTGGTATGTACAGTGGCTCACAGCTTATTTTATGCAGTGCGTACTTTAAACTTTAGGGCTTTATAAAAACAAAACTAATAGGAATACAAAATATAATATGGTGTCATTTAAAAGAGCAAAAAGTCTAGTTAAATAAAGGTTTTTCATTAATTGTGAATACATATATTTAGTTGTTTAAAAAATAAGAGAACAGAAAATACTGCTTAATTTCATCTCGCAGCTTATTTTATGCAGTCACTTCTCTCTGTACGGTACTCTAATGCTGCGCTGTCTAACGGTACTTTCGTTAGCTATGCCTTCGTTCTGTATCTATAATGGCTTTGTGTTAGCTTTTTCGTCTGATTTTTTTGCTTCAAGTGTCTGTTTCTATGATTATTTAAAATAGGAGCGCGCACAACGCTACAACAACGAGAACATACTAACGATTGCACAATAAGAGCAAAGTATCACCAAACAAAATTTTAAATGCAACCGACTAGCGGCATATTGTACGGAAGATAAAGGCTAACCCGAGACTCTCAGCTCCGAAAATGGCTTTTGAAGTTCAAACTGATCTGAGCAAACAGTGTAGTGCTGAAACTATTCGACGTGTCTTGCGCAAAAAGAACTTTCATGGCCGAGTAACACGAAACAAGCCATTTATTAGCCCCAAAAACATATGATGCAAACTCAACTACCACAAAGAACATATGTCCCAGGCCCCAGAGTACTGGAATTCAGGTATTCTTGCAGATAAATTGAAGATCAATTTATTCGGTTCAATGGTATGTGCTATATGTGGCGAAAACCGAAAACCGAGGTCAACAAAAAAAACTTAAAACAAACCGTGAAACATGGCAGTGGCAGCGTCATGGTTTGGACCTGAATGTCAGCTGCTGGTACTGGGAAGTTGCCGTTTAATGAAACAACAATTTTTAAATTTAAGTACCTACAGATCCTGAAGAACAATTAGTTGCAGAGTGCAAAGGTTCTGGGTATAAAATTGAATTTCCGATTTTACCAGGATGACGATCAAAAGTACAAAATGGGTATTGTGCAAACCAGGCTAATATACAACTGCCCACAATTAATGACGCCGCCAGCACAGTCAACAGACCTTAATGTTATTGAAAATGTGTGGTCTTTATTGGAAAATAACATCCGGAAACATCAAATTTCATACAAAAATCACCTGAAAGAGATATTGAAAACGAAGTGGGCGAATATTTCGCCACTTATCACTCAAAAACTGGTCGCATCAATGCCAAGCCACATTAGATCTGTTATGGACAACAACGGCTATCATACCAAATAATAAAAATATCAGATATCATTAATTAATACGAAAACATTTATAAACAACAAGTGAATGCATAAAATAAGCTGTGATATGAAATTAAGCAGTATTTTCTGGTTTCTTAATTTTAAGCCAACTTAATATATATTTTTACAATAAATTAAGTTAATTTATTAAACTTAACATCTTGTTCTTTTGAATGATACTATATTATTTTTTTTATTCCTGTTAGTTTCGATGTTATAAAGCCCTAAAATTTAAAGTATGCACTGCATAAAATAAGCTGTGAGCCACTGTAGATGCTATGGGTCACTATATAAAAAAATTTTGCTACGCCTTCTGTCAAAAACAACTGTTATATCATAGATTTAAGTTTTTACTTCGATCCCCTCACTGCAAACTTTTTTTTTTTGTTTAAAAATTTTTATTATAATAGCTGAGTATTGGGATATGTTTAAGGTTTTGCGTTTGAGGATCAAATTTGCAAGATCGGATTCTTTAAATCGTAACCAAATTAAATGCTGAGAGCGATATTGTGATAAAGTATAAAAACAGTGATAAAGTATAATGGTCTAATTGCGCTGCGGGTTGCTTTTTTTATATAGCAGAATCTTATGCTGATGGGCTATCCACATTGTCATGCCATGCAGCATGAAAAAGACGACAAAATTCTTGGTCTTTTGACGAATTTTAAGAAGAACGGGAGCTAATATTATCGAATTTATTGGGAAAAAAAGTTGCATTCATTGTTTATTCATGAATGCTTCTTACATACAGGCCTTACCAAGTATGTAAAATCAATTGTGAAATTGTATTAGCAAAAAGTATTTCACAGTTTAATGTTTTTAGCATTGCTAAATGTTTTTCAATAAAAATAAAAAAATCAAAGAGAAATGTTGAAACTATTTTTACTAATATAATGGAACTTAAAGCAAAATTAACAAGTTGACGTTTATTTTGCTTCATATTACTTAAGTGCTCTCTCTGTCACTCTTTCATTTGAATCATTGTAAACATATGCCTAAAAGTATGCAATGCATTTTAACAATTTATTCAGAAATGCTTGAAATGCTTACTTTTTGTGGGTAGAAAAGGAAAAATTAATGTAATTAACTAAACGGCAAAAGTGTGCGATTACTTTTTTTCATAAACATTGCTCGTGACATTATTTGCAGTTCGGAAACGCAATGATGAATGTGATGCTACCTTTAGCATTAATAATTATATAATGTACAGAAACGATCGGACTGGAAAAAAAGGCGGAGGAGTTGCTATTTACTGTAAAACCACCCTTAACTCTAAAGTTGTAGGTAAATCCAGTGGACCAGATATTGAATTTTTAAATTTATGTGTATGGGATAATAGTACTAAGATATTTTTGTCATGCGTGTATAATCCTAATAAGTGTTTCTCTGTTGATCCTCTGTTTTCTGCTTTAACAAGCAGTATTCTTGATTATGACTTCATAATGTTGTGTGGAGATTTCAACATCAATATTATTTCCAATGAAACTAGTAAGTTTTTACTGTATGATAATTTATCGACAGTAGGGCTATCAGTTGTAAATGATACTGTACCTACGCGGTAACGCAATAATTTCACTCCTAGTCTACTTGATTATTTAATTGTTTCTGATCTTTTAGTAGTTTCTCTATTCGATCAACTCTATTTTCTATCTGACCACGATTTAATCTTTTGTTCGTTAAATGTTAATTTGTCTCGTAATGCAATTTCTAATAATTTTTCTTTCCGTGATTTCAAAAATATTAACTATCAGTCCCTGTTTCTCGATGTGTCAATGTTATCTTTCAATGAATGTTGGCTTCACCATAATATAAACGATAAGCTCAGGTCTCTTTTAGCACCGATTACATGTCTTTTTGACAAACATGTACCGCTACGTACGACAACCGTGAAAAATGTCTCTTGTCCCTGGTTCACCCAATATGTGTCTAATAGCATTAAAAAAAGAAACAAATTACAGAAAATATGGAAAATCAGACCATCTCCTGAAAACTAGGAATCTTTTCGCTTGGCTAGAAATGAAGCTGTTCTGTTAGTAAGACAGAGATTTTAAATAATTTTTTTGTTGACATTTTTTCTACCTCTAATGATACCTCTACGCTTTCCTGTGACAACCTGACTATACCACAGTCTTTTAAGTTTGAAACGGTAAGTGAAATTGATGTTGTAAACTGTGTTATGCAGATAAAATCAAATGCAATTGCAGAAGATGGCATTCCCATCAAATTCTTTAAACTTTTACTACCTCACATAATAACTTCTCTTAAGCACATTATAAATCATTGCTTTATAACATCCTCCTTTCCTGACATGTGGAAAATTGCCATCGTTACACCTATAGCTAAAAAGCAAAATCCATCTGGTGCGAATGATTATAGGCCTATAAGTATACTGTCACCATTGTCAAAGGTATGTGAAAAACTTATGGCTCAACAAATTAGCAAAATTCTTTCTGAGAAAAAACTGCTATCCCGCTATCAGTCTGGTTTTAGGGCAGGGCATGGGTGTTTCTCAGCGGCAGTAAAGGTTCTTGATGATATTCGACCCGAATATGATGCCGGTTCTATGACTTTACTCGGCTTACTTGATTTTTCCAAGGCCTTTGATAAAGTCAATCATAGTTATTTGTGTCAAAAGCTGTATCTTTTTGGGTTCTGTGATAGTGCTGTTAATCTAATGTCTAGTTATTTGTGTAATTGGTTGGTCAGGTATCCTCGTCATACAAATTAGTAGAAATTAGTGTTCCACAAGGCTCTATACTAGGTCCTCTGTTATTTTCAATTTTTATAAACGACATCTTTATTGTTTGCCGGAATGCATCTGTTCATGCTTATGCAGATGATATCCAGCTTTATCTTTCGCGACGAACTGGGTTTCTTGATGATCTGTGTTGTAGGTTAAATGAGGATCTCAGTAGCATCAATGAGTGGGCCAAAAGTAATGGCCTTCAACTAAACGCTGCCAAATCGTATGTTCTTCCTATATATAAAAGTAAAACTTGTGTCGTTGATGTCCCTGATCTGTTTATTGGTAATAGCAAACTGACTGTGGTGTCGAAAGTAGTAAACCTAGGTTTCTACATTTATTCTTCTTTGTCTTGTGTAAACCATGTTAATAGTATAGTCCAAAAAGTTAATTATGTCCTACGAAACTTCAGAATGTCTGCTAGTGTCACTCCGACTGAAATTAAACGTAGATTAGTCTTACAGCTAATTTTACCAATCATTTCTTATTCAGACATAGTTTATAGTAAACTTGGCGCATCTTCCCAGTTAAAAATTCAAATTGCATTTAATTACGCCACGCGCTATGTGTATGGTCTCCGAAAATACGATCGTTTGTCTCGTTTCCGAAATGTAATACTTGGATGCGACATAACTGGTTACCTTAATGCTAGAAACTGTATTTACCTGCACAAACTAATCCATGGGAAAATTCTTTGCTATCTGCATGAAAAACTTCAGTTTTGTATGTCAAGTAAAAGCCATGTTCTGATAGTTCCGAGGCACAACTCATTAAACTCTTCCCACCTGTTTTTCATTAACGCCATTAGGTTGTGGAATGCCTTGCCAATATGGCTTAGGGAGGTCACTGGGAGAGGTCCTTTTAGGCAATCTATCTTTTCATTTTTCTCTACTCAATAGCTTTTTACTTCCTTACTTCTCTATGTTATCTATTCTTTATCTATTATTTGTATCAGCAACTTTTTTCAATCTTAACTTAACTTTAATTCTTTTTATTTTTTATATTCTTTAAATAAAAAAAATAACATAAAGCCAATATTGTTTAAAAATTAAGGTCATTATTTTTGATTCTGTTTTAAACAGTTGTTATCATACTTCATTTTTAGTTTTTAACTTTAACTTTCATTTCAAATTTTTAATATAAAATTATTCATTTTCATTTTCATTTTCATTTTAATTTAAATTTTAATATTAATTTTAATTAAATTTAATGTGAATTAATTATATTTATGCATTTATGTTGTACTATAAAAGAGCATAGCTCTTATTGTACTTATGATTTCTTAAATAAATAAATAAATAAAATAAATAAATAAAAACATAAGTACACATTATAATCTTTCAATAGACACTAATAAAACCTACAGCGGCAAAGTGCGCTAATGAAGAGATTGCTCCACGCAAGTTGCATTTTTTTCTTTTTAGCATACCAATGATATGCTAATATTTTAAAAACGATTAGTATTATTGTAACCAGATTTTTGATGAATTAATAACAAATAAAAATTTATTTTAATTTAAAAAAAACCAATGAAAGATTTTTTATAAAAGATTTATACTGAATTCAATTTAACACTAAAATTGGGCAATTTTAAAATGCAAAAATTGCGTGACTTTTTCTGTTAAAAAAAAAACAACTGTACATTTTTGTGAAATCTGTGAATCGATTATAAATACTAGATAATTTTTCAGACGAATACTTTTCTAAGAAATTAACATTTTTTAAGTTGAAAACCAGACAATTTTCCGAAAATAAACCATTGTGCGCCGTGTCCAGCGTAGACACGAGAAATGCGTTGTGTGCTTGGAGGTGCGTTTAGTGCGGGCAGATTACAAAATCACACATATGTTAGTAAATGTCCAATGTAGGCACGATTTTGCTATGAATGTGTGCTATGCGAGTTGCCGCATCGCACGCATTGTTCAAAAATCAAACTTGCTTGATTTTGCCCGCAGTATCGTGCGGACAAAATACTTCAAAGAAAATGGGGAACATTTAAAAAATAGCGACAACTCTAATTTTTATTTTTTTTTTTTTTTTTGCGGATTATATAAACTTTAACCTCCTTAATCCAAATCTGAAAAAATGTCAGGCCGTTCGCAATTTGTTTGGCCTAATAATCTAGCTGGTTTTTTCAGTTTTCCAACAAAACTAAAGCTTTATTGGTATCAAAAGAAAGGTAATACGAGTATCTATTGAACGAGGTATCAAAAATATGAAAGAAAAATATTAAAAAAGAGAATTGTCGCTATTCTTGAATTATTCCGAAAATGGTACTCTGTTTTTAAATTTATTCTTTGAAATTTAATAAATGCCTTTTTATATTTTTTAATACTCTTAATCTCAATCAACTATTTTCTAATAAAAAAAATCTTACTCGCAGAAACCAAAGCCATTTCGCACCGATTAAAAGCCTTTTTATTGCCACCCGCATAAACGAATTATCGTTTTCCAAATAGACACTTTACACTCAGAAAAAACATCTATCGTTTTGCAATAAAAAATTTCTCTAACTTCGGTTATAGCAATTTTTTCTATTTCAACTATTATTTTCTTCGACTAAAATAAATTTTCACATATTGGAAGAAATATTTCCGTACTTGTGGGAAGTGAAAATATTTCGTGTCCCTTAAAATGATTAAGGCGCTTCACGAAAAAAAGTTGTTCGGCACAGTCGCTCAAGATAATCCTTGAATTATATTATAATAAGGCTTTTCACAGTTTAAGCGTACATTTAACAAATCGTATTTAAAGCATTTGTTATTGTTGAAACTGTGAGCACCCCGCCATGTGACTGTCGTATTCAATAATTATGCAAGCCTGTGCTGCATGTAATAATGCGACTGTAGAGACAGAGTATAAAAATACGATCCGGCAAAAAACACGTCCAAGGGCTACTCTTATTTGAACTCTCGAGTTTGCGTCTTTGCGTTTGAATGAAAAACAACAACAAAGCAAAATACGATTTCGTAAATTGGTGTACAAATAACAAATCGTACAAATTATAGACCGACGTATTCAAACTGTCCTTAATGATTCCCCAAGCCAATCTGCGTCAAAAAGTTCAAATTTTTGCATTCGGATTACAGATAATGTTGTTTTTCATGCACTTTTTAATTTATTTTCACTTAAATTCAAAAAACTTAATTATTTCTAATGCGATCCTCCTTTCAAGATATCGTTGGAAAGGTTTTGAGCGCTCGCATTGATTCCTAGTCAGAATTGCTTGAATTGGTATACATTAAAACTAAAATATGAATTATAAAATAAACATCTACTGCAAAAATATTAAAGAAATGAAAAAAAAAACAATAAAAGTAATGAAGTTATTTGAATTTTTAATGTTTTTGTATAGAAATGAGATACAAAAATATCAAAAATATGCATGATACAAGATACAGCGTTACCTTTAATCTTATTGCAAACATTTATAAGTTTGTGATGCAGATTGGAAGAGCTTTTTTCGGTCTATAATTTCTGACAGTTAATTTTTTTACAACTTATACACCAGCCAATACTTTTACACTCGCCAGCAAATACTCTAAGAAACTCTAAGAGGATATTTCAAAAAATTCCAGCTTGCGGATGGCTATCGCTTGAGTCGAAATATTCGGGGAATCATCATAAAATAAACCAATGATTATATTGAGTACTTGTGCCGAAGAACTTCTTTTTATGTGATATGAATCTTTTTCTTCTTTTTATGAATGATAAGTATTTTTCCCGCACAAAAAAATTCTCATTTTTAGAGAAAAATTTATAGAAAATGAAAATTTTTCTGTATTGTAGATAAACAATTTACTATACGAAATATTTTCTTCAATAAAAACAAATCCTTTCTCAAAAATTAAAAAGTCTTCTTCTCTAAAGACGATATATTTTTCTAATAGTGAATTAAGAACGAAAAAAAAGGAAAGCGTGAGAGCGAGTGAATGATGTTGTGAAAAGCAAGTGTTGCATATTCTGCATATTATTTCGGTTCTTCCTTCAAAAGAATTTTTTAGGATTAATTTATAAAATCATTTTTCAGAAGATATTTCTGGAACATTTATAAAGGGTCCCGAAAAACAATGACACAACAATAATTCTACCTATACCACTTAACATATTTTTAACTAATATTTTTACATACATATTTAATTTTTATAAGTCTTTTCTTTTCTTTCTGTTTTCGGGAAAAATTGATACAATAAAAAAACGGTTGAAGCTGTTATAAAGAAATATTTTTTTGTTAAAGAGAAGGTGTTTTTATTCATGAGAAAATATTTCTTTTTTTCATGGAAGCTTTTTACCATTTTCAGGGGATTTTTGGGATCACATTTACAGAAAAGCATTCTCTGGAGCAAAGTCAATGCCATTTTTCTCTAAATATGATGAATTTTTCTCATATTCCGAAATACTGTTTTCTGAGTGTACGCATTCCCCGCAAATAATTGCGGTGCGTGCATAATTGCGGTGCGTGCGTAAATATTAAAAGAATCTTGATATTCTGTGCGGTGTTCATGTTCTCTTGTGTTCCTGTTATATCCTACACCTGAACTGGTCTGGGTATATTAACTTGGTGTAAACGTTTTTAACGCCAACAAGAGGCGTGCCCATTATGGAAAAAGACTTTTGTATATACTTGATCAGCATCACCTCCTGAGTTAATATAGCCATGTCCGTCTGTCCATCTGTCTGTCCGTGTGCAAACACATGGGATCGTTATAAATCTTGAACAAAAAATGGACATGGTCCGCGAACTTTTCAAGCATGTGTATTAAGTTCTGTAATCATCGCTCCACACCAAGTCAACTTTTCATTACTTATTTTTTTAAGTTATTAAAAGTTTATGGTATTAATTTTGTATTATTATAGTCCAAATTTTACGCTGCTTCATAGCGTGCGACCGAAATATTGCGTCGGCCAACGTCCCTTTGAAGTACCAAATTAGCTTCATGTTGTAATATTTCGCAACCTTTGGTAGGGGTGGAGGCCTATCTAAATCCTTTTCCGTATTCTGGAGTACGGCACCCGGTTTGAGAATGCAAACCAACACTGAGCTTGATAGCTCTGCCGCGATATGGGCTTAAACCACAGCCACCACAAATCTTTCCGAAGGTTCATCCTAATCAGTCAACCTTGCATATGGCAAAGGGCATTGGCGTCGGAAGCGGGGGGAAAGGGGGGCAGTCGTCCCCCCACTTTTTTAGCTAGTTAAACAATTTAAAAGGAAAACTTCAAAAGTTATTCAAAATATCAGTTTTTTTTTACGACGATAATATTTTTGTATTATATATTTTCCTCTTCTTTCTCTCTTCTTCATAAGCATGCTTACGGATAACCATTTTCTTTCTCTGTGTTTGCAAAAAGATATAACAAAATGTAGAGTTTCTACTGCAAACCCACCACTTCAGTTTAAAAGCACCCTTAAGTATGTAGCTTAATGCTTGTTAATTTTGCAACTCTGGTAAGAAAAAATTTGACATGTTCTTAGGGGCTTTCCATATTGGACGACATGTTCTACGATAAGTTAGATGGAAAACTAATGGGACTATTTGATTGAGCGTTCGAACGATCCAACTTGTAAAGCAACATCATTAATTGCAAGCTCTCAAGCAGAACATATCCGGCTAATAGCTAAGCAACTTTTAGATGCCCTAAAAATTGAGCAGTAATTTTACATAATTGTACAATATTGTACAATCGGCAGAAAAAAACCAAAAATTTCGACTTTCGTTTTAGCTTACGCATGGTACTACATGTTGTACAATCTCCCATTTTAGTCCAATGTTTTGGACCATGCAAAAGCCCCTACTGTGAATTAGCTGATGAAAATCCACCTCGACGCTTTGAAGAAACATCAAATCCGGTTCCTTCAGTACAGTTGCCATTATATGATCGGCTAAGAAAAGATTATTTCGAAATTTTAGATCTTCCCTCAAATGAGATAACGGCTAGATTCGATCAAACAGGTTGATATTTTACTTTTTTTTTTTAATTTTGCAAGTTTACACCAGCTTCACTCAACCGACTCACTTTGATTTAACATTCGGTGAGTCGGTTGAGTGAAGCTAGTGTAAACTGGCACTTCGTAAATCTTATTGTACATTTAAACAGATCTTGACACTCTAGAATCGTTGGAAAATATTGTAATCGAAGCCTTCAACGGAAAAGTGCCTTCTGAACAAAATCTAAAAACAAAAAAAAATCTTTATGCAGATGACTTTTTTGCAGATGAAATTGCTGAAGCAATTGCCTGGCCAAACACCTTGAAATTGTAGTGGCATTGTATCCCAATTTGCGAAAAATTCGGATACTATAAAAAAACTATTAAATGAAGTTGAAAAACTTATTGCTTTGCTTTTGACTGTGCCTGCATCAGCAGCTTCATCTGAGCGTTCTTTAAGTGCACTAAGACGACTTAAAACATATCTTCGAGCAACTATGACAGAGAAACGACTCACTCATGCGGCACTTGTACACATTCACAAAGATAAAACCGAAGAATTGAATTCGATGGAGGTGGTGAAAGAGTTTGTTTCTCGCAAGGACAGAAAGAAACATTTTGGAATAATTTGTACCTTATTGCATTTAAAACATGTAAAGATATACATAGTCTTGCTTTATAAAAGCAACCATTATTTCTTATATTTTCATATTACCATATGAAAGATCCTTTAAAGAATGATCTCTAATATTAAAATTGGAAGAAATTTTAAAAATAATGAAATTTTAATATATTTTATATATTTTTATATTTTTTTATTTTAAACTAAAATAAAAAATTTGTTTATTCACATTCATGTTTCTTTGAAGAAATTTTGGTGAACTTTTTTTTGCACCACCATTTGTACTGCCCCCCCATTTGTACTGCCCCCCAGATGAAATTAGCTTCCGACGTGCTTGACAAAGGGCGGGCATATAAGTGTCCAACCACTCCCATTTTTACATAAAATCGTTGTCACATTTATAGAAACCCGTGACCAAAGTTTCAGGCTGATATCTCTGCTAGAAGTATTTTTGGTTACTTTTTAAATGAAGTGATTGGAGTGTACGCAAGTGTAACTACTGTGTAACTACTGCGCGGAGTCTGTATGAAAGTGCTGCAAAAACATAAAACTCGTTTTTCTCGAAACTGCTGGGAAGCTCTGACTAAAAACAATTCATCTGATTTGGCTAAAAATTTTACATGTTATTATATATAGCTAAGTCCGGAACTTTTAAAGCAATTAATTTTTTAATAACAAGTCAATTTTTTTTTAATTTAATAAAATAAAACAAGTTCAATTTTAACAACTTTTTTCACAAGTCTGACATTTTTTATTTTTTTTTATATTTGCATATTTTTATGTTAAGCGAGCAAAACGATATTTTCTTTGTATTTTTTTATTTCAAATGATTAATTGTAAGTGAGACTGGGTGCTTCCTCAGAACAAGTCGCCTTTTTTTCGAGGACTCTACTTTGGTATAAATCATTATAAACAAATAAATGTCAAATTAATAAAAACAAAAATGTTTGTGTTCGCTTTAAGACACCAATTAAAACATGATATCGGCCCTTATTATGAGTTGCTTTCGACGTTCGATCTTCGCTGGTTATCGAACAACGAGTATCGAACGTTAAATTCTTATTATGAGCAGTGCAACCCTATCGAAATGTTCGTTGCTCATCGAAATTTCAGTCGAATAAGATTTTGCTTTCGATGCGATGCGTGCCGATCAAAAATTGTTAAAAATTTCAGTATTTTGTGATTGTATTTTCCTTTTTAAAGACTAAAAACTAATATTGAACTGTTTTTGTAAATTTTATGCAGATCTAAGCAACAAATCGCAGTTAGAAAAATTGGTCTCATTGATGGAGGCAAACTTTGACTGCAAAAGATATTTGTTCCAAAGTTCATGCGAAAAAGAAATGGCCAGAATTAAATTGTTAGGACCACCAGTTAGAACAACAGCAAAGTGGCTTAAGATTAGCTAAAAAAAGCATTGCTCAACAGTTTTCTACTTCTAGCCAGTTCCGTCAAGCTTTCACCCTCTTCCGACGAAGCGTCGAATCTTATGGAAATTATTTTCGTCATAGTCATAACTTTTTTGTCTTATTTTTTGCAATCAACTTTCAAGCCAATCGTATTTAGTTGAAATAAAACAACAATCACCTGATAGAAATATACTACCGTGAACAAAAAATATGAACGAAATTCACAATAGCGCTACTCTTAGTCGAAAGCACGTTATAATACCAAATGCAAATTCGTTCGATCAGGCCTTTCGACCACAGTCGAAGATCGAACGCTGCTCATAATAAGGGCCATCATTTCAAAACGATCGCATTTTATTTTCTCATATAAAAAACTATAAGAAAATTAAAAATTTCGGTCGTCACACTGGGCTACTACCTTAAATTTGGCGAATTAATAATTCGTATGATTTTTGCATATGCATTCTTTTTCTGAGAACAACTGTATACTTGAATGCAATTTTTTTACTTTTTTAAAAAAATATAAGGTTTTATATTGCGGGCATCAAAATTGGTACTGAAGATCATTTTCTCAAATTAGGGGCCTCAAGTTCTTAATTTTGGATTTGGAAAACAAAACTTTTTAAGATCGATATTTCTTACTGCTTTTCTTTTCTCAAAAACAACTTTATCCTTGCAAGAGAGGAGGACATCCTTAAATTTTTCGGAGAGCTTTATCTTGAGAACCCCATGCAAATTTTTGAGACGTATTAGCAAGTAAAATTCGAAAAAATATTGTAATTCAATACGTCTTAAGGAACAACGTACCTTCAAAATAAAGACAGAATCAGTTTTATATCTCACACCATTGTTGTTTTATTCAAATTTCTATTCTAAGCTTATTTGGTCACCCTTTATATCATCTAGCCACCTACTCGTACATCGAAACGCAGCTTGCCGTCTGTCGATGACATTTGTGGCACATATCGAGAAGACGGGCTGTCAAACTGTCATCCAGGTAGCCAACTCCAAACAGAGCAACGTGTTCTTTCTATCTCTTGTTGTATCAGTTTATTAAATTTATTTTCTCTTTAATACTTTATAAATGATCCATACTTGATAGAAAGTATTCGTTGTGCGTAGGACGTATTTCTATTCAATCAAATTGTGTGGTGAATATCTGGAATCTGCCTGCCTGTCAGTCTGTCATTCTGTCATTCAGTTAGTAAGTCTGCACGTCTAAATGCTTATCCGCCTGTCTCTCTGCCTGAATGTTGCCTTTGCTATGCTGAATGTATACCATTTGTGTGAGTGAAATGAATTTCAAAGGAAGTGCTATATTGATAACGGTAAACGTATACATTTGCCAACAGTCTTTTTTTTTTGAAATTATTATGTTGACTTCCGTTAATGTGATGTTGTGTAAGAAATGAAAATAAAGGCAACGATTTCACACAAGTAATACGCGTGGGATGTATGGAAGATGATGATGATGATTATGTTAGTCACTTGTATACGATATTCTAAAAGTTGCACCAATAATATTGAATTCGTATTCTTATGAGGTGCTTCATAAGATTATGCATTTAATATTTTATCTTCGTTACTTGCTAAATGTTAACAAAAATGGCTTCCTTTTGATTATTATTGATTCTTTGCTTTTATCCGTTGACTTTATTTGAGAGAAGTAAAAGTGTCAGATAATAATATCAAATAATATATACATTACTTTTAGTTTTTTTAACTAAAGTCATTAGGTTTTTCTCCATATATTTCTGTCTTTTATTGCTTACGATTTTTGAATATCTACCATATTTTTGTTTTCAATATTTTTTTATTTTCAGACAATTCTTAAAGTAGTCCACTTTTTTTAACATATATGAATTCTTTTCATACAAATAAATCTGAAATAAACCAAAAATATACAATTATCTACCATTAAACAGTCATTCATCTACCAATGGTATATTATGAAAGTTCCAAGGACATTTTTTGCGAAAATAATCCTCCAAAAGGCGAACAGCGGCAAACTGCGTCATCTCAATTGAATGCTGTAAAATAATTGAAATAAAAAAAAAATTATAAGAAATATTTAATTATTTAGCACTGATGAGATGACGAACACAATTCTGGCAAATTGAGCAGTAATAAATATTAATAAAAAAAAAATTCAACGGAGCTTATTTCGTGTCTTATAACCAGCGGCGGATCTGGAAAAAATCTTGGGGGGAGGGGGTAAAATATGATGGACATACTTTTTTGATTAAAATTATTAAAATTCATTTAAAATAATTCGTCTCTAAGAATTCTTCTAGAACTCTCTTGTAAAAGACAAATTGTATTTAGATTAACTGTAGCTAAACGAATCGTAGTTAGACAAATTGTTTTAGGTGAATTTTCGCAGATGGACTTTTCAATATGTATGGGCCTTTCCACAGAAAAGTTTACCGTGACCAAAAAATTAAAATTTACATGTCTCAACTGATTAAGAAATGCTATTTTTCATTTTCGTAAACTTTTTATTTTAGTAAAAATGGAAGGCATTTTCTACAGACAATGCAAAAATGGTTGAGGCAAGGAAAAGGTAATATATAAAATTGGGTTTTACATTACTAAATTAGATAATTACTTAAGTACCTAATTACTTAATAACCAAATTTTACTACAATGGAAAATTTAGTATCGTAACGACAGATCAAAAAGCCTAACAAAAAGAAACCGAGAGAAATTTTTTTTATTTGATCACTTAGAAAATAAACTTATGTTATTTCAAACCCTTCTTAAAAAAGTTTTATACAAAAAGTCTGGTCCAATTCAGAAAGTTTTGCAAATTTTGTATACCAAGTAAAAACTCACTTCCGTTTTTTGTAACGTAGCGCCAGTACATATTTTTGCTTTTATCTTTAAGCCCTGAGGGTAAATTGTAGTCATTGTCTTATCTTAATATAGCGCTACTTAATTACTACGCAAATATAATAAACCCTTTTTCTTCTAAAAAATGGATAAGCCCACGCACTTACACTCACGCGGCCGAGCTTCAAGTCTCCGGATAATGTAAATTTTTCAATTTAATTTAATGTTAATAATAATTTCACTTCAAAAATATGTTATTTCAGCAAAAACTATTCAAAATTTTCTATTCCAATTTACAATAACTTACAAAATATTTGCTTGAATCAAGTAGAAATTTGCTTTTGCAGTATATAATAACTTAACAAAATTTTGCTTGAATTGAATCAAAACTATAATCTAAGTTGATTAGTTTTTGCTGAAATCTTGCATAATTTTGAAGTTGCTGAGATTCAAGCGCAAGTTTTGCCTAGCCACAATACAAATTTCGCAAACAGTTTTCTCCGTGTAGCGGTACATCGACTTCGTCCAAGTTACTTGACTCCTCTGACCAAGTTACTCGATCTTCTTTTTTGCACTTTTTGAGCACTTTTACTAAAAGTAGAAATCTTTGTTTTAATTTGTTTTCTGCTAAAATAATAATAAAAAAGAAGCAAAATCCATTTTTTCAGATTCAAGTCAGTAACCCACTTAATATAATTTTTTGTTATTATTCAACTATAAAAAAAAAATTTTTTTTAAGTAACTGTTTTTGTTGCGTCTTTAAAGATTCATTCATTAAAGATTGATTAATGCTGCCCTTAAAAAAGTGCAGAACGGAGCGGACCGCTTTCAAGAAGTAACGCATTACAAAAATCTCCTTTACAAAATTTCTCCTTAAAATCGCACACTTTTTTCACAGTGCCAACATAATATTTTTAATTTTTTTTTTTATTTTTGTGTAAACTAAAATTTCGTAAGAGTGAACATTGTAAAGGAGAATTTTGTAATAATGGATTTTGTGAAGGGTAATTTTGTAATAAGAGAACTTCGCAAATTGGGAATTTCGTAAGGGGTCGTCCACACACTACGTTACCAATATTGGGGGAGGGGAGGCGTTTTGAAATGCACTACGATAACTAAGGGTAGGGAAGGGAGGGGTTTCAGTTATTGTAACGTGACTAAAAATTAAAAGAAAAACTCGAAAATATTCTTGCTGATACTACCCGGTGTTACTCTCGGATATTAATATTTTATAAATTTTTTTTTTTTTGAGGATTTTGAGGATTTGAGGATTTTGTTTTCATTTTCTTTAACCCTTCATTACATGACATTTTCTCCCTGTGTATAAAAAAATGTTTGTGTTATAATATGGGATTGGAGTGGCTTAGAGAATGTATTAACGAAAATTGGATACTGTGCAACGTATAGCGACGAAGTTACGCAACATTGCATGTATGCAATTTCATGCAGGAAAGCAATAAAAATTACTGTATGATGGTTTAAATATTACTTTTTATTTTACATGTTTAATATGCAATTACAAGCTTTTAATAAATTAAACTAAGATTTAATATTTCAAATATTTTATATATTCAATAAAAATAAAGAATTGAAATGCACCTTTAAAATATCACACTGATCTGTAAGGATTTTTGTTTCTAAATTTGAAGCTCATTTCAATTTATTAAATAACTTATTAGATACATAAAACATTATTCATTATGAAATCGATTAAAGCAATATCTAGAGTGATTTAAACATAGTCTATTCTGAGCATTTTGAGCAGTTCACATGAGTGTTATTGGTAATTGGCATGTAAAACTTTCGCTTTTTGTTTATTGAGGGCAGTGTTTAAAATGGTCTAACCAAACTTCTGTTTGAGGCTGTGGGAAAATTCTCTGATATTTCGTATTTTGTTAAGAGTTTTTTGATAATTCGGAAGGTCTTCCACATTTTGTGGATAGCTTTCCTACTTTGCAAAGACTTCCTGCCACTTGCAAATGAAAATGAGCTAATGTTATGTTGCCATGATTACCGCTTTGTTGTTCCGCACGCTTGTACTATAGCCATGGATTTACTAAAGTGGTATCTATCAAATGATAAAAAATTTCATACACCACTTTTTTGAGCGTATTTTTATCTTGTAGCGTCCAATAAATGAGTCTAACAAATAGACTCCCCCATTAATTTGCCGTATTGCGAAACAATATTCGGACACTCAATGGATATGGTTTTACAAAATTTGTTGTCAAATCTTTCAGCTCTGATCTCAGGACTTTTACCACAATATGTAGCTTGACATCATTAATGGATTGTACCCAATGAATGCATTGCCTTTTTGGCTAGTTCAATCATTAGTGGAAGTGCTGTATAAATAATTATCTTAGTGTTGTATAATAACTTATATTCCGTGAAGCGAAACTGTTCGTCAAAGGAAAAGCAATTTTTATATGAAATCGACTTGAATTCCTTCTGTAAATGGTTATCAAGCGGTCGAATTTTAAAAAGCCGGTCAAAATTTTGATCATTCCTTGGATTCATATACGCACTTTCATTCGAATGCAAAGATAATTTTTTTAAATTGATTGACTGACATCGTCTCCTGTATTAAAGTGTTTCCAGCAATTTATTTAGTTATTTATTTATTCTATTTATTTATTTATTTAAGTTCATAGGTTTCCAATAACGCCGATTAGTGGGTATTTGAATAACTGACATTAGAGTTCATATGCCAACAAATTTTACTAAATCTGACTTGTTAGTATTCGATGGATAGTCTGGCTTTTTTAAAATGTTGTTGTTTCCAAACAATGAGTGCGTATTTCTCTTTCAATGTTTGGTTCTTTTAAATTGCCCGTTCAAATCATGTGTCAATTCCAATAGAACAACGTGGGAGTTCCATGGAAATTTCACGTTGTTTTATTGTATTTGACAAACGATTTGATGAGCGGTTTGAAATGTGAAAACCCCTAATGTCTTCTTTAACTTCGGGATGTTCGAGAATTTTCTATACGATTTATACTGACGTCTATGTTATCATTTTTATGATCATTATCATCTTCACTTAATTCATCCTCGCTATTTTCCCATGAATCAAAATTTTTTTCGAATTTCATCGTCAGTAAGCACCCTTCAAAAGCTTACTAAAAGTCTTCAGCTTTATTTAAAGTTTAATGCATGGAACTGCATATCTGCAATGTAACCTCATATCTGTAACGTAATTTCAAAATGTTTCAAATGCATGATATTGCATATTTGCAACTAAGCCATTTAGTTTACCTAGTTCAAGTTATATTGCACAAAAAAATTATTATGCTTCAAGAAAATGTACTTACATTCCAAAATATTACTTACATTTTAAAGTTTTTATGATATTTATTGAATAATTATTAAAAATATTCACTTATTTTATCTACGTATAGGAAAGACCGTGTTCGACTTTCGCGACATTCATTCATTCGCTGAAATTACATATACGACGTACCGCAGCAAATTAAGCCGTGCAATTTACACTCATCAAACTGTGCATAAGCTTTTTAGCCGCAGCGAAGCCAATTTGGTTCACTGTTTGTAAGTCTAATTAACGTGAACTTGCCTCTGCCACTGCAACCTAACCCTTGCTGTGTGTGCTCATCTTCAAACAAACCTCACCAAAAATAAATAATACACGAGAGAGACTGGCACTGACGCTTTTGCAGTCTTACAACGTCCCTCGTCTCATTAGCTGTTCATCCGCAGTGACGCACAATCATCTACTATCCGCGCGTTTACTTTAAATCCTTAGAAGCAGTTGCCATCCGTTTCTCATCTATACTACCATCGCGTCCATAAATAACGACGCATATACTATACATCTGCACCTTTTAAATCTGTTTTCTACCGCAACAATACTACAGGGTCCGCCATCTAACGTTTTTTTTTTCAACTAGTGCTTATTTCGTGAATGGTAACACTTAGCTCATGTCTGATTTGACAAATAATTAGTTTTATCCTTCCGCTGAACGAATATGGTTGTGTATACGCTTGAACAACGCTGGGAAATATTGCGACATTACTTTGAAAATCATGATGCCAATTTTGCCAAAAAAATCATCTTTTCAGATGAAGCTATTTTGATCTTGGCGGTATGTAAACAAGCAAAATTGTCGCATTTGGGGCACAGAAAACTCGCACGCATACATTGAAGACCCGCTGCACCCAAAACGAGTCACTGTTTGGTGCGGATTTTGGTCCAGAGGCATAATTGGGCCATTTTTCTTCAAAAATGAGCAAGGAGTGGCCATTACAGTCAATGGCGATCGTTATCGGGCCATGTTGCTCACAAAAATTGAAGAGGAGGATATTGGCAACATTTGGTTTCAACAGGACGGCGCTATGTGCCACACCCTGTTTTTGAAGATCGCATTATCAGCCGCAGAGCTGATAAGTTGAAGTTCCACTTCAACTGTTGGTGGATCAACGTCATCTACTGTTGAACAAATCAGTTCAACCAACATCAGCATGACTCGGGAACAATTTACAGAATTGTTAGAATCTATCCAATCGAATCACGACATTCGACCATCATTCAGCAAATGCAGTGCTCGATTCAATGGAGATCCAGGCACTACTAATGTTGAAGATTTTGTCGCAACCATTCAAGTGTTCAAAGAAGCCGAGAGCATCAATGATAGATTCGCTCTGGCAAGTTTTCTGCTATTAATTGAAGGCTATGCATCCTCTTGGTGGCAAGGTGTAAAAGACGAAGCAAAAACAATCAACGAAGCCATCCTTCTTTTATTGCAAGCATTCTCTCTACCAAAACCTGATTGGAGAATTTTTTACGAAATTAATAAAGACAAGCAACATATATCAGAAACAACAGACAATTTCGTCTGTCGAAAACGAAAACTTTTCGCTCAACTTAAAGAGAAACTAAGTGAAAACACTATGCTAAATATTCTCTACTCACAGCTCCTGTTTCAAATTCGCGATAAAGTCCCAAGAGAAAATTTTCGGACATTTCAAGAGTTGTTGTATAAAGCAAGAGAAGCAGAACTAATAACTAATGAAAAGAACTCTACGAAAGGAATAGAAGACCAACTAAAACAATTTACAATGAAACGCTGCACGTTCTGTCGCAAACGAAACCACACTGCTGAAGAATGCTACAAAAAAGCTGAAATTGAAAACCATAAGCAATCACAAGCTGAGCGAACCACTCTTAATTGTTACGGTTGCGGCGCACCAGGCGTTTATCGGTCAAACTGTCCAACCTGTAACAAATTTAACGACACCAAAACAGCCAGTACGGATAGATTTCAATTCAATAAATACATCAGTAATCGGAAGAAGTGTACCTACCGTAACTTTGAATATAAACGGATTAAATGGTGAAGCTTATATAGACACTGCCGCACGAACAAGTGTTGCTGGACATGTGCTTTTCAACAAACTAAAACAAAAAGGTGTGGAATTCAAAGAAATTTTTGCAGAATTGGTACTAGCAGACGGTATACCAAAATAACAAAAGGTTTACTCCACGGAGGCAGGCATTATAATAGGAAATAGATTTAAAAAGATCCAATTGATTTGCCTTCCCTCAGCAGAAAATAACCACACACTACTTGAAATTGATTTCATGGAACAAGTTGGAATGGTGCTCGATTTAGCTCAACGTTATTGGTTTTATAAAGATGACCCAAATAACTTTTTTGATTTTAAAATAAAAAGAGCTGAATCAATTATATCTCCTGAATATTCTACATCAAAATACAAGTACTCTTCAGAAGAAATAAAGAAAGTTTTTGGAAGTTCCATTCCTAATGACCTACGCTTATTTAAAAATCGTGAACTTTTCCCACCTATAAAAAAATTAAGATTAATAAAAAATAATGAACCTTGCTTTTTGAGCTTAAATTCTTTAGAAATTACTGTACGTTCATATGAGGCTCCACATCTTAAAATTTATAAAAGAAGGATTAAAAATTGATCCTGAAAAAAACAGAAGCTATCTTAAACAAAGCAAATTCCAAAAACATTAAGCAACTAATTTCATTCTTACAAAAATGATCATGGTATCATCGTTTTATACCAAATTTTATAGAAATTTCTAAAGCTTTATCAAGCTGGACAAAGAAAAATACAAAATGGAAATGGCTTTCAGAAAAAGAAACGGCTTTAAATAATATTAAGGTTATTTTTTCTTCACCACATATTTTATGTCAAGTGCATGCAAATCAACTTTTTATCCTCAAAACGGATGATAGAAACTATTGTTTAGGAGCAGTTCTACTGCAGGGGGAGAAGAAACCAGAGCATCCCATTTAATATACAAGTCGCTTATTGTTCCCTGCTGAAAAATTATTCAACAACAGAACGTGAATTACTTCCTGTAGTATGGGCTATTCAGAAGTATCGAGGTTATGTTGAAGGACCTAAAATAAATGTTTTTACAGATCACCAACCTTTAAAATGGCTCCTCTCATTAAAATCACCTATTGGCAGATTAGCCCTATGGGCATTAATGTTACAAATTTATTACATTCACTTTGAATATAAGCCAGGTAAACAAAATGTTTTCGCATAAATGCTTTCGCGGCCTCCAGATGAAACTTACATAAAAGATGCACATATCTAGAAGTAATAAATTCACAACACGTGGTTTCCGAAATTATTAAAATTGCTGCTACATCATCGGGACGATTTACTGTAGCAGAGGGGGAGTTTGTAACGATTGCAATTACTGTCATTATATAGTTTCACTCTTTGTCATATTATTTAAATATTTAAATACTTTACTTTACCTTACTTTAAAATACTTTTAAAATATAATTTGTATTTCAATGAAAATTATTTGAGATATTTCAAAATAATAAAATAAAATTTTTATTACGATAGAAAATATTGAAAAGGAAAGATATTTTTTTCTTTATGGAAAGATATACGAAGAAATCGTACGATCCTTATTTTAAAAAAACTATTACGCAAGTAAACTGGTACTGACGCTTTCGCTGTCTTACCAAGTACCTTGCTACAGTTGTAATTTGTTCCTAGCAGATGGTCCTCTGCATACGTAAGTAACCAGAATATTTTCTTAAGGGGGGTACCATTACATTTTTCTTAATAGAACAACAAATTTTGTGTACAATATAAGTAGCGTTGTTCGTGACCTCGCGACTGCATCTCGCCGCAACTAAGTTATGTTGATTTAGATGTGTAGTTTTTTAACATATACTTTTTATATTCTTAAAAAAATGCAGTATCAGTTGGTATAGATCGATTCTATCTTGGGATAAGACATTTTAGCTCCGCAACATAAAGTTGATAGATAGAATAAAATGGTGGTAGCTCGAAACCAGAGATAAAGAGATAGGAAACTTAAATTTTGTGACGTCAAAACATATGTTTTTTCCATTTTTATGTACTTTGGTGAAACTCATTTATTGTGTACGTGAGTTCACCTCAGATCAGTGTTACCGCGGCGATTCTAAAAAAAGTATCCATGAAAAGGTCACAAATGTATCCACTTCAGAAAAAAGTATCCACATACTACTGTACTGAAACCCAATTTTTTAAGCTTTAATAACAATTCTATTTATCTAATTTGAAGCCTAACAAATAGTTTTGTTAAAATGTAATAGTGAGGAACAAAGCATATACATATATAAAATAAAAAATAATAATATTAAGACTTAGTGCATTTGAATATTTTAAATATTTTTAGGATTTATTTTTTTTACAAGTTAAAATAATGAACAACGATATTTAAATTTTAAAGGTATATTGAAACACTCATAAAAAAATTTTAATTATGTTCAAAATGGTGCTCAATTAGAGCCTTTCAAATAAAGATCTTAGTCACTGTTGTTGATATTTACTCTTGTAGTAATATAGTTCAGCTATGGCCAGGACTAGAAAAAAACACTAAAAATTGACAGTATGACGCGCTATTAATATTTAAGTTCTAAAAACAGGGTTTCTTACTGGTTATTAAGTGTAAAATATACGATTTTTTTAAATTTTGATAGCGAAAGCCACTGATGTGAATAACATATTAAAATTTCACATGATTCGGCTGGATAGCTTTTGTTTTCGATACAACACATTGCCGAAAAAAGTAAGTTTTGAAATAAATGAGTGTAAAGAATATGTATATTTCTGCTGTGCGCTCGACACCTACTAAAACGGATGTAGTAGCTGAGATAACGTCAGTATTCTTACACAACTTTTACGGTAAATTCTCAAAAAATATACTTTTGAAAGATGAAGAAGAAAAAATAGATAACAATTTTAGACTACCGGCGACTGACTTAACAAGGAACATATGTACATTTCAGTACTTCAGTCATATTTTGTGTTATTTTTATATTTTTTATAGATTATGTTTATTACATGAATTTTAAAGGTTTGATATTCATACAAAAAACTATATACAAAACATAGCTGTTAAATTGCGATTACGATTAATAAACAATTAGATTATTGTATATTATTATATTTTAAAAATAATTATAATCATATAATCCTTAAAGGAGATGTGTTTGATAAGCAATTGATTTAGATTAAAAGTAATCAAAAAATAATTACGACTACTTGGAATAAGGAAAATAATCAAAAAGAATAAAAAGTAATCAAGAAAAAATAATCCGAATACTTATAGATATTATTTTTGATTCTGTTTGAGGTCGACTCGCATCGTTTCAACGGTGAGGTTGGGAAGTGCAACCAGTAATCTTTAACTGAAATCGCCCATACGCTGATACGGCTTTTTCAGTTAACACAGTTAAACGAATAACAGTTATACAAAACCTTAATAAGTTTTATTAACAAATATGTTGGGACGGTATGAATTTTGGGTTCATGGTTCCTTCTCTGTTACCGCTGCTAATGCTATACATGGCTTGTATAGTACTTTTTTATAAGAAGAGGAATACTTGACGATACAAACGAGTTCAAGCGAACTGTACCTAGCCGCTGCAATTGAATTCAACTGAACGGCTGAATTTTATTAGTGATTATCGTGACCATAACATTAATGATTTAATATATTATATTTTTAGTGATTGCGTATTTTTATAATTCTATATGTGAACGTAACATCTGCATTTGATGTAATTTATCAAATGTTTAGTATTTTTAGTGCTTGTATATGTCTCGCCGTATACAAGCTGTCGTTGTCTCTTTCACACATATGCTTTTAGGATAATCGTCAAAAGCAAATGTTAAAATACTCCTTGAGCAGGAGTAAATTATTCTGTAATAATATTATAGCCAAGTGGCTTTTGATTATTAATTTAGTTAATAGTGTAACAGACCAGGCAGGCTATACATTACAGCATTAGCGGCTGTAACAAATAAGAAATTGTTTATATACATATATATATATTTTGTAATATCGATTAATTAAAAACTCAATAAAGTACTACTACTACTTTGATTCTGTTTGATTATTTAAGAATTTTATTTTAAAGTACGGAATATTTTGTAAAATTTAATTTATAAAGAAACAGATATGTCATAAACAGATATAATCATTAAAAAAGTTTTTAAAAAACAAGAAAGAAGAAAAAGTGCTTGACAAAACTAACGGAGCAAATGTTGTAATGCATTTTTTCGTTTTTGTTTTTTGACAATCTTTGTTTAACAATCAAACATATCTCTGTTAATTTATCAAAAAATACAACAACAATTTTAGTATTTTAGACTGAAATTTTTGAAATAATCAAAAAGAATCAAACATAATTTCTAAAAGTATCTGATTATTTTTCTTGATTACTTTTAATTATTTTTGATTATTTTCGTCATCTGAAAAAATCGTAATTATTTAATGAATGTTATTATTATATTACAATTACAAACAGAAAATAATTTTACTGAATCAATTATTTCACATTTCTAAAAAAATAATCGAATTGCTAATGAATACGATTAATAATAATTATTTAACAGCTATGATACAAAAGAATATATAAATACATAAAAAAGTAATTTAATAGCTTATTCAGTTAAGTATAATATAAATAAAATTGGTTGCTATTGCCCTATATTTAAATTAAATTTAAAAGTTAAATAGTATTCGTTTTTAAGTATTTTGCAAAACAATATACCTTTACCTATTCCCAAAAAAAAATCGACTGGTCTTATCGTTTATAGTAAGTTTTTAATTAGAAAAAATCATTCAGCAGCAGCTGAGCTATGAGGCAGACTTATTATATTTATCACAAAATTTTAAAGTTCTTTGTTAAGAGGTTGCGTTAATGCATTTTTTGATAAAAAAAGTAATGTTCAAAAATGTCTCAATGTCATAATTTTTCTTAAAGTTTTTGTCGAATTTAAGGAAATGCCTCCTTTTTTATATTTTTGCAAATAAAAAAATATGTTCATATAAAAATTATTTATTAAAAAAGTATTTAAACTTAAACTGAGGCTAAACAGGCAACACTGCCTGAACAGATTCCTATGGTGTAATTATTCTAAGGTAATTTCACCATGATTTTTCAGGGATGTTTTCCATTGCTTTTCCGACGTCTTTTGTGGTATACCTTTTGTTACCCATTTGCTTGCAATAATATGCTGTTTTACAGTTATCGGACCTCAAACGTAACTGGTGAATTTCTTCAATCTACCATAAGCCAGGGTTGTTTTCCGTTGATTTTACGACATAGTATAAGTGTTTTGTGCTAGTATTGGAGCCAATTTAACGTAAAGTTGAACATAATGCTATCCCTCTCCAACGGAGTTTCCCATCTCTTTATCTCTGCTCGAAACTGCTTTAATGAATTTATTTTGTATTCTTTGTAATTAATAAAGTTGTTCTAATTCATACAATATTTTCTTCTGTATGCTTTTTATATAAGAGTTCCATACAATGGAACTTAATTTCATTCTACTCCACGACTTTCCGTGTTTTGATGTACAGACAGACAGACAGATAAAAATTCCAATTTTGGTCTGTAAACAACATTAAATGTACCTACTAATTTTTTTTTAACAGTTTTATGATATGTATAGATTTATGCGTTTAGCAGCGCACGTCTGCTAATTATAAGCATAAAAGAAAACAAAACAAGTTTATATCGGCTTATTAACTCTGTCAAAGACCAGGTGAATTTTTATGCAGTAGAAATCAGGATACACCTGAATGAGTCGACATTGAATTCCATGAAGAATCCTGAATTGAGAGCATCGATTCTTGGATCAAGGATGGAATAGCTTTAAGTAGTATTCATTATTTTTTTTTTAAACTTATACCTTTTATTTATGTAGTCGTATATAGGGCTAGGAATCTAATGCAAAAGCATATTTTTACTGGGCACCTTAAAATGAAAATGGTTAAGTTATCTTTATGAATCATGAATTTTTCTTTACAATGGCATTCAATCGTTAGTGCATATTTTTGCTTATTTTGCAATAAATGCCTGTTTTTGCATATTTATTGGGCAAATTTTTGTATATTTCACAATAAATGGATGTGGTTTTTGCATATTTTTGATTTGGAACCATTTGAATTTAGTGCGACATCTCTTGGAAAAAGATTCCTTTTATGTTTACATCATATTTTTGTTTCTTTTTATTAATTATTTTTATGTGTATTTAAAAATTAATTTTTATCTTTTTTTTTTTGCTAAATAACATATGCAACAATAATAATAAACTGCCATCGTAATCGTGTGGTAATCGTTATCCTTATCGCCCAGCTCTGGAAAACACGATGTTGCTACACACAGCAAAGGCAAACTGTTGTTTGAACAGTTAAAAAAAATTGTGAGCGCAATTAAGAAGTGAACACAAACAAGATTTTGCTTCCGCTTACAGTTCTGAATTACAATGTCATCACCGACAAGGCATATTTAAGAATTTTAAGTGTTATATGCGCATATTTTAAGTTTTTAGAGATTTCTAGCTCTAGTCATAGATATTTATAGTTTGTACATAGCCAGTAATATAAGTGAAAACTCTGATGGCTAGTATGTAAAATAATATTATGTTTTAAGCAATTAATTTCTTTATTTCATATGTCACGTTACTTTATAGAGGGGGAGGGGTTTTAAAATGCACTACGAAAATTAAATGAGGGGGGAGGGGGTTAAAAAAGAGCTGAAAATCGGTAACGTAGTTTATGGACTACTCTTAAAGGAGAATTTTGATAAGGTGAATTTTGTAAACATAGTTTTGAAAACATTTAGCTCCGTTTGGATTTTTCAAAAGATTTAACTTTTCTATATCCTCTTTAAGTTCAAGTT
This sequence comes from Dichetophora obliterata, assembly GCA_963920525.1. Classification (NCBI taxonomy): domain Eukaryota; kingdom Metazoa; phylum Arthropoda; class Insecta; order Diptera; family Sciomyzidae; genus Dichetophora; species Dichetophora obliterata. Next base: position 304,346,732 of record OY986435.1, on the reverse strand, counting down.
TGAACTATCAAAAAAAAAATAGTTAAACCAAGCATAAGTGTCTAGTTTTAACTCTTTTTAGCGCCATGTTGCAGATCTACAACATTTCGAATTTGCTCTAGAAAAATAACTCAATTATAAAAAATTAAGTCGGAATTTTTATAAATGACTCATGAACGTTCCAAATAACTCTAACTTTCCAATAAGAGAGTAAATCAATTAACGGTTACTTTTTATTTTTAGTTTTAACAGCGCAATTTTGCATTTAGCAGCAGTTTGCGTTTTGCTGTATTTTTAATATAATTTTAAATGACTAAAATTGTAATAAAAAGTGTTAATAATTAAAAAAGAGATTAAGAACTTTTAGGTGAGTTTTATTAAAAACTTATAAAATTGAAAAACATTAATCATTAATTGTTGTATTAAAGGCAGTGTTATATTCCCTGAAACATGTTTATATTCATATCTGCACACGGTTAAAAATTTTGGACTACTTTTTAATCTAAACTTTGGTTTAAAGGAATTTTTAATCTAAAGAGTACTATTTTTTAATCCCTACTTTAGTTTCATTTCAAACCCACGCTCCTGAAAAGAATTTACTTGCATTCGTAATGATGCAAAATAAGCGAAACCTTGTTAAGAACAGAGTTGGACGTGTGGATAAGGTAATGGACCAGCACATCACAGAACGTGTGTTCGAATCACGAACTGGTTAGACAATTTTTTTATTTTAGTTTAATTTAGATGGGTCTCGAAAACACGGTTTTGCTTGTTTACTTACTACAAGCTTACTTCCATTTGTAATGATGCAAATAAGCTTAACTTAATTAACAACTGAAATGAACGAATGAATAAGATAAGATCATTTGTACAGTACATCAGAGGACGTGTGTACAAATAAAAAACTGGCCAAAGAAGTATTTTAGTTATGTCGACATTTATATTGCTTTTTTTTTTTTTTTTTGATTAGAAAATTTTAAACCTTACCTCAGATTGAAAAGTTATCTATTTTGGTGTTTTATATGTAATCCAAAAAAGTTTAAAATTTTGTCCAAGATTTTTAACCGTGCAGCAAAAGATTTTTTGCAAATATTTTTATAAATAAAGTAATAATTTCAAAACAAAATTTGTTTTATTTATTTTTATGACTGTTTAAAAGATTTGTAGGTAAAAAACAATAAAATTGTTGTTATTGCGCGATATAGGGTTAAATTTGTGTGAACTATGTTAAGTTCTGTAGCTCGTTCCTGTAACTCGTAGCGATCGTAGTTATACGGACTCATATTACTGACGTCACTCTGATGTAGGGCTGCCAGGTCCCGATTTCCACGCGGGTTGTCCCGATTTTCAGCCTGAAAATGTGAAGACCTCACGCGGGACGCCAAATGTCCTGATTTCTTGTAAAACAATTTTATTTCGTAATATTTTCACTATTTTTTAAAAATACTTCCTGCGTTTTTTTTTCTTCATGACTAAATTTGTACAGATTTTTTTTGTACGCCACTTATTAACTGCACCGAATCGCATACTTTTCAAGCAACCGAACGGTACGTGAAATAAAGAAAAAGGGTGCGAATTGAACAATAACATCATTCTTTGTGGATATTGTTAATTTTGCTTTGCTCATTTTCACCTACGATGTTCGTTAAGTTCTAAGTTCTAGTTGATTTTTTAAAAAAAAACCTGGCAGCAATACTCTGATGTCACTCTCACCTGCAATGTTTCTGTACGTATTTGAATCGATTTCTGTTCAATTAGTTCGTTCCAAATCGATAACACAGTACAACACATGATTTGCCAACTTAATTCTGAGAACTGTATGCAAAATTTGACCCAAAAAGAAGAATTTCTGCATCATTCGTTTTGTCTCCTTACCTACCTTAAAAGTTTAAAATTTTAGCAAAACAGTACATGATTGAGCTATGAAAAAGTACCCGGTTGCATATATTTGAAAGTTTTTGCAGCACAGCACTAAATGTAAAATTATTTACATTCGTAATCGTTGATTATTTCCGCAACCATTAGCCGCAACAAAATTAATTTTTTTAAACTGCAAATATTCACTTCTGCAAAATAATATATTCGTGTAAACAGCTGCTTGTCATTTGACTCAATATGGCGACTTTTCTTCTCGATTTGTGTTCTTTTTCATCACGGTCCGAGTTATTACCGATTTAAACGTACATAAACATTAGTTGTTATGAAATCGGTAACTAGGGATCGAAAACGTCTGACGTCACACAAATCGGTAACTTGCCGATTTTGTTACAGGAACGAGCTGGTCGTTTTATAGTTATGGTAAAAAGCGAGTGTATCAAAATAAACCTTTACCCTGCAGTTAATGGCACTAGTACAAAACTAGTGATTTCACTAGCCCCTTGGTAGTCAGTACTAGTTCCACTTTAATCCACCTTCTTTGTATTCAACTGGCGAATTTTACCCGAGCATGTCATAGGAAGGGGTCAATTGCTACCTTTTACACACCCATTCCCTAGTTATTTCACTAGTCATGAAGTGCTAGCTTTTTCGCTAGTTGATATTGACACAACAAAAAAAAAAACATGACGGAGTTACTGATATTCTTTATTCAATATATTTATACCTTTTCATAACGATATTTTATTTATGTTGCTCAACGAAACTGAAAAGCTTTATGTGTCATGTTTTCTCGAATAAGTCACTTCGAAGTATGAGCTCGTCAGAATAATTTTGTTCAGTCAGTCAAGACGTTAAAAAAATAAACAAGAAACAATCGAGACGGAAGTTGATTGAACTGACCCTTTTATGCATTACCTTGGGTCAAAAAAGTAGCTAGTGCGTATAGAACTATTGAAGTAGCTAGCGTGAATGGGTCAATTGATACTTTCGATAACGGCGGGTAGTTATTATAGTCTCTGTAGTGTAAAATTATTATAGTGTAGGAATTATCATAAAAAATATTTGTACCTACCATAAGTATCAACTTTAAAGCTTTTGTAAATTATATTTAGTTCTTTTCATTTTGCAGTTATGCTCTTACCATAAGGAATGTGTCAAAAAAAACATTTGAAATCATGTGTTATTTTACAATAAAACCATGAGTTTCCATTTGCGATGTTTTACATATTTTAATGTGCCAATAAAAGTGATTAGCGTAAACACTACAAAGTTAGCCACTTACCTATAATGATAAAAATGATAACTCTGAACTTACCTTGAATATTCGTAAAAAAAATTGCCGAAATAAAGCAAGCAAAAGCATTTGAGTTTATTAAAAAAAAAATTAAAATTTATTGATTTTCATACAACTACTAAAACCTATAAAAAATTACATTTTATTATAAAATAATTATGTATATGTAAATATTTAAATCGATTTTTTCACAATTTTAAATATTTTTATTTAGCAAATTTTTATAATTTGTGCAATTTTCATTATAGATATTAACAATATTATTAGTTAATCTATAAAAAAAGTGATATTTCTTAAATTATTTTTACTACTTCAGTGTTTTTTTTTTTTTTTTTGATTTTTTAACATTGATTATGAAGGGACAAAAACAAAATTACCGTCACTTCAACCACTAGATAACTACTACATAAGGAATACATAAATATTTACTTAAGATAAAAGAACATTTTTATAGTAAAAAAAATCAATCAAAAGGAATGCGCTTAAAAGAAGTTTGAATGATATCCATTGAATACACAAAAACTTTAAATAGAGCTTATAGCTTAAGTGTGGATAGTTCAAAAATAAATTTAACTGATAATTTAGCTTCAGATTTTTAGCATTATGATTAAAGCAAGAATAAAAATAAACAAATATTGAAATAAATTTTTTTTTCCCCTATTTTGAGTTACAAATACCTTTCGCTACATTTTAATGGGAGGGTAAGTATTTTACAACTCTTACATTCTTTAATTGTACATACTTTATAAAGAGTGTGTGTGGCGTTGACAGTTTTCATTATTAGCAGCTACTTTTTCTTACTTCTTTTCTGTAAAAAGCAGACTTATATTATTGTAAAGAATAAAATATTTAAGCTTAAACAAGAGTGAATAAAAGTAAACAAACAAATATTTTTTTTAAACTATGTAAATGAAAATTTGTTTGATTCGTTAAAAAGATTCAATTAATCAAATTCGAAATTTAGTTACAAATGAGTAATAAATGCAATTGCTTGTTAATTCTTAAGATGTTGTTGATGCGTTGTGTAGTTAAATAAATTTTTTTTATTATTTTGTTAAGACGGTTTTCATAAGGAATGATAAGGGCAAGGAGGGGAGGGGACAGTAATGGGCGGATTTTGTAAGCCTAGCATTTTGGTTCATGTGAGAGAAACACACATACACGTAGTTGTTCAGCGCATTTATTTACAGCCTTTATTAGGTTTGTATGTATTTTTGAAAATTTTGACAGCCGTTTAGTTCTACGCTGGCATTATTTGTATTCTTATTGTGAAGTTTTTTTTTTCAATTTTCCTTATACACCCAAAGAATAATCTCTCTCGCAAAGTATTTACAAACATGATTGTCAAGTTTATCAAATTCTTTTATAATTGTATTATTATTACAATGCAATTAAGATAGGCAGTTTTCCAATTTTTTTGCATGCCAAAATATTTTTAAAAACTATTAAGACCATTTTATTCATTTCCGTTAAATTTTATTTAAAACTAATTATTATGAAAAGCTCAGTAATTTTGTTTTAATGCAATTATTGAAAAAAAAAATGTATTGATCAAAAATGGTGACAGTGAGTCTGAACTAACGACAGTAAACTACAAGAGTTGAATTAAAAACAAATTGCAATATTTACCTAAAGCCAAGTCAATAGAGCCTTTATAAGTCGCCTTAAAAGGGCTTGGTTGTATCACCATTAGTTTTTCTCTTCTTAACATTTAAAACTTCTTCATTCTCCTTTCAAGTAAACGGTACCTATACAAAATTGTCGTTTCTATAAATTGACTTTATTCTCATGAAGTCAAAACAACAACTTTCACCGAGATACCAGAAACTGTTTGTGTTTATACGATGAGTACCTTTATCTCTACTTCTTTGGGAAATACCCACACAAAAGTGACATTTAAATAATGTTGCTTTCGTTAAAAGTTGCTGAGAAGACTTATTTGTATAATATACAACAAAGAACATATTCTTTGCAAAACTTTCTCTGAACAAACATAACCTCTTTTTGCGCTCATTCAAACTATTGATTGCAATACTTAAAAAAACACCACTTTAACGTGAGCTGATTTAACTGCAGTTCTCACCAGATTTTCTTAATTTGACGTCATACTCACTTGCACTGTTTCTGTAATAAAATTAAATAAATCTGTGACTTTTATTCGGTGTTTTTATTCTACTTTCTAAAGAATTTTATTGCCGAAGGTTTTCTGTAAACTAATTGCATGTTTACGTAAAACGAAACGAACGCTGAACGTCGTGAAAGAAACGAGCAACAATATTTTCTGATTTAAAAAAATGTATGGCTTACCGTGTCTCTCACCACGTTCAGTCTTCGTTTCGTTTTACATAAACATGCAGTAAAATATGCAACTCGAATCGAGTAAAGTTATCACTACGTTATAACTTGGTGAGAAAAAAATTAGCTGGTTTTTTTTTTGTATTTGCTGGAGCACCTAGAAAGCAAGCAATTGAAAAAAATTTAAAGAAGGATTCTTTTAATTTGTAACCAAAAATATAAGTTTTTTCAGAAAAATGAAATTTTGCTTTTCAATATTTTTTCAATGGCTGTTCAATGATTTTAAAGCAATATTAAAATAAAGGCATTACAAATACAGCTCAATGTATTATTATGGAGTATTTTAGTTTATTTACTTTTGAAAGTACCACTGATATAAGGTCTGTTCGGAAATACGATGCTCGAACTGTTTTTGCAGCACAAGTAAAATGTTCGAAAAAAAGCCAACTTTGCAGCACTGCAAACTTCAAACATTCTATAAAGTAATTTTTTTTTTCAAGCGTCGCTCATCAAAAAAGTTCACGCTGCATTTGGACGCTTTAAAAAAACCAATTGTGCGCATACTGCATTTCCGAGCAGACCTAGAATTGTACACAAACTGCTCTGCTTTTCGTTTTACTTTCGTGTCTTCCTTTTCACTACTGTATCTTTTTCATCACGGACCACTATTTACTCGCTAATCACTAACCACTATTTTGTACTAATCAGTTACAAAAAACACTAGTTTTCGCAAAAGTGAGTATTTTAAAGTGAAATACTGTGACGTCAGAAAAAGTGACTATTTGGAGCAATAGTTACAGCAACAAGCTACTGATTCCACAAGCATCACTTCATTTTGATATTTCTTAGAGAACCATTAATGGAAAGAGGTTTAGTGTAAGCTTTGATTGGACTTATTTTCTTCTGAGGTACTGGATTCAACAACCTTTGCTCGTTTGCTTGTAAGTATTTTTTTAGGACTTGACCAGTTTTTAACCGAAACGGTATAAAAATTATTTAGCTGTCGTATTGTTTGTTGTATTGCCTATTTTTTCACAACAGTTGTAAAATTTTTGTTGTTGCCTTCCACAAAAAAATAATTTACGACAATACGAATGAGGTTGGTATGTTTACTGCTTGTCGTATTTCACAAGTTTTTGTTTTTATTTTTTTAAGGCAAAACTTAATAAAAACTAGTTTTAAAAAATTAATTTTGCTCAGTCAACTATTTATATTGCTTGACATGCAGCAAAATATACCCTTATGGTGTTTTTACAAATGTATTTTTTTATACCTTATAGCGGAATACGACGGCTTACATATATAACCATACCAAAATTGTATTAAAATTAAATACAGGCCAAATGTTAAAATTAATTTTTAATAAAAACACGTATTAAAATTTAATGCTCAGTTCGTATTAATTTTGAATACTGATTGAGTTTTTAAAATTTACTGATTAAGTATTCCCAAAGGTATAAAATATCGTTGTAATATTTGAACTGTATTAAAATTTAGTACAAAATTGATACAAAAATACAAAAATACCTACTACTTTTACAATATCTTTAAACGCGTTTTTCTTAAACTACATTTTAAAATTTGCAGCAGTTTTAACAAATTCGTTGCAATTATTGTGTATTGCAATCAGTGACTTCATAGCCAATGACTTCAGGTTATGATTACAATCTTTAAATAATTTTTGAAAGCAATGACTTCAACTCAGAAAGTCCAGAAATAATTTATGAGTTATTGAAATCAAACTTGATTGATTGTACTTCTTAGGTCTTTTGAAAAGATTGCAATCACCTGAAGTCTTTGTTGAAGTCTTTAAAGTGAATTTAAAGTCTTTAAAGTCAAATGATTGAAATTTTTCAAAATGAATAAAATCATGACCGAGGGAAATCATTAAAGTCACGATATATAATTCCTTTAGCGAACTTTAACAATTTATTTTTTTTATTTTCGAATGTACTTTGTTATTGATTTTTTCGTTTGAAATAAAAAACTTTCTTAATAATTTTATCTTTCTGATTTGAGTAAAAATATAAGTCATTCCATATTTTTTTATAGTTTTAGTGACAAGTTTTGAAATTCTAACAGCCGTATTCATAAAAAGTTACAAACCTCTTGTAAACCTTTTGTAAGACACATGCCTAAAAACGTTATTCATAAACGTTCAATAACAAAAAAAAAAACCTTCTGTAACAGCTTCATAAGTGAGAGAATTTTAGAGTAGTAACAAACCTTCTGTAAACCTTCTACAAAGCTATTTTAAATTTCAATGCTCTCAATTGAGAACAATCTTCTCATTTTTTTGACAAACTAAAATGAAAATGAACTAAAACAAACAAATAAATAAATGAAAATAATTGTGTTTTGTGATCAGTGTTACCATATGTTCAGATAAAATTTTTTTGCCAGTTTTTTGAGAGGATAGACAGTTTTCCAGTTTTTGCTTAAAAATAAAGTTTTTTTTTAATTTTGCTCAGTTTTTCAAGTTTTTACGATTAAAACAATGCTTACTAGTTTAATGAATCAAATATAATAAATAAAATAAACTGTATGTTACTAAAAAATATAAGTAACATTTGAAGCTGCTACTACTACATTTCACGCCCTTTCAAAAATGTATTTATGTGGTAGCGCTGTTGCTATTATTGTTGCTCTCGTTGTTTCTGTTCTTTTGTCTCGATTTCCACTCGTCAAGTCTTGACGGTTAATATTGTCAAAAAAACAAAACTAGAAAGAAATTGATGTAAATGATACCAAGTTTTTAAAATATCCTAAAGACATTTATTAAGGAGCCGAGTTACATTCGGCTTTAAGCTCTACACATAAATTATTCGAATCAGATGAAATAGATTTTAGAAAACATTTCTTAAAATTTTATGTTGAGCTATGCAATTGTTTATCACAAAAATTTGATTTTGGGAATGATTTAAAATGTGTCGAAATTTTAGCACCAACGAAAATTTTAAAAAGGCAAGATTACACTATTTTCAATTTGTGAATTTTTCTACCTAATGTCATCCATTCAGAAAAATTGCAAGAAATTGACAATGAGTTGCATGAGTTGCGTCACATTAATTTCAGTGATTTGCATTTACTAAATGAAAATAATATTAAAACTTTTTGGAAAGAGATAATTGCGAAGTCTTTCCATTACTTAGAAAACTAGTTTATGTTGTTTTAACCATACCTGTAGCAACAGCAAATGTAGAAAGTATTTTTTTCACAAATAAATATTAATAAAACTAAAATTAGAAATAAATTAGAAATTCCCACCTTCTGAGGGGTTCTTTGAACTAAAGATTTTTAAAAGAAAAACTATTGGATCTGCACAAATTTCAAATAATCATCAGAAATGATAAAAAATTTTGATCAAAATATGTATAAAAATAATTTAATTTTTCAGATTTCATCATCATTTCACCATTTGTGACTGTTCGATTTTTCTTAAACAGTCTATGGATTGCAAAATATCAAAAAAGGTTTGATATAAAATTTATTTCTGATTTTGGGTTTATTACTACAAATTTTAAAAAATGCTTTCTGCATTTGCTGGTGCTTCAGGAATGAATAAGACAGCATAAATAACTTTTTTTTTTGTAATGAAAAGACTTGGAATTATATTTATTATATTAATCCACTAAAATTAATGTGATTTATTAATGAGTAAAACTATTTTATATAGGATGTTAATTACTATGATCTCAAAAATTGGTGATGACATTTACATTCATATAAATACTTATCAAATGTTTATTTATACAAATTTTTAAGTTTTTTAGTAAATTGATAACTTAAATGATTTTAGTTAATGAATGTGCTTGTTTTTGTTTTGTTTAATGATTAATGTGATTTAAATATTTTATTTCGAATACAATAATAAAAATTATAAAGCACACATTTGAAAAATATATGTGTTAGTTATTTTTTTCCTCCAGTTTTTTCACAAAATGTAAGTTTTTTCTGAAAATTAAAGCTTTTAAAAAATATGGCAACACTGGTTTTGATTAAAAGGTAAACAAAATTTTAAACAAATGCCTGTCAATATATCAAATTCTCAAACCTTTTTTTTTTCTTTTTTAAATTTTTAAGCAATTGTCATTCTATTTATCAAAGTCACAAACGAAAATTACAACTGTTCCTACTTTAAAGCATCAGTATTCTCACTTCAACTATAAGACTCTTATAACTGGTTTATGAATACAACGCTTTTAAAAAGTATTTTAACTTTAAAAAGCATTTTAACTAAAAAACGTTTGAAAGCTGTTTTAAAATATTTTTATGAATACGGCTGTAAGTTTTTTCCTAGGTCTGGGTAAGTGTTACCTCAAAAAACAAAAAATCTTGGTTCTACCTTTACTTTCAACGCCCAATTTTGCTTGACTTAGCAAACAATTTATTCAGCATACAATCGACACACAATTAATTTCAAGTTATTTTACAATTTCAGTGATTTAAAACACGATTTCAACTGACTTCTAATTACTTCTAATAATTATTTCATTGACTTGAAATTGATTTGAATTGAATGCAAGCAATCACTCGAAAGAGCACGACTTCAATCATAGTGAATGGTTTAAAAGACTTTACTGAAATTTTTACCAACTCAATTTAATTTTCAAAGTCATGCCTTCCGAAAATTACCTTTCACACTAGCGGTTAGCGGTGCCCCATAAAATTCTCACAGAACATCCTAAGATAAGTATTGCAGGGACGATATCTTCCCAACGTAATTGGTGAAAATACTTGATTTCTTTAAAATTTGGCATGACTGATCTACAGCCCCTTTGCATAATTTTTGGTAGAATTAGTTTTTTGAAAGATAAACTGTTTAAGTGAAAAATTAGTGGATGTAAAAACCAAACTTTTTGAGCTACATAACTTATTCTGTAAAACTGTCGATAAATCCATTAGATAGAGTATTGTGTCCTTTTTTAGATGATAAAAAAAAATCCATACAACTGCGTGTTCAAAAAGTTTTGTTAGCCAAATTTACAAACAAAAGCCCAGCTTATAGACATAACTTTATTAAAAATCTGGCTATAAGCATTAGGGTGCATCTTTTTTTTTTAATTCACTTCAAACAGCATTTTTATGGTGCTTTAATTCATAAATAAAAAAACCTGTGCAAGGAGAAGTTCCACAATTGATTTCTTCAGGTGGCGCCATGTCGTAGAATGTCCGCATATCGTAAACATTTGACTTTTTCGTAGTTGTTTGATAAATATTGATTTCTATAAAAGCCTATGCTCTGGAGATCAGTGAAACAATTTTTTATTACTGAAGTATATGTAGGCTATGCGAAAAAAAGGGAAATCATAAATATATATACAATTCTATTTTTCAGGACGATATTTTTAACAGATTTTAGGAAAAAAAAAAATCAAATTCGTGAGAATATCGCACTTTCTGAAAGATCGAGCCAAAAAAATGATGTATTTAGTATAAGTTTTAGTAGTACTATGACACACCTGCAATTTAAGAGTTTTAAGAAGTCTCTAAGTGCTCTTTAATCATAGTTATGGTATTTTTAAGATTTTGTTATTCTAGAGTTTTCAGATCTGCGAACGCTAATTTTTCATCTCTGGATATTTCAGTACATAGTTCGTAGAATGTACGATTTAACATATTTTATCGAGTCTGGTCAAGTACAATACGAAACCATATTTGAAATTGTTAATACACCCCCAAAATTTATTTTAACCATTTAAAACCCGATTTTCTGGTACTTGACACATTACGCAATCAGCAAAACAGCCATTTTCCAACCGCTTTTCGATTTAAAAACGGTTTTGGAAAGATAAAAGTTATTGCTTTTTTCATTTTAAAAGTAGTTTAATGTAAAAGTAATAGTCTTGGAATGTTTAAAAGATTATTTCGTATTAAAAAAATACACCAATTTCAAAAGAAATCATAAAAATGTATTTAATATGAGCTTTAAACTAATACATGAACGCTACCAAGACCAATGGACCAATGAAGGCGTAATTTTTTATTTATAAACAAATTTAATAACTCAGTAAATTTTAATACGATTTTCTAAAATAAACATTCATTTTTTTCGTTCTGAATTTTACTTTCAGAAAATAATTACGTTTATAGTAATTCTAAACAAAACTTTGGCAGTAAATAATCGTTAAAGTTGAAAAAATTAGAAAAAAAGTAAAAATGTTGGGTTTTGTCGTTTATAACTCAAAACATTCTTATTCCAGTAATTTATATATGTAAGTATTGTATTAAAGAAAGTGGTATCTTTTAACTTTCCAAAACCGTTAAATCGAAAATCGGTTAAAAACTTGTTGAGTTGCTGATTGTGTTATGTGTCATGTACCAAGAAATCGTGCTTTTAATGGTAAAATCAAATTTTGGGGGTGCATTAACAATTTCAAATATGGTTTCGTATTGTACTCGACCAGACCTATAACCTAGACTATGTCACTTAAAAAAGAGTAAAAGTACATATCCATTGTAGCACAGTGTAAAAACTCTGTAATGTAAGACTTCTAAAAACTCTTCAATTGAAAGTGTTGCATAGTACTACTAAAACTTGTACTAAATACATCACTTTTTTAGCTCACTCTTTCAAAAAGTGCGATATTCTCACGAATTTGAAAATTTTTTCTAAAATATCTATAATCTGTTAAAAATATCGTCCTGAAAAATAGAATTGTATATATTTATGATTACGGTTTTTTTCACATAGTCTACATTAGGGCGGGTTGATTTGTATGGATGAAAAAAAAAAAATGAAAAATCGTATAGCAAAAACGTAATCTACATAAAATTCTAAGAAAATTCTCCGAAGAAACCATAGGTCTAAAATCAAACCCTAATCCGCGCCTCTCGACTTGAAATTTTTTTTTTCCTCTTCATTATTAAAATTTTTTTTTTTTAAATATATTATGTTTTATTATATTATAGTTTATGCAATACTGGTTTAGTTTTGAGGCTAATCAAAATATTTAATTATCAAAAAATCAGTTGAACCCCAATTTGCATCTCCTCTTATTTGCGTTCTATATGAAAAATAGTTAGAACACGTTTTACCTAAACTGCGTTTTGCAAAAAACAAAGAATAATTAAAAAAATATTTTTTTTGTAATAAAATATGCAAAACATACTTCTTAAAACAGGAAAAAAACATGACCTCTAATCCAGTTTATTTGATCTATAGAATATAGATCAAATCTATAGAAATATAGATCAAATAGTAGTAACTATAGAAAGTCATGCCAAAGTACCTAGAATGGAGAGTAAAAAAGACTTAACAAAATTAACATATAACTACTAAGTAAAGTTTTCTTTCATTGGCGTCGGAAGCGGGGGGAAAGGTGGGCAGTTGCCCCCCACTTTTTTAGCTAGATAAACAATTTAAAAGGAAAAGTTATTCAAAATATCAGTTTTTTTACAACGATAATATTTTTGTATTATATATTTTCCTCTTCTTTCTCTCTTCTTCATGTTTCATGTGAAGAAATTTTGGTGAACTTTTTTTGCACCACCCCCCATTTGTACTGCCCCCCCCAGATGAAATTCGCTTCCGACGCGATTGTTTTCTTTGTATTCTATAATTGCTTCTTTGTATGTATTAAAGACCTCATTTGTTTTAATGACACAAAATTAGTTTATGGTAAAAAAATTACTGAAAAATTACTGAAATATTGTTTGAGTGAAAACACTTCTTTTGTTTGTTTTTATTTGCATTATAAAATAAGAATTGTTTTTCTCTGTTCCTTATAAAAATATTAAATATAAAATTATATACAAACTTTTTTACTTGAGTGAATATTTTTTAATTTTAAAAAAATTTTGAGTGTAGAAAAGAGGGCATATAAATTTTCAAGTCGAGAGGTGCGGATTAGGATTTTATTTTAGATACATGGATTCTTCGGACAATTTTCTTAGAATTTTATGTAGTTTACGTTTTTGCTATACGATTTACAAATAAAAAAATCAACCCGCCCTAGTCTACATATATGTACTTCAGAGGGTGCCGTGATATAATCCCAAGTGGCACAATCCCAATTTTTAATTTTGGGATTATGTCACTCCTTATACAGTGAAATAAACCCAATTTTTTTACTTCGGATTATGTAACTATGAAAGGAATGACATATTCCCAAATAAAAAGAAGTAAAAATTTACAAAAAAAAAAAATACAGTCTTTCTAGTATTTTAGAATTTCTAGAATATAGTTTTTCTATAAATCGCGCGATTTTTTATTATTTATATTAGGCTGGAAGTGCAAATTAAAGAAAAAACTAAACTGGTTTAGTTTATTGAAAAAATTTGGGACTTACATATGTAATAAAAGTGCACACTTTTACTTTTTTCAGTATAATAGATTTCAGAATATATACGATATAATTTCGGTAAATCCCAAAAATCGCACGATTTTTTATAAAAATTTTGAATTTTTTTTATATATAAGACTGGAAGTGCAAATTAAAGAAAAACGCTAAACTGGTTCAGTCTATTGAAGAAAGTTGGGGCTTACATATGTAATAAATTTGTTCTATCTTGAAAAGTAATGCATGTAATTTAATGGTTAATAGCTTATTAAATAGGTAATAGCATAAGTTTTCTTAAAATATTCCTGCATAGTTTATAAAAGTATGCAATTAATAGAAAAATAGCAAGTTTTTCGAGCCCATTTTCTTTAATTTGGACTCCTATAACTTCTCAGACAGATGAGAGCGTCCATTAATTTGCACAGATCTGGAATTCAAAGCTTTAAATACATACATACGTTTCACGAAAAAAAAAATAAAAAAATTAATTTTAGCTAAAAAAAAATATTTCAAAATGTCTATCCAAATTTGCTCATTTTTAGGCTCAAAAGTGACATTATCCCAATTGGGGTTGTGACACTTTACAAGCAGTGACATTGCCCCAAGTAAAAAATTTGGGCTTATGTCATTGTATAAGGAGTGACATAATCCCAAAATAAAAAATTGTGATTCTGCCACTTGGGGTTATGTCAGGGTACCACTTCAGAGTAATAAAAAAATTGTTTCACTGATCTGCAGTGCATGCGCTTTTATAGAGATCAATATTTATCAAACAACTACGAAAAAGTAGAATTTTACGATATGCGGACATTCTAGGGCATGGCGCTACCTGAATAAATCAATTGTGGACCTTCTCCTTGCACAGGTTATTTGCTTATGAATTAAAGCACCAGAAAATTATATTAAAAGTGAGTTAAAAAAAAATGCACACATCATATGTTATGATGTCTCACATCATATTTATACAACAACATTTATTCAAGGTTGGTCATAATTTAAACGTCTGAATGTGAGCCTGTATTCATAGGGACGTAAGTGTAGAAAGTCTTTCCCTTTTTCAGAGCTAATACTTTATATTTAGAAATATTTTGAATATAACAATAATATCGCATTTCAAACATTCTTGGTGTTAAGAATTAAATGAGATCTAAGGTCTTAAAACAGTTTAAAATAAGTTTTTGGCTACATTAAAAGAATAATTTATTTTTTTAATTGATAATCGACAAATTTCTTTGGGTGTAACTTTGTTCTCGCTCCACACTTTTTTGGGGGGAAAAAAAAAACTAAAGACAACTTTGTCAACGCTGTTCTTTCGCTATGAAAACTGCAATTATTTTTGGCGTTTGCAAATAAGAATCTGTTCATGGCATTATTTATGAGTTACGGGCCCCCTCCCAGGCCCCCTTGATTGATGTTCTGCTAGGTCAGTACTGCGTTTAACTTCTTTTTCGAATTTCTTGCAACTAATTCGATCAATTAGAACTTTCTTTATTTCTTGGCATTTTTACCTTTACGCTTTTGTTTGCCACTTTTTTGATGATATTGCTGTTTTTGCTGTTGTTGGTGTAATTTAACATTTTCATTACCAACATTGCTTTCCATTGTTGTTGTTTGCTGTTTCTTGCTGCTGGAAGCGTCATCGGTATGAACATCACCACCATCACCTTGACGACCTCCTTTGCTGCTGCCTCTTCCAGCATCCACTCGAAATATTGCCCTCGGTATACCACTTGTGACAACATTCGATATTGTTGTTGTCGTTGTTGTTATTATAGTATTATTGCCGTCCGTTGTATCAGTTTCCGTCGTTGTGGTAACACTTTCGCCAGTCTGTTCATCGAAAATTTGCTTAAGTTCGCCACCTGATGAAAGTAATCGATTGAAGAGAGCCTCACCGGATGATATACCATCCGGTGGTGACACTTTCGTACTCGATTTCTTTGCTTCTTCCTGTTGGTCATGTGTTGGGCTGATGACCAGCACCGTCTTTACAGCAGTTGTTGTGCTAGTTGTTGCACTTTCATCAACTCCTGTGTCGATAAGGAGATCCTCTACAGAGCGTCTTAGCTGTTGCGAGAGTGCAGCAAGTATCTGTTGCTCGGCTTGGAGCTTTTCTAGGGTTCCCTCGCTTGACTCGACGGATGTTATTTCTTTTCGTACTTCTACAGCATCATGCATCTCTGGCACTTCCTGCTGCTTCTGCTTAAGTTCCTCTTTCGGATTTGTACTTATCATATCTGCTGCCATTGCTGATGCTGCCTCCTTCATGGTCGTGTAGGTTTGCGACTTTTGCAGTTTTAGTGGCGTTTGCGCATTGAGATTCTCGATTACCTGACAGCCATCAACAAAAGTCATATGCACCGCATGCTCATCATCGTCATCATCCTCATCATCTTCTTCGTCGGAGTCGCTATCATCTGATTCTTCAGATTCCTCATCTTCATCTAGAACTTCGTCGTCATCATCGTTGTCGTTATCGTTTTCATTATCATTTTCCTCGTCGTCATCGCCTTGCAACTTTGCTGCCAAACTCCTTAGCGTATTTCTATTACTATCTCTGATTAAATCATCAAATAAGTCCTGATTACCGTTTTTATCATTCCTTTTACCACTTAATCTATTATTGAAGTGTTTATCTTTGTTGTCATCGCAGTCAACTTGGTCTTCATCGCCATCAGCAGCATCATCAGCATCATCATCATCATCGTCGTCGTATTCGTTTTCATCCTCCTCTTTGTCCTCAAGACTTTTTTGTAAATTCAGCTTGACGCGTTCGTTTTCCAACAACTCCTCCAGCACATTCTTCATTTTAGCATTCAGTGAAAGTTCCTGGGAAGGTGCGCCGGTACTCGTTCGTGTTGGCAGCACAAAAGTTTCACTACGCAGCACTTGTGTTATCGATGTTGGCAACTCATGTTCGTCATCTTCATCATCATTGACCACCAACTCATCGCTATGCAAGTTGTATGCAGCTTCAGCCTCGTCAACATCATCTGCATCAAAGCTGTGGTATTGAGTTGGCTTGGAACGACTCACAGCTATGTGTTTCACCTGGCCTTCACCTGTTATCAACGGGTTCACCACCTCGACAATGGACTGCGTGGTGCTGCTGATGGTGGTTGTGATGGCTCGAGTGCCTGGTGCTAGGACTTCTCTAGCCAGCGTCTGACGCAGCTTTATGGGCGCTGGTTTCATTGCCACTTTTGTTGAGGATCCACCGTCGCTGCTCTCTACGGATGCTGGTCCATACATGCTGTTATCGAAGTCTTCAACATCCAATTCTAAGCTACTGAGCGGTTCATCTGAGCGTAGAAATAGTTTGTCGTCGTTGGCATGCACAGTCACTATAGATGCGGCATCTTCTTCCTCATCTTCGTCATCGTAATCATCTTCATCATCCTCGTCAGCTTCGTCATCTTTATGTTGCTGGTCATTTTCAGCTGCTGCTTCTGCTGTTGTTTTCTTCACAACTAACTCCTTCGGCGGCTTCTCGTCCTCTAGTCTTATGTTACTGTCGGCCTTCGTAGCTACTGGTGCTACTACTGCATGCTGTGTATCGCCCTTTTCGGGCTCTTGCAGTTCTAATGAGATTATCTTCTCCCGGCAAGTTTCCACCTGAATTGAGTTGCAAGTAGATGTAAATTTATGGAATATATTTTAAGCTTTTTTTTCTGACTGTTAAAAAAATGCAGTGAAGTGAAAATGCAAAATCATGCGAATTTCTTAAACTTAAACCATGGAAAGCGTGAAAGTAGACAAAAAGAAAAGTACGTAGCTTAAAAAAGTAATGTATAATAAGTATTAACAAGTTTATAGTACATTTCTACAAAATATTTTTACTAAACTTCTACAAATTTAGAATAAATCTTTACAGACAAAAAGTTGCAAACTAAAAGCTATTACTAATTATACAATAATAATTCAAATGATTGCATGGCATATATTAAGGTAAGTTAATGAGTGGAGTTTGGATATGGTTAGGGATCTATGAATACTGACGATTACTAGTGAGAAAATTGTAATTTAAACGAAATAATCAAAACACCCGACACCAGAAGTGTACTTATATTAGAATATCTAAAAAAACAATAGATTTTAAAAATTCTAAGCCAATTACAACAAACCATGTAGGTATAGATTAATTATTCCATTACCATTTACATATAAAGTAATATTTTTAAGAACATTTTTCTTGTCCTTATAATTTAATAAAAATCTTCATAATATCCATAAATATATAACATAAGCCGTAAAATGTATGATTACTTTGACAAATTGCTTTTTGTTTTATCCGTTTTAACCTGTATAAAAATTTCAGACAATAATTTCAGTTCAGTTGGCATGACGTAATATTTTCAATTATTCAAATTACCGTTGATTTCTTATCTTATTAGACATTATAATTATTTAAGCCTTTTTATTTTTGTGACTCTTTAAACAACAAGAAGAGCTTAGCTTTACTAAGAATTGGAAAAGTGACTTTTCATGCCTTGCCATTCTCCTTCGAGACAACTATATGTCTTATATGATAATAATGGGTGACTTCAAGGCAAGATTTTCGGATAAATAGATTGTACCTAGAGACATGTTTTTTATAATTCTGAGTTTAAGTGAGTAAATTTCTTTCATGGTACTTAGAAGGAAAAAAAGTATTAGTGGCGCTATAAACGTACTTAATTACGCCAGTGTCGCCGCAACAGCCAAAAAGTGAAGTATTATTTTTTTCTGAAACAACGGATCTTTAGTGTCAGGAGATAAAAAAGGCAAGTCAATATTATTTTGAAGGAACAATGTTTTTTATGCTGAATAAAAAAATATGTAATAATGTTCTTGAATTGTTTTTTCATAGAAGGAAGTAAATTAAAGGTACCCAAACGGCTCCATCATACAGCACGTTCAAAAAAGCCACTAAATTTTATATATTATGGTTTTTTTTAGCTTCAAGTTTACAGTAAAAGACATGAGATTTACATAATGCATTTTATTCTTCTCACTCGACCTTCAAAACTTTGTAATATAACGCTTTCAAGCAACTTCAAGTTACTTGAATCGATTACGGGAACAGACATCTTATATTTATTGGAGCTTGAACCCATATTATAAATAAATAGTTGAAAGTTGCAAAAAAGGCGGGCATGTCCATTTTTATTAGCTTTTTTCAATTTTTCGCTCTTTAAGCTGCTCTAAAAAAACCGGAATGGATTAAGGTTTGGGATCCAATAAATTTCTTCTATTTTATCTACATAAATAAATATCAATCCAAGTCAATCCATGGAGTAGTTCTTGAGATATCGTGGAGACCAGTTGATAAAAACATGATTTTTCAGAAAACGCGTTTAATGATTTGGTTAACGACTTTTTCAAGTGCATTTTTGAAAATATGGTTTACTTTCGTATGCGATAACTTTTTATGCAATCATTATCAGCCAAACCTCTTTGAGAACATATTCTACACATCATAAGTTATCGAAAAATTAAAAAATAATTGAGTTCTTAGGTCGAGTTTCGTGATAACCTGCCCTTAAGAGCCCATTAAAGTTTTTCGGCAAACCAAAAATCCATTTTTTTTACTTTTTGGAATGTATAACATCATTAAAATATACTCAGAAAGTTTTAAGTCAATTGAATAAAAATAGCTGTAGTTATAAGCACAAAACTTACTACTTCTAAAACTTTAAACCCGTTTTTCTCGAAAAATGCTGCTTGAAACCGCTGGACAGCATTACTCGAAAACTATGCCAAGGATCGCTTCCAAATTGTATGCATTGTTACGCACATACAAAAGGTACTTTTAATCGTTTGATTTTTATTTCAGAGAAATACTTCCTTTTTTTAACATAAAAAAAAAATCATTTTTCAAGTAACACGGAATCAAAAATCGGTTTTTTAAGTACCACTGTAGTTAAAATCAAACTTTTTCAAAAATCTTCGATTAGAAGCTCAAAAAGTTTCAGAAGCACCGAAATTATTCTTTTTTTTTTTTAAATGAACAAGCTTCGAAAAACCTTTCACCGCATATTTTAGGTGTTTCACTAAACGACTGACTCCTGCTAAAATAATTTATATTTGTCAACCAAAAATTAAAAAAAAATTCTGCAAAAATTATATAATTAAAATGTTGAAAAAATTGCATAAAATAAACAGTTGCTTACAAAAAAATTTATTGCAGTGTTTTTTTTCGCCTTAAAAAATTTATTGGGCCCTTTGATATATTTCGTATTAAAAATAATCATTTCTTTATACTTTAATTAAAGTTATGTTACTTTTCCTTTTATGTAATTTTCATTCTGCAATATAAATATAGTTTTCCAAAGAAGCTGCTACAGCATAATTTTTTTTTATTGTTGTGCAATCCTAAATTTTTATTTTTAACACCTTAATTTTATTTCTGACCGAGTAATGATCTTTTTCAAAACGTATTTTTTCTCTTTTTTAGCAATTTCGCCAAAAAAGTCAATTGAAAAATGGAAAAATTAAAAACTATAACTTGAAGCTAGATTAATAGATTCTTTATACTTTTCGGCCCCTATGTAAATTAAAATCGCTTGAGGCCACAAGGCATGATGTCATGAAATTGATTTGTATGCATTTTGTTTGTTTTTGAATGGTTACAGGAATGACACAAAATATCAGGAATGACGGTTACAGGAATGACAAAATCGTCTCTATTTGAAGATCGCAGGCATCAGCAGAAACTAAAAAACTGTTTCGCACGTTTTTATCATTTATTTGCGAACTATTATAATATAATACTCAATTTCATTTAAGTATATTACTAACTGAATACACAGTTGGTTACAGAAATTACAACTCGATTGGTTTAAATATTAATAATATAACAAATAAGTTTAATTTTGCACTTCAGCTTCATAATCAAAACCACTGGTGGCTTTTTTTTTTAGATTGAACCAACGCTCAGGGGATGCTTCCTATGAATGTATGTTAGTTGGAGGATGTATACATTGGGGTGGGGCGACTTGAACATCTTAATGGGCGCTTCGCGTTTCTGATTCTTGGGATTGTACTGAGCAAAAAAGTCCACTAGACCATACGTCTACGGTGAAAATCGAGCTTCCAGATTTTGACTTGCAGTTTTTTCTCAGACTTTTGTCACTTTTTTTTTTTTTTTTGATATTTTGGCCTACAACAGCCAAACCATTGAGATTTTTATCTTAGTATTGGATCGAAAATCTCATTGGTTTGCCCATTGAGATTTTTATCTTAGTATTGGGTCGAAAATCACAATGGTTTGGCTGTTATAGGCCAAAATATCAAAAAAAAAAAAAAACGTGACAAAAGTCTGAGAAAAAACTGCAAGTCAAAATCTGAAAGCTCGATTTTCACCGCAGACGTATGGTCTAGTAGACTTTTTTGCTCAGTACAAGAATCAGCCCAAGAATCAGAAACGCGAAGCGCCCATTAACACTTTTTTCCTTCCATACTAATCGCCCCACTCTAGTATACATGGAGTAGTGTTGGTAAAGATTTGTTTTAAATTTGCACAGCTCAAAACTGCCGGGAAACACGCTCGCAGTGGACTGTTCCAAAACCTTCCCGTTCGACTAAAAAACGAATTATCTTGGTAACGCGAGGTTCTTTTGGACATCGAGGCAAAGGTAAAAGGGTGGGCTTGAACAGCTGCCTGAGTGGATCTGAGAAATACAAGAGCTAGTGGCGTCAGGCCATGTATCTCCCTTGAACACTTCCCATGGTATTACCTTTACAGAAGACTGAAGCAACCAACATTACACCCAAAAAATATTTAGGATAAAATTACGAATAAAATCTTTGTAGAAATACAAACAGAAGCTATTCGTAGAATGTACAAATGTTTTGAACATAGTACAAACGTTTGTAGTATTGGCCGCATGAAAAAAATTTTTGAATTCGTAACTTTGTACATTCTACAAACGCTAGTTTGTAAAAATCTATAATGTATAAATTTGTGAACTGAACGAAAATTGTTTGATAATATACAAAGCGGTGGCAGCAGCGTTCGTATATTTGTTCGTATCTTTGTATATGAAACGAATGCGTTTGTAAAATATACAAATATTTCTTTGTACAATGTACAAACGGTCATTTGTATTATTCACAAAGTCGTTCGTGGGCTGAAAAGAACAAACAGCTTTGTAGAATAAAATAATTGTTTTGTACATAGTACGAAGTTCTTTTTTGGGTGTACGTCGACGCCCAAGAGAGTTGAGAGAGGATACAATACTTTAATCCCCTATCAAATATATCGCAAGATGTTGAATTTTATCCAGACGCTCAAAATAAGATCTTGAAGCCCCTGCCCAAATGTGCAAATTGTAATCCATTTCGACCTGATATATAAGGTGTAGAACATGCGAGGACCAGCAGAAGTGAAATATTTTTTGCACCGTTTTAAAAAACATAGGCACTTGCCTGCTTCTTTCGACACATCCAAGATATGATCATTCCAACGAAGATCAGATTGAAACGATATGCCCAGAACGTCAGGAGCGGCTGATTCCACAAGATCCACATCATTTATATTGAGAAGAACATATTGAAACTTGAACATAAGTAGTGTAAAAAGTCACACTGAGAGGGCGCTTAAGCGGTGCTTATCTCTTGCTTTACTTACTAAAAGTTGTGAAATTGAAAAAAGTGGTAAAATCGAGATACAAAAATTTTGTAGATGAAACAAACATTAAAAAATTTTTTATAATTACTTAGAATGGCAGAAAATGCACACGTTATACGTAGTTTTTTAATCTTATTAATTGGAACATTTAGAAATAAAAATTGCGGAAGCTACACTCTTAGAATTGTTATAATTTTGATCGAGGACAGGTTACAGGAATGACATTTTAGGCCTATTTTGGGCATTTCCACCTGCGAAACGCAATTGCTCAGATATATTTTTTTGATGGAACAGACACAATCCCTGGCCATAAGCTCTAGGCTTGATATTTTAAAAACCTTACTGCTTTTATTGTCATATGATAAAAATAACCAATTAGAAAATAAATACTTCCGATATCAACAAATTAATTTATTCGAACAAGTGTCTAATCTTATAAGACTCAAAAAACAGTGGGTTGGCCGCAACTGAATCACTCAAGACAATAAGACTTCTAAAAAGTCTGTCTAGTCTGCTGTGTGATTGACTCTATACGGAGTTGTTGTTGTTGATACCTTCTTCAAACTAACTTGATCTAAATAGCTCGTTATTAAAATCATGTAAAAATTCATGGAATAGATCATAATTATTTATCAAAAAAAAAAAATTTTTTTTTAAATTATCTTGATATTTGGCTGTTGTAAACCATACTAGAAGTTAAGAACATGTCTCATAATGCCCATAAATTTTTTTTTTTTTTTGGTCTTAATATTTTGAATTTTTCTTACTATACCCATTTTTTGACGCGGTCGGCTCAGAGGTTCATAACTTTTTAACCTTTACAAATTTCGATTTGATTCTTAAGTATGATATTCTAAACATTTATAGCTTTAAGAAAATTTATAGCAAAAAAATTCGATTTTCCGACCCAACTATCCAGACTGAACCCTTAAGCTGAAAACAGTTAAGCCCCAAAACGATAACCTAGATAGTAAAATTTTCACTCAATGTCTCAGCATAACACAAAAACGTTTCTCAATTGAAAGGAAAGAAAAAACAGAAAATTAGTTTTCAACAGGAAAAAAGCTTCGTAAAAATAAACAGCAAACGTAAACGAAAAAACTTTAACCTGGCAGGGTTGACTCAAACGAGGTATTAACGTCAATTTTTGTTTTCAGTCCCTAAGAAGACTCGCACCGTTGACAAGGTAGGACAGGACAAGACAGGACAGGACAGAATAAGACAAGAAAACAGAAAGATATACAAGATAATCTGTCAGTGAGCTAGTAAAGTATTCTCTAAGCAGTAAGATGGTCAAACTCGCCTTGAACTTGAAAGTAAAAAGGAGCAGACAAACCAAGTCAAACTAAGCCAATCTCCAGCACGAGACAACGACTTATCATAAGTACCATAGATAAAATGTTCGATTTGTGGGCGAATGAGTTGGGTTTGGTAACTAGCACATGATGCATGGGGAGGGGGGTGGTTAGTTTTAAATAAATGTCTCTTTAATTTAAAGATAAAAGAGTGTTGCTTGATTTCTAAGATTCTACACTTAAAGTATAACGCTGTATTTGAACAACAACTTGTTGGTTAAAACAAAAAACAGCAAACTAGAAAAACAAAACAAATATTTTATGCAACTCAACATTGAGCGCGCTGAGACTGAAACGGAATTCGGTATACATTGTTCTGCAAGGATAACGTATTGTAAATAGACAATGAATGGCATTTGATTGTCGTACAAAAACAATAACAATGACAATAACAACAACAATAAAAACCACATGAACAGCTACAGCAATTGAACAAGAACTGACTGTGTGATATCAGCCTGCAGCTGAAACTAGGTCAGTTCCAGAAGAAGCGACAAATGTACTCGCTATGCCACGTCTTCTTCTTTTTCTTCAGCTTCTTCTGCTGCTGCTTAAGATTTCTTCATCGTCTTCCGTTGTAAATGTCGCCTGCAAGCAATCGGAAACAGCAGCAGCTTTAACAAAAAAGTATACACACACACACGCCTGCACGCATTGTGACCACTAACGCAAGGACAATCTGCGCTTGGAGGATGTGGGTTTTTGGTCTGCTTGTTGCTGCAGTGCTGCAGGATTTAGTTTTTATTATTGTATAAAGGAAAACATGTTTTTTTTTCACAGTCATTGTATATATAAGTTTTTTTGCCTTTTGTAGTAGAAACTACACGTACATAGAATGAAACAGGAAACGGATATACACGACAACCTAAGGATTTTGTACAATATTAGCTCGTGGCATCCTCATTTTGTCTTTTTTTTTTCTTGCATCTATTTATTTATTTTCTAAATTTGTTTTTTTCTATCTTTTTGCTTGCTTCTTCTAATGTAATTTGTGTGTGTGTGTGTGTGTGTGTGTGAGTGTTGGTGTATAGTCATAAAGAACATTTGCTTTTTGCTCTATGCGATGTGTGTGTGTGCGCCAAAAAAGCGAGAACTGCAGCGAGTAGTATTCCATTTGGTCCATATATGTCATATAAGCTAACTTTAATAGAATTGCTGCCAAGAAATTAAAGCAAAATTCTATACGAGTATTTCCACGAACGTACGCTATGTTTGTATGGGGACGTAAATTTTATTTTAATCAAAGACACGACAAATATTCAAACGTTTCAACGGGCAGAAAAATTATGGTCGGAATTTTCCAAGGAATTTTGTAAAAACTTATTTTTAAAGACATTGGTTTCAAGTCAATGAAAGCATTTTACTGCATTGTTGGAATTTATTACTATCAAAGATTCTCTTAATGATAGTTAAGAAGCAGTGGCGGATCTGCATACGGGTTGAAAGAGCTTTAGTCCCCCCCGTTTGGACAATTTTTTGTATAGGAAAATAATGAAAATAAGCCTAAAAAGCCATTTCAGCCCCCTTGGGCTCTAAGACCGATAAATTCAGTCGCAGTAATAATTTTCCAAAGTTCGTTAGGCAAATTCAAACATCTAATGCCTATAGCATTCAAAATTTAACTGAAAAGCTTTTAAATTTTCATCTGTAATGAAACTGGCTTTTAAGGTCCTAAAAATGCAAACTGAACAGAACACAAAAAAAACGATACAATTTTCAATGAGTGTGAAGAGTAAGCTATAAGCTTTAATTCAGTGAAAGCTTAGGAACTTATAGCTCACTCTTCACACTCATTGCCATTTGTAGAGCATGTTTACGTATGCTACTCCGTTTGGAATTTTAAGATATTGTGCAGCAGCTTGTGACAAAAAAACATTAGAACCTAAGGAAAATGAAAAACCTACTCATGAAAAAACAGAAGCTTCGAAGGTTTACTAACCGTTAATTAAGTTATAACAAATTAGTTCTTTGCTGCACAGACTACAATCCCCAGCTGAAGAACAAAACAATTTTTGTTTAATGATTCTGCTTGAGTCTGGACTTTACTGGCTCTACGTTTGGCCTTTGCGCCTTGTAGTAGTCATAACCTTCCTTTAAGATTTGAAACAACTTTGTTTTTCTGTAGTAAGTGCAGCCTATGCAACAGAAAGTGCTGCTGCCGATTCTGTGCATGATATTGATAGTTGTCAAACATTTGATTTAAGTTCCTTAAACCGTTACAACTTTTTTTTAAAAAAACGTGGACTCCAGGTGAAAATTTTTAATTCCCGATTACACTTGAAACCAAGCTGGTTTCTAAGTTTCTATGACTGTCCTATATTTCTTTATAGAGTTGTGCATTTTGCAAAAATTGCGTGTTGTTTTCTCAAAACGTTGGTGGAAGTGGTGACCAGGTACAAATTTAGTCATATATTTGTAAAAAACATAATTTTTATTTCTTACTTCTATTTCTTATCTTCTGCTTCCTATAGATATACACATCAGGCTTATTGCAACCACAGTGCAGTTAGGCTCAGAGAGCCCTACAACTTGGAAAGCAGACCATATGGACACAGCAAAATTCTAAATCCGTTACTTCAGGAACTGGTTCCGAAGAGCACGGACTATGACACTCATTAGCACGACTTCACGAAATCCCTTTTGATCAAGTTCCCCACCAGGTAGAGTGGCGCAATGGAGGACCTGCCTCATTCTTCGATATTTCCTTCTACACTGACGGCTCTAAGATGGAGAGCGGAGTGGGAGCTAGAATATACTCAGAGAAACTGGGAGTGGCGAAGGCTTTTCGTCTACCAGACTCAGCCAGCGTAGAAGAGAGAATAAGAGAATCTGAGAAACCACCTCAATGAAGCTATTTCAACGTATAGCCAAGATAGCTCAAAGCTTTAGCTGCGATTAACAGCAACTCCAAACTGGTAAGACAGTGTAAGTATAAACCGGCCCTAATCAACTAAACATTACCATAACTTGGGTTCCCGGCCATAGAAGCATTTATGGTAATCAAAAGGCGGATGAACGAATGAATTCTACTGAACACCTTTAAGGGAGGAATTCACTCTTACTACTTGGCCTTAGGTGATCGTAGGTGGAGAGGCTTGACCACTTGAAACACATTAAGAAAATTGTGCCCCCTTAACAACCTAGGCCGAACTCAGGAGATGCTCTCAAGATCCACGACAAGATCCACAGAACCACGACTATAACTACGGCTCACAGGTGCATCGGAGTACACGTCCAAAAAATCAGACGACCCAAATGAAAAGGAAAAATTAACTCACTTTTTGTGCACCTGCCCAGCCCTGGCTAGGTCTAGATTTAGAGTCTAGGCAAGCCCTTCTTTAACAATAGTAACAACCTTCTTCAACAGTAAAAAAAACAACCTTCTAACATTCATCAACCGCACTGGATGGCTATAAATTAACAGTGCGGTACCCACATTATATACAGTAACACGACAGTAACCAACCACCCAACCAACACGCTCGCGAAAAGTTTTGAAATTTAAAAAATTAAAAATTGTGAAAAATTCAGAGAAGACGAACATTTCAAAAATTATGAAAAATATATTTACAAGTTTGGAAATTTTAAAAAGGACCAGGAAATATCAACAACGATTGACCTTTTTATAGGACATATAATTCAAATAGAAACCAAAAAATCGATAGGGACAAATATTGTAAAACATTTCTTATATTGGCTTATATTTCAGCACAAAATAAGCAGTGACCCAGTCACTTATGGGCTGAAAAGGCTCCCCACCCCTACTTTGGGGAATTTTTAATGGTGTTTCGATTGTTTGTTCTACGCCAGATTCACTTTTAATTGCACTGTGCATATTTTTTTATTTCATTTTGAAATAGAGTATGCTAAAATAAATGGTTATAGCTCTCACATAGAAGAATGACCTAAAAAGTAGAGATCAAATGCAACGCTCAGTTTTACAAGATGAAATACAGCAATTCTATTTTAAACGTGCCGGAAAAATAAAAATTACGGAATGACTATCTCCGATTTGGGTGAAATTTTGCATGGAGCAGCACTCAAGGAAATTAAAACTTGATTTGGAGGAAAAAAGAGTTGCGTGATTTTTGGCAGAGTTACAGAGTGCACAAAATTGATAAAAATCGTCAAAAACGGCGAAAATCGATTTTTACTAAAATTCATATCTCAAAAATTTCTTAACCAAATGTTAAGTTTGACCTTTGGAAAGCGGATTTAAGGAACTTTAATCTTCAAATAATTTTGTAAAAATTTGGTGGTTGGGAGGTTTTATTCCTTTGCGGTCAGGTAATTAATTGCGATGTAGGAGTGCGAGGAACATCATTTAGAAAATTAAAATAATTTCGTTCTTTTGTTCGGTTTGCTCTAAGGGGCTTAAGTGCAACTGATACTTTAAACCTTCCTCCTTATGAGGATCGTTTAAAACTTTTAAAAATGCAATCTTTGAATGAGAGAAGGAAGTCTGCAGATATCGTCTATTTACACCAACTCATAACTGGTGTATTCGATTCACCAGAACTTCTAACTCTTATAAATTTTAACACTAACCGTAGAAGCAGTAGAAATGCTAACAATTTAATTTACTTACCTTTTAGTAGAACAAATTATATGGCTACTGCTCCTTTACATCGCATGAGTACCTTTGTTAACAACTGTAGCTTTTTTGATGTTAACTTATCGAAAGGTCAACTCAAAAGTAGATTGAAAACTAATGTATGATTAGATCTATGTAAACGCATGGTTAGTTGTTATGTCTTGTGTTGTCCCTGAGCCCAACCCATATTATGGTGGGTAAATTTTTCTCACTTTGGATTGTTTTGGACCGCTCTTATCGATATCATTGGGGCTATTCACGGTTTGAGCGTACTTTTAACAAATCGTATTTATAGCATTTGTTATTGTTCGAATTGTGAGCACCTCGCCATGTGACTGTCGTATAAAAAGACTGTGCAACTCTATGATGTATGTGATTATGCGGCTGTAGACAGAGCATAAAAATACGAGGTACAAAAAACACCTCCAAGGGCTGCTTTTATTTACGAGTGCCTGCGTATTTGCATTTGTATGCAAAACAACAGCAAAGCAAAATGCGCTTTCGTAAATTGGCGTACAAATAGCGGATCGAACAAATGGCAGACCAGCGTATTCGAACTGTGAATGGCCTTATTGAGATGTTTTGATGTTATTTGGGCTGGTATCTTAAGAACCAATGCGGAGAAAGTGCGAAAAAGCTGTAGTAGCTGAACTCTATTGTTATTGCATGTTAAGCACACCTAAAAATTACTTTATGAGCAATATAAAATATTGAGTGGAGACTTAATGGATTAATGAGATATGGTAATTTTAACATCTAAGCACAAATATTTTTTTGATTAACAAACCAATTTCTTAACCGAATTTGAAGTTTGGACTACAGTTGGAAAGGTAATTGAACGGACTTTAATCCAAAAATAGTTTTGGGAAAATTATGGAGGTTTTGGTGGTTGGGGTTGTATCCAGGGCTTGCAATTTCGGATTGTTTTGGCGATCCCCGGATTTTCGGTTTGAAAATTTCAATCCCGGGATTAGTCCCGGGATTGCAATTGTATTAAAACAAAATTATAAATAATTTTTAAAATTGAAAGATCTTGTTTATTACAATAAAATATACGTAAAAAAATCTGAAATCGATTTTAAACTAAATGTTATTGAAGCAACCGGACATAACATTTTTTTGGAAATCGTAAACAGTGTTCTTCAAATTTTAATAGCAATGAAATGCAAAAAATTTCATTTTAAAAATGTTCATTTTGCATAAAAGGCAATTCGTTTGAATTTAAAAATATTATAATATATCTGTGGTCACAAGGAATAACGACTGAACTCAAAATATCGTAAAAAACGATCCTTTAATTGCACGAACTACGACGCATTTTTTTGAAATATATGAACCGTTACATACAAAATATGTGCAGACATAAGTGATGATCAATTCTAGGCAATAAATACTTATCTGTATACTTCCAAAAATTGGCAATAAAGTAAATTCCATATCGCTTTTTTACGATATTTTGAGTAATATTATAATATTATAAAAATATTATAAAAATTAACAGTGAAAAGAATAGTGAACGGAAAAGTGAGATTCTAATTGTTTAATGCTTGATTATTAAATTTTATTTTGTATTAAAAATCAGCAGACACATCAGTTTTTAATGTAAAATTTAAATTTGTAAGTTCTTGTCTTATAATTTTGTTCATCTAAAAAAGAAACAATTTTATTCATTGCTTTTATATCCTACCACAAAATCACTTTTTATATTCGTTTTAAAATAAAAAAATTTCCCTGAAGAAGCTGAAAAAAAAACCAGCGAAAATAGAAAAATTTAATAAATTTTTTATTTGCATAAAAAACACAGACCATTTAGACTATTTAATTTTGCCTTT
Organism: Dichetophora obliterata; assembly: GCA_963920525.1. Taxonomy (NCBI): domain Eukaryota; kingdom Metazoa; phylum Arthropoda; class Insecta; order Diptera; family Sciomyzidae; genus Dichetophora; species Dichetophora obliterata. The sequence continues at coordinate 304,316,612 of OY986435.1, read as the reverse complement.
GGTGTGGAGAGAACATAATTTAAAAATTGTAAATAATTTTATTCTTAAAGCAAAATTACCTTTTCAACAAAATTTCTAGTGGGGACTCAATGAAATCATCAGCTATGGACATTTTAACATATAAACAAAAATTGGAATTAAACAATATTTGTGCTTAGATTAAAAATAACTTAATCTCATAAACCCATTGAGTTTCCACCATAATTTGTATATTGTTGTTTTATATCTCGTGGTGATATTAGTTTTACCACTTAACCGAATATTTTTGAACAAATTTTTTGGTTTTTAAGATATATCAGAAACTACTCAAGATATGCACTCATTTTCATGTTGACAACTTTTGAACCATTAGGATTTTTATTTTGGTTTCTACAGCAAAATTCTTTCTATTATTCTCGCCAACATTTTTTGCTGAACAAATAAATATGAAATAATCGCTTCCAGTTTGTCTTAGCGAGTGAATCTTACAAAAAATCTTGTTTCAAGTCAAACGAAAAATCTCGAACAACATTGCGTATGAGTAACATTATTTGCTTTGAGATGTTAAAAGTAGGTAAGTCATATGTCGCTTATTATAGGTTTAAAGACAACTTCAAACGAGTTTTTTTATATATATATTTATTTAGCAAAGTTGTTGGCCAGAATAATAGGAAGAATTTTGCTGAAAAAAATCAAAACGAAAATTCTAATGGTGCAAGATTTATTAACATACAAATGAGTGCATATCTGGAGTAATAAAAGAAAATCATTTTGCACTAAAGTCTTCGGTAAAGTGACAAAACTAATGTTACCACGAGATTTCTTATTTTAAAATTAAGTGAAAAACGTAGAAATTATTATATATAAGTAACATTTAATACTGGATACTAATATATACTTTATAGCCGATACACATTGATTGCGACAAGCGACGAACGCTAATTGTCAAAAAATAGAACGCATGTTTTCTTATGAAGATGTATATTTTGCAGACGGCACTACAAAGAGTGAACACAACCACAATTGTTGCTGCCGCTGACTTCAATCTATTTATAATTTGATAGACGACAAAAGCAAACATGGAAGAGTTTGTTTATGTTTTGTATGAAATACAGACTGTCGCTGTTGCGTTCATTATAATCAAGTCGTCGAGAACACTGCGACATTGAGAATCTCTGACGGCAAGTTTTCGTTTTGACGGTGGACGTCTGTTGCAGTCAATGTGTATCGGCTATTATTTTTCTAAGTTTTTAAAAAACATTTTTACATATTCCTATTAAATTCGAATAAAATTTTCAACGGCAATTAAAAGTAAGTTTATTTTCAGGTCAAAAGTTAAAAAGATTTTTTTTTTTTTCTTAAAAAAGCTTCACTTATAAAATATCAAAAATAAATCTTATTTAATCAAAAATATTTACTAAGAAGACAACTTTTAAAATCAAGAGTTTTATTTTTTATTCATTTTAATAAGACTTTCTTATAGTTGTTAAAAGTATTCTTACACAAAAACAATAAAATTCTTCTTAAAACTAAGTGAAATTTCTAATAAAAATGACAAGGTCTTAAGAAGATTTTTTCTATGATTTTAATAAGATTGTATTTTTGGATGAAAACCATTAAAAACTTTTATTGATTTTGTTCTATTTTATTAGATAGTTTTGGCTCTGTGTATTATGTTTAAGAATATTTTTTGTTGTTCGTTCCAAGCAACCATACCATCTCTCAAAAACGCACCATTGCTTTATCTAAAAAATCTCATTACTTTAAATACAGTTTGTCTGACTGAATGGTCATGAGTTTTGAGAAGCACGTGTGGAATTTGTTCTAAAACCATCATAGCGGCCTTTCTTTGGAAAACACTAAAAGTTGAAATGACGATTTACCGTCGAGACAACCAAACTAATTAAGAGAGATTTATAAAGATTTCAGTCAGCGTGGAAATATTTAATGTAACGCAACGTTCATCATTGAGCTCATCAACATTATATATTACACGGGAAAGAGAGAAAGGAGTTAATATAAAAGATAAAAACATTTTGCCCTTCAGATACAATATTTCGTGCTTGAAATATCGTTGAAATTTCACACAGCATTGGACTTTAATCTCAGCCAGAAGCTGTTATTAATGTTTAATGGACGATTCAGCCTTTCCAAAGCAATAAGCAATAATAATGATAAGATTTTCTTTTGTGTTTAATATATTTAACTTTTGAAAAAAAAACCAAAATAACATGCACAAAAGTGCACATTGAAATAGCTGTCTAAGACAGCAGCATTAGATCTATGTCAGAATGGGTCAGATGAGGTTGGATTGTCTATAAAATGTCATAAAACAAAGAGGAAATCTCCATTAAAATGATTTTCATTTGGAGCCATTCCTTTATTTATTTATTTACTTCTTTTTTTTTTTTTTTTTGCAACTCGTTGAAGTTATTACAACGTGCCGAAAACTCTTAAAAAAAGCAATTCTACAAAAGCCGTTTTTATAGACTAACAAATATTTCCATTATATACCAAAGCAAAACAAAATATTAAAAACAAACAAAAATAAATAAAAATGAACACTGCGGTGGTTGCCATAAAATCTACAAAAACAACATTAAATGGCAAATGTTTTTAAAAGCGAGTTTTTTATGACAAAAGCAACAAGAACAACGAGTAAACATGAACAAAATGGCGAAAAAAGATATTAAAATATTTAAACGTAATATTCTTTATTTGCGTGGTATGCGTCCACCACCAACCCGCCCATTTTAAACCCCACTTTCTTTAAATAAGAAACACAACACAGACCAAACAAACAGGAAAAAACAGCACCTTTCATGACCTTTTCCAGCTGAGAAGCTACTCAGTTGTTATTGTTTCTTGTTGTAGTAGTGGTTGGTTGTTGGTGCTTTTGTTAGGATATAGCTCGGCTATGTGTCTTATAAACCTTCAAATTAAAGCTTGTCATAATGGTTTTCTCAATGCTTTATCTTAAATTCTGTATCCTCAGCAAGGACGATGTTGAACTCTGGAGTTCCCTTTATTATTAATGAAAATTGTGTGTGCGTCAGAATTAGGACACAGTTATTTCTCTTTTTGACAAATGACTTCAAAAATTTTTTTAAATTATCATTCAGCCCTTTGAAAAGTTTGAAGTTGCTTTCAAGGGGCAGACAAAGTGCTAATGAAAAGTCAGAAGGATAGGCAGCGAAAAGCAAAGTAATTAGATTTAGGTTTAATTTTTAATTTATTTATATTTTCTTCCTACTTGTAGACAGTTGATATTTCTTTCGAAAAACTTTTTGTGAAATTTTCAGAATGTGCATAGATTAAAGCACTTTACAAGGGCGTATTAACGAAGAAAATGAAGTACGCACAACGAAAAATAGAGATTCAAATATTATATTTGATATGTATGCAGTTAAATTATATTGATATCTCTAATTGTAATTAGGTTATACTCTTTCGTTAGGTACTGTTATTATTACTCTCAGATGATAATGTATTCTTCCTAGTTGTAAGTTATGTTTTAATAAATCAATCTTAAGCCAACTACCACGGTGTTTCATTGCCTACTTGATACATAATATTTGGCGACGAGGTTAAAACACGTTATATTAAAGCAAATATTTATTTAAACAGTTTCATAGTTAATTAAAGAGCTAATTGAACAGTTAATAAAAACATAGCTGCTAAATTGGACAATTACGTGTTTAATATTAAAACTATATTACACTTACTAAAATAGTATAACCAAGCTTGTTTTAATGAACACGTGAAGCAAATAACGGAAGAAGAACAATGACAATTGTGGGTCGTATTGAAAGTTATAATGTTGGTGAAAGCTTGGAATGCTACATCGAACGATTACATCACATGCTGAAGATAAATAAAATGACAGCAGATGATGAAAAGATATGATTTTTAATAAGCGTTTGTGGTTGCGAGCTACACAAAGTTCTTAAAATGTTGGCATCACCAAAGATAATTGAAGATCTTAAATATGCAGACGTAGTGGCAATTCTCCAATCACATTTTAATAAAAAGAAAAATACGACAGCAGAAAGGTTTAAATTTCTTAATAGAGCGCAGACTTTTGAAGAGAGTATTTCGGATTTTATTATTGCTATTAAAGAATTGGCGAGTAGTTGCAGTTATGGTAATAATTTGAAAGATGCGCTAAAAGACCGACTCTTAATGGGTATACACAACAAGAAGATTCAATCAAAACTTATTGATGCAGACGACCTAAGTTTTGACGAGGCTTGTGAAACTGCATTAAAAATGGAAATGTTAGATGAAGAACTTAAAAAGATGTCACCGCAAGCAGCTGAAGTAAATACAATCCATCATCAATAGGTTCCAGAGAGATCAAGAGATTTTGACAAGAATGTACGACGTACATATACAAATTCGGATGTCAAATGTTATTACTGTAATAAGTATGGGCATATTCAAAAATACTGTTATCTTAAGGCAGAGACTGAGAGTAAGACTTTCGTAAATCGTAAATTTGACCGTAAAAACTATAATTATAAGAGAGTTAGTCATTTAAGCAATGAAGAGAGTCCAACGATAAATAATTTATGTATAAATACCTTGCATATAAATAACTTAACACTATATATTGATATATTTTGTAATTCCTTTTTACTTAAAATGGAAATTGATACTGGGGCATGCAGTTCAATTATACATATGGATTTATATGTTTCAAAATTTTCCGATTGCCAATTAATTAAAACAGATAAATTATTGCATTTTATTTCAGGCGACAGTATTAAAGTTGTGTGATTTATTAAGGTTTCGGTGAATACATTTCAAAGTGAAAATTTTTCGGACTTGGAACTATTGGTGGTTGAAAGAGAGAAAAAATTTGTGCCATTGTTAGGTAGATCGTGGTTAGATAAATTATGTGTGGAGAGAAATATTTGTGCCTTCGAGACTGTGTGGTAAAGTAGAAGATATCGGACAAGTTATTGAGTTACATACAAATTTTTCGAGTGTTTTTGATGGCAACAAAACAGAATGTATAAATGGATTTAAGGCACAAATTATTATGAAAGAGAATGCGACTCCTATATTTTGTAAACCATATAGCGTGCTATTTGGATTACGTGATAAAGTTGAGGTCGAGCTAAATAGTCTAGTTAAGAACAAAATATTGTATCCAGTACGATATAGTGATTGGGCCTCGCCGATTGTAGTTGTGCATAAAAGCAATGGAAGCATACGAATTTGTGTAGACTGTAAGGTAACAATTAATAACTTTGTTCGTACTGACCACTTATCCATTGCCGAGATGCGATGACATTTTTGCTTCTCTCGCTAATTGCACTTATTTTTGTGTTTTAGACTTACAAGGTGCGTATCAGCAGGTTGAGGTAGAAGAAGATTGTCAAGAATTTTTGACAATCAACACTCATAGAGGTTTATTTAGATTTCAAAGATTAATATTTGGCGTCAAGTGTGCGCCAGCAATATTTCAGTCAATAATGGACAATATTTTGCAAGGAATTGGTCGATTCCAATGTTATTTAGACGATATTCTGGTTGGTGGACAAAATTTAGAAGATTGTCAGTCAAATTTGTTACGAGTTCTAGAAAGATTAGAAAAGCACAAGGTCCGGGTTAATAAGGAGAAGTGTGAATTTTTAAGACCAGTATAGAGTACTTAGGTCATATTATTTCTAAAGACGGTATTAAACCAAGCAAAAAGAAAATATCTGCAATTATGGAAGCACCATTTCCAAAAAATATAATGCAACTTAAGTCATATCTTGGACTACTTAAGTCATATCTTGGACTACTAACGAAAAAAAACGCATATTTTCAATGGTCTAATACGTGCGAAGAAGCGTTTCAAAGCAGCAAGATATTATTGGTGGAAAATAAGATTTTAGCTCATTATGATCCAGAAAGGGAAATTATTTTGCACTGTGATGCGAGCCCATATGGTGTTGCGAGTATTTTGTCCCAAGCGTATAATGGAATTGAGCGCCCCGTTTTATTAGCATCAAGCACACTAAGCTCCGCTGAGCAAAACTATTCGCAACTACATAGCGAGGCATTAGCTATAATTTTTGGAGTGAAAAAGTTCCATAAATATATTTATGGAAAAGAATTCACAATATATTCTGATCACCAACCGTTGCGCGAAATATTTAATCCGAATTAACAGAATCCAACTTTGGCTGCTAGTAGGCTATGTCGGTGGGCAGTTTTGTTAAGCATGTATCAATATAAAATTATTTATAAAAAAGCTTCAAATATGACTAACGCGGATGCATTATCACGGCGAAGTGGATTCAACAAAATACAGGGTGTGAAGATGAGAGTGTTCACTTTATTCAAAGCTTTGATTTTGATAATATTGATATTAAGGATATTAGGGAGGAAACCCAAAAAGATTGGAAACTTCGAAATGTTAAAGAAATGATGCGGGAAGGCTGGCCACAAACAGTGTCTCACTTTCTGAAACCTTATTTTGATAGGAAAATGGATCTTATTGAAGATAATGGTTGTATTTACATGGGTCAAAGAGTAATTTTACCGGAAAAACTGCATGAACGGATTCTCGAAAACTTACATGACACGCATATTGGTATTGTGCGAACAAAAATGTTAGCCAGAAGTTATTTTTGGTGGCCTGGAATGGATAGAGATATCCAAGACTACATTTCAACATGTGAAGCTTGTGAATATTCTCATAAAAAGCCCATATCGAACTATCACCACCCATGGCCTAATGCACAGAAATTTTTCATGCGTATATATTTGGATTTCTTTTATTTCAACAACCATAATTTTCTTATAGTAAATGATGCGTATAGTCAATGGATTGACGTAAAAATAATGTCCAGTACTAACATTAGTTCACTTGTAAATGAACTGCGAAATATATTCGCATATTTTGGACTTCCTAGCACAATAGTTTCAGATAACGGCCCACCATTTAGTTCTGCTGAGTTGTCTGAATAGTCCACCATATCATCATAAATCAAATGGTGCAGCTGAGAGAGGTGTGCAAACTGTGAAGACGGGGTTAAAAAAGATGCTAATGGATTCCAGAAACATAACTTTGCCGATAAACCTTTTGCTTCAGAGATTTTTATTAAAATATAGGTCAACACCAAGTTTAGTTAAGTCATTAGCTCCAAATGATTTGTTATTTAAATATAGGCCTAGAACACTTTTAGATAATATAAATCCTACAGTTCGAGACAGCCCCAATTTTGAAAGGAAAAAAGATGATAGTTGTTATAAAGAAGAAAATCACGTTAAAACATTTTTTTAAAAAGGGGGAAAGGATATTATATAAACTGAAAACTCAGTTTTCATATAAATGGGTACATGGATTTATTGAAGGTAAATTGGGAAATGTTATATACCGATTAAAAGTGAATGATAATTTTAGAAATGTCCATATATCACAACTAAGGAAAGCTAAAATTAATTGCCAATTAGGTTTCAATGCGCCAACAGATGTTTTTATTAATATCAAACCTAATTTAAAAGAAAATACAATTAAGCGTAGACGGTATGAATCCGATTTAGATGATCAAATCCCTAGGCGTTCAGAACGGTGTTTCATTGCCTACTTGATACATAATAATATGGAAATAAGTTAGTGTAGGAAAAATAGAAAACGTAGAAAATAATGTTCAATCTTCACAAAGCTCCATCTCATGGTTATTAGTGTAAAAATCAGGCGTTTCGCTTTGACGGTCGCGCTCTACCTGGTTTTATTGTAGCATGCAAACAAATGAATTCCATTTAGTTTTGACAGTATAAGCGGTTGCACTTTCAGTCAAGAGCCTACCTAGTTTTATTGTACCAAGCAAACTAATTTATTCCGTTGCGGCGGTCGTGAGCCTGGTTTTACTGTAGCATGTTTAACTGTATCTTTTGTTTTCTTTTTCAAAACACCTGATTTGACACTTATGGACTTATGAACAAAAAAAATTTAAAAAAAAATTATTTTACCTACATATTTCCTTAATTGTTATGTATTTATATGACAATAAAATAAGACGAAATGCATAAATAGACAATCACTCAATTTGGGTGCTTTTGTTCAATTAAACACAACTTTCCATATCTAAATAGATTTTCTTCAACAATATCTTTTTTTCGGAAAAGTACAAGCTTTAAGCAAAAAATATCAAACCTAACAAAATATATTGATTTCTAAACTAAATTTTCAATTAGTTTTGTATCTTTTTTACATTTTTTTTTTTTAAACACGAAAAATCCTCAAAAGTTTAATTTATTTCGCCGAAACTTACTGTTGAATCAAAAAATTAAATAGGCATTGTTTGTAGGGAATTTTATTAGTTTTAATTTGATATATTATTTGTTTGATTATTAGTGGAACCAACTTTTTTTTTAAAAACTAAAGCTCGTAAACGGAGTCATAGAAAAAAAACAATGATGTTTTCGGAAGCACCAACCCATCGTACATTAGAAATGGATAGTGGATAGTTATTTATATTTTTTAAAAAGGTAATTTGACCAGATATAAAAAAAAAATTATATTATGTTTTTAAATGGTGCTCTCCGAACCCCTTATCGAATTCAATTCTCTTACCACAAGGGATGAAACCGCCAATAACCAAAACTTTCAAAAATTATTTTTGGATTAAAGTCCGCTTAATTACCTTTTCAACGGCAGTGCAAACTAAGCATGTGGTTAAGGAGTGTTTGAGATATGGATTTTCGCAAAAATAGATTTTCGACGTTTTTGCCGATTTTTGTAAATTTTGTGCACTCTGCCAAAAGTTACGCCAAACTTTTTTACTCCGAATTAAGTTTTTTATTTCCGTCAGTGATGCTCCATGCTAAATTTGACCCAAATTGGATATGGTCATTCCGTAAGGCCGGTACGTTTAAAATGGAATTGCTAAATACAAACTCTTTTTGCTTTGGTTTGAGTTTGAAACGTGACTTAGCATATTTTGTAAGACAGTTAAAAAATTGGCCAAAAAAACTCTTATTTGTGAAGTAAAGGAAAGTTGCGATTCATATATTTTTATGCTAATTAATATTTAAGAAAAATATAAAGAAAGCTGAATAAAATAAAAAGAAATCCTAAATTAGACATATTCTGTCCGATCATTAAATACATAAGACATTTACATTTTTCTTTTAATATGTGGTGGTGCTGCTTTGGCATTGATTAAATCAAATATTATTTTTCAATAGATTTTATGGAACTATAACTATTTTTTCTTTCTGTTAAAATTGTTTGTTCAAAGTTATTATTGTCTTATTATTAAGTTATATTTAAGTTATATTTAAGTTATTATTACTAAGTTATAGTATTGTCATATTTTGAATTTGAATTATTTGGGACCTCGTAGAAAATCAAAAGTTACTATTTTTTTCTTACGGTGAAGTTTGTTTACATGTTTTAAAGGCAAACAGTTAAAATAAATGTATTTTCTAACAGTATTAAGCCCAAATCTACTTTAGTATAGAGACGAAGGCATGAATGGACTGTTTGCCTGACCGATCTTAACCCATTCAGACCTGACGCTAAACTACTGCGAGTTTTTTGATGATTTTTGGAGTACATGGCCTTTATATGATATGAAAACATATTCAATGCCTAAACTTTAATATTTTCATAGCCTTCAAGGATTTTCAAGAACTGAAATATTGTGCTTAGACAATTTTTTTTTTGCAACAAATAACCTCAAATCATTTGAGATTTTACAAAAAAATTATTCTTTTAGTTAAAATGTGATCACACCTTTAATATTGCGAAGTAAGAATTTTATTAAATAAAAAAAAAACACTAACTTCAGCGGCTCATTTTTAAAAAATTAAATGTGAAGATATTGAAACTGAAAGTTACCCGCACAATCGATGCATCCCGGTGCTTGAAGGGTTTTTTTAATTGTATTTAGTTTACATACGTTTCTCTTGAAATTATTTGCAGTTTTGAAATATTGATTAATTAACATAGCTGCATCGCAACTTTACTTTATTTTATACTAAGAGTTGGTTTGATCAATTTTGTAATAGTCTTTTAAATAGCAAACACACTGTATAATATATCAAAACCACGCTTAACTTCTATACAAAATGGCAAATTGTTTTTTGTTAATAATAAAAATGAATGAAATGAATGAAATGCTCAAAAGCATTGATTTTTATGCACACTGTTTGAAGTTTAGCAAATCAAATGAAGGAGAGATATAATGCAAAAACATAATCAATAGATTTTATAGTTAAAAATACTTTTAATATATATTAATTTATTAAATTATATTAATATATATATATGCACTATCTGCAACATATTTCCTAAAATTTAGCAAGCATTTAGCATAAATTCTAATATTTCCGAAAAAATTCCTTAAAATAGGTGCAAATTGTAAGCGTGAATGTGTGAACAATACTTTATTACGGTGAGCAAGTCTATTGATATTTTTAGTGCAGTATTCAGCATATGGATTTTAAAAATAAAAGAATAACAGAACAACAGAAACAGTTAAAAACCCGCACAAAACGTACTCTTTAACAAATAAAGGCAAAACAAATACGAATAGCAGCTAAACAATATTTATAAATTCTACAAAAAATAAACTAGATTTATCTTTTTCAAAATATATTTATACATATATATGAAGCACACGCTACACAATAAGGGTGAATTTTGAAAATTTAAACCAATTATGTTCTATGTACAATATGTGTGTGGGTAGAATTGCGTAGTTTTGCAAACAAAAAATTGTTTTGTTTTAATATGTATCTAACCTCAGTTTCAATGATTTTCTCAATATACTCAACCGTGCGCAATTGAGGACGTCCTGTTACAGGACACGCAACCTCTTCAGTGCGCCGCACAATTTTTTCGTCGAGTATTTTCTCACGTTCGCGTACAATGACAGGACCTTCACAGGACTTGATTGAAATTTTAGGAAAAACAATCATTTTAGGCTGCTAAATTAATGAGAAGAATTAAAAGGAAAAAATAGTTTGGAATTGATAATAAAGCGTACGCAAATAGCTGAATGGAAAAAAAACCAAAGCGATACTATTTTTCATAAACTTAAAAATATATGAACACTGTCATATGCCAAATTTTGCTACAATTTTAAAAATCTTACAAAAGTTTTGCTTAAAAATCTGATGTTGATTTGAAAATAATAAGCGATTAATAATTTTCTTTCTGAGACCATAAATTATGGCCCGCTTACATGTAAAAAAAACATATCACATGACTAACACAACAGATGAAAACTATTAAACTATTAACATTGCATGAAAAGTAAATTCGCATACCGAATGTTTTTGCACAAATAAGTCAAATATATTTGGAAGAAATATTTGAACCCCGAACATAAAATGTTTCTTCAAAAAACTGTGCAACTCTTTCTTTTTGGACTGTTTTTTAACCCTTAGTAGGTAAAAGTTTTAATATCTCAATTAACCAATAAGTTATAGTTTACCAAAAATGTTATAGTAAAAAGTTTTTAATTTAAGTTTTCAGACTTTGTTAATACTAAGAACCAGGCCATCTATTTGAAATATTTTGAATTTCAAGGGTCGACCAATAAGTACCAGTGCTTGAAGACAGGTGTCAATATCATCTGTCAAGCGAACCATACCAATTTTTAGACATATAGCCTTAGTCTGGTGATTGATAAATGTAAATTCATCGACAAACTACCTCAGTGATATATGCACAATAATTTTTTTTTTTTTTTTGTTCCAAAGTTCCCATTTACATTTTCCCCTTTCACATTGTTTAAGAATTGAATTCAATTTTTTTTTACGTTCTCTTTTGGACTTGACGAAAGCTTTCACATTTGTCTAGAATTGAATTCAATTGTTTGTCATCTATGCTTGCTTTCTTAAAAACAAAAGCGATTGCATCAACAGCTTAAAATTGTTCGTAAAATATTAATTATAATTCATAAGCAATGGAAATATGCTTATTATAAATAAATATCGAAAATAATTCAACAAAATAACTTGTTTTCAATTTTCAGTACATCAAACGCATGCCGATACACAAAAAAGAAAATGAAGCAATCTGCAAAAAATGAGAAAAGCACAAAAGGAACACGAAAAAGTTGACGGTACAGAGACACCGGTACCGTCAACTTTTTCTCCCTTTCGTCGCTTCCGATTTGCGGCGAATTGCCTACAAACTATGAAAATTGAATTCAATTCTTGAACAATCTGAAAGGGGTCATTGTAACAACCACAATTCATGACGTGCCTTTGACCGCCTTCATAACATAGCCCTAACCTAAAACAAAACAAAACAAAACGAAGCAACGAACTGTCAAAATTAATCTCTTACACACTAGTGTAAACAGTGTAGATTACAAAAGGAGATTTTCTAAATCTTGCTTGTTTTAATCTCGTATGTAAACGAAGTATAAATGAAGAACTTGTGTTCTCATTCCTGTCTCGAATACTCAGTGATTGACTCTTGTAATTTTATTTAAAATCGAGGCTTTGAGACTCGGTGAGTGACATTAAAAGTTAACTAACGTTGAAATATCACACTTTTTGTGATACAATTTTTTCAATTATTAGATGGAAAACATGTTAATATTTTGGTAAAAACTATTTTTAAAGCTTGGCACAATATAGATTTTATGGGTTGGTGATACCAACTACAAATCTTGTTCTCATGTGAACTGTTTTGTTGCGAAAAAACTTTTGATTGCGTGACGTTGTTCGCATCACGTTACGTCCTCGGGGAGAGAAGAAAGATATAACGTAGAGAGAAGGAGAAAAAAAATATATGTATATAGTATATATTTAGTTATAACAAGCACTGTAGATGAGCTTTATTTCATCACTGTTTGTTGAACTGTTTCAGGCGTAATGCACAAAGACGACAACAACGACGTTTCGCAGAGTAAATTTACATAGGCGTTCAAGATGCTGCCGACTTAACAAAGAAACCACACGATTTTTGACAAAATTATTGTTTATTCTTCCACATAGTCCCCTTTCAGCTCGATACAGCAATTCCAAAAATTTTCTAACATTACGATGCCCTTTGAATAGTAAGATTTCTCAAGATCTCCTAAATAAGCTACAGTTTATAATTCCACCTGTTCATTTGTTGCAAATCTCCTTCCCAGGAGCCATATTTTTAAGTTTGGAAACAGATAATAGTCGCTAGGGGCCAAATCTGGTGAGCATGGGTGATGAGGAAGCAGTTCGAAGCGTAACTCCTCAAAATTGCATTGCATTGTCTTGCAAAGAGATGATTCTTTATTCTAGAAATGCGGCCGTTTTTTTTTTTTTTGCTATTTCGTTCTTTAATCGGTCCAATAATTCAAAGTAATAGTCGGTATTGATTGTTTTTTCTTTTCTTAAATAGTCGATGAACAAAATTCCATTTGAATCGCATAAAAATAGACGCCAGCACCTTTCCTGCCGTTTGTTGAGTCTTCGCTCGCTTTGGTGCACTTCCACTGGGACCTACAAACTCTTTTGCTGATTTTTTAGATTCTAATGCATAGTAGTGGGTCTATGTTTCACCCATGCTGGTCACTATTTTTCGCACAAAATCAGTCGGATTTTGTTTAAATATATCCAAACATTGTTGGGAAATGCAAACACGATCATGTTTTTGATTGATTGTTAAAGACTAAGGCACCCACATTGCAGTCAGCTCCACCACAAACACAAATTTAAACCACCGACCTTTGCTTTGCCTACGGCTGTAGCTATCTCACGCACTTTCACTTTTGGATTGTCCAATACAAAATAATAGTGGATTTTTCCAATACATTCTGGAGTGGTCACTTTTTTGGTGCTACCCCGGCGTATTCATCTTTGGTGCTGATTCAACTTCTTTTGAACTTTTTGAGCAGATTCACTATATTTATGGAGCTTTTTTATTATTTCTTTTGCACTTTTGTTACGAAGTTCTTCTTTATCCATTTTTATAACAATACCAAAAGTTGTTTAATTTAGAACAGTGTTACGTCACTATTCACTGACAGATCGATCTGACATTTATGGTGTGTTAATATTAATGTTGCCACCCGTCAAAAATGCCATGCATTTGAAGAGTGGTGGTGTCGTCTCTTGAAGGTCGGCATCATCTTGAACACCCTTGTACTATTTAATAATGTATAAGTGAATATTTTTTTTTTGTCCAGGTAAACTCCAAAAGTACTGGGCCGATTTTTAATAAACAAGTTTTGAAATATCAAACTTATGCTACAGCACTTTAAGAAGTAGTTCCCTATCGAAAACTTTAATAAGAAGTACATTTAATTAAAGTGTTAAGTTTTAACCGTTTAGTGTAATCGTTTTATTTCCACGCGTTTGTATTGCGAGATTTTCAATAAACATCATGTTGCTCTCGTCTCTTTTATTTTAACGCTCAGCTAACTAACACAGCGAAATGAAAAAAAAAAAACAGATGAGCCTCGAGCAAGGCAAAAGTGATATTCATATAAAAGCAGAGCGACGCTTCAAAACAAAACAAAATCTATAAAGACATTTTTTTTTATTTGACATTAATAAAAATCTCTTATGGAGATTGATAAAAAAAACGTTAGGCAAACTGTGGCCAGCATTTCTTCGGAGATGATCTCTCTCTCTTTTTCTCTTTCTTTTACACTATAATCTTTCTTTTTTTTTATTCTAAGAAGTTTTAATTCTTTATTGTATACACGCTATACTCTTATTTATTTTTAACGGCGTTACGAAATGTGTGGATACGATGAAATTTTTTATACAAATATTTGCGTTCTTTTTTGGGTTATTTTTTTCATTTGCTTAGGTTGTTTTCTTAGCTGAATCGTGGATCATCATGCTGAAAGTAAAACTTAATTTCTAGCATATTTTTTATTAAATATTTTTGTCAATCGCTATTAAGCCAAACTCAAGCATACTTCAGCTAAAGCGATTAGGAGGAAATTAAATGAAAATTAGAAAAAAAAAACATAACAAGTTAGTGACATTGGGGAAAGCAAAACACTTAGCTGGTTATTTCGGTCAAACAATTTTTGAATTTTGCTAACTAGAAAAATCTTTAGTAGTTACTAAATTAGTTGGAGCACAATGCAAAGAAGAACCAAGACCTCGAAAAATATTAATTAAATTTTAATTGAAGTTTTTTTTTCGTTTTTTGTATTAAATTTGTTACCACCCTTGGTTATGTTAATTTCAGTCAGTGTGAAAATTAAATGAATGCCCTTTTTTTAGAAGCCAATAGCAAGCTGAAGCTGAATACAAACCTCAATCGATTGCTCGGGCGGACACGTTAGTAGATCATCAGTAATCTTAACCATATTCTTAATGACATCTTGAGCTTCAGCTGCGCCCTGTTCCAACGAACGCAAGCGTGCCGCACGCCAAGAGGCACGTTTTTCAGCACTGTTGGAAAAAAAAACAAAATAAATTATTAGAAAATATTTCAAAAATATTAAATAAATAAGAAACACTTAAACCATTTTTAAGGAATAACAAAACAATAATTGCACTATAGCACTAAAACTTGCATAAACCATTGAAAAGTTGTTGTTTATATGTACAATGAAAGAAATTCTTATAGCGCTACAAGAACCATGAAAGGCATACTTTGAAAGTTTGAAAAATCCAACTACTATAAATTTACAAAATGGCTGTGAGTGAAAAAACTTTTTACCTGCCGAAAATTGACAAAACCACCTTTGCGGCCTCTTTCGTAGAACTTTATCACAAGGTAAGGCTTAAGCTAGAGAACTTACTTAATCATGGCTTTGCTGCCAGCAACTGTTGCGGCAAATTGCTGCGATGTGGGCGTGGCTGTGATAGCAACCTCGTCGGAGTCCCCAAACGCAGCAAGTTTTGCTGTGGCGGCACGTTTTTCAGCTTTGGCTGTGCGCACTGGAATGCGTGTTGCAAGTGTTTCTGGCTGTTGTTGCTTTTGCCGTTGTTGCAACAAAGCGGGCGGTATGACCACTTTTACCTTTGGTTTTGGCAAAAGCGATGGTTTTTTAATTACCGCTTGTGTGGTTGGTGGTAAAACGATGATGACATCGCCAGATGTCGTTGTTGCTGTTTTTGTTGTTAATGTTGCTGGTTTACTAGGTGCAACAATTGCTGGTTTTGTGACATGTGATGGTGCAGCACTTTACGGTGTTAATGTTTGTTGTTTTTTTTTTTACAAATATTAAAATAATAGTTTTAATTGTTGTTGTTGTTGTGGTGAATGTTGATACAAAAAAAGTGAAGTGAAGACAACCACATGTAAAAAAACAAATAACAGAGTATAAAGTGTAAACATTTTTGCCATTCAATATTATTTCGGGGATACTTAAACATTTGTTGAGTTTAATATGGCGAGTTAGTCACATTCGTTGGAGGAGTTGACAGTTTTTGCGTATGATATGGATGATGCAAGTGGTAATATAATAATAATTGAATATGGTTCATGTGTATTTTGACCGACACGCATATGAAAGGACAGGCATTTTTTTATTTTAATAAGCATTCTTAGCATTCAACGTTCAGTTAATTTATTATTTTAATCGAAACTACTTATTTTTATAATAATAAACAATAATACAATTATTTAAACCTAAACAAATGTAAAACACTTGCTTCTTTCTTTTCGAATAGAAAATATACTTTGAATAAGCCTATTAAAAATAAACTATATGAGAATTAAAATAAACATTATCTTATTTATTATTATTAAATGTTTTGGTTTTTAAAATATATAAAATTATAAAGAAGTTTTATGATGATATAAAAAAAATTTAACACTGAATAATTGTGTGAAAAAGCTTGTTTTTGATGAAACTGAGATTCTGAATTCAAGCAATATTTCGGTCGTTTGTCTTGAGCGACTCAGTTTTGGCTTTGATACAAATGTACGGCGTGAAGTCAAAGGACGTGCCAAATAAACTGAAAATTGAGGACGGTCATCAGTGTCTTTGATGGTCTCGATAGTTCAATAGTAAAATTTAAACATACGCTTTAATTCACCAAAGAAATACATGCACTTTTATTTTTAACCCCAGAACTGTATCGCGGGGTGAAAAAACACCTCAGACCGGTTTGAATCTGGCACCAGAGAACTGCAATGAGTATCCGACAGAATTCGGATACTCAAATCATACCCGAGTGTCGTGCTGTTCTCAACTCTATCCATACTTAATAATATGTGTAAAATACTTATAGGCATTCGGCTCATTAGCATTTTTTCGGGTATAAGTACTTTCTCATATCCGAGAGCGGCATGATCCGATCCACTTCGAGACGCTTTCAATGAGTGCGTTGAGTCAGTTTATTACAAAGGCGCTCGATCCGAATGTATTTTGAATGTACTTTGAGTACTGCTCCTTCTCTGCCAACGTCTCTTAGCGCAAATTAATTTTTTTTTTTTTGCGTATGCACTTTTCGTAAGTACTTGTCTGCAGGCCATGTGAGCTCTCGTTTTTTGTTTGTTTTTTTTCGAAAACTCGTTCTTGGTATTTTATTGTTGCACTCTATGGAGGAAAAAACAATAACAACGCTTGTTATTTTGGTTTGTTAGACATAAACAAAAATAAAACAAAATCAAAATGCCGGCGCACAGCGGTTAAAAGTTGGAAATAAATACCAAAACTGATGATCTCTTTTTGTGATTTTTTTTTCTTTGCGTTGTTTAAGAATATTCTAACTCGCATGATTCCAAGATATTTATCAGAAATATATGTATATAGGTTTTCTGTGTAGACGCCTTAAAATACGATTGATGTAAAAATGTTGAAAGATTTCGTAAAATATTGATATTTTTCAAGAGTTATTACAGACAATTGAGCAAACGTATTGCACTCTGGTTTTTTTTAAGTACAAAAAGCATTATTGAAAAAGTTTTTTGCATTCTTGAAATATTTTTTTTTTTATTCTTGCAATAAATTTCTTATGCACAGTTGATATGACAAAAAAACGTAAATTAATTTTTTTGCAGAAAATATTTTTAGAATTCAAAAACATAATAATCTTCGGATGTCGACGATATATTAAATAAAGAAATGCTTTTATTGGACTTTAAGTTGAGCGATTAAAATAAAAAATGACAGAGTTTTTTGCGTCTTTGAACAACATTTGGTAAATGCGTTTCGAAGAAAATATAGATATGTTTAGTCACAAGGTTTATTACTATAGTCATTTTCTTTAGTATGCTTTTAGGAATTTTTTTATTTAACGATCACTTCTTACGAAAGTGCGGCATATTAATAGATAGGTATATTTTTTATTTAAAATCGTTAAATTTTTAATGTAAATAGTGAAAGCATGTACTTACTAAATACGATAAATGGTTTAAAATGTTATAATTCTTCTTTTGAAATACTAGAATATATTTACAGAGTAATAAAGTATTCTACAGTGTGTTTGTCAGTCTAGTAATTTGCTTTAATACAAAAAACTCGCTCACTATTTACTGCTGCGCTCTACTGCCATTATTTTTTTTTATAAAAATATGCAGCATAAAAAGTGGAATATTTTGCGTTTTCCTATATTTTTTAAAATTAACAAAAATTGCAATAAAAAATGTCTATTTGAATACTAAGCGGTTATTTTTGGCTATCGACATTTTATATTTTTTCATCTCTAAACCACCTTGTGAAACGCAATATAAGGAATTCGTTTTGTGGTTAACTTCTTCGTTGTCAATTTTATTGCAATTCATTTAATAACTTCACGCAGCTTAAAAAGTGAAGTAAATTTGCTTATTTGTTTGTTTGGTTGGATTTTTTATGGATTATGTTACAGCAGTAAGGAATATACTTGAGACAACATAAGGGGTTGTGTTGTATTTCCCCTTGTATTGTGTATTTTTGATAAATTTGATATTTGTAGTAAATTTTGTAATATAACAAAAACAAAATGCACAGTTTTCAAAATACAACCCTGTGGAAAAAATGCAACGATGTAACACTATTGTATTCTGTGTAAATTTCGTTGCGTATTAGATCAGATGATTGTACAAGCATTTATACTCTGCATAAGCAAGCTACCGGCTACGCTGTGAGTTTATTTAATAAAAATTAATATAATTTATTCTTTCATTTCAATTTTTGTATGATTTCCTTTAGTTAAATGACGATTTAAATTAATATTTCCCAACAGAAGTTCAGTATTGTAAATTTTGCAAAAATTTATCACAAATGCACCACATCATTCACGATCCCTATTGTTGCAAACAATATTTATTTCTTTTAGCTATTTTTTAAAGTGGATTCAAAGCACCAAAGCAGAAAAAAGTTATTTATCAAAGTTGGGAATCTGAAGAAGATTTATCAAAATTTGTGCTTTCCTCGCATAGTTTACCATTTAGCAATGCTGAGGTTGAGAAAAGTTTTAGTTATATGAATCTTATTAAAACGAAAATTCGAAATAGAATGCAAGAAAAACTCTTAAATAATTTGTTGAATGTAAAAACATGGCTACATATTTAAAAAAAGTGTTGTAATATTTATTAAATACCAGATAGCTTTATAAAAAAATTTAAAAATGCGAACTTCTATGATAATAATACAAGCAACAATTTAAGTATTGATCTCGAAGATGTGTCTGAATTTTAATTTTGTATATTGTATATCGTTACGTAATATTAAAAAAACCATAACAACGTTCTTTATTTTTATGGGAGAAGCCAAAAAGTTTTAAAATAGCACATATAAATGATTGTAAAGTGATAATTTGTTCATAATTTCGTTTATTAAGTAGTAATTTTTAGGTATTTGTCCAAAAAACGACTTTTAAATCTAAAATATGTCCATTTAAAAACATATTTGACTTCTCCTACATAAAATTAAAAATGTTGTTGGGGTTTTTATATTTAAGGTGACAATATGTAATACACCTATATGTTTCTGACTTAAAAATAAAGTTTTCTCTGTGAGAAAAGTATTTTACTATTTTTAAGAGAATATAATTCTTGAAAAAACTTTTGTAAAGTACAAATCAACTGATATATGCTTTGTTTATGTCTTATTTATATAATTTATTTAATATTAACTTATGTTTTATAAATTTAAGTGTGATAGTAATCAAATAAATGTTTTTAAACTTGCTTCTGTGTATCTTTTATATGCATATTTAGTCTTATTTAGATATATATCTTTGAAATTGAAAGTGGAATATTTTTGTGGAATATAAAAATTGAAAGTGGAATATTTAGCATATTGTTTTTTAACAAAAAGCATATTTTATAAAAAATCTTCCGGTCACACTGATTCTAGCTTCGTAGAAGAGAATATGAGTCGATTTGCGTGCGCTTAGGGTGAGTAGGTTTTTGTACTTATTTTTTTCAGATATACTCAGAGTCGCAAAAAAGCTACCCGTTGCAGATCTCTGTCTGGCACCAAACGCAAACGTCTTACGTTAACGACCCGGAACCGTAACCATAATTCAGTTTAAACGTCTGAGAGTAGAGGGAGCACGCTCGCGGCATCAATACCACGTGATAGCTCGAGCAGTGAACATTAGAAGAGCGTCTGGGATGTTTTTTCACCCCGCGATACAGTTTTTGTATATTTTTCTTCATCTTAAAGTTTTTATTTTCGTGTTTTTTGCACTTTTTGGGCAAGTAATGAGTGTATAGTTGTCCACTAAGTATATATTTACATATATAAACGGACAGGAGGAAGCTCGAAGCTATGGAAAATCTAAGTGGTGAGGAAAATGTAACGGAAGAGGAGGGTGGCTCAGAATAGGGTGAGTCCGAAAGTCTCCACGAAACGCCGTAATACAGAGAGAAGAAAACGTCGAGGAAGAAAGCGAGGAAGAGGCAGCAGTGGCAGTAGTCTTAGAGTAATTATTCTCAATAATTGTACCTTATAATTTTTAATAAAAATATGCTTTTTACCAATTTGAACGAAATTCTTACTTATTATAACGATCTGTGCGGCAAGACTTGATTTTTCAAATTCTTTCTATTTGCGCACTTTGAGTTCTCAAGATACATAGAATTTTTGGAAAATTTGCAAAAACCACTATAATACTCCTTAAACATAGTATATTTCCCTTATAACCCCGTTGAAATTAATTGATTTAGTCAAAAACTCACTGAGATATCGTAATTTTAACGCAAAATGTAATTTTTTCTAGTTTTCACGTTTTTTGACGTTCTTGGTCAATTTTCCCGGATTCTTTAACCTTTTGGCAAAAACTATTTAGTTCACGTTATTCTAGATCAAAAGACGAAACAATGAGCTCTCAAAGAACCCTCAAAGTCACTCTGTGCTTGAGATATGGGCTCTTGAAAATTTGGGTGTTTTTTCAAACCGCGATACAGGAATGGGTAAAAAAAATAGCGATACAGTTCTAGGGTTAAAGAAGTGCCTTAGATAATACTGATTTTGACGTTATATCTAATGGTTACATATAACTGAGTTTTCAGTTAGATCTATCTGGTGAGACTTACTTACCTATAACCTGCATTTATGCTAACCCTAATTAGAGAGAGCGAGAAGGCTATATTTCGATGGTGATGGAAATTGGTAAAAAAACAACATGTTAGAAAGGGAGGCCAGATCACACGTATACATGAGTTTCGGTAACTTTCTTCTTTGAAGACTTTGTATGAAGAGGTAACCGAAATTTTCTAAACTGAAATTTACTTACCGTTTTTAATTTACCGTTTTTACTTTAAACTTTACTAATAAATATTCAAACATTCTGGAAGTAACTTTCATTTGGCTGCAAATTTTGGCACTTAAGTGTTGTTAGTTAAACACAAGTACACACACAAGGACAAATCGCTCTCTCAACGGCGCTGCCAGATTGAGAAAAGTAAAAGTGTGCTAGCCTATCGGCAGAATTCGTGGGATTTTTGTGGAAACACCCAATTTTGTCCCATTAGCGAAATTCAAGAAGAAATTTATTTCTGCTTAAAATTGTTTACTCTTGCGGTCCTGCTTAACCCTTACAAAAACATTGATCATTTATAGAAATTTGGCCAGTTTTTTAAAAATAAAAAAGAAACTTATCAATCGAAAAGTATTTTTAACCCTCTCTGTCCACTTAAACCCAATAAACTTCAAAAAAATTTTCGAATTTTTTATTTTCTCGATAACTATTTTCAAGAATATATCGATAGTTATATTTTTATACAATAAGTGATATTGAAGTGACTTTTGCACAAAATTTAAAAAAAGAGTTCTTTGACTGCTTTTAATTGTGAAACACAATTTTTAGGAATTAAGTGTATTTTTCTTGGGTAAAACATTTTTTTATTAAGTTTAAAAATTTTATAAGTTAAGTGTAGGTATAAGTAAATTCTTACTCAGAAGAGAAAGATACTCAACCCAGTAGTTCCAAGTTGACCTACTACTTGGACCTACTACTTGGTATGAGAATTCATATACCCCCAGTGGTAGGGGCATGCCCCTCGCCTCTTATCTTGTACGCCCTTTTAACACATCGATGTCATTGACAGGTGCGAACGGACCCAACGTGCATTACCATGGGCATTACAATTCTCCCGCCCCATTGGGCCGTACTTGTAAAGGTGTGAGAAATGGCCATGTCCAAAGGGATATGCTGCCACCAGCCGAACTACAGGGAAGTTAAAATATATTCGACTGCGATTGATAACAAAACCCAACCCAACCCGGCCCATATTAATATTAGCTGATCCAATATTGTCTCTCATGAAATTTGTCCTTTTCGCTAATGACATTGTTGAGCTTGAGCTAGCACATAGCGAGACGCATCAAGAGGACCAGAATTAACACATATTAGAAGTGCAGAGAAGGCATTTGCACTATCTATTTGAAAAATTTCAAGCTGTGTATAAAGAAATTATAGAGAAAAACCCGAAGACTCATCTGAAGCCTCATCTGAAGACAAGGAAAAGTTAAGGTAAAGGTACTGGAAGACGTACCAATCATACGTACGCTGTTCTGCTTCGATAAGTGAACAGATTAAAACAATGAAGCCACCCACGATGGAACCCATGCTATCGCCTGCAGTGATATGGTGCATATGGGTGATATGGCGCACCCCATAAGGCTATATGGCGAAACTAATTTTTAAGGTGTTTTTTGCCACAATTTTGGCAAGTATTGATAAAAGAGGTGCATGAGTCACAAGATAATACGTGTTTCGTTCTATGTTTTAATTTTTTTCCTACATAAATACTTACCGAATTATGAAGCTTTTATTACACAAAAAATTTTTAAACCAAAAAACCACGCACTTCAATTTTGTTTTTATATAACTTCGGTTTATGAGCACAAAGCGCGGCAGCGTCCAAGTAAAACCACGACTGATTGACTAAATTGACGATGTGTGTGGAATAATGGAAGTGCGCCATATAACCCGGTACGCCATATATTCCAGCCATCGATTTCCAGCACCCAATGACAATCAGATGGTGCTATTTGCAGAATTTGCAATAGCAATCACCCTCTGCGTGAGTGTCTAAGCTTCATGTCCATGAAAATATAAGAAAGTATAGCAGCAGTGAAGCGTGTTGGATGTTGCTTCAATTGTCTTGCAGCATGGCATTAAACATTGGAAAAGCGAAAATAACTGCAGAATATGCAAGAAGAGGCACCATTCCTCATAGCATAAGAGCACATAAGATGTGAACCCTGGCACCAGTAGGTAAGCGAAGGAAGCAGCTCAACAAACCAACACTATTCGGCAGGCAATCATGACCCAAATACATTATACTAACTCTACATACAACCAAGAGCTCGAAACCCAAATAGTTAATTCTAACTTTGCGGCCAGCAGTAAAATAATCCTGCTAGGAACTGCAAAGGTCAGCATTGAACAGCAAGAGCACTTATCGACTCTGGATTGGAGGGCGCATTTATATCAGAGCACCTAAGAAGACGAATTGGTCTTCCAACCCGATCAACCAAGTAACGGGTCTGAACCAAACAGTTTCTGCAAGCCCCACAAAGTGCTGTGAGCTAACATTACGATCCTCAATCAATCCAACCCTTAAAATTAAGGCCCAGACCCTGGTGATAAAAACACTTTCGTGTGATTTACCCACACATTCAATTGACCCGAACATATGTGAGACCCTGTCTGGCCTAAAGTTGACAGACACCTTATTTTATATGTCTCGACCCGTGGATTATTATTCGGAGTGGTGGTCAGAGCAATAAAGGCGGATGCCTACTAGCGCAAGAATCCGAATTTGGATGGATTCTGTTAGGTCCGGCTCCTAACTCAAGACCCTGCAAGGTTGTGTCGTTACACAACACCTTACGAAGAAATGACTTCTTGGCTCAGTTGAAGAAAACAAAGAACCCAACCAAATAACAAGAAATCACATGTAAATGATGATGAACATTCGAGACATATTGTTATGGCAGAAAATCCAAGAACAGACTGGTCCAATAACCCATTTGGTACCACAACTTTCGTTCCAAAAAGTCAACTGCCAAAACACCCGAAGAAATTAAAAGTACATTTTTTCACTGTCACAAGCTTCTCGAGTCATCGCCAACAGCTCACCCATCCGTCGATCTCAAACTTTATATGAGAACTTCTATGAAACGACCAAGGAAAAAAAGGAGAAAACAAGATAGGCTTAACCCACTTAGCCATACAAAACGATCCTCCGAAACATATACCCCGCTATTTACTCGGAATCCAATCTCGTTAAAAAAGCGCGATCCTTACTAAAAATCACTAAACAATCAAGCCAAACCCGATATGAAAAAAATCCACCCATAATAAAAAAAATTTTACTCATTACAAACCTAGTGGTTCTACCCTCCACTCTACTCTGCCCTACCCTAGTCGAAATAACAGGTGAGCATATAAGACTCGTATGTTATAAGATAAGCAATGAATTGGAATAAAATGAGCTACAGTAGAATCTGGATAAAGTGAATTAATTTGTGCAAGGCCTGTTTATTGTATCCAGATTGTTCACATTTTCGGGATTGAATTTTTTTAGAAAAATTTATTTTTTTGCTTAAATCTTAAAACTTTTTACTTTTCTGCTTCTTATTCTTTGAAATGTCAGTTACTTAAACTTTCACTACTGCGAACTGATCACAATTTCGTGGTTTAATTTTATCCAGATTTGACTGTATTTGTTAACACTTAACTCTTGCACGTCACTTATGTTTTGGACCCAATTATTACTTTTTAAGTTTTCCAAGCGTAAACCAGCGTGTATTAAGCCGCTACTTGGGGCATGACCGCTGACGGTTGTTGTTCGGTAACATCAACGTTGCGCCACCGTCTTGCGACCATTCATTTCCTAATATCGAAGCATACAGCGACTCACCCACCCACCCAAATATCAACATTAAAAGAAGATCAACCAAACTAATAGAAGACAACTTGAAGGAATCTTTAAACTAAACTGTACACAACCGAATCAACATCACAACAACAAAAATGCCCACTGTTTGTACCACACTCATTGTAAAACAAGTTGTAATTTATATAAGCAATAAAGGTATAAACAAAATAAAATACAATTTTTTAGCCACCCACGCAACCCATTTGATTCTTTTTCTGCCCGAACAGTTACATACACTCCGTCTCATAACTATACCACACTTTTAAACATTTTTTAACTGCTCATAAAAATTAAATGAAACACCCTGTATAAAAAACGATTTTTATAGAAAACCTTCTCACGCTCTTCTAATTCTTTTACAAAAAATTTTTTTTCTTAAATCCTGCTTATTTTTAAATTGTATACAAAAAAATTTTAGTAATGAGTTATACCTCCGTTATGCGTTACACTCAAATATTCAGTTTTTCATGGAATCAGCTAGGTTTTTTATTACATTTTCTTCCTTCCCAAACCTTCCCAAACTTAAAAAATTTCATTTCTTAGTTCTGGAACTGAGTTGTACTGATGGTATTCTGCAAATAATTTTCTTGTTAATATGCCCCAGATACTTTCTATCGGGTTAAGATCAGGTAAGCAGGCTGGCCATTCCAGAATCGAGATATTATTGGCTTGAAGCCATTGCATTCTTTCTCTACTGTTGTGCTTCTATATATTATCTTGTTGAAATGTGTAGTTTTTTTCAACATTCTGCCTCAAAAATGGAAGTAGAGTGCATTGAAGCACCTTGGTATAATCCATGCTTTTCATTTATGATGAAACAACCTGCAGCTCCCACACACCATCCGATGAAAACGCACCCCATACCATCAACAAACCGCCACCGAAATTTCTCCGAGAAAAACATTGTGGTTCTTTCTTAAGTCACGCCAATATTGTCTGTGACCATCAGGGCCATCTAGATTCCATTTTTCTCATTTGAAAAATTAATCTATAGAGCAAAAATTATTCAGAATATGAGAGTTATTTATATACTGTCAATACCTGAAACCAGTTTGTTTGCATATATCGTTTAACGAAATTAAGCCGTCAAACTTTATGATGCTTAAGTAATCGGGGTGCTGTTTTTCTTTTTGTCGACAGATTTTCGGTGCATCATTCAGAACTCTCCAAACCGTTGATTTAGAAATTTTATGTTTCCAAATGCTAAGCGCTAAGTTGCTAGGTTTTTGTAAAATTCTTCGAGATTCGTAGTACGAAAGTTTTTTTTTTGGGCCACCTTGTTTTGTACTGTCGTATTCTTCCAGATTTAAGAGGAAATTATAAATAACTTTCCTACTTCTGCTTATTTTGCTTGAAATATCGCTCATTTTCAGGCCTGCTTCATTAAGTCTAAGAATTTTCCCTTTTTATACTTCTGACAACTTCTTACCTCATGGCATTTTACTTTCTTATTTGTTTTTTAACTTTAAACACAGAATTGTTGTCTTATATGCACGTATTGTCACCTTAACGTTAACTTTTCAAATGTGTGCTATAGTTAAGAAACGAAAATCTGTTCATTTCAGAAAGCAGATTTAACAAAAAAAAAATGTGAAAAGAAGTAGAAGAGCGTAAGAAATTTTTTTTAATTTAGTTTTTTTATACAGGGTGTTTTAATTAATTTCCAGGGTAAGTTAAAATAATATTTTTAAGCGTACTTTAGTTATGAGGCGCAGTGCCCATCAAAGTCTTAAAAGTCATGACCATAGTTTTATTTTTCGTAACATGTAAAACTTAAAGAGTTGTTATATTGCAAATGAGCATTATGTGCAATTCAGAAGTATTTTAGAGTTAACCACCGGTTAAAAAAGCTTTTCTAGAATAAATACAAAAAGCAAACAAAAACTTTTTTTAACGAAATAAATTCAATACAAAAAGAAAATAAAACCGTTTATTGACAAGATTTCACTGGCAACAAGCCACTTTGACACATAGCTCAATGGTTAAATAAAATAAAGTAGGAAAATTATTTCGAAGAAATTTTGCATACAGCATTGTTCAACCCATTAGACACCATCGCACCCACGCACCATCGTAAACATCATCATAATCATCATCATAATCATGATCAGCATTTCGCATATGAAGGCAAAACAGAAAAAGGCGCGGAAAATAATACAATTAAATAGAAATTCGCTGAATAAATCTGTCAAAAGCAAAACTTTATCACGTTTAAATTCACTGACAGCACAAATACTATGTTATATATATAAGTGCAAAGCAGCAGAAGAAGAAGTAGGAGGAGAAGAAAAATTAGGCGACAAAAATAAGCAAAAAATACAATTTAGTTCGATGTGGAAGAACGCTAGCAAGCCGAAGGACTCACCGTCGACCCTTTATGACAACCATGAAGCGAACTCAAGCTCAGTAAATAGATGAACTTAAAACCGAAAAACTTTTAAGTGAAACGTGCGAGTGAGAGCAATTGTGCGTGGCCGTGAGAGTGCGAGTGCATCTGCGAGTGTGTGTTTTAGAAAGTAGATGTACTGGTAGGAGAAAAACTTGTAAAGTTTTACGTGTAAATTGGAAAATATAAATCACTGGAGCGGATTTTAAACTTTATGTCGATTTGTGCCAACGCAATACGAAAATTTGTCAAACTACGTTGAAAGAAATAAAAAGCAACATACAAGAGTGTGGCAACAACACTTAAAAACTCAACAAATACAATGCTTAACCAAATTTAAATTCAATTCCAATAAAGATTTATTTAAGATAACCATAAATTGCACGCTTCAGCTCCATAAAATATGCAAGAATATTTTGCTTTTTGTTCACTCTACACATAGTCGCGCCCTCTCTTTCTTAACTACACAAGTTTCTCTAACATTAAATAATTTAAATCATTATTCAACTTTAAATGTTTTGACAAAGTTTTTTGTCTTTGTCAACAGTTTTTGCACTTCATTGAAATGCAGTCTTGTCTGTTTGCTTGTGCCAAGCTTGCTTGCTCGTTGGTGGAATGATGATTCTGGTACCCACTGCAGATATTAAATCAAATATCATGTTATATAGTATTATTATGTTTGTTGTTGTGTTTTTGTCCTTGTTTTTGTTACTGTCTGTATAGCATTCTAATTAGTAAAATTCTCTGAAAACAGTTTGCTGAACTTGTAACTTTTTGTCTGTACATATTTTCCAATTCGATGTCAAACAAGTTTTGACTTTCAATGTTTTCAATAAAATTGAAACTTTGCAAAGATTTTGTGTATTTTCCAATTAATTTGCATACCAGATTTTTTAATCTATATAAGAATAGAAAAAAAATTAAAACAAATTTAAAGATAGTTTTATTGTTCTAAAAATGATTTATGACTTTTGCAATTTGTCAAAACAATTGTGCATGGGTTTATTTGCAGACAATTTCTTAGAATTTGGCAAAAATTTTATTTAAAATAGAATTAAATATAGTAGTTGACACAAAAATTGAGTGAGGTAGTCTTTTGCATGGATATTTTTGTAAAACAATGTGTGAGTGTGGATAATAGGTGCAGTTTTTAAATCGCTTTATAAGATATTTCCACACACATAGTTAAATATTAGGGGTATTCTCTATGTCTAGCATAATTGCATGAGAGCACGGATTGCAGCAATCCTATACTAAAATATCCAATGGATCGAGAGAGAGCTCCCTATTGTACAAGCGTAGCATAGTAAAATCAACAGCTCAAAGACCTCTATAACGATCTGCACTTCACGCTTATTTCACCTTTTGTTTGGCTGCTATTTCATTCTCTTCTTTCTCATTACAATCACAGCGTTGCATTTCATCAAATATTTTTCATAGCATCGCCATATACATGGGCTTCAGTGTAGCGTACATAGGAAATAGTGCGCGGTTATTTTTACTTGTATTTTGTTGTTGCGGCGGTGCACGGATTGTATATTTCCTATTCTTGCACCGTGCAATGGGCATATCCTAGACATAGATAATACCCCTATTGTTGACTTCACTGAGGAAATATTAATATATGGGAGATGAACAAACACCAAGTAGCACTTTTTTTCTGACAATTGATTTTACTTTTTTAAAGCATTGACCGATTTCAATCATCTTTCAAAAATGTTTTCAATATTAAATATGAGAAATTTTAATCTCCAGTAGTTAAAAAGATATTGGCTTTACAATTAAAAAATATTCTTGATTCTTGATAAACTGACGAAAAATCTTACGTAGAAAATTGTCTGTGGAGGTTAAGAGGGTTTTTTATTTAACCTGTTCTAACACGTATTAGAGATCAACTCTGGGCGTTTTCAACATTGCAACAATGTGTTTTTCGGAGCGAAACTCTGTAAAATTAAAAACTTTTCTTTTAAAAAATTATTTAAAAGTATTTCATGCTTTTATATTATCTCTAAGGCTGTAACAGAATTGGTCAAAAATAAAACTTTTATTGAAATTCCAGAGGTTTTCGTTGCATAAAAAAGAATTTTTAAAAATACAAAAGAGGGTAAAACGCGCATTTTGCAATGTTTAAAATATAAGTAAACTCTGAAGGCTGATATCTTGCAAACTACTAGAGGTAATTCGTATAATACAATGACAAAAAAACAACGGGAGTTTCTAATACTTTCAAGTAAAAACATTAAAACCGATTGAATTCGGCCAATGCGTTAAAATATATCGTCGAATTAAATAATAAAATAAACTGGCTATTTCAGCCCTTGGAAGGACTTTGACCTAGCTTCTATTGATCAATTGTGTTGTATGTGTTATTAAATGTTTGATCACAAATGACCGAGAACAGGACCTACGTGTTTTATGCCCACTCGGAACGACTCATGTTCTCAAGAAGTTTTACATGGCAATTTTTACTCTCTGAGGTTTGCCATTGTCTGCAGAGAGGTGACGACCGAACAGAAAAATTAATTCGATTAAAAAAAAACTTTCTGTCTGAGCTGGAATTGAACCCAGGCTACCGCGGTTCTTTAGCTTAGGGGCCACGCACTATACCCACTAGGCTACGGTCGCCAGCATATGGTCGAATTATTAGAAAGAAAACTGACATAAGTTTTTCATACTTTTGCATAATTTAAACTGATGGCGAAAAATGAAATTGCAACCGGAATCGTTAATGGAATGCAGTAGCGCAACCAAAGGAGGAATTCTAAAGTTTAACCCAGACGAAATGGATTACAATTCTTGCATTTGGGCAGGGGCTTCAAGATCTTAGTTGGGGCTTCTGGATCGCATTCAACGTCGTGCGATACATTTGATAGGGAATGAAAGTATTTCATCCTCTCTCAATCCTTATGGGCATCGTCGTAATGTTGGTTGCCTTAGCTTTCTGTATAGGTACTACCATGGGGAGTGTTCAAGTTAGATACATTATGCACGGCAAAGTTGTGTAATAGTCTTCCTGCGAGCGTGTTTCCCGACATTACTCCATCTATCCACCCTCCAACTAACCATCACCCATCATCCGAATCAACACAATGCTTACACATTGGTAGGGGGCATGCCCTGAGCGTTGGTTCAGTCTATTGTAAAAAAAGCAAGCAGTAAAACCTCAAATGTAAATTTTAAATTATCGGTTGTGGTTGTAGCATAATATTAATATATAAAATTAGACATGTTTTATTCGTTCCGAATGATATGTTTAATATTTTTTAGATCTGATTCTGAGCACTTGGGCAATTGTTGGCAATACTTTGATTGTGTTTTCTTTTAAGATTTTTTTTTTTAAATCAAAGAACCAAGGCAAGCGCCTTATACAAACAAGGTTTGGTTTTTTACCTGAAAGGAAAGAGATTGATTTATTTAGAGGAATTGATTGGAACAATACGTGAATTATTGATTAGGCAAAACAACCGTGAGAGACAATTTGAATTGCTTTTAACCGAGGCTAGTGTTATGCCTTAACCTCGGCAAGCATTTCTAGCCCTTAGTTGTTCCTGTCCTTTAATTCCACATTTTTCACAATTAAGTTGTTAAATTAAGTTAAGTTTTCAATAATTCTTAAATGTAGGAAAGAACAAAGAAAGTGAAAAAAACCATGACCAAGCCCGGATTCGAACCAGGAACCTCTGGGTTGATAGTCTAGCGCACTCTCCACTAGACCACAAAGGCCGACTAAACATTAACGTATTATAACGATTTTTATTAACATTAACGTATTTTTATAAAATAATTGGTAAACTGTCAAAACGAAAAGCTTTTTTCCAAATGAATTAATTTCACGAACACAATCAATTGAATATGAATTGCGTCTTATTCAAAAGACAAAGGTAAAATAAATATATATATTTACTAGGTAGAACCTTCCTGCCACCCCGTTACCAAACACACCAAACATTTTATTAGTGAAACTGCATGTGTAAATTGTGGTCCAATACTGAATTCTGTACGACCTATAAATCCAAAGCTTTTCGATATTGCAAATTTAGACTGTGTGGGAGGGGCTTCACCGCTTTTTGTGGTTGAATACCGAATTAAGAGGCTGTGCGGCCTATAACTTCAAAGCTATTAGATATCGCCAATTTAGTCTGTTTGGGTGGTGTCACGCCATTTTTTATATTGCAAAAATTCTCCTAAGTTTGTGTGCAACAACTTCCAAAAGTTTTATGGAAATAATTTCAGACCAAATTTTAGTATTGTACGATCAAAACCGTCTGATTTAAAGAAGTTATATTTATATGTTGGCGATAAGAGTAGGCGTGCCAACATTTAGATTCCTTTATTGAGTCTTTAAAAAAAAAAAATCTCCTTACAGACTGAGATTAATAATTTCAAAATAAAATAACGCTACAAATAAACTATTTAACAATTCTTTTAAACATACTTTATACATAGAAAAATCAAACAAAACTCGAGACGATAGATCATTTATGTAAAGACAGAGCTCTTTTAAGTGGCTCATTACGAGCATAATTAGACCTATGAAATTGAATTAAAAGAACTTTAAATGCCGCAGCTGTCATGAAGGTATATCGAAATTTATGAATGCCAAAAGGGAAGGACAGTCAGTGTTACTCGATATTATGTCATAGATAACAATAAGAGACTGAACTTTTCTCCGTGAATCCAAAGTCTTAATGCCTTAAAGCAAGCATCTATGATTATAAGATCTTACAAAGGAATTAAACAATGACTTTAAGGTATGAGGGTCAGAGAACTCTGCACTATTTCTACGGATGAACGCAAGTAAAGAGTAGGCTTTGGGAACTATATAGTTAACGTGTTTATTAAAAGTGAACTTAATATCAAAGATGACTCCAATATTCTTGATCGTTTGAACATATTTAAGAGGTACACCAGAAATAGAGTAGGGGTATCTAAGGAAATTACTGCTATTAGAAAAGGTAATATGAAAGCATTTAGAAATATTTAAAGGTAGAGCATTCAAACTACTCCATTGGTAAAAGTTATTTAAGTCAGCTTGTAAGGAAATAAAGTCAGATAAGCAACTAACCCTTCGAAAAAGTTTTAAGTCATCAGCATAAAGTACAAATTTTGAATTGCAG
Organism: Dichetophora obliterata; assembly: GCA_963920525.1. Taxonomy (NCBI): domain Eukaryota; kingdom Metazoa; phylum Arthropoda; class Insecta; order Diptera; family Sciomyzidae; genus Dichetophora; species Dichetophora obliterata. The sequence continues at coordinate 304,283,896 of OY986435.1, read as the reverse complement.
ATAATTTTATTTACATCATTAATGAATAATATAAAAAAATAAGGTACCAAGGATACTAACTTGCGGTACACCCGAAGAAGCAAGAAACTTGTAAGAATTTACATTATTAATTGAAACAAAGCAAGATCTTCTACTTAAATAAGATTTGATGCAGTCTAAAAAGGATGAATGAAATCCCATTTTGCACAGTTTAGCAATTAAAATTTTATGACAAACTTTGTCGAACGCCTTTGAGAAATCTGTATAAATTGCATCGATTTAAAAACCAAGTTCAATCGATGATATACGATAATTGGTAAATAACGCTAAGTTAGTTGCAGTATATATATAGTAACCGCCACTTGGAGCACCTGCATACCAAATTGCATACGGAATTGGCATGATTTCGAAAAAGTGGGCGTAGAACGGTTAAATTATTTGCATATTGTTCATACAAAAGTACTAAAATCGCGATTAAAAAATGTTATAGAAGGGTAAAAATATATTACGACCTTTTATCATACCTACCAAATATACAAAAAAAAAATCATTGAAATCGGTCGAGTCATTTCGGAGCAGTGCGACCATAAACACCGTGACACGGGATATATAGTATATATATTAGAAGACGTATCTTATTGATACATATTTGCAAATTTTAAGATTACTCTGAATTAACAAGCAACAGAACACATGCTGGAAAGCGTGCAAAATTATGATGTCAATAGTTTCATGGAACAAGAGATTTCCAGAGGTTCAGGTTTTATAAAACACTTGGACACCGCCGGAGAAATTGGTATTTCCATCAGTAGGTTCACGAAATCTGAAATTTCAACATCAATGGCTGAGTGAGTGAGCATAGTTATGTATGCTACTCCTCAGATGTGAATAGTTCCGTTTGCAAGCATTGCTTTTTTTTTTAAATACAGAGCTAAAGTTGGTTATGCGAATCTCTAAAAATGAGACAGTTAGTGGTCCAAAAATATTACAATTGAAACAATGCTCGTATGCGTTTTCGATCACACCACGACTATATCACCGCAACAGAATAGAGAATAAACAAATATTAATCCAAATTGTCAAAATATTAATTTTAAATTGATAGCGCAGCAAAACAGGAAGCGCTAGAAAATCGTAAAAAACTGAAACCTATAATTGCAACAGCACTGTTCTGCTGAAAGCAAGTCCTGTCGTTAAGAGGGCATCCGGAGTATTGAAGGGTAGCCGAAACATCCGATACAGAGGAGGGAAATTTTAGATCTCGGTTTTTTCTTGAAGGCGGTCACATTTTTTTACCTTCTCCTGGTCGGATAACCACTGATTTTTTCAAGAACCATTTTTTGAGGCGATATGTAACTTAAATTTTATTGCTTTACGAGAGACAAATGGTCTTTTCATTAGTTTTCACCGACTTGGAAATTTTTTTATACGTCCATTTAGGCTGATTCTGATAAATTTTAATCATGTTTTCTAGCATTTTAATTCACTTGCCATTTTTCGCTTTAACTATAGATTCTTATTCAATGACGGTTACATATAATATGATCTGACATTAATTCCAAGTTATGACAAAAAATGTAATGGTCCATTTCATTCGTTGCAGTGCTTAAAATAATATTTATGTACAAAAATTTAGCTAATGTTATCATTGTGATAGAATTCTTTGTTTGTTTGTTAGCTTAACCATACTTTCGGAGGCAAATATTACTCCAAAAAGTTGAAATTTACTGCTGTAAGGTAAAACTGTTGAAAATAAAAATGTTGCTTGCACTGGCTACGGTTTGAACCAGGAACCATTGGTGTTGAAATTGGACTCACTAACCACTGCACCACACCCAATATAGTTACGTAAATTTTCTCTCATATAATATGCCCATATAAAAGCCCAACTTATTACAAAAAAAAAACCCAAAAAAATTCTGGTTGCGTCCCTGATACAATATCTTTACATTTATGTCCATTATCCCATTTTCTTCCCCTATGTTATTTATATATAACAATGCGAATACAAACACCAATACTACAAAAGTCTTGAAATAATTCTGAGTTTTAATGCAATTTATTTAATTTCATTTCTTAACAAATCAAACTTAAGGTTTTTTAAAACATATTTAGGAATACAGATATTTAAATTAAAAATTAATAATACTATATATTTGCATAGGGCAAATATTGATAGAAATAAATATAATACGTAATAAATCTATACAAATAGAATACGTTTTTGTATAGACACTTACGACATTTTTGTCAAATTTTTAACAAACTTATTTCTTTCTTATTTGCGCTTTATATCCCCCAAAACAAAAAATATTTTTTCAAGTTTGTTAAATTTTTTTCAAGTTGTTTGAATTCAAAAATGTCACAACGAATGAATTCCATAATTCTGGCTTGAGTTTCTTAGAAAAAAATTTGTTATACCTTAAACTTGAAATTATGTAAATTTAATTTTTTTCGAAATTTTATTAACTTGGAGTTTGATTATATGTTTTTGTATGGGCCTTTTGCGTTACCTATAATTTTTCTCGTTATATCGTTATTTTGTTTGTTTATTCTTAAATTATTTTGAGTTTTGTGTTTTCGTCGGTCTACGTTCTGTAAAAAAAAAAAATCCGGAACTAACTTCCAAAACTACTTCGAATTAGATAGTGTGCTTCTTTTCTCTATAAGGGTGGTACCGTCTAATGAACACGCCTCTTTTTTATTTTCAGGAAATCTTTGAAAGTCAAAGTATGCATTTATATTGAATTTAAACCGGCCCCACAATACGTGGAAAGATTATAAATTTTATACTTATTCTGTAAATATGTAATACAAAACAAGAAATGTGTCAGAAAAAACAGCCTAACTATTACTTTTTTCGATATAACATAAGCTGATATGTTCTTGAACTTATTCCCATAAAAATGGTATTCAAAAGTATCGTTCAAAGTTCATTCAGATACGACGTGGTCTACACCACCATAAATTATGTACTGTAGGTATTTGAAAGTGCAAAATGGTGTAAAAGTAAACATTAATGCTCAATTATGTGGAAATAGAATTTAAAGGCAGTCTCTTCAAAGCAATTATCTAAAATTTCATGATATGTGCATGACAAGAAATTTTGAAAATGCTGAGTAAGAGCATGTAAACACAATTATCCATTAAATTTTTAGTGAATTGGTGGGTGAGATTATACGCGTGTGTGTGTGTGTGTGAAATTCTCTACAAATACGGATAACCATAACTCAATTATTTTAATGCTAAATCTATCTACATAGTTGCAAAAAAATACATATCCATAATTAACGATGTTAATACATAGAATTAATAAAAACATTTAAATAAATAAATAATTTTTTTGTCTGCATTTTCTTTCAAAGGCATTTTTATAGCAATACAAAAAGGTTTTATTCGATTTCTTTCTTTTTGTCCTCCAGGTGCTTAAGACTAAGAGTTATTTGTTAGTTAATTTTAACTATTCTTTTTATTGTAAAGTATTAAATATTTCATCATTTTTATATTTATTGTTATAGTTATTGTTATTGTAAAAATAATAATACATAAGCGTTAGAGTTTAGCTTCTAAATACTGCTTCGATTTCTGCAAGTGGATTCCTGGAAAAAGGGTAACGTTATAGTATAGAAGACTTTGAAATTATAAATATTTGAACAAGCAAAAGATACGGAAAGAAAGTAACTACCACGCAAAATTTAAAGAATTTTTTTTTCTTTTAGTCACTCACATCAATTGTTGTTACTATTTCTTGGATTTTTTTTCTGTGTACACATTTATTTATAAGTATATCGCATACCCTCTTCAAAAGAGACTCAACTCAAAATTTTTACATTTTCAGGAGGAGCAAAAACAATTTTTTTTTCTTCAAGGGACTCCATACAAAACAAAGAGACAAAACGACTTTTTTTTAATGAAAGACACTATGAACAGTTTTACACGAAAAAGTAAAATTTAGAAATTTTGAGTTGTGTCTCTTTTGAAGAGGGTGTGCGATATACGTGTTCGGCTTTCAGTTGGCATTTTAATTAAGAGTTCTGCTGTAACAAATACTTGATTACCATCATTCGCCTCCTTTTATGTTGATGTTATAAAAGTTTTGATTAGTTTGGGAGAAGTCTTTGATATCAACTCATCTAACGGTATATTAATGCGAACTAATGAAATTCTATATTGGGAAAACAAAAAATCTCTGGCAACAATGTTTAAACATGTTGCATACCTTTTCCACCCCCCCCCCCTTCCACCAACCAACTACTGACACAAACGAAAAAAGTTCGATACACTTACGGCAGAAAGAAAAAAAGGCTGAAACATTAAACAAACTCGCTGATGAATACAAATTTAATTATTTCATGTTAAGCAAATAACTTTTTATCACAGTTTATTGTATAAACAAAAGAATCATCATCCCATTTAAAGTGGGATATAACAGAACCCTACATCACATTAAATGTGAGAGAAATTTGTCTGAAACAAAACAAAAAAAAACAAAGCAACAAAACATAATAACAATCATGATGGGAAAAGTAAGCAACAACAGCAACCAAGTTTGATAACAAAATGAGTTTTTTGATGCCAAAGAAATGGAATGATTGAGTGGAGAACATTGGACTATGGCGACAAGCTGGCTGCACAGTCAATTATCTTGAATTTGCATTTATGCTTTTTGAAGTGAAACTTCTTTAGCACCGTTGTGATTAGAAACTTAATGAAACGAAAAAGCGACATTAAAAAGAGACAAAGATATACATCTATTTAGACTGCAAGAGAATGAGATTAAAAAATAAACCACCGCTTAGCATGTACACAAACCAATTTCAAAGACATTTCAAACATTGCAGTATTTGTTAAACTGGCAGATTAACAGCTACTGCAACTTTTTTCTATACATTTTTCTATTGCTTTTCGTGTTTTGCTTATCATTGGTTTGCATTTGCGTAATACAAAATGAGGCGGTAATTGAAACTCGGACCAATTTAAGGTCTTCTTTTAGGCAAATTTGTAAAAGCCAAACAAACTTTACGCACGCCATAACTTCAGATTGGAAAAAGATATTAGAGTCATTTTTTCACATAAATTGTTTCCCAGCTCCGCTAAAACAAAAGATATAAAATTTGTAGATATTTTTTTGGATAATCTCAAAATTTTTTCTCCGCTACAGCACATGACACGAAAGCGATTGATATACTTATGAAAAATCTGATATTTTTTCTAGAATACAAAATATTATTTTTTATTTTATGGTGAGTAGTTTAGATTCTAGATCAATAATACTAAACACGTACCAAAACCGTAAAACAACCTGTATCTTGAAAGTTTTACAATATAGGAGGAAACTGAGTACGGAGTTGGAACGAGTGTTGAAAGTACATATAGGAATGAAAATGGTCTTACCGGATCCGAAATTCGTATACTAGTATTATTTATCCAAACATGTATGAATACAAGGGCGCTACTATTATTTTGACCGCAGCTGTATGTGAAAAATGAAGTGAAATTCGAAACCGCCTTTTAGATTTGTATTAAGGTCAAACAAGCAAACATATAATGAGTTTTATTTAAATAACAAAGATAGTCGATGGTACGAAAAAATACATTTTTATCCATCATTTATACTAAAGATATATTAGGGTAATTTTTTCACAATAATTATTTTTGAGACTCGGCTATTTTGTAAAAAATATATGAACAACATTTTGGAATAAAGAAATGTTTCCAAAATAAATCATACGGTAAACCTTGATATTTTGATGTCAAAAACAGTATAACAATTTTTGCGCAAAACTGAAAGAATTTTTGGAAATTAATGTTATGTCATGTCATATGAAAGGTAGGTTATCAGAAACCAAATTTTTACTTGTTTTTATTGTTACCACAAAAAATAACTTTGATTCCTTTTTTAAAGAAATCTAAAAAATTGAATTTTAATTTAAAATATGAATTAAGTTAATTTTGAGGTAAAAATAAAAACAAGAAAAAATGAAATTATTGTTAAAATGTATCAGCTAACATTGACTTGGAAGCTAATAAAAATATATTTGGAATAGTTATAGTTACTTATTAATAGCTACTTTGGTAGGGCTGATTCAGTGATATTGATATACACTGACCTAATGGCACAGTTCAAATATTTTTATTAAGACCTTTGATTGGACTTTTGAACAACAAAAAAATACAAGTTAAATTTATTTAAAAACAACGGACATATTTGCATCGAAAGTCAAAATATTGATTTTCAAGTCGTTTTTTCTCATTCTTTGGTAACGATGTTTTATGAAAAAATCGTTGCACTAAAAATTTTTACTGTTTCCGAAGGTTTCACTTCTATATTAAGCCACACACATAATTTTTTTCTTAAAACTTTCTTATTACAATTCAAATACTTTTATACTCTTCAAAATATTAGAAGTTGTTTTAAGAAAGCAATCGTATTAGATTTAATACATGTTGGAATATAGAATTCTATGAATGCAGAGAATATATCTATCTGTAAAAATTGTTTGTAAGCACGCTCACGAACTCAGAGGAAAGGTGTATTTTAATGCAGATACGATAGCTCTAACATTACGGCTGTTATCGTGCCGAACACAGACAGACGGACAAACAGACGTATAGACGAACATGGCTAAATTGACTCATTAGGTGATGCCTTTTCTATACCCGTCACGCCTCCTTATCGGCGTTGCAAATGGAGTGGCGAAGTTAATATACCCGTTAAGCATTTTCATATGCGTGGGGTAATAAAAATAGTTGCATATCACACAGGTAAAATAATTTGTTTAACAATTTTTCACAGTTTTATCGGTTTTTGTAAAAAACCATTTTACAAAAACTTTATGTTAGAATTTGTCCAAGGATGATGACACTATCCAATTCTTTAATTTTTAAATTAAATTTTAAAAATTTAAATTTTTTTAAAATCTATTAAACCTACTCCTGTTTCCGCTTACATTAGAAGGCACAAGTCATCAGTGTCTAGACATATGTAATACAGGCTTTAGAGGCCTCGCAATAACATTGCACACGAAACATAGTTGGTTCATGCTACCATTTACCACTGGGAAACAAATTAGCAGCAGCAACTACTACAAACAACATGGTCAACAAAGCGGAGAACATCCTCAAGAATGCATAGTGTTTAAGTCAGGACATACACAGCAATTACAACACCAACAACAACTGCACGTTTACAAATCTTGGACTAAATTGTAAACTTTTTTACACATAGGACAACACATTACACATAGGACAACAAAAAAAAAAAGATTACTTTTTAATCCAATTAAAAGTTTAAAAGTTTTCAATTCAAAAAAGATTAGTTTTAAATCTGCAAAAAGTTTAAAAAAAGCAATATAAATATCAACTTAAAACAAAAAACTTTTCTGAACAGCTCATGGTTTGAACACACGTTCTCTGTTGTGCTGGTCCAACACCTTATCCACTCGTCCATCTCAGTTGTTAAGAAAGTTACGCTTATTTTGCATCAAAACGAATGCAAGTAAGCTTGCAGTAAGTAAGCAAGCGAGCAGAAACATGGGTTTGAGACCCAGCTAAATTAAAGTAAAATAAAAAATATTCTGATCAGTTCGTGATTTGAACACACGTCCTCTGATGTGCTAGTCCAATACCTTATCAACTCGTCCAACTCAGTTTTTAACATAGTTTCGCTTATTTTGCATCATTACGAATGCGAGAAACTTCTTTTCAGGAACGCGGGTTTGACACTCATCTCAATTAAAATAATGTTTGGATTAAAAAATACATTGTACTTTTTGGATTAAAAATTCCTTTAAACCAAAGTTTAGATTAAAAAGTAGTCCAAAATTTTTAACCGTGTATAACCACTGTTCACGCAAAAGAGCCAAACAGCATACTTGAGCTTTAAAGGTTAAACAACTAATAAAGCAGTGACGTCTACATACATAAATGGAGCCACAGTAGTTGCACGTGTTATTGTTGTTGTTTATGGTCTGTTTGTTGTTGCTACTGCAACAATGCATTAGCTGCTCATATTTATAAATGGAAGCTGTTGCTGCTGTGTGGTATGTATTTATAATTGCTTTGTGGAGGACTAGCGTTGCCAGATGGACGACGACATCGTCATGTGAAAAATTTATGAATGCGTGTGACGATCTCACTGGCATAAATGACTTTTGTACATATTATTTAATTCAAAAAAATTACACAAACTTTTGACGGTTTTTTTTAATTAATTTGACGTCTTATTAAATTAAATCTACATTATAAGATAAATCCATAAATATCTTAGACTAAAACTCTGCAGAGAATTGTTTTTGTACACTTAGTACATATCTAAGTATATATTAAATTATATCATATTCACTGTAAAAACTGAGTCTTATTTTAAACACTGCCTTAAAATCATCAATAGTCTTAATTTCATCGTCGTCTTTATATTCAGTTTATGCAGTCTTAATTTTAGACAGAAGAAAGTTGAAATTCAAAATTCTTAAGCGTACCTGTTGAAAATCATGCAGTCTTATTCGTATTTTCAGCAGGGCTCACATTAATTTGACGTGTAGACTGCTTTTTCACTAATAATAAAGGCTGCTGCTTTTGGAGCTTAAGTTAAGACACTTTTTGCACTTAATAACAAGATTTACTTTTTACAGTGTTATATAAGAACTCTCAATAACAAAAATCAACAATCTTCTAACGTTCATTAACTGCACCGGATAATCACTCAACTTACAGGAACTAGAGGTTATGGTATCAAAACGACTCCTACTTCTATCATATTAAGAGTATCTCACAGTTTTTCCAGAACCTTAAGAAGTTTTCATTTGCGAGCATGTTGAAAAAAATATCGTCATCTATAGTAATAAAACTCATTTTCTGTTTGTTTGTTTGTTTGTTTGGCCTTTATACAAATCTAAACGGCTCAACGGATTTCGCTCAAACTAGGTACACATATTAAGTTTATCCCAACTTAAAATGTTACATACTTAGTTTTTTCCACGCCCCCCTCTGAAATTTTTCAATTAACGGCAATTTTATCTCCCACCGGAGATTTTTTTGCATTTAATTATAAAAATTTTTTGTTATTTTGACATTAAAAACACTCACATATCTTCAAAATTGGAGAAATTTTCCGTACAACGACTTTTTCATAAAACATCGTTACCTAAGAATGAGAAAAAAACGACATGAAAATAAAAGTTTGGTCTTTCGATGCAAATATCTCCGCTGTCCATTAATATATTTCATTCAAATTTTTTTTGTTTAAAAGTTCAATAAAATCACTTCACAAAAATAGGTTGAACTGTACCGTTAAGTCAGAGTATATATATTTTATGGGTATGCTAAAAAAGGTCCAAAATATTGAATTTTTACTCAAAAATGACTCAAAAATTGTTGTTGTTGTAAAAATGAAATCAATTAAAAATAGCAAATCTGACTAACTTTCATATGACATAGCATTTATTTGCAAAAATTCTTCCAGCTAAGCGCAAAAATTATTTTACTGTTTTTGTCATCAAAACAACAAGGGTTTTATTTTTTTCGCGAAATTTATTTTTTCCAAAATGTTGTTTTTATATTTTTTACAAAAAAGTCAAGTCTCAATATATTTATGTGAAAATAATTTATGTGAAAAAATTACCCCAATATCTCTTTCCAATCAAAAGTTATGGCAAAAAATCTATTTTTTCATACCAGACTATTAATAAAACTTAGTTTTGTGTTAAAATTCTCTATATAGAGTTTGAACGTCCCCATTTATCTCTAAGAATGCAGTTGTGTGTCTTAAATAATTACAAACATTTTGGATTATATAAAATCTTCTTTATAGTGATCTACTTATTTTTTGCCTCCCCACCCCTCGCCACCTTCCTGTTAAATTTGTTTTGTTGTGATGGCGCTTATTTTTCTCACTATTGTGTCACCGTTGTCACTTAGTTCTTTATCAATGGTACTTTAAATGTTGTATATATATCACAGTTTTATCGAAAAGATGACTGTGAATAAGAATGCTGTAAAAGTTAATATTTTCATGTAATCAGTTGCAGCTATATGGCGATATAATATAACATATGCGCATCTGGTCAGCACAATTATTTCATTAGTTTTGATTTGTGCGTTAAGTTCACAGATAGATGGCGCCACATTTGTAAGATGTGTGGGTACAAACTATACATACACCTTGCGGCACAAAAGCTGAATAATTTTTTTTTTTCAAAAGTTTCTTCAAATTTAACCCCACACATTTGGGATTACAGACAGGTGGCACTATTTTCTGCTTACAGAAGAATATCTGATATTCTTATGCTGCTAGCAGATAAGTTTTGCGAAATATTTTGCGAAAATGCTATTGCTACCAAACTTTTAAAAAATATAATAATTACTGCCAGTCGCAGCGTCATCTAGCGTCACAAACACTTAAAAACATAGAATTGGATCAATTTAAATGTCCAGCTCACTTGCTGGAATTTTTGTTGTTTTTGCTTTGCTTGCAAATACGATTATATGATCCTGATCTCCAATGAGAAAACGCAGCTAATAGAAATTTTAGTAGGTACAATCATTTTTAGCACAACGAATTTTCATAAAACATTGATAGCTAATAATGAGAAAAAAATTATATGAAAATCAAAATTTTTACTTTTAATGCCAATAACTCCGCTGTTTTTAATATATTTCATTAAAATTTTTTTTGTTAAAAAGTTCAATATGTTTTTTAATATAAATTTTTGTTTAGACGTTAAAATGTCCATATCTCAAGGGCGCATTAAGTCCCACCATAATTTTTATTTTGCTAAAAAGGTAATTGTGCTTGCTTTAAGATTAAGTAAATATACAAATTCTTTTAAATTTTTAAAATATGTTTTTCGTACCCCTTCTTTGAATTCAATTAGATCACCGCAAGAGATGGAACCACCAACAACAAAAACTTTCCTAAACTTTTTTGGATCAATGTTCGTTCAATTACCTTTCTAACGGTAGATAAATAAAATTAAATAAAATAAAATTCAAATAACATTCAACATGTTTTTCATGATTCCCGATTTTAAAAAACATATAATCGAGAAATGTATGTTAAAATGTTTATATAAATGACTCTCGAGTAACACCGGGTATATCAGCTAGTATGAAATAAAAAAGCTGTAAGTTACATTTAAAAAATTTTAAGGGAGAAGCAAAAAACTTTCTAAATTTCTTTAGCGCTTGCTCTGAAGGCTTTTAGAATTTTGTTAATAAAAACGTCGTTTTGAGTTGTAGAAGTGTACAATTTTGCAGGAACATGTATTTTTATACGGTGCATCATAATCAATCAAAAAATCGACAGTTTGCGGCTTCTCTGATTTCATATGACGATATGAACGATTTCAAAGAATGGAAAAAAAACTAGAAGTTCACTTGAGCTACTGCATTGCATTCTTTTTCTTATAGTTTATTCTAAAATTTAGCGAGTTCCTTTTATGACCAAAATTGTTTTAATTGCTAACGCATACCATCTAAGTTTACTTTTACAGAAGTTAAGGTATACCTTTTTGTTAAAAATGTAACAATTTCAAAAACAGTGAAGTTCTAAAAAATATGCATGTTAAGAATTTGAAATTTATTTTTTATGAGCATTATATCTAAATAAATTGAAAAAATAATCTTTAGAATTGAAGTCCTCAAAGTAACAAAAAACTGTATAAATTTTAAAAGTATTTAAGTTAAAAATTTCATAGTTTTAGATAAATTAAAGGGCTAAATGTTAAAACATAAAAAAAATCCTATAATTGACTCTGAAAACTTAAGAAAATGTACATTTGCTTGAAAACACGAAGTTGTTCCAAAAAACTATTGCGAGTAGCTCGGAAATTTATCGGAAAATATCCGTAATTTTCTTAGCGGATACTGGTATAAAATCAGGTTATAAAATGGAGAAAGAATATGAATTTTAGAACTCGTGCGACTTTTCATGATTTTTTCAATAAGCCCTTATTAATTGATTTAACAATTAAAAATTAAAAACAATTGAAAAAATGTTGCGAATTTAACTCGAAAAGTGAACGTTTTCATAGCAAGAAGTTTACAAATAAGTTAACAATAAGAAGCAGAGAACTAATTTTGGTGATTAGAAGCTTTTATATGATACAGATCATATCATTTAATCATATATCATATCAAATAATTTTTATAATAAAGTGGGGTTTTCCACTTAAAGACAAAATAAATTTTTTGACGATAATTTGCTTACCAAATGAATCAAACTTTCATCTGCGAGTGTAAACGTATAATAAAAAAACAAAACTCTACGCATCGAAAAATATTCTAGTCAAAAAATAAGGAACATTTAATAGATAGATTATAACAACAACCAAAAAAACGTTTTAGAGCGCCCAAGTGTAAAAAAATTCATTTTTGTTACTTGTTTCTATTTTAGAAGCTGAGGACGCTTAGGCACCTATTAACACCTGAAATTTTCCGTAAGTTGCTCTACACAGAGTACGATTTTGCTCCCTGGTAATCAAAACTATGTAACTTTTGAAAGGATGAAGATATACATCATAAAAGAAACAACGAGCTATGTGAAACACTGTCCTCCTTTACCTCCACTCTTAAAGAGGAAGATAAGGTTGTTATTCTTGGTGACTTCAACCGTCCAAATACTTATTTTGTCATCAACGAAAACGACAACTATCTCCTTCCTGTAAACCTTTCTAATGCCATAGATTTATTATTATTTAGTACCTTTTATGGCAATGATCTGCAGCAAGTTTCTTCTGTACAAAATGGCGGATGGTTGGACCTTATCTTTACAAACTCGTACGATGAAGTGAAGGTTAGTCCATGCATAGAAGCAGAAAATTTATTTACTAACACTGTTCACCCAAACATCCTAGACAGTTGTTTTCTCTGCTAATGACATTACTTTTACCCAGTCTTATAACAACTCCATTGAGTACGATTACCTCAACGCCGCCTACGAAAGTAAATGTTATCTAAATGCTCTAAGCTGCAATAATGCTCTATCAAACATAGAATTAGAAAGCGCTGTCTCAAGATTTTATCAGCACATTTTTACTGCCATCGAAAGTTATGAGCCAAAAATAAAGAAAAGAATAAGCTTTCAGTGCCATGACTAGACAAAAATCTCAAATGTTTGAGGAATCAGAGAAACAAAATTTACAAACTTTTCAAACACACCGATAATGTAAGCGATGAACTGAAACTAAGATATGACTAGTTATCCAAAGAGTTCTCTATCAAATCGGAAGAAGTGTACAAGTTCAAGGTTCATTTGTAAGGTTGTGGCACTTGAGAGAAATGCACTTTTCTTCCGCCTTTGCTTGAACTGTCACTGTGCTTTCTTTGTTCTATGCATTCATTTTCTTGATTTTATTTTTTCATCCATTCTAACAGTTCGGCCGAGCTCGCTCTCAAGTGCCACAACTTTATAAATGAGCCATGTACAAGTTGTGCACTAACCCATGGTATAAGGATAGAGGTAGCTGCAGCTCTGACTGTGCTCTCTTTCCATGTCTGTCATGTCTGTCATATTCAGGTGTGTAGCGAATGGAAACAAAAGAAAATAAATAAGAAGTTTCGCTTCGTTTTGACATTTCCGGCAGTATGCTCTCATCTGGTGCATTCTGAATTCTTCCGCCATGGTTGCTCTCTATTTTTCTTTTTCTCTTTGTGCTAGCCCAGCGCAACAAAAAAAAACTGATGAGCTTCGGGCGATTTGTATCAGACGCAGTCAAAAACTGTATTCTAAATAGTTACTAATTTTTAAGAGCTCATAAAGTGTTAATTTTCCGTCCAAAGGTAAGATTGAAATTGACTGCATTGTTTCATTCTACATCCCCTCTCATAATTCATGTGTAGATTTTGAACATATGCATTTCGAAGAGAGTAAACATTTTGCTCATATTTTACTTTGCTCGAACGTCAAGAATATGAGCCTCTACGTTTGAAATAGTGTTTTATTGTTTTATACATTTACAAAATGTAAGAAATTTAATAAAAGTTGATAATGATATTTGCGTTTCTTGTTATTAATTTTTGTAATACATTCCAAATTATTTTTTTTTTTAAACCATTACATCTGCATATACTTTTATATGAAGTTTAAGTGCAAATTTACGTTTACAATTTAACTCCAAAAGTATTGGGGCTATTTTTATGAAAAAAGTTTTCAAATTATATTTGTGCTGCAGCACTTTATAGGGATATTTTTCTATCAAATTTAAACAATAACTATATTTAACTAAGTGTTAAGTTGTTTAAGTAATCATCCTAGATGCCACTCATTGCTTAATCGTTTTCTTTTCACACGTTTGTGATGCGAAGGTTTCAATAAACTTCATGTTGATCTTTATTTCTCTTCTTTTTTGCTCAAATATTACAGCGCAACAAAAAATAAACAGATGAGCCTTGAACAAGACGAAAACTGAAATATGTGCATATTTTGTCTTAAGCAGACTGATTAAAAAAGACCGTGGCAAAACTACGGACAACTCTGGACGATAAACAATAACAATACTTGATTTTTGTACATTTTTTGGAGCCTATTTATAATAATTTTTCGATAGGGCAACTGTAAACTGTCTGCATTTCTTTAATGTCGTAGGGTTATAAATTCATTTTTAACGTAATGGAAATGCTCATGAATTCAGGTTTCCAATACTAATTTACTTTTCTAAACTATTTATTTTTTTGCTAAAACGAAAACTACAACCTACAATCTACAGACCACAATTTACAGACAACAATCTACAGACCATTCAATTATATTTTTCAACACGTTCGCAAAGGGTAGGCTCAGAAAAAAAACCAAGATACTTTCAATAATACGTACATTAGGCTGGGCCGATTTTTTTTTTTTTAATTTTAATACGCAAGGGGATTCAAAGGATGAGTAATTTTGCGATGATTTAAAATAAATTTTCCTTTTTTGAAATGCATATTTTTGGCTCTCTTCCAGATCTTTTGTGACTGCAATTTTTCCAACATGTTTCAGATATTTTCTTAATAAAAAGAGATAAAAAGATACCTTGAGCAGATAGAGGTATGATGCGTTTTTTAAACAGCAGTTTAAACTTATATCTTTTACTTATTGAAGTCATGTTTAGAACAAGGACCTAGAGTTTTTTGCTATCGTGCACCGGGAGTCAGCTAGAGTAGATTGGTAGATGGGTACTTGGGTACAATGGTACTTTACAAAAACAAAATGCACGGCATGTGTCAATCTACCCAACTTCCCAAGTCAGTGTGAATACTCCTATTAATTCTATTGTAGCTGAGTGGCAGTCGATTTATATATCTGTGTATAAATCTTTGTTTAACAGAATATGAACAAAATTATTTATTTTGGTAACAAGCGCACTAACGAAATGAAGCAAAGGCGATTTTAAGTTTGGCAGATGCATGTGAAAAACATTACAAACGGGTTTACTCACTGCAACTCGTCGGAAATTTCATATTTCAGAAATTTTAAGATGACAATGATTTGATGATTTTTTAAGATGACAAAATAAGACAACTTAGATAAAACATTTAAAATTAAAATAAATATGTTGATTTTATATGATTTACATACAAATTCTAAATGTTTGATAGTTTAAATCATACTTGATTCCAGCAGACTCTTGGACTCCATATAATAACATAAGCATGAAGACTAAAGTAAAGCAAAAAATACAACAACAAATGTGAGCATGTGAAATGGGAGAAAAACTGAGAAATTGACACTTCAAATCTCATCGCCTCTGTGGTGCAGTGCGCTAGTGCGCGCTTCACAAAGTGCACGGGTATCACAAAGATTTCTGATGAAGCCTTTAGCACGGCCGAAATTGCAATAAAATCAGCTAGTGATTTTTTTCCTTTTCATATCGAAAAAACGTTGTTGTTGTTGTTGTTTCTTTGGAAAGATTCGTTAGAACAATTAATTGTTCTAACTTTGACCTAAAGCTCAATAAACGATTTTAAACTATCAAACAACTAGAATTTGTATTTAAAATCAAGTATGATTTAAACGTTCAAACATTTAGAATTTGTATTTAAATCATATAAAATCAACATAAAAAATAACAAGGTCATTTAGAAAAAAACTTTAATTAAAATAAATATATATTTTTCTCGGTTTTCTTTTTAAATTAAAAACTAATATACTAATACATTAATAAATAATATTAAATAAGATAAAAAGCTATATAATGTATTTTATTCTCTTCTGGACATGACGATTTTGGCACCAAATTGGCGATTTTCAAAAAGGTTTAGGACGATCTAACAATTTATTTCTGGCAACCCTGGTGGGGAATTGTGCAGATGTGTGATTGAAAATATATATACATACTAGGGAGTCTAATCCCGGAAGCTTTTCTCCATCCCGGAAATCTCAATCCCGGGATTCCCGGATTAGTCCTGGATTGAAAACTTAAAGAAGTAAATACTTCTTCTGGATTCAAAACGTTTTTAATACAATTTTTTATTATTTATTATAAAAATTTATTATTTATTATAACTAAAAAATGTGAACTAATTAATTTATAAAGACACAAAAACAAAACAAAACACATTAAGGGTTTTCACAATTGCGTGAACTTTACCAAACTTTGCCTAGCGGTTTTTACAATATTTGTTGATTTACATGAAATCGCTAAAAACCAAAAGTGTGGTAATTTTAAGCAGCCCAATGATATTTTTAACGAACGTGGTTTTTAAAGTTGCATAAACAAGACTAGCAAATTTTATTAATTTAAAAAACAAAATATATAAAGAAATAAAATACAGAACAGCTTAAGGTGTTATTACATAAATTTTAAACATTTTTTTTTAGACACCGTTTTCATGTTTTTGTGTTTAAGGCAAATTAAGGTTGGAAAAGACTTTTCAAAATTCAATCCTTTGTTTTAATTATTTTTAAAGTAATACATGAAGCTGATCATCGCGTCTTATTTTTCATTAGAGAATGTTGTTCGGATATTATAACAAATATACCGCGCTGATGAGACATTTTTTTTAGACAGCGTTTTCATGTTTTTTTGTGTTTAAGGCAAATGAAGGTTGGAAAAGACTTTTCAAAATTCAATCTTTTGTTTTAATTATTTTTAAAGTAATACATCAAGCTTATCATCGCGTCTTATTTTTCATTAGAGAATGTTGTTCGGATACTATTACAAATATAACGCGCTGATGAGAAACACTGTTCTGAGTCTATGCTAGTTGGAGGAATAGTTGTACGATAATCGTAAGCAATTTATAAGTTTCGACCACGATTGCCGATTGCCACAAAACAAAATTGTTTTCTAAGTCAGAATATCTGACAATTTTGAAATACATAACTGACTTCCCGATAATGCAAATTCTTCTAAAACTTTGCAAAGTCTTTGCTCCAGTTATTCACACCCATCGTCCTAACAATATGTTTCAGCCTCAATAAAAGGTTTTTTTAATTCTATATTCATATCAACTTAACTTGAAATGTTGCCTTTACATGAATATTTGTAATATAAATTTTTTAAGTAACCTTTAACTGTGGAGGTGGTGTCAAATTTTACCACCTCTTTTCATATTTAAAATTCTTATATTTTAAATAATCTTTGTTTAAAAGAAGGCTGGTTAAACCAAGTGCCAGTTTTGTTAAATTAAAAAAAAAAAACAAATGGAAATTTGTATTTATTTTAAGCATAAATATTAAAACTTACAAAAAGAGAAAATATG
Organism: Dichetophora obliterata; assembly: GCA_963920525.1. NCBI lineage: Eukaryota > Metazoa > Arthropoda > Insecta > Diptera > Sciomyzidae > Dichetophora > Dichetophora obliterata. Next base: position 304,266,238 of record OY986435.1, on the reverse strand, counting down.
TAAAAAAAAAAACAAATTGAAATTTGTATTTATTTTAAGCAAAAATATTTAAACTTGTTTTTAAGCAAGAAATAATTTTAAAAGTCTTTTTATTCGAATTTTTTAGTAAAATTTAAATAAGGTTAAATTTACCACCACGTCACAGAATATGTCAAAAAAATTCATATGCAAAGTTAAAGGTTAAAAATCCCGGGATCCCATCCCGGAAAGAAAAGCCCGGAATTGAAAGGGGCTGTAATCATCGGGGATGCCGGGATTGACTTCCCTAATACATATATATATATATCTTTGCAGAATATATTCATATACGCGTGGGGTATTCTATAATTAGAGTCACAGAGGCTGACATTATTTGCAAATAAACGCAGTTCGAGTTCATCAAGCTGCAAATGCGGTGACATAGCAATTTGTGTTTATTAATAATTACAGCAATTTGAGGTTAGATCTAACTGAATAGGGAAAGTGAAGATTTGTTGATGCAGGGAGACTTTCACTGAAATGGAAGTAGGGATGCATTTTTTTACAATAAAGCTGAATAGCATCTTCTAAAAATATTCACAAAAATGTTGTTTTTAAATTGTTTGTTTTTTTTATTCTTAAAGCTATTCTTATAAAGCTATACGATTTTTAGTATTCGTATTCATACGAGTATATCGAATACTTTTCGAGTACTCATATAAAAAATGTCGCTTAATTGCAAACTCTATAAAACAACCTTACATAACAACATAACCATACCGAGATTTAATTTCTCTCACAAGTTTAAAAACTCCAAAATTGATTGATAACATTTTTTTTTATGTTTATTTTAAGATATTCACAGAAATTTAAGTAAATTTAGAAAACAAAATAAATAATAGAACTGCTTTGAGCAAAATAACATTTCAACACTTTCTTTAAAAGTGTAAATTAAAAATTATGACGACGATTTAACACTAGAATTTTAACCATACGAAAGCAGCGATCTGTACCGAAAATTTTTGAAATTTGCAAAAAAGCGGCAAAACTTGTTTTTAATTTTAAACTGATGTAAGTTTTCTAATAAATTTATATCCATTTTTTGTCTACCAAAGCATTTAAAATGATATTACGAACATTTTATTCTCTAAAATGCTGAACTCTAATGATATTTATATTTTTAAATAACATTTGTATGCAATTTTGCATATTCTACTTTCGCAAGTATAGATTTTAAAACGATACAAAATGAAATTATCTATAGTTAGAACTCGAATGCTATATATTTAGAGCCGGAAATTAAAATAAATTTATACTTACTGAACTAAATTCTTTACTTATAATAAATAATATTTTGTTTTTTTAAATTAAATAATATATTCGCGACACTACGAATCCTTTTTAATGAAAAAAATTAATAAATTATTAAAAACAAACTTTATTGATATAATATTATATGTATGTTACATTCGAATTGCTAGCATAAGCTATAAAATTCCTCGATATACATTGTATATCAAATATAATTTCAAAACTTGTCTTAAAACTAGAGAAGCCAAACCCGCATTCTTAAGCAAGCAACTTAAACTAATATTAATCCAGTTACCGTTACCATTTGACCATGGCTGACATACATTCATGACTGAATCAACTAATTGTCTAAATTTCTATGATAATTAAAAATTCCTCTAAATTTCTGCAAGGATCAAACGTGTGCATGAAAGCAATGAATAGACAGAAAGAAACAAACCGTTATGAAAAAAAAAAACATAAATAGTAGATATGTTTATAAATATAAGAGGCAAGATTCATGTACATATGTATGTAGAATAGCAAAAACTTTTAACTAACAGCCAAAAACCGGAGAAGCACATTAAAAAAACCAAATCGTAGCAACAAAAGAATGGAGTAACTAAAAAATACCGTTAGGAAAGCATAACATTTAATTTGCAACACAGACACCAGGTGGATTAAATTAAAAAGGAATATTTGTGTTGATTGCAGCACAGTCAGCAGTTATTTTGTGCATGTGGCTAATAATCCTGCAGGATATTAGAATGCAGTTACATGTGCGTGTAATTGTGAATGAGTGCAATAGTACTTAATTGTGGAGGTCAAGGTTGTGTGTGTGTGTGTGTGTGTGTGTGTGAGAGGGCTGGGAGTGTGTTTGTGTTTAATGTAGATTCTATGCAAATTATTAGAACAAGAAATTCAAATAAAACTAACAATAATATCATACTTTCACCAGAATCTTATTTTGCTTGTTAAAACTATTTAAATAATTTATCGAAACATACCTTAGGTTCTCAGCTTCAAATGGTTCACCTTCGATTTGGTGAACATTGTCTGTGTTGTCATCATCATACGACTCCTGTTTAGTACTGTTGGCGCGTAGTTGTTGGTCTGTTTCCACAGATCGATCGTAAGCGTCTAAAATGTCATTGTCATTGGATGCATCTAATAATCTGACATTCTTTTCATGACGCAGTGATGCAATTTTGCGCTCCTCCTCTTGTTTTAACTTTTCAACTTCGTCCTTTGACAGGAATGAGAAAACTTTTTCTATATCAAGGAAAAGAAAAAACGCATTTTTAACAAAAAAGCAAGCATTCAAAAGACGTAAACGTAGACAAAAACAATAAAAAATTTAGGATCTAGAGCAGGGGTGGCTAACACTAAGACCGCTGGACACTTGCGGGCCGCCGAGAGTCATGTTGCGGCCCGCGCGAAAATTTTAAATATATCGCATATTTTGAATTTTGGTATTATTCGTTCTAAGTTTTTATAAAAATTCCGAATTTTTGAAATTTTTAAAATTTTAGCTTTTTCAAATATCCTGCTATTCGACACTCACTCACAACTTCATTATTATACCCCCATGCGTATTGCGTAAGGCAGGGTCAGAAATAACAATTACAACAATTTATTTCGAATTCATATATTAATGTTATTCATGTTTATCCATGATCCATATTGTTGCCTAATGCCTACAATACCCATTACCCGTGAAAATTTCCTTAAGATTTGACTGTATTTCATTGTGAACCTTCAACTTTAAAATACTTTACATTCATCTACTGTGAAAGTGAGTCAACCGGTCAGGCGATTTTCAACAGATTTTCAACAACTTTGTTGAGTAAAAAATTACCTATAGTTTTGTTTCGACAAAGATCGCTGCATGCAAGATAAGCATCGTCATATCCAAATCCTTTCCAAGAAATTCATGAATTTTTGTAATATCAGCCGAGCCATTGAATTTAAGTAATCCTTCAATGATTGATCCCCAAATTTTCACGCATCAATCTTTTGTCTTGGGACGCAACCAGAGAATCCACTACTCTCTCCCGAAATACTTTGACTGATGTCTAAGCCGCTCTGCCTCGCGTTGAAGTTTTAGTTTCGAGATCAGTTCCCTTCAGGAAAACTTTGTCATTTCTATTGACCAGTGTTTTTGGCAAAGTGTGTTCAAAACCAGATAAAAGTTGTTCGTTCTTCAATTTTTCAAGAGCTGAAATTGCATCTTCTGGCGTGAAAATATCTAACAGATTTGGCTGCTTCTTTTAGTTATGGATTTATATTTTTCTTATTAAGGATTGCGCACGATGAAATAAGTGCAAGAATAAATTTAAATAACTTTTGTATTAGTTGACATATTTAAACGAAAAAACGGTTTATAAACGGAAATTTTATTTATGTTGACATATATTAAAAAAAAAATATTACACTTTAGTGGTTTTTTTAAAAAAAAAATTGATACCTTCCAATAAATTTTTAATAGAGTTCTCAGAGATTTTTTCACTTGATAGTCATTATTTTCTTGAAAATTTGTTAGTGTTTTTGGCAACCTGTTTTGTGTCCTTCATGATCTTTTTTACCAGAGCCCAATATCTTTGCAAAATTTGCTGTAATGGCATGAAGTCAAAACAGCACAAAAAAATAGAGACCTCATGCTGTCTAATGAATGGTAAAAGCCGTTTTTGTAAGCCCTCCTTGATATATAATTTGCTGTTAATCGTTCCATTTGTAACAAATGAACTGCTTCGTCTACCGCAGCTACAGATTACCTGCCACATCAAAAATTTTTTAGAAAACTTTGTCTTTTTCTGGGTCTTAAACTCTTCTTGGACATTTCCTCTGCGATCTGCAACATAAAACCGACACCTGAAAGCTGTGAAAAGTCACCAAGTACATACTTTTCATCGTCCATAACGCAGCAATCAAAATTCTTAATGAAATCATGGTAAAGTATTTTGGCTCGCTATTTTGCTTCGATGTTCTTTTTTGAGTTTCTTCCTTCATTTTTTTTAACTTTTCTGACAAAAGCCCCAAAGCATTGCACTTTCTCAGCTACTTTTCTACCGGATATATTGGGATTTTTCTTAAAAAGAGCTATTACCTTCTTGACATCATTTGGGTCATCTTTTTTTTTTTTGCCACTTCCTTGCTTCCTATCGACAGTCAGACGTTCGTCAAAGTTTTTAATAACACGTGAAATGGTATTCCGAGAAACACTTACTTTTCTAGCAATTGCTTTGAAAGTCCAATTTGGATTTTCGTTAAATATTCTAATAATATTTTCACGCACTTCTATTTCACGGCTATATTTAGCAAAGGCATCTGATTAAAAAAAAAATTAATGTTGAATTTGAAAAATGTTACAAGTAATAATGTGTGCACTAGTTTTATCGTTACATTTCTTATAATTTTCCATGACAAAACAATTCCTTTATCACGAATTAATGAACACGAAAGCAAGAGATGCACTTTGCAAAGTTTTGAAGAGAACATAAATAACAACTAGTGATGTGTAACTACCCAATAAACATTGAACCAGTTAACATGGTTATTTACTTGACGTCAAGTGGCGAACAATAGCATTATCCATTAAAACAGAACAACGTATTTGAATTGAATGTTTAACGTGAACAAATATTGGGGGTTGGAATTAATTTTAAAGGTTTTTTTTCGGTTTTTGAGCATTTATTTAGAAACAACGGTACAATGTATATTATTCAAAGTATTGTCCATCGTTAGCTACAACATTTTCCCATCTTTCTGGCAGCATATGGATTCCGCGCCGGAAGAACGATTCGTCTTTTGAGGCAATCCACGAATCGACCCATTTTTTGGTATCCTCGTAAGAAGTGAAGCGCTGCTCAGCCAAGCCATGCGTCATCGATCTGAACAGGTGGTAGTCGGAAGGGGCTATGTCTGGGCTATAAGGCGGGTGGGGTAGCACATCCCAATTCAGCGCCTCCAACGTTTCCTTGACGGTTCTTGCAACATGTGGTCGTGCGTTGTCATGTTGAAAAACCACTTTGTCGTGTCTTTTGGCATATTCCGGCCGTTTAACCCTTAATGCTCGGCTCAATTGCATCAATTGTTGTTGGTAGCGTTCCCCAGCGATGGTTTCGTTAGGTTTTAGCAGCTCATAGTACACGACACCCTTCTGATCCCACCAAATACACAGCATAAGCTTGGCGCCATGAATATTCGGCTTGGCGCTCGATGTTGATGCATGGCCGGGTGGTCCCCACGATTTTTTTCGCTTAGGATTATCCTAATGGATCCACTTTTTCATCGCCAGTGACAATACGATGCAAAAAACTCTTCCTTTTATGCCGTTGAAGCAGTTGTTCGCACATGCAAAATCGCCGTTCAACGTCTCTCGGCTTCAACTGGTACGGCACCCAATTTTCTTGCTTTTGAATCATTCCCATGGCCTTCAAGCGTTTGCCGACCGTTTATAAGTCGACTCCCAATGATTCTGACAATTCTTGAAGGGTTTGACACGGGTCTTCATCGAGCAAAGCCTCAATGATCAAAATCACCACTTTCAAACCGACGGAACCAGTACTCACAAGTAAAAATCGATGGAGCATAGTCCCCGTAAGCCTCAGTAAGCGTGCGTTTTGCTTCAACCGCTTTTTTCTTCAAATGGAAGCACAAAAGTAAACCTTCCCGCAAATTGCGTTTTGTTGGAACGAAAGTCGACATGTTCACAGAGAAAAAATATATGTTGTTTACACTTCAGTGGAATGACACATACTGAAAAATGAAGCTTAGACAATGTGCTTTGAAATGAATATAGTCACAGGTGTGCCCGATGCGATCTATTTATTGATAGTTACGCCATCTCTTAGAAAACCTTTAAAACTAATTCCAACCCCCAATATTTGTATTTTAAACACACCTATTTTAAATTCAGCGGTATAGATCGCAAGAACTATAACTACAAAAATTGGAAATTAGTACTGCATATTTGAAATTAGCATTGCAAAAAACCCTAGAACTACAGCTTATTTCAGGCTCTGGCGTAAGGGATATATGTACTAATTTTGTCACTCCATTTGTAACGCCTATAAGGAGGCATGATAGGTATAGAAAAGTATATATTCTTGATAAGCATCTGAGTAGATTTAGTTTTATGGCAAAATTGCATAACAAGCAAAAAAGGTTAAAAATCACGCATATCTCCCATACAAAATGACTACCTGAAAATGGTTAAATGTCTGCAATTCCACAAAACTTAATTTAATGACTTGACATTTTGCACATTTTCTTTTGTGTTGAAATACACACTTAGTTTGAAATTTAGCAAAATCTAATAAAAACTCTTAATACCTTACATTCAAAGTGACGTCAACAAAACAGCATTACTTTCATAAATTGCGCAAAAAATATTATATTTGACTGGATATTTCACACGTAATCTTTGATATGTAAAACGTATTCTGCATTTGAATTTTGGCAAAATTGGATGAAAACTAAGCCTAGTCTCCTCTATACGAAGTCACATCATCAAACTTATAAAACATGCATATCCACCATGACCTCAACTAGCATAGGTGTTAGACCATAGAAGAGAAGAAATGCAAAATAATTAAGATGTTTTCAGGACAGGAAGATTATAAATTATTTTCTGTGGAAATTAAAACAAAGCCACCAAGTCTATGTTTAATTTGCAACCAATCTGTTTCTGTTCAAAAGTTTAATATTAAAGAGCACTACGACAGTAAATACGCAAATAAATTGACAAATACAATAGGGCTATTCCCGATTACGGGCAAATAGCGTGGCATCGTGGCATCGTGGCATTTGCAAAATATGATGGCAAATATTTTCAACACAACAACAAAATGTACAGATTTGCATTTGCCCGACAGTGTCAAATTTGCAACACTAAAATCTCATTGCATACAGTCGAGAGCATGGGCAATACTTATTTGCCAATCAATCAGCTGTCATATTTTAACCAAACGCCGCTAATAAAACAAAATTAACAGACTATGGATATGGAACTCATTTTGATAAATAATGCACTTTGATAAATAATAATGAAAAACACCACAAATACTGTTCGTGTTGTTTTTTTTTTCCTCCAAAACAGCTGTAAGTTTTGTTTGCAACAGTGTTCTAAAAAGTGTGCTCACAGTTGAGGGCAAATATTTGGTAGGGCATACATTTGCAAAGCTATTTGCCCGCAACTGGGAATAGCCCGAATGGCAAATTCGACAAGATCAAGAAAGTTAATTCTTTTAAAAAAGTCAGAAGGTGTTAAGAGTCAACATATTATGTTAAAGCTAGTTATGCAGTAGTCATGATACTAGCAAAAAAAAACCAGCCATATTCAGGTAGTGAAATGGTTAAGAAAATGTACGGAGATAGCCGAACAGAGCCTTTCGTATACTCGCGCGTTGGTCTGTCAGACCGACGACTTACCTTTGCCTTTCTATAAAACGTTTGTTTGGTATGTTTTCACACAATCTCATCAAACAGTAAACTTCATACTAAGATGAAGTTTTACTAAAAGCATACTAAAATGGTCTGAGCACTTTTTGTCGCACAGACCGTGCGCGTGAATATGTGTACACTAGGGAAGGCAATCCAGGGATCCCGGACGATTTCAGCCCCTTTAAATCCCGGTATTTTCTTCTCAGGATCTCGGGATTTTTAAATACAAAAAAAATGTATATTACAAATATGCAAACATTTCAATTTAAGTTGATATGAATATCGTATTAGAATAACTTTTTATTGAAGTTAAAAAAGGTTGTTAGGACGATGAATCACTGGAGCAAAGACTTTTTAAAGTTTAAGAAGAATTTGCAACATCGGGTATCAGCAATGTATTTAAAAATTGTCAGATATTCTGACTTAGCAAATAATGAGCACCCTTTAAAATAAAATTTGTGGTTGATAACCTCCCACTATAGCTTTTTTTACTATGCAAATAAATTAACTATCCCATTTGATATATTTTATTAATAAATGGCATGAAAAAGTTTAACTTGCATTTTTAACTCCTTCCATTTTTGCAATTAGAAAATAACTGGCAACCATTCAGATGTTTATGGTACTTTAAAAACCACGTTTTAAGAGCAACGTTCGTTAAACATATAATTGAGCTACTTAAAATTACCATTCTTTTGGTTTTTAGAGATTTCATGTAAAAAAAAGCCGCTGGGTAAAGTGTGGAATCACTACCACGCGGTTTTTTTACTACACGGAAAAAAAACCCAATTGTGAATACCCTTAATGTGTTTGGTTTTGTTGCTTCATAAATGAATTAATTTACATTTTTTTTAGTTTGAAGTAATAAAAAATAAAAAATAAAAAACGTTTTGAATTATTGACTTCTTAAAGTTTTCAATCCCGAACTAATCCCGATATTGAGATTTACAATCCCGAAAATTTCGGGATCGAGAAAAGCTTCCTGGATTGGACTTCCTAGTGTACACTAATTGGCTCGAGTATACGCAGGTTGAAAGAAGCAAAAGTGGAAAGAAATGTCTTGAATTCCATTCATTCCACTTTCATACCCAGAAAGCATTCTTTTAGCATACATTTGTATGCCATTGGGAGGAGTGCTTTTAAGAGTCTTCTCTAGAAATGCATCTGGAAATTTTTTAATAGAAGATTTTTTTGAGCTCTTCAATAAAAGGATTCTAGTAAGTGGTATCCAGGAGAACTTTAAGAAGGCATTCCATGGAATGAAATGGTTTTTGTGATTAGGGGGAATTAGGTTTAAAGAAATCCCTCAAAAAATTCCTTTTCCCGATTTTTTCGCGATTATGGAGTTGGAAATGAGAAGTGTTTGGGTTTTGTTGGGGGTTTAAAAAATACCACGTCAAATATCCCTTATAATGATTTTCACGGCATTTTGGTGTTGGAAGTAAACTTAAATTATAATTATATGTATATATTTTATTTTTTCTTTAATTAAATTTAAATGCTATTTGAATGTCTTCTAGAAGAAGTTTATTAGAATAGGCTTTCAGGAGGCAAGCACTTGTTGATAAGGCTAAGAAGAAGCACAATTGGATCTATAGCATGTCTTCTGGCAGCAGTGTCTCTAAGAATGCATAACACATTTGTATCAAAAATATTGCTGGGTGGTTACTGTGGTTGAAAAGTGGAAACAACTACCAATATGTATGAGCATTTTTGATGAATTTTCGTTTTATGTTGTGTAAGAATACTCTAATTTCTTTCAGAGTAACTTTCAGTAACTTTCAGACTCATTGCAGACAAACGAGGAAAAAGATTGCAATCTGATTTTTTTTTATTTACTAAGAGCATTATTGCAAAACATTTCTGCATATTTGAAAATTATTGTTTGTTTTAATTTTTATAATAAATTCTTAATGCAAGTCTGCACATCGCAGCACTTCTATTTCATAAATGGAATAGTTTTATTGGTCTTTAACTTAAATGTTTGAAATAATAAAAGTCAGCACATATGAGCTCTTTTCACAGCATGATCAATTCTGTAGAAGCATTTTGATGGGTAAACAAAAAATAGCCAACCATAGTTCATTGGTTCAATTCCACAAAAATTGATTACAATGCCTCCAAACTTTACAACTAACTTTAACTCTTCTATGATTTGGAAAAATAAAATGGAAACCCTGCCTACATCCCATATAAATTGATGTCATCAGAATAGCAACTACTACATACATAAGTTTTACAAAAATTTATTTATTGATTTGTATTTCATTTATAAGTTCAGATAATTAAAGCGTACTCAAGAGTTCGAAATATGACAAGCCCATTAAAGATGACGTCATCAAAATAATAACATAGATTCACAGAATAATAACATATTATAACGTATTATAGATTCGGTCCAGTCAGAGAAAATTGATAAATATGATTAGTTCTTTATTTGATTAATTATAAACATTATTTTCCACCAGGAAAATGAGAATTAGTTCTTTAAAAAATCAGAAATTGAATGGATTCTTGTGCTTGCATTTTAGAATGTCTTTCAAAGAAAATATAAATTTAAAGCAAAACCTGTGAATTAGATTCAATAAACAAAAAATGTACTGATTCGTTTTTATTGCGATAATAAATTAAATTTTGTTAGATTCCTTGCTTGCTTTTATGATAAGTGAAAAACGAATTGATTCTGAAACAAATTCTGCTATAAGCGAAAAAATAATCAATCTGTTATGATTTGTAATTCTGTTTGTTGTAATTGTTTTTGTTTTTTTTTTAGATATTTTTGAAAAACGATTGTACTGTTGTTTTCCTTTCACGTGTTTCTTAAAAATTTTACTTTCTGTCGGATTTGTCAGCGTTAAAGGTAAAAACTGCTTCAGAAGCCTCGAAAATTTTAATAATGCATTGTTCTCTTGCACTTTACTTACTTAAATCATTTTTTTATGTTTTTTTTTTAAATGCATAGTGCCTTTGCAAGGAAGAATACAACCAGGTACAGTTCCAAGAAAATATAAAGGAAGCTACACGCAAAGCAAAATCTAAATACTATAACGATACATTTGAAGCAAAACGGAAGGAACAGCCTGTATCACAGTCATAAATATTTTAGCACTAAATGTGGTATTATTATAATTGTTTGCTCGTCTATATATACATAATTTATTCTTTCTAATTGTTTATCATAGTATCATTTTTTATTAATTATTTAAAAAATTGGAGATTTTTCAATTCTGCCACACAAAACTATCTATTATGGAATTAATTGATGTGTATCTTATCCAAAAGGGCTTCTTAGCAATTCACACTTTTCTCATTTTCGAAAAATGCACACTTTTTTCATTTAACCCATTTTCAGCTACTGGTGGATTTTTGCATCAGTAACTTTAGAATTTTCTCCAGGTGAGCGCGAAAGTGATATTACCTTGCACTGTGAGGGATTTTCTTAGAATGGACCTTTGACAATATACATTATTTTTGGCTTGAGTCGATTCGGTCGTTTACTTGGATTTTACGCTCACGGCGAACAATGGGATATTTTATGGGCTAGTATAGCTATAATTAAAAAAAAAAATTGTTTGAGGTACCAACTATTTTTTGATACCAGTTTTAAGATAATAAAATTCTGCGTCACTAACAACAAACACTATTCACCTGACATTACTGGTTGAAAAGTTATCCCGGTTAAAAATCAACATTTTTTGCTTTCATTCGCGCTCAGTGAAATTTTGGAAATTTTTAAGTTTTTTAAAATATAATTTTACTAAAAAAAAAAGATATTTGTGGAAAGTTTTTTTAATGGAACCTTCAACTTCGGGTAATTTTGGTTCTTACTGCATACAAATTTTTTTGAGTAAATGTTTAAAAAAAATTTTTTTTGTTGATTAAAATGTGTATTAAAAATTTAAGTGTTTTTTTATTCAAGTGGTGTTAAAGTGTTTGCTTTTGTGCACCATTGTCATCTAATTGTGATTTTCTTTAAATATGGACTGTCCATAATAAGTGTTTAAAATTTGGTTGTGCCATGTTTGCATCTTCGGAATTTATTAAGCTTTTTGTAAGAGAACTCCAGTCGCTATAATCAAAATAAGCAAGTGCAGGCACCCACCCACAATGCAATGTTTTTTTCTTTCTGTTTGTTTTGTTATTCTTCTTAAGCTGTCGATGTTGGTGTGCAGTATAGGCTGTACAACTGACTTAAAAAATTAATTATTTTTGTAATGTATTCACTGTTTAAGTGAAACCCATGTAATATTACTACTTTTGAATATTCTATCGTAATTGATATTGATCTATTCTCTTACGATATGAAATACATATTCTTTTTAATATTAAAAAAATAAAAAACGAATAAACTTACAAAAAAAAAATATTTTTAATGTAGCGTGTATTATATGTCATTAATGTGAAACCGTTGGAACCTTGCCGAAAAAACACTGTTGCATATGTTTGTGTTTTATTTGACAATAGTTTGTTTTGACGTATACTAGTGAAGTATAATTGTGTTAAATGGGTATTCGGGTGTTTGAGTGCAGTTCGATTTACATAAACATAAAATTCACTGTGTTTTTTAATAACTGCTTTAAACACATTGTTTATATCTCGTCAAATCTTATTTGATATAATGAAAAGATCTGGGCATTCCCAATTTAGCGATAAATTTAAATATTTGAGAGACGAAATGATGCGTTGAATTCGTCCTGCGGAGGGATATATGCATGATTTTAATGAAATAATTCATCAGTTTATTTCCGCATTTAAGATGCTGTGGACAAGGGCACATAGAACTGAAGAAAGATTTTTTTAATTCAAATCGCGATTTGTTGGCTTCATCAATAGCATTCTCCATTTCTAAATCTAAGAAACGCGGGCGAAAGGAAGCAAGGAATTTGAAGATTCTTGCGAGAGAACTAAAAGAGCGAAATGTAAAGAGTTAAGAGATTTAACTCCATTATCAGCTTTAACGTATGCTACAAAAATGAGTTTGCGTACTGAAGGTCACATTGAAGCATTAAAACTGTTACATGAATTGACAACTTCGCCTGAAAGGGCAATTAAATATAAGAAATCGTATGAAAAATTTAAAAATCCTACTAAAATTAGTAAAGAAGATGCTCTAGCTGTGCTTGTGGAAGCAAAATTATCCCGCCATCAACACAACATTATTAGAAGAGCTGCACCCGAAAAGTTTCCCAGCTATAGCGTTGTGCAGAGCGCAAAAAAAGATTGTTATCCTTCCCGAGAATTTATAACAATTTCTGAAACTTTTTGCGAAGTAAACTTGCAAAATTTGCTAAATTTAACAATCCAGCGTTTGCTTATATTGCAGAAGCAAGTTATATGTAGATATTTTTTAGGATAATGAATTATCTAATTTTTGTTTATTTTCAAAGTGGGGTTTCGACGGAAGTTCGGGCAACAGCATCTACAAGCAAGCTTTTCACGGTCTGGATGCAAATGACTCATCGATACTTATAACCTCTATGGTACCAATTAAATTAGTTTGTGGATCTAAAGTTATTTGGCAATATCCCCTGCCTTTTTCAACAAGATTTTGTCGCCTAGTTCGCATGGAGTTTATTAAAGAAACAGCAGATGTGTCAATAAAAGAAAAAAATAGAGTAGCAGCACAAATAAGTGGCTTCAGCAAATCTGCTGCACAATGTGGAGAGAGATTAATCAAGGTAAGCCACAACCTTATGTTAACCATGGTAGACGGTAAGGTATGCAACGCACTCACTGAAACAACATCTACACAGAGGTGCTTTTTATGTGAAGGTACTATGAAAGAATTCAATTCAATTGATTTAATGATTCAAAAAAATGTAAAAGTCGAAAACCTTCAATTTGGTTTATCAACACTACATGGTTGGATACGATATTTGTGTGCTTATTTCATTTGGCTGACAAGCTACCAGTCAAAAAATGGCTGATAAGAAAGGAAGCAGAGAAGCAGGTTGTATCAGCAAATAGGTCGAAAATTCGAAAATAATTTAGATTAAACTTTGTTGAGTTATTGATAAACCAAAGCCAGGGTTTTGAAGTTCGAATAACGGCAATACTGCTCGACGTTTTTTTGAAAATGCACAAATAACAGCATCTATAACCCAGATTGATGTAGAGCTTATTAAGAGAATGCATATTATTTTAATCGTAATTTCATGCGGACACGAAGAAAACATCGAAAAATTTCGAGACTATGCGCTTGATACAGCAAGATATTTTGTACAAAAATACTCATAGTATATATGCCAAATAATTCATGGCCCTGAAATCATAAAATATGCTTTATTGCCGATTGGTCAACTTTCTGAAGAGGAGCAAGAAGCAAGAAATAAGGACTTCAAATTTTTCAGAGAGCATTTTTTGAGAGAAACTGCCGCAAAAAAAGTTGCGAAAGTTGCCACAAATGGCTGTTAATTTGCTTGTACCATCAACAAATGAAGACAACGCTGAAATACGGAAAAATCCGATGAAGACAATGATGAAAATATAGGTGAAAGTAGTGATATCGATTTTTTTGACACAAATGAGAAAGACATAACAACGTTAGTGAAAAAAACTTACAAAACTTACAAAAAAACAAAGAAAAGAAAATTTACCATATTTGTAGGTCTGAAAAATTTATTTTTAATTACAAAAAAAAAATCCACTAAAGGATACCAAATAATTGCTGTTTTTTCTTATTTGGACAGATTGTAACTAAAAAAATGTCAAAAATTTCCTCCGTTTTCTAATTGAATTGATACCATCTTTCATGGGTCAATACCCCACTGTGCGGCTCGTCCCAATATTTGGGGTTTTTTTTTTAATTTTTGAAAATTCCGAAAAAATATTTCAAATCTCAATATCGAAAATTGCTTTTCAATAGTAACTAAATTAAGTTTTAAATTTAATGTTAAAAAAAATTTAGAGCCCCTTTGCTATTTTAAACTGGGCAGGTATGGCTGTGAAGGTATGTGATGCAGCTAATGGTGCAAAAATGCATCAGGCCGCCCAGCCCTTACCTGTGGAGGTAAAAATTTTAAATTTTGCCAGATAAAGTTTAGGGCCATATATAGACTTAAAACGCAATGATTCAAATGGAAGGGCGAAAAGAATGTACTTCTTTTTGTAGGACATCACTGCATTAAAAATAATCAATTCTAGAATCAATAATTGGAAAAGAGAATTGATTTTTTTTTTCACACAAAATTGATTCTTCCTTCCCGGTGGGTAACTGTGTGTTTTTTTATTATCAAATAAAAATATACACGTAAAATATGCCTGTTAAAAAGGTTGACCACCCCTGATCCACAGCTTAAGCAGAAAAGGGTTGGGTTGGGTAAGAAAAGAATCAGAGAGCTCAAGAAGCGAGTAGAAATGAGCATTATAGCAAAAACTTTCAAAGAAAATTTAGAGCGCACAGAATTAAATTTAAAAAATGTTACAAAATTGCAAACGACAGTCAGTGACTGACGAACAAACAGCAGAGATTTCCGACAGACAGTTAAAGGGATTTTTATTAGTACATTCTTTTTTTTATAACTTTGACCAGAACACAGCCATTTTGCTCTACTCTATGCACTTTCGTTATACCAACAACTTCAACAACGCTACATCAGATTAAGTATCAACAAGTCAAGCATTCAAGGACCAACTATCTTCGAAAAAAAAACAAAAACTATGCTTTGTGGTTCTTGAAATGCCGTTGCAACTCTCTTTGTGGTTATATCTTAAGATGCAAATAAAATTAAAATATAGTGCATTTTTGAAAGCTACGCTTTAATTACACTAACGATGATGATGGCAAAGACGCACAGGCTGCGCTCTGCCACACCCGCCATGCACACAATCACCACCCAACCCATCCATCCATCCACCACGGTACGTACATACATCAAGCCAGTCAACCAACCAGCTAGCCCAAAAGGCAAAGACGTTGCTGCCGGAAGCAGATAAAAACTCAGTCACGAGTTTATTTTATATTAACCAAAGCAGACGAAGATGAAGTAGTGGAAGAAGAAACTGGCTTAAAGTTTTGTGAAGCAGCAGGAAGCAACAAAGAAATTTCAAAAGTGATTTAAATTGGAATCTGTGAAAATTCAGTTTTAAGTTTTTCAAAGCTTTTAACTTGTGTATGTAATGCAATGTAATCGTCGCTGTGGGTAAGTAATTGTGGACCATTTTGTGAAAGTGATGGTGGTGGTGGTTGACGAAACGTAGAATTAAGTGATTGTGACAATAATTATGTTGGAGATTTTGTTTTGGTAATGAAAAAGCATTATTAAAAGCTGACTCTGTACATTGAATTTTTAGCCTTAAGTTTTGAAACAAATTTTTTCATATACTTACTTTTTTATTTCTTCACGCCTATTGCGTAGAGGGCATATTAACTTTATCACTTCGTTTGTAACGCTTATGAGAAGGCGTGGCAGGTATTGAAGAGTATATTTAATATATTCTTGATAAGCATCACCCACCCATAAGCGAAAGAACCACGGTAGCCCAGTTTCAATCCCAGTTCAGAAAGAATGTATTTTCCAATCGAATTAAAATTATTAAAATATTTGACCAAATTTCTATTCCGTTTCGGAGTCGGCATAAAACTCGTACGTTCAGAAAATTAATGTATAGGCGTAAGGTTGCGGGAAATTAATATTATTTGGGGTAATCGGAAGAAAGTTGCTACAACTGAAATTTGCTCAATATAACTGGAATGATAAAAACACAATTGATTTCTAATGACTGCAAATGATCGATTCTTTGTAGTTCCCTCATTTCCTAATTTTTGTTCAGTTGAAATGAAAATATGACATGTTAGATGCTTTAACTGCGCCATTTTATATATTTCAACTCCTCTCAACAATCGATCTTGCAACTGAAAATTTGTCAAGCCATCCGACTTGTCGAGTGAATCAGACATGCTTACACAAACACGAAGTGAAGTAAGCCGACCTTAATCGCAAGACGCTTGTATTTCATTTCTTATAGTTGTTGCCACCAGTTCAATGCATTTTAAGACAAAACATCAGACTTTCAAAATGCGAATATATTTCAAACAATAGCATAAACATTTTTAAATCTATGAATATTAAAAATCAATTTAAGTTTTGTGACTTTGTGGTGACCTTAATGATAATGAATGAAAAAAAATACAATTTAAACTTTTCTGAAGAAAACAAGATTACTAAAGCATCAATCGTGAATATCAAAGGTTTAATAATAAAAGCAAAAATTGTTATTTGCGTTGATTTATATATATTGTAAATTCTGGCGTCCAATATTTAATTTGTTATCAATTACTGGAGACATCATTTTTTGATACACATTTTTTTGCTTATCGCATTATAAAAGTTGAAACATTTTAAGATCTTAATGTGGAAACCATTAACTTTTTTCGCACTTCAAATATTTTCTTATGTTTTAATGGTAATGAATTTGTTGTTTGAGATTATTAACTTTTTTCTATATGCCTGAGGCACTATATGAAAACATGTGAGAATATTAAACTGGGTTATAATTTATTTTCTTGTGTGTATTGCTGACTTCACAAACGCATTTATCATTGCATTAGTGTGTTTTATTTTGAATTGTTTCGAAGATTATTAACCAAAACTATAGTTTCGGTTCCAAAAGCTTCTAATCAATTCAAAGTAAACACACTGGTGCAATGATAAATACGTTTATGAAGTCATCCTATATACTGAACTTTTATATTTTATGTAATGATCTCTTATGTTTTTGTAATTATATTTTTTGTGATTATTTATTATATTTTATGTAACAAAAGAAACATTCAGTTTTATCTTGTGTACATTTTTTCTAGAAAAACGAAAAGAGATACAACTCAAAAAATTTGCTTTTCCGGTAGGAGCAAAAACAATTTTTTTTCTTTAAGGGACTCCACACAGAGTAACAAAACTATTTTTTTTATCTAAGACTAGGAATATGTGTACAAAATTAAGACAGCCGATGAAGATGATCACTTCAAATTGCTTTACAGGAAAAAGGAAAAATTTGGAGATTGTGAGTAATGTCTCTTTTGAAGAGGGTATGCAATATTGTCGATTGTTGCGACCTACAAAATGACCTACAGTAAGTAATCGTGTGTAGGTAGAAACGATCATCGGCTCCATTCATTGAACCGAATCAAAATTATTGACAAGTTCATTCATACAAAGTGAAAGTTAAAACGAATAACAGCTCCTTTCATACAATCAAATTTAGGTTAAAATAAATAACTTCCACGTTCACACACTTAAGTTTAGGTTAAAACGATTAAAAAGCTCGTTCATTCCACTGAATGGTGGTTGAAAGGATTAAGGGGTTCGTTCATAGAGCTATAAGCGCAGTGCTTACAACGGAGTGCTACAATCAAGGCTATTAAAAACCAGGTAAGTGATGTGATCACTGTTTCAAAAGTTATCAGCAATCGACTAAGCCGGTAGGGCACTAATTTGGTTGCGATTTAATTTTCTGTGTGGGTCCAGTTCTCGATCATTTGTGTCCAAACATTTAATCATTAATTAAGCTATTGTAATATACGATGTTTGTAATAGGATGTTGGGATGTAAGGATCACCACCTAATAAGATTATATGGTATTCTAAGACTTATCGCCCTAATGCCAACTTCGACAGACTGCAGATATGCAGATCTGCCGCTCTTTTTTAGAAAAATTGAAAAACTAGCAAAAATCCAAACCTCTAAACTGTTTGTTATTTTAGTTTTTAAAGATAGCAGAACACGACCAAAGCTAGAACGGTACTAAACTGTAAACAAGCCCTAAACAGTATCTGTAATACCCAAAGCGTCAATCTCGCCTGGGTTCCCGGACATAGCAATATTGCTGGCGAGAAGTGGAGTAACAGCAGTAACCAGTAACTGGGCTTCCGGTAGTGACTGCACCATATCTCGAAGACTCTGGCCAAAACTAAATGATAACAGAACTAAAAGCCTTCTGCTTTTAGCCAAGCGTAAAATCCCGATACTTGCCGGAGTTCTAATCGTAAACTGGCTCATTTTGGTAATGGGCAATAGAATAAGCACACCCAAAAAATATTTAGGGTAAAATTACGAATAAAATCTTTGTAGAAATACGAACAGAGGCTATTCGTAGAATGTACAAATGTTTTGTACATAGTACAAACGTTTGTAGTGTTGGCAGCATGAAAAAAAATTTTTGAATTCGTAACTTTGTACATTCTACAAACGCTAGATTGTATAAATCTATAATGTATAAATTTGTGAACTGAACGAACATTGTTTGATAATATACAAAGCGGTGGCAGCAGCGTTCATATATTTGTTCGTATCTTTCTATATGAAGCGAATGCGTTTGTAAAATATACAAATATTTCTTTGTACAATGTACAAACGGTCATTTGTATTATTCACAAAGTCGTTCGCAGGCTGAAAAGAACAAACAACTTTGTAGAATATAATAATTGTTTTGTACATAGTACGAAGCTTTTTTTTGGGTGCATAATAGCACCAGACTTCTGTCGAACTAGAAGGATTCGGAAGAAATAGAAACAATTAACTATTCACCTTCTTGAGGAGTTTACTAAAAGTGCAGAATGATTTCGTAAAGTGCAAAATGGTAAAAAGGAATTTTTAATGGATCTGAAAGGCTCTCCGAAGGTGAAAGCATTAATACTACTGCACGACCCTTCGACCTAACCTATAAAAGTGAAATCCTAAAATTTATATAAGCAAAATAACTCACCTGATTTCTGGGTAGGCTTATGTTGGTCCTCCATCGCTGATTCAAAGAAGCGCAACTTATCGGACACAGATTTCGGCACTTTGGTGGGCGTTAATTCAGGCTGCATCTACAAAAGTTAGCAAAAACGAAAATATTTTAAAGAAATTATTAAAAAAATATTAAAAAAAATATTAAAATGCATTAAAATGAAAATACAAAACGAAATAGGATTATTTTAAAAAAGCATGTAAGCAACTGTACTGGAGGGAAGAGCGAAAATTAAAGCGAAATCGGACAAATTAAAAGCAAACGTTGTAAAACCATAAAGAAAATTAATTGCGCTATACAATGAGCACAATCAGACACAAAAAAAAACACAAGAAAAATCGGACCATTGCTGCAGGACACACAAAAAGATAAAGTACAACCAGTACAGTACGTTCGATGGAGGTGGAGGAGTTGGTAGCAACAGCAAATTGCGTGGCGTATCAGAGACAAATACAAGCTGTTCTTTGCTTGCTGTTACTTTCAATGTAGCTACAACAATAAATCATTTATCACCGAAGTCATCTCCACTGTTGTTTTAATGGATTCAAAACGCTTTATGCATTATCCTTACCTTACATGCAGAGAAAAGAGAAAAAGATGTTTGGTAAAATGTTAGTGAATGAGAGAGAGAGAGAGAGAGGGGAGAAAAATGCATGTAGTTGTTAGAGCTGCGCAAAAATGATTAAATGAAAAGCGGACACAACTTCAAGTTGCTTGAAGCAACACCTACACCTGAAGAACACCAACAACAACAACACAAAAGCAGCTACATTTATAAAGCATGCAGTGTATCGAAGTGGTTCTGCATCCTTAAGCTTAGCATTGCATCATTGTTGCTGACAACGAACGATACACAGGGCAACAAACACACGCGTGCACTCTCACAAACACACTCACACATCTAACCACAACTAACGAACCAACCGATAAATAATGAAAACCTTTCCAGGATCACTTCGTACAGCTCGCTCGCTCGTATCAATTTTTTTTTAGAATGGATTTTCAATTAAAATCAATGCTCCTTGCTAAAAACACCAGATTTAATGAAAATTTATTATCCTGGAATCCTGAGTGTCGGTTGCTTGGATGGACTCACCTGGCTGCCTGTCAGACTGAGTGCTAGTGGAAATATTGTTGAAAACTACAAAGAACTGTTAAGCTGGAAACTCACGTTAATTATATTCGAAATAAATAAGACACTAGGGAGGAACCCCTCTATACTACTTTATAAGAGTTCTTTTGGGTATGTGAAGAATTGATAGGGTAGGGTTGAGATAATTGTTGCCTAATTATATTTAAGTGAGGCGATCTGAATAAAAGTTTTGCTGTCTGATGACAAAACTACGATTTAATATTATCGACTTGGTCACAAAAGTGTTTAATTTGGCAATTTGTAATACCCAACTACCCAAATAACACACAAACTTTTACTAGGTTAAGAAATTTTAAAACTTGACAGTTAGAATCTTCGATCCGACTTCTATTGAGCTTGCGATAGGAGTTTAGCGAAACCAAAAAGACCGCAACCGAGTCTTAACGCAATCATAACTGATATAAAAAGGCTTCGTAAAAAAAAACTCCAAGGAACTCTCTGACCCGTAGTACACAGTAAAATCCATTTTTTCGAGCCTGGTCAGATCCATTCTTGAATACTCCTGCGTTATTTGGAGCCTGACTTTTGCTGTGGATGTTAACAGAGTCGAAAGAGTTCAAAGAAGGTTTTCTAGATTCGCTTTGCGTAATATTTGTACTTATCAAGACATAAACTACTTGGACTTCAATCGTTAGAGCAAAGAAGAAAAAGCTTTTCTATACTATTTAACAACAACATTTTGGATGGTAAAATCTAAAGTCCCGAACTGTTAGAACTTATCCTTTTGTTTTCACCAACAAGAGGCTTTAAGGAAAAGGCCGCTTTTTTATATTATTTTTCTCATAAAACCGATTTTAGCAAGAATTAGGTTATTTCCAAATGCTTACATTTTTGTAATTCTGTTGCTAGTCATGTGGATTTCTGTTTAAATAGCGAAACATTTAAGAATTTATTGCTTGAATTGCTACCATATGTTTAAGATTAAGTTAGACTAGGAACTATATTTGTGAGCACAAGACCCAGTAGATGAAATGAAGTAAATAAATAAATCAATAATAGGTGTTTTCAGTTTATTCCGAAATTAAATTCAGAAGCTTTGTACAGGTTTGATTTGAAGCTTTCTGTAAACTTCGAAAGAACTCATTTGGAAAATTATGGAAGCCAAACTTTCAAACTTTGCTTTTTAGAGGAGCTGGGGGCTAGTTGTAACAAAACATAAAAAAACTTAAATATCCTTACATACAAAGGTTTATAATTTAAATACATTAGTAAAGAGATTTTTAAAAAATGTTTGTTTTAAAAAAGTTCAGCACCAAAAATGTGGAAAGTTTTAATAGACGTGGGACATTAGAGTGATTTTTAAATAAATTTTAGTTGACAAAAATGCAATTTTATTCATGAAAAAAATCAGTAACATTCTTTAAGGCCTCCGATTTTAAAATAGGTATGCCATAGTTTCTCAACTAATTTTTCTTGAAAATGAGGTACGAATCATGAAATCTGGGCTCTCATCACGTAACTTTTAAAACGACTATCGTTTGAACGATGCTATCCGACGATATCGTTCTTAGTTTGCTTCATATAAGTCCATCGCTATCGTCTCGTCTATCGTTGTCTTTTCTACAGTTTGAAAGGCTCTGCAAAACATATATTCAGTGCCAAAAGTGATATTTACTTTTGTGTAGAATTTGTTTTTGGATTTGTTTGCTTCAAAAGTGAAAATTTAAGGTAAAATGTAAGAATATTTAATAAGTTATTTTGAGGATAATGTTTTGAAAATATATTATTCGGCAGCGACACCTAAGTAAATGGAAATATTGCTACACTTTATTGATGAACAAGCGCCCAAAACATTTTAAAATTATTTTTATTACATGAAAAGTTAATGATGGCATATTTTCATTACAATATATTTTTTTGATAATTCTAAAAATATATAATTTTTTTAGAATTATATATAAGCTTAATGCCAAAAAAGTTCATGAAGCAACAGGTTGCAACAACAATAAGTTCTTTGCAGAACAAACCACCAAGCAGACTAGACAGCTGTTTCGTTGATAGCTACATCAACTCATCAGTAGTCTTCTGTGGCTTCTGCAGTACCATCCACTTTGATAAGCTTATACTAACACCTTCTGTTAAATTAAAACAGAATTATGTGCTGTATGTCGCCTTTCAAAGCAATGTTTTTCTACTACTTTGCAAAAGCAAAGGTTCAAAAAAGCGACTGCATTGATTCTGCAAAGACTTGTTTGTTGTGCTCTTTGTTTACTTCTTTATCACGAATCAATCTAGGCTCCAACAGTTCGTTGGTATAAACCATAGAAGGCGTGAAGAAGGTTTTTTTGAAAAAAGTTGTTTTATGTGTAGACATAATAACATACTTGTTTTCGTAGGTCGGGCTCGCACCAGTGTTTACATGAAAAGTTAATGATGGCATATTTTCATTACAATATATTTTTTTGATAATTCTAAAAAAATATAATTTTTTTAGAATTATATATAAGCTTAATGCCAAAAAAGTTCATGAAGCAACAGGTTGCAACAACAATAAGTTCTTTGCAGAACAAACCACCAAGCAGACTAGACATTATTTTTATTATTTCCAACCAGAAAAATACTCAAACGATACCAAATTAGCTATCGCGCCAAGCAATCGTTTCGACGATACCATTTGACAGTTGTTTGCCATACATGAAGCAAGCAAAACGATATCGTTTAGACGATGGATAAAATTAAAGGTTACGTGATGTTAAAGTATCGTTGAATTGATATTGTCAAACGATTCTCGTCATACGTGATGAGAGCCCTGGACAAAAACTAATAGGGTGTGATTTCTGCTTTTAGTTTTTTACTTTTTGTCTTAAGAAAAATATTAAAAATTTGAAAGTATTTTAATAAAAAATAGTGAACAAACTTTGTAAAACTATGCCTTATATAGACTCAAAATGGTGCGATTATGTTGAAAGCGTGGCCATTTTGAGATTTTTTGCTAGAAGTGAAACTTGCTAGAAAAGTTGTGTTTAGGTATTGAAACCACAAAACAAATTCGCAAAATGTTAACATTTCAAAAATATTTCGACTGATAGTTTGATAAATTTTTCAAAAAATTATAAAAAACAAACATTCGGATACAAAGATGATAGCAGTTCAAACTTGATCTTTTTTTAATCTTTAAAGTGCTTTTTGTGGCCTATTGAACTCAAAAAAATATTTGTCACTTAAAATGGCTTGAATAAAAAAAATTTTTGATATTTGTGCGAAAAAAACTTTAGAATTCTTGATTTGCCTAGATATCAGTCCCTGGATAAGGATAAAAAATAATGAAAACAAAATCAGTATTTTTAAATGTTTCATTATTTTATTTTCTTATTATTATTATTATTATTATTAATTTTTATTATTTATAATTAAAATTATAATTAACATTAGCACTAGCTGCCAGGGCTATCGTCTTAAGGGCAGGTGCTTACCTACAGGTACAAAAACACTGGTGATGTTTTTGATTTTTTTTTTTTCATAGAAGGAACTAAATGAACACCTTGAGTTTTTTGGCAGTTATTTATATATATATATATATTTTTTTTTTCTTTCTTATTTGTGCATAGAAGTGAAATACGTCGTCAAACGTCCCGTTGAAAAAAAAATGTACCCAAACGGTTTCTATCGCAAAAATTTTATATATTATTTTATATTTACTGGAGCTTGATCCTACAGTTGTGGACAATAACATAAAACTCTACATTCCATTTTTTGGCAACCCTGTTATGATACGTAGCGAAAACTTTGGGCAAATTATTTATGGCTATTACTACATCCGAAAATGTTTGGCTAGCAACACTAAAAACTAACGGTAATTTTTTATTCACTTAATATTTAAAAAGGCAATAGTAGCAAGTGTACAAAAAGATAGGGTCAGCGTCTTTTAAACCATTTAATTATTAATTTTGTGATTCAAATATACATTTTGAGTATTGTTTTAATTAATTTTAGTTAAATATTTTGTTTATTGAGAAAAAAATATATTAGGTCGTTCAAGAATGGGCCGTGCTGAATATTGTGCGAAAAAAGAACGCGACATCATTATTAAATTAAAAAAATTAAGGAAAAAGTCAACGAGAAATATCTCAAACAATTGGACATTCGCAAAACTTTGTAGAAACTTTGTATTTGTGCTCTAAAACCAATTTAAAAAGGCAGACCACGTAAAACGACAAAAAAATATGATGATCTTATCAAATTAGTTGCAACCTGTGACCCGTTTAAAGGCTCTGCTGCAATAACAACTGAACTGGGGCTGCAATTGTCCTCTCGTATTGTTAGGCGAAGATTAGTATAAGAACATATTTTTAGAAGAATATCGCGAAAGATGCCGATGCTGATTATAAGCATAGAAAAAGTGGCGAAATGTGCCTTGGTCTAACGAAACCAAAATAAATTTTGTAGAAAACGATGGAAGAACTTTCGTTAGACGCCAAAAAAAAATGCAGCATACAACCAACGCTATACCACTAAATCATGTAAGCATTGTGGTGGTTGTAATATGGTGTGGGTTGCTTTTCGTGGCCCAGCGTTGGGTTCATATTTTGGATTAAAGAAAATATGGATAAGCAGCTTTACATCCAAATACTCCAAGAAGTAATGCTCCTATTTGCTGAGTGGGAAATGCCGCTGAAATGGAAACATCAGCAGGACAACAACTCAAAACAGACTCCAGGTCTGGCAATAAATGGTTTTCGGATAATGGAGTCAAAGTTATGGTTTGGCCTGTGAAGCCACCGTACCTTAACCCGATAGAAAATTTATGAAAAACGGTTAAGGAACGAATTGGACCAATAAAGCCCTTAAATAAAGCTGAATAATGAGAGCTACTGAAGAATGCTTGGTACTGCATTCCACAAAAAAGTGTCAGGATTTAGTGGTTCCGCTGCCAAAACGGTGCCAAGCCGTAATAGATGATAATGGATATTCAAAAAAATATTAATTTTAGAATGAATTTATAACTTTGTTTTATTAGTTTTACTATTTTTTCCTTTGATCATATTTTTATGCCCGATGAAAGTTTCGCCTCTGTATATATAATATTTTTTATAACTATTCAAAAGAATTTTTTAAACTTTTTATTTAAGAAATTTTTGAAGGAACAAAACGAAATAAAAGTTTCATGTATATCATTAACAATTATTTTTTTTAAGATTAATGAAAAAACTGCATATGAGTGACCATATTATATTGTCCACAACTGTATTATTATTTTATTTTTGCTTGAATCAAGGAAATGTTTTGCTTGAAAGCAAATCAGCAAAACTTTGCTTAATCACGGTGTGATTTTAGAAAAAGATTGCTAAAATGACATCACTCCTCATGTATGTAGGAAAAAGTAAAATTTCGACTAAAATTAAGCAAAATTTTGCAAAGTTATTATAAACTGCAAAAGCAAATTTCCACTTAATTCAAGCAAATATTTGCTAAGTTATTATAAGCTTATATAGCAAATTTTTTTCTAAACTCATGCAAATATTTGCTAAGTTATTATAAACTCAAGTAGCAAATTTTTACTAAATTCAAGCAAATACACAAAATTTAGCAAAATTCTAAATACACGAGCACACGTTTATTCTTAATGAAGAAAATTAGGCGACGATTGGTTAACAACTGCGATGGTCGAATGGATAAGCCCATGCACTTACACTCACGCGGCCGAGGTTCAAGTCTCCGAATAATGGTAATTTTTCAATTTAATTTGATGTCAATAATTATTTCACTTCAAAAATATGCTAGACTTCCAATTAGATAACTTAGCAAATATTTGATTCAATTAAGTAGAAATTTGCTTTTGCAGTTTATAATAATTTAGTAAAATTTTAAAAACGCGTTTTAAGATTTTGTTAATGATTTTTTCAAGTTCCCTTATTAAAATGTGAGCTCCTTTCGTATTCGATAACTATTTTATGCAATTGTTGTCGGCTTTGGGAACAAATTCTGCTCATCATAAGCTATCAAAAAATAAAAAAAAAATAAGCAATTTAGTTTTTAGGTCGAGTATCATGAGAATTTGCACTTAAACAAAACTAGGAAGCGTTTTAAGCCCTTGAAAGGATTTTAATCGAGCTTATTATGATCAATTGTGTTGTGCGTGTTATTATATGCCCTTACACAAATGTTCGAGAGCTAGACCTACGAGATTTAAGCTGATTCCGAACGGCAAATGTTCTTACGAAATTTTTCATGGCAGTTTTTAATCTCTAAGGTTTACTCTCTATTTCAATTCATAAGCATTATAGTTCAAGTTTATAGTAAAGCTGTGCCTTAGCTTACGGACCACTTACTCTAGCCTAGTCAGTCTTACAAACCGGAAGCTAGAGTCTCTAGCCAGTGTACCATATTTTTTAAGTAATTTATACATTTTTTTTTTTTTTGAATTACAAATCACATATTTTTTTACTTCAAAAACACATTAATCAACATTTGAATGAGAAAAAAATAGTAAAAAAAACAGTATTAAAAGGTTTTTCTCCGACAAGTGTCGTATTTTTAAAATGTTCCTTGAAAAATTCTAGTCCTACATTTTAATTTTTTGTTTTGTTTCCAAATTTGTCGATGATATTCCCTTTTTAACTTCTTTTAAAGTAAATATCTTGGAAAGTTTAAAAAAGGAGATGGAAAGACAACATTGGTATTTGTCAATAAAATTTTCTTAAGGTCATTGGTAAAAATAAGGGGATCTATTAATTGATAGCTTTAATTAAAAATTAATTTTTTTGTTCGGTCACTTCAATGTATATTGATAGGGACAAAAATCTTTACTAATAATAAAACTGTAAAAAAAAAATCTGCACATTGAATATTTTTTTCCAAATTCTTTTTGCACTGAACATTTTGAAGGATGTGTATTCCAAAAATGTAATTTTTAAAAATATTGTCTGTCTGAACGAGCATCACGTGAAAACTACTGGATTAATTTTCTTAAAAATTGACATGTCATGTTCCTTGCGGGAACCAAAAAAGGACACTCTTCAAAATAACGGTTCTTTTGTAAAATAATAAAAATGAAAAACGCTGAAAAGTGAGTTAAAAATTAGAGATTAGTTTGAAAAACCTATGAAAGAGTTCTTGGTAATTAAAAGGGCTGCAAACACCACCTGGACAGTTTTTGTTTATCTCTAATGAGTACCTACAAAATGCATTTATTTATCCAATATATATTAATACTAACTTTTTCAATTTTCTTAAGGATAATAAAGCAAAAAAAAAACCGTTTTTTTGACACCATTAACATTCTCATATCTTGAAAACTATTGAAAATCTTAGTACAATGAATTTTTGTATATACAGTTGCGATCAAAATAATAGCAGCGCCCTTATATTCATACATGTTTGGATAAGTAATACTAGTCTACGAATTTCAGATCCGGTTAGTCCATTTTCATTCCTATATGTTCTTTCAATACTCGTTACAACTCCGTACTCAGTTTCCTCCTATATTGTTAAACTTTCTAGATACAGGGTGTTTCACGTGGCAAGTGTTTAGTATTATTGATCTCGAATCTAAACTACTCACCATAAAATAAATAGTATAATTTTGTATTTCTGAAAAATTATCAACTTTTCCATCATTGTATCAACCACTATCGTGTCATGTGCTGTAGCGAAGCTAAAATTCTGCGATTATCCAACGAAATATCAACAAATTTTGTATCTTTTGTTTTAGCGGAACTGTAACCGTCCAAATTTAAAATGTCTTTTTTTCATGTAAAAATACGCTTAATCAAGAGTATTTTTTTAAAATTCTAACTTTGGACAGTAACAGCACCGCTAAAACAAAAGATAGAAAATTTGTCAATATTTTGTTGGATAATATCAAAATTTTTTCTCCGCTACAGCACATGACATGAAAGCGATTCATATACTTATGAAAAATCTGATGTTTTTTCTAAAATACAAAATATGTATAATTTTTTATTTTATGGTGAGTAGTTTAGATTTTAGATCAATAATACTAAACACGTACCAAAATCGTAAAACACCCTGTATCTTGAAAGTTTTACAATATAGGAGGAAACTGAGTACGGAGTCGGAACAAGTGTTGAAATTACATAGGAATGAAAATGGACTTACCGGATCCGAAATTTGTAGACTAGTATTATTTATCCAAACATGTCTGAATATAAGGGTACTGCTATTATTTTGACCGCAGCTGTAACATCATTACCTACAGCCAAAAAAATACTCCAAATACAAAGTTTTGACTTTCGACGCGAATAGCTTCTTTGTGTTTTAATATATTTCATTTAATCTTCTTTTGTCTAAAATTTCAATTAAATTGCTTCCAAAAAATTACTGCAACAGTTGCGTTAGCTGAGGATTTATATTTTTAATTTTTTTATTAAAAAAGGTCAAAAAAGGTCTTTTTCTTCCAAAAAATGGTGCAAAAGTTGTAATTACAAGTTTTATACTCTTTGATATGACGCATCATTTCTATGCAAAAAATATTGTAGTTTGACAAAAAATTGGTTTTTCTTTTTTTTTAAGAAAAATGCAATGTACCCTTGTACAAGGGTGGGGGACCTTGATTTTTGTGACGAAATCAATTTTTTTTTAAAATTTTGTTTTTATAATTTTTAAAAAGTGCTTTGCCCACCCCTTCCTATTTCCTACTAAGCATTTTTTTTATTTTGTTTGACTCTTACCATAGAATATCTAATTTTAATCCAATCTTAAGAAACTCTTGGAATGTGCGGTTTTGGCTTATATATCGCACACTAAATACAAAACAGTCACAACTCAAAAAACATAAACTTTCAGGACTAAACTGTTTAAGATCAAACGTTTGCAATTCTATAAACAAATTTGGATCCACAAAGCAGAAACCCCATTTTAAAGAAAGTTTTGCTATATTTTTTTTAATTTCATATTATAATTGTAGAAATAAGGGATAATTTTGAGTTATGACTATTTAACTGAAATTTCTTCGTACGACTAGTGATATTAACTCAAATTGTGCCTCTTTAACTGATAAAAATTACTTTAATTTTTAAAATCTCTTAGTTAACAAGCATTTAAGTAAGAAAATGACTAAAAAACATATTTATTTTTTTTTTTTAAATTGAAAGGAAAGCTTTATTTTTTCTAGACAAAAGTTTAGCTAAATTTTTTGTAATTTTATATCAGGATTGTGCAAATAAAAACATTTCGGAGTTATGACACTTTAACTGAAATTTTTCGATCAAAATTCAAGTCGCGCCTCTTTAACTGATAAAAAACGCTTTCATTTTAAAAAAACCCATACATACATCTTTTTCTTCAGAAAAATCTTCTGTGATGCTACTTTCATTAGTTTCTGACACGACAAATTCACTACCAGAGTAGCTAAAGTCATGGAAACTATTTTCATCCATAAGACTGGACATGCTTGAATTCCTTTCTATCATTTTCGTCATATTCGTCATTTTCGTCAAAGGTCACAACTAAAAAATTAAATTATAAATAAATATCTTTTGAATGGTTTTTAAAATAAGTAAACAAACAAATCGTCACGTGAGAATTTATTTCTCCCATACGCCACAAGCTTAAAATTTTAGGAGAGCAAATTTAAACTTTGATCGCATACATAGACGTTATTCCTGAGTCCTGAGCATACATTTAGTGCATTATTCTGTATCACGAACAAGCACACCAACGATGAGAAAGACACGAGAAGCAATACAATTTTGTATGGAAGAAAGTATTGCTTCTCGTGTCTTTCTCATCGTTGGTGTGCTTCTTCGTGATACAGAATAATGCAGTTAGTGTTTTCTTAAGACTAAGGGCCAATTTTTCAGTGCGAGTTTAAACTGTAGTCAAATTAAACCGAGCTTAACTCACCAAAATTGGACGTTTATATAATATAATGGCTTTATTAGAAATAACTTTTAATATAAATCATCAAAATCTTGATTTGGTCAAAATAGTCTGCAGAAGAATAAAGTTATCACGTGACTCTTACTTTTTTTTTAGAACTTTGCAGAATTATTGATTAAAAATGTGTCTTTAATTTTTTTTCCTTGTAAATTTTAAATTTTTTAAAAAGTTTAACAAACAAACCAAAAAAAAAACAACAAATTAAGTCGGTTAAAAAGTTACGACTGTTTTAGTGTCGTCAAAAAGGCACGAGGCACCCTAAAATTCAAAAATTTCACTGCCGCACGCTGTTTCACAACAATAACCAAGCATGAATAAACAAATGGCAGTGCTCGTATCTATTTGACATGTAAATTTTGGATAAAACTATTGTTAGTCAAAATTATTTCAACAAAAATGACACATATCAAAATAACACATTCAATTTTACTTAATTTTTTCAGCTATAGGAGCACAATTCGAAATAATACTCGATAATTTTGTTTACTTCTTTCAACAAAACTGTCACAACTTAAAATAAAACACTTTATGTGTAACATACCATGTCATTTCATTTAGAACACCTAGACACAACTCAAAATAGAACTCTTTAGTTGAGAGTACAGAAGCAATGCAATTATCATTAAAACATACATAACTGCATTTTTCCAGCTAAAGAAGAAAGTGATGGTAAAGAATTTTTTGCAGTAGTTAGAGATGTGTATTGTGAATTGATTTATGACAAAAAGTCTATTTTGGAAAATTTTGAGTTGTGACTGTTTTGTATTTAGTGTGCGATATGGTTATTTCATTGAAAAAGTTATCGTGAATTCTATATTTTATTACAAATTTGGAAAATCTCTTACAAAAAGTTTATTTCGTTTGTAAAAAAATGCAAAATTTGCAAAATACAAAAGATAGATGTCATTATGAACCTATGTTTATCTCAAAAAGTTGGGTCTCGAACCCACGTTTCCGAAAGCTCACTTGCATTCGTAATGATGCAAAATAAGCGCAACTTTGTTTACAACAAAGTTGGACGAATGGATAAGACTTTAAGGTTTTGTAGGAAGAATTTGTTCAATAACGTTTAAAAAATTTTTTAAATGATCAGACAATTTTTTTTTAAGAATCTCAATGTAAAAATAGAAAAAAAAATAAAAAAACTTTGTTATCAACTGCGACAGTCAAGTGGGTAAGATATCGGACCGGACTTGGGCTCAAATTAGGAAATAGTCATTGACAAGTTTGATTTTAAGTTAATGTGTTTATATTTTTGTAATTTTTTTCTTTTGCGAATATGCATCCTCAAAATTTTCAACTTTATTTTAAGTTTTTCCTTAAAATAAAAAGTATATTTTTAGGTGTTGTCCTATACGTAATCAAAAAAAAGTTAAAAATTTAGTCCAAGATTTTCAACCGTGCACTTCTATTATGAACTGATACCAACTGAAGAAGACTAGATCTTTAGAAGAATTTAGTCCAAGATTTTTAACCGTGCACTTCTATTATGAACAAATACCAACTGAAGAAGACTAGATCTTATTCAAGCAGTGATATTATTTTTCCAAAAGTATATTATAAAAAATTTTTCAATCTAAAATTTTTTAAAATTTTTAAATGGTGAATTAAAAAATGGTGAATTAACTAATATATGCGATGATTGCAAAAGATTTACTTTTATTTTTTGTTTAATAAAAAATCAATAAACTTAAAGCTAATGTAGGATAATAATAATAATTTTTACGAACTACTAAGTAACACTGTGTCTATCAGCTAGTATGAATATAATTTTGCCCAAAAACTAGTAGCTACATATTGTTAGCTATGCATTGTTTTGTTAACCATCGTCAGAAAGAAAGGAAGCGCTCAAAAAAAAATTGCAAAACAAAACATTAAGAATTCACATTCTATGCAAAATTCGAAAAAGATTAGGTTGAAGACCAAAAACAAAACAACCAATAACATCATCACCACTCAAAATCAGCTTCTACAGACTGGCAGACGAATTACGTAAGATCCTTATGCAAATAAATAAAGCTTTTGTGGCGGCCAAAGACGCGCAATTATAAAATTATTAAGACCTTATAACTTTCAACTGATGGATGGAACGAGTAATTAAAATTTTCATTTTAATATGAACAAAGGTTGAAATATGTTAGCAGTTTATAAGTCAGAGCAGCAGTGATTGAGTCAAAAATTTATGCTCAGGGGCTTTTACCAACGAATTATTAAAATTCAAAACAACAAAAAAAAAATACAAAATATGTACTCATTAAAAAAAAAAAAACACAACTGTTCAACCAAAACAGAATTTAATCAACAAAAGAACAAATTATAAAAGTGGATTTTAAAGCATTATCATATAAATTGCTTATTTATATGTGAGAATCTATCTCATACCTTGCTAGAAATAGTCTTTGAAGTTGGCCATAATTTACTTAAGCAATTGTTAAAGAGCTTAAAATTTGACAAGCAGACAGCGCTGCAGTAAGTTTGCACAATGAAGTTAGTAATTAGTACAAACTGTAAGTTGAACGTTGAAACTCTGTTCTGTGCTGGTACAATTTTGTAAAGTAACGAGTTGAGAGAAGCAGCACGCTTTGGCAACGCGGCGGTATCTTATCACAGCCAAGTGTTAACGTGCAATTATTGCTAAATGTAAGTATTATCAATGTTGAAAATAAGATAAGATAGCACTTAATCAAGTTTCACTTTTCATTTTTGATAACTTTTTGCTATAAACAGCGCGAATGTTAGAGTCAATCGAGTTTTAGTAACTCGAGTGGCAAGAAGCGAAAAAAACTCCTGTCGATTTATTTTTAAAGTCAAAATGTTAAATCTTCATGTTTCTTTCATATTGATTCATACCATAACCATTCCTAAACGACAAAACAATTTTTCTATAACTTCTTTTAGTTAATAATAAATGGAGGTTACCATTGTTTTCCGTTTATTACCATATTTAACCCATTTCCAGCCAGTGGATTTAGATATTTTTCAGGTGAGCCTGACATGATTTTACTCAGGCGCATGGCAAATATGGGAGCTTTGTCTATACTATTATTATTATCTATATCATTTTTGGTTTTGCGAGATTCAATCATTTCTCCGGTATTTAAAGAAAAGGAATAAGAAAGGTAATTATGAAGGTTTTTTTAATGTAGAATTTATGTTAGTAAAATAAGTAATTAAAAATGCATTTTGCACGAGGCAGAAGAGATGGAAAGAGATGTAAAAATTCACACAATATCTGCTTAAATAAATTCAGACTTATGTCGTCAATAAGATGGCAGAATGGACAGAATGAATGCAATAGGTTTGTTTTCATACTCGATTGTAGTAACTTGCTAGCTGCTACAATTCTCTTGCTACAATTGCTAGTGTTTCAGTACTTTTTCTAGCTCAAAAGAGAGAAAACAAACATACAATCGCTCTCATACTCTAAAGCTACTTGAAAATTTGATTCAGTTTAAGACATAATTAGAAGCTGTTAACTCTAGTCCAACAATATCTTAAAAACAAGAATAAAAATATATGAGAATTTTTTGAAAAAAAAAATTAAAGATTGCATGCAAATTTCCATTTTGTTTTATCCGACTTCAAGGATTTTGAATTTTTTGATGAAGATGCCAGATGTAAACTGCCAGTATTTTTGCAAAAACATGTTTTTTAAAATAGTTAAGCCCACTGGTGGCTATCGTTATAGCCGAAATATTTTGGAAATAGTCATAAAATAGATCAAAACTCATTTGTAGTCGGTGGCAACATTTTTTTTTTAAAGCTCCCTTCTGTACATAGCTTTGTTTACGCCATTTAGGCCCAGTCGGGTAGTTTTTACCTCATTACTAAAATAAGGTTTTCTATGAAGCTATAATTTAAAAAAGTTTTTTGTTGATACAGTAGGTCTGTTCCTGTACTAACTTCAAGTAAAGTTCGAGTAAAGTTCAATCTGTGAGAGTAACTCAATTATCTGTCAAAATGTGAGAATATGCAAAAAAGAATACGACTTCAAGCAAGTTTCGAGCAGAACAGTTGCTGTTGACAGCTGATTGAAAATAAATTGAAGCTCAAGCTAGTTTCGGGTAATTGTAATAGAATAGAGAGTGACATTTAGCTTGTTCTTTTTCACTCTCGAGCTTGAAAAATGTGTAAAGAACTGTGTAAAAACGCTATCAAGCAAGTTCAAGTTACTTGAATCGAGTACGGGA
This sequence comes from Dichetophora obliterata, assembly GCA_963920525.1. Lineage (NCBI taxonomy): Eukaryota > Metazoa > Arthropoda > Insecta > Diptera > Sciomyzidae > Dichetophora > Dichetophora obliterata. Next base: position 304,231,633 of record OY986435.1, on the reverse strand, counting down.
ACAGACCTAGTAGTAAAAGACATGGACATTGATACAACAACCCAAGCACAGTTTACTGTATCAGCGTAATGCGTTAACGCATAGTGTCAAGACGTTTTTTGAAATGCAATGATTTCTATATTAACAAAATAAAAATCAGCACAGGCTGTTTTTTAATTGGATAACGCGTTGTTTTATGTGGTATATTTGTGGAATGTGGCGAGTTTTGTGGTTCTCTTTATTACTCAGTAAAAATTAATGGAATCAAATAAAAAATCCTGAAACAATATATCTGATCTAAAAAGCTCATATTGCTAATAACAATATTTTAAACATGAAGCAAATGTACCAGGTTGTTCAATAAGTTTCTGGAATAGAAATGAAAACCTTAATTTCCAGGCTTGAAATGCTTTTTATTATTCAATATATTTTCCCAGACCTCCTCTATCTGTATATTCCAACGGTCCTCTAATTTATGGATCTCATCGCTGTTGTGGCCTTTCAAAAAGTCTCCAAAATACCTTTCTGTCGCTGTCGCTTCTGTCACCTCTTCGTTTGATGAAAACCATTTTCCACGCATGAATTTTACATTAGAGCAAAACCTACACTACTCCAACCGTTTTTCGAAAGTACCACTACATTACAGAAAGGGACAAAATTTAATGGATTTTAAGCCCAAAATAACCTGGATTCCAAATTTACAAAAAAATTTCCACGGTATCGGGAACAGGGCAAAATGGGTTAAAGAATATACATAAAATATTTACTTCTTTTCTTAGTAATATAGATTTTTTTTTTTTTGTATCTTGAAGTTATTGTGTGGTAAAGAATTGTGATCATTTCATAAGACTTAAAAGTAAGACAATTTCGGAATTCTAGATGTAGAAGTTTTTTGATACAGCAAATTCTAGTTTGAATTCTTGTGCTTTGGAAGGGAAAAATTCTAATCATTAAATATATTTTGCAGATTTGCTTCTGATAAAAAATATATTCATTAAAAACCAGTTTTAAGCAATGAGTAATATATACAAAAAAAAAACAGAGAATATCTAAAGAGGACAGCACAAAATAAAACCAATTTAAAAATAATACGGAATGTCAAATGAAATTTATTACAATAACTATATTCAACTTAGTTTTGATTTGAATAAAATTTAAGTACAGGGCAAAATACTTACAAAATATAAGAAACATGTATATATGTATGTATATATATTATTTGTCGTTAGACGATATCGACACTAAAACTATAGCAAATATTATTGTATGCAAATATTCGTAACATAAAACTAAAGGGAATTGTTAGAATTTTTATAACTATATGTAAATTAACAAAAAAAAAATAAATTTACGTCCAGCAATTTTATTATTAAAAATGAACATGACGAGCATGTGTTCAGTTTTGTATGACTTTTAATGTTTTCAAAGTATGTATTTTTAAAAATGCTAAAACTTTTTTTGTTAAAAGATTTTTATATGAATTCATAAAAAGATCTTTTTTGTCAGTGACGATTTTGCTTATTACTAGCCTTAAGATACGTTCGTTCGTTTGTGTTCGTGTTCGTGCTTGTGTTTAAATGGATGTTAAACCAATATAAATTTAAGTAAACAATAGAAAAAATTGTCACTAAAATAAAGTAACCTAGTTAAGTACCGAAATTAACAACTTCAGTTTGTGCAAGTAAAAAGAACATAACCACAAATAATATGGCATCAACTTATTATAAACTGTTAAAGAACTAGCAGCCAGATGCAAAAAAAAAACCATTTAAACAGAATAAATTGGAATTAAGATATTTTTCTGAATAAAATAGCCAATTGTCGGTTTTTTTTCTAACAAATTTTACTTATTTTTCGGTAATCCAGAGAAACGTGAAACATTTTGTTCTCTACGAAATGTCACTTTCTTTTATAGAATAGGGGTCGTAAGGGGATGGGATGGAAGCAGTGCATGTTGAAACATAGCATCATTAAGACTGGGTTGAAAGAGGGAGTGAAAAAAGAAGGGGCAGTATGCAATTCGGTGCAAGTTGTGCAATGCTAAACGGTATAGTTTTAATGAAAACGGTACAACTTTTTTTTTTATATTCAATGAAGTTGTGACGAAAGTTTAACAACTTCTCCGAGAAGCAACGCTTACATTTAAGTTGCTTTTAATTAGTGTCAATGGAAAACATTGTTGTTGTTGTTGTTGTTGTTACTTCTGCTACAGCTTGCTTAACGTAAATGTTGAAATATATCCTTGATTTTTTATAGCCAGCTAGTTGCAACACTAGCGAGCTTTGGATCCCATTCATTGCAGATTGAATGCCAGGATGTTGATGTTATGAACGACCTAGATGCAGGTTGCCAGCTTAAATAGTATTTCATTAAGGTAACAAAGCGTTTAATTGAATGCCAGGCGTTAAGAGTTTAATTAGCAAGGTAAGCAAAAACGTGTCACATTTTTAAATGGAAAAAGTTTTAATAAAAAAATAGTAATCAGTTCAAATAATTTTTTGATATCAGTCAAAATGTATATATTTTGAAGTGTAGGTTTTGATTTATTGGAAAAAGTCTGATTGTTGGTTTTGTTTTAACACATCGAAAGTGTACAAATTGACGATTTTTTTGCTATATAATAATTTTTAAAATTTGTATATTTTAACGTTTTATATTTGTAAAGTAAAGATATGTTAAAAAAAAATGTTTATAAATGTATATTTTTAAAGTAAAAACTTGTTAAGAAAATACATGTTTGATTTTTTGGTCCTTTATGTTTTGTTTTTCCGGAGACAAATGAACGATCAACCAATAAATTTCTCTGTTCTTAACCTTCCAGTATTATCAGACAAATTGCATTTTTTGTATCTACACTTTTTTATTTTGTACATATGAATATACGCTGTTCTTCTGCAATCAAGGTTAACATTTTTTTCAATTCACCACAAAGTTAACCTATTTTGTTCACAACTAAGAGCCTGAACAGAACCAAAGCGGTTGGCGGTCCTCTCTCGGCGAAATACGCTGAGAACCCGTCCAGAATTGGAGCTATGGCGGTTGTCGGATCACGGTTGCACTTTATTTTGGGAATTATTGAAATTATTTTATATTTTGCCTTGAATTCACATAAATGCAACACATACACAAAAATAGAATGTCAGATCATAGTTAAAACTAAGAAAATAACACTGAACTTACCCAATCTTAAGCAAAAACATGGCAAAGTTTAAGTCACTCAGAGAGAGATCCGCCACCAGTCAGAGAAAAATTATAATAGATTCTATTCTGGCGTTTCCCCGTCGCGCATTTCTACGGCGGTTTAATTTTTGGCGGCTTCATATATTTTCATGTATTTTCTTGCACGGCGAATCTGAAAACCAACATCTGCTTTGGTTCTGTTTGGGCTCTAACTTGTAAGAACACTTGACTATTTTCTGTGCCATTTTGGCATTCATAAATTCATACTTTTACATGAACATAATGAGAATCGTATGCTACCAACTGACCACACTATGTTTATTTATTTTAAGACGGATTCACTGACTACCTTCAGCCAGTCTTGCAAGTTTTTTTTACACGAAATTTTTGCGCTTTATCTTTCTCCACACTCAATGAAAGAGTAATAAAAACTTAATGAACTCTCTTTGAAAAGTTTAAAGGAAATTTTTTCAGGGGTTCAATAAGACCGTTTGTTGGATGAAAAGCATAAAGAAATTTTTTTGATTTTGTTCTATTCAACTAGGTCGTTTTGGCTCTGTGCATCTTTTCTAACCTAACATAGCTACAAACTATCGGATCAAACCAACAAATATATTGTGCAAACATGACTTCCATCAGTTAAGTCGTTCAAAAGTTATGCGCTTTTGGTTTTATATATTAAAATTTCAAACGTATAGATGAAAATTTCAATTACAAGATAGAAAAATTTATGCATTTGTTTCCTATTTTTATCTATTGAGTTTAAAATTTCAACTTTATTCCTTATTCATTAAACCTTTTTAGATTAAATTTTCATAAGAAAATAGTTTAACGTATCCATGTGCATATACTTACTGAGTTAATCCAATTGAAGTTGAATATTTCAATTTATTGTGCAGCGAATGCTTATATTTAAATAAAAAGTTGAAAAAGTGAACCAAAATTTTGAACTTTGTAAAATGTGTTGTTACCTTTAAATGCCATAGATCAGGGGTGGGCACAAGTAAGACCAATAAGAGCCACATTAAGATCTTTAAAACCTTTCAAAGAGCCACACCGTACTTAAAATAAATAAAAAACCTAAATAAATTTTGATAAACTCATAAAAAAAAAAAAAGGAAACAAAAAAATTTTTAATTTTGTTAGTTATTTGTTAGTTATTTTTGAAAATCTGTAACTTCTTAAAAAGTTATCGCACCGAGATTTCAAAAATCATATTAAAGCTTGAAATTTCTTGTTTGACAACCTTTTGGCCACAAAATATCATCAAATACGACTATCGCACAATCATAAGAAAAAGAGCAGAACAAAAATTTTTTATTTTAACTAGGGCTAGCTTTAATTAGATTTTTTTATTATTTTTCTAAGTCAATTTTTTGCTAAGGTATCCGACTTTTAATGGAAAAGTATAATTTAATTATCGATATCTCAGCAATCAATGATATCACACAAAAAATTCAGGTACGGTTTTAAAGACCAAAATAAATTTTCTATAAAAGCTATTCATTCGTTTTTAAAAATTCTATCTTCTTTTTGCAATTACTGCCAAAAGTATTAATATTTCTATGTTTTTTTTTAGCTTTCTCCATACTCTGAAAGCGCTGATTAATTTTAGTCCGATCGGTTGAGCAGTTTTTGTTTTGGTCGGAATCGTCAAGTTTTGATTTTAAGAAGCACGCGTATTTCTTTTTAAACATCGATTATTGATGATTGAAGATAAACTTTTTTTTTTTGTTATTTTTCTTACAATTTTGCATCAAAGGATCAAAAACTTCGAAATTCTAAGCGCTTTTTTAAAATCCTGATTCGATGGTTTTTTAAATAGTAACAGTCTTTCAAAAATCACAAGAAAAACAAAAAATTTTCTGCTCGCTTAATTTTTTTTTTTTTTTTTTTTTTGCTGAGTATAACTATAAATAAAGGTATTATTATTAAAAAAAAAAATTGTAGTTTATATAATGATGTACATAACATATCGCACTTTAACTGTAAGAGGGGTACAAATGAACATTTTCATATTTTGACTTCTTCATGTAAAACTATTCGTAGTGGTTATCTCCATCTACTGTCAAAATTGTGTATACATCTTCTTTCACTTTAATAAAAAAAATTGATTTGTCTCATTGTTTTGCGTAAAAAACCTTGAAACACAAAGTTGTTTTTGCTTCTCCTAAATATTTAAAAATGTAGAGTTTTGGTTTTTTTGTGGTTAGGGGCCATCTTTTTGTTACTCACTAAAAACAAAAAAATAATTATTAATTTCAAGTTTTTTAGAAAACAAAAATGAGAACTAAACAAATCTTTGGCCAATATTTGAAAACTTGGTTTTGTATTGGTTCAAGCCGTTCGTAGCAACAACAACTAGAAAAACTACAATTCGAACAGCTGACTTTGACATCTTGGTCAACTTTTGTTTGACTTCTCTCCAATCTAAGCTTACCTTGTATTTGTATCATGAAGAAAAACTGCATAATTAAAGAGAACATCTAGTACAGAAAAATAGGATTTACATTATCAAATTTGTCTTCAAATCGTTGGTCAAACAACGATAGAACAACATGGAATTCCATGGAATTTAATATAAATGAAAACTTTTCAATTTTTTTTCATATTTTTCAAATATCAAAATAAAAAAAGAGCCGCACTTTACTTAAAAAAAAGCCGCATGAGGCTTTTTGAGCCGCATTTGCCCACCGTTGTCATAGATGTTAATCATTACAAAAAAAAAATTATTTCGATTTTTTTTTTATATTATGAGCTGTTTTGTGCTAAATAGATTACACTATCCATTTCATAAATAAAAACTGGTTCCAACAATTTATACATATTTCAGTATTTATTAGAACAGAGTTTTAATAAAAAAAGTACTACATATTTCGAAAAAATTTTCACACACACGAAGTAACCATATTAAAGTGAAACAGAGGTAAAGGATAATAAAAATATGTTCTTACTTTTTCCGAGAACGCCAGAAGTCTTCGAATTAATAAGACTAGTACTTTTTAAAAGAAATGTATTTAGAATTGGTCGAAATCAAGATCGTGATCGTTTCGCAAAAAAGTGTTAATACAAAAAAAGCTTAAAAACATTAAAATAATTGTTTAATCGTAAAACTAAGTGCATAATATAAATAAATAAAGTCGAGAGAGTTTATTTACACAAAAACATCATGAGAAAACTGTAAAGTTTGCTCATAACTGTCCAACTTTGCAAATAAGTAACACCGTGTGACTAACGTACCCGGGCACCAAGGAGTTTAAAATGTTTTTCCGTTCATATTTGAGTAAAGACTAACACATATCTGACCTCAGCAAACGTGCAGCCCTTCCCATTTTAATGCTGTCTTCAAAGGGTTAAATACTTAAAAACTGTCATACATTACAATTTAGGTATTAAATGAAAGAGCACAATTTTTTAAATAAAACATAAACCTTTTTCAATTTATTTGCTTACAATCATAATGAAAATTACCCTTTTAATTAATTTTTTAGTTTACTTAAAAATTAAAATCAAAAATTTTATTGTTTAGTGCGTTACAATATTTTTTTTTTAAGAGTTAGTTGGGAATATTGAAGATTTTGAGGGATTAAATTTTTACACTACATTTTAACATGAATTTTGGAAGATAAATAAAAAATGTTTTTCTTTAATATGGTCCTTTTTTTTTTCTTTGATATTTAAAAGCAAGTACTTGAAATAAAAAACCTGATGTTGTAGAGAAAAAAAGGAGAACGCAGTTTTACTATTCTTTACTTCTAGTTGCACTTTTATACGGTTTACTTCGTGTGCAAAAGATATTGTCGCACCACGAAATCAAACGAAAAACAAACATTTTGTTTAATTAAACCTTATGAGAATTATACTACAGTTAGAAATCAAAATAAAAAATTCGAAAGGGATTTGACATTTTTAACGTTTTGTTAAAATTTAAAAGCACTGCAAGCGAAAAAGAAGAATATTATTAATTACACTTTGTTTGCACATAGTCTTGTAAGTATATATCGTCAACTAAAATGCAAGTAGGCGTTACCAAACTTTTTTATGATTTTACAGGAGAAGCAAAAAACTTTCTAAATTTCTCAAGTGCTTGCACTAAGGTTTTTGAGAATTTTGTTAATAAAAAGTCGTTTTTAGTTGTAGAAGTGTAATATTTTGCAGGAACTTGCGGTACATCATAATCAATCAAAAAGTCGATTTAAAATTTTTTGTTTCATTTTAGGTGACAATATATTTTATTTGATTGCAATTCGATGCGAAAAATACCACTCTGATTTTGCAAAATTAAAACAAAAGTTTTCGCTAATAAATGTGCCTTAAAAAGTCCTTTAAGATATAAGGTTAACATAACTCTCAGGACAAACTCAACATCAGTACTTACAAACACACTTAACTTTCAGCTACTCTACGAAGCGTAAGTAAAAGGGTCAACATAAGAAATTTCAATGCGATGTATACATTGTTTAAACTCTAAAAATTTGGCGAAACGGAAGAAGTAATTATTAAAAGGAAGGCGGTTTAATTAAAAACCCAAGTTGGGGTTGTTGTTGGGGTTGTTGTTGGTGTTGTGAAAGTCAAAAAATTAGCGTGCGGAAGTTGACAAGGCAAAATTTGTTTCTAATTTAATCAAAATCAAACCATTACTAACTTCTACTTTATTTGCGCCTAGACCATTTTTTGCTTACAGCAAAAAAACTGTCATAAAAAAGATTTCCAAACCTTTTTCACAACTTCTTAGAAAGTTAACATTATTTTTCAGGAAAATTTATCCATTTTTGATATGAATCGAAAATGGAAACTCAAAGACAGCAGCGCATTTCAAAGCAATTAAAAAGTTTCCAGCTCATTTTGAAAGCAAGAAACGAAAAACAAATAAACACCAAATCGACACGAATTACAAACAAGGGCAGTCCACCTGCAATAGAAGCAGCCAACCTGAAAAAAGGTGTTGGGTAACAACAACAACAGCAACAGCAACAGCAACTGTGATTAGAATTTATCCATGCAGACGAACGTCGACAACGACACAAATTTTAAGCAATTTAAAGGCTGACTGGATGACAATGAAAACTTAGAAAATTTTTACTATTGTGGTCACAGTTCACACCGTGGTTTCTTTGCCTGGTGTACCTGCTAGTCGCCTGCTAGGCAACGACGATGGTGAAGATGGCGGCGGGGGCTTGTGGGTCGATGTCAAAGAGCCGCCAGTCGTCGTTGTCGCTGACGACAGCACTAATTGTGGTTGCGACTGTGATCGCAATTTCAATGGCCTGACCCCAGCAGGTGGTGGCGGCGGCGGTGCGGTGCGCACCACTTTTAACAGCTTGACTTTTGCCTTTTTCGGTGGCAAAGGAGGTGGCGTTGGCGACGAGGAACGTGGGCTACGACAGTTTAGCGACGTGTCGCTGCTGCGCCGAGAATCAAAGAAGGACGTATTGCTATAGATGGCTTCCTCATCGATGGTCGAGTAAATTTCTTCGGCTGTTTCATAGTAAGAGGAACGTTGCAGCGATGTTAACGAGGAATCCAGTGAGGAGGAGGAGAAGCCAAGCGTTTGTGAAGTGTTCTGATAGCTTTTTAAGTAGGAGGATGTGGTTGCTGAGGAAATGGGTACTATTTCGGAAATAGCTGGAAATTGCATCGATGTGTAGGAGGGAGTGGGCGAGGCAATTGTAATGGATGTTGGCGATTCGACACTGGTTGCTTTTAGTGTTGGTGGTAGTGGTGGTGGGGGCAAGGTCTGGGGTCTAATGGGTGGTTTGGATGGCACCTTTGTAAAATTGCTGCTTTGCTTGGATGTGCTGGTGGATGGTTCAGCGTAGGGTTCAACATTTGTTTCTTGTAGTTTATGCTTTTCACTCACCATAATGCGCTGATGCAGATGTAGTTGTTGAGGCTGTTGTTGGCGCTGCTGTTGCTGCTGCAGCAACAGACTTGCGCCTGTTCCACTGCCGGCTAGAAACATGGGCGTTGTGGCTAGTGGAGAAGACTGTGATGTGGCTGCAGAATATTGCGCCTGGGGCACTAGCACATAGTCACCCAAACTAAAGATAGGTTGCGCTGTTGCAGGAGGTGGCGCCAGGTCCCTCTGCGAGGTACTAGCACGGACGTGCGTTGTATTGGGCTGCTGGGGTTGAGGCAGACAAGTGTATTGCACAGGTAGTATCTGGGCTGTGGGAAAGATTTGTGTGGGCGAGAATGGATTTGGTGGTGTTGCAGTCGCCTGCGATGATGCTCTTGATGAAACGATGTCCAAATGTAGCGGCTGCATGTCAAAAGAGGAGGAATTCAAGGAAGTTAGAGAAGCTGGATAAATAGAGGAGGAAGAGAGGCTTTCGCTTGGAACAGAACTAATGGCGTCACAAGCTACACTTTTAACACTTGTATTGGATGGCATGCAGGACACTGAGTGAGGACCTTGTGTTGGTGGTGGTAATTGTGGCAGTGACGGTAGGGGTGGATCAAAAATATCATCGCAATTATCTAAAAAGGGATTTACCGAGTGTTTACTGCTCGTCGCTGTTGTCCTCATAGACTGCTGAGGTGGAATGGGCGGTGCTGGTGCAGTTTCGTTAGGCGCGCCTAGCTCAGGAATGTTTGTTCTCGCCGAGCCGCTACCACGGAGTTGATTACGCAACACGTTTTCCTGAAGTAAAATGCTGCGATGTTCCTCAACGGACACTAGAATGTTGTCGGGCGAGTTTTCGTGCACGAATTTCGTCGAACGTGCAGTGGGCGGCACAGCAGGTGCCAAGGGTGGTAGCACCTCGAGGTATTGCGGTTCGCTTGTGGGTGTGGCACATGATGGTAAATTTGGCAATGTGTCGTAGTTGATGGGCGGTGGCGGAGGACTTTCACGCGGCCGTGATGGACTGCGTGGATTGGCCGCTAAGCGTACCGGCAACTTGGGACTGGTAGTTGAAAGTGGTGGGGCTGGAATGGCCTGTGGAGGCTTTGCAATTTCGTGTATGGTGTTCGTGGTGATGTCATGTTCGAACACCGCAAAGTCGCCATGACCTACATCGGCATTTTGAAAACTTTCTAACGCCGTATTTCTTACGATGTCGGCCTGTTTGATTTTGCTGGGTTTCGGCAGCAGAGGTGGTGGAACTTTAGGCCGTTGCACACTGCTCAGGTTGCCTGTAGACTTTGAAGACGACGGTGAAATGCTTGAGGCTGAAGGCTCGGATGTTAGGAGACTGTCGCTAGACTTAGAGCCTGAACCAAAGAAAAATTGCTCGCGTGGTGACTTGGGTGACTTATTCATGGCACGTGCCAGTTCGGTGTACTCGTCCGACTGACTGCTGTCGAGAAAAGCTTCACGAAATGGATTCTCCCGTTCGATCTCCGTAGAAACGGTTGGCTTTTCGGATGCTGGTGGTGGAGGACTGTAATAACCACTGCTGGGCACACGAGCAGGTGTAGCTTGCTGTAGGCTAGGCGATTCAATTTCCATGATGCGCGCTACAGTTGGCAATATGGACGCCAGCTTTTCCGGGCGTTTAGTGGTACGCTCTAACGTAGAATTGTTGGAGGAGGAGGGGCTAGTAGATCGTAAAATACTCTTGCGTGGCACCTCTCGAGCGCGCTCGCGTTGATGACTGCTATAGTACTCTTGTTCCGAATCATAGTAGCGACCGAAACGATCAGGCGTACGGGAACGTTCAAAGTCGGACTTGGAGCGTTCGTCGCCGCTTAAATCAAAGCTGACAGATTTACGGTGTCCTCCATGGCCGGTAGCAGTTAGATCGGGTGTGCTTCGACCAGAGTGACTCGGTTTATATGGCTTGTAGTCGCTCTCCGAATCGCTAGTATAACGCTGTTCAGGGCGTGGCTTTTCAAAGTAGTCTGAGTCAGTGTCGACTTGTTCCGCAGAGCGTGAATGTTGCTCAAAGACGTCATTATCGTCATTCTCATCTTCGTCGTCATCGTCATCCTCATCACTATCTTCATCACTATCCTCATCACCATCCTCATCACCATCATCATCGTCAATAATGTAGATCTGCTCAGGTTTTGCAACGATTTTGACCTCTTTTTGAGCAAACATTTCTTTGTATTCGTAGCGCGCATCCTCTTCCATTTTTTTGGTAACACGAGGCTGTGCATGCTTTCAAATTATATCGAGTGCAAGCAAGAGAAAATGTACATTTATATAAAAAATTTGTATTTGTATCAAAAGAAAAGAAACATTTTGAACATTTATTAACACAAAAATTACAAAAAAGTGAGTATGTGTTGGTAAAGCTAGCGCCAAGACTTATACAAAATGTTTTTAGTTGACTTCATACGGTATATGCACAGTGTAAGTGTGTGGATGTGTGTGTGTGTTTGTGTATTTTTATGTTTTGTGAGTAGGTGTGATTGTATGCGAGTTTTGGTTGCAAAGCACATAAAGCGCTCAGGTGTTGGCTTAGCGGTTGGTGGGTGAATTTTAATCGGTGCCTTGCCAATAAAAAATACATAAAAATTGTGTAGGTGTTGTAAGGCGCAAAAAATCTGTATGAGCCATTAAATAAACTGACCGACCAATTAATATGGGTTTAATTTTTTTTGTTTTGCAGCAACAACTTAACCCAAAGGACAAAAAACTGGTGCCAGATAGAACATGAATGAAATTTTTTTTTAAAAAAAAAAGTATGTATATAAAACAAACAGGAACATTTTTAACAAACATAGATAACGGAAAATAACAAACAAAAGTAGACAAGTAACAAGTAAAAAGCAGCAGAGCGCCAACGGTAACATGGAAACCTTGGTGGTTAAGCAATTATTAAACAAATTTCACAAGGCTACCTCCCTTCTTAGTTGGCCGAATAATATTGGTTGAAAAAAAAACATGAGTAAATGCAAAAGAACTGCTAGTAACGGTCCAAAAGTTTGTCTTTTTAATAATAAATAACGAATATTGATTGACTGATTATTGCATAATTTTTATCCTTATGCAAAAACTTATGTACTCAGAGTTATACAGCTAATATTTCCAAGGAGATACTTCCTATTACAAGGAAGTCAAATGAGTTTTTGAATGTCTAAAATTGCCGAATGTCTAAAACGTAGCGCTTGTATTCAATGGAGTCTGAGGTGTTATAATTCGTGGAGGGTTTAGGAAAAACTATGGTAATAAGACGAGGCTTTGACCCAAAGCAATAACAGCTCCTATCAAAAACAATCTTTTAGAAAGGTTTTCTTTTTGTCGCTTTGATTGCTATCTGGATTGTTTACCAATTTACGATATGTTAAGATATGTTTTTTTAATTTTTTTATATTACTTTCACTATAACTCAAACTGAATTTTTTTTATATTTTGCCATGTTTTTGTGGTCAAATAGATTGTCACAAATAGTGTATATCGAAAAATTACAAAGTTTTGTATACATTTTTTTTTTTTTTGGGGAAATTATACTAAGATACTGACTTTTTCACAGTGATTTTTGTATTGCTTTTTATGCGATTTTTATGAAAATATCTTTAACTTCGCCACTTTTTGACTAATTTACCAATAAAAAATATCACTGAAATGATAGCGACTGCTGCTTCTCATTCATATCACTAATAAACCCTTAAAGGCACATTTCTTTGGCGGTGTGGGATTCTTTTAGAATGATTGTTTCTAGCTTCCTCGGGAATAATAAAAAATAATAATTAAAATGCTATAAAAAAAAACCGAGGAATACAATTTTGATATTGAAATTCTCAGAAGGCGCTGGATGGCGCGCGCTAATTTTTTTTTTTAAACATTTCATAATATCATTACTTGTAATGTAAGGTACATTAATCCCGACCATATTTTTATTTTTCAAATTTAATACTTTTTTTAATTTTTAATTTTTATTCCTTATCGCAATAACGGTATAGCAAAATACTCAAAAAAATATGTGGTTTAAAAGTTAAGAGTATACCCTTTCATAAAATATAAAGTTTAATTCAATCAAGCAGTTTAACAAAATTTTATAGGACTTTAAAAAAAAAACTATATTTTTTTTAATACAAAGTACCGAATTTAAGGTTTTATAAAAACAAAAGTACGCACTTAAAAATAAAAACACTACCCAATTCAAATAGCCCAAATATATTTCTATCGAAATGTATCAAAATATTATAATAATTTGCAAGTTGCATTTTTTTCTGGATGTCCAACCCTTTGTATGGGATCGCCCCACCGTGCGACGTGAGTAACGAACATGGAGAAAGATTTCACCAACAGATGAAGTAAATTGAGAGTCGGTACCAGGGATTTTTGGACGAAGGAATGATGGGCGACTATTTTTGGTTTCTCATCAAAGAAGCCTATCCCAAATTGAAAAAACGTCAAAACAAGAATCGTAATGATGAAATGATGAAAAGAAGAAGAAAAATTTAAAAAATAACACCATATTACAACAAAAATTACTTGTTATTTATTTATTTGACAATAAAATGAGGCGAAATGCATAAATAGAAAATCACTCAATTTTAGCGCTTTCGTTCAAGTGAAGACAACAATTTTTGTTTTCTCAATAGATTTTCTTCAACAATATCTTAGTTTTTTCATAAAAGTACAGGCTTTAACAAAGAAATATCAAAACTAATAAAATAGTTTGATTTCTTAACAAGATTTGCAATAAGTTTTGCTTTTTTTTTAATTTTTCTGAAAAACACGAAAAATCCTTAAACATTTAACTTAATTCGCCTACATTAAGTGTTGAATCAAAAAATTATGTAGCTATTGTGTGTAGGGAATTTTATTAGCTTTAATTTGAGATATTATTTGTTTGTTTTTTATTTTTTGGTTCTGGAGATATATGTTATTAAGTATAACCAACTTTTTTTCGGAAAAAACTACAGTGGGCAATATCTAGAAAACGGAGTGACAGAAAAAAATTTAATTTTCGAAAGTACCGATCGACTTCACATTATAAATGGACAGTTTTATAGTGTTATAGTTAAATATAAAAAAAAAAATGTTGATAAAATTTCAATGCATTTCAATTTTATAGACAATTATGCGGTGTTCAAAAACTTTCAGAACACCCCGTATATGTTCTGACTCAGAGAGTAACGATGGGATTGTTAAAAAGAGCTTTTTATGCTCTAACTGCTGTCGATGAATACCATTCAGCATTAAACATGTTATTCAAAAACAGAAAAATTATAGTAAATTTGAATGCAATAGCTAAAGTTTATGAATTCTAATTTAAAAAAGCTGACTTTTTGAAGTTGTATCATTTACTTTTTGTAGTTTTAAAATTACAATTTAAAGTAAGAAATATGTTGGATTCTTTTATCTTTTGTTAGAAACTCTTTATGGATTTACTTTTGTCAACCTTTTCAAAGAGTTATTTTGTTCAGACTCTTTTAATCCTGATGAGGAGTACTTCAAATATAATATATTCTACACCAAGGGTTTCATGTTTTTAAAGTATGTTCGATCGACCGATGCAGATTTTAATGCTGGACCCGATGGATTTCTTGCCATACAATTTTTTTGACAACAACCAAATGAATTATTATAATAATTGAATAATTAGTAAATCAATGGCGAATATAATTTTCCACTATTTTGGAATAGAAATTTGTTACAAGTCCTATTTATAAAAAAAGGTTGCAGAAATGATGTCAGCAAATATAGGCTTATCGCTAAACTCTAGTCGATATGATCTTGTGAAAATTTATTGTGGGGAAATCAGTTTTGTTACTGACAGATTCATTGTGTCTAATCTCCTGGACTGCATAACGTTTTGCTTAAATTCAATTTATTTTGGCAACCAGATCAACTCTATTTGTACTGACTTATTGCAAAGCATTTGATTAACTAACGCACAAAATAATTTTATTTAAATTCAACAAAATTATTAATGGGATTTCCTCCATATTTTGTAAGCTTTGTAACAATTCCGAGGTGTACTATTTTCGGAAAATATTGGTTAATCAGCTGTTCTTCAAAGTAGCCACCTTGGTCTTCTTCTGTTTATTTTAGACCATTGATGCTCATTCTACAACATAGCCATTTTTATGTCAGTGTTAGAGAACGTTAAGCTTCTTCACTGAGAGATATCAGTTGTGTAAGCTTTCTGTTGCACAGTTCTTTGTTGTTTAAATTTCTTATTAAATATTCAATCTTGGAAAATTAAAAACAATTAAATTATTAAATGTAGCTTTGCAAAAAATTTTTTAGAGTTTTATTAAGATGATATTTCAGGTGATAAACTTTTGTGTCGTCATAAAAATGGCAAAGTGAAAACTAAGCATAAGGGTGTTCGCGCTTACTGTTTATTGAGCTCTTATTTTTATGATGTTATTTTCTGATTATTTATGATGTGATAATATGTTTACACGACTGTTTATTTTTTTTATCTATGGAACTATTTTGTTCTCTCTTATCCGCAATACTACTCTCCTTAATAAAAAAGTCATATCTCCATTTGAGTAGTTTTGAGTTATTTAGATTTTACGTTTTTTATCTTTATAAGAAACATACTAGAAGTGACCACATTACTTACATTTTTCAGTCATTTGGAGTTAAAAATGGACAATCTTAGCTGTTTAATTTTTTTATCTATGGAACTATTTTGTTCTCTCTTATCCGCAATACTACCCTCCTTAGTAAAAAAGTCATATCTCCATTTGAGTAGTTTTGAGATATTTAGATTTTACGTTTTTTATCCTTATAAGAAACATACTAGAAGTGACCACATTACTTACAATTTTCAGTCATTTGTAGTTGAAAATGGACAATCTTAGCTTAACACAAAAATCATATAAAATATTTTACTTGATCATAAGCAGAAATCATTTTGAATAAAATAACCCACACGAAAAATATATTTACTGTCCTAATTAAGAACATATTTTATAGTTTATGCATACATTTTTTTGCGTGCATTCAAGAAACTAAGCGACGCAGTCCTCACCGCTTGAAAAGCCAGAGCGAACTGGGGTTATTTTTTGTATGAGTGAGCTTTATACACATGTGAAAGCACAAAAGCTTATCTGCACATTTGTGCGCGTTTGAGCATCAATGTTTTAGACAGTAATGGCCCAGTTAGCCTCGCATGGCACAGCAGCGCATGCAACGCAGATAAGCAGCTAGCACACAGCCAAATAAATGGT
Organism: Dichetophora obliterata; assembly: GCA_963920525.1. Classification (NCBI taxonomy): domain Eukaryota; kingdom Metazoa; phylum Arthropoda; class Insecta; order Diptera; family Sciomyzidae; genus Dichetophora; species Dichetophora obliterata. The sequence continues at coordinate 304,215,385 of OY986435.1, read as the reverse complement.
GATTATGCAACGCCTAGTCACATAGTCAAAATATAACAATAAAATCAAGAATACAACGATTTTATTTTAATAAATTAACCGCACTTGTTCAAACAATTTTACAACTTCACATCTGTTTTGCCAAAACGTCAAATACATAGAAGAATACACAGATATTAAAATGAAATAGATCTTCCATGTGTATCTATGTAGTCAGAGATGCATTTCTGTTTTTATCTGAGCATTGCCATGCGTTGCCATGTTGTGCAGAATCAGATACACACAAATCCTATTAAACAGATTTTGATGTGACGCTTGTTAAGCCATGCACTGCTATGCCATGCGAGGCTATCTGGACCATAATGATGTTACCAACATAGAGCCCCAATATAAATTGCTTCAGGGTTAATTGTATTTTGATTCGATTTAAGGGAGTATTCCTGGTTGGCAAAAATTTTTTCCATTTATTTTTTTTGCATATTTTTATAGCTTGGATACGTGAGAATATCGTCCTAAAAGGGTTTTTTGAAATTCAAATTACTCTAGGAGATATGGCCTTTTTTGTCCAGCAATGTTTTCGCCAAAATGCGATTTGCTTAATTTGGCTACTTTTTGAATGCAACGGTTTAAAGCAACCACCGAATTTCATTCAACGCGTTCTTTAGTAGGTAATAACTTGTTTGTATACGCATTTTAAAAATAAATGAATGCACATTTTAGAGCTTAAGTATTCGAATGTTGGCAGCGTTTAGCTCACTTTGAATTGAGTTATAAACCGGACGCGTGCGTGCGCGCAAACAGTTTTGATAAAAATTTTTGTTTGTGCTAAAGACAATGGATAGAAAAAGTAATAGAAATAAAAATAAAAGAAACACCGGCAGCAATCGAAAAACTCGTCCCTTGAAACGCCAACACGAAAGAGATGAGGACACCGAGTTCACAAGTACATCGGCAAAAAAAAATTAAAAATAATGAAAACGAAGACATAAGCATTGACAACAAAACGGAGAATTGCTTTTTGGAGTTTTATAAAGTTTTCTCTGCGATTGCTAATCTGGTGATATGTGCCAAATGTGAAGGAAAATTCGAGTTTAAACAAGCAGCGCCATATGGAATTCGCCGCATCAAAAGAAGGTAGAACTGCCCGAAGAGCACAAAGAGCCTTCTTTTTTCTGAAGAAAAGGAAGAAGTTCTTTATGGGGCTGGCATTGCAGATTGATATATGCAAGTATTTCACAAAAAAAAATGTTTTATTGCTTAAAATTTTCTTTGAGTTTTTTCAAAATCAGGTTTTTGAACTTCGAAGTCACTTTTCTCCGGTTTTACTGAACCGATTTTGATGCAACTAAGTGCAATCGACGCAGAATTTTTGAATTTCTGCATGCTCAACTGCATGCTCAAATTTTTAATTTGAAAAAAAAACTTCTAGTAAAAAACTTCCGTAGTTCTGAACTGATTTTGATAAAACAAAGTGCCATCGACGCAGAATTGTCACCATTTTAGTACCTACCTCAATTACAATTTTATCAATTTTTTGCTATTTTTTACACTGAACTACAAAAAAAAAAGACCCAAAATAACGCCGTTTACTATTTCCATTTCAGATGATCCGAAGTCGAGTTATCTGGGCCACAAGCAGCATACCTTTTTTTTCGACGCCCAACTTTGAAGGCCGACAACTTTTTGAACAGCCCTCGTACAAAGGAAAAAATTTTTTTATTTAATTTAATATGTTCTTTATACAATAAAAGAATTTAAGTAACTTTTTGCGTTTTCAAATGAGAAGTTTTTCAAAAAGGGTCCAAAAACAGCCTTCCAACCAGGAATACTCCCTTAATTTCTTAATCTTTTTTCAAAGATTTTTTTAACTAAATAGTTTTTTACTTGAGTAAACAACAGATTGAAAGATTGAAATGCGATAGCATAAAATTTTCCTTACGTTACATCCCAGTGGAAAGTGAATACATGACATAACCGACTACTTTATGCCAAAAAGTTAAATACTATATGCTAAGGAAACGTACAAACTACTATCGGCAAATGGAAAATAAATGTAAAATAGGTAAAATTGTATAGTGTTACTTTCCCAAGACATATGTAAGGAACAAAATTGGTAACAAAAAAAAAACAATATATCTTATATATATAACGCAAACTCAAATTTTGTCCGCCGTAAGGCTTACAAAGTACAAGTCCAATCTTAATAATTTAATATGGTTTGGTAGGTTTAGACCAGTAGATGTGCAAACTGAACTTTTTATTTCTTAAAAATTTATATTTTTTAAGTTATAGTGAGTTAAAGGTTGCATATAATTGTTGTTCTGTTGCTTTTTCTCTTCTTACTTTCAGCATATGCCTTAAAATATGTTAAGTATTTAGCGCCACCTGTCGGCTAATAGCTATGAAACTGTTATACTGACGAATAATCTTTTATAGTTTCACAGCTAAAGCTATGAATTCATATATTTAATATCAAAGTGATACTGGAATGATTTCTTACAGTTGAAAAAAGATATCTAAACTGTTGGTCGAAAAAATTTTAACTTTTTAAAAATGTACACAAAAATTTAATAAGAATTTGGAAACTGGTAATGAAACATTTTTGTTTAAGCATTTGTTTGTTTTTGTTTGTCTGGAAATCAAGAAATATTTTTACTCCTGTATATTTAAAATAAATTTGGTTATGAAATTAAATATGCTAACATTATATCATCGTTGCGCGTGCAATACTGCGTATATTGCAATAAAGCCAAAATTAATTTAAATAAAAATCACACATTTTTTCTGAAACCAAACATATCTTTGAATTTTTGTTTTTATTTTCTTTTTATCTTTCAACAAATTTATAATCAATGTATAGGAAACATTTGCATTTGTAATAACACTAAATTTTTTTAATTATCTGTATATATGTAGGTACGTTGAGGAAAAATTACTAAAATAAAAAAATTTTACAAAATCAAAACCCAAAGTAAATTTAAGACATTTCAAAATATTTAAATATTTACAAACATATAGTGCATGAACACATGGTACAATTTCATAGTTTTTTTTTAAAAATTCTTTTTAACATCTCCATTTCAATATTTTTAGCTTAAAAAACTTGTTTAAAATGAAGACAATATCATATTTGGTAGTTTTAATATATATTTGGAGTAACTCACACTGAGAGAAATACTTAATTGCTTTGTTTTGCATTTTTAATATTTAGGAATTTTGTTTATGTTGTTTGGTTTTTTTACTACATTGAAGACAAGACATAGAAAAACGGGTACATTTTGTTGCAATTTGGACCATTTAGTAGTGTTGAACAAAAAATTTTATAATCCAAAAAAATATGAATTAAGAAACATACATAAGTAGTTACATAGATTTCTTCACTCTTTTTCAAAGACTGCAATATGTTTAAAAGATTAAATTAACGAACTTGTAGTTTAGTTTTCATTGCATTAATAGGATGGACTCAAGTGACGTAGAAACGTAGAGAAGTTTATAAAGTGTAAATTTATTGTATGTATTGGTGTGTATATCTTATAGGTTGACAATAACAATGAACATCTAAAGTTGAATATAGTACATATAGTAGTTATTATATATAAATGTATATAACTATAATGTATGTATATAAATATTTTTTAATATAGAAAAATAAAGAGATCCAGTTGATCGGCTGAGTTTGGGAGATATGGTCTGTGAGCTGATTGTGACGAAACCATTGATATATTGCACAATTTAAAAATAGGCTTTATTGGTGGTATATAATTTTTTATGTATTTTTCTTCTTATAAATAAGCCTTAAAAGTACATAGTTGTTTTAGAAGGGGGCGGAAATATTTTAGGCAATGGACTAAATTAAAATAAAAAAAATTTTTTTTTATAAAAATCTATCTTGAATTCAACTAATTCTTATTAGTTTTGTATGTTTGAACTTATTGAAAATGAACCCATATTTTTTTATTTTTTTTTTGTTGCTTTCATTTAGTTTTTTCTTTATTGTTTAAACTAAATATTCAGTCTTTAAGTTATAAACCTCTGCGTGTTAAGCAATATTATGCTCAGTGTTCTGTAATGAAACAAAGAAGAACAAGAAGTAAAGAAGAAAAGAGAGTAAGAGACAAAAAAAAATCTAATTGAAAAGGCAAAACTTTTTGTGGAAAAAAATTTCTATTTAAAAAAAATTCTAAAAAAGTTTGCATTCTCTTCAAGAGGCACCTTTTTACAGCTTTCATTAAAACAATACAAAAAACAACAGCCAATAAATAATAGAATAACAACGAAATTCGAGCAACATTAAAAACATTTCAACGCAGAAAATTCATTACAAATACCGAAAATCAGAAACACCAACATGATATGTTAGAAAAGTATTTGAAATATTGAGGCAGGACATCGTAAAATTAAAGAAAATTATTTATAGCTAAAAAAAACAGAAACAGTTTTAAATATGTGGTCAACAGTTTAAAAGGTCAAAGCTAAGAAAACGAATATCATGCAAAATTCTGTCTTTAACAAAATACTTAAAAATTACTATTTATAAAAATTTTATAAAATTGTAAAAAAAATAAGCCAAATTCAAGACAGAGACAACTTTAAAAAAGCTACAGTTTTAAAATTTACTGAATTACTTTTTGTTTTTACAGTTTATAATTTTCTATTGGTACTAAGCAATAATTTTAAAATGTATTGTTTTCAAGGACGGGGCGCCTCGATATGAATGTTTTTGCTTAAAATTGAAGAATTGAATTAAAACTATTGTTAATTAATTTTGGAATGCGAAAAATATATTGGATGGAGTTTGCAAAAAGTTGGGTGAAGTGCGCACAGTTTTTCGTCTAGGCTCTAGAAGGAACTAGGCTGGACAAAATTTTTCTGTTAAGCCTTTACCTTGATGCAGACATGAAAACCAAAATGTATGGGGATGGGATCGCAGACACCTGTATGGGTAAATTTATATTAGCGCTTTTGTGCAATAATTTAAAAAAACCAGAGTTAGAACTTCAAGAAAATTATATTATTTGCAAAACATATGTTATAGCAGGACTTATGTGATATTGTAAACTGTATATAGATTTTTAAAAATATTTTAGACATTCAAAAAAACTTTTTTTTTGCGAAAGAGATTTTGCATATGCAACCAAAAAGATATAAAGGTAATTCACGATCTTGTTGCATAATTGCAAATGCAAAATTAGGTGCTTTTACAAAAACAAAAAGTATTTATATGCATTTGTAACATTCATGTATTTGCTACAACAAAAGGCTATTGCATATGCAAATCCAATTATATTGCATGACGCTATTGTGAATGAATGTTTTCATTTTGTTTTGAACACCACAACCAATTCTTTGCTGATTGAGCACCTTTTTTCATTCAGCAGCAAAAAAGGTTTATTTCGTAAAAAAAAGATCTGATAAATAAATGGAGGGCAGTTTCAAAAATAAAATTTACAGGAAAAATGCCAACAAAAAGTGGACGAAGAAAGAAACTGGAAACAACAGATTTTGTGTTCTCACAAAAATCCACAATTGCAAAAACGCATTTGCAACGATGCAACAAGCCCGTGAATTACCATATTACGACTTGACGTGCAAAGGTTTACATATTTTTCTAAAAAATTAACTTCATATATCAAATACATTGTATTATGACATACACTGACTGAAATAAGTCTACGTACAGTTGGTTTTTTTAAAAAATATTATAGGAAAATAAAATTCTGTTCAAAAATAAGATCAACAAGAGAGGGAACATGTGACACCTTTATTGTTTTACACTGTTCTATTACATCGATCGTCAAACCCATGATAAATTCATGCAAACATCCGGCAACTCTGGTTTTAAATATCAAAAAGTAACCATACCCAAAATGACTTAACTCGTTCGCGGTATCGTTTTTTGAGTCAGTTTAGTGTTAATTCAAGTAAATGTGGTGGATGTGGTGGAGCACTCACACTGTAACAATAATATTGCATTTATTTTGTCGATAGGCTGCATATCAGACCGTATAACATTGTATGGAAAATAATGGCGTTTTCTTTATCGATCAAAATGTCAACTCATTATATGGCAACATTATGAAAATATTGCCATACTCCCTGCGAAAATGTTGCATTTTTCATATGAGAACAGAACAAGAAAAATGCAACCCTGTCACAAATCAGCTAAATAATAAAATTATTCAATTTACATCTATTCTAACAAAATCTTTATTTATAAATTACAAACGATACATAAAAATCCGCTGGGCAACGCTCACTGTTACAGAGCTTTCTTTTCTCGTGATAATGTTGCATTCCGCTTTGACGATTTCAGAAGGGTAGAAAATGTCGCACTTTTGCCGGATCAGAGTGCAACACTTTGAGAAAAGAACACGCAACCCTATGAATATGCTGAGAAAAGAACACGAACATTTAACAGCCCCGGCGCAGGGCAGAATAAATGCAACATTATCGCGAGAAAAGAAAACGAAATAAGTAAACCTATTTTAGACACCGTCTCAATCGTTAGATATTTCAATGAGATTTTTGAAAAAAAAAAAATTTTTTAAATGCCCTTATGTTGCTTTTTGATTTTTTCATCATATCTGTGATGTTTCTTGTCCGATCCGATAAAATTATATACCTGTATGTTTGTAAATTTTTCGCGAATTTTCCTTGTTTTTTTACGTAAAGTTATTTTTTTTTTCGACTAACCACCATCTTAACCATCTTAAAAAGAAACAAAACAAAAGCTCAGACAAAATCATTAAAACCGTGGGAACAAATGAAATCAACATAATTGATTTTTGAAGCACTTCCCACCAATTTCATGAAAGGAATAACTCATTTGCATCATAAAAAAATTTATTTTTAAGTTGCAAAATATTTTCGAGACTCGAACTAGCTGTAGCGATCGCAGCTGTCTATCTTCGTGAAAATGTGTCCCAAACGATTTTCGTCAGTGCTTGGAAAATAATTAAATTTGTTAACCCCAGAGAGGTAATACACGTCGATTCGACGTAGATTGCGTACATATTTTCAATTTTCTCATATCTGTCTCTTCGTACTGCTTTTTCTTTTCACACAGTGTCGTTGATGTGCTCTTGCAATGTGTAAACCTTTTGCTTAGCTTGGCGCAGAGCAAGTGCTTTTTTATGATAAAACTAAAAACACACTACGTAGCTGCGAAGTGTACCTGCGAAGTGAAGATTACCTTTTAAGTGACTTTTTATGTTTTGGTGCTTATGGAGTTCTGCTATATTTTATTATTTGCATTATCGAATGCATAAATTGAAACAGTTTTAATAAAGTGTGACAATAATGATTTTGAAAAGCTGAGTGAGACAGAGTCTGCTGAACTCTCCGACCGACCACAAAAGAACATCCTTAAAGTTATTAATGATAATGACACTACAAGTGTCAAAAATGTTAAAAAAGACAATAAACTAAAATATTGCAGATATTGTTGTCTATGGTTTAACTAGACAAGTTAGTGTTAGGGCAAGAAGCCGAATTGCTCTGTAAAAAATTCACAGCTCAAATACAAAATCTGCAACCGATGAGAATACGATGAGAAAGCAAAAATAGACAAAATATAAAAATAGATAAGAAGTCAAAATTTTAACAGAAAATAATTAAATCACTTAAAGCCTAACCAAAAAATATTTTAATGTCGACTCTTAATTTAGTGTGAGCTTTTCTGACATTATTTTTATAGAATTTGTTGTCAGAAAGCTTACACTAAATTTAGAGTCGGCATTAAAATGTTTTTTGGTTAGGCTGTAAGTTTTTAAACTTTGTTGGCACTAAACACACAATGTTCAATTCAATTAGCCAAAGTTTTATTTGTTTACATCTTCTTCATTCACAAAATGGCTGATTTTGACAGTTCTCGTAACTAAGACTGAAAGCACATTCAGCCCTAACATTACCTTGGCTAGTTATACCATGATATTGTTCATATACAAAACGACGAATGACAAAGACATGTGATTCCAATATATGTGGAGAGCATAAAGTTAAACTTTGCATTTTTTGCTAAACTTACTATATTTTGTAACTTTTTTTTTTGTGATTTTAAGCTATTTATTAAGCAAATGTTATCAATTTCACGCAGGTAATTTTTTTGGTTTCTATTTTAAATAAAATGATACTATTTGACTAAATTCATATTCCAAAATGAGTTCCATAAAATATTTAAGAAAAATTAAATAAACATTACAAATTAAACTTTAAATTTTTGTGTTTTTATTTTTATAAAGCTCTAATACTATCTCAGTTTAAGTTGCTTTGTATTCCTTTCGGAAAAAAAGTTTAAAACTGGACCACGTCGATCCGACGTAGATAACCTACAACGTGTGTAAAAGATGATTAACTCTCTAGGGTTAAGTGAAACATCTTAGGCGGCGATTTGATATTGAGAGCGTTTAGTATAAAAATATTTCGAGTCTCGTCACGTTTGTCTGTACATGAGCAATAATATTTTTTACATTTTGTGTTTTTTGTATGGGGAACCCCAAAAGGCAGATAGAGTATAGATGTGTTCAAAAGTAAAGTTGAAGGGAAAAATTAATAGCTCATACATTTGACCCTCCTAGAGGCCACAGATTTTTTTGATATGAACTGTAATACACATTTTTTTCTATTTTTTTGTGTTTTTTGTATGAGGGCAGATAAAGTGTAGGTGTGTGCAAAAGAACTGTTGATAGGAAAAAATTAATATGACCAGCTTATACATATGGCCACTCCTAGGGGTTATATATTTGTTCATATGAAATATAATATACTTTTTATCCAATTTTGGATTTGTTTGTATGGAAGCCCTCAGAATGGTAACAGATATAATGTAGGTTTGTTCAGAAAAAAATATTAAGGGGAAAAATCAATAGAACCATCTTAAACATTTGACCCCCGTAGTGTTTCAAGATTTTTTTGATATAAACTATAATAGAAATTTTTTTAATATTGTGTTTTTTGTATGGGAGCCCCTGAAGGGTGGCAGATAGAGTGTAGATGTTACAGAAAGAAATATTGATGCGAAAAACTCAATAGGACTCATACATTTCACCCGCTTGTCACCCTAAAAGTGAACATTTGAAAACATTTTGCACAGCAAAGTTATACTCATGATATTACATGCCTTTAAGTGCCCACAAAATTTTGATTTATTTGTATATTTATTCTAAGAATGCGTTTATAGTGGCGACTTGTTGCTTTGCCGAGCCGAGCTGAAAGCACGTACACTCACAGAACTGGCGATGCTATCAAAACTTCGCTTCTTCTAGCCGTAATATTACGGTTCTCAAAAAATTTAATATGTGAAGCTCTGACGACTTCCATAAGGGCTGTTAGATTTATGTTTAAGAGATGCTCTGCCAGTTTTTACAACCTCACAGAAAGTTGGAAGAACTTTTAACGGTAAGAGGAATTCGGTTTTGATAGCCGAATTGTGGAGGGGTCATAACAGCGCCTTTTGCGATGGTGAGAGGAGTTCGGTTTTGACAGCCGAATTGTGAAGGGGTCATAACAGCGCCTTTTGCGATGGTGAGAGGAATTCGGTTTTGACAGCCGAATTGTGGAGGGGTCATAACACAACTTTTGCGATGGTGAGAGGAATTCAGTTTTGACAGCGGAATTGTGGAGGGGTCATAACAGCACCTTTTGCGATGGTGAGAGGAATTCGGTCTTGACAGCCGAATTGTGGAGGGGCCATAACAGCGCCTTTTGCGATGGTGAGAGGAATTCGGTTTTGACAGCCGAATTATGGAGGGGTCATAACAGCACCTTTTGGAATGGTGAGAGGAATTCGGTTTTGATAGGTTGTCAGAATTTTTCTATTTAATCTACTTACCTCTGCGCTTTTAAGGTAAGCCAAGGTAACCAATTTCTTAATGCCGTTTGCTTAATAAAAGAGTTATTTTAAAATATTTTTTAAATTTTTATTTCAAATCATTTGAAAAAAATATTAATTTTTTGATCAAATAAATATAAAATTTTAATTGTTCATAAAACTTTACAAACTATTTTTTTAACTTTTTTTTATGGAACTTTTAAAATCCCATATTGTAAACGACAAACCATTAGCATGCATCTGAAACATGCTTACAAATAGTTTTAGACAATGGAATTGTGAAATAGTCCATGCCTTTTTCAATATAATAGGCATAATATTTATTATCAAAGTAAATACCGTTTAACTTTAAAAACAATTTTTATAATGTTCGTCAACAAGCACGCTGCAAAGCCAAAACTGAAATGGAGAAATTTGTCTTTTGTGGTTTTAGTATCTTCAGTAAAAGCGTGAAAACCGTATTGAGGCTACAATAGCCATATTGGAGTTTCTCTACATGCAAGATTTAAAAGTTGGTTGCAGTAGCCACAATACTGAATGTATCACAACTGTAACCACAGATTTTATTTTCAAAAAACCGCTCAACATAATTTATGTTTTTTTATATGATTATTGCAGATTCAATTAGGGCTATGAGAGCTCTCATAAAGTGCTTGCAATAAACTTTCAGCTAAGGTGACTTCATTTCATATATAATAACTCTAGTATGGCTACTACAGCCTCATCTTTTTTATGGCAGCCGTGTACGAAATTCAATAATTCCCTGAGTGTAGAGCTAATAGCAGCTGGTAGGTAGTGCGTATAGTGCGCGTTTACCGCCGCTGACTTGTAGATGGTTCTTGACTAATTTAGTCTGTTTGTATGCAAAACGTTTCTTTTTTGTTTATTTTTGCAATCGAAGCATCAAAAAAGCCACTTAATTTCGTGTGTAATTTTTGCTTTCCTCAAATCAGACGACAACAAGTGAAGGAAATGAGAAATCCGAACAAACGATGCTAAAACGCACTTTAAGCTACTGTAAGTCGCTTTAAGTCACTTGCTGTTTCAGCTTGTTTCGACCTTTTTTCAGTTGTTTTGTCCGGTTTTTCATAGCCGCGTGTTTATTTCGAATTTTTTTTTAGACAGAACAGAAAATATAACATGAAAAATAGTGGGGAAAAAGTCAATCGACTGAATAGGGCTCATCGAAAGGCTTTCTATACATTTACCCGAAAGCTGAAATTTCACGGTCAATCATGGGACATTAAAGCATAGATCGGCACTCCATACCACAATTGTGGAAAACCAATTCACACAGACGCTTACGCTCTTTCGTATTTTGCGCTCTTTCGTTCAACCACACAGCGCAAAATATGTTATTTTGTTCATTCGCCTTTGAGCCACCGAAGTGAGAACATCGTGCGCAAAATGGAAGCTGAAAATATATGCTGAAAATATATGCGAAAAGCAGTTTCTTACAAACTGTTAGCTTTTTATCCTTCCACCTACTTTTGTGAACAAATTTTTTCCGACCTGAAATTCATATGCTCAAAGCAGCGAAATAGATTAACTAATTCTCCTCTAAAAAGCATTCTTTTAATAAGAAACTGCGATAACAAAATTAACATTTCTGAACTTATTAATAACATACCTTTGCCATAGTATGTTTGAAATAGTTTCATTAAATCACTTTTGTGTGCAAGTGTACAAATTTTAAAATCATATGCAGCATAAATTTTTTTCACTGCAGAATATTTGCTCTCACCAACACACACTCAGTTTGAGTTTTGCCGACCTCTGCATTAAAGCCTAGTACTCTGTTCAGTTTCATGTGAAATTCTACTCAAATCTCTATACAAATTATGACAGCTGCGAAAGAAGCGTGGAAATTTTCACAACATTTTCGTCAGAGCAGTACTCTGTTTCTCAGCGTGAAATTATCGCAACATGTTTTTGAGCAACATTTTTTACGACACTTTAATTATACTGCCTATTTATTTTGAAGTGAAAAGAGAGTAAACATTTGTTTTTATGCATTTGTGTTATTACACAGACTTCTTGATAACTTAATTGACCAACATCGAATTATTTTGATAATTTGTATACACAGATAACAGATTGGTTTCAAATGATTGATTTTTGCACAAGAAATGAGTAAATTTAGAAGAAAAAAAAAGCTACTGATCGCTTATTTTAATTTTTCATCCACTTGCTTTTTATTCCAAGAAAAAACGAGGAAAAGGAGCAACAGCAAAAACAAAAACATATATATGTATTTAATTTAATTTTTCTTGTTGCTCTACCTTTATTATGTTATTTAATGAAAATAATAAGTAAGCATCGTGTAAAATAAAACTTAATACATAAAAACCGTACGAGCGAGCGAGAAAGCAACAATCGGCACTCTGAATACCAGCGCACAAGTCGCTTTAAGCGGCTTGTTCAGGCTGGCACTATACGCACTTTGAGCTTATTTCATATAATTGCATGTGCGGCGTTATTGAGCTTTCCTTCACGTTTCGGCTCGGCAAAGCAACAAATCGCTGATTTGCAAATCAAAAGATTTTTTTGATATAAACTCTAATAGAACTTTTTATAGAATATAAATAACATCTTTAAAAATTCAATGACTATTAATATAATATTGGATAGATGTATTAAAAATTATTAAATTCAATAACAGTTAAAAATGCATAAAAAATTCTAATTAGAATTTGATTTCAATGTACTATTACGGTAAGGTAATTTTATATGAAGATTGGAAATAACGCTTCATTTTGCAGTAAAAATTGCAGAGTAGAATACTTTATTTGATTGCAATACTTTATTTGACTGCAATATAATCCAATTGAACTGTGCTTTGCGGCAAAAAGCAAGAAACAAAGAAAGAAAGAAAGAAAAGAAAACATAAAAGACCACACACACTTCATCATTGTTACAGTTTGACAGAAACAGCAACAATGCAGTACGCTTTCACGGCCCAAGTTAAGTTGAAATAAAATTTGAGTCTGAATCTCTTGCCAACTTTAATTTTTAATATTAAAAAAATGTCAACTTAAAATCGTATTTTTAGGCATAAAAATGAAAAAAATCGTCACGTCATAATTGGTGCTAAAAATCGTCAATGTTCCCAACACTGACTCTAAATACCAGCGCACAAGTCGCTTTGTTCAGCTGGCATTGTATGCACTTTGAGCTTATTTTATATGATTGTATACATATGTAGCATTATTCAGCTTTTCTTCTTGGTTCGACTCGGCAAAGCAGCAAATCGCCACTATAAGCGCATTCAAGGTTAATAAATTTGAATTCTTACTGACTGCGATACATAAAATGATTAAAATTTTGTATCTTAAATAAATGACATTAATCAAAATACATACAATTTAAACAAGGTTATTTATGACCGTATGATACTTCACTAAATTTATCATTTTTTTTTTTTTTGTCATTAAAAATAAAACATTTCAAATAGTACGAAGGCATAGATTCAATTGGTGTAAATGAGTACGCATATAGTACGAATTGGAGAAAAAATGTGGAACGGACTGTATTTTTAATGCATTGTTTTTGACGTTAAATTAAATAGAGAGATAAAATAGTAACGTTGCAGAGATGTCACAAATTGGCACGATGTACATATATTTTTATCCTTTTCCTACAATATACATATATCTGTCTAGCCCACGCGCCACTTGTTTTCCGATTTTAAAATTGGACAAAAAATTAAGTGGCATACAGGCTTTAGCATAATTTTCAAAGATTTTTTTGTGGAAGAAAAGTCTGTATTACATATTCTTGACATACTAATAAATTTACTTAATGCTCTAGTAACAGGTGTATTTAATGCATAATTTCTTCGGCAAGTGCCTAAATAAAAATATCAGAGTATCTAAGAGATCTACTTGGTACATTAAAGTTAATTAACTTAAAAAAAATTGAACAATCTACCGTCCCAGCTATAATATAAGAAATTAACAGTAGTGATAATAAGGTTCTTCTTTTATGCAAAGGCTTCATCAAGGTGTAAAAGGCCACATCTGGGATCATTGGGAGGAAATGGCAATTCAAAAATTTAAAATTTATAAAGCGCAAAGCAAATTTAATAATATTTTTGAACACGCTCAAGACGCAAAATATGTGAAGCATAATACGGACTCCAGAAGTAAAAAGAGACTTGAGCGCATATGGATCCGTAAAGTTGAGACTATGACGTCGGATAAAAGCCAACATTTGATAGGCTTCAAAAATTACACCAAGGTCTTTAACAATATTAACACGATTAAGTAGCAGATCATTTAGAAGATAAAACGTTAAAATAGGACAAACAGATTTAGAATATGAGTTCACAGCATATTTATCAACATTTAAAAGAAAACAATAACACACCAAAGTTTTTAACTTTAAGATAAATTTTTAAGTTATCTGCCAAAATCAGACATTTAGATTGTTTAACAGAAGACGATAAATCATTTATGAACACTAAAAATAACAATGGACCAAGAATACAACCGTGTGGAATACCAGATGTTGCAACAAATGAATTAGAACTAGTATTATGATGGTAATTTTCCGCTTAATTTAAAAACTGCTGAAGTTATTATGTTGTTTAAAAAGGGTGACAGAACGTTGCTTAATAACTACAGACCGATTTTGCTTCTACCTGTTTTTAGGAAAATTTTTGAAAAAGGTGTAAAATTTAGCATGCTTAGCTTCCTTGGGAAATTTTAATTTTTTTTAGCGAATGCCAGTATAGTTTTCGGAAAGGCCTGTCTACTAAAGAGGCATTGTTAAATTTTTGTTCAAATATTTATAATGGTTTAAACCAGAAAAAGTTCACTGCAGCCTTTTTTGTCGATCTTGCAAAGGCGTTTGATACGGTCGACCATAACATATTACTATCGAAACTATTTAAATGCGGTTTCAGAGGATTTATGTTTGATTGGTTCAAGTCTTATTTGAATTTTCGAACACAAAAGGTCAAGATGCGTTCTTTTTTAAGCTCAACTAAAAAATTAACTTAGGTGTTCCACAAAGATCTGCATTGAGCCCAATTCTTTTCTTAATCTATAGCAACTCGTTGTTGAAAGCGCATGACAACATGTCCCTTGTGGCGTTTGGTGATTATATGGCTTTTACTTTTTTTAGTGATTCCCCGCTTAATCTCAGAGCTAAGATATATTCAAAACAAGAGTGGCATAGAATATGGTTTCTGCATCTCAAATTGGCTATCAGCGATAAAACAAAACTAATGTATATTAGTCCTAGTGGATTATTACTTTTGAAATGTAAATCCTTACATTTTAATCAAATGCATTACCATTGTGGCAAATCTAAAAAATATCTGTGTTATTGTAAAAATTGTGAAAGAATTGAAATTGCAATTATTTTTTCTTATGATATTGAATGTGATAGTAACTGTTTTTTTTTAATTGAAAGTGTTAACTCCTTTAAATATCTAGGAATCATAATTGATAGTAGGCTGAATTGGCTTGATCATAATACTTTAGCTATCAAAAAATATCTATTATCTGTTAATCGTAGTATGTTTTGTCTAAAATCATTTTGCGCTCGTAAACTACTAAAAGCAATCTATTTTGGCATTTGTCAATTAAAATTGGAGTATGGATTAACTTGTTGGGGTGGCACCCATGCCAACAAAATTAGGCAAATTCTTATAGCGCAAAAACAAATCATTAGAAGAATTTGTGGAAAAAATCGTACTCAGAGTAGTTTACCTCTTTTAAGGGAACTTAATATAATGCCGATTAAGCATTTATATTGGTATAAAGTTATGAAGTTTTTTGTTCAACAGGACAAACATTTGGTGACTAGAAATTTCCCGCATTACAGACTTCGGATAAATAGCGATAACTTAGTAGACATTCCTAGACACTCAATTATGCTTTTTTGTCACTTTTATTACTCTGTTGCGCCGTGAACTTGTAATAACCTGCCACATAATATTAGAAATATTGAGATTAACCATATCTTAGTCAAATCAATCAAATCATGGATTGTGAATTTGGATTTTTTTAGAATTGATGAATTGTTTATTGTTAACTCTTGAATACTGGGCAAATTATTATAATCTATAATTATTATTTTTTATTAAATAGTTCCCCACTTAATTAATTAATTAGCGTATAAAATTTAAATCATTTTTCACTCATTTATACTTATATCTTATTGTAAATACTTATATCTCATCTGCAGGGCATTCCTTTATGGAGTATCGGGTGTGACGATCCCGATGATCCCAAGTTGTTGCTATAGTTTTAAGTTTTCATATCAATTTCTATTCAGTTGTTCTTACATTGGATAGCTTGTCGACACTAGCCCTCATAGCTACAGACATGCAATCCTGTTAATTTTAAGTTTAATTATTCTCTGTGGCTTGTATAAATTTTTTATATTCGACGGATACAAGCCAAACCATTTAAGCACCAAAAGTTACTAATTTTTTAATTAAAATTAAATGAGACTTTGTCAAAAGCTTTAGAGAAATCAGTGTAGACAACAACTTCTGGGAATCTCTCTTTAAATGGCAAAATACAATACTCAGCAAACCAAGCTAAGTTAGTTACAGTAGATCGTCCTCTTACAAACCCAACAGCAAAAAAATTGTCCTTTAACAATCTTTTCAAAGATTTTACTCACCAAAGTTAGCTTTGAAATCGGTCTATAATTAGCAATGTTGTTTTTATTACCAGATTTGAAAACTAGAATAACAAAAGCTACTTTCCAGTCATCAATGAAAACACCAGGGGCGAACTTTTGGTGACCTAATCATATCAACAAATGGGCCTGTCAATTGATCACCTAGGTCATGTAATTTGACTCCGTTAGACTACTTTTTGTGGAGGTACGTCAAGTCACTGGTCTATGCTGATAAACCAGCTACGACTGACCAATTGGAAAAACAACATTCGGTACGTTATGGGCGAGCTAAGGCCGGCAATACTGGAAAAAATTGTGCAAAAATGGACCGACAGGATGGTCTTCATAAGACGCAGTCGCAGTGGCCACATGCCCGAAATTGTGTTCAAACACTAAATGCCATAAGATTTGCGAACTAATTAAAAACAATATATTGCCCATTTCATAAATTATAATATAACTCTAAAAAAACACTCTTTGCTTTGTTTAAACAACAAATGTCCTCATCTCAGTTTCGCCAGGGTAAAGTTGTATGATTATCACAAGTACTGACCACTCCATTGACGAAAGACTTTATGAGACCCCAAAAAAAGAGCGCAAGGACTTTATCGTTATCGTATCTCTTTGATTTTTCTTATGCAGCTTATGCATTTTAAAGCAAGTTAAGAAACAAATAAAACGCAGCAGCAAAAAGAAGACGAAATTTTGCTCCGAAGATTAACAACCAACGCTTACTTCAATATTGTTTTCAAGGCAGAAAGCGAGCCACACGTAAAGAAGATGAAATACATATAAAAAGCAGCAACTTAAACTTGCAACAAACAACAATAATATTAATCATCAATTAGTTACATAAAAACAATAAAATTAAGACAATATATATATATTAAAACAATACAATATTTTTTTTCCAAAACAATACAGGTTATTTAAGAAATGTACAATTTTGTTTTTAATTTTTATTATTTAAAATGTTGTTGGTTTGTGTTAGATGACAAATAAACAAACTGGTGAATGGAGGGAGAAGTGTAGCGATTTATAAGTGAAGGAAGTGAATGACTGAGGAGTTTGAGTATCAATGATTTTTTGAGGTGAGTAATTGGAAAAGTTAACATAGGAACGTGTTTAAATTAGTTACTTCAAATTTAAAATAAAGTCAAATTAGATAAGATGATAAAGAATATTTCTTTGTTTTTTTTTTGTTCTATAATATGTATGTCCAAAAGGGAAACTTAATTATTCGAAGTACTTGAGTTTCTTTTTTTTTATGAAAAATATGTTAATGTGGGCGAAAAAGTTTGTGTTGTTACAGGCACAAAAGATACACAAACGATAACAATAATGATCACGACGACGAAGACAACAACAAAATTAAATTATAAAAATACGCATTATAAAAAAAATCAACTAGGAAAGGTTCCAACATACCTGTTGTTGCTGTTCTCCATTGCCTACAACGATTGCTTGAGCTTGAGTTGTGGTTGTTGGTGTGGCAGTTGAACTGCTTGATGATGGCGTCGTTGACGTCATTGTTGTTGTAGCTGCTGCTGCTGCAGTCAGTGCGGCTGCTGCAGCTGGAGCTGCTTGCAGCGTAGGGTGCGTGTCGAGTGTGTGCTTTGATATAACAACCGTGGTGGTTTTTTGTATCTTATCCTGGTCATGATGCTCTGCAGGCGATTTGGGCGGCACTGAGGTAAAAGCATCAGCAGCACGCACTATTTCCAGGACCTGCAGAAGAAGGGCACACCAAAAAAAATAATCAAAAAATATTTTCGTTTTTTTCTAACTGGTAAGCTTTTGCAAGGGTAACTTTTGCAAAATTTTCTTACCTTTTCTGGCGTGCTTTTCTCCTTGTTCAAATTGCTCAACGACTGCTCCGAATTGGCCAGAGCAACTACATCCTGTGCTGAATGTTCAGTTGGCAGTTGCTTTTGTTGCTGCTGCTGTTGGTAGGGCACGTTGGCAGCATGCGTTTGTGTTGTTGGCGCGTGAGCCAAGGCGGCTGCAGCTGCCAGCACTGAGGGCGAAGAGGAATCGGCATGTTGCTCAGTTTTTGTTGCAAAAACATCAAATTCCTGTGAAAATCAAAGCAGTTTCATTAAAAAAGTACCGAAAAAGTTGTAAAATAATTTCTTAAAAAAGTTAAGGAAAAATCTGCTCACTTGACGTAGCCGCTCATCCTCGTCTCGATCCAAACTCGATATACTTTGACTTTGACTCAACTCAGAGCCAGTTTCTGAGGCACGTGAGCCTGCAAAAAAATCTAAATCAAAAACAAGAAAAAAACACGCGCCACATTTAACTGTCTCACCATGTCGACTGCCGCCCGAGGAGGAGTTGAAACCGGTGCTCATGCCACCACCCGAGCCTATGGAATGAATAAGATTGGATTTGTCGTAACCCTTGCAGACGACCAAATGGATTTTATTGCCGGCAGTGCGCAGAATGTTGACTGCGTCCTGATGCGAGGCACCCAGCAGGGAGTTGCCATTAACTTCCAGCAGTCGCATGCCAACCTGTGACCACAAATAAATAAAATAATATAAAAATGTTTAAAACAAGCAATTCAGCACGGAGTAAAAGGAAATAGCGAAGCAATTGTCAAATAGAAGAAGCGTATAAAAATAAATTAAAAACAAAATTAAATGAAATGAAATGCTTTAAGTTCACAACTTTATGACTGGATTGGTGGTGATGGTGGTGATGTTGGTGATGGTGGTGATGGCGGTGATGGCGGTGATGGCGGTGATGGCGGTGATGGCGATGATGGCGATGATGGCGGTTATGTAGCTGGCTGTGAAGGAGTGGATGTTAAAGAGTAGATTCCTCATCTGCTGGAGCGGAAGGGTGCTTCTCAAGGCTGTTTGAGCAGTATGCTTCAACTTTGTGTAGTACATTAAAAGCATTCAGCCTTCGCTTGGTTTCTGCTTTGTTGACGTTTGTGCTTAAGAATAAGATGGGCAGCAAAACAAAAAACACTAAATCCAGACAATAGATGGTTTGAATTCCATTTGGAATTAAAACGCTATCATTTTAAGTTGTTGCAGTTCTTTGTTGCGCCTTATTTAAACTCAGTTTGGCTCACGATAATTTATATACTTTGAAACAAGTTGGAATAATTTCAATAATGAATCTTTGGCATAATTTAAAAAAAAATATTACTACAGAATTAGATATTATTAAAAATTAAAGTGAAAATATACAGAAATTAGGTATTCTTAACATTCTGAAAATATTAGTGTAGCGGAGAGTAAGTGCGATTTGTCAATAACTTTCGTATTAAATATGTAAGATCCATTTTAGAAGTTACCGCCGCGATCAGGTCCATTATATATTTTTTTTTATTTTTTTTTTTTTTTTGGAATTCAAAAGAAAACCTTGTACTCTAACAACTTTTTTTATACAATACTAAGTAAATATTTTACAAGTTTTTGGCGATAAATAAACGGTTGAATACATCTACAGTATCATTTGTAGGTTTATAATGTGATGCAGGCCCATAGCCAAAGAAGTGGTTTTTGGGATGCAAGCCCCTGCATAGGCTTTAAGGGTATAAAGAATAATTCAACTAAATCTATTAAAAGCAAAATGTTATATTTTTCATAAAAAAAAAAATCGAGAACATATGGGCATTTCCAATTTTTACGGGCGTTACGGACGATTTGAACGAAGAAATACTACAAAAAAAGAATGAAAAAGACTAATATTTAAAAAGTTTTTTTATATTTGCGTAAAAGTTAAGTAGCACTATATAAAGTAAAAACAATGACAACAATTTACCCTAAGGATTTAAAGATATAAGCAAAACTTTGTGCTGGCGTTACGTTACAAAAAACGGAAGTGATTTTTGACTTGGATTACAAAATTTGCAAAACTCTCTGAATTGGACAAGACTTTTTGTGTACACCTTTTTTTAGAAGGGTTTGAAATAATATAAGTAGCATGATGCCAAAACAGCGTTTTTTGGAAAAAGTTTTTTTTTTATCGTTGAAGGTGATGGAGAAGCATAATTGTTGCAATGTTTGTTCGGGGACTTGGACGCCATTTTTATTCATGGTAATTAAGAGTACTTTTAAAGGTTACGTCCGATTAATCTAAATATGACTATTTAAACTTACGAATTTGTGTACACAATGTACTAAATGTTGAAAGTTAACAGTCTAAAGTTAACTGTTTGCAAGACATTTTAACTGTCAAACCTGAATTCTAAGTGTCAAAAAATACAAAACTTTAAAAAAATGTAGAGAAGCGACATCTTACGGAAATATTTCTAACTAAGCTAACTGTAGGTCATAAAGAAGGTTTCAATATCTTTTCAATGGCGTATCTTTTATTAAAAATGATAAATAAATAAAAGAGATATTTAAGAAATAAAATTTCTAAAAAGATTTATTATACAGTGTTATTTATGATAACATATATATTGTACATTGGGGTATAAAACCCAAGTCTTTCTGGCATTTTATACAATCGAAGCGAGATGGTTCTTACATTCCTAACTCGACACACTACTTGGGTATTCATTCTTTTACAATTGAAGATACGGTAAATCTGTTTGCTGACTACTTTAAGTCCAACTATGTTATTGTAAACTCTAGTTTTGATGAGTCAATTTCAAATAATGTGGATTAATTTTTAAACCTTGGATCTGTAGTCTTATCTGCAGAGGAAATTTGTGAAGCTATGTTAAAAATGAAAGTTTCTGTTAAGGCAGATAATGATGGCGTTGCATCTATTTTGCTAAATAAATAAATATTTTCGTTATCTCAGCCTTTGTGTAAACTTTTTAACAAGTCTTTATGTACTGGTACTTTTATAGACTGTTGGAAATTGGGCTCTATAACTCCGGTTCTTAAAGGGGGCAGTAAAAATGATATTTCCTACTATAGGCCTGTTTTTAAGCTCTCAAATGAGAAACTGTTATTAAGAAAAAGTTATAATGTTTTGATAGCTAAACTTGCCAAAATAGGTTTTCATTCAGTTTTCTTGAATTGGATCCAGTCTTATCTGGAAAATAGAGTATGTTTTGTTAAATGAAATGGAGTTAAATCGTATCAATTTATTGCCTCTTCTGGAGTACCGCAGGGTAGCATTCTTGGCCCTTTGCTCTTTACTTTATTTATTAATGATATCAGTAAATGTTTTCATTTAGCAAAATTTTTACTTTATGCTGATGATTTAAAGTCATTTAGTAAAATCTTTTATTTGAATGATGTTGTTCAGAATGATCTTAATAATTTGCTTTTTTGGTCTTTAATGAATTTTTTTACCATTAAATTTTAATAAATGTCTTTCTATGACGTACTCAAAATCCATTATTACGTCCATTTCTTCGTATCATCTCTCTGGTACTTTCTTACTGAATGTGAATTCCATTAAAGATCTAGGTGTGGTATTTGATTCCAAGTTCACTTTTGTTGAGCATATAAATTATCTGGTTCCAAAATCATATGCATTACTTGCTTTTGTGCGTAGGAATAGTACAGAGTTTTCTGATCCTTTTACTCTAACTTGTTTATATAATTTTTTTGTGAGGTCAAGGTTAGAATATGCTTCCTTTAT
The DNA here is from genome assembly GCA_963920525.1 of Dichetophora obliterata. Classification (NCBI taxonomy): domain Eukaryota; kingdom Metazoa; phylum Arthropoda; class Insecta; order Diptera; family Sciomyzidae; genus Dichetophora; species Dichetophora obliterata. Next base: position 304,193,376 of record OY986435.1, on the reverse strand, counting down.
TTGGAGTCCGTTCTATTTAATTCACTGCTCGCGATTGGAAAAAATTCAAAAATCGTTTACTCGGTTTGCTATTTGTTTATTAAATTTTGTTGAGCCTTTGCCTTCTTATAACGCACGAATTATGCTATTGGGTTTGAAAACACTTGAAACAAGAAGAAAGATTCAATCATTAACATTTATCCATGATCTTATATCAGGTCATATTGACTGTGCCTAGTTATTAAAATTTGTCTCTTTTAATATTCCTGCAAGGACATTACGCCATTACTCGTTATTTCATTCAGAAATCCATAGAACTCTTTATGCACTTAATGAGCCAATTACTCGTGCTTTGTCGTTATATAATGAAATATCCATTGAAAATAATTTAGACTTTTCTTTTTTGAAATTATCATTTAAGAAATTACTTAATAACTGTTTTCGTATATAATTTAGAGTTTCTAAAAATATATAGAATGTTTTCTTTTGTTAAATATATATTATGATATTAGTTTGTAAGTTTTAATTTTAAGCAGTCTGTAAGGATATTGTAATCCAAAGACAGTGAAATAATAATAATAATAATAAAAATAAAAAACAAAAGAAGTAAACAAGGCAACTCATTTCTGAATATATTTTGTGGCTTCTGTTAATGAAATAAGAAACAAATAACTTAAATTAATCAAATAACACATAAATTTACGATACATGATAGCTTGATAGGCTTGCCGGAAGAAAACTCAATACTTATTTAAATATTTATTAATATTGACGGGTTTGATAATTAAACAAATAATTTATGTGTCGCAATGCAAATTTTTAAATTTCTCTTTTAAGTCATTTTCTATGTTATGATTTTGTACATTTGAAATTTTTTGCCTGAAAACTTATAACCAGGGTGCGGAGAACGTTTGAAATACGATTGTTCTCAATTATCGTTCTCCTCATTTAAAATTGTTCTCGCAAGTTATCACGAACGAATGGGGAACTCTCTGCTGGCGTCGTATTTTTTATCTCTGAAAAATTTGTCAGTTTCAAATTTATTCGATCGAATTTTTCACAAAAAAATAATAAGCAACGAACGTTCGTTTTCAATTTTTCATAAAAATTAATCGTTCAAAGAAAAATTCAGGAACGTTCATTTCCTAAAAAAGTAATGTTCCGACTGTCAGCATCCACATCGTCTAGCGAGGATTCTTTTCTGTGGTAACTGTCTTGCTTGCTGCAAAGAAATCATGTGTGTGATTGCAGCGAAGACGAACAAAACATGATAGAGCAATAAAAAACAGATCATAGATATTGTTGATCTAAGATATCGTTGTCAGAGTGCTCACTGCAGTCAATGCAACGAAAGCTTGTTCACTGGCAATAGATGATTTATATCAAAGAACGAATACGGTGCTGGCACGAACACTAGGTAAAAATGGGTCACGCATCATTATTGAACAGTGCTAGGAGGATGCTGATTTCGAATCTGAAGTCAGAATTTTAAAAATAAAATTGGGTTATAGGGTTGCCACCTATTTTTTTATTTTTACAAATGCGATGCGGGTGCGAACATCAGGTAAAAATGGGTCGCTGAATCCGAATCCGTTGTCAGAATTTAAAAATTATGTAGTTTTTCATAATAGGGTTGCCACCTAATATTATGTATTTTTAAAAGTTTTAAACATCATTTCAGAGTTTTAGGGGGTCGCTGATTTAGAATCTGAAGTCAGAATTTTAAAATTCAAGATGGTGGATAGGGTTGCCACCTTAATTTTTTGTATTTTTATGCACTTGTTTGTGGTGGTTTGTATGTATCTATTTTCTTTTTACTTTTTTGAGGTATTATGGGATTTTGTGTTAATTTTGAGGTATTTTTTGGTAATTTGAGGTATTTTTGGAGTGTGGTAATCTTGAGAATTAAATGCGAGAAAAAGGCAATTTTGGTGGTAATTCCATCTTGTGACACTGCCTCTATCATGAAAAATTTGTCGTCCTTAATCTCTTCAGTATAACTGATAAATTGGAAGATTCGCGATCGGTACTTTCATCATATAAAGGTATCTTATTGACTGAATTCCTCCGGACGCGTTTGTATTCAGCCCTATCATGAATAATTTTTCACCCGAAATCAAAAAAGATAGTCTCAAAGTTAAATCTCAAGAACATTTTGGAAATTTTTAATGCAAATTTGTTCATCAAACGTCAATATTCACGAGTGTAAAAAAATATGATGTCTTTATCTGCTATATTAAAAATGAAAACACCCTTTTTTGATTCCGGTCGAAAAATTATTCATGATATATGAATAAGAAAGTCTCCAAGGGAAGAGACCTTTATATGATGAAAGTGCCGATCGTGAAACTGCCAATTTATCAGTTATACTGAGCAGAATACGATAACTGGTGCGCCGCGATTTGACAATGGATTCGTAAAGCACTTTTAATTAAAATAGGAATGGCCGAAAAAAAATCGATGCATCGATTTGTTTTCGAGTTATAAATTTTTTAATTTGATTATGATTTAATCTTTCAATCAATCAATATCGATTTCAATCAATAGATCAACCTTTTTAATCTATGAGATAACGGTAACGATATAGATATTTTATTGAACAGATCTTGTACCAAGCAACAAAATGTTAAACATAGATAACTAGTTGAGGTATCGATTTTTTGTTCGAACAAACATTTTTTTTTTTTTTTTTATTATGAAAAGAACAGCACTTTCTAATCGCGGCACCCCAGTTAACGTAATAGTGCCTTTATACTTTTGCAGACCAGTGTTATTGAAAACATAAGTATTAAAACGTTCTTCACTTCCTGATTTTCAGTGATGAATCCGTATCCGTATTTTCAGTATCAGATATAGACAAAAAATCTTTGGTTGTTTTCAATGACAAAATAAGTAACATTTCCAAATGTCTCTTATGCGAAAAACCAATCATGGGATGTGTACTAGGGAATATCAAAAGGCATTACGAGAGTGTGCACAACATAATTTTGACGATGATTTATCATCAAGATCATTAAGAAGTCATATAACCATCATAACAAACCATCTTTTTCATTTGATTGGGCATATCAAGTTTATTTACCTTATTTAAACATTATTTTTCCTCATATGCATATGTGCAGTCTACATCTATATTTTGGTTTCATCTTTTCATGTCAGCAAGTGTACAGAAATACAACAAACTTATATTTTGTCTAATAACTCTACGTACAAACGAACGTTCGTGAATTTTTTCTTCAAAAGCTCATTTTGAATGAACAATTCCAAACGAACGTTTGTTGCTTTTTGTTGTTGTGTGAAAAATTCGTTCGAAAAAATACAAAGCTCACAAATTTATCAGTGATAAAAAAAAACGACGCAAGCAGAGCGTTCCTTTTTCGATTGCGAACGTTCGTCTGCTTTTAAATTTTTCGTTTGAAAAATTCTCACACACAGTAAAAAACGAACGATAAGATCGTATTTTAATCAATTGCGAACGAATTTTTCCGCACCCTGCTTATAACCTAACGTTTTTAATATATGTATTTGTCTTTTTAAAATTTGGACTCTTTTACTCTTTTGGACTACGGCGTTGCTTCTGTAGAGCCGCTTTTTCGATTTCCTTTAATAGTTTCATTCGCCCTGGACATTCCATTGAGCATTGCAGTCGAAGTACTTTCTTACTAATTTTGTTCCCTCTTCGAAACTAACTGTGTAAGTTGATTTTGAATCGAAAAAATTTTTAATACATTTATTTGCGCGGCCCTTGATTTGTTGACACCTTGTATAAATTTCTTTATAATGGGCCATGTCTTCGTTTCGTTTTGTCATGGCAAAAACACGCTCTAACAGCCCTATTCTGGCAAATGAACAGATTGTCAACCAGTATTTTGAATATTTCTATGTATTCGTTGTAATTTTTTTATTTCAAAACAAAATTTGAAGCTCAAAAATAAAAAAATTTGATAAAAATTGTCTACTGCTTTTCAGTTATTGACAATTTTATTAAAAGATTTTTTGTATTGAAAACAACAAACACGTAGAAATATTCAAAATACTGGTTAACAATTTGTTAATTTGCCAGAATTGGGCTGTAAGTTGATGTTGTTGAAAAATGAATAGGCATCATCAACTGGTTTGTTTAAATATCTTTCTATGGTAGAGTCTTTAGCCGAAATTATATATTAACGCTTCTTTATATAATTTATTGTGATAAAACTTGTGGTCTGTAAAGGAAATAATTTCTCTTCATGTTAAATGTTATCATTTGCAGTTCTTCTGTTTCCATGAAATCAAAAACAGCTTATATTATTTTTTTATAATCACGTTGATCTTTACCCATAACTAAATCGCTAGAACGAATTTGCTTGATTGGCTTAATGCAACAGGTATGGATAAAAACGCACCGAACTTCTGCAACGCTAGCATTAAATTAAGTTCAAATAAAAAGTTAAATTTTTCTCCTAACCTATAAATCGTTCTTAGTGATATAATTCTATTAAATAACTTCATAATTTCGACAATTTTTGTATAACTTATAGCCATTTCGGACATTTTATATACCAGGGTATCTCTATTTTATATTAAAAATGTTGTAAATCCAATTCTATGAATATTGTTGCCTAAAAAAAATAAAAATGTTAAATACATTTTTTTTTTAATCTTACTTAATATTAGGGCTGATTTCTTTGAAATGGTAAGGGAAAATCTTAAGAACGTCCTATAATTTTTTTTTTTAATCCATTAATATATGGTAAATTAATTCATGTTACACTTTCTTGTGCATAAAGCGGCTAGGTTGCCATTTGATGTAGAAAATGAGTAAAAAATAGGCTTTTTTTGCCCTGAACTTTTTCGGACACATCTTTCTGGAAAACCGTAAACAAATATCTTAAGAACGTCCGATAGGAATTAAGATTTGTATTAGACAAGCAAAAAATACTCAGATGACTCTTCCCGATTTCTTCATATATTTGTGCCATTTCAAATATAAAAAATGCATTTTTTTGTTTTAAATTTTTATAACTTGTACTTCGCAAATAGTGCATTTTAAAATAGATATCCTCCATGAGTGTATTCTTTATAAAAATACAAAATTATAAAATGTTTACTTTTCTATGAGGGAAATAGTTTAAAATAGTAAAAACAATCCCTGCTCAAAAAAATTTTATTTTTTTAAACATCTAGATACAAGGACTTTTTGGAGTACTACAAAATAAAGCTATATATACAACCTATTTAATGAGTGCTGTTATACATTTGGATTCAAAAGTTTAAGAAAGTACTTTTTTGGGCATCATGCTAAATATAATATTTTCCAAGTGATCAAATTTAAAAATCTTCTGGTTTTTTATTGGGTTTTTTGATCTAACGTTACGTCACTTTCATTTCCACTGTAGTTCAATTGGGTTATTAAGTAATTAGATAGTTAAGTAGTTATGTAACTTAGTAATTAAAAAAAAAATCTAATATATTGTCCCTTCCTTGCCTCAACCATTTTTTCAAAATCTCTAGCCAATGACTTGAATTTTTAATAAAAAAGAGCTTACGAAATTTTACTAAACATTTACAAAAAAAGACAAACTACATTTGTGAAACAGTGCAGACGATTTGATCTGCAAGGTAAATGAATTTATGTGGAAATTGCTTAAATTAATACAATTAAAATGTTTCTCTATTATTATAAAATAATAAGTTTTCAATAAGTTTAGATTTTTTGGTCACATTAGACTTTTTTCTGGAAATGCCCATATCGAGAACAGAGCTGTATACATATACACAGTTCACGAAAGCAAAGAAATTCACCATTATAGAAATTCATGCTATATAATGTATATTAGTCAACCCTTTTCTATTTTTAACGACCATATAGTAATATATTAGGGGTACTCATTAGAGTGTTTCGAAAATCTAATCACCAATTGCGGTACCAAAAGTAAATAGTATTTAAAAAACACATTCGATTGGTATATTTTTTTTTTTTGGACTGAACCAATTTTGGCGTCCACGGAATTGCAACTTTGTGAATTTTTGAGCATTTTTTTTACTGGAGACCAACTAATGGTCGATTTAAAAAGAAAATAAAGCTTGTTAAGCAATTCCTTATATATTAAAACATAGAACGGCAAATTTTTAACCCATTTGACAAATGCTTTTGGTTTGAAAATGGTTCTGTTCCAAAAGAATCTACTTGTTATTTAATGTTAATTTTAATATTTTTCGTTTTTTATATGAAAGCATTTCAACTCTGTTGAGTTAGTTAGTTAGTTAGTTTTGTTTAATTCAAAAGTAAAGTACATTTTGGAACTGTTTGCATTAACAAAATAAGAACAATTGTTTCTTTTTTTAGATTCCGTAAAGGAGATTTCTAGTGACATGATGGACGATGTCGAGATTCGACAGGTTAAGCTTATCACGGAGGTGTCAGTGACTGCTGATTCTGCAAAACGAAGAAAAGGAATAATATTTTGGAGGGCCGTTCAAAAAGCCTAAAGTTCGAAACAAAAAGCCATTTTTAGTTCTTTACATGATCTTAGAAATTTATTTGTTCTTATTTTGTTAACAGAAACAGTTTCAAAATCAACTTAACTCTTGCATTTAACTAAAACAAATCCAGAAGTGTTGAAAAAACTTTCATATAAAAAACAAAAAATTATAATAAAAATTAAGGCTAAGCCGTTTGAAAGTTTGAAAGCTACAACCGGTTTCTGTCAAGCCCAAAACTTTGAACGTGTGCGTGAGAAAATGACGTGCTTCATAATTCAAACAAATTTCAACCAATCAATTCAAAATGTTGCACACACCCTTCAAACCAAGTTCGGAGCGCTCATAATTCGGACTCTGAAAAGAGCCTTATTAAAGAGGATTTTATGAGTTCCCTCTTATTTATGAGTTTTAAAAGTGTATTTTTTGTATTTTCATAACGTACACTCCTAAAAAGTACTTATTTCGGAATGTTTTAGGAGTACTTCAGTTAAGGGCTCAGAAAAAACTCAAGTTTAAGAATGTTTTGTGAAAAGCCTCCTGAATATGAGTTTTTAATGTGTATTTACTGTATTTAATAAAAACTGCGCATTTTCAAAGCACAAATTTAAAGAAAAAAGCATGTTTTGAAATATTGTTCATCGACATAAAATATAAAATATTTCATTCCGTTCAGTAATCGTGGTTGAATATTATATTCAGACATGTTTGGATAAATAATACTAGTCTACAAATTTCGTATCCGGAAAACCCATTAATATTCCTATATGTACTTTCATTGCTGGCTTAAAATCTGTACTCAATTTCCTCCTATATTATAAGATTTTCAAGTTCTTTGGTTTTATATTGATTTTTTCTAAAATACCAAATTTGAGTAGTTTAGATTCTAGATCAATAATACTAAGCACGTGCCAAAAACGTAAAACCCTGTATCTTGAAAATTTTACAATACATGAGGAAACTGAGAAGAGATTTGAATCCATAGCTAAAAGATTTTTTTCGATGCTCATATTCAAAGGAAAACAAGCTCATTTTCTGCACTTTTGTGTTTATTTTATAAAGAAAAAAAGGGTAAAAATAGGAATCATAAAAGAGTCTTTTAGGATTCATATTGATGCCTCATAAGAGCGACCAGAAAAAAGGAAAACTAGCAATTTTCGGAAACTTTTAAGAGTCTATTATGAGTATTAAAAGGCCAATATAATATTCATACAAAAACTCTTATAGGAGTCCGAATAAATTACTTTTGAGAGTAAAAAAGTATCATTTTGTGCTCATATTTGAGCTCTTAAAGAGGGACCACTTTCAAAGGAAAAACTGCTCTTTTATGAAACTTATAAGAACTCATTATGAGGGCTCTGGCTCCTACAAATGAGTCATAAAAGAGTCTTTAAAGACTCATATGGTTTGCAGGGCATATACTTCACAATGTTTGCGAAAATATGCGAGAGCGAGATTTTTGAAAAAAAAAATTTTATTAAAAAATGTTTAGTTGTCTTTTCAAAAAATTTATGATTTTCTGTTTTTACCGCTATTTTCGAAAAAAAAAAAATTCTGGAAATCGGGCTCTGGCGTATTCAAGAGAATGTAACGTCAAAGAGCTAAGTCAAAAGACTATACATGGAAAAAATATAGTGTTAAACATTTCAATAACGTATCACGTATGGTTTTTTCGCAAAATATTCGAAAATAACAAAAAATCAAAAATGTAGTATTTCAGATTTTTTCTTCAAAAATGTATATCTCAGTAACCAGGTATCTCAGACGATCGAACAATATATCAAAATGTTTGTATTTAAATAAAAACTAGAAACTGTTTCTACATTGCTATGACGTCACTTCATTCGTTCGAATGTTATGGAGCAATAAGACAAATAATCAGTTTTTTGCGTTCAGAAATTGGGTAGGGTAGGGCCATAGTGGGTGAAAAAAAATTTTTTCCTAATGGCAACTCCTTACCACTAACCACCATTAATCTAGAACAAAAGTTTACCTCTTATGAGCAAGAACCCTTTTCAGCAATGAAATTAAATTCATCCATATCAAAAGCTATTTTTAAAGATTTGGCGGTTCGAAATTAATTGGAAAGCAGAATCCTTCGGCCAAGTTACTTAAAATGGTTTAAGTTTTCAGTAATTTAATCCCACTTTATAGGAAAAATTTCACTACGCCATAAAATACGTGCTTTTTAACAGTATTGTCCACAAGAAGATTTATTAAAAATTCAAAGTTATTTTGAGGACTATTCTGATTAAAAGTGAGTAATATAGACGTATTAGTTACATAATTACAATAATACAAAGTTAAAACATTTCACGATTTCAACCATTTTAAAAAAGTATCGCAATGGAAGCAAAGCGAGAGCTAGTTGTAAATTCATTTTTGAACAAATTTAGAATGTGAGAGATTGTCAAAAGAAGCTAGAACCACTCGACTAAAAATAAAAAATTATTTATGGAACCATTTATAAAACGGTTGAATGAATCGGAAAGTTGTGAAATCGCGAAGAAATCTGTGGCGACATGTTGTAACTTCACTGTCGAATCGAACATCGAAGCGAAGTTTTCGATCTGGCAGCATGTTGTAATATTTTCGTTCGACAGGCGATTTGGTTTGTTTCGAAGTTATGTTCGAACATTTAACATCTGCACGTAAGCTTTTTTCTGATACTTGGCATGCTAAATAGCGTGAATCAATATTTTTGAAAACTGTTTTATTAATAAAAACTGTCATTTACACCAAAAATTATATATTAGTTATTTTCAACAAATAACATTGTTTGGAAAAAATAAAGTCAACTTAATTTGAACAAACAGTTCTAAGGTAATCATATGTATACTTTTATTAAAGACATTTCTTTTATCATTACACTAACTTAAAATCATTATTGAACACTTCTGTGGTTAATAAATAATATATAATAAATAAAACCATGCTTAAATTGATAAATATTTCCATTTATATTTACTTCGCTTCGCAAATTTCGCCTGTCGAAAGTGTTACAACATACCGACTTTCGATAATTTCGACAGCTTCGAAACTTTCGAAGTTACAACATGTTGCCACTGGATGCAAGCAAGCTGTAAGAACAACAGCGATCATGAATTGCTTCAGAGAAAGAATAAGACTAAGCCCAACTCAATAGGGTCGTTTTATGGCAAAGTTCGTACAGATATTCAAACTATCAATGCAGCGGCAAGTAATATTATTTTACAATTAAATTAATAAATAGCAACATTTTTACAAAACATTCAATTTTTAGAAGTTATTAAACCATTCCAGCTCACGGATGGCTATCGCTAGAGTCGAAATATTTGGTGATATTTCCAACAAGAACAATTTTTTTTTTCTATAGAGCATGAGGCGCATTAATATACTACATATAGTACATTGACTACAACAAGGTGTTCTATAGTTAAATTTTTTTCTTATTTCATAGGGTAAATTCTTAAGAAGACGCATTGCACAAGTAATTGCATTCAATTTGTTGAATATTTTATTATCTTTTTGACTGACTCATTTTCCCGCTCATTTTACAAATTTATTTCATGTTTTTAAAAGAAATAGGCAAGGCTTTAAGGACAAAACTCTTTGAAGGACCATACTCTATGAAAAGTGTAAAAAACTTAAAACAAACAAATAAAAAAATTGCATAGTTAAAACGAAAACGAAAACACATTATTTACCTTAAGCCTTCCGTCACGTCTGGCCGCGCCAACAGAATTAATTTTGGACACAAAAACACCCTCATCCATGGGATCGACTGGGTTGCCACGTTGGCCATTAAGACCGCCTTTGATATGCATGCCCAGACGTTCACCTTCCGTTTTGTTGATGATGATTTCCTGTGATTTATTTAGTAAAAAAAGTAGAGCGAAAAAAGAAAACAAAATAAAATGAAAAAGAACGAAATTAGAACAAAATACAATTAATTAACTATTTAGTAAAAACATAAACAAGAACAACAACAATATCAATGTTTATTCTTTAAAATGGAAACGACAGCTATAATAACAATAATAATAACAGAAAAGAATGTCAAGTACTGTAAATATTTCATTAACAAGGATAGATAAAAACAGATGAGAGATATTAAGGGAGATTTTTTTTTTATTGCTAAGTCAGCAGTAAAGCTGTGACATTTCTTTTTGATATTAAAAAAACTTTTAAAAAATCGCGCTTAATTTTTTTTACATAACATTTAACAAACAAATAAACTCAAAATGTGTATACAAATAATACTAAGCAGAGCAAAAAATTATCAGCCCCTATCACTGAGTCCGTCAGGGTTGCCACACAAAAAAAAATTGTTCTACCTGTTCTGTTTCTAAAAAAAAAAAAAACCAATATGAAAAAAATTTACCATATTTTTCTTTTATGTAAAAGTAAGTAAGAGATATTTATTTTTTATTTTTAAATAAAATTAATATTTTTTTACACATATAATTCATAAAGAAAAAATAAACATAAGTAAACGCATACAATGCGATAAAAAACATTTAAATACTAAAATCACATTTTTATAATATCAAGTTTAACTACATGACTTTGCCATTCAAACCGAAAAAATTTTTTATTACATTTTTTTAAATACTTTAATAGTTTAAAAGTATTTGTCTCTTTGTATTAAAAATAAATAGTAGCTAATTGCCTATTACAAATTATAAAGTTTAAATAAATTGAGTGCAATAAAAGTTTAATCTAAAAATCATATTTTTTTTAACCACACATAATGACGCTTATTTTTTACTTCGCAAAGTTCTTTGGATAGCTTTAGATAAACAGTTCTAAAATGTAACTTGTTTTGAAGCTGCGTGTTATTTAATGCAAATTCAGAAATCTTTCCTCTGATGCAGCCGAGCTGTGAAGCAACGACACCAACTTAAACACAAAATCTGTTAAATCCTTAAAACAGCTTTCTCCCATGCGTTTTTTTTTTTAATTTCGGAATAATTTATTTTTAGCTAAAAATTTTTTCAATCGTGGAACAAATGTATGTATTAAGGGCTTTTTGTTTCAAATCTGAAATAATTAACGGCCGCTTTCATCTGGCTTAGAAGTTATAGGGGCCCAAAGTTGAAAAATTTTTTCATTTAATATATTTTAGATATTTTCAGTGGGATTTTTTAAACCAAAACCCAACCACTTCCCACTTCCAGTGAAAATCAGGAAAAGGAATAATTTACGTGAGATTTTTTAAACCCCTTCTTCCCACTAACTACAAAAACGTTAAAGTTCTCCTAAAAAATACCTGCTAGAATCCTTTTATTGCAGGGTTCAAAGAAATCTTCCATTGAAAAAATTCTGGAAACTTTTAGAGAAGACTAAGGAAATCGTTCCTCCCAATAACATACATATGTTAAAGGAATGCCTTCTAGGTATGAAAGTAGAAGGAATAGAATTCAAGGCCTTACCTTCTTTTGGAAGCACTTTTTTTGCTGGGTACTAGCAATAACTGACGAAGATTGAAAAATTTGTGCCAATATGTGAGCCTTTTTCTTAGCTTTCGAATGATGTTCACTAAAACTTACTCATATTATTTTTTGGTTGTGAATAAAAGCGATTTAAGGCAGTTATTGTATAGTCAGTATAAGAGATTGAAAAAATATCCTTTTTTGAAAACGTAAAATAAAAAAAATTTCGAAAATTCCTTGTTTTATATTGAAATGAAAAAATGCGTTTCAAATATTTTTGCCTAATGAACCATAAAAAAAAATATATAGAAAAAAAATTTGGCATATATTTGGCAATATTGGCAATTGGCAAATATTGTATGGAATGTCCCATATTCATAATTATTTATTGAAAATCTTGAACTTTTTAAAGTAACTTTGCTTGTACTAAAAACATTTACCAAAACGATAAAGAACATTTCACCAAGTAAGAAATGTTCTACCAAAAATGGTAATATTTTACCAAAATGGCAACCGTGAATACGATTATCGTAGAAATTACAAAAAAGGAATCACTGAGTTTATTCGTAGCGCAATTTCATAGATTTTTTTAAGTTCATTTATTACGAGTAGGCTTGTGCTTAACAGTTCCAGAGACGGAACGGGCATGGAACGATTTTTTTGAAGAAAGGAACTAGTTCACGAAAACATGTCCGCGGAACTATCTAGTTCCTTTGCTTATTTGAACTGCAAAACTATTTCAAGCATTTATTTGAATTGTGTGCTTGTTGAACTGCGGAGAAAATGTGTAAAGGTACAATATATGTAGATTTTCAACACATCGCTCTGACTAGTCTTAAATCAATTGAACAGAATTGTTTGTTTTTTATTCTTTTTATTTCAATATTTTCAACTTAAAGAAAAACATTTCTTTAGTTTATCGCCTTTAGTTTCAGATTGAGGTGACCTATCAGTCAAGCCAGTCTTAATAACTTTTTTCGTGTTCATTCATTTTCTTGTCACTTGACTTTTGTGTACGGGAAAGCTACTTCCAGGGTTCCTTCAAAGCTGAAAGCTCCCTAAACTATGAGAGACCCAAACTTTCATTTTAAAAAAAATCGCGGCTTTTTGCGTAAATCTCTTGAGTAAGACTTCTCAGGACCATGCAAATTTAATTTTTTTTTTTAACCGAAAAAATAACATTAAAACACGAAAGAGTATGTCATGGATTATGCTCGAGCAACCGTCCAACGTTTTCCTCAAATATTTTACTTTCCTAAGTCAAATTCCTGAGATATTTTACTAGCGCTCTTCATTGGATTTGGTGTCAATTGCCCAATTCGACGCTTATCCCGCGAACTTTGTTTCAGATTTGGTCCCTCTCTTTTATTTTTGCCATATATGCATACTTTTATTACAAAAAATTCCGTACAACTGTAATATAATAAGTTGGGGATTTGCCGAAGTAGACCACAGTGGGTCCCTTTTCGTCCCCCATTGGACAAAGGGTACTACTGCTCGGAGTACTCGTACGTGAGCATGCTCCTCGTGTAAGCATCCTTTGTCACCTCAAGCATATCCTTATAGGTTAGTTGACCAATCTCGGCTTTGCCAATAAATGGGCGTCCCAGAGTGGTCAATCTTATGCTTGCCAGCGCCGGACACTGGCACAGAATGTGTGCTGCTGTTTCCGGCTCCTCTAGGCATAACCTACACGCATCGTCCTCGGTCAGAGTCATCTTCCCGAGATGGTACATGAAGGGACCGTGTCCTGTGACCAGTGCAGTAAGCCAGCTTAAAGTCCTTCGATTGTATCGGATAACTTTTGCTGCCTCACTACGAGACCACTTCACGGCCGCCTTTGATTGCCTGCAATTAACAGCTTCTTCCCACCTTTTACTGTGTTCCAAGTCCGTCCATTGTTTAATAAGGCCTGCCACCATATTGTCGCCTATGGCGATACGTGGTTCTGGTCCACAGAATTCTTCTGCTGATCCTGCTCTTGCTAAAGAATCAGCTTCTTCATTCTGTTCTATGCCAGAGTGTCCTCTCACCCACATAAGTGTGAGCTCATTCGTCTGGGCGCACCTATTGAGTTTTGTAAGACATTCTATGGCCAACCTGGAAGTAATGTCTGTCCGTTGCATACACCTAATCACAGACTGATTGTCGAGAGCGATGACAATTTTCTTGCCACTGATCCGGCCATCTATCAGGTGGTCCAGCGCATGCACTACGCCAAGCATTTCTGCCTGGTATACAGACACAAACCTCCCCAACCTCAGTACACAGGATAGGCTTAACTCTTTTGAGTACACGCCTGCCGCGGCCCGGCCATTCATCAGAGAGCCGTCTGTGAATATACTGATATCGCTACCAGCGATTTCTTCACAAACGGCTCCATCCGTTATAAGAGTTTTATAACATTTTTCTGTTATTTTTACTCTCTGCCTTCCGTCCATAGGCATAAACGCCTCCCTGACATCTCTCTGTACAATATCAAGGATGCGAATATGACCATGCAGGGCCGTTGCCCCATGCCACGTAGCATTTCGCAACATCCTGAGGGCTGACAGCGCCGCTGTTTTCTTTATTTCTAAATCCAACGGCAGCATACCTAACAGAACCTCCATTGCGCTTGTTGGAGTGGTGCGTATTGCACCTGTTATTCCAACACACGCCAGCCGTTGGACTCTGTCCAGTCTCTTCTTAGTGGTTTTCTGGCTGACTTTTGCCCACCAAATCACCGAAGCATACGTGATGACAGGTCTAACCATCATAGTGTAAACCCATTTCATAGCCTCTGGGTTTAGCCCCCATTTGAGACCACAAACGTGTCTGCACTGGACGTACAACTGTAACTGAGCGTTTAACTTTTCTTGCAATTTCTCGTAGCGAGTGCCTTCAGTTTGAAAAGCATATATTTGCCTTTTTTGCATTTAACAAAGGTATTTTCCATCCACTTATTGTCACACCAAAAAAAATTGTGTTCCTCTTCAGAGAATCCACTGTACGCAACTTATTTATAACACTGGTTTACAAATGTAAATGTTGAAGATATACCAAATTATAACGGGCGTTTAATTTTGACCTCCTGAACACAAATATTGCTATAATTTTTATTTTTATTTTTGAGGTTGTTTTGATAAAGCTACTTTTGTGGTTTTCATGACATGACTTTATTCAAATAAAAGTGTAGCTAAAAGTATGTGTTTCGTTGAAAGAAAAAGCATTATATACGGTTCTATCCGTATATTGTTTATTTCGATCAAGCAGAGTTCAAGTTATAGGACGGTCAACGGTCACACGAAAGAAAGTCACAAACGCCAAAATTCCAAAATGTAGAAAAGGGCAGATTCGGAACCGTGAATGAGTTTCTGATTTTTGTGAATATGCTTAGATTACACATTTTCAACTCCAAATGAATGAAAAATTTAAGTAAAGTGGTCACTTCTAGTGTGTTTCTTAGAAACATAAAAACGAAAAAGCTTAATATCTCAAAACTACTCAAATGGAGACATGACTTTTTTACTTAGGAGGATAGTATAGCTCATCAAAGTTCAAAAGATTTGAAATTTTTACGATTTTCAATAAAAGATTAGTTCTTAATTAACTTTTTGCTTAGAAATAGTAAAAATCGGGAACATTTTATTTTTTTTTTTCGATAAAGTTTATTTAATAACAAACGTTTTCAGTCTAAAATTACCGAAATCGAATATAAAATACATTTTTTAAAAATTATTTTGTGAATCAAGTAATTTTTCAATTTTACTGCTTACGCTATTATTCGAATGTTTATACGAAATATTTTAATTACTTGTGCTTTTACGTTTTTATGATAAACTTGAACTTTGATGAGCTAAATCTTGATCGAAACAAACAATAGATGGATGGAAAGATAATTAATTTACCTTTCCAACAGAATGCTTTTTCTTTGAATCGAACAGAAAATTTTACAAATGAAGTCATGTTATGAAAAACACAAAAGTACCGTTATCTAAAAAACCTCACAAATTAAAAATATTATAGCGATATTTGCGTTCATGAGGTTCAAACTAACACATGCCGTTCTTGGTATTTTTCAGCTGTAAGGCAGTGTAATCGTTCTTATATATAGTTATGCACCACTCAAAATACAACGATTTTCGTCTAACGGAAAATGCCACTTGTTTTTGTTGTTGTTTCTTTTTGGAAATATTGTTTTTTATTCTCTTTCATTCCTTTTCGTAGTAATTTCCAAGCATTTTCTAAATGGCTGTTAAATGGAAAAACAGCTATTCTTATAGTTATAGCACCACAGAGTATAGTCCTTGATAATTGTTTATTTCTGTTTTCATAAATATAACCTGAAAATGTTCATTTTCACAGAACCTTTTCACCTTAATATGGGAAAACAAGAAACAATTGTTACAAGAAATTTTAAACAATTTTTTTAATTGTAGTAAGTTTGAGTTAATTAACTTGCATCAATATTTTTTCCAAAAAAAAAAACGGTTCATTAACATTAATTCTGTTTTATTCGACTCTTGAAAAGAACTTTGTTGTTGCGCGTGCAATACCTGGTAAATTCTGTTGGAGAAAATCGACGTTGCGCGTGCAATACCACGAATCCGCCTACTATCACCGGTATTGCACGCGCAACGAGGATTTGCTTCAACAGAATTTACCAGGTACGTGCAACAGAATTTATTTACCAAATAAAGATTCCAAAATTTTCAAAAATACGACAAAATTGAATATTTAAAAATGTTGAATAACCTGACACGAAAAAATCGGGCATCTTGAATGACCCGAAATTGTTGAAAAAAGCATAAAATTCTCTTTCGAATAGCGCGAAAACTTGTTTGGCTATTTAAAGTGAAACGCAAATAAAAACAAAATTTGTTTTAGAAAAAAAAAATAAAAGATTCTTCTACAAAATAATGGTTTCAGCATCATTTTGAAGTGCACCAGTTTTTTTATACTGTATGAAATAAGTTTTTATTAAAAAAAAAATAAAGAAATATTGCTTCAAGACTAAAAGGATATATTATACCATATATTTATTAACCAGCAACATTTAAATCTAAAACAAATACAACAGCAAAGCATTAGCACAGTAGTGAAAAGCAGCTCTTACCTTCGTTTTTATTATTTCTACGTGAAAATGCTTGCATTTTTAAATAAAAAAAATTAAAATAAAAAAATGGAAAAAAAGGAAGAAAGGAACGAAGAGGAATGGAAGAAATTTTGCAAATGGTATCGAAAAAAGCAGTTAAAATATTTAAAATGCAACTAATTATTTGAAGTGCACTGAAAAAGGAGACGACTTTAAAAATTCGCTTTTGTACTTTTGATCTCGAGTGCTAGCAAGAGTTTTATGATGTTAACGTCTACCATTAAATTTGCACTACTAACCTGGAAACCAGCTGGCAGCGGATCGTGTTGTATTGTCAGCTTAATATCATCGCCAGGTTTTAAAAGCTCCAAAACAGCATCTTGATGTGTGGCACGGGCAACATCAGCATCGTTGACCTTTAGAATTCTATCGCCCATACGAAGCTTACCGCACTTGTCCGCAATGCCACCAGGCACAATCTGTGAAAATGACAATGAAAGAATATAATAAGGGTCAATTTAATGAAATAATATTAAAAAAACTCATCATGTTTTTAGCTGTGCATAATATATTCTGTCAAGAAAGTAGCGGGAATTGATCATTTAAAAAGCCCACTTAAGGGTCCGTTCTGGTTAGTCGGCACAAAAATCGCAATTTCTTGTGTGCATTTTTCGATAGCATTTTTCTATAACTGAGTCAAATATCATACTTAAAGCACAAATTGTAATTCGTAATGGTTAAAAAGTTATAAGCCGTAAAAATTACAAAAAAAAATTTTCAAGGACTGCCATTTTATTATATTTTCGTCAATTTCATTAAAAGTGGTATACACTCATAGTAAATAGGAAATTTTTAGATTTTTTTTGTTTCAATTGATTTTTGCTTACGAAGTGATAATTCGAAGGTATTTGATAAATTTTGCCAAGAAATAGAACACAATTAAAACACTTAAAGCCTTGGACTCTTTTACCACAAATCTGACCGTCTGACCTTTCGGCAAGAATTTTGACAAGGCGGGCTTTTTAAATAATCAATTCCCGGCACTTTCTTAATAGAATGTCATTGGCATTTTTGAAATAATTTGTTATATCGATATTTTATAAAAAAAAAAAATAAAAAAAAATAAACATATGTGACCTGGAATGAAGAAAAAGGGGACCTAGTGTGCAGATTTTGGTCGATTCTGAAGTAGAAAAGTATGCCAATACTAGGGTATTCAAGTTACTCATTGGCCTAAGAAAGAAAGCACACGATTTTGGCAAAAACTATTGTTTACTCTTCCACATAGTCTCCTTTCAGCTCGATGCACTTATTCTAACGATTTTCTAATATTGCGATGTCCTTTGAGTAGTAAGTTTTCTCAAGATTTCCGAAATACGCTGTAAAATTCGACTTAAATCTCCTTCTCTAGAGTAATCTTTTTAAGCTTAGGAACAGATAATAGTCGCTGGGGGCCAAATCTAGAGAATATGGGGAAGCAGTTCGAATCGTAACTCGTGCAATTTGGCCATGGTTTCGATCTACTTGTGAGCTGGAGCATTGTCTTGCAGAAATGTAGCAAATTTTTATAACAATACCAAAAGTTGTTTAATTTAAAACACTGTTACGTCATTATTAATTGACAGATCAATCTGAGATTAATGGTGTGTTCATGCTAAGGTTGCCACCTGTCAAAAATGTCATGCATTTGAAAAGTGGTGGTGCCATCACTTGGAGACCAGCAGCAAATTTTAATACAATTTAAATACTACAACAAAATTTTATACTCTTTGGAATTAATTTGATGCTATGGCTTATATTATAATTTATTTTTAATACAAAATCAGTATTAAAAATTAATACGAACTGAGCATTAAATTTCAATGCATATTTTTATTAGAAATAAGTTTTAATATTTGGCCAGTATTTAATTTTAATACAATTTAAGTGTGGTCATATATGTATGTAAGCTGGAAAGTATTAAAATTTATTCGAAGATTTCTAACCGTTTAAGCCTACACTCTGTTTCGTTCTGATCTTGGATTAGCAAATTTGTCGTATTCATAGCGTAGCTTTACGTTCGGAAATTTATTACGACGGACACTGGGATAGGGCTGATTATTTAAAAAAAAGCATTGGTATACAGGGTGGGCCATCAAGTGGTTTATTTTTAAATCATAGGTTATTTTGACAGTGACAGCTGTTTCCCGCGCAAAATCTTAACATTAAGTCAGTATCATACTTCAGCGGAAAGAAACGCTTGTACGGCGTTGGTCAATATTGGGCCATAGAGCAGCTTGAATTGGACAACGATTTTGGGCGAAAAATCACATTTTCTGACAAGGCGCATTTTCATTTCGGCGCCTACGTTAACAAACAAAATTGCCGCATCTTGGCCTCGGAAAACCCGCTCTTATTGTCGAGAAGCCGATGCATCCACAGAGAGTGACAGTTTGGTTGGGGTTGTGGAGTGGTGACATGATTTTTCTTCGAAAATGAGACTGGCAGCAATATTTCGGTCAACGGTGGGCGTTACAGAGCCATGTTAACCGACATGAATTTGGATGACCTCTGGTTTATGCAGGATACCACTTTATCGTGAAGAACTGAATCGTGAAGAACTGATGTTATGCCAACAATCCGAAAACGATTCAAGCACTTAAAGCCAATATCATCCAAGCAATCCATGAGCAACAGCTCGAAACCATCAACAAGGTCTTGGAAAATCGGAGTGAGAGAATGCGCTACTGCGAAGCCAGTCGAGGCAGCAACTTGAAAGACGTTGTGTTCCATAGTTAATGGGAATGTTTGCTCTTATTAATAAAGCCATAATACATGGGAAAATTGAATTTTGTTCATTTTGTTGCATTTTAAAAAAAAACCTTTATTTTGCCCACCCTGTACAGAATATAAAATCTATCTCAGTATTTCATAAATATATTTATGGATATTAAATAAGCAATAACTTCAAATTTTTAATAAACTATATCAATATATTTTGGTAATATATTTTATATTTTATAACAATATATCAAAATTTCAAGACAATATATATACACATACATGTTTAATTTATGTATATTGATTAAGAAATTTTCACTTTTTTTAATATACGGATATTATTTTATTTTATTATTGTTAATACAAATATACAAATAAATTTTATGAGCATCGTTGCATAAAATACTAAAAAAATAATTTTACAAAATTTTAAATAATTTAAAACTTACATGTGATATAAAAATGCCCGGTTCACGAGCTCCAAACGGTACACAAGAATGATCGGTACCTCCGATAATGCTAAAACCTAGAGATCCTTGGTTCTTTGGCAGCACAACTTCCTACAAATTTAAATTGAAAAAAAAAAATCATCAGAAGAGTTAAAAAAATAAACACATGAGATAAAACATTTTTAAGTTTTATCCATAAAACTCAAACTTGACTTAAAAAATTTGTATGTATTTTCTATTTAAATTTGAAAAATTAAAACATGTGTTTGAGTGAGTGTGTGCATATATGTGTGCGTATGAAAAATTGTTGGTGATATTTAAAAAAACTTAGATGCAGAAGTTTACATAAATGTATAAATAAAAAACTTAAACATCCAACGCCAAAAACTGCCCCAATATATTTATTAATTACTATATATTTATTAATAAACAAAAATGTCAATGTAGGATTCCCGGGTTACACATAAGAAGCTTATAAATAAAGGATTAAAATAATAATACGGAAGACATGCAAAATATCCATAAGATAAACATACAAGCATTAGTATTAAAAATAAAAAGAAGTAGAGCAAAAACTTTTGTATTTAACATTTAAGTAGGATATAAATGATGCAGAGAACGCCAAAAAAAGCATGATTTAAAAAAAGGTAATAAAAAAAACAATTTTTAAAAAGAATAAAAAAATTATTTAAATAAAAATAACATCTATAAAATACTTAAGTATAGCCATCAATTGAGGCATTGACGAGAACTGAAGTCATAAAGTATGCATTAGCCTTAACTTTAGCTCGATTCGGTTTCAACGAATGATAAGATATAAAAAAAAATAATTTTCAAATAGAAGCAAATGAAGTGAAAATGAGTTCGAGGGCCACAGCCACTGCAAATAATCAACAATAATAATTCTTGCAGAAGAGAAAAAGAAACAAAACACAAAATGAAAAAGCAGCTCAACAGGGCCAAGCCATACAAACCCAAGTCCCTAAGGAAATTCGAATACTTTGGTATGAGTGGGTTGTTTTTAAGAATAGCATAAACTGTTGCTGGTTGGGTTCGGCTCAACTGTTGCTTTTTTGCTGATTTTGCTGCCACAGGATATTTTCGAATGAAAATTTACTGAATGAAAACCATTGAAATCGATTAAAGCTACACAGGATCACGTGGTGCAATTGTGGTCTGAGCAGGGTGAGTTATAATGCGGTGTGGGTTTAGATGAGCCAATATGATGAAATTAAGTTTTTACAGGGTTTTTTAGAAGAGAACAAGAAAAAAACGATTTTTAAGGTATGTTTTTCTCCATAAAACTCATTTTTATTTTTTTTTAATTTTTCTAGATATTTTAGATATTTAAATATTTTAATTCAGAACAATTATGTATCTATAAATGATTAATTTTTATTTCTGCAATTGATAGCAATAATATGAGAGGAGCATGATTTGAGCACAAAACAAATAAAACTTAACAAAATATATAAAATTTTTGCATTTGCAAGCAAATGAAAAGTTCAAAAGCAATGGCTTAGAAAAATATTGCATGTGAATTTGATAAATTTTTATAAATTGTTTTCATTAATAATGCGACTGGTATGCCCAATAAGCTATTAATGCTGCAAACTTCGATGACTGCTTACTATGTCAGGTACACATCCGTAGTGTTTTAGTGACCATCACTAAACAAATGTGTAATCTATATGGAAAATTTCAAAGTGCCTTTTTCAAAAGCTAGTAAAAAGTGCTTCTGTGTAAAGTGGTTTTGGTAATATGCTATGCTTTGCTATCCATACGAAAAGAGATACGAAAAAAGAACAATTTAAAAATTCATTACTTTTACTTGTTTGATGTCTATAACTAACATGAAGTTTCGATAACAGATGTTAGCTTTGAATCAGGCTCGTAGCCAAGGGAGGTATTTTGAGTGTTAAAGCATTCCCATAGGGTCCAAAAATAAGCGAATACTAAGAAGGTTATCCCAAGAAACCATGGGTCTAAAATCAAAATCGAACTTCCCGTTTTTAACGAAACTTTTCGTATGTTATATTTTTTTACAATATGCTAAAATTAAGATAAAAAATAAAAACGTATAAGCATATATATTCAAAATAACCACAAATTCAAAAGCATTCCTTTTATGTTAAGTTCTATTACCTGTCCACTCATAAGAATTAAAATAAACAATTTTTAAATCGAGTTATAATACTTTACATTAAAGTACATAGGTACTAGAGAAGTCAATCCGGGATCCCGGGATTGTCTTTCCTGGATCCCGGGATTTTTGAATAAAAAAATTTCTATTACAAATATTCATGTAAATGCAAACATTTCAGTTTAAGTTGATCTGAATTTAGAATTAGAAAAAAAAATTTTATTGAGGCTGAAAAAGATTGTTAGGACGATGAGTGTGAATCACTAGAGCAAAGACTTTAAATAGTTTTAGAAGAATTTGCAACATAGGGAAGTCAGCTATGTATTTCAAAATTGTCAGACTTAGGAAATAATTTTGTTTTATGGTGAAGGCAATCGCGATCGAAACTTACAAATTTCTTACGACTATTAAACAACTATTTCTCCAACTAGCATAGAATCATAACGGTGCTTCTCATCAGCGGGTCATGTTTGTAATAATATTCGAACAAAACTCTCTTATGAAAAATAAGAGGCGTTGATCAGCTTAATGTATTATTTTTAAAATAATTAAAACAAAAAATTTAATTTGAAAAGTCTTTTCCAACCTCAATTTGCCCTAAACTCAAAAAAACATGAACACGGTGTACAAAAAAAAAGCTTAACATTGAATACCTTAAATATAGTAATACCTTAAAGTCTTCTTTTTATATTTTTGTGTTCTTTAACCCTTTCAACGGCTAGGCTAAACTAAGAACAAAATAATTTTTTTTTGAGGTAATATTCCGATCATTTAGGTCCTTAAAAGATGCAAAAAAACACCTTTCATTTTACAACTTGTACAAAGAACAAAATGTTTTGCTCCTATTCGGCACAAAGTCTTTTTTTTAATCTCATAAAGGTTTCTTAACCCTTTAGATCTTTGTTTTTTAAACCCTCTTAATATTCTTATCCTTAAAGCCATAAAATGATAAAAAAACATAAATTTGATCTTTGTCCGGTTGATTTTTCCTTAAAAAATAGGCAAACAATGTTTGCTTTTCTTCGCCGCAAAATCGAAAATTTAACTGACTTGAATATCAAATATACCTCTAAATTTATTTTTATCATGTTGGTTCATCTTTTTTTCATAGAACCAAACAATTTGATTTAAAAAAAAAAGCTTGGCAAAATAAATACAAATAAAAATTATTTTCTGACGTGTCCAATATATTGGGCAAATCCACTGAAAGGGTTAAATTAATAATAAAGACTAGTCATTAATATTATTTAAAATCTTTGTTTTTTATCAATAAGGGTATTCACAGTTGTGTGGTATAGTAGTGTTGTTATTCTTTTTGCCATAGTTGAAAATCACAATTATGAGCACCTTTTAAAATAGAATTTGCGGTTGGGAACCTTCCGCTTTTTGTTACTATGCAAACAAATTAACTATCCAATTTGATATATTTTATTAATATATGGCACAAAAAAGTTTAACTTGCACTTTTAGCTTCTTTAATTTTTGCAATTAGAAAATAACTGGCAAGCAATCAGTTGTTTATGGAATTTTAAAAACCACGTTCGTTAAACATATTATTGGGCTATTTAAAATTATCACACTTGGTTTTTAGAGATTTCATGTAAAACAACAAAAAATATAAAAACCACTCGGTAAAATGTGGTATCAATACCACGGGGTTTTTAAGCCACACTGAAAACAACGCAATTGTGAAAACTTTTAATGTGTTTTGTTTTTGTTACATTATAAATGAATTAATTTACATTTTTTAGTTTCAAGTAATAAATAACAAAAAATTGTATTAAAAACGTTTTGAATTATTTAGTTCTTAAAATTTTCAGTCCCGAACTAATCCCGGGATCCCGTGATTGAGATTTTCAATCCCGATGATCCCGGAATCGAGAAAAGCTTCCGGGATTGGACTCCCTAATAGGTATGTAAGCTTTCATAACAAACGTTGCTAAAATTATAAAATTTTCGGATGGTGAATTTGTAGTTACATGCAATCGCGGAAGTCTACTAGCTTTGGTAAACCAACGAGAACCCTCCAGGAAAAATCGGAAGACTTCCATCTAAAAGTGATAAAGAAACATTCCCCACCGTATCTTTCGGAAGCTTAAGGGTAGTTTTGTGGTTAAAGACTAGTGGTAGCGCGCTTAACTGTCGCTCAGGGATCCCGGGTTTGAATCCTGGCCGAGCATTTTCATAACAAGGGAGAGGAATGTTTAGACATTAATTTTTAGAACAGTGGAGAGGACTGCTTTCAATTCATTTTTTAAGACAGCGGAGAGGAATGTTTCCCTTTAATGACATGCTATGTAAAAAAAGAAATAGAGTGTCCAACGGAAGGGAATGCTTCCTACATTCCATGGAATATTTCCTATTTTAATTCGGGAATGTTTCCATTTCCTGGAGGGAATGAACAATAGGCTCAAGTTCAAGTAGTCAAGTTTCTAAGAAGATTCTATAAAACTTGAGCATATTTTAAAAAAATATAAAATACTAAAGGTTCTCGCTAAAAACGGGAAGCTCGATTTTGATTTCAGACACATGATTTCTAGGGCAAACCTTCTTAGAATTCGTCGTAGATTACGATTTTGACAACAACTTGGTCAAGAAAAAAGTTGACCCTTTCTAATACACCTATTTTTATATTCTTACATTTGCAGCTATTACTCTCTTTTGTCAATTCAATTGTGTGAACATCAAGCTAAAGCACCCACAAACTTTAGTTATCGAACAAAGTTTTCTATTTTATAAAGTGTGTTTTAAGATGGGCATATTGGAATAGTTAACGTAGCCTCCTAAAAAAAATTTCAGAATGGATGAAGGTTAGTATGTCTTTCTTTAAATTGTTTTCATTTTTAAGGTAGGTTCTTACCGTTATGCATGCAAAGTAATAAGATCACCAACTTGTCCCTACATTTGTTCTACTAAAAAGCAAAACTTTTTCTTTTTTACTATTTAAAGTAGGTTTCACTCTTTTGATATATCAAATAAAAGAAAAATTATTAAACAGTGGCAAATATTATTTCAAACTTTTTTTGAAATAGAAGAGATCTTATAATACGTTTACATTGGGCCAAACGACTCATTTCAGCTCATGCAGTCAAATGAAAAACGAAATCATATCATTTCCCAAATAAAACAGAAACAAATTAAATAGATTGGATACGTTCTTGAAACTTGTTTAAAACTATTTCGAACGTATTCAATGGAGAATGGAAATCAAAGGAAAACTTCAAACAACAAATGCAACAAGCAACCATTTGTCAAACGAAATACAATACTTTTGCGAAAAAAAATAATGTAAAAACTTTTGAATGACTCATTTCAAATCAGTCATTTGGTCCAATGTAAACGTAGTATTAGAGAAAAAAACTTCCCCATAAACAGTTGAGAAAAATGTTCTGTTCTATGCACTAACACAAAATATTCAGAAATGTTGGGTCTCAGAAATGGAATAAACTTTCTGCATTATCTGCAATTTGATACCTTTTTATGCCGTAATCTTTTTTTTCTACTTTTGAAAAATAGTGGTCGAAGAGTAGAATTTATGCTTCTTGGATTGAAGCAACATAAAAATTGCAGAAAATGCAGTGATTGCAGCTTTGGAAATTATAACTTCGAGACGCAGTCACATCGGCTCTGGCATTCCAGCTTTTTAAAAAAATTAAAACCATAGAATTTCAAAACTTTGTTGCTACACCGTAAACCCGCCAGAGTACCTTCGGGATGTCTGCCTGTCCAAAGCCAGGAAAAAGGGTGATGGTTGGATATTGGGTGGAGAATTCATGAGGAACGGCAGTAGTTAGGATTCTATGTAAGGGGCAGAGTAACCCTTAACCTAGTATAGTGTCAAGATGTACTACGGCACACTTCCAAGTTTTTCGAAAAAGCATTTTAAGAATCCTTAATTAACCTAACGTAGTTGCGTAAATAGGATTGTGGTTCTATTGCGGCATTTAATTATCGGGAAACCAATGGTTACACTGTGCGCTTTTTTGTATCTTTTTTTCTCTGTATTTGATAATTTATTCATATTTATAACTCTTGAACCATTAAGATTTTCATTTTGTTTTATTGGACAAAGTTCTTTCTATAATTCTGGCCAACAATTTTGCCGAATAAATGAATAAGAAAAAATCGCTTCCAGTGGGTCTTATCGAGTGATTCTTATAAAAAGTCAAACGAAAAAAATTCGAACAACATTGCGTATGAATAACATTTTTTTGCTTTGAAGCGTTGAAAGGGCAAGAAATATGTAATAAAAGTTCTTTCTATAATTCTGGCCAACAATTTTGCCGAATAAATGAATAAGAAAAAATCGCTTCCAGTGGATCTTATCGAGTGATTCTTATAAAAAGTCAAACGAAAAAATTCGAACAACATTGCGTATGAGTAACATTTTTTGCTTTGAAGCGTCGAAAGGGCAAGACATATGTAATAAAGGTTTAAAGACAATTTCAAATGTTTTTTCGTTATATATTTGTTCAACGAAGTTATTGGCAAGAATAATAGAAAAAACTTTGCTGAAGAAACCAAAATAAGAATCGTAATGGTTCAAGAGTTCTCAACATACAAATGAGTGCATATCTGGACTAATTAAAAAAAAATTTTTGCGCTAAAGTCTTTGGTTAAGTGGAAAAACGGATGTTACCACGAGATTCCTCATATTAAAATTAAATGAAAAAGTTGAAATTATTAAATACAGATTTTCGTGCCGTACAGTGCTATTTTAACCTATACATGTACAATTCTAGTGACTCAAGGTGTTACATTCAAATATAAATGTTCTAAGAACTTTTGGTCTGATGTCAGAATGTGGAAGGCCCTTGTCTGATAGAACCTTTTGCCTGGGTACTGACCGTCATGGAGTGTGGTTCTTCGTAGTTTCATTCGTACTGGTAGTGGTTGGAAAACAGAAAGGTCAGTGCAACTTACACCTTGTTTAACTTGGGTTGGTAACTCCCGTAAATTACCTAGAGAATGGTGGTAGATAGAATTCTCTATAATTTCAAACGGTAAATGTTAGGAAGTTAAACAACTACCGGATCAATATACTGTTACCTTTGTAATTTGAGGATAGGTGACGGGGAAACCTAATCAATCTGAGTAGAGTCCATCAATTGGTGGGGAAACCTCATTATCATAAGCAACAGCACCATATGTTTAGTATCGCCTGGTATCGCCTGCTAGTTTTCATAACAAAGATCTCCCAAATCTTTAAATATGATAACGAAGTTTCGTGCCAAAAAAATGGGTTAATTTATTGGTATTTACACTCGATATTACCCATGGTTATTGCTTAAATAGCCTTACCATGTTCAACTTTAGTGGCTGAAGATGTCACCGTCACGTGGATATTTTAAAATAACTTTAAATGTAGGTCTGTTGCTGTGAAATTAGGGGAACCTGTCTGGTGGATCCTTTGAATTCTGAAGGGGCGTTGGCCGATTCTAAATATCGGTCCCATGCGATGGAACACCGTAAAAGAAAAGATAAATGACATGAAGCATGTGATGAATTTGTGTGTTATCGTTAGCGTTTTTTTTTTAAAAGCAAGCGCGAAAGCATAGACTTTGTCTTTACGAACATTTTTAACCCTTTCGGGATGCACGGTACACATCTGCACCATCAAAAGTTCAAACATCCCTAAAATCCCATACATTAATCCCAACATTATTCCCATACAAATCCCAATTTTTTAAAGCAAGCGCGAAAACATAGACTTTGTCTTTACGAACATTTTTAACCCTTTCGGGACGCACGGTACGCATCTGCACCATCAAAAGTTCAAACATCCCTAAAATCCCATACATTTTTTTTTTAAAATTATGCTACTGAAATACACCTTAACAAATTCCAAAATGTAAAATTTCTATAACTTCATCACCTGAAATGCGTCCCGAAAGGGTTAAACAAGTAGAGGAAACCGGCAACAAACACAAAATTGGAAGTGGATTTTGGAAGTGCAAATTAATGTTACCATTTTACGTCAAAAGTATTGGACTGATTTTTATGAAAAAATTTTAAAAATATCATATTTGCGCTACAGCATTTTATAGCGGTAGTTTCCTTTCGTAATTTTAATAGTTAGTGTATTTAATAAAAATGTTGAGTTTATTAGAAATCATCCCAGCTGTCACGCATTGCTTAGTAGTTTTCGTTCGTGCTCAGCGCAACAAAAAAGAACAGATGAGCCTCGAGCAAGGTGAAAAGTAAGATACATATAATATAAATGCAAATAACGAAAAGACGTTTTTTATTTCGTTTGGCATGTATTGTCCTAAGGAGATTGGTAAGAAACTTCCGTAGCAAAATCGCGGACAACAGTTTTATTTTTGTAACTTTTATAATTTTTCAATTCCATCTTAAAGAGTGCGCTTCAACAGCTGTTTCCAGCGTGCACTACTGCTGAAAATCTTGTGCACATGTCCAGTGAAAACAGCAACAAATGACCGCCCTTTCACTTCACTTATATTATTAAAAACACATCTCTGACATTCGATGGGTGAGAAAGCATGTGCATCTATAAATATTCATAGGAACCGCATCGTTACAGTGGGCGATATCTTTAAAGAATTGTCAAAAAAAAAAAACAAAACCTTAACATAAACATTAAAAATTATACATTTGGTTTATTATATAAATAATGAACATTTTATATAAAATGGGCTTGAAAAATTGTGTATACAAAACACCTCTCATAGGTAAATCCTGCACTGTCAAAAATCTTGGACTAATTTTTAATCCAATCGTTGAAATCATCAATTTTTAAATAATCGTTCTATTAGAATTTAAACTCTTCAAAATATTAAAAATATTTTTAATAAAACCTGGAGTAATTTTTAATACATGTTGGAATACTCTTAAAAATGCAGCATTCGGCTTGATTCGGTTCTTATGCATGTTAATCATTTCTTTATACAAGTGGCTTCATAGAGCAGTTGGTAGAGCCATAATTTTATAACCTTGACGTAGTGGGTTCGAATCCCACAGGTTTTGTTATTTTTATTTTTGCCGAAAATATTTGAACACAAGCATGTATTAAAATTAAGACCTATGAGTTAATCAAAAAAAAATTTTAATATATAGCGTTGATTAAATTTGAATAAAGTTTTGATGTCGTCATCTATACAATACAAGATTTACTAGAATTTAGTTCAAGATTTTTGAGAGTGTGGCTACAGGCCTGATGATATTTATAATCAATTATAATAATTAAAGTGATAATCAATTATCACTGTGGCAGTCTTTCAAAGCTAAGCTTTCACAAGGACCTTCTTGCAACATCGATCAAGTTGCAAAAATATGACGTAGCACCCTGTTTCTACTTATTTACTGCACGCACTAATGCAATAAACAAACAAATTGTATTCTTTGACGAGCGCAAGTGCTTGCTTACGTCTTTCTCTCTCTTTTCCACTCTTTCACTCAATATGATATGTGTAATTTCAAATCACACAAGCGAAAATAACAAAAATAAACAATTTATTTACATTTTTAATGAATGTGTGTTAGTGCGTGTATGTGGGTGTATGTATTCAGACGTGCACGTGAATGTGTATGTTCGAGAGTGTGCGTGCGAGTGTGTTAAAACCAAATGAAATTCCTGCCGGGATGCTGCTTGCCGAACTAACCCTCTGTATGAATAACACAAAAAAAAACCATAACAATCTCTATGTTTAACTATTAAACTTTACTACATACATACATATCTCCAAGTTCGAAATTCGACAGAGTATTTGATTGTTTTATCGTTCTGCTAGTTCTATATTCTTATATTTATTTTGTTGGGGTCATTGTTGTTTGTCAAAACATGTCACAAGAGAGACATTTGGGTTTTTAAGGTTCATGAACATAATTGCCTACAATTGTTTTAAATAGTTCATGTAAACTTGAATCGTAATTAATATAAGAATTTTTTTTTGTCATGAAGTTGTTACAATTTTTTTTTTTTTTTTTCATTTATAGTTCATTTTAACTTGAATAGAAATTGAAAGTAGAATGTTTAATTTTATTTGTCATGAAGCTATTACATTTTTAAAAAAAGAAATACATGCTGTTGTGACTATTTACACTGTTCTTCCATCTACACCTTTCTTATTTTTTCCAATAACTGAAAACAC
Source organism: Dichetophora obliterata (assembly GCA_963920525.1). Classification (NCBI taxonomy): domain Eukaryota; kingdom Metazoa; phylum Arthropoda; class Insecta; order Diptera; family Sciomyzidae; genus Dichetophora; species Dichetophora obliterata. Next base: position 304,162,981 of record OY986435.1, on the reverse strand, counting down.
GTACGATTTTATCTTGATTTTAGTACATATATCTTGACTACATATAACATATATTGGCATATCCGTAAAGCGGACCGTCATTTGCGGAAGCATCTGGTACACGTAGAGAAAAACTCAAGCAAGAAGGCATAAAATGCTATGATACTAAATTTAAGTAGGTGTTTTTTTTTAGTGTTAAAAAATTCAAGAAGGAGTAGTATCATTGTGCAAAAAAATGCTCAGTTTCTGCATATCGTCGCTGCGCCTCTAAAAATGGTTATGTGTTTTTCAGGAGACCAAAAAACTTATTTTTTGAGAACATTTCTACTACTCTAGCACGTAACTGTTTGGATCACTTCTAAACCAAAAGAGATCTAAAAAATGGCATATGCAGAAACACGGGCAATAAAAAAATTGACAAAAATCACATAATCATTTTTGTAGGCGCAGCGACAGACGATATATTTTCTTGATTTTACACAATTACTTTTTTAAGTTTTAATATCTAGTTTACCCAAGAAAATAATTTTTTTTCAAAATTTTGCTTATTAATACAAAATAATTTTCTACAGAAGAAACAATTTGCTTTGCTATTATCTTTCTTAGAGTAGTCAAGAAGATCATTTTTAAATTATGCTTCACAAAAAGATATATCGCCGACCAAGGACGCATGTGCTCTACGTGCAAAAAACACATTTTTAGTAAATCTAAACTTAAGTTTGAGTTCATGTTTTTCAAAAACTGTACGATAGAATATTCTGAATGTCTCACCAAAAATTTGTGTAAAAATCGCAATCCCAAAAATATATTTCCAAATCCTTGATCTCACGTACAAAAGGATATGTTCTAACTGTAAAAAAAATCCTTTGCTCTGTACGCCATTTCAAACGTGTTTCGGTGTAAACACATACACTTAGAGCAAAGAAGCATCAAGAAAAATTTCAGACATTAAAAATTCTCGGTCAACAGATTTTTATTAATTTACAAGAAAAAACAAGAGAAAAAGATATTTGCAAAGCTATTTAGCAAAAATTATCACACAAAATTTCATTAACAATTCATTTACAAAAAAAAAAAAACTATTCGTAAAAAATTTAACAAAAATTATAAAAAAAGTTATAGTGAAAAAAATAAATAAAAATATAGAATATTTTTATACAAAATAATAATTATAAGAAATAATGCGTGGTTCATTTGTATTACGGAAAAACAAATCAAGTGAAGTGCTCAACAAGAAATAAAACCATTTATTTATTTATTTTAGATGCGTAATAATTGTAGTAATGGTGCGGACGTCTAAGTTGAAGGACTTGAATTCTAAAGTGAACTACTTCCTACAAAATGAAAAAAAAATAATAATTTTTGTCTTTTTCTGTTATAAATTTATAGAGAAATTGCGTATTTTTAGATTTTTACTGTCGATACTCAATTCTTTTTAAAAATTTTTTTTTGTGTGGGAAATAACTGCCGGAAAGCTTTTCTTATTATGTTTGTTGTTTGGAAAGATGGATGCAAAATAAATGGAGTTTTAAGAGGGGAACCTGCTCCAAAACTTTCAGTTTTTTTATGCTTAAAAAATCAATTTTTAACCTAAAAAATATATTTTCAATGATCTAAGCTCAATAGATTGTCTTAGAAGGCCCTAGAAATTCAGTGAGTTGATGAAAGTCGAGAGTACCGAGTACAAGAATGAAAACTTTAGTCGTGTTATTCTCAAAATATGGTTTTTATTAAAATTTTGCAGAGATATTATTATATTAATATTTTTTTAACTATAAGTTTATAGAAACCAAGTGTAATATTTTTCTTTTTCTGTTTAAATTTTCTTTTTTAAATAGGTACATAAGAAACAAATAAACTGGTCATTTCAGACCCTTGGAAGGACTTTGACCTAGGTTCTTATTGATTAATTGTGTTGTGCGTGTTATTAAATGTTTGATCACAAGTGACCGAGAACTGGACCTACGTGTTTTATGCCGACTCAGAACGGCTTATGTTCTCAAGAAGCTTTACTGCCTGAACAGATAGAACGGCGTCAGCGGCTAGCGTCAACAAAATGTATGAATTCAAGGTGAAACGCTCGCCGTCGGCCGCCGAAATAGAATCTAGTTCTATTTTCAGTTTGCCGCTGTCATTGAGCTCTCTTCAGAGCGAGAACAGTGGTAGCGAACTCGTTTCATTTCGAGCTGACGCTGCGGCAGAGAGCGCCGCTAGTCGCTGACGCCGTTCTATCTGTTCAGGCAGTTATATGGTAATTTTTACTCTCTGAAGTTTGCTATTGTCTGCAGAGAGCTGACGACCGAACAGAAAAATTATTGAACCCGGGCTACCGCGGTACTTTAGCTTAGGGGTCACGCACTCTACCCACTAGGCTACGGCCGCCTCTTGCAAATAGGTACATACAAAGCGAAATAACTTATTTTAATGAAAAGCTTGTGTTTGGTTGATTGACTACAAGGGGCTGGGCATTCCACAGCGTAAATTGAAGGAGCCAAGTTTGATCAGCTGTAGCGCCACTATTTTGTTTTCTTTTATTTTTAAAAAAAAAAGTATGTATACATTTGAAAATCAACGTCAATAAGTAATTTCATTCAATGGTATAAAAACTCTCAGCTTTTTGTAAACAATGATTGAAAAACCTGTTATCTGGAGCATGTTCCCCCCTTAAATAAGTTATTTTGAAGATACTGCTAGACTTTTAATTTAGTATATATATGGGAAAAAGAGAAAAATTTAGATGGGAGATATTTTGCAAAATCTTTGAGATTTTTGAAAACAGCGTTTACATCATTTTCAATTTTATATTACTTGATTTAAAGGTTTTTAGGTAATTCATGAGCGATGTAATAAATACTTTGTATTTCCAAAAGTTTTAAATATTTTTCTAACGAAATGTGTCCTAGAGAACTTTTGTGTGATGCTTTTCACTTCTTGACTATCTGATATAAATTTGAAAATTGCTGTCATACGATTTTTCTCTTGAGCCACTCATTTATCACTGCATTTAATTATTTTTTGAATATTTTTATATTCTGCTATTAATGTATTCAATATCTTTAAAAGACAACTGCTTACATAGTTGCCTCCAGGACCACAAATTTTTTATTTACAGTTTTAAGCATCGTCCTAAAATATTGTACATGTAGTTGGTATGTGAAATATACGTAATGGACAACTGTGTCGCAATTTCTGGAGTTTTGGCATGTATTATGTAGGCATACGCACACTTAGAAAGCTCTAAAGTAGGTTTTTTTATTTTATTTATTTATTTCATTCATCTACTGGGCTATTGTCCTCACAGATATACACTCAAAAAAATCTGCTTCCCTTAAATTCAGAAACTGTGGCTTCAATTCATAGGCTGGGTTTTCTATATTCTACAGAGGTTTCTCCTTAATGTAGAGAATTTTTACATGATTGACCGATCTCACGTCTTGAGATAAATATAAAATATTTATAAAAAATGAAGCCATGATAAAAGTTAAATTTCTAAAAATTGTATAACAGCAGAAATAATTTGAAGAAAAACTGTATTGATATCAAGTCCGCTAGTAACATTCTACAGCGTGATTTTTAAATTTGGAGAAATATAAATTTCAATACTTGGATATTTCATAAAAATACATGTAAGTTTTTCTTTTTTTGTACACCACAAATGATTTTGTTTAAGGATGCTTTCCTTGTATTTCTAGAAAAAATGCGTTAAAATTACTTACAAAGCGAACGGTTTAAATGAAGCAAATTAAGCAACAATTGTTTAACACCTGCGATGGTCGAGTAGATAAGCTGATGGACTTACACTCACACAGCCGAGGCTCAAGTGGTAGTTTTTCAATTTAATTTAATGTTAGTAATAATAGTGTTTGCTGAAAATATTGTTGTTTTTTTTTTTGCAAAAATCCAAAATTTTCCAAAAGAAGAAAAATTTCTTATTTTCAAAGAAAACATTTTTCGTTGTTTTAGCCGATGATTAATAAACAGTAGAAAATTTCTTATTCAGATAAAATGTTTCTCTTAGTTATAGCCGATGATTATTAAATGATAGAAAATTTCTTATTTTAAGATACAATTTTTCTCTTAGTTATGATAAATGAACGGTAGAAAAACTTACTCAAATGTAAGATTTGAGTAAAACGTAAAAATGTCGCTCTTTTAAAATTTTAACGTGGCGTATGAGTAACATTTATTCCAAAATCATATCACTGTGCAACTCTTTGAGGTTATAGTTTTGGGACTTAGATTTGTAACAAAAAAAGTTGATCCCACTGTTCTAAGGACGTGAACGAATGCTCTTGCTGCATTGTTGGCAATGAAGTGAAAGTCAGTCAAATCTGTCAGACGCTCAAGTCACATGCAATACATATAGTTTGACTATTTTTGAATCAAGTGTTTTTAAAATGCTGTTTAGTGTTTTCAAGTGGTGACCTAGTTTAAATTGTTTGCTTTATTGTAATTCAATCTATTTGCAGCGTGATGACTTGGCGATATAGTTGAAATTCTTCATGGAATTCAATAAAAACTGCATACAAAAGCATTCAATATGAATTTAGAATACATATTACTCATACGCCACGTTAAAATTGTAATTTTTACTATTTTGAGGCACAATGTGTAGTTTTTCAGGTAATTTTGTTTTGGATTTTTTTTCTCTAATTCAATATTATCAACTTTGCTTAAGACACCAAAACAATATTCCCTACGGTTAACCGCGAAACAGCCTTGTCAAAATATCGAAAAAGTGCTCAAAATCCATTTTGATCCACAAAATGGATGATATCAAAAATCTCTTATTTCAACATACGTAGGCAAAAACAATCTCACGAGAGATTATCAAACCTAAGTCCCAAAATAATGACCTCAACAAAGTTGCAGAGTGTTTTTGAACGCATTATTAATTTAATACCGTTGTTTTTTGTTTTTGTTTTTTTTATTTAATATATGGTCATCGAAATCATTAAATGTCGAAAAGTTGAATGAATAATAAATAATCGAAAGAAAATACTCAATGTTTTATTTGCCATTTTTTTTTACTAAATTCAACATAAATAATCGTATCAAAATAAAATTGATATAATATCAAATATACATTTTATTACTAATTTCTCATAGCAATTATACATTTAAAATGTATTCCATACTAAGCATAAAGACTAAGTTCTAAGTATAAATAACACAAGCATAAAGACTAAAGTAAAGTAAAAATACTACAACAAATAGGAAAATATGAAATGGGAGAAAAACTGAGAAATTGACACTTAAAATCTCATCGCCTCTGTGGTTCAGTGCGCTAATGCGCGCTTGCGGCGTATCACAGATTTCTGATGAAGCCTTTAGCAGAGCCGAAATTGCAATAAAATCAGCTAGTGATTTTTTCCTTTTCATATTGAAAACGTTGTTGTTGTTGTTGTTGTTGTTGTTGTTGCTGTTTCTTTGGACAGATTCGTTAGAACAATAAAGTATTCTTACCTTGACCTCAAGCTCAATAAACGATTTAAAACTATCAAACAACTAGAATTTGCATTTAAAATCAAGTATGATTTAAGCTATCAAAGATTTAGAATTTGTATTTAAATCATATAAAATCAACATGTACTCAGTACATTACTGTTATAACACTTTTTGGCATTTTCAATGTTAAAATAACATTATTATCTATCAGCTATACATTTTTCAATGATAAATTTAACAATGAAAAAATGCATTAGTATAATATCACTTTTGTCATATTTTAATGTTGGTCCTAATTTCTTAATTAACGATACCATGTGTACTGTGGACTACGTTAAAATACTTGACACTGCTATGTTACCACATGCCTCGGAGGAAATGGCCATAATATGAGAGTTCATGCAAGATTACTATTTAAAGCAATCCTTTAAAACGAGGAAAAGATTGGTTTCTATCAAATTAAATTAATGTTATGAAATGACCCTCGCAGTCCCCGGATCTTAATCCGATAGAACACCTGTGTGGAATTGTCAAGCGTTAAATTAGAGTATACACGCAGAGAAAAGACATGGTTGAGACATGGTTACCGCAATAACACTTTTTTAACTGAAATTATTGTACTATTCCTGCAAACATACCTTTTTGCCTAAATCAATACATTATTTACTAATGGTGGTACCAAAAATAACGTTATGGTTGAAATCATACTATCGTCAACATATTATGATTGCCTCAACTATTAATTGCAGCAGAAATGTTGTGATTCTATCTATCATGATAAATGTGAATATTATAATAAGGACAAACATACTCGAATTTTATATGTTTGTCAAAAATATAATTAAACCATTATTAATCATATTCAAGTCTTCGAAGCGCGGTGTGTTTTTATGAAGTGTTTTTATTCTTCAATATTAATTAATACAGTGAGTGTAATGTATACATTTGTTTTTTTTTTAGATTGAACCAACGCTCAGGGGATGCCCTCTATAAATATATAAGCATTGTGTTGATTCGGAAGATAGGTGAAAGTTAGTTGGAGGGTGGATAGATGGAGTAGTGTCGGTGCAGATTTGTTTGAAATTTGCACATCTCAAAACTGCCGGGAAACACGCTCGCAGGGAAACTATTCCACAACTTAACCAAGCGACCAAAGAATGAATTATCACGGTAATATTTATAGATAAATATAACGGAGGTTCTTTTTTTAGTTGAAAATTGTTTAATTGAGAGGTGGGCGAACGAAAAAGCGTATAACCAGAAATCTAAAGAACTTATAAGAGGTATTCGGTATGAGACAATAGCCAAACAGAAGGTGGAATGATTGAGCTGTTCATTTAGTTGAGGCGCTCTCGATCCATTGAATATATTAGTATAGAATTGTTACAATACGTGCTCTCATGCAACTATGATAGACATAGAGAATACCCCTATTGTGTGATTGTTTCTCTCTGGTGCCGGCCGTAGCCTAGTGGCTAGAGTGCGTGGCTCCTAAGCTAAAGGACCGCGGTAGCCTGGGTTTAATTTCAGCTCAGACAGAAAGTTTTTTCAATTGAATTAATTTTTCTTTTCGGTCGTCACCTCTCTGCAGACAATGGCAAATCTCAGAGAGTAAAAATTGCCATGTAATGCTTCTTGAGAACATAAGCCGTTAGGAGTCAGCATAAAACCAGTAGGTTTAATTCTCGATCATTTGTGATCAAACATTTAATAACACGCACAACACAATTGATCAATAAAGGTCAAAGTCCTTCCAAGGGCTGAAATGGCCAGTTTATTTTTTTTATTTTTCTTTTAATTGGTTCTCTCAATTCCTCAGAAATGTAATTGAAAAAATCGTCAATTCCATTACAGAAATTGTAATTGGTAATTGAATAACTCAATTCCTTGGAATGGAATTGGAAAAATGGTAAATTCTATTACAGGAATTGTAATTAGTGACTGAGCACTTCCCGAGTAATTGAGGTATTCAATTACCAATTACAATTCCTGTAAAGGAATTGATGATTTTTCGAATTCCATTCCTTAGGAATTGAGATGTCCAATTACCAATTACAATTCCTTTAATGTAATTGAACATTTTTTTCCTATTACCAATTTCTAATTCCAAGGTACTCAAATTGAGTTTAATTGAGCATTAATTTCAAAAGGAATCATTACAACCCAGCTCTGACAATGATCAAAGAAACCATTATATGTTTAACCCATTAATGACAACGTATAATATATCATAAGCAATAAAAGCATTTTAAAAAAATTTCTCAAAAATCCGCAGTCTGTACAGCTATTGCTTCGGACAGTGTGAAAAAGTATGCTTTTTCCAAAAAAAGTTTTACAGTTGACATTTAAAGCCTTTATGTTTACATTTTTCGCGCCAGTTTGTGCAGTATTTCAAAGAAAAGTGAAAAATAGCATGCAGGCAAGTTATTTTATTTTATAAACATCAAGAAGAAAAAAAATATAGTTAAAAAGTACATTAGGTTAAAGTTGAACGCCTACGCTACGAACTGAAGATTTTCCAATTTCTCATTTTTCTAATTTGCCTAGTTTTTGGAATTTTATTTCTCTACTTACAGGCTTCTTATTCGTTTATTTATGATACGTGATCAGGGATGGCCATGATTACAAATCACGATTACTGATTATGATTACGTGTATTCAAATTGCACAGGTTACTTGATTTTTCTAAATATTCAGAAAAATCACATTGAAAACCAAATAAAAATACTTTCAATTAAGTAATCATGGTAAGGTAACTACATGAGAATATAAAAAATAAAGTAATCATGCAAGGTGATTACATGATTTTAAAAAAATTAAGTAATCGTAACATGGAAGTACATGATTTTTTAATAAATCAAGGAGTCAGTAATCAAACCCAGCTTTCGGTGATTACAGATTACTTCTCGTCAGACAAAAAATTCAAAATTTGTATGTAATTTTATTATTCCAGTAATTGCTATTTACCATAAATACAATATTTTCTTCACCAGCTATTAGTGAAGCAGATATAAGTGATGTTAATGTTTGTTAGATTGGTTTTGTTAAAGAAGTGGTAACAATAGTGCTCAGAAACCTTTTCTGTACTTTACTGGTTTCAGTTTTACAGTTGAACGACATATATAAGACAGATATAAAACAATATATTAGTTAAATAAATCTGCAATCAACGAATGGTTAAGCCTGATGACTGATAAATTTCTTAATCAGAATAATTCATTCATTACTGGAAAGTGATTGATTACTTAAATTAATCACTGATTACTTTTGCATGATTACTGATTTCTCAAAAAAAATAACTGAATTAAAACAAACTTATGCTGAAAATTTCAATTACAAAACTCAATGGATTCTGTTGGTGCATCATATGATCCTCTTAAAACATGGTTGTTGCAACTATGTTTTTTCTCTGCGTGTATATGGCTAAAAATAAAGAAAATTTGTGGTATAAAATCCAGGAACCATGGTATTAAATACCGGTGGATACTTGTGCCAATTTGATTAGTTCTATGGCGCGGAGTTGTAAGAAAGTCATTTAAAATAAAGGATCAACAACAAAATACTAAGTTGATAACTTCTGGGCTCAAGAAAAGTTAAATTTTAAGAAAATATACAGAAGTACTGCAAAACTTGTGATTTGTTACTATTATTTTGTCCAGGGAGAATGAGAGTTTAGTTCGTGATTTCAAAGGGCGTAGACGTGCGTCCGTCCGTCCCCGAGTATAATTTTAATTTTCATTTTAATGTTGCAGTTCATTGTTATTGTTTCGATTAAATGTTCCGTGTGTGATATTTGTTCTCCGTCAAGTGTTCAAAATGTTTTTTGTCTCTAAACTTACTAAAATAACTTAATTTAATAAAAATTAAAAAAATATTAAATTGCAATAAAAAAGAAAAAAATAAATAAACTCAAAGCAACACAAGCAACAACACCGTGACTCCAGCAACCACATCAACAGCAACTCAGCAGCAAAACCTGTTTTGCAGAGAGCCGCCAGCTGCAACATCAACATCGCTGGACAGCATTTGAGTTTTTTTTTGCTGACCACGCGAGGGGCTTTTCTATGCTCCTCGCCGTGTAAGTTATTGTTGTTGTTTTTTTCGGTTCCGTCAACTCCCCCATCCTTTCACATTAGTTACGTTTGTAAGTAGGGTTGCACGGTGGGCTGAATTGTGCTGAAGTAAAGGCATAACACTTGCTTCAGTACTTTTTATATTGCTCATGTTGTGTAGCTCTCTTGCAGCCGTAACTAATTACCTTGTATGCCCTTATTTGTTTGATTTTTGCATGGTGCGGAAATGTCGGGTCATTTTCGCATAGATTTCTGCAATGTTCGTGGACTGAGGGCGAATTTTTTCTCGGTCTATGTACATTGTACTCTACATAGGCCTCAAATAATGGCACTGAGCGAGACCCGGGTGGCCGAGGATGCAGATCCACTGAATTTTCACATACCTGGGTATCGCTTACTGCCATTGTTTTCTTTGCATAGGGGCATTGCCCTTTTTATAAGAACAGATGTAGCGTACCAGTGTGAGCGGAGTCTGAACGTGACCGATCCAGAGTTTAGCTCAATGTGGGTTAGGTTCAGGCTTCGCTCTCACTTGCTACATTTCTGCTTTATTTATAGAAGTCCGAATCTAGGAAGGGAGCCCACTTTTAACAAAATGGACTCTCTCTCTGATTCGATTACGCATATTTTGGGGTTGTTTCCTGACAGTGAGATCGTTGTAGCAGGCGATTTCAATGTCCACAACCCGGCTTGGTTACGTCACTCGGGCCCATTGACACCTGTTGGACAATATGTTGAGCTATTTGCTGAATCGAACCAACTGATTCAACTAGTGAAGGAACCCACTTTTTTCCCCCAAAGTGATTTGCAAAGCCATAATATCCTTGACCTTTTTCTGACTTCACATCATGAAAAATATGATGTGAGTGTCAACGCACCTCTTGGTAACTCGGACCATTGTACCATATCCGCTGTTTTTCCATATTCTAATCCCTGCACCTCTACGCCTAAAGCCCCGAAGAGGACTGCATGGTTTTATGGAAAGGCAAATTGGACTGCATTAAATAATTTTTATCGCAGCTTCAATTGGAAATTATGTTTCGCTGATAGAAATGTGAATGCCGCGGCTGTCATGGTACAAGAAATTATTCTATTGGGTATGCGGTCTTTCATCCCCAATAAGATGAGAAGCATTAAACCAAAAGACCACTCATGGTTTAATGAGACTTGCAGGATTGCAGTCAGGTCCAAAGAGGAAGCTTTTCAGAATTGGCGTTCTAACAAGAATACTGATACTAAAAGACTTCGCATCGAGGCAAGGAATCGCTGTAATGCAATTTTAAAACGCGAAAAGTTTCTGCACGAAGCTCGCATTCGAGAACAGGTTCTTCTCTGCCCCAAAGGGAGCAAACATTTTTGGTCATTTGTAAAAAGACTTAAGAACCAGACATCGTCATCGATTCCAGCTCTTTTAAAAGATGACCAAATCTTCACTGACTCGGCTGATAAAGCGAACCTATTGGCTAGATTGTTTGCACAAAATTCTACTCTCTCGGATAGCAATCAGCCACTGCCCTTTGTTGAGGGTGGATCTTCTGCAATGCAGGAGATATACTTTCGAACGAGAGCAGTTAAAAGGGTCCTTACAAATCTTTACGTAAACAAAGCTCTGGTCCTGATGGCATACCGCCAATTGTGCTTAAAATGTGTGCTTCTTCGCTGGCTCGGCCTTTGCGCAACCTTTTCAACTTCTTCTATAGAACAGGAATATTTCCATCTTGTTGGAAGGTGGCAAATGTCCAGCCGGTACCTAAAAAGGGTGATGCCACGAACCCTGCAAACTACCGACCCATTGCGATATGCTCTACGCTTTCCAAAGTTATGGAGAGCGTAATAAACTTCAACGTTATAAACTATCTGGAGCACAATCAACTGCTCAGTGACCGTCAATATGGTTTCCGTAGGGCTCGCTCTACTGGTGATCGTATGGCGTTCTTAACCGAAGAATGGAATAAATGCGTTCACTTTTTCGGCGAGAGCAGGGTTGTTGCTCTGGATATTTCAAAAGCGTTCGACCGAGTGTGGAATAAAGCGCTCGTGTCAAAACTTGCTGCATATGGATTTGGTGGTAATTTTGCTCGATGGATCACGTGTTTTCTCAAGGACAGAACGATTCGAGTCGTAGTTGACGGTATTTCGTCTGAGAAGCACGCCATCAACGCAGGAGTACCGCAGGATTCAGTTCTATCGCCCACCTTGTTTCTGGTTTTTATCAACGACCTTATGTCGTTGATGCATAACCCAATACATTCGTTTGCGGACGACAGCAGCATTTGCAATTCATATTCATTCAAAAAACGCCCAAGCTCTATGGAGATTGAGAGAAAAAGGCAAACTATGAATGACACACTCCTTAATGATCTACAAAAAATCTCCGAGTGGGGTCTTGCTAATAGAGTAGAGTTCAATGCAAGCAAGACCCATAGTTGTCTGTTAACCCACAAGCGTGTGAATTGCCCTTTAGTTCCTCTCATTATGAATGGTGTGAATCTTGTGGAATCAGCCGCTCTTGACGTTTTGGGCATATCGATCCAATCTGATCTTCGTTGGAATTATTATATTTTCGATGTGTCGAAAGAAGCGGGCAAGTTCCTAGGTTTTCTAAAACGGTGCAAAAATATTTCACTTCAGCTTATCTTCGCATGATCTACACCTCATATATTAGGCCGAGAATGGAGTACAATTCGCACATTTGAGCAGTGGCTTCAAGATCTTGTTTGGAGCTTCTGGACTGAATTCAACGTCGTGCGATATATTTGATAGGGGATGAAAGTATTTCATCCTCTCTCAACTCTCTTTGGCATCGACGTAATAATGTAGGTTGCCTAAGCCTTCTGTATAGGTATTACCATGGGAAGTGTTCAAGGGAGATACATGACCTGACGCCACCAGCTCGTGTGTTTCCCAGGTCCACTCGGGCAGCTGTCCAAGCCCACCCCTTTACCATTGCATCGATGCCTAATAGAACCTCGCATTACCGCGATAATTCGTTCTTTAGTCGCGCGGTTAAGTTGTGGAATAGTCTCCCTGCGAGCGTGTTTCCCGGCAGTTTTGAGCTGTGCAAATTCAAAACAAATCTTCACCGACACTACTCCATCTATCCACCCTCCAACTAACTATCACCCATCTTCCGAATCAACACAATGCTTACGCATTTATAGGGGGCATCCCCTGAGCGTTGGTTCAGTCTAAAAAAAGATTGAAATTTGTTTCACTTTTCGCGAATAAATCTGATATAATTCATGCAGTAAGTTAGAAAAGAACATAACGGTACGTTTCCTTTTTGCTCTGAGCGCGTCATATGTATATACTTTTTTTCCACAGTCTACGTAAATAAAATTTTTTTGATCAAATTGTCGAAGAATATAAACGTTGCTATTAAATTCTCCGCCACTGTGTGTAGTCAGCACAGACAGATAGACGTAGAAACAGACGGAAACGGCTAAGTCGACCCAGGAGGTGATACTGGTTAATAATGTGTATACTCTTTTTATACCTGCCACGCATCTTTATGGACTAAACTATTCAATTATGTTTAATTATACAAAAATTTTATATATGAGCTCGTTTATTTAAAATTATCTATCTTTTTGCAATCAAAGTATGATACTAGACATTTTATACTTTTTTGTGAAATAATCTCTAAAGGAATACATTTTTGAGTACTGAAAGGAATACTTAATACTGAAAGGAATACATTTTTTGTATTTCCATTCCAGTTTTTTACGAAAAAAACTCAAATAAGGGAAACTGTGTTTAAGCATTATATATTAAATTTTAAACAATATTTTTTAAACAAAACAGACAATCCGTTTTTAAATTGTGATCCAAAATGTACGAGTAACTTATCGAAAATCAACTTAAAAAATAGGAATTAAAACTTTAACCAATGAATAAACAATGAATTTAAACAAAGAGGGCCGATCCACCATGCCCGTGGCGACTCCGTTTCGCTGATTTTTTCATGTAATGTGCCAACAATGATGATTTTTTAAATGTTTGTATGGGGAACCCCCAGGGGGTTCCAGGGGATGTGCCACTGGCATGGATGGATCGGCCCTCCAAAGTTAGTAGGAGTTGGTTATACATTTGGACTCGATTGGTGCACTCTAAATGGGTCAAAGACCCAACTTTTGACTTTTGTCCCGTAGGGTCAAATTTTGATAAATCCCTCTTTGACCCATTTAGAGTGCCCCAATCGAGTCCAAATGTATGAACGACCCCCACTTACTTTGGAGGGCCTATCCACCCATGCCAGTGGCACTTACCCTGGAACCCCCTGGAGGTTTCCCATACAAACATTTCAAAAAATCACAATTTCTGGTAATTTACATGAAAAAAATCAACGAAATGGGGTCACCACTGGCATGGGTGGATCGGACCTCCAAAGTTAGTGGGGGTCGGTCATACATTTAGACTCGATTGGGACACTCTAAATGGGTTAAAGAGGGATTTTTCAAAATTTCACCCTACGGGACAAAAGTCAAAAATTGGGGCATTAGAATTCGTTTTAGAGGTATAGTTTCTCGGGCAAAATTTCTTATTTTGATCCCTAGAATACGATTTTCTTTGAGCAATGGACGATTTTTAAATCGACCCGCCCTAATATACATGCTTTAAATTTCAGATTGGTATCAATAAATTTATGGTAATCGAAACATTTTCAACGCAAAGGTATCATTTGACTGTAAAATTTAAAGGAATAACTGCGGTTTATTGGTATTTAAGAAAACTTCATTCTGCTATTACTCGAACGTTTTTTCTTAACCTTGACTAGATTTACAATTTTCTTGCAACAATAAAGAGATGCTTAGTAAAGAATTGTTGAAAAACTTGCAAGTAAATTATCTGTACAAAATCAATGTTGCATATCGAATATTTTGTATCTATGAGTGCTAGTTTACTGCAAAATTAAATTCAATATTGTAGGACAAAAACTAAAAGCTATATAATAAATATGATAATTTACTTAATTTCATGAGAGAAGATAAAAACCACATTAGTGTCACTAAGCCAAAATTTAAGAACCAATTTTTAAAAATAAAAAACGTACGCTCAAAATTTACCAAAACCTCTACAAAAGTTAATTTCAATTCCTGATGCGATAAAATTAATAAGAAAAAAATTCTTGAGTTAGTTAATTAAAAGAGAATTGAAGCAAATAGTTTTCTTTCTTTGAATATTTGTTTTGTTGCAGCTGTTTTTATTTACATCACTTAATTAACCAAATTACGAAATAATGCAGAACTTTTAGGAAGATTAAAAAGTAGCTTATGAGTGAAATGGTGCAGAATCAGATGATAAAAATGAAGGCCAAATCATGAGAAGTAAGTTAATATTACATATAAAGTTGGCTTAAGATTTGCATAAAGAATTTTTTTTTTTTCAATGTCTGTGTTTTTGTGCTGTTGTGATAATCACCTCACTGATCAGTGGCTCCGATAAATGGTTATCGGTGACACGCGTCATGACAGTCTCCGTGAATGTGGACTTGGTTATGGTTTCAGTGATGAGTCCAAGTTCGGTAGGCGCAGCCGGGAACATGGGCAAATCAGGCACAGCCTTATTAACCGTCACAGTTACCGAGGGTCCGACACCAACTTCATTGGGACGCGCCACATGCACTTGATGTTGGCTGCCACCGCTGAGAAAATGTGCGGGTATCATTGCCTGGAAATCTTCGCTGGTTAGAGGTCGCAGTGGAGGTGACGCCGAATAGGACTGGATGGCAGATGGGTGGCATTGTGTGGGATGTTGTGCGGTCATGGCATTCATGTTTTTTATTTTTTTAAGTTTTCAATGAGGGGCAAGTGGTGCAGAATTTCGTTTTGTTGATGTGACGGTTGGTTGGTTGATTGGTTTAGTTTTTTGGAAATAAATATTTTTTTTTTTTTTTGTTATTTATGTTATTGCGGATACGTTATGGATTTTTGTTTATTGTTTTTTGTAAAAGTATTTTTCGATTGATGGCAAAAAAAGAGAGAAAAAAGAAGAAATTTTGATTTTAGGTAACGGTTTCAATAAAAAATACTGCTTAAAGTAAATAAAAATTATTACAACAAAACTAAGCGTGAAGAATTGAATTAATTTAGCATTTTTTTCGAATTGTACCAAGAAACTTTTTGTAAAAAAAAAACCTTTTTATAAAAACTATAATAAAAATCTTTATATTTAATAAATAATTCTTTACGATTCTCATGTTAAATTTTTGTTAGTTTAATAAAAGGTTTTGACCATAAATAAAAGACTTTAAAATAGGTTTGTTTAATATATATACGTAAATATAGCTTTTCCAATTAAGGACAATGGATCACTGCTGGCAATATTGTATTTTTGAATATGTAAACTAAATTATAGCACTAATGATATAACTTGAAATACAATAAAATACAAACCGAAAAATAAGTATACAATAATTGATATATGAAAGTGTATGTATGTATGTAGATATAATTAGCTAAATACGAACACAAATGTAGCACAAATGCATTACATAAGTAGTAACAAAATACATACTGATAAGTATGTGAGTACCTATCAAAGTAATGCATATTTGAATATATTTTAATGTACGTGTTTAAGTACGTTTATCAACATAATGCTCATGCAGCACAAATACTATTATTACATATACTAATTCTTCAATTCCGTGTTGTTAATTCCATAATTCAATCATTTATGGTTTAGGTCTAAAAAAAGAAATATTATTCAATAATGGTATTAATTTGTTAAATATTAGCACAATCGGTGTGAAGGATGTGTTGTAATCGTTTCGTAATAAATATCATCAACAATTGCATAAAATTTGATAAGACATAATCAATAATTGTATATATTTAATAGTTTTTAAATGAAATACGCCCGAAAATCATAATTTGCCATATTTAATAGAAATACTTACCTGTTATGCTGCCGATATGTTATGAGAAAAGTAATTGACCAACAAAATACGCTTATATTACAGCACTGAGCATAATAATATTTTTTGTTTTGGCATATCGACTAAAAGACCCATTTCTTTCTTAAATTTGATTTTAATTGCTTTCTTCCTTTCAGCTACTTCCTAAAATAAATTCTGCTACTACCTTGAGTGATTATAGACCAATTAGTTTTTTGACCTCTTTTTCTAAAATTTGTGAGTCCCTTATGGCTAATCAGATAAATCAATATCTTTCAGCAAACAAACTTTTATCTCCATACCAATCGGGTTTTCGAACTGGACATAGCTGTGCGACTGCAATGCTGAAAGTTATCGACGATATTCGAATGTCATATGATGAAGGACATCTTTCACTTATTTGCCTTTTAGACTTTTCGAAAGCATTCGACTGTGTTAATCACTTTATTTTAGTTAAAAAGCTCAAGCTACTCTTTGGTTTTAATGATAATGCTTTAACCTCAGTAGGAAATTATCTTGAAGGTAGAATGCAGAGAGTAAAAATTGGTGATCTTTTTTCTGATTATAAGAACACAAAATCAGGTGTACCTCAAGGATCAATTCTTGGGCCCCTGTTATTCAGTGTTTTTATTAATGATATTTTTACGGTGTGTAAAAACGTAATGATGCATGGTTATGCCGACGATATTCAACTATATTCTTCTAACCGCGTTGGACTAGTTGAAGATTTATGTTATAGATTAAATGAAGATCTCAACGCAATTTCCAACTGGTCTACTAATAACGCTCTTTGCCTAAATGAAAAGAAATCGTATATTCTTCCAATTTCTAAAGATAAAATTGACCTCACTAATATTCCACCGATATTTTTAAACAATAATAGGCTAGAAATGGTTGCTAAGGTTAAAAATGTAGGTTTTTACGTCAATTCGAAGCTCTCCTGTTCTGACCATATAAATAATGTTGTCAAGCGCATATATTTCACTCTGCGCTGCCTACGGCTTTCCTCACAATTTGTTCCCATTGAGACTAAGAAGAGACTTGCTGTTCTTTTAATAGTCCCCTTAATAACATATTCCGAATTGGTTTATAGTAATCTTGATTCACAATCTTCGCACAAAATCCAAGTTGCCTTTAATAATATGACAAGATATGTGTTTGGCTTAAGGCACTTTGACCATGTATCCCAAATAAGTAAAGAAATTTTGGGATGTAGCATTATTAACTATTTAAACGCAAGAAATTGTTTGTTTTTGCATAAATTAATACATAATAGGACTCCATCTTACCTCTATACTAAACTACGCTTCAGTATTTCAAACCGAACTGGCAACCTCATTATACCGAGATTTAATAATTTAAATTCAAAACGGCTATTTTTCGTCAACGCCATTAAACTTTGGAATTCATTACCGGTTAGCATAAAAGCTACTGTTAGTGCGAATAACTTTAGGCTTTCTTTAATGTCATACTATTCAAACATCTAACTATTACTACTATTTATTAATTATCTTACAACACTTATCACTTTATTGTTTTATTTCATGTTAACTACTGTTTTTCTTTATTCCTTATGTAATTGCTTAAATTCAAATTTAATCCAACCAAAATTTAATTCATTCATAAAACTTATTATACATTGCTAGTATTTGCTAGCTTTTTTTTATATAGTTTTTGTTTTATATTTTTATCTTACATATATATGTGATTTGTTGATTATGTATATTATTCGTTGTACTATAAAAGATGTTACTTTATCTTATTGTACTAACAAGTGTCAAATAAATACAAAATACAAATACAAATACAAAAATACAAATACTTAAGCTTTATTGTCCTCACCTGCCACATACCACTTTTTTATTTCAATCCTATACGAGATGTGCACCAAGCATTCCATGATCTTATCCACGCACGCAGAATTGAAAGGCCAAAAGCAAGCAAATTTTTACTAACTTCAAGTTCTGATAAGGCTTTCAAATTATTAATCGTCTTTGCTGTTGCACCGCACAAGTAACATGCTTGTGATGACGTGTAAGATGACAGCGCATTGCAGACTTTTCCGTCAATCATACATAAAACCAATGTAGCTCTAACTTATAATTTAAATGGTCAGCTTCTACTCTAGTTGGAGTCAAAACTGAAATTTGATCCTGGATGTGCTTTACTTCAGTTATAATAAATCACGAGTTTCTTTTTTAAAAATAAATTTGATGGGCCGACAATATCTAGTGTCCGAGGGACCAGGATTTTGGCAAAATATAATTCCCTCTAATTCTTGAAAAAAGTTGCAGAGGTACCATAGATATCGAAAACAAGCTTGCGTCAGAAAAATTTTCATCCGTAAATTTTTGTTTGTACCGGTGTTGTTCAGCACCATCACATCCATATTTTATTACTATGCTTGCCTCATCATTAATATGAGGTAAAGACTTAAAAACATCTTCCTGAGCACTAATTAATCTTTTTACTGTGATCTATTAGCGATTGCGAATTTATTTATTTATTTATTTATTTAATTTACAGTCAGATGATAAGGGTTTGATATTAGACAGAACTTAGTATAAGGTAAAATATATTACAACATTAGAATCTTAACTTAAGTTAGCAAACAAGTCTTTAAGAGATTTCTTAAATAATTCCTTAGGCATAGAAAGTATTTAATGCTCTAGTGATAGATTGGCCGCATAGTTCGATTTGTAAGCTCTGAGATAAAATGGTTTAAAAGAACGCAGAGGTTTTAAAGGAACATTAAAATTAAAACGTTCCAGCAGAAAGCACATTCGATATTACCATTTCTTAAACCACGAATAGAATCTAAAGCCTGAATAATTCTTCTATCTTTAAGTGACTTTGTATGCAGTAATTTACAGCGTACACTATATGAAGGAAAAGGTTCAGTAAAATTCAACGGTGCTAGTGCAAATTAAATAACTAGTGCTTATTTCGTGAATGGTAACACTTAGCTCGTGTCTGATTTGACAGATAATTAGTTTTATCCTTCCGCTGAACGAATGTGGTTGTGTATACTCTTGAACAACGCTGGGAAATATTGCGACATTACTTTTAAAATCATGGTAATGATGCAGAATGTGTGCGAAAATTGCGTACGGATTTTGGAAGAAGAGAAGCACCGTCAGCTACGTATGTTCGTTATCTTGTGAAAAAAGTGAAAGAATCTAGCATCCTCATCGATAAAACAAAGCGTGAAAAGCCAAAAGCAGTGCATATACCCGAGAATATTGCTGCTGTGGCAGAAAGTGTGCGTGAAGCGCCATCAACATCAATTCACCGTCGTTCTCAACAATTGAACATTTCGGAGACATCATTGAGACGAATTTTGCATAAAGACCTTGGTATGACCCCATACAAAGTACAATTGGTTCAGGTGTTGAAGCCAACTGACCATCCAATGCGTTTTCGCTTCGCTAATGCCGTGGTTATGCTAGCCAAACATGATTGCCGAACATTTTTTGTTGTTATTGTTTTACGTATAAAATGAAGAAATGAACTTTTTCTCATATTTATTTTCTCGCTCTCGGACCGAACATTTTGATTGCTGATTGAAACGGCAAACATGCCGAACTTTCCAGTGTTGGCTGTAGTCATTTTGTATAATAGCATCAAAAAAGTAGGTAAAAGTATTAAAAAGTGAAGTTGATTGTGTCTTCAAGTAACCCTTAACATAAACAGCTAGCTAGCATGTCAGATATATGCAAACCATTTTGTTTAAGATATTATAATAAAAATTCAGAGTAAGTAATTTCAGTTCGTTTATTTTAGTTCGTTAATTTTAAGTACAAAAATGCAAATTAGGGTTGTGCTTTTTTGTGTTTTGACATACTATTACATATATTGCAACTGTGCCATCAATCATAGCATAATCACCAAACAAACATTTCAGCGAAGAGAACAAATTAACAAAAATGAACACCGAACACGTTTGGCTAGCATAACCACGGCATAAGTGGGCCTGCGATCGACTTACAGAAGATGCCAATTTTGCCAAAAAAATCATCTTTTCAGATGAAGCTCATTTTGATCTTGGCGGGTATGTAAACAAGCAAAATTGTCGCATTTGGGGCACAGAAAACCCGCACGCATACATTGAAAAGCCGCTGCACCCAAAACGAGTCACTGTTTGGTGCGGATTTTGGTCCAGAGGCATAATTGGGCCATTTTTCTTCGAAAATGAGGAAGTAGTGGCCATTACAGTCAATGGCGATCGTTATCGGGCCATGTTGCTCACAAAAATTGAAGAGGAGGATATTGGCAACATTTGGTTTCAACAGGACGGCGCTACGTGCCACACAGCCGAAGCTAAACTCGATGTTTTGCGCCGTTTTTGAAGATTGCATTATCAGCCGCAGAGCTGATGTCATTTGGCCACCTCGGAGCTGCGATTTGACACCGTTGGACTATTATTTGTGGGGTGCCCTCAAAGATAAGTGTTACGCCGACAAGCCACAGACAATTGACGCTTTAAAGGACAATATTCGTGAAGCCATTGGTGAAATACAGCTGCACACAATCGATAATGTGCTTAAAAATTGGACCGATCGTGTAGGCTACTGCATGGCCAGTCGAGGCAGCCATTTGAATGAAATTATTTTTCATTATTAACCGGAAGGATTTTTCTTTCAAATAAAAAAAGAAATTTGAGAAACTATCCAGTAGTTTTTTTATAGAATTTTCAAAAAAAAAAAAGTTATTTGGCGGACCCTGTAGTATTTAAAAAAAATACTTCCATTTTTCATTCACGATATTTAAAAAATGTTCAGTTATTACTGATACACTTTTAATTCGTCTTTCAATATTTTTAACCGAGACATTTTTTATTGTGCACCGGGACACGGGGACACCGATCTTAAAACCGGGACATGTCCGGAAAAACCGGGACGTATGGCAGCCTAGATTGGCAAAATCTTACACTGTGCAGGGATATGCAGTGTCATTTTCAATATTGTTATGGGGGTAGTTCGTTAATTTCGAGTAATTTTTTCCAAAATTTTTAATTTACGTTGCAGTTATAATAACAAACTCAAATTTTTTACACATAAAAGAACAAGTGTTAAAAAAAGACATTTTTTCTTAACGCATTTAAAAATTTTTAAAGTTTAAGAATTATATTTATATGAATAAAATAAATTCAATATATTAAAAATTCATCATGGGCAAAACTGCTACTTTGCAGTCACTGCTACTCACTGTGATTGCTACTTTAGAATTACAATGAAAAATACTTGTGATTGCTACTTTCGTATATTAAAGGGATTGATTCTTATGCAGTTTCCATATATTTTTATAGATCTTGGTCAAAAGTTCTTGAATTATTCTAATTTTTCAGCAAAACAAATAAGAACTATATTGATTTTTATAGTTAAAGCGTATATTCACATTATATAAAAACTACCTAATATCAGTTCAAATCCTTGTTAAAAAAATATATATTTGTAATAATTAATTTTTTAACGATCATATAAATAACTTGAAAAGTTCGCGCGGAACTCACACTTGCAAATGACCCCCAGAGCTAACTACACGAATAAAATAAAACACATTAGTTTACGTATATTGCTTCAAATAGAAATTACTGCTACTGTGATTGTGTGAAAGGGGAATACCAGGAGCAAGATTATTTGATACTCAAAGCTTTAAGGAATCACGGTCACTGCTACTGCGATTAATACCTTTTCTGTAAAAAAGAAATATGGGAGTACTAATCACTGTGATTGAAATATTTTAGTAACAGACTGTGATTGCTTCTTACAAGTAGCAGTGATTTTGTCACGGGTAGTGGTTTTGTCACAAATTTGGTAGTGACAAAATCACTGCTACCAAAATATCGAACCATCTCTATTAAAAATACATTAGTTAATTCGTATTTATGTACTCACCTGACGGCCTATAAACTTACCTTTCCATACTGAGCCCTAAAAAATAGATATGCAACAAATGGCAAATTATGATTTCTATTATGTTATTGCATCGCTTTTTTTTCCGGCAATATTTTAAATAAATACTTTCTGAATTTTTATCAGGAAAAAAGTTAGTCGACAAGTCGTGTGGCAATAAAAACAAACAACAAATATTTAGTTAACATTTAAGGCATAACAACAAAAGTTACAAAAAGTAACAAAGTCAACATTAAGAAGAATTTGGGCAAAATAAGCTTTTTTTAAGGATTTTTACATGCGGCTAAATTTTTAAGAAAAAAAATTGTTGTTGTGATGTTATTGCCAACACGCCGAGCAAATAAAAAAAACCAAGCAAACAATATAATATAAAGTTATTTAAGGATAACGACACAAAACACTTGCTACTTGATGTATGACATGAACACAATGAAATTTAATTAAACGGAGTTTGAAGCACAGAAAAAGTTTTGTATGGTTTATATTAAATTAAAAGTACACAAAAAAACTAACAAACAAGCGATAAACAACACGTAACACATGCGTGTGAAACTCTAAGAAACGATACCTAGTAGGTTTTTTATTTTTTTCTTTACTTGATAATACAGAACAACTAAACGGAAACGTAAGTTTAACAGCCACACAGCAGCATTTCATACCTGAGTCTCTGAGGAATCTGTGGTAGATGTTGCTGAGGCAGCAGCAGCGGCACTGCTGCCATTCAAAGGTGTTGCCGCACTGGGCGGTTCGTCGGTTGCACTCTCACAACCCAAAGGAATTGAATTGGTGCGGCGCGGTGCGGGCACCGGCAGACCAGTTGCTTTGTCAATTTGTTGTGTTTGTTGTTGCTGTGAGTATGGTGATCCTCCTGCGTTAGCTGCATCAAAGCCATTTGTTTTTGTTGCTGTAATCTGTGAGCTGGTGTATTTATATGGCTGTTGTTGTTGTTGCTGTTGTTGCTGTGGTTGCTGCTGCTGTATTTCTTCACTGACCATTTCACCAATTGAACGCTTGAAATTTGCTGCAAAATAAGACAAGTCAACTCTCAAAGAATAGTTCAACTTTTTTTTTTAATCTTACCAGGACGGTTGGCCAAATATCCGGAAGGACTCAGCGAGTTTAAAACTGCCGGACTGCGTGGACTCATTGGTGGTTCAAGGGGTCCGCGATATTCTCGCTGCAACACAAGCCGCACAAAGCGTTGCGGTTCCGTTAGACAAGCGACGGCGGCATCGTGGTGTGCATTTGTCATATCATTACCATTTATCTGCGGAATACGGAATACAGAATACAATTGAAAATTAATTAAAATTACAATAACATCACATATAATATATACGTATAATTGCCATCAAATAACAACACAATAACAACAACACAACTTACCGCTAGCACTCTATCGCCCACCATGATTTTGCCATCACGATGAGCGAGGCCACCTTCATTTATGCGTGAAATAAAGATTCCATCACAATCGTCCTTGAATGGTGGTGAGCCTTTGCCTCCAGCAATGCTGAAGCCCAAACCCTGACCAATCTGGTCACGTATGAGTGTCGTATGCAGTTGAATGTAGCTAAGTGATGCATCCTGCAAGGGACAAAAGATAGGATGGCGGTGGTTAATTTAGTTAAGCTGACATTTTCGTATGCAATAAAGCATAAATCAATCACGAAATGCTTTTAATTACTTTTCAACTAAATGAGTCGAAACAAAAGCTTGAATGATGACAAAAATTGAGATATTTGGTTGAATTTATTTCTGAAGTAGTTTTTATTTCATTTCATTTTCATTTATTGAGCAAATATGTTGGCAGATAAGAACAGTTCTTTTGAATGCCGCAAAGAGGGTAGATCACAATTTGATTTACTTATATGAAACCTAATTATAAACAAGAAATCAAATTAATTCATTACGAGTGAAAAGATAATGTATAACAAATTCAAGTAAAAAATTAAATAATTCTAAAGTTTAAATTATATGATTGATTTAACAATTCAAAATTAAGCATTACAGAAGAGAGCATAGGAGAAGATAGAAACCGAGAAGTCAGATAAGAGTTATCAGAAGTATTCAAAAGTTAAACGCTTGAAGGCTCTGTGGTTGGAAACAACTTTGATGTTATTCGGTAAAGAATACCACAGTCTAATTGCACTGATGAAAAAAAGCCTGCTAGAGTTTTTGTAATAATTTGGTATCATAATTTGGTATCATACCTTGAATTGATCTAGAGAACTGAAATTTTTCAAAAAAGTAATGAGGGCAGCGCGAGTAAATAAATAATCGTATGCAGGAATAAGCAATTTTTCGCTTCAAGATAGCGAAATAGGCAACGACCAAGTCCAAAAACATTATTCATGCAATAACAATAAAGTTCAGCTACTACAGCTTTTTCGCACTTTTTCTGCATTAGATCATCTTAAGAACGAGCCCAAATAACATTAAAATATCTCAATGATATCGATAAGAGCGGTCCAAAACAATCTAAAGTGAGAAAAATTTACGCATCATAATATGGGTTGGGCTCAGGGACAACACAAGACATAACAACTAACCATGCGTTTACATAGATCTAATCATATATTAGTTTTCAATCTTCTTTCGAGTTGACCTTAATAGTTGACCTTACTAAGTTAACATCAAAAAAGCTACAGTTGTTAACAAAGGTACTCATGCAATGTAAAGGAGCAGTAGCCATATAATTTGTTCTACTAAAAGGTAAGTAAATTAAATTATTAGCATTTCTACTGCTTCTACGGTTAGTGTTAAAATTTATAAGAGTTAGGAGTTCTGGTGAATCGAATACACCAGTTATGAGTTAGTGTAAATAGACGATATCTGCAGACTTCCTTCTCTCATTCAAATATTGCATTTTTAATAGTTTTAAACTATCCTCATAAGGAGGAAGGTTTAAAGTGTCAGTTGCACTTAAGCCCCTTTGAGCAAACCGAACAAAACGTTTTTGGATTCTCTCTATACGTTCAACATGTACATTGTAACTTGGGGACCAAACTTGACTTGCATACTCTAAGTGAGGTCGCACAATTGCATAATACAGCGTTGTAGTTGTGATCATACTATTAAATTCTTTGGCCCAGCGTTTCATAAACCCGAGCATAGAAGATGCTTTTTTACAAATGTAATCAATTAGAACGTTAAACAATAGCTTAGAATCCATGCATATACCAAGATCTTTGACAGCATCTACACGACTTAAAGCAGTATCCTTTATCTTATAATCAAAAATTAAACTATTCCTTTTTCGCGAAAAGGTCATAGTTTGGCATTTATCTGGATTTAGAAACATATTATTTTTAGAACACCAAATTTCAAAGGATTTCAAATCAGACTGGAGCAGATCTGAATTGTCTTTAGCATCTATTGTTCTGTATATTTTCATATCATCTGCATAGATAAGTAGATGAGAGTGTTTGATGATGTGGGTTACATCATTAATGGCTAAAATAAACAGAAGTAGACCAAGGTGGCTACCTTGAGGAACACCTGATTCAGCAATAAATTCAGCTGACAATACGCCTCGAAATCGTGTTTGATAAAATCGCTCTGTCAGATACGATTGAATCCAGCTTACAAAAAATTGTGGAAAACCCATTCAGAGCAGATAGGAGCTTGTTAGATTACCGTGAATCAAGATTGTTATAAACGACTTCCGAGTAAGTGATTATTGGCATCAGCAGCTCCAAGAATAGATTTCGCTTCTTTTCATTTAAGGTGGCAAATCACATGGTGGCAAAATGCAAAAAACCTTATACTATTGCAGAAGAGCTTATTCTATTAAGGTGAATATTATGTTAAGGAAGAAAGTGCAGTTGTGGATAAAAAAAATTAATGAAGTCAGCGGTCAATATTACTCTTATTGCCCGCAATTGTATAAATATGCCGCATCTAATGAACTGGTTTCCTTACAACACTTAATGACCCTTTTCATGGAACACCTATCGAAGCACACCGAATGGTTTTCGAAGTACTTTGCAGATGTTAAATGTCAAAAAATTTAAGTGGATCCAAAATCCTTTCCGTGCAGAAGCTGTGCCAGAATTCACAACACAAGAGCAAGAGAGTCTCATTGAACTCTCTTCCGACAACAGCCTCAAAACTTGATTCACCAGTTCCGATTTGTTAGGGTTTTGGTAGAAAGCTTTAAAAATTTTCATTCCGTGTGCCACATCATATTTATGTGAAGCTGGATTTTCAGCTGTGGCTGTAATCAAGAACAAATATCGCTCAAAGATTAATGTGGAGCAAAGATGTGGAGCAAGAAATGAGACTAGCAGTTTCAAGTCTTATTCCCCGCTTTGAAAAACTGTGCGGAAATCATTAAGCTCATCCGTAGCATTGATTTGACTAACTATCGTTTTTTTTTTTTCTTAAGTCTTTTTCGTTGTTCTCTGTTCCAATTCGGAATTCTTTTGAATATAATAAAACTCAATTTTATATTGGGGATGTTTTAATTTTTGTGCCTATGTACCTAACTACTGTTATTGTAGGTACCTATTTATTTCGACTATAATATATATATATATATATATAGTCACTATATCTATTCCAAATAGCTTAGTATAGTAGGGCGTCGTGACAAAATACTAAACTTGTAAGTGTAAAAGATTGGGAACCCCTGCTCTTGTCAACTGGGCTATCAGCTGTGGGCTCAGAGTTTTAACCCAAATAAAACTGAGTTAGTGGTTTTCACCAGAAAACACAACTTGCCTTTAATTAGTCCTCCTAAACTGGGAAACACAAGCCTTAGCTTCTAAAATCAAGCAAAATATCTACGCCATATACTGGATAGGATACTAAACTGGAAGCCCAATCTGCCCGAGAGAAGAAGAGCAAATATTGCCCTGTACTCATGCAAAAAGGCGGTGGGTAGCAGTTGGGGTTCACAAACAAATGTTACTCACTGGCTATAAACTGCAGTTATAAGGCCAATCTTGCTATATGGTGCTATCGCCAGGTGGCAAGCTCTCGACAGACTTACCTTAACATTCTCCGTAAAGTCAGTGAAGCACTAAGAACCACTACGACAGACGCATTCGACATAATACTACACCTTACATCACTTGACATCCTAGTCAAACAGATGGCCGCTTATACAGCCATCCACCTAGATGCCACTTCCCAGTGGAGAGAAGGTACGCTAGGGCACTCTTACACTAGAAAATTGTTTCCTCCTATACCCAGGTTTATCGACTACATCACACAAAAACTATCCTTTGAAGGGCAGTTCGATGTATCCATTTCCTCTCTAGATGATTGGGAACTAGGAAACTCTTCACCTAACAATGTCATTGAGATCTTTACCGATGGATCAAAATTAGATGGCAAAGTAGATAAAGTAGTTTACTCTGAAACATTAACATCAATATAGAAGTTTAAAAAGCCCTAGGAACTGTTAAAATAGCATCTGAATCAGTTCTTAACTGCCGCAAATCTCTAAATAAGATGGCAAAGCAGCTCAGGCTCTTTCTATTCTGAATTCCCGGACACTAAAATTTTCTATGTAACTGCAAAGCTGGTGAACTTGCTTGCACAAGCACTAACAAACAATTTTCTACATATAAGGCAAGACTTGGTCTTACCACATTCAAATTCCTTACACATGAGCTATACTGTAATAAAACCAGCAACAGAAGGTTGCAAAGAACAGGAAACAAGTGTAGCATAACGAGGCAAATCTGGCCCAAACTTACCCTTAAGGTTTCAAAAGAACTCAATTCCCATAGTAAAGACCACATCAGTACCATGGTAGAGATCTTTACAGGGCACTGCCTGATTGGCAGACACGCTCAAAGGTTGAGTATTAGGGTGCATCGTTCTTTTTTTTTCTTTTTTTTTAATTCACTTCTAATAGCATTTTTCTGGTGCTTTCATTCATAAATAAAAAACGTGTGCATGGAGAAGGTTCATAATTGATTTCAGGTGGCACCATGCCCTGGAATGTCCGCATATCGTAAAAATTCGACTTTTTCGTAGTTGTTTGATAAATATTGATCTCTATAAAAGCGTATGCACTGAAGATCAGTGAAACAGTTTTTTCATGACTGAAGTATATGTAGACTGTGAAAAAAAAATCGAAATCATAAATATATATACAATTCTATTTTTCAGGACGATATTTTGTCGGCCTTTGTAGTCTAGTGGAGAGTGCGCTAGACTATCAACCCAGAGGTCCCTGGTTCGAATCCGGGTTCGGGCATGGTTCTTTTCACTTTCTTTGTTCTTTCCTACATTTAAGAATTATGGAAAACCAAAAATCCACAACAAAATTGTGGAAAATGTGGAGTTATAGGACAGGAGCAGCTAAGGGCTGGAAATGCTTGCCGAGGTTAAGGCATAACACTAGCCTCGGTTAAAAGTCATTTAAATTGTCTTTCACGGTTATTTCGCCTAGTCAATAATTTACGTATGGTTCCAATCAATTCTTCTAAATAATCTATCACTTTCTTTTCAGGTCAAAGACCAAACCTTGTTTGTATAAGGCGCATACTTTGGTTCTTTTAATCTTTTGTAAAAAAAAAAAAAAAAAAAAGTTAATTTTTTCTAATTCGTGAGAATATCGCACTTTCTGAAAAAGTGACTCAAAAAAGTGATGTATTTAGTATATTTTTAGTAGTACTTTTTAACACCTTCAATTGTATTAAAAATTTGAAATATGGTTTCGTATTGTACTTGACCCTACCTATAACCTAGGACCACTTAAATATCCAGAGATGAAAAATTAGCGTTCGCAGATCTGAAAATTCTAGAAATACATTATCTTAAAAATACTATAGCTTTGATTCCAGAGCACTTAGAGACTTCTTAAAAACTCTTAAATTGAAGGTGTTAAATTTATACTTTATACATGACTTTTTTGGCTCACTCTTTCAGAAAGTGCGATATTCTCACAAATTTCAAAAAAAAAAATTCCTAAAATGTGTGTTTAAAATATCGTCCTGAAAAATAGAATTGTATATACTTTTATTTATTATTTCGATTTATTTTAACATAGTCTACATATACTTCATTATTAAAAAATTGTTTCACTGATTTTCTGTGCATAGGCTTTTATAGAGATCAATATTTATCAAACAACTAAGAAAAAGTCGAATTTTTGCAATATGCGGACATTCTAGGGCATGGCGCCACCTGACGAAATAAATTTTGGACCTTCTCCTTGCACAGATTTTTTATTTATGAATGAAAGCACCAGAAAAATGCTATTAGAAGTAAATAAAAAAAAGCTATGCACCCTATTGAGCATCCCTAATGTGACTGCAGGGAAGCTCAACCCCTGAGCTTTGATAGGCTTGTAATGAAGGCTCTAATAGCCTAACATTTATTGAAGAAAAATAAGGCTGCAAAACTGTTTTATCATATTAATAACGATATATTGTTCAATTGAAAATTCAACTACACTTCCTGTCAGCAGAATATGTTCAGTTTTTTTTTTTTTCGAGTGTAAAGCTGCGCTTCGTCTGCTAGAGATTTTTAGAATTGTTGTTGTTGCAATAGTAGAGATAACTAAACTCATAAACAAAATTATGCAAAAACAACAACGTTGTTGTATTAACGTTGATTAATTTTTTTGTTGTTTTTCAATTGCATTGAAAAACATGTGCTTATTTATGCGTCATTTGAATAAGTTCGCAGTGAAAAGCTACTAGTTGCGTCCCGAATTTTGAAAGCGTTGGTATCAGGGGAGAAGTGTCTTTCTTTATTCTGTATTTAAAAATTTATATTAGCGAAAATGGGTCGTGAAAAAGCCTTGCATTCCGAAGGGAAAAAATATTAATTTATAATGAACAAGGTTGGAGTGACCGAAAAATAAGATAGAGAGACCCCCCCCTGCTATACAATTTTTTCTTGTATTGAACCAAGGAATCAACCAGCGCCGGATTGAAACGTGGATCTGGGACACCCTGCATATAAATGTTATAAAATATAAAACATGTATATAAAACACCCTTTTACGAGCCTTCTATACATATGAAATAGTTCTTGTTGTTTCTTAAGATCTCAGAAACGGAATCACTTAAGACCACCAAATTTAAAATATATGTTACTAAGGTTAATAAAAATGTTTGCCACACCCCCTTTTACCACCCAAAAATCAATAAAAATGCTATATTTTCGACGGTTTTGGTCGTATTAGACTAAAATTTGGTAATTTAGTTCATATGGTTACTTTCGGAAACTACGGTTTTGCCAGTTCAGATACATAAAAATTTTTTTTCGATTGGCAGGAAAATTCTTATATAGCAGTAAGGCGGTCTGTGGCAGGACAACATATGCCCGGGATTACTAGTAAAGCATAAAATGCTGTATAGTCCACGGAAAAAATTACTCGTATATAAAATAACTTTTTTTACACCCAAATAACGGCCTACATCAAGCAAAGTGCTGTTTATTTTCCGCTGCCAAGTCGGTTCATCCCCTCTAACGTTGCGCAACCGATGTGATACTGCTCTTCTCTGTTCATCGTTGTAGTATATTTGCTTGGTAATTGTTGTTGTAAATGTATTTTAGTTCAGCTACAGATCTACATATGCATTGACAGAAAAACAGTAAATATCCTTCATGATTTCTTTATGAAGAAACGATTTGTCAGCAAATAAACTTATTGATGGTTGCTTGCTGCCATAGTTGAATTAGACAAGGTAGTGTTAGGGCTTAATGTGTTCTCTTTCTAAGTGACCATAACTGTAAAACTCATCCATTTTGATATATTTGCCAATTCTTGCTTTCATATTGCATTCTCATTGCTTGCAGATTTTGTATGAAATTTCAACTTCGTTTTGACAGTTTCGGTCACCGGCTCTCCGCCCTAACACTTACTTCCTTGTTTAATTTTGCCATGCTTGCTGAATATCCAAGAGCGTGTATTTGAGTTTCATGACCAACATAAAAACATTTGTAGTTTTATAAATGTCGCCAACATATTCTCTGACTGGGACATGGGACATGGTATAATAAGTAATAGGTAGGAGTGACATTTAGTGTTTCGACCATCGAATGTCAAGCAAAAGAAAACAAAATAGAGAACGTGTGTCACACACACATTGGCCGCATTCAGAGGAGGCACCTGCTGCGAATTGATCATTTAATTGCAAAGGTTTCTCACTCAAATTTAAAAAAAAAACAGTTGCCAACTATTGACTCCGCTGAAAGCTGCCAATGTGTGTGACACACGCACTTTACATTGTTTTCTTTTGTTTGAAATTGCAGCTTGTGAGAAAATAAGTAGTTGTGAAGGCTACCTTATAATAATTTTATCATGAGTGGGACTGTATCGTCCAAAATTTTTTGTTTCTTATTTCAGCTACCATAAGCCTATAGTATCTTTTTTAAAAATATAATGCAATGATTAATGACGCAAACAGTGAAAATAATGTAAATTAAATTCAATTAAATGTATGTAAATACAAATTTTATGTATGTGTGCATTATTATGTATTTTAAGTGTATACTAATTATTTCAATAAGTTTAATTTATATTTTTGTTTATGTTTTACTTTGTTTTTTATATTAAAACCCATAATTTAAAATATAATGAAGTGATAATAGATGAAAATAATGTGCATTTATGATGAACCGGATGTACGGATAAACCGAATCGGTGGCAGAAAATAAACTATACTTTGCTTGCTTGTATGTTTTCTGTTTTCCTATGAAAAATGCTATGTTTTCTTGCTATGTTTTCTTGAGACTTCAAGACCCATCAAACAAAATATCATATATAAAAAAACAATAAAATTTATTTTATTTTAGCTACAGCTCTATATATACATTGAAAGAAAAAATTAAATATCCTTTTTGAGGATTATTTTTCATTCAATAGTGCTCCCCGTATTTTATTTTTATATCAACAATATTCAATTTAAATGTAATAATATAGTTTGCTGTAATTATAAAATAAAAATGCTATCTGAATAAAAAATATTTTGAAAGAAATAATCAAAGGTTGAGGGGTGAAAATATAAAATTTTTTTCCGATTAGTATGAAATTTCTTGTATAGCAGTAAGGCGGTCTGTGGCAGGACAAAGTCTTCCAGGGAATACTAATATTTAACATGTATGTTTTCGCTTCGGTCGGCAGTCCCCTCACTGCCATACTTTTTTTTTGGCATCTTTTTAGGTGAAAAAAAAATATTTAATTTAAATCAAATTTTGTTGAACTTCGCTAAATTAATATTGTTTGAACTAGATATTGGTATGTTTGCAGTAATTTTGAAAATGTTGACTAAATTTAATTGATATTGAATGCAGCTTGAATGAATCCAATAAATTTTAAATTAACACAAACCTTGCCATTCTCTAGGATGCCATTTGTTGTTGCCGCAGCAATATGTTGCGCCTGTAGCAGTGATGTTGTTGGTGGTTGTGTTGCTGCTGCTGCCGCCGGTGTTGTTGTTGTTGTTGTTGGCGTTGTAAATACATTTGCGTGATAATTGTGCAAATGTGCTGCTGATTGTTGGTGGTCTGGAAGGATTTCGATTGGTGGTGGAATGATTTTATCATGTTGTAGTTGTTGCTGTTGTGGTGTTTGTTGGCTCTGTTGTTGCTGCATTGAGGCAGCTGTCAGTGGACGTGTTTCTACCGAGATCTGCAAATGATTTAAAAATAATTTTAATTAAATGTTCGAAAACACTGAAACTACGAATGACAACAACTTCTGCTGAAACACACACATTTGAATGCTAAATGTACGAACATATGTGTTTAAATTTAAACATTTTAGAAATGTTTATCAAGGATTCCAACAACTTTTTTTCCATGAAAATCGATTATAACATAGATATAATAAAAAAATGAGTATGAAGCAACCTACCTGTGACAATGAGCCATCTTCACTGAATACCGGGTGACCTATTAACCTTGTCACCTCACGCTGCACCACTAGAACCAGCACGGCGCCACATGCCTTCAGCACTTGAACAGCCTGATAGTGGTCCGCATCAACAACCACGATGCCATTGACTTTGAGTACTTTATCGCCAACCTTAAGACCAGCCAAATCTGCAGGGCCACCTTCGGTGACGCGTGATATAAAGATGCCCTCATCATCGCCTTTGAATGGTGTTGAACCTCTGCCACCAGCTATGCTCAACCCCAGACCAGCTGATGTGCGCTCAATGTGAATTTCATATTGTTCCAGACGCAGTTCAGTAACGCCATCGATAGCATCTGAAATTGAAAAAGAAACGATGATGATGATGATTATCGGTTGAACTGGTACTCTACAATTTGTGTTGTTTTTTTTTTTTTTTTTTTTTTTTGTATGTGTCTACTACAACTGTTTGGTAGAAAAGTTTGCATATGTATATTTGTATGCATGTGAAATGGATAAACTAAGACTCGACGCTACCATCCATGTTGTGGGTGGTTAAAACAAATTCGAATGTGTAGAATTTTGCATTCAAGGCACGATTTGCAATTACCAGCTGGTTTGGTCGGTTGGTGCGATGGTTGGTGGGGTGGTCTTCTGTCTTTCTTAAAGAATAGAAAATATTGCACGATTGGTGAGGTTGATGTTCTAGCGTAAGTTGGGTTTAAAATGTTTCAATAAATTAAGTTTTTTATATTTCATAAGCAGAGGCTAAGAAATATACAAAAGGCGTTGTAAACACGGATCAACCACATCAATTTTCAGATAGTTTTAAGACGAAGGGTCCCAAATTTAATTTCTAATAATTTATTGGGAATCATTTTCAAAACCATTTTTACTGGTTGCGGTTTTTTTTTATTGAGGGGAGATTAAGGTTTTAAAACTGTTTTTTGTTTCATCTTAATCTGTTTTTCTGAATGTACAACATGTCGAGAATATTGTGTCAAAATTTCAAGTAAATCAGAGCAAAACTAACGAAGATACAGCGTTTCAAGCAACCAGCCCTCATACTGGGATGTTCGAGTATAAAAAATTTTAAATCGATTTTTCCAAACATGTAATTTTTAAAGTCGGTGACCACGATTCCAAAAAAACTACTGAACCTTTTGAAAATATTGTTCACAAATTTTACATACAAATAGCTATAAGCTGACCTTAATTTTTTTTTAATTTTTCAATCAGTATCAATCTTACAAAAACAATTAGGTGAATTTTTTTTTTGTCAACAAATTATGCAAAATATTTAAAAATTGATAAAATAAAAGACTTGACGTCAGTTGAGAGAGAAAAACTAATAAACTGATCCAAACAATTTGTTTTTTGATTTCAGATAATCCAATGCTGAGGAATCGCGGTCGCCGCAAGAACAAAATTTATCCATGCACTAGCGGAAAACTTCAATAATACTCCAATTAATATTCTCTAAATAATGTATTATAATACTTATTTTCAAAAAAAATCTATAATAACAATATGTTACAAAAAAATTCTTGTAAGTAGGCCTTTTTTTGACCGAACAAACTTTACCCCTTACCCCTTTCCCCTCCCCCTTAACCCTTCAAAATATGCAAACACAGACGTTATTTAAAAACCATTTCAAAATTCTATTGAAGCAATCAAACTAAAAATATAATAAAATTATGTTGACTTTATATGATTTAAATACAAATTCTAAATGTTTGATAGTTTAAATCATACTTGATTTTAAATAACACAAGCATAGAGACTTAAGTAAAGCAGAAATACAACAACAAATGTGAAATTATGAAATTGATAAAAACTGAGAAATTGACACTTCAAATCTCATCGCCCCGGTGGTGCAGTGCGTTAGTGCGCGCTTGCACGGGTATCACACAGATTTCTGATGACGCCCTTAGCCAGGCAGAAATTGCAATCAGATCAGCTAGTGATTTTTTCATATTCATATTGAAAAAACTTTGTTG
Source organism: Dichetophora obliterata (assembly GCA_963920525.1). Taxonomy (NCBI): domain Eukaryota; kingdom Metazoa; phylum Arthropoda; class Insecta; order Diptera; family Sciomyzidae; genus Dichetophora; species Dichetophora obliterata. The sequence goes on along the minus strand of OY986435.1, from coordinate 304,127,840 downwards.
TTGTGGTTGTTTCTTTGGAAAGATTCGTTAGAACAATTAATTGTTCTAACTTTGACCTTAAGCTCAATAAACGATTTTAAACTATCAAACAACTAGAATTTGTATTTAAAATCAAGTATGATTTAAACTATCAAACATTTAGAATTTGTATTTAAATCATATAAAGTCAACATAATAAATATAGAGGTCATTTAGGAAAAAACTTTAATATAATAAAATTTTATGCAAGCAATTTATTTATTTATTATTTATCCTTTTTTCAGTTTAATCCTAGGATGGAAACAGGGTCTGGCCAGACCAAATTTAACTTTGCAAAAATTGCAAAAATTGGGTTCAAAGTAGAAAAAACGTTAAGTTAACCTACAGGGTCTAGTCAGACCACAACTATTTTGAACTGTCGGTTTAGTTTTGTAATGCGCAGAACATGTTCGTGCATGCAAAATTTTGATTTTCGTGTGTATATAAGAGTGAATTATGTTTTTTGTATAAATTTTGGCGATGTGGGTATGTGTGTGTATGTGTGGTGTTTATAGTAGTTTAGTAACTGTCCAATCTGAATTGGTGCGCCAGGCGTTGCGTTTCCAAACGACACGCAAATGTTCTATGCGCGCTACCGAAATTGAAAGCTGCGTGAACATCAACAATCATTGCATTTGTTCTTGTTTTCGTTTTGTTTTTTGCAGCCAACTTCACAACCAAACGCATTGTTAAAATTGGAAATTCGAATCGTTAGTGCGTTGAATATTTTGGTAGGCTTCATACAAAATATATGTGCATGAACCAATTTTGACAGATAAATGACGAAAGTATTTTCATTCAGGGTGTACCAGCATTGTACAAATGTCATAACAACATTCATAAGCGAGCTGGACGAACCAGGTAGAGCAGCAAGATAAAATATTTCTAAAAAACCGAATCAAATATGGTGTGGTGTATTCAGCAATTCTATGTGCCTTTAATACGGAATAGAGAAAAAGTCCTATGTTTGCGATGATTGTCAACCACAACATGATTAGCGTACAAGTACAATTTATATTTGTGTTAAATCAACGTGTTAGATCAGCAACAATATATAAAAAAAATAATATGCCCAAAATAAACATCAACAAAATTATTTTCTTTTTCCTTTTTATATTTATAAGTACCCTTTCCGTAAGTATACTGACACATATACACACAATTTATAGCTATATATACCATAAAAATTAAATTAAAATCAATTTGGGTGAATCGCCTCGTCAATAAAATCGCTAGATGGTCTGGCCAGACCATGTACATTAACTTACTGCCTTCTAAGTAGTTGCCCATCCTAGGGTTAGTAAAGTATAGTTTTACTAAATTTGAGTTTATTCTAATTGAAGCAATCAAACTAAAAATATGAATTAGTTTTATATTATTTAAGCAAATTATTTTTTATTTATTGTTCATTTTTCAGTCTAATTAATTATATTTTCATTTTACATTCTTAATGTTTACTTTTTTAAAACGTAAAAAGACTATATTCATATATTTTTAAGAAACAAATTGTTAAAAGTATATTTATAGAAAATTAAAATATAAATTAATATATATCTAAATTAATATATTTATAGAAAATTAATACTAGAAACAATAGCATTTTAGCTCTGATATGCCTATAGTAATGCATAACTATATTTTATTTCATCATTTGCTAGAAAGAGTTCAGAGTAATTTTCAATAGGTGTACTTGGGAATAATACATCTTGTTTAATCTATCAGCAGTTTTTAAATATTTTCAATAGGGTGAGTAGAAAGCAGCAGGAACTCTTTCTATAGTGAAGTTATAATTGTATAATAATTTTTTTAATTTAAATAAATTAACTGTTTTAACATTTAATTTTTTTATTAAGATGTTTTATATTGTTTATTTTTTAATCTTTTTATTTATTATTTTATTATTTTTTATGTACCAACATATATTTTTTTAATTTTGTTTTTTTTTTAATTTTATATAATTTTATCTTTTTTTATATTTGTTTATATTGTTTTTGTTTTACTTTTTCGTATTTTCTTTAGTTTTGTGTTACTTTGTTTTTTATTTGCTTTATTTTTAATTTTCGTTTTTATTACATATTTTTCAATTTCTGTTTTTATTTTTTTTAATACTTATTTTCATATTTTTTTATAATTTTTTTTTTATTTAGTTTGCACCTTTTAATATTTTTTAGCTGTTTTTATTTATTTTTTTTATTATTTTATAAATGTATGCATATTTCAATTTGTTTTTGTATTCAGATTTTTTTATTTTTTTTTTCCTTTCAGCTTTTTTTTTATATTTTCCAAAATTTTTTTTTAATTTTTACGTTTTTTATGTAATTTAATGTTTATTGTTTTTTTTTTATTTATTCAGGTCACACACATAACACAAATTTTTCTAATCTCAACAAATCAAGATAAGTTATTATTTTGTTTAAAACGGTAAGTTCTTTAAACCCATTTTCGATTTGGATATTTCTCCAGATGAGCCAGAAAATGATATCACCCAGACGCAAAACAAATAGGATAGGTTACTTTGGAACTTTGCTATATTACATTCATTTTGTTTTGGCTGAGTTCAGTCATTTATAGGTTTTTTATAGCGGTAACGCAGATGCATATTCGTTTTATTTTTTTACATTTTTTTACATATTTAAATTGGCGAATTTAGTATTACTTTTAACTTCATTCATTGCTTCATAAATATTGAATCATAAATTGTAATATAATGTTTGTAATAGATTTTTTTGCATTTATAGCCTCTGGGTTAGATCAATTTTAGTTCGGTGATTACATGCAGCTGCAAAAATTGAGTTTATAGTTTCGGGAAAACCAGAAACTAAAACGTCTTTTTGTTCTGTTTTTCAATTTAGCTGTTAAGCTTAAGAAGGGAAGTTTTTGATTGGTCACAGAAATAGCAAACTTTAGTTGAAATAATCAGCTTTTCATATAAAATCGAAAAAATAAAAAAATGAATGTACGTTTGTGGGTCCTGAATGCATTTCTACACCGTTCATCCGAACTCAATTTACACTCAAAGCTAAAAATAACAAAGTTCTTCCATAGAAAACTGAGAAAAAGAGGTCGCAACAAACATTAGCAATGAACTTAGTGCATTTATCGAAAAGAAGTGACGCAGATCAAAACTAGCACGTTTTTGATAAAATAGTACCTATGCTTTTCTATGCTAATATAAACAACTTTTATTATAATGTCGTTAAAATTACTGCATGTTAGTATTAAGCTTGCATAATGTAAGTAGTTTTTATTTGTTTTGTCATTTCATCTTGTAACCACTGCGTGGAGAGATAAGAACATTGATTAAATTTTAAATAAATATTTAATTATTTAAAAGGCGTAGGTGTATTATTTCAGATTCTCGTATATCGGTCATTCCATGTCAAATCGGACGCTTTTGTCCAAAAACTAATTTTGACGATTCCGATTTTTTTCAAATTTTTCACGTCGATAGAACTTTAAAAAAGAAAAATATTTTCATATTTTTTTTGTAATTTTCAATTTTTTTTTTTTTCAGTTATACATAGTGAAAAATTATTAAGGAAAACAAAAATTGTCATTCGGACATGTACACAAACAACTATATCATCGAAACCGTTAGTCCTACAAGAAAATGTTGAGGAAATATTTTAAAGATCTTGAATTGGTCTTTATTGTGGTGTCCTTTTTTACAAACACTTTCGTAAAAAATTTTAAATTTTTTGACCACAAAAAATTTCATTCACATTTTTCAGTCAGCACCACTATTTTTTTTTTTTTTTGGCACTTTGAAAATATTATCGTATTGAGGCATTCATTCTTAATGCATTCTCAAAATTTGATGTTGGAGAATCAATGTTTACTATTTTTAACCAAATTTTCAAAAACTGACTACACAATTTTTAAGTACAAAGTTCTTTAATTTTTAATTAAAAAATGGAATTTTTATATTTTTTGCTAAGCTAGATACATATCGTCGCTGCGTCAACAAAAGCAGTTATAAGTATTTCAGTAACTTTTCAGGAGAGCAAAAAAAACAAATTTTCTTCAGAGCATTTCTAGTACTGCGAGCAATAACTGTTTTTTATCACTTCTAAATCATAAGAGATATAAAAAACTGCAAATGCAGAAATGTGGGTAATAGATAGTGTAAACAAAATATGCTATAAAAAATTTACAAAAATCACATAACTGATATGTAAAATCTCATTGAAAAATTTTATAAACTCGTTAAAATATACTATTCCTCTGCAGACACTCTATTTTTTTAAATTTGCTAAAATACTGCTTGGTTGTAATTCCGTGATGTATCCCTATGTTAATACTAAATTATGTAAAATTGCTTTAACATTTTATTTTTAATTTTTTTTTTTCTTGTAAACTTTAACCATTGTTGAAAAAGATGATGTGGATGTAATGCGCATATCAATTTTCCTTTGCCCGGTGGTATAAAGGAATGGTGGGTTAAAGTCCCGCGTATCATTATTGCTTTTTCGAATCGCTTTTTGAGAGATTGTTTTTCAGAACTGTACAGATTGTTTACAGAAAAATTTGTTTTTTGCTCTCCTGAAAAGTTACTGAAATACAAGTGTTTTTGTTGGCGCAGGGACGATATGTACCTAGCTTAACAAAAAATACTACAAATTCCATTTTTAATTAAAAATTAAAGTACAGTGCCAGCTCTTGATACAAAGAACTACAGATAAGGTATTGCGCATGTCCGCCATCTTTGCTGTGACGTGCAAGACGCTCATTGGTTGCAACGTAGACACAATTTATTCAAAGGGTGTAAAGATTTTAAAATGCCAAAATTTTCTTATGAAAACTTGTTTTACTGAAATGAAATATACATTGTTGAATAAAGCACATGTCCAAAATAAAGAAAATATATTTTTTAGTACTGTTTGTGAAAAAAATTTGCATATTTTGTAGGGGTGTTTTTTCCCTTTTTTACCAATTTACACAAAAAGCGGCTACGTTGCTTGATGTGCTTGACAGAATTTTGACTGTTTGTTCGTTTTCATGATGCTATCTTCGTCTTTTTTTGAGAATGTATTCATCAAGTGTCACATTTGACGAGCACCGATGACGAGGTGCGCAGTAAATGTTGTTCGTTGCGCCGGTAATACTTTATCTGTAGTTCTTTGTATCATGGTGCCAGCTCGCTAATCCGAATAAATGATTAGTGGATAGGCTTTAATAATTATGTATAGTATTTCACATAACAGTATAATATACTTTAATATTATTAAAAAATAAAACACGTGCTAGGATTTCGAAACAAACAAATTTTATTTCAACTAAAAAAGACAAATACATATTTATGCTCTTAAAACTATTATGTTATTTTAATGAAATTTGTAATGTAGGTTTGCTGCTGTTTTAATGCACATGCTTCTAAAGCTTTATTCCGCAATTCTTTTAGAATTAATATGTGATCTGTTTGTATGCCTCGTTCTTTTGCCAAATCTATAGAAATATTTAAAGCCTGTGCAGCTTCACGATTTCTAACGTGTTTGATCATAGTAGGCTATGCTTCTATGTCTTCTGTATCTGATTCTGAACTACTACACGAAGTATTGCCAGATGCCTTAATCCAGCCAAGAATTTCGTCTTCAGAAATTTGCACATCATAATTGTGGCAAAATAAGTTTCCTACTGCGCGCAATTCCTCAGTATCTTCAAAACAACCCGCAGAGTAAATCTCAGGTGATTCTTGTTGTAATAATAATAATGGGATGTTATCCTCTGAAGTCCATCTCCGAGCATGAATATGTTTCCAACAGGACTTTAAAGTAGAATAGGGCATCCTTTCCCAAGATCGCTTAAGCAATTTACAAGCGTCCTTCATATTGAATTGTTTCAAAAATATGTCTGAATTGTCCGCTTCAGAATTTACTTATTCACACAAGACGTCTTTTTTGTAATACAATTTAGTCAGTCGTATCGCGTTCTGATCCATGGGTTGGATAATACTAGTACAATTTTGAGGTAAAAACATAGTTTTAAATATCCCACATTCAGATACTATTAGCTCCCCATAACATTTTGCATTCAATAAATATCCCAGTATCAATAAAGCTTTTTTCGGCAAATTATTTTCAATTTGATAGTTTTTTACCTGTGGTATAAACGATTTAAAAAACCAGTGAGTAAAAATGTGTGTTGTCATAAATTAATTTTTCGATGAGTAATACTCAACTATATTTTGTTTTTTAAACGAACATGGGTTTTTTGACTTTCCCACCACAGCAATGTTTATCTTGTGACTTCCAGATTTATTAGCACAACACAAAAAGGTTATTCTCTCTTTGTTCATTTTGGTACCTTGAGCCGATTTTTCTTTACAATACACTAAGGTTTTGTATGGAAACATTTTCCAAAAAAGCCCAGATTCATCAGCGTTGTAAATCTGGTCATCAAACAGATTTTCAGCTTCGACAACATCATAGAGCTTATTTTGAAAATCAGGTACAAGATCTGGTCTAGCAGATAAGGATTCGCCGTATATTTTCAAATTTCTCACAGAAAATCGCTTCTTGAACTTTTGCAAACATCCGTCACTGGCTTTAAATGATTGATTTTGATTCATTTCTTGGTATAGTGATTTCGCTTTTTGTCGTAAAATTTTTGCTGAAATGATTTGATGCCGTGACCGCTTCTCTTCGAACTAAGCATACAATTTATGCGCAAATGCTTCATACTCCCCCGGTTTGAGTGTCTTGCGCTGTTTTAAAAGTTTGCCATCAGAATTTTCAGCAAATCTAAAAATAAATACATTTGAAATGTTTGTACGATACAATTGTTACACAGGTTTTTTACCTTTTAATATTTTCAGCATTTTTTTTTATACCACAAATTGTAGATGCTCCTACATCAAATTTCTCTGCTAAAAACTTTCCAAATTGTCCGCAATTTACCGCTTCTATTATTTTAAGCTTATCACTTAATGTTGGCGTTTTATGTGCACGCTTTTTTGCCATATTATAATTTAAATTGATGTTGCCGCGTACAATGCAATTCAATAACTAATCTTATTGCAACATGACACCAAAATAGATACATTTATCTCAATGAAGTCCCGTTATTTGTAAAATTCCATTCCTAGGAAAAAAACTGCGAACCTAACAACAGCAATAAAAACACAAAAGCAGAAAAATTAAAAATTCGGTGTAGCGAGCTGCAATCAATGCGGACTGTAGAGTATGCAACACGTTATATATTCAATTCGGATTACTGGATAATTCGGATTACACACCGTTCGGACTATCGAGCTGGCACTGTATTTTGTACTTAAAAATTGTGTAGTCAGTTTTTGAAAATTTGGTTAAAAATAGTAAACATTGATTCTCCAACATCAAATTTTGAAAATGCATTAAGAATGAATGCCTCAATACGATAATATTTTCAAAGTGCCAAAAAAATAGTGGTGCCGACTATGAAAAATGTGGATGAAATTTTTAGTAGTCAAAAGTTTAAAATTTTTTACGAAAATGTTTGTAAAACCAAAACTGTATATCACGGTTGATTTATTGCTTGGGCTGGACTTTGGCCACTGATCAAAATCTATGATAAATTTTTATATTTAGGCACGTTCAAGACTGCAACAGAGCCTTAATACTCACGATGCATTATATTAAAAAAGCATAATGAACAAAATCACGATTTTTGGCTGATTTAAGTTCAGGTTCTGGCTGATCACGAAAAAAAATCTAATCATAATATCTAATCTAATCACCTTTTGAATAAGGTGTGGATATTTTAAATATGTAAATGAGGTAGAAAGTGAAGTTCTTCAAATATGTATTTTAATTTTAATGCTTGGTTTTCACTATGTCATTTTTATGACAACACAAAAGTGTATCACCTAAAATATCACCTTAATAAAACTCTAGAATATTTTCTGCATAGCTCTATTTAATAATTTAATTATTTTCAGTTAGAAAAAGTGTCTACATATTTTTGTTTTCAATTTGCTTGACAACAACTGACCACTGAAAATGACATAGTGAAAACCCAGCATAAGATATTTTTACAAGTGTACTTTTCTCCTGCGTTCAAGCTCAATGTGAAATATACTAGAATTGTTGAGATGATTAAATTTTGTACTATTTGTGGGACCATGATTGGCTGTATATCAATCATGTCTTATGTCAGATTTTTTTATTTATGTTAACCTTTATTACAGCTTACCATATCTGTCACGACTCGAACTATTCATCTGGTCACCCGTATAGGTGGTGACGATGCGTACTCGTTTGTCCTTGCGTCTCAAGGAGTTGTTTGGACTGCGATTCGATGAAGCCAAAGAACTGCGTAAACTTGATGTAGCCGGACTGTTGCGTCCATTCGAGCTCTGGCCAAACGTATGGGCACGTGTCGATTGACGTGGCAACGTGTTGTCGCCCTCTTTTACTTTTATTTTTATATTGAACATATTGCTGCTCACTCCTCAGATATTTAATTGAACAAAATCTTTTCGTTTTCTTTCAATTTATAACATTTTATTTTGCTATTTATTTGCAAAATAAAAACGAAATAGCTACACAAAAGTAATTCAATAAAGTAATACCAAAAACATAAGCAAAACAATTTTTTATTATTTCGTGCATTCAGGTGGAAGCAATTGGTGCAGCAAAGATAGCTGTATGTCTATGTGTGTGCGGTGAGAGTAATAAATTGCAATATTTTCAAGTACAACAGACAATTTAAAAAACAACCAGCAGCAGCCGCAATAAATAATATTGTCGGCATTTGCAATTTTTATCGATGTTAAAGTAAAAAATTATCAAGAATTAAATTTTCCGCAAGAACTAAAAGAACAAATTGACTTTAATGTGTAGCAAGTATAAAAGCCTTTGTATATCTTGAAGAAACAACAAAAGTACAGCTAAATGATTTTTGAAATGATTGAACTTTTGCGACGACGACGACGACGATGATGATTATGATGATGAATATGATGAAGCTATGATTGATTTAATTACAAAAGAAAAAAGTAACGCAAGAAAAGGAGAATGTAAATCTAGATTGTAAAAAACAACAACCAAAAACACTCACGTTGATCAGTTTCAAGTACAATTCTTAACAATATACAGCCATTGACATTGCTTTAGATATACTATACATATGAATAAATCCATCAGATACAAAACCAAATTGTTTTCATTTGCTTTTTTTCAATGTTAAGAAAAGCAGATGATGTAAAAAACAAAAGCATTGTATTTGGTATGAAAAGCGTTGGATAAGACAATGCGACAAGAAGAGCATGGCAGAGAGAATGGATGAAAAAAGCTATTGTAGTGGGTTTCTTTCACATCAATAGCGAATGAGCAGACAACAGTTCTTACAAATCAAACTTAAATGAGCAGCATTTGAGTGTATATTGGCAAGAAATGGCCAATTTTGGGGTAAGCATCAGTTAAAATATGACAACGATTAAGAGGATAAAAGCTATGGTGAAGAATATCTTTGAAAAATGGCTAGTGACATCTATTGACTTTACTAGCATAAACATTGCTCTTTATTCCCTTAATATCAGTCACGGAAAATTAAAGACATTTTGTCAGACAGGGGCTTATAAGTGACATTCTACTGTCAAGCACGAATCCCAAAAAAAAAAATATATTAAAGATGTAAACTTTTCTTATCTTATACCATGTTCTCATATCGTAATTTACGGCTCATTCTTAATTTATGCATAAATCATGACCAAATTAAGTAATTACGCCGTGGAAAAACTGTCAATGAAATTACTTCGAAATTAAGTAATTTATCATAAATTACCATTTAAATTAAGATACAATCGGTGTCAGCACTAGTTTTTTCGATAAATAATCGAAAAAATTACTTTGAAATTAAGTAATTTATCATAAATTACCATTTAAATTAAGATACAATCGGTGTCAGCACTAGTTTTTTCGATAAGTAATCGAAAAAATCGCATCACAAGCTGTCATTTTTATAAATAACCAAAACTCAAAGTTCACAATGTTGTTCTGTCCGACTTGCGGTAATATTTTAATGGTAGAGGAAGAAACTACAGGTATCGGTTTTCATGCAATACATGTCCTAACATTTGCAACATCAATTAAAACATTTCAACGCGTACCTTTCCACGACTAAAGGTGAGTAGTGCTCTAAGTATTTGAGACGAACTATTATTAAGATTCCTGCAATGTTTTAGGAAGTGGATCATGTTATGGGCGGTGCAGCTGCTTGGGAGAACGTAGATTCAACTGATGCTTATTGTCCGGCTTGTGCTCACAAACAAGCTTATTTTATGCAGATGCAAAATCGCTCTGCTGATGAACCTATGACCACATTTTACAAATGCTGTAATCAATCACGAAGATGCTTACAATCGGACGAAGTTATAGCTCTACCAACCGACACTGTTTATGGTCTAGCCTGCAATGCCAACAATGAGAAGGCCATACAAAATTTGTATGAAATCAAAGGACAAGACTGTCATAAACCAGTGGCAATTTGAGTGAAAGACTTGGCTGCTCCTCGTTGCCATGGTAAAGCTGAGCATATAAGCGATGCGTTGTTGAAACGTTTGCTGCCGGGATCCAGAACGGTAGTTATCGAACGTTCACAGAACTTAAGCATTAGTTTCCTCAATCCAACTACTAGAAAAATTGATATTCGTATTCCCAAATTCCAATTCATTCACCAGCTGTGCGATGAGCATCCATTGCTCTGACTAGTGCAAATCGTTAGCCGAACCAAGCAGTTTGAATGTTGAAGAATTTTTGACGTTGTGGCCTCAGCTAGGGGGTATCTTTGATGCAGGCCAGCTGGGACTAACCAAATAGTGTCGTTCTGCATCAACGGTTATTGACTTGTCACAGCCGGAAAAATTAAAAGAGTACGTGCAGGATGTGCGATTAAACAAACCCTCGAAGTTATGCCTGGATTCGGTATTAGAAACCTTGAACTGCTAAGAACACTGCTAAGAACTGCTAAAACAATGATTCCCATATATAATTCTGCTGTCATATAAAGTGGTCCCATTTCGTCCAACATTAATCATATTTATCTCGTTGGAAAGACAATAAAAAACCAACATGTTACAGTATAGAATTTTTAAAATTAAAAAGCAACTATGGAACGTTTTATTTGTTTTTTTAAATTTTAAGTACATAGTGGGACAGTATATATATTTAAAATTAAAAATAGTGGAAACTTATCACTTTTCCCTGGTCGGACATGCTAAATAAAACAAAAACTGTTTAAATTCACGTTAATGCCTTGCAATGGTTTATTTACTTTCTTTGCTTTACTTACTTTTGCCACAAAATAAGCAAATATATGAGTTGCCAACGAACTGTCAAAACAAATTACGAACAGCTAGTTTGAACGCAGTTGATTTAAGTGAAGTAAGTAGTATGAACGTAGTATTAGTGTATCGTAGAAAAAGTTATTCTTTACAATCGTACTATTTATTGTCACTCACAGTATTATAACTGCCATTTTACTGTCTGTCACCCACGAACAAACTCTAATACTCTTGCAATCAACTGAATAACACAACAAAGCTATTTAACAAATGCATTCAAATTATTCTACTGTCACCCACATGTTTACATCTAAGTGACCACATCTGACACCTACGAACTTTAAATCAATAAAGGACGTGACCTGTAATGAACATGGCAAGCAAATTTTACCAGTTACACACTTCTATCTTATGTTGCTACCCACTGGCTTAAAACTGCAAAATTACTGTCACCAACGAACCTCGATACTAACTCAAATTAATTTCACTGCACAACTAATCAATATAGACATTCATGATATTAAAATATCACAAAAAAAACATGCAAATCACAGATACGCGGAAAAAATAAGAGATATCATTGCCACTGAATGCCACACAAAAATATTCTATTCTTTTTAATAGTCACACAGTATTGTCACAAAGATTTTTTACCAGCACCTAACTGCATTTAACTGAAAACATATCAACAAAAGCTCTTTTTAAGGCCAAATTCTATCTTTGCAACCCAAATTGTAATCAACGTTGCCAAAATGTGAAAATTTTACCAAAACTGGTGATGTGAAAACGATGTGAAAACGTGAAATTTAATTTCATTTTGGTAAATTTTTACAGTGACGAAACAAAAAAAAAATTTAAATTTTCCCTCACTTTACGTTAAAGGGTACACTGTTTTGTGTTACTTGCAAAAATGTAGTAATGTTATTGGCCTCTTTCAATGACATCGAACTCGTTATCACTCCCACAATGGTGTTGTCTGAATCAGAAATTTCCATAATACAGTTAGTTTCGTATAATTAAACTAATATAGTATAATTTCCTAATTAAACTGACAGAAATGAAGAGAAAATGATCATTCAATGGAAATTACTACGATTTTCTATATTTGGCATAAAAAGTGACATGGATATTGGAAGATTTTTTTTTAAAGATCAAAGAACCAAGGCATTCGCTTTATACAAACAAGGTTTGGTCCTTGACCTGAAATGAAAGGGATAGATTTATTAAGAGGAATTGATTGGAACAATTCGTGAAATATTGATTAGGCGAAACAAACGTGAAAGACAATTTGAATTGCTTGGGAAAAGTTGCTTCTTTTAAAAATGGCATGGAAGAAAACTGTTATAAAGAACTAACAAATTTTATTAAAAACTTAATGACGCTTCTTTACAGTCCAGCCGCTGCTGAAAGAAAATTTTCAGACCTTTCTTTAATAAAAACAAAACTAAGAAACAGACTCGATTTTAAAACCATAAATAATACAATGCTTTCCAAAAAACTAATTAATAGTGAAAATAGTCTGCACTTTGTTTGTTCAGCCAAAAAATATCGGTAAGAGCATACTTCTAGATTGACTTTAATTTACAAAAAGTGAAACAGCTATGTTTCAAACAATGTTTCTTTTTTCTTTTATTTCATATTTCGGTATTTTTCATCAAAGTATACGTAGTGCACAAAAGTGATAAGTGAAAATTATAAAATTTCTAAAAAAGCAAGTTTTTAAAAAGGCAACAACAACAACAACTCTGTATAGAGTCAATAACTTAGAGTGTTTGAGTGATTAAGCTGTGATCAACTCCCTGTTAAATTCGTATATGATTTCACACATTTTAGAAATCATTCATCTGAACTATATTGAACAAATTGAACGTTCAAATTGGCTACTTAATCATATGACATTTAAAGCAGTAGGCTATTTACAGATCACCGCCATCAACTCTACCAAGGTTGCCATCTGTTCTAGTTGTTTAATTTCAATATTCATTGGTGTTTGACAGTTTGTCGAAATGCACCATAGAAATGAAACGAGGTTTTTTTTTTGCTTCGCTAGAAGCTAGTGTTCTAACTGAAAGGTGATTTTCACAACCAAATGTTCAATTACACTTAACTTTAACCGAAATCGATCAATTGTTAGATTATTTAATTAATTTGACACTAATTAAACTTATTTGGCCGTTGTTGTTGTTGCCTTTTTGTTGCCTCTTAAAAACTTACTTGATCTAAAACTCGCAAATAAATTCATGTAATAATTTAATAGGTCACAGATTAATCAATTTCTAGTAAAATTTATATAGTTTTTACATTTCAATTCTTTTAGTTAAAAACATTAAAAATTAGCGTTTCTCGAAATTTAAAAATTTTTACTTATCATTTTTGTGCGCTTAACCATCGATGTTCTGAGGGGGGCCAAATTAATAGGGACAACCTTCAAAATGTGAATTTATCGCTATATTAATTATTAAAAAAAATTACATAAAGTTAGTTTTGTTAGTTGGTTAAAATGAATTTTCGATATAAATTTACAATATTGCATTATCATATTAAATTAAATTTATTTTTCTCGAAGATATTTTAACTCGTTAATGACAACATATAAAATATCATGAAATATAATTAAAAATTGAATTAGGTTAAAGTTACAAGCCTACGCTATGAAATGAAAATTTTCCAATTTTTAATTTTTCTGTTTTTTTTTCAAGTTTTTTTTAAGTTTTTTTTTTAATACTAATACAAATTTATGTTGAAAATTTAAAAAACTTAATTAATGGGTTAAGCAAACAGAAAATGAGTAAGATTTATAGATTTTTAGCGATAGCTGGCGCTGATGGAGTTTTAACGATAGCTTCTAATCGGAAAGAGAAATTTGTATACATTTTTCAAATAAATTACTCTTGAAGCTTGACCATTCTCAAAAAATATAAAATAATTTTAAAGAAAATTAACTGTTTTTTTACAGAAGAGATAAATTTTTTGTGAAACTGGAACAACTTTTGCTAATAAATGCCATGTGTCATAAACATACAAGCTAATTTAAAATGCAATTTAGAATTTTTATTATTTTTATAACAAAACAAACTTTTGTGTCATTTTTTGATTAATTAATAGAACGATTAATTCACATTTTAAAGGCCACCCACTGCATATGTTTCTTAGCTTTCACATTGAAAGTTTTTATGCTTTAAGAGTTATTAACTATTTATTTTTAAATAAGTGACTAAGTGCCAATTTCAATGCGCCAATTTAATTGACGAACTAAGTATCAAGTAAAGTTTTTTGGACTCTTTCGATTCTGATAGAGAAGTTTTATTTTGGCAGATAGGTAAGACATAAGATTTCGCAGCATTAAGTTGAAGACCATTACTACACGCCCATTGATGTATCCTACATAGATCAGCATTAAATTTTCTTGAGAGTTCATCTAAATTTTCAATTCTACTAGAAAGATAAAGTTGTATGTCGAAAGAAACTTATTGATTTGAATGCTTATAAGCTTTTCACAAACCTTAGATAAAGGAGATAAAATACTAATTGGCCTAAAATCATTTGTACCAGCAGGGTTAGATTTTTTGCAACTGGAAGGACAGTTGCAATTTTCCAGATACCAGGAAATGAAGAGGAAGTGAAGCAATGGTTAATAATATGCGTTAGAGGACTTATTATATGAGGCAATATGATCTCTATAAATATGATGCGAATACCATCTTCACCCATAGCATTGGACTTTATTTGCATCACACAATTCCCAACCTCAAGCTCACTAACAGGGGTAAACTCAAACAAATGTGGAAAATTAAAAGTACTAAGTGAATTCATATTATTATTTGTAGGAACACTATTATCAACCAAAAAAATCATTTAGTAAGTCCGGGTCGATATTACATAATGGGGAATTTTTTTTCTTCACTCCAAGGGTACGTATAAAGTTTTCACTCCATAAAGTTTTAGTGGGAAGCGAAGGATTAAGCTTGGCGGTGAAAGAGCGGGTCTTAGACTGCCTGGTTAAGTGGACGGTTTCATTCCTAACCACCTTATAATTTTCCCAATTAGCAAAAGAAGGTAATCTTCTCCAGAGTTTGTGTAGTTTGTTTCTTTTCTTTATTGCATACAAGATATTCTCTGTAAACCAAGGGCAAGATGAGTTTTTTATAGCTTTTGTGCGCAGAGGAACATATTTTTCAAAAAGGATTTTAACAGGGGTTGTAAGAGAAAAAAGTTTACCATCTACTGTGCTATGATACCAGCACTCATTAAACGATATTAAAGACAATTCATGAAATAAAGACGGATAGTTAATATTTTTATAATCATAAAATGAAAAAGAAGAAGGAGAGGCATTACGAGGCAGGTTGATATCTAAGGAGCAAAAAATTAAGTCATGATCTGAGACAAAAAATAATTGATCAAACAATAAAACGAGAGAAGGGTCAGACACAATGAAGTAATCTAAAAGGCTAGGAGTAGCATTATTGCAAAAACGAGTCGTTTCAGTTGCATTTACAACAGATAGACCTGCCGAAGATATTTTGTCAAGCATCATTTGATGATGTGAATCATTTGATAAAAGATTTACATTAAAATCACCGCACATCAAAATTGTATCATGGTTTAAATTAAAATTTAACAAATCAGTAAACAAGGGATCTACAGAAAGACATTTATGAGGATTATATACACAAGACAACAAAATTTTTTTACTGTTATCTGATATACTAATATTAATATACTCAATTCCATGACTATTCGATTTATTTATAATTTTAGCATTCAAATTAACTTTACAATAAACAGCAATACCTCCACCTTTTCTGACAGATCTATCATTTCTAAACACATTATAACTATTAATACTACAAATTGAATCACATATATTACTTGTCAACCAAGTTTCAGAAACACATATAATATCAACTAACGAATTTTCAAAAATATGTTTTACATAGTCCAGTTTCGTCATATTAAGACTTCGAGCGTTAAAGTGAACGATATGAAGTCCTCTATGTTGCTTACACAAAATATTTATTAAAGGTTTTAAATTTTCATTACTGCGTAAGGACGAGTTACCAGGGTCAAACATTGAAGGTAGAGAGAGGAAAGAAAAATTCAGGCAGAAAAAATAAAAATAGATTAAGTGAAAAAAGAAATAGCAAAGAGTAGAGAGAAATTAATAACATTGAAAAAATAAACTTAAGATAAACAAATTTTATGAAAATTGACATTGAAGCAGAATTGTTACAAGGCATATACAGTATCAGGAACAGCAGCAGCATTACGGACAAAACTCTGAAGATCATTTTCGCTATTAATTTTGATCGCATCAGAGCCCATCGACATGCGGATGAAAATTGAGCCACGAAAAGTAAAGGCATTAAAAATACGTTTTTTGCGTTCGAAAACAATAGCAGCTTGTAACAGTTTTCTAGCATCCAGAGCTAAGCTTTCGTGAATGTAATCATATTTGATAAATTTGTTTTGGATGTGAAATTTTTTTCTGAGAATTTTGGTAAAATAAAAAACAAAGATCCAAAATAACTATTATGAATTTTTTTGAGGTAAAAAAAGTTGGCGATATATTGAAAAATATTTTATTCGTTGCTTAATAACATTTACTTTCAATTTGTATTTTTTACGTTATCTCGTAACAGTTATAGACGAGAAATATTTTTTTACGTTTCATAGGCATTATATGTAATTTAATAAACCATTTTTGCAATTTAAATCTTCAATAACTTTATTTTAGGAATTTAACTTAACAAACAAAGTTTGCGGAAAATTCCCTAAAATTGCATCTTTTGTCTGGCAATAAAAGAAGTAAGTCCAAAAACAGTCGCTCGACAAATTTGTTTTGCTGGCACTGCGTGGAAAATATGTGCTAATTTCCGCAAATATGGAAAAGTGCATTTTTTCCCCAATATTGCAGTTGCAGCTGTCTATTGCATTGGTACCCGCTAACAATTCGCTGGATAGAGTAGCCCTCTGCTCTTCCGAGGATTAGTAAATTTCAAGCTCCGTCAAAGACTCTCTGAGCAAAGGTGTAGTGGCTTTGGTTAGTGGATTCATCAATGTGAAACCCACATGTTGGATGATAAGCAAACACCTCAGAAATGGGTTTTAATTTTTTGAAAAGAAAAATTATGATCAACGTAAAAATTTTTTCTTTTCTATAACTGTTAAGATGCAACGTAAAAAATAAAAATTAAAAATAAACGTTATAAGTAACGGAAAAAAAATGCTTCATTTATAATTTTTATCACAGAGAAGAAATAGTTTCTGTTGAAATTAACAATTTCTTAAAGATGAAAATTTTTATCTTGCAATATAACAATTAAGCCTTAATTTTTATAAATATTTGTTACAACAGTTATGTCTCTGATAAAAAGTGTAGGCTGTGGCAACCCTGTCTGCAGTGCCTAATTCAAAATTAAATTACCCAAAAAATGTGACGACAAACGGTTTTTTGTATTGAATAGATAAATTTTACCAAAAACTTTTTTGTACTTATTGCTTTTGTTGTATGCCATGTCAAAATATAGCAAAAAAGAAAAGGGATGCCGCTAGTTTTTATGAGCGAATTTTTTAGCATCATCTGAAAATAAAAAGCTTACGAAAACATGTTAAGAAGTAATGCCGTCATCCTCGGAACTAAAATTAATAGGGTCGTTAAAAAAATAACGGAACTGCAGCTTTTGAATTTCAAAAAAGTTATTTTTTTTTAAAATTATCATTGGATATCAATCGCGAAAAAGTGGTTTCGAGATAAACGCATTTAATGTTTTGGTATGTGTTTTCGGCATAATAAAATTTAACTATGATTGGTTTGAGAGATTTTTCCGATGCATTTGTGTGTTAAGTATTATAAAGAAAAATGCCATCGAAATAGGATAAGTTTTTAAAGAAGTTATAAAAAAATTATTAGGTAAAATTATAAAAACACAAGGCTATTTCTAGAGAAATTTTTTAACATTTTATTTAAATTTTTTTTTTGTGCTAATAAATTATTAGGGTGGGTTTTGAAAGTACAATAAATTTTTGGAATACGAGGCAGGGTGAAAAATTAATGGGAATTTGTTGAAATTTTAATGTACACAGTGTCCCACAATAGAGGGCAACTATTAAAAAAGGTGGAGGCCGTTCAAGTATTACGTAAGCAGTTTTTTTTGCAATTAATAACCCCCCTCCCATGCTTACGAAAACATAAGTACGTGCATCGGGATTTCCTGAAAATGTGTTTGGTTTTCAAGCATAGACAAGTAGGGTGGTATCCATTAGACCGTCCCATTTTTTTTTACATTTTCGAAAAGTTCCCGGAACATGTAAATTTCTGGTTATTTACATAAATACTTATGTAGCTACGCTTAATAAAAATAAAATTTAATATTTTTCGAAAAAATAGACTGTGCAGTTCTGCTGCTTTTTGGAAAAAAATCGTATCATAAATCTTACATAAATTATGCATAAAAATTCTTCCTGTAAAGTTCCTGAAAATACGAAATTTACATAATCAAAAATTTCTTCCTCATGCTGTTGTAACGCGGGGTAAGGAGTTGAAGTAATCAAATTTTCGAAAAAATTTTAATCAAAATTTCACTTTTAAAAAAAATGTACTTAACAAAATGCAATGTTTCTTACAGCATAAGATGGCAAATTTTATTAGCTTTTAAACAAGTATAAATTGACAAAAATTGTTTTATTAGTATAATTGTTATATGCAAAACACTGAAGAAGAAATTTCTTGTTTTTTCGAAATAATTAATTTTTAGCCAAAACCCTTTAAGCCGACTATTTACTTTTAGTTAATATTAAAGTGTTTATACCAAAATTCATGTTTTTAAGAGTAGAATCAGAAATCTACGTGTCCGGAAACTTTTCGAAAAACGTTGAAAAAGTGGCACGTTCAAGTATCCGTATGTTTAAACTAAAATTGACTAATTTAGTAGAAAATTCGAAGAAGTAACAAAATTAATACTGCTGACGTAATCACCATCCAGACCCCCCATCTACCATGTCATCAAAAATAAGCAAAGCAAAGACCCGCTCCCCTATAGTGCTTACGTTATTCTTGAATGGCCCCAAAGGTGATGTCGAGTTGAGCAAAAAATCGTATGGGAGGAGGGGCTCTATTGGCACACCCTTAGGAGCTGCTGGGTTAATTAATATTTCATGACTCAGATGCACATTATTGTTTTTAGCAGAACAACTAACCTACGAAAAACTTATTTTAAATACTCATTTGAAATACAATGAGCTGACCTTTTTAACGGTGTATCAACGAACCCACCCGATATATCCATTACTGAGCTGTGCTCGTATAAGATAAAAGAGATAAAGTCATCCGTTGAAACTACTAAATTTAAAGTTTTAACGCAGTTTTCTCAAAATTCCGCGTAAAAAATTAAATTTTTTTTTACCACCAATGTTATAACTTATTCAGTTCTCTTTTTAATGACATCAAGAACAAAAACATATCTTCCAAAAAAAAAGTTGTTTGTATTTCAAAAGTTTAACTAAATGAAATCATATTAATTGTACTGTGTTTTTTTTTTATTAGAAAGAAAAGAATTGTGAAAGATTTTTAAATGCAATCGTGAGTTTGTTTTTCTGCAAAAAAAAATAATGTGTATCAAAGTCATGAAATACTAATTAACCCTGTAGCTCCCAAGGGTGTGAAAATAGAACCCCCCTCCCAACTATTTATTGAAAATTTAAGTTTTATGTTTAATTACAGCTACAACCTCTACTATGCGTTATTCCAAAAGCATCAGATTTTTCATTTTTGTGGCGTTGTATAATGAGTGCATCTGAATAAGTTCAAAAATCCTATTGCGCATATTCTGAACAAGGTTAATTCGAACATTTTGATCTGCTGACTCCGATGCGTCAATCACGCCCATTTTAAGCATATTAAGGTTGTAGAATTTTCTTAAGACTCAATTTACGGTCCATTTCGAGAAAGTTAGCCAACAGTAACTTGCTATCTGTGCTTCGCTCTTTTTGGAGTTGCTGGCTGAAAAAAAAAACTTCAAATTGAGTGCGAAAGGTAAATTTACAGAAGTATCCAGCAAAGTTACATTGCCGCTGGTCTTCATTGACAAAAGCTCATTAATACATGGAAGAAGTTTCGGAGGCCTAGAATTGAGGCCATGTATGGAGTCAAATGTTATTGCTTCCAGCAACATGGTGCACCTACCTACACGGCTTAACTGTTTCAAGACTGGTGTGAGCAGAACTTAACAGATTCTAATACTAAAGATAAATGACCTCCTAGCTCTCCAGACTGCAATTCCTTGCACTTTTGCATATGTGGATATATGGTACAGCTACTTAGGTGCTATTATTGATGTAGGGGACAAAATATCAATGAAAGGAGTGCGTGCTGCGTATACAAGTTTGATTTCAGATTTCCGCGGGTTGTGGCCAATAAAGGGTAGGCTATGGAGTAATTGTTTAATTAAACAAGTATTTTAACTTCATATTATATTTTAATAATTTAAGACAGCATTTAGTAGAAAAAACCTACTTTCTATGTGTATTAACAAATATTCGACAAACAGCAAGGGCGTAGGCAGGATGAAAATTAGGGGGTCAAGATCTTATAAAATCTTTTTTATCATATCTTTCATTCATGCATTTTACGGACCAATGAAAATAGTTCAAAATGAATGTATGGTGTCGTATTGCCTGATGGTTTTTATATATAATTGAGCAAAATGGGAAAAATATTTTCAACTAATGTATGTCAAACAAACGGAAGCCATGAGATCAAATAACGCTGCACATATTGAATTCAGGCTAAATTCATTTTAAAATATGTTATCGATTAAAAATTTACTTTAAACAAAATCAACACAAATTTACAAAACTGAAGCTAAGGAAAACTCAACAAAGTAAGACAAAATATGAAGCTGACGTAATATGGTAAAACGAGAATTGCAGCCCTATTCTGGTTGTTAGCTAGAAATAGTTAAGGAGCTCTTGTTAAGCTGATTGTTATGTTATGTAAATGTTAGTATTCTTAAAAATCATTTACAACATAAAAGCTTAAAAAGCTTTTAAAGTTCACCATGCATGGTGAAAATCGATATGCCTATTGAAAGAAGAGATGCGCGATATGAATAGATGCTTCGAGTGCAGCTTGTGACTTTGCCAGCGCTTGAAAAATTTGCCACGGCTACTGAATGATTTCATTATCAACACTTAAAATAAGTAAAAAATTCGTCCATTTTTCAGTTTAATGTATTTAAACTCAATATTATATTATAATTTGTATTTTTTTTTTATTATTTGCACAACAATTTTCTATCTAAGCACATAAATTTCATTCGTTGTTAAGACTCTTTCTGTCATTAACAAAATTGTAAGGAAAAGAGCTTCTAAATTCGCAGCAGAATACGAAACCTTAACAAATTGTTAATATTAACTATTTTGTTAATGTGGTGAGCTTAGTTAAGCTGCCAGAATAGGGCTGTTAAGGTGTACAAACACAAACTACGAAATACCAAGCACACTGCCTTAACTCGCAGAGTTAGCGCAGACTGCTAAGCATATGGCAGCTCTCGTCAGCTTGAAATGTCACACTGACTGTAGTTTAAAATATGAGCAGTTTGCTACGATTCACGTACCACAGGCAATAGCCGAGCGGGTTAACACTTTGCTTGTTTTGTTTTAGGTATTTTAAATTTTAAACTTTTTTTGTGTAATCCGATACAGTTTCGAAAAAACGGAAAGGGAAAATATTTTGAGGCAGTTCCATATTGGCAACTTCCAGAATTATTCCGTTACTGCCCATACTCAAATCTCCAATACAAACGGTATTAAAAAAGGTTATTTTAATTTGTATACAAAAATATATAATAAAATAAAAATGTAGGTAAATTTTCTACTTTAAAAAGAACACAAAAAACGACGAGGCACGTTAACTTAATTTATTTTCTCTCTTATATTTTCTGGAAATTTATACTGTTCAAACGGAAATTTCAAAACTTTGATATTTACATAGAGAACATAACACTGTAGTTAGGTCAAAAGACACACAAAAATGCCCAGACATGTAAACTAATTTTTTGGTCGTAGAATTTAGTGGCATACTCAGTTTTTCCAAATCAGATCAAAGTCTCGAGATATTCAAATTTTTGATATTTGATATTTTGCTATTTAAAAAATGTTTATAGTTTTTTTAACAATTACTTTTTATTGTCTTTCCAAAAATACCTTCAACGTGAATATCGAGTTAGCCTTGTTGAATCTATAATTTTTCGAAAGTTAAACAATTTGACTTTTCCTTCCATTTTAACGAAATTTAAATGTTCAACGTACAAACTCTTAAAAAAAATCTTAAATTTTTTTTACTCAAAGTAGTTTCTTTTCTTTCACAAGTAGATTGGTCTCCAAAACTAAGGCAAATATAGCTAAAAATGGGTCTAAAAGTGAATAAATTTCAATCGCAAATATCTCGAAATTTTGTTTTGATTTAGAAAAACTGAGTATGCCACTAACTTCGACGACCAAAAAAATTAGTTTACATGTCTTGGCATTTTTGTGTGTCTTTTGACCTAACTACAGTGTTATTTACTCCATGTAAATATCAAAGTTTTGAACTTTCCTTTTGAACAGTATAAATTTCTAGAAAATATAAGACACATACTAACCGGCTTGGAAAAAAATTATTCAATATCGCTTGAAAAATACTGATTTAATTTTAACTTTTTCAGCTCTTGTTTCAAAGAAAAACGTAAAACCACACATTAAAAAAAGGGTCACAAATGGCAACTACTTGAAAATCCATCGATTAAATAAAAAATCACAGATTTAGGGGGCAGTTTCCCCTTGCCTCTACCCTCAGTATATGTTTTTTGATATTATATTACCATATAAGACCGTTTCTTTGATAAACTTTTATGTAAAACAAAATGTATGCCACCCAGACACTTATTTCAAAACTTGGAAACATTTATAAAAAACCAAATTAGCTGCACGTAACATAAATAAGGTATTCCGTTAAGCAAACCAAAAACAGACTGGTATTCAACAATGAAAATCTTTAATGCCAAAAGCGAAAAAAAAAATTTGATTTTATAACAATAGGCTGCTAAATGGTAGAACACTGAAACTGAAAATAAAGTGATAAAAGGAGAGCAGCCGACAAGGACAAGACAATGGAAAGACGTACAAAAGATTTTTTTTCAACAACAAAATTGCACGAAAAATAATCCATACTCTATTAAAATCGGTGAAATTGAGCTGCGAAAAAATAATATTAACAGAAACCAACAAAAAAATGTTAACATAAAGAAGAATCTACATAAGAAAAACAACGATTGAGAGAAAGTAAACATAGCGACAAAATAACAGTATCGTCAATAACAAAATAGCAACCACAGCAACAAGAAAAACCAACTTCAATAATATCGAACACCTCGAAGAAAATGTCATAAAAAAGGTGAAAAGTCCTTAGTCGTCAGTTGCCTAAGGTTATGTAGAGTGGGAATGGCGATGTAAACAAAAGTTGCCGGGGAAGTTGTAGGTGGTTATATAACCAGTTGGATGAAAAATGAAATAAGAAGCATCCAAAAAATGTACGGATATTATGTGGCGCATTGGTAAATTTGGGGGGCTGGCTGTCAGACAGTCAACCACCACCAACAAGGAGGTGGTCTCCACCACTAGACGCATCCTTTCTTGCGAAAAAAAATCTAAATCGAAACAATCAAACCAAACAAGATTTGAAAGTAATTTTCCAATAAAGCATAAGTTGTGAACCAACATATATTGAGATTGAGAAACAAGGACCACGGCACCGGGTATTTGGAGTGAGTAAAGGGGGGAGCTGTCTGTAACTACAATATTACGCTTTGCTACAATGAAAAAAATGTCTTCAAACGTTGTCTGTCTTTCTGTCTGGTTGCTTCGCATGTTGGCTCAATTTTGCGACGCCAGTCAGCCACTGAAATAAGCTTCACTTGAAGGAACAAATAACAAGACCAAATCCAAAAAACAAAATAAAACCTAAATATTTATGGATTTTATTCAAGGTTGTGCAGAATTTCAGAAAATATCTAGCATTAATAGAAGCAGCATTGAGCAGGTGGTTGCGAAGCCTAAATATGAGCTCTACACTCATTTTCGAGTATATTCAAATTGTATCTACAAAGTGCCAAATTGTGACCACATAAGTTTACTTTAAACCAAACATTTCTTTCTTCTTTATATTTTACAATTTTATTTGTGTTGTTGCAAAAAAACATCAACTGCTCGCATCTCTGGTTGAAATGCTGCGCATGTAAGCGAAGGGTTACAGTCAATTCCCCAGTCAAACTTGGTAAACTTAGCTTGTACTAATAATAATTCTCTCTCCTTGTTGTTAACAAACATGAAGTGTATTCAAAATGTAAAGCAAACTTTGAGTCTCTTAGGATTGAGGTTTATTAAGGTAGCAATATCCTTTTTGCATAAAATAATCCTCGTCATCATCAACCTCATCTCTTCTCTCAACCTCATCTTGTCGTTGCTCATCTTAAACTCGGTAGCCACAAATGAAATTTATATAAATCTAATAAAGTCATGAGCAATAAGCAGCAGCTACAACTAGAAATGTTTTTACTGTCAGTTCGTATATCTAGAAGATGCTTGATCACTTGACTTCCGTTTCGACATAAACCATGATTTCTTTTTTGCAATATTATTTTTCTTTGTCAAACCTATTCTCTTGATTGGTCAATAGTTAGGTAACTAGATTTTCTTTTATTGTGATTATAATTTTATACATGAATCGTTGTCGTATTGATGCCTGAATTTTTTTGTTATTTATATCTTTGTATTGTTAGATAAATTCAAGGAGAAGAAGTGCTCTTGTGGAGACATATTTACGAATAACAAAAACATGTCTTGAATTTATGAAGAAACTAACAAACCGTTTCAGTTGGACTTTTTTTATCAATCTGTATAGGACAGCACATGTCAAACGAAACTCAAATTATTTCTTCTTTTGTTTTATTTTGTTTTGAAGCGAAGCACTGCATTAATATGTATCTGACATGAGTGACAATTAGCATGAGTGACAACTAGGATTATTTCTTAACCATGAATAACCAATAACCAATGATCCCTTTTTTGCTTACAACTTTTTTTCTCTCATCTGATCGTATTCTCTATCCATATTGTAGTAACCACAATAGTTGTTAAGCTGCCCTCGTTGTGTTCGGATGTGTTTGACTTATTAATTGGATGGTGTGAATCTTTTTATAAATGTAGTGTTCGTCGAAGCGACTAACATTGGCCTTAACGTAACTTTTTATACCCCCACGCGTACTGCGTAAGGGGTATATTAACTTTGTTCGTAACGCTAATGAGTAGACGTG
Source organism: Dichetophora obliterata (assembly GCA_963920525.1). Lineage (NCBI taxonomy): Eukaryota > Metazoa > Arthropoda > Insecta > Diptera > Sciomyzidae > Dichetophora > Dichetophora obliterata. The sequence goes on along the minus strand of OY986435.1, from coordinate 304,102,211 downwards.
GTAGGTATAGAAAAGTATATATATTTTTGATCAGCATTACCTCCTGAGTCGATTTAGCTATGTCCGTCTGTCCGTGTGTCTTTCTGTCGACACCATCAGAGCCACAATTTGTAAGCTATCGTAACGAAATCAAAAATATATGCTTATATTCAAAAAACGAAGATAAAATTCGGGAATGAGCAAAATCGAATGAACACCACGCCTACCTTCCATACGAAGTGACTTTATCAAAAAGGTTTATCTTTAAATGCCACAAAAATCAATATACAGGGTCCGCCATATAACTTTTTTTTTTTCAAATCTATAAAAAAAACTACTGGATATTTTCTCAAATTTCTTTTTTTATTTGAAAGTACAATTCTTCCGATTAATAATGAAAAATAATTTCATTCAAATGGCTGCCTCGGCTGGCCATGCAGTAGCCTACACGATCGGTCCAATTTTTAAGCACATTATCGATTGTGTGTAGCTGTATTTCACCAATGGCTTCACGAATATTGTCCTTTAAAGCGTCAATTGTCTCTGGCTCTTCGACGTAACACTTATCTTTGAGGGCACTTCACAAATAATAGTCCAACGGTGTCAAATCGCAGGTCCGAGGTGGCCAAACGACATCAGCTCTGCGGCTGATAATGCGATCTTCAAAAACAGGGCGCAAAATATCGAGTGTAGCTTCGGCTGTGTGGCACGTAGCGCCGTCCTGCTGAAACCAAATGTTGCTAATATCCTCCTCTTCAATTTTTCTGAACAAAAATTCATTCAACATGGCCCGATAACGATCGCCATTGACTGTAACGGCCACTCCTTCCTCATTTTCGAAGAAAAATGGTCCAATTATGCCTCTGGACCAAAATCCGCACCAAACAGTGGCTCGTTTTGGGTGCAGCGGCTTTTCAATGTATGCATGCGGGTTTTCTGTGCCCCAAATGCGACAATTTTGCTTGTTTACATACCCGCCAAGATCAAAATGAGCTTCATCTGAAAAGATGGTTTTTTGGCAAAATCGGCATCTTCTGTAAGTCGATCGCAGGCCCACTCCTCAGTGTTGTTCAAGCGTACACACAACCATATTCGTTCAGCGGAAGGATAAAACTTATTATCTGTCAAATCAAACATGAGCTAAGTGTTACCATTCACGAAATAAGCACTAGTTGAAAAAAAAAGTTATATGGCGGACCCTGTATGAACTTGGAATTTTGCACATTAGCTTTGGAGTAAAATATTCACCACATATTTAAAATTTGTCGAAATTGGATGAAAACCACGCCCACCTCACACACAAAGTGGCGTCATTATAATACAAAACTTTCATAAATTCAACAAAATGATAGTTTAAACTTGATATTTTACACGTAAGCTTTGGTAATTAGGATGAACTTTGAGTTCTAAATTTTTTATATTTGCATAAAAACCACGCCCTATAAAAGTGGGGCATCAAAATTATACTAAATTATATTAAAATACGGATGTGGGGTATTTTTAATTCGGTATAATGGAAGTTAATTCCTTTGTTTCAGGAATAAAGTATTTTGGTTATAAGTTTGATATAGTGGTGCAACGAATTGTGTCTCTTGTGCTAAACAATTAATTAAACAATTAAAAAAAGTTTAATTTTATTTTAATAATAATAAATAATGCTTTATTCGTTTAATGATAGAAGAGCCTTTTAAGTTTTTTCTATACATATTTTTATTTTTTTTTTATTAATCTTATGTGATATATCTCGAACTGATGAAATAAGTAGCTTATGAAAATATGAAAAAAAATAAAAAAAAAACAAAGACCAATATTAATGTTTTTTTTTATTTCTAGTAATACATACGAAAATATACATAGTTTTTCCATTTTCAACAGCTTTTTATGTATTCTATGTATAACAATCGACTAACATTGGTTATAACGTATTAGAAATATGATTGGTTATCCAGGGTTAAATAAGCTAACACATAAATGAAATATACTTATTAAAATATTAAAAGGAAAATAGTCCTTAAAAAATTTGTATTACAAATATGATATTTTAAAACTTTTTCATAAAAATTGGTCCAGTACTTTTGGAGTTGACCAAAAATGTGCCAAAATGTGTTGACAAAAAATTTTCACTTTAATTTTATATAGTAGTATAGTATAGATGAGTCAAATGTATCAAGGAGATTATAAAAAAGTCCCATATAGTACCATTAACATATTAGTTGTAGCATATTGTACATCGTCACCCAAAATGCAAGAAGTCGTAACAATATAACATTCAAAATTTACTTTTTGATTGATTATGATGTGCATCACCGTATCAGAATAGATGTTCTTGCAAAATTGTACACTCCTTTTAGACAAAATTCTATAAGCCCACAGTGCAAGCGCTTGAGAACCCACTGAACCATATGCGAAGGTTTTGATTAAAGTGATAGTTTTGAGTACGTTTTCGGGTAGAAATTCTCTTTGGTGCAGTTTACACGCTGGCGGCAGCATGGGTCCTTATTTCATTCGAAATTACGAAGGAGCTGCCGTTAAGTGAATGGCGTGCGAAATCGAGCCATGCTAACTGATTTTTTGTTTCCAAAAATAAATCAGTTAAACATTGACGACATTTCCATCCAGCATAAAAACGTTACTTGCCATACAGCGCGCTTAACCCTCCGATGAGTGAGAAGGTCCCTAGGGACCTTTTTGCCTTTTCAAACTGAAATTACTCCTACTTCGGCCACTACAACCCCCCCAAAGTTACTCCGTATTCCAAGAGTATTTTGTTGCGCATCTTTTCGAAAAAAAAACAAGCCGATCGGATCATTACTTTAGGAGTTATTGAGGTTTTAGTGAGAATAGTACGCGGACGTGTGAATAGGTCCGTATGGACCTTGTACTGAATTTCACTAAAAATGCATGTTTTTGGGCATCATTATAATTTTTTTATTGTTTCAACACATAATTTACTTGTTCTGAACACAAAGACCTAAACTCAGAGACATTAGGGATGATGATAAAAACAAAAAATTCTAAGAAAAATTCGAAGACATGATCTTTATTGCTTTCAAGGAAAGACACAATATTCTAATTTTATACTACTAGCAATAAACCAGTTCTTAGAATTTTTTTGTTCTTAGTATTTTGTTCTTAGTATTTTTTGTTCTTAGTATTTTTGTTCTTAGAATTTTTTCTTAGAATTTTTTGTTTTTATCATCATCTCTAAGAGCCCGAACAGAACCAAGGCGGATGTCGGTTGTCGGATTCGCCGTGCTACAAATTACATGAAAATATATGCAGCCGCCAAAAATTAAATCGCCGTAGAAATGCATGACGGGAAAACGCCAGAATAGAATCTATTCTAATTTCTCTCTGACGGGTGTCGGATCTCTCTTTGAGTGACTTAAATGTTGCCATATTTTTGCTAAAGATTGGGTACGTTCAGTGTTATTTTCTTAGTTTTTACTATGATCTGACATTCTGTTTTTGTGCCTGTGTTGCATTCATGTGAATTCAAAGCATAATATAAAATAATTTGTATCATTCCCAATATAAAATGCAGCCGTGATCCGACAACCGCTCATATTCTGGACGTGTTCTCAGCGGATTTCGCAGAGAGAGGCCCGCCATCCGACATCCGCCTTGGTTCTGTTTGGGCTCTAATGTCTTTGAGTTTAGGTAGACGTACGAAAGAGTATAAAAGAAGTTGTAGTTTCGTAAACCAAATCACTCAAAGTTTAGACAGCGAAGAGTAAAATCGTGTGTGATAGAAACAAAAATATAAATATGGCAGATGCAAGTAATTTGGACGTTGCTGAAATTGTTGTACGCCGTAGTACACGTTACCAGCAAATGACTGCGGATGAAAGGCGTGCAGCTGATAGTAGATTTGCTGATTTTGGACGAAGACATGGATAAAGAAATTGATATTGCTGCAATTGATAATTATGAAGTTGAGGATGATGAAGATCGCACATACCAACCTTCTGAAGAGTCAGATGCCGAAACTGAAGGATACGTCGAGCTAAATGAAGATACTGATGACGACGATGATGTAGAGGAAGAAAATGATGGACAGGAAACGAATGAAAGTTACTATATTGGTAAAGATGGCACCCAATGGAGTAAAAAAGCACCACCAACATCACGCACTCGAAATCATAACGTGGTCGACTTCACAAGAAAGAAACTAGGACCAACAGGAAATATACACGACCCCTATACAATAATGCGTTCAATCATGACAGAGGAAATAATACACTTAGTGCTACGTGAAACAAATCGTAAAGGCAGGGAGGTTACAACTGCATGGAATTTGGCGAATCCCACGAAGAAAAAGGAGTGGAAGCCAGTAACAGTGAAAGAGTTTGACGCCTTTGTAGCTATTCTTTTGTATGCTGGACTCACAAGATCAAACCATGAACCAGCTATGGAATTATGGGGCGCGACGCGTTGCCCAATATACAAATCTGCGTTGTCGTACGATCGCTTCATGTGTATAAAGCAATTTATTGGATTCGACAATGGAAATACTCGACAACAGCGACTCATCAACAGCAAACCTGCGGCTATTGACGATATTTGGCAAATGTTGCAACATAACTTGGCAGCAGCTTACATTCCCCATGAAGCACTAACAGTTGATGAGCAGTTGTTCCATTACAGAGGCCGCACCCGCTTCACACAATATATTCCGTCAAAGCCAGCTAAGTATGGTTTGAAAGTATGGTGGTTATGCGACTCACAGAGTTATTATCCTGTGAAGGGAATGATATATTCTGGAAAACTGCCAAACCAACAACGGGAGATAAACCAAGGGCAGAACGCAGTGCTGGATCTTGTGGAAAAATATTTAGATGCTGGCCGTACTATATACGCGGATAATTTCTTTACCACTCTTGACTTGGCGCGTATTTTGTTGAGGAGAAAGACCGCATATGTTGGTACAGTGCGCTACAACAAAACATTCATTCCACAGGAGTTCAAGAAGAACCCGAAGCGCACCATCAATAGTACATTATTTGGGTTCAACGAAGGGAATATAGCGTTATGCTCATACGTGCCGAAAAAAATAAAGTGGTGAACGTGCTCTCCACAATGCACTACACCTGCCTCGTTGACGAGCAAACCGAGAAGCGGAAGCCCTATGCCATATTAGATTACAATATTAGTTCTTGTTACTGCTAACGAAACTATTGGCCACACCAAATATCGAAGAACGTGCCCTGAACAACCATATAACCTCATATCCAAGGATACGCAATGCGATGGAAGCATTCGATGTCAGGGTAAGAAAAACATCTTCAAATTCAAGAATAGAATATATAGTTATTTGTTTTTTATTTTTCTTTTCATTTCAGGTATTATCAAGACCGATGGAAGGCAATGCACCGTCGTTTGCGGCTAGGTCAAGTAGACCGTCATGTCGCCTTTGCCGTTCTGAGTACGGGCGGCAGCGGAAAACGCGGAAAACGCGGGCATACTGCTTCGGCTGCGGCAACGCTGTTTGACAAAAAAAAAAATCAAAAAAATTTTTTATATGAAAAAAACATGATTTACAAAAAAAGGTCCGTAGGGACCTTTTCACACGGCCGTGAAGTTCAGAACTGTCACTCATCGGAGGGTTAACCATCAATTTATTCCAAAATCAATTTGGTGACAACTTTATTTCCAGAAGTGGTCCTTTTAACTGGCCTCCTCGTTCGTGCGACCTAACGCCTCTCGATTACTTTTTATGGGGATATGTTAAGTCATTGATTTACGCCGACAAACCAGCTGCTCTTGAAGGAGTGGAAGCCAATATTCCACACACCATTGACGCCATACGGTCAGATTTATTGAAAAAAAATAGTTAAAAATTGAACTGATCGAATTAACTATGTAACATAATCCTGAAATCATATTTAAAATATAAATGCCATGAAATTATCTACCAGGCTATAGTAAAAAAAATCATTTCAACAATATTTCTGTCTTGCATTATTATTTAAAATTCTCATGCAGCCAAAAAAACTTCGTAGTAGTCCGTTGAAAAAAAAAAATTCACTATTTTGTCCAGATAGTGACATAGATAGTGATAGATTTGACTGCATTCTCGTCTGAGTTCAATGTCAAACCAAGGGACCATTTTTCCCCCATTGTTTTTTAATAACTTACGCGAATCAAAAACTCACTCATTCATTGTGAGTTAAGATACAGTCGGTAATTTTAATAATTTCAACGCACTTAACTTGGCAATAAGGTCATCTTATCATAGACTCTAACAATTAAAGATGCATCACAAGGGTCATCAAGAATCAATTATGCAACGCTATCGTCTTTATCTGCTTTAAATAAATAGTCAAATAAAATACTTGTAACAACTTTAATAATTGCTGCACTGCACTCAATCAATATAAATGGCCAACATTTACTTTCATCTCATAATGATAGGCAGTTGATTGGTGTTAGCATTGTAAGAATCGGGCAAACAATGTATTGCTATAACAATCGATAATTCGAAAAATATAAAAACAAACAGTAGAATCTTCTTGAAGATAATGCAGAACAATAAAAGTTGGGGTTATTGCAGCTTTCAACAAGATGCTTTGAGCTGATGCCAAGTCAGAGTATTAAGCATAAAAAACTAATACCGCAAATAAACGGACACGCAAAGAAAACGCAAAAATCAAGCATTTCAATGAGAAATTTTTGCTTACTTCAACAAACATAAGCAGCAGGAAACAAAATCAAGTCCGAAATTCAAAGATGAATAAATATATATAACAAAAAATAAAAAAAAGGTAAATACCGAACTATAGAAAAAATAGAAATATAGAAAAACAAAAAGCATATTGCATAGGGAAAAATAAAAATTGGAATCGAAAAGGATCAAAAGTTTAATAACAAAAAAGAAACCCGTATGTTAAACCCTACAAAACAAAAGACGAATCGCATATTACAATTTTAACGTATATAAAAAGAAACAAACAGAAAAAATAAGAGTACAAAACGTCAAAAAACCAGGAACAAAATTAGCACCAAAATCAATAAAACAGCAAAGGGAATACAAGCTAAAAGAAAACCAAATACGATTAGGAATACGAATGAAATAAAATAAATTTCCAAATGAGAGCTAAAGGAACTATTTGGGACGGGTAAGACTGGGCTATAAAAAATCATATTTGTCAGCATAAATCAAGTAAAAGAAATAAATTTCAACAAATTAAACCAAATTTTGACAAAATGTTTAAAAAAGTAGATAGAAGTAGATCAAAGTAGATGCCGCTAGAGAAGTGTTGACAAAACATAGATTGCTTGCAAAATCATGACAAAACAAAGTATGTATTAAAGATTATGCAAGGGCAAAAGAAAACTTTTTAATTTTAAGAACTACGCTAGAAACCTACAGAAATTGCCGCAAAGACAAACCTATTGCGATATTCATCACTTAAAAAAGACCAGCGCAATTCAGAAGTTTATCATAAGTTATTTCTCAAAAAATAATACATTTTTTCATTAGATAATCCTAATCATAGAACCAACTTTTTTTATTGTATTTCTAAGGAAAATTTAACCAAAACTAATGATTAAGTTTATTGCTGCATTTTACTAAGGCAAACCGCTGCTTAAAGCGTTGAAAACTTTTATTTGTAAACTTATGCTATCAATTTATTTTAATGTGAAGCAAAAATACTGAATGGATTAAAATAGAAAAAAAACTAATGATTAATGAAGCTCAGCAAGCAACAGCAGAAGCAGCAGCAGCAGCAGCAACATGTTGAAGCAAAGTTTCAGCAAAAAGTGTTGCAATTTTTTCCCTCACTTGACGATTTGGCAAAAGGAAAAATAGACAAAAAATTGCATAAAAAATAAACAGCATATATTTATGAGGAGAAGCGGAACACAAACAAAATTTAAGCCAAAATGAAAACCACAAAGCGACGAACGGCGGCAAAAATTAATGAAGAAAGTTTTATTAAAATCCAAAAAGTTTGCGGTACGCCAAAATAATACACAACAACAACAATAAAAACAACATCACAAACAGCAAACAGAATGAAATGGATTTAATGAAACTTAAAATTACAGAATAATAGAAAAACAACAATAAAACAGTAAAAAGCTGGGAAACTTAAAAACGGTGAAAAATTTAAAATATCAAAAAAAAATAAAAAAAAAATTAAAAACAACAAAAAACTCAAAAAAACTCAAATTGAAGCAAAAATAACATTGATAAAAAATAGTACAACTCATTGAAAAGTTTCGTCACACCTTCGCACTGAACTAGAAATGAGCTCAAAGCACAAACAAGCAAGTAAGTTTTTGTAATGCACAAAAATTCCAGAGATAAAAAGGTAGAACCAACACAAAACAGAAAAAAATAGGAAAAACAAACAAACACATATAAAAAAAATAAATAAAACACACTTGTTTGTTATCTCAAAAGCAAGAAAAAAAATTCGTAAATGAAAACTCAACAGATATGTCTGGAGTGTGGGGTGGTAATGGGTTGCAGATACTGCTAATAGATCTAGTAATAGAAAATAATATAAAACTAACGAAGCAAAACAAAAACCTCAATTAAACAATGAGCACTTCATCAGACGAGTTTAAGGCAAGTCAACCAACAACGGTGGGGTTGGCTAAGGAGAAAGAGGTAGGAGAATAGTAAAAAACACCAGTCAGATAAACAAAACTTAGCGGTTAAGAGATTCTATAAAGTTACACAAGCTAGCGTTGATTACATTTTTGTGGTTACCAAAGAATGGCTGTTACGGGCGGAATGGATGAAAAAAATTAGTGAAAAAGACGGTAAAATAATTTTTATCAATACTATTGCTGATAACAATTGACTCAGGGCAGCATAGGGAAAGAAGAAAAAATGTAGCAAGTAGCACTATGTACGGCAATGCCAACAGAATCGGGGCACGAACGGGGGGAAACGCTTAATCATCAGTTAGGAAAAGTTCGATAAGAACAATGGTAACAAGGTGTTTTTGTTTGTTTTGTGTTTGGGTATTTATGATTTTAGTATTACACAAAAAATATGATCGCCCATTTTGCGCTTTGCACGCAGCTTTTTATAATTGACCTTGGTCACCTGCTTTGCCAACATTGAAATTTCATATTTTTGGTTTCTTTTTTTTTCTAGTATTTTATCAATAAATTTGGAGCGAAAATCCAGTTAAGCTATCTGATGATAGACAGGTTGAAAAGGGGAAAACGATTTTGATATTGAAAATTAAGTAGCTGATATTGGATTGTTGTGTGAGGAAAAAACATAAAATAGATCAAGTTTCATGGAAAAAAATTTATAAAATTTTAGTTAAAAACAACCTACCGTGTTACTCATGTTACGATAAATAAAGTGATAATGACATCATCATGGGTTTAGAAAAGGATAAGATATGATTATTTTTTATGATAAGAAACAACATATTGCTAAATTTATTTGAAGGTATGAATATATTTTGATTTTAGAGTGAGTTTTAGAGTAAAAGATTTTTTTCAAGTATTTTTCCCTATTTCACTCACCCTAGTTATTGTAAAAACTTCGGTTTTACATCAATTTGGGACCATTTCAAGGGCAAAAATTTCATAACACAAAATTATCTTCAAACTTAACATTTTATAAGTACAGTAAGAGCTATATCTTCAAGAGATATGCGTGGATTTTCAAGTTTTGTACCTCGTCGAATAAAAACTTTCATTACTATTCTTTTGATACCCATAAAGATTACTTTTTTTTTTTTTGGAAAACTGAAAAAAAAAACATGTTTCTAAGGCTTTTTTCCCAACTTTGGACTCCTATAACTTCTAAACGACTTGAGAGCAGTCCTTAATTTTTTTACAATTAGCTTTTTTAGCTTCAAATACACTTTTTGAAAAAAAATAAGAAAAGGCCATTAGGCCAAACATTTTAGGTCAAAGGTAACATGTTCCGTCGAATATGTCACAAAATCTGAAAAACCCATTACGACAAAATAATTAGATATTACTAATTTTAATTCTCAAGTTTTAAAAAGACATGGATTTAAAAATTATTCATTTAAAAAAAAAAACAATTTTATTTTTAAGTCAGACACAGTTTTTTTTAATGAGACGCACTGTGCTCTAGATGAGGATGCTAGCGAGAATTAATGATAAAAGCTGACAAAACTTGTTTTGCCCAAAATAAGTTATTGAAGTTGGTATCATCATACTTGTCATGAACTGAGGTATCTGATGACAACTCTTATTTGAATATTTAATCTTGCAAACACAATCAAATACCGTTCATTTGAGATCTCTGCTCTTTTGTGTATCACAATAAAAAGTCTGAATTTTTTACTGATTTTCAATATTTTAACCATGGAACAAAATTCTGAGGGCAAGTTTTATATTTTATTCTAATTTTTATACTTCATTATAAACAGTTCAAAACTAATAAGTTAAAAATAAGTGTTTCAATGTTGTTAAAAAAAGGCAGGTGACGGCAGGAGTTACAACATATTTTTTATGATCGTTTTTATATAAGTGTCAATCTAGTAAAGAAAATACGTGCAGCCGTTGAAAAATTTAACATATGAGGTAAAAAAGATGCTTTAATTTAGTAATTCTTGTACCTTAAGAATGTTGCCTAGTGCTAAAGTTTTGAATACTTTTTTTAAATGGACATCGAAAGTACAATATATTGAGAGTATACTGTAAAAAACTTAAATCAAAATTGAAAATACTAAAAAAAGCTATGGCACATAGTCGAGAGCGCCTCATATTGCGCGCTGTATGTGAATATTAAGTGAATAATTTTGCTGTCAAATTTAATTTTTATATGAATTTGATTGCGAGCTTTAGATCAAGTAAGTTTTTGAAAAAGGCAACAACAACAACTCTGTTTAGAGTCAATCACACAGCTGACTACACAGCCTGTTTCGGAAATCGCTACATTTCCTCTTCAGTAGTCTTGAGTGATTAACAGCTGTTATCAACACACTGTTTAAATTTTACATGATTCTATACTTGTTCGAACATATTCGTAAGACTTATTATGTTCTCATCGGCCATTTATGCCAATCATATGACTTCAAAGCAGTAAGCTATTTATAGATCACAGCTTAATCACTCAAAACTGCTGAAGAGGCAATGTAGCTATTTCCGAAACAGGCTGTGTGATTGACTCTAAACATAGTTATTGTTGTTGCCTTCTTCAAAAACTTACTTGATCTAAGGCCGCGTTTATAGTGGACGCTTTGGCTGAAGCTGATGCATAAAGCTGCTTTTTCAAGCTTTCTTTGATCATAGTGAACGCTTTTTCAACGCTGCATAAAGTAGCTTATTGAGCTTATTGGTGTTCATAGTGCGCGCTTTATGCTTGTGGCTGATATGCTTTGTTTTCATTTGTCTCTTTGGAAAACAATGCCTTCAATTGCGTTTTTCAAAGTAAATGAAAGATTTTTTTTGTTTAATGAGTATGTAGATTCGCGATGATCACCAATGAAAGATCAAACCAATAACAAACAAAAGTTCAAAGGAACTTGAAAACACAAAGCATAACAACGGTTGAAAGTTCAGCACAAAAAGTACCCAAGAAGTAAGCAAGAACAACGAAAACTATGTAAACAAACGAGATAGAATACACAAGTGCATACAACTGAAAAGCACCACAAAAGGACCACAACGCAACAACAACTCAGCAACAACACAACAACGGTTAAAATTTCATCACAAAAAAAATCAACGAAAATATAGTTAACAGGCAAATTAGATAAGCATGTGCCGGATAGGACTTTAAAAATGCTCTAAAACAAAGCATAAAAAACTAAATTATTTTCCTGTGTGAGCAAACGAGATGGAGATATAAGCGCTGAAAAGCATTTGAATTAAGCTTTATGCTAGCTTTATGCTGGCACTATGAACACTTTGAGCTTTTTCCATATGATTATACACAAAGCGTTTTTCAGCTAAACCTCTCGGCTAAGCTAAAAGCGCTTACTATGAATGCGGCTTAAGCTTTAGCTCGCAATCAAATTCATGTAAATTTATGTCTGTGGAGTTTTGACAAAACAACTTAAGTCTATCTGAAATTCATAGACAAAACAACTTAACTCTATATGAATTTTATATCAACTTAATGGATTTTGTCTATGAATTTCAGATAGACTTAAGTTGTTTTGTCAAAACTACAGAGATATATATCACAATTAATAAACATTTAATTTTTAATAAATATCTATGCTATTTAAAAGAAAAAAAAACGTCAGAAAATAAATAAAAAAAGGATAAATGAATAAAATGATAAAAAAAATTTCACTCATTTCCTAACGGAAAGTTGAATTTTTGGACGAAAACTTAAAAATGTCATAAAAAATAAACACCAAACGAATTAAAAATACACAAAACTTTAGGCATTGAAACAATTAAAAAAACATAAAAACGTAATATTTGTTTAGATTTCCTATTTCCAGCAACTTTAACTGATATAAAAAAGTTTTTATCCGTATGGATACAATCGTATACAATCGTATCCATACAAGGGATAAATCGTAGGATAATTCTGATATCAGATTCGGATTCAGCGAACAAAATTACATATGATACTATCTCTTCAGCTTTTCATATTGGCTCATATAACTAATTCGCGCTAAAATAGGCTTCTAGCCCACTGTGACACGGGCTAAATCCCTCTATTTCGAGGCCAAACTAAAAATATTCCTTCCAACCAAAACAACATTTAATCATGGGGTTTTTTTCGGAAAAATATCACAATGCCAAAAGCCGATCTGCAGCGATTATTCACAATACGATTTTTAAAACATTTAAATACAGAACTGGCATTTTTACCCTCAATATTATTGTTTCAGCAAAATAGTTTAAACTTTTTTGTTCCAATTATATGAATGATAAGGAATTCAAAGGATACAATTAAAAAAATTTATTAGTTCACATATTGACCTCCATATCTCACAAAAAAAAATAAATAAAAGATAAATCAGGCAGCATTTAATTACACACTATTACTTACTGAAGCGGCCTCCATCCACTACTCAACAGCTCAGTACAAGCCAATGTTTACAGACCCCCCCCCCCCCCCCACCATGACATTGACACGCTCCTTAAGGAAAAGCGAAAAATCAGTCGTGAATGGCAAAAGCACAGATCTAAACAATTGAAGAAAAAGCTTGCTCAGTAGCTCGTTCCTGTAACTCGTAGCGATCGTAATTACCGACTCATACTACCGATTTGACGTCACTCTGATGTCACTCTCACCTGCAATGTTTCTGTACGTATCTGAATCGATTTCTGTTCGATTCGTTCGTTCCAAATCGATAAGCTATCACATGTTCCGATTTCATTTCAATGGAACCTTTCAAAAAAGTGTTTCTGTACGTAGAGTGAATCGATAACAATGTGTCACTTTTCTCACTGGCTTTGCGGCAAGTGAGAATTCTACCGATTTATCTAATGTCAGTAATGTGTTATATTAAGTTATAAGTACTCGAAATATACCTTTAAAAATGGTTACATTCATATAAGTCGAATTTTTATCTGATTGAAATATTTACTTATTCTTAAAAAAGCTTTAGTTTTAAAGGTAATGCAATTTATAAATAATGTCTATTTACATAAAAGTTAAAAATTTTAGCAAAACAGTATATGTTTGCTAAGTTTTGGCAGCACAGCACTAAGTATAAGATTATTTACATGCATAGTCGTTGATTATTTTCGCAACCATTAATACACATCATTATAACATAATTAATTTTCTTAAACTGCAAATATTCACTTTTCATTAAGAAAACAAGCACCTATTTATTATAAAGTTTTAGCGCAACTAAAATATTATATTCGAGTAAACAGCTGCTTGTCATTTGACTAAATTTCACAACTTTTCTTCTCGATTTGTGTTCTTTTTCATCACGGTTCGAGTTTTTACCGATTTAAACGTACATAAACATTATTTGTGACGAAATCGGTAACTATGGATCGATAACGGCTGACGTCACACAAATCGGTAACTTACCGATTTTGTTACAGAAACGAGCCACAGATCACTCATGATTTGCATAAAAAACTAAAATAAAAAAATCAACGAGACTTAGAACAGTTTCTAGAATCGCTCGCTCCTACTAAATCAGCAAATTACTTTCTTTGACGAGCGGCAAAAAAACTTTAAAGGCCCATTTTGAATGGAGACTGGCCAAGAGGTGTCGCTGAAAAAGGTAATGCTTTTGCTTATCACTTGCAACCTTACATCTGCCAGTTGCTGATCACTCGCTTCCCTTTTTGCTGAAACACAACCCTCACACACTCTAAAAATCAGAAAGTATGGCCTATTAGATGCCATTGATAAATGTCTGAACCCTTAAAAAGCTCCAGGTCACGATCTAATAACGGCAAAAATAGTTAAATAACTGCCGAATATCGCCATTACCCACTTGCTTCATATTTATAATGCGATATAATTAGCCAAGCTTTTGCCACCTTTAATTCTCGAAAAAGGTATCATACCTAATTAGCAATTCGGTTTCAGAGAAAAGCAAGGCACAACCCAGCAAGTACATGATCAAAACTTAATTTGAAAACAAACCATACTGCTCAGCTGTTTTCCTGTGTTTCTGACACAAAAGACAATTGCTAAAATTAAAAAAGTATGTACCTGCAAATATCTATTTGTTGCTCGTAGACAAATGGAACAAATGGAACAAATGGAACAAATGGAAATAGAACCTGCAACAAATGGAAATGTCCTAAACACTGGCAAGAGGACAAATAAGCAGTTTCAAATTTATTTGTATTTATATTTTTTACATCTAATGTGTTATTAATATAAAAAAATACTCTGTAATCTGATAAATTATTGTTATTTCTAATATATAATTAGAAGATGCAATAAAATAAAATTAAGTAGTAAAAAAAAATTAACCCATAGTATCTTTGTTTCAGCAAAAATCTTAAAATTTTTTGTTAAAATAAAATAAAACGCATATATTATAAATTGTACACTTAACAAGAAAATGTTGCAACTTGTGTCAATTTATTGATTTTTCTACAAAACGTTTAATTTCTCTGCTACATTTTCAGACTTCAAACAAACACAAGAATTATATCATCTTCTGAGAGCACTTAGAAATATACAATATTAGAAACAATTGTTAGTTAAATAAAATAATAAAATAAAACGCCTTGAAATATTAGCAAATCACAAAATTTGTATTAAGAATTTAACCAGTTTTTTCAAACAAGCTTATGCTGAATATATTAAACGTAAAGTAAGTCAGTTAAATTTGTTAAAACCGTTCCCCGAGCTCAGTAGGTTTGCAACAAAACACCAGAAAACTTGTTGCAAAACCAGTGCGAAAAGAAGGAAAAATAAATATAAAAACAAACCTTTTAATAAAATTGGAGAAAAATAAATAAGCGGTAGATGAAAAACTTTACTGCATAATAAAAATTTTTTTCTGGCTATAAAAACGCGTTGTCAAATTGAGCAGATTCAGAGTGGATTTTTTTTTGCTTTGACTGTGATTGTTATTATTAAATCATAAGTTGAAATGCATTAACAGAATGCATCAGTAAACTCTGCTGGAGATAGAAAAAATTGCCAACAGGTGGCATGCATGAGCGGAAAAACCATAAATTCAGCATAAATAATGCTTAAGTGTTGGGGGGAAATGCAATAATAAAAAGGTTTAATGGTCATTTTAAAATAAAATATTTAAAGTTTCATGATTTTCATTTGATTGGTAAAGTAATTGAATATGAGCTGAGTCTAGAGCAAATTTCATCCTTTGAACCTAAAAACATACTCAAATTCATCAGAGAACTGGGTCTGGATGAAATTCTGTAATACGAAAACCAAGCAGAGCCTTCAGAAGGGGGTACAATAGATCTCTATAAGGTCGCAGAACGCATATCTACCATATAACATTAACATCAACATTAACCTTATTATTGACATTAACACTAACACTAACATTTCACTTAACATTAACATTAACATTAACATTAACATTAACATTAACATTAACATTAACATTAACGTTAACGTTAACATTAACATTAACATTAACATTTACATTAACATTAACATTAACATTAACATTAACATTAACATTAACATTAACATTAACATTAACATTAACCTTAACCTTTACATTAACATTAACATTAACATTAACATTAACATTAACTTTAACTTTAACTTTAACTTTAAGATTAACATTAACATTAACATTAACATTAATATTAAAATTAACATTAATATTAACATTAACAACAACAATTACATTAACATGTACATTAACATTAAAGTAATTGAAGGAGGACCCTTGGGGCGTTTATAGTAGCGACTTGTTGATTTGCCGGACCGAGCTGAAGCTCAAAACCGCATGAGAGAAATAGAGAAAGCAAGTCATGCATCTCCTTTGCCCCAATGCATTTTTGACTTTCAGCTCGGATCGGTTCGGTCGAAAGTCAGCACTATAAACACGCCCTTAGGTTGTAGCTATTGTTGATGCTATTTTGTGTTTTCGAAGATTTCGTCAAGGTTTGCATCAGAGACAGATATTATTACAGTTAATACTTTTAACGATGGGATTTCTGTAGAGTTTCCCTTGGTTACTCCCTTCTTTCATTCTGTGGCATCACAAAGGTCCGATAATTTGGTCTAAGTAGGTCGGTTAGAAGACCTGCCGCCAACCAAACTAAACCTTACACAACATAACATAGCATCTCATAACATAACATAGCATAACATAACATAACATAACATAACATAACATAACATAACATAACATAACATAACATAACATAACATAACATAACATAACATAACATAACATAACATAACATAACATAACATAACATAACATAACATAACATAACATAACATAACATAACATAACATAACATAACATAACATAACATAACATAACATAACATAACATAACATAACATAACATAACATAACATAACATAACATAACATAACATAACATAACATAACATAACATAACATAACATAACATAACATAACATAACATAACATAACATAACATAACATAACATAACATAACATAACATAACATAACATAACATAACATAACATAACATAACATAACATAACATAACATAACATAACATAACATAACATAACATAACATAACATAACATAACATAACATAACATAACATAACATAACATAACATAACATAACATAACATAACATAACATAACATAACATAACATAACATAACATAACATAACATAACATAACATAACATAACATAACATAACATAACATAACATAACATAACATAACATAACATAACATAACATAACATAACATAACATAACATAACATAACATAACATAACATAACATAACATAACATAACATAACATAACATAACATAACATAACATAACATAACATAACATAACATAACATAACATAACATAACATAACATAACATAACATAACATAACATAACATAACATAACATAACATAACATAACATAACATAACATAACATAACATAACATAACATAACATAACATAACATAACATAACATAACATAACATAACATAACATAACATAACATAACATAACATAACATAACATAACATAACATAACATAACATAACATAACATAACATAACATAACATAACATAACATAACATAACATAACATAACATAACATAACATAACATAACATAACATAACATAACATAACATAACATAACATAACATAACATAACATAACATAACATAACATAACATAACATAACATAACATAACATAACATAACATAACATAACATAACATAACATAACATAACATAACATAACATAACATAACATAACATAACATAACATAACATAACATAACATAACATAACATAACATAACATAACATAACATAACATAACATAACATAACATAACATAACATAACATAACATAACATAACATAACATAACATAACATAACATAACATAACATAACATAACATAACATAACATAACATAACATAACATAACATAACATAACATAACATAACATAACATAACATAACATAACATAACATAACATAACATAACATAACATAACATAACATAACATAATTTCAATTTTTTATAATTTTTTTGTTATTTATTTTATTTTGTTATTATATTTATACCGTGTAGTTAAGTATACTTTCATATTCAATTGCAATGTTATCCCAATTCATTATGTTTAACTGTTTTTTTTTTGTCTGCCTAGAAACACAAGTGCACCAAAAATAAGTACTCTGAAATTTCTTTATTTTGTGCTGAATTATTACAATTATTATTTTTATTGTTTTATTATTTTTTTTATATATTTAATAAAATAAAAACCTTTTTTTCATTAAATTTTTCACATGAGACTTTCTTACATGAAATTTCTTAAATAAAATTTTTTTCACATGAAATATTTATCCTTGCATGAGACGTTTTATCAGTAATTTGCCTGAGCCTAAAGGTTTCAAAGCCAAAGACTTTTATATCACAAAATACGGGGATCGCTTTGATTGCATTTGAAATAAAATTTAAAAAAAAAACATTATTTCTACACGGGTAAAAATCTTGGAATAAAATTTAAGCTTTTCTGTATTGTATATATGACCACACCAGTTTTGGTGTCAAATCTAGTATTTGCAAAACACTAAAAAATGGTTTTAATACATCTTTGGTTTAAAATTTCGTACAAGCTTGGATTGAAATATATATAAAAAAAATAACAAACCCAGAGATTCAAACCAGGGACATTCGGTTTGTAAGCTCACTACATTAACCACTGGGCTATTGCTCTATACAAAACAAAAGAAATAAACAAGCATGAACCGAATAGCCTAATATTGAGTTTCATTCAGCATTGCAATATTTCTTCGGTTTAAATTTTATTACAGAAAAGTTTTAATTATGGGTTAGTATTTGTGAAAGTTTAAATTTTAAACCGCAAGGTTAAAAAATATGCAATATACTTTTAGCTGTACTAAAATTCATTCCAAGGTTTTTAACCGTGTAGTTAAGTATACATTCATATTCAATTGCAATGTTATCCCAATTCATTATGTTTAACTGATTTTTTTTTTGTCTGCCTAGAAACACAAGTGCACCATAAAAAAACCCAAAAATAAGTACTCTGAAATTTCTTTATTTTGTGCTGAATTGTGCAGAAACGTTCTGCATTGGTCAATTAAATTTATATTAATATTTGTGTTGAGTGCTCAATATTTGTGATGGATGCTCAATGTTTGTGTTGAATGCTCAAAAATTCAAAATAACATTTACACCAAAAAATTTATTGTTCTATGTTAGGCGGGAAACTTTTTCAACGACCTCGTATATCTTTCATCGCAAAACTTCTTTACTGCACAATAGCTCAGCAGCTTTCACAATAATTCCAATAAATACTGCGCACACACAAGCAATGAAAATTTTGCCAGCATTTTAGAAGTTGCTAGCATAAACATACTATTTTCAATTAAATTTTATATGTGGCTGTATTGCTTCGATTGTTAAAATCTCTCCATTTTGTGAAGATAGCAAAATAAATAATATTGCATTTGTGGCAGTAGCAGCAGCAATAGTAGCAATAACACTAGTAGGATATCAAAAAAGTGCTGCCGCAACATATTTTTTCGTTTCGCAAGAATTTTAGTTTTGGCAAGCAATATTTATCTTTTCAAGCCAATTGAACTTAATCCAATTGGATGGTTTGTTGATTATTCTGATTTAATCTGCTCTACAGTTCGCTGTGCTGTCACATTATCCGTTATCTAGTTTTTGGGAAAATAACTGGTATGAACTGTGTGAGCAATAGTGTTTTTGGAAATAATCTGTATTACGAAAGAATGTTGTTCAACAATCAGTTAGATCAACACTTCGTTTTGTTGAGAAATTACTTAGTTAAACATTTTTAAACAGTTTTAGTGTTGCATAAACCATAAATCTTAATACATAAAAGGCTCAATACGCTGCTTCGTGCCCAATGCTGCTCCGCACACAATATTTCTCAAACTGTAATTATTTTTTGACAGTAAAGTACTTTTACAGGACATACTGTTCTCAAAAATGTTCAGCTTGAAAGTCTACACAGAAAATATATTTGATACTTATCAGTGACAGTATTAGGTTTTTACAATATTACGTTTTTGATCTAAATACCTTTTTAACACTGTTTCAATACGTAAAGTATTATTTAAAGTGATACATTTGTATATTACAAAAATCAATTGAATAAAAAATCAAGTTTAAAAAGAGAGAAAAGTGCTTTCGGCAAATGGCTCCGTAAAGGAAGTGTGCGGAGGACCTGTCGTAGGACAGGCTTTTATACTAGTTTCGTTATAAAAGTACCTTAAATCACCTTCTAAGCGATTCTTTTAGAGAATTTTTTTTATTTTTATTTTTCTAGGTATCGAAAAACATATCGACATAATACAAACGTTCTAGCAAATCAATCGCTTAACGGATTTTTTTTTTGCGTCAGTGTGTGTTGACAATAAGCTCATGAAACGCAATCAACAATGAATGAAAACACCTATAAAATCCCTTGGGGTCTTGGTGGTAGCTGTTGTGCTTTAGTTTTCCACCCACAAATAATCGTCAAATACGCAACAAGTCGAAAGGCTTTTCCTATTTTTATTAAGAAATTTTTGCTTATTTCAGGCAGCTGTTTATTGATTTTAAACACAAAGTATAGAACTTTAGGACTTAGTAGAACTTAGGAAAAGAAACGGCACACACACACAGCTATAAATAATCAATCCAGTCATGTGGAAATGTCGTAACATGCTTCGACGTAACATGCGAAGTCTTAGAACAGCAACATAGGCTTTAAATTGGCGCAATTCTGGCGCCCTCTGAATTAAAAGCAAAAATAAAGTTTCATACAATACCGGCAAACACTTTTTGTCATTGAAAAGCTTATTTTTTGGTTCATTTTGGAAGCGTAATTGATTCGATCGAAACGTACGTATATATATATATATTTTTTTTAATTATTTGAATGTTGGGCTGTTTTAAATTCTTGTCCAATGTTGCACCAGTTCAATGCACAATGTTTTAACTTTTTAGTAGAACTAACTTCTTTGAATTTATTTCTAATTTATTATGTTTCGACTATCTGCAAACTAATTTGCTGAAATCATTGCAGCAAAGCTAAATAAATTCGTTAAGCAATTATGTATAGATGTTTCTGGAAAATGATAAAAGCCCATTGATTTATTTTATGATTTTATCAATTGAAAGTCTTAAGTCGCTAACTCATCTAAATAGGACTAAAAATCTTAAGTTGTAAAAATCTTACAGATAAAAATTGTTAAACGACAAAAAATGCTTTATATAAAATTTTAATTCTATCACAATATATTATTAAGTAAGTACCTTTCAACATAAGATGTGTTCAAATAACTTAAAAAAGTAAAAATCAACATTTTATGCGATACAATTAATAAATGATTTGAGTCTGTCATATCATATCTGAAATATCAGATAAATTAAAAAAGTCTCATTTAATTTAAAATGTCAAGTAGGTGAATTTTTCGCGGCATTTAAATTACGCTCACAGGATGAAAATCTCATTCAAGTGAAAATCTGAATTCAAATCGCATACGAGTCCAATAACTTTAAAAATAATACAATGAACAAGTACCTTATACAATTGCTAGAATCAAAACTCATAAAAATAAAATTGATATATGTAACATATCTTAAGTTTTAATCAAGCGAGGTTTTGGTTTTGCCTCAACACCTCAGACGAATGGTTATTTCATACAATTTGGAATCATATCGGTACGAGTAACATTTCATTTTAGTTAAAATGATATGCACGTCAAAATCTCGAGCAAGTCAAAAGGACACTCTAGCAAGACTTTTGCGAGTGGATATTCCAAGGCGAGTTTTTTACCTCATGCGACATTATTAGAATTTGACTGAGCACTAGACATGAGTAACGCAGTATAAAATGCAGCGCTGATACACCAACATAAGCACAGTTTACTCTATCAGCATAATGCGTTAACGCAATTGCATCATGATGTAGTTTGAAATGCTATGACGTATATTTTATGTGATCAACCAAATAAAAAACCTGACACAATATATCTAATCTAAAGAAATCATATTTCTCATAAATTGATTTAAAATAACTTAAACAATAAGATATTAGTTAATAAGAATGCAGACATGCAGACAAGCAACATTCCAATCAAGGTTAATGTTAGAAATCAAAGTTACTAACTAACATACAGATTTCTGGTACGCAATACAAGTTTAAAGTTAAATATATTGTTATACATATTGACAAAACCCTTTCGTGAATGGCAAAGCATCGTAGCAATCAAACGCACTTCAAACAATCATGCATAACAGCACCGTCCTCGCCACTCCTTTTGAATATTTAAATAAGCAAACAATGTTTGCTTCGAACATTTAATCGGAATTTTTAGGCGCCGTACAACTGTGCATTTTATGTTCGCTGTATTAATATTTTCTTAGTTTTCTTTAAGCGTGTGATTTGTTTATTGCGCTATTGCGTTATTTTATTAAAACAAGTGAATTAGCAACGCATTTTAATGATTCAACTCAATAGCGCAATGCAGCGCAGCGTTACCCAAGCATTCTGAGAACCAGTAGATACATTTTTACGGTGCGTATGAGTGACATCAATTTCTATGCAGTTTCTTCAAACTGGCGTTGAAGTAGCGCGAAATTATATTTATAGAAAAATCAATCGAACCAATTTTTAAATAGCCGATTGATAAAGCTCTATTTATGCTATAAATTAATTATTCTACACCAACAAAAAAAGTTAATAAAACCTAAGAAAACGCACTTTGCCGCAAGGACTTTTGTTGGTTAAATCGTGCCCAAAGACAACACAACGACGAAATTTTATTGAATTAACAAAGACGCGTACTTTAAAACAAAGACATATTCTTTTCTAGGCGACTTTTTTCTTTTGATTTTACGAATTTCATTTCACTGACACTTTTCCTTTAATTTTACGAATTTCATTTCTTTCTGTTTATAAATATTTAAATATAAATATTGTAGCTTTTTCCATGAGATTTACTAAAAATTTTTATGTGCACAGCTAATTCCGAACTACTTCTTTTATATTCTGCATTAAAATCTGCAGTTTTTCAATGTAGCACGCCCATTTTCATGATTGTACTCTCAAGGTTTAAATAGTTAACTTTAACTAAGTAAAAAACTTTGTTTTTGAAGCACATCCTTTCTTTAGTTTCCACAAACTTTTTTTTTATATTTGAATGAAAAAAGCAGCTATTTTTACTTTTAACCTTGAAATGGTCAGTATTTTTTATGGTGCACGAACAAGTTTACGCGGCGTATGAGTGACATGAAATTCACAAGTTGTATGAATAGCAGAGCAGCTTCATTAAAGTCACTAAACAAAATTGTTTAAAAGTAAAAAACAAAACAAAAAGTTATAGACCTGCTGTGCTGTGTTGTGGTTGTTGTCCTTTCTAATATTGCAATTATTACATTTAAGATATTTTACACTAAAGTTGGTAGAAAAACTAGACTTCTTAAAACTATCACTCAACAATTCAGTTTATTTCCACCATTCAATAATCCATGTTTATGGAATTTAACTGGAGAGTGATTTCATTATTTATTGATTTGTTCATTTTATTTTCTATCTTAAATTGTTTGCGACACAAACAATTGTGTCAGCCAGTCCATCTAATACAATCCAATTTAATAAAATATATATATATGTTTTCCTTAATAATCAATATGACTAAAAATGGTTTCTGCTTTAATGGTAGTTTTTGTTGTTGTTTTTGTTGTTGTTTTTGTTGTTGTGGCTGGCACTGTCAACACAACGGCGACTGTTGTCAATTTAACAGCAGCTTAAAAACACACGTTTGTTTGTTTTATATATTATTAAAAATTTGTTTGCTTTTAAAGCGCAACAAACTAAAATCAAAATAAAAACTTTATTCGACCAAACCGGAACAAAACAAAAAAACACCTTAATGCGTTGACAAGTGAAAATAACTAAATTAAATTCTTTCGACCAGGTTGCGGGTCTCTCAGGGCGCCTATTTTAAACTCTTTGCACAATCAATGAGCTGGCAATAATGAGTGTGCCGAGCGTTGAGAGTGAAAGAGTGTGTGAGTAAGAGCTCTAATTTTGCAATATCATTGATGTGAGATGTGAGTAAAGTTGGCAAGAGAGGCGCTAATGAATGTATTAATTGTGGGCACTAATTAAATGGCACTGAATTTGTTGCATTTACCGTTGCTGTTGTTGTTTTTTCTTATCTGCTTATCGAGCATTTTTATCATCTATACACTAACATTCTGCACAATTGTGCAAGATAAGCACAATGGAATGAAAAAACAAAAACAACAACTGAAATCTTAAGAGCAACATTTAAAAGCGACAAAGGCAGGTGTCAACAGAAGAGCATACAATGAAGCGTATGAGTAATATTTAATGTATGTATGTAAAGTGTACGCTTCTGTCTAGTGATGAAACAATTCAACGAAATATATCGATCAACAGAAATTTTAAATCTTAACATGGTTTTAATTCTGAGCTTTTCAAATCAAGTAAGTTTGAAAAAGGCAAAAACTGGATGCTTATCCTCGTTCTTCAGTAGTCTTGAGTGATTAAGCTGTGACTAACCCACATTTGGAAATTTTTAAATTTTAAATTTATTGACGGCATCTTAAGGTTTATGCTTCTACTTTAACTTTTTAGATTGTTCAAATGTTCATTACATTAAAAACATAATTTACCACATGTTAACGTATGTTTTAAGGCACAAATTTTTATTTTTCAATAAAATAAATATTTTGAAAATATTGGTGCACAGTGTAGCATTACTAAAACAATTTTTAATTTAGTATTTTGTAATTTTAAAAAAATTTATATTTTTTCATTCACTCGACTCACTTTAAGAAGGCAATAGGCACAACTTCTGGTTAATCAAAGCTGAATTATATGTGCTTTTTACCTTTCAAATCAGTGTTTTTCTACCAATTTGCAAACTGCAACAGTTTAAAAAAATTTAGAACAGTTTTTATTCGATTGACTTGAAATTTTAACTGCTGCTTTTTTATTGAATTGTGTAGAGCAGCGGAACTGCTCAAATTGTTTTCATGACCAAACCTTTTTGGTAAGCGAAATATTTGACAACGCTCTAAAATAATAAAAAAATGGTTTATGTGTATTCTTTGGTGGGATGAAGGTCCATGGACATTATGTTATTTATAAGCAGACTGTCACCCCACTGTATTGTTTATTTATAATGATGTTACATAATAAACAATCAAATATTTAATGGTAGGTATGAAACTGATTTTTATTTTTCTTTAATTTTTTGTTATCAGGCTTGAGAGAAGAGAGTTAAATGCTCATATCACGTTTGGCATTCAATCTATTGAGGTATTTTGGTATATAGGTTTAGAATCCTGTTTCGCACAAGTAAGTTGTTGGCAACGAGAGGAGAACACTGAGGGCTTTGGGGCAAGAAGTGGATATTTATCATAGATACTGCACCAAAAATCATTCAAAGGCTTTGTTGTGAACAGTGACTCCTTACTGGTGTCTAATGATATTTCTAAAAATTCTTCATAAATCTCGTTTGACATACTTTCGGTCTTTTGCAAGTTGCTTACAAAAGATTTTGAAGCCATGAATTCATTTTAATTTTTGTAGTCTGTCCATCAAGAAAATACCTCACAAAACATGCGCGCACAGTTTTGAGATGTTGGACCAATTTTTTAAACATATCATCTTGCAACATTACTGAGTCGCTAAAGAAATCACTGAGCGATGAATAGTTTTCTAATTTCTCTCTAACCAATACAAATGATCCAAAAATCGACTTTTCATTTGAGAGCAGTTATTTTGCTACAAAGCGTTGAACACTGTTGTTTGTTTACTTGTAATGGCAAATTTAATTCTTTCAGTTTTTAAACATACTTGCCATAAAAGATTGACTGATAAAACAAGTTCTATCATACACGGAGAAAAATGTTTGCTTGATTCTCAGCCACTTCACAATTATGCTAGATTTCAGCAAAAACTAATCAAAATTTGCTATTTCAGTTTATAATAACAAAGCAAATTTCTGAATAAATTCAAGCAAAATTTTGCTAAGTTATTATAAACTGCAAAAGCAAATTTTTACTTAATTCAAGCAAATATTTGCTAAGTTATTATAAATTTGAATAGCAAATTTCGATTAGTTTTTGCTGAAATCTAGCATATTTTTAAAGCGAAATAATTATTAACATTAAATTAAATTGAAAAATTACCACCATCTGGCGATTTGAAC
The DNA here is from genome assembly GCA_963920525.1 of Dichetophora obliterata. NCBI lineage: Eukaryota > Metazoa > Arthropoda > Insecta > Diptera > Sciomyzidae > Dichetophora > Dichetophora obliterata. The sequence continues at coordinate 304,075,947 of OY986435.1, read as the reverse complement.
CTCGGCCGCGTGAGTGTAAGTGCATGGGCTTATCCATTCGACCATCGCAGTTGTTAACCAATCATCGCCAAATTTTTTTAATTAACAATAAACGAGTGCTCATGTGTTTAGAAGAAATTTGCTTGAATTCAGTAAAAATTTGCTATTTGAGTTTATAATAACTCAGAATATATGCTTCAATTAAGTAGAAATTTGCTATTCCAATTTATAATAACTAAGCAAATATTTGCTTGAATTAAGTAAAAATTTTCTTTTGCAGTTTATAATAACTAAGCAAATATTTGCTAGAATTTAATCAAAATTTTGCTTAGATATTATAAACTGCAAAAGCAAATTTTTACCTAATTCAAGCAAGTATTTGCTTAGTTTTTATGAATTGAAATAGCAAATTTTGATGAGTTTTTGCTGAAATCTAGCATATTTTTGAAGTTAAATAATTACAAACATTTAATAAAATTGAAAAATTACCACCATCTGGAGATTTGAACCTCAGCGGCGTGAGTGTAAGTACATGGGCTTATCCATTCGACCATCGCGGTTGTTAACCAATCGTCGCCAAATTTTCTTCATTAAGAATAAACGTACACTCAGGGAATTATTGAATTTCGTACACGGCTACCATAAAAAAGATGAGGCTGTAGTAGCCATACTAGAGATATTATATATGAAATGAAGTCACCTTAGCTGAAAGTTTATTGCAAGCACTTTATGAGAGCTCTCATAGCCCTAATTGAATCTGCAATAATCATATAAAAAAACATAAATTATGTTGAGCGGTTTTTTTTTAAAATAAGATCTGTGGTTACAGTTGTGATACATTCAGTATTGTGGCTACTGCAACCAACTTTTAAATCTTGCGTGTAGAGAAACTCCAATATGGCTATTGTAGCCTCAATATGGTTTTCACGCTTTTACTGAAGATACTAAAACCACAAAAGTTAAATTTCTCCATTTTAGTTTTGGCTTTGCAGCGTGCTGGTTGGCAAATATTAAAAAAAATTTTTTAAAGTTAATCGGTATTTACTTTGATAATAAATATTATGCCTATTATATTGAAAAAGGCATGGACTATTTTACAATACCATTGTCTAAAACTATTTGTAAGCATGTTTCAGATGCATGCTAATGGTTTGTCGTTTACAATATGGGATTTTTAAAGTTCCATAAAAAAAAAGTTAAAAAAATAGTTTGTAAAGTTCTATGAACAATTAAAATTTTATATTTATTTGATCAAAAGTTATATTTTTTTCAAATGATTTGAAATAAAAATTTAAAAAATATTTTAAAATAACACTCTTATTAAGCAAACGGCATTAAGAAATTGGTGATAACCTTAAAAGCGCAGAGGTAAGTAGATTAAATAAAAAAATTCTCACAACCTCAACATAATGATTTATGGCTATCAAAACCGAATTCCTTTCACCATTCCAAAAGGTGCTGTTATCAACCCTCCACAATTCATCTGTCAAAACCGAATTCCTCTCACCATCGCAAAAGGCGCTGTTATGACCGCTCCACAATTCGGCTGTCAAGACCGAATTCCTCTCACCATCGCTAAAGGCGCTGTTATGACCCCTCCACAATTCCGCTGTCAAAACTGAAATCCTCTCACCATCGCAAAAGGCGCTGTTATGACCCCTCCACAATTCGGCTGTCAAAACCGAATTCCTCTCACCATCGCAAAAGGCGCTGTTATGACCCCTTCACAATTCGGCTGTCAAAACCGAATTCCTCTCACCATCGCAAAAGGCGCTGTTATGACCCCTCCACAATTCGGCTATGAAAACCGAATTCCTCTCACCATTAAAAGGTCTTTTAACTTTCTGTGAGGTTGTCAAAACTGGCAGAGCCTCTCTTAAACAGGAATCTAACAGCCCTTATGGAAGTTGTCAGAGCCTCGCATATTGAATTTTTTGAGAACCGTAATATTACGGCTAGAAGAAGCGAAGTTTTGATAGCATCGCCAGTTCTGTGAGTGTATGCTCGTGTGTTAAGAATAAATTTGCTTGAATTGAGTAAAAATTTGCTAATTGAGTTTATAATAACTAAGCAAATATTTACTTGAATTGAGCAGAAATTTGCTTTTGCATTTTATAATATCTCAGCAAAATTTTGCTTGAATTTAAATAAAATTTTGCTTTTTCCTAAATACATGAGAAGTCATTTCAATATAACAATATTTTTCGATTTCGACTTCGAACAACAATTACCGTGATTGAACGAAGTTTTGCAGATTTGATTCAAGCAAATTAATTTTCTCCGTTGACAAACAATCTTTCAAATTAAAAGTCATATCTCCAACAAAAGTTTGTTACTCCGCTCTTATATTTCAAATAGCCTTGTTAAAGTTTTACTGCGAGATAACTATCTCACTTCTGTATGGAGCATTAGTGTTTTATGCAGTGTTTCCAGATGCCTTTTCCCATTTACCCCTAGATTGAATTTCAAATTCCCCTTAAAACTTTTTTCGAAAAACATACAAAAATTTCATCAACTGGAAAGTAGTGCAACTGCAATGCAAGCCTATGTATTTAAAGGGCTGAGCTGTTGGACATCATTAACAAGAGCAGAAAGTTGCTTCATAGTTCTCAATTGTCCAATGTGAAATTGACATTAAAATGAAGTATTACTTTTGAAAGGAGGCTCCGTTCCTACTTTTTGATATTTTTGGGAATATCCTTTTTCCATTCTTTTTTTTCTAAAAGATCAAAGAACTAAGGCATGCGCTGATCTAGACCAACAAATTCCTAAGAGGGTTTTGTAAAGTTAGCTCGCTTTTAAAAGATATAGGCATTGAAAGTTTACCTCTTGCAGTTTTTTTTTTAAATAAAGTGCTTATTAGTGTGCTTCGAATTAACATTTTTTTTTTTAACTTCGCATTCTCAGAGGTCTCAAAAGTTGAATAAAGTGGTCAAGATCAAAAAAGTTTTTGAAAGAAAAGGATGTCTTCCTCTCCCGCAAAGACAAAGTTGTTTTTGAGAAAAACATTAAAAATAAATACCTAAAAATGCTTTGATTTTTGTAACAAAAACTCCATATGTCTTGAAGCAAAAGTAAATATAGGCTTTAAATAACAATACCTCGCCAAACAAGATGACACTATTGATGTCTACCCTCATTGTCCTGTGTGAAGGATATTCGAATGTTTTTCTTAATTTGGCGAATTAAGAATTTACAAATTTTTTTCACATGCATTTTCTTTTCTTTTAAAAAATTTATACTGCATGAAATTTTTCAACTTTTAAAAAATTAATATTTTTTATAAAGTTAATGTTTTATATCAAATAGTATATAATAAAGTTTAATACCTTTAGGAATCAAAAGAAGTACCGAAGATAATTTTCTTAATTTGGATTTTTCAAATATTTCTAAATAAACCCTTCAATATTTTCCACAATTTAGTTGTGGATTTTTTGGTTTCAAGAATTCTTAAATGTAGTAAAGAACAAAGAAAGCGAAAAGAACCATGCCTGAACCCGGATTCGAACCGGGGACCTCTGAGTTGATAGTCTTGCGCCCTCTTCACTAGACTTCAAAGGCCGACTTGCTTTGTTTTAAGTTTTTACACGGAATCAATCAATTGCAAGTAAAGCGCGAAGCAAGTTTGAAGTGAAGTGAGAATGTTGGTTATCAATTTTATGTGCTGCCAATTCAGCTGTTTTTATAAATTTTTGCTGAAATACCCAAGAAGTCAAATATCTTCTTTTCTTAAATTTTTACATTATTTTAAGGACAAGTAAGAAAACTTTATTTTCAAAGGTCCATTTTTCAAATAGCCCCAAAACTCTTAAAAAAAATTAAATCTCCCCAAAAAACCCCCTAAAGATTCATTGCCCCTAAAATCACTCAACACAGTTAAAAAACCTCTAAATCTAAAGGAAATCCCCTAACCTGGCAACACTGGTTTTATGTTTGCTGCCATAATCTTCACACAGTATTGAAAACAGTCGAGACTGCGAATTTCATTATTGTTACCGCTTCATTCAGAACCCGTTTTAAAATTGGCGGCATTCGCTTAATCGCGAGTGTTAATGCTCATTGCCTAGACCAATCTGTACAAATGTCAATGCAAACATCCAATTGAGATGGTTTTTTCCGAAAAATTTATTTATGTAGTTAAAAATGTGGATCCCCTACATAGGCATTGCGAAGCCTTAGGGTTTCGCGAAGCACACTTTGAATATGGCTGCTCCAGAGAAACAAGTACTGGTTTTCCGAAATGTTGAAAATTCTGTAAATTTGTACCGCTTTGTTTAAATATTATTTAAACACTTCAAAATTTTCTTAAAAAACCATTTCTTTTTTAATTTCGTTTCTCCAACTCTCTCTAATTTTTAGTTAATTAAGCAGATTTTTTTATTGCAAGATTACACTAACTCAAGTTTACTGCATGCCCCGAAAACCTCATTTAAAAATATACCTTTTTTTGAAGCTGCACTGTGGCCCATTTTTAAAATTTACTGTATTAAAACAAAAAATATTTATACCTTACTTGAATTTATTTAACTTTTTTCTATCTTAACCTTCAAACGCATTAGATTTTTTGTAACGTTAAAGACGTTTAGTGTTAATACCATTGAAAACTCAATTTTTTCGGTTTTTATTTATGTTATATTTAAATATTTATGTTAGAAAATCTCAAACAGGAATGTTTTAAATTTGTTTGCTGCACTAGAAATTTAAATGAAAATAGTATGTAAAATATTAAAAATGAAAACTTGATTGTTTTTCACCAACTACACTAAATGCCCAAACATAATAGGCTCGAGCTGGCTGCAGCTAATGCCAAATTGTATACGAATACATATTAAGAAATGATGCGTACAACCCTTAATTGCTCAAGCCAGCTTTTTCGTCAAGTTTCGTTAGCTTGATCTGGCTGCAGACAAAGCAATTCAAATCGAATGTTCCGTAAGGAATCAGCTGTTTTTTTTTTCTTTCTAACGAATTTATATGAAATTAACAAATTCAACTGAATAAACCAAGTAAAATGAATTGATACGCGAATTGGCGCAGTTTTTCAATGACTTGAAGACGAGCTCGCTCAAGTCATTTCGGTCAAACTGAGTAAGTATTTGGCAGAACTTGAGCTAGCTTTTCGTTGATTTTTGACATTAGCTGCAGCCCGCTCGAGCCTATTATGTTTGAGCCTTAAGTTTGGGCACATTTTTTTACAAAGGGTAAATAAATGAATTGGACAAACATGGGAATCACAGTGACCACATCGCGTTCTGCCGAGATTTGCACTTGATTTATACGGACAAAAAATTTACAATTGCAGTTTTTATTTTTTTTTTTTGCATTATATTCTTGGCTTAGTTTGTATATATTTGGCACTGCCTAGCAAGATTTAAACATAAATAAGAAAGATTTTCTAAGGTTTTCTTTTTAAAAATAGGGTGAAGTTGACGCTAAAAAAATATTTTCCAAAAATTAGTATATTTAAATGCTTCTACAGTAGCATAAGCTCTTGAAAAATTTTACTATGAAAGAGTTATGGCACAAAAATAAAGAGTTATTGCACGCTCTCATCAAAAAATGACATTTATTTAAAGAAGCAAATAATACAGATAGAAAAACAGTAACTGCGGCAGTGAGTGAGTGAATGAGTGAGTGACACGTATTTTATTGCAACTACTGCACGCTGCTACGCATAAAGTAAATAAAAAAGACGCTGATGTTTTCACGTCTACGTTTGACAGTCTGTCTTTTCGGTTTTGTTTTTCGAAGGCGTGTACGTTGGTGAGTAAGTGAGATAGCCGTGTATTTATGCAATTTATCTGGCGCTGTCACAAACAACAAAAAGTATTAAAAAAGCTTATAAATAATTTAAGAGATTTTATCACTTCATGTTGTTTAAATTAGCCGCAGTAAACAAAGCAAACAAGCAACAATAAAATGTTTCATTTGATGTTTGATATTTTTAAAAACCACGTTCGAGCACGTAGCATATTTTTATGATTACTTAATGTTCACTGCACGTTACGTTATGTCTTCTACGTAAAAAAAAAGTTTAAACAAAACACATAAAAATATTTATGCATTTAATGCTATTAACCCTTAATAAGACTCGGGAAAAACATGCATAAATGTTTTGCTTTAAAATGAGTATTAAACAAGACAAAGGAAAATGAAAATAACAAAGCTTTTATTGCTTCAAAGCTGCTTCTTTTTCTGCTGTTGCTGGTCTACTTCGAAAGGGTGTTGTATAGAAACACACTCCCGCACACACTCACACATATGCACTCATACATACACACTCACACTCATATGTATATATCTATACGTTTTAGTACGCATCACACATGCACACATATTGCGATTATAGCTTAAATCAAAGTTGAAAAGGTTGCATATTTTTGGGGAGTACAAAAAGTGAGTTAGTTTGTAAATCTTAATACATAGACATCCTAACGAGATGTAGGAAAAACAAACAAACTCATAAACACGATATTAAAAAATATTTATGCATTAAATCCTATTCAACATTTATTTCGCCGCGTATGTGAAAGTTTTCACTTCTGCTATAAAACAAAATCTAGCTGAGCAATATTCTTCAGAATATCAGGCCTATTTGCAGACACATTGCAAATTTGTGGACTTACCACTATTTTTCTCAATAATCTCATAGTGATTACCGTATTTACTTTCTCAAGCGACGATATGTCGAAAAAAAACAGAACTGTTTTGATTTAAAAAAAAGCACCAAGCCTAAAATAAGTCTACTCATAATTGAATATAAGGCTTCTTTGTTCGACTTGGAGGTAGGCTAGTGCATGTCTACACATTTAAACATGTGCCTGTGTGTGAACATGCGACTCTTTTAGAATATGTATTGGGGGTTGGAATTAGTTTTAAAGGTTTTCTAAGAGATGGCGTAACTATCAATAGATCGCATCGGGCACACCTGTGACTATATTCATTTCAAAGCACATTGTCTAAGCTTCATTTTTCAGTATGTGTCATTCCACTGAAGTGTAAACAACATATATTTTTTTCTCTGTGAACATGTCGACTTTCGTTCCAACAAAACGCAATTTGCGGGAAGGTTTACTTTTGTGCTTCCATTTGAAGAAAAAAGCGGTTGAAGCACAACGCACGCTTACTGAGGCTTCGGGGACTATGCTCCATCGATTTCTACTTGTGAGTACTGGTTCCGTCGGTTTAAAAGTGGTGATTTTGATACGGAAGACAAAGAGCGTCCGGGCCAGCCGAAAAAGTTTGAAGATGAGGAATTGGAGGCTGTGCTCGATGAAGACCCGTGTCAAACCCTTCAAGAATTGTCAGAATCATTGGGAGTCGACTTATCCACGGTCGGCAAACGCTTGAAGGCCATGGGAATGATTCAAAAGCAAGGAAATTGGGTGCCGTACCAGTTGAAGCCGAGAGACGTTGAACGGCGATTTTGTATGTGCGAACAACTGCTTCAACGGCATAAAAGGAAGAGTTTTTTGCATCGTATTGTCACTGGCGATGAAAAGTGGATCCATTACGATAATCCTAAGCGAAAAAAATCGTGGGGACCACCCGGCCATGCATCAACATCGAGGGCCAAGCCGAATATTCATGGCGCCAAGCTTATGCTGTGTATTTGGTGGGATCAGAAGGCTGTCGTGTACTATGAGTTGCTAAAACCTAACGAAACCATCACTGGGGAACGCTACCAACAACAATTGATGTAATTGAGCCGAGCATTAAAGGTTAAACGGCCGGAATATGCCAAAAGACACGACAAAGTGGTTTTTCAACATGACAACGCACGGCCACATGTTGCAAGAACCGTCAAGGAAACGTTGGAGGCGCTGAATTGGGATGTGCTACCCCACCCGCCTTATAGCCCAGACATAGCCCCTTCCGACTACCACCTATTCAGATCGATGACGCATGGCTTGGCTGAGCAGCGCTTCACTTCTTACGAGGATACCAAAAAATGGGTCGATTCGTGGATTGCCTCAAAAGACGAATCGTTCTTCCGGCGCGGAATCCATATGCTGCCAGAAAGATGGGAAAATGTTGTAGCTAACGATGGACAATACTTTGAATAATATACATTGTACCGTTGTTTTTAAATAAATGCTCAAAAACCGAAAAAAACCTTTAAAATTAATTCCAACCTCCAATATATAAACACCTGTGACACATAGTCGTGTTTGAGTTTCCCAGTAGGCATTGGCAGCGCTGCTAGCAGGCCTTCGTTTGGATTTTAGAGTACTGCCGCACTCATATACAATTACACTTGCTTTTTTATATGAAATGGGAAAATTTGTCAGGCCTTCTGCTCTCCTTGCTCAAAAGAGACCTGCCAGAAGCACTCTTTCGAGAAGTCACGTTAGAAGGAAAAGCAATAAATATATCAACTTTAAATAAAATACGACTACACAGAATAAACAAATTTAATGAACAGCATACGTTAAAATTAATTCATTGATTTTAATGAAAAAATCATTGAATTTTAATGAATCGCTCACAGTTTTTAACGTACTGTTCATTGAAATCAATGAAGTTATATTCATTAAAAATGTCTAAATAAATATCAATGATTTGTTTTCTTTATTTTTATGGACTTTTCATTGATATCAATGAAAAATACATTGATTCCTGTTGTAAATAAAATTTTAACGAACCATACATTGATTTTTAATGAATAGTTCATTGAATTCAATGTTTAGGTCATTAAATGCAATGTATAGTTCATTGAATTTAATGTATAGTTCATTGAATTCAATGTATTGTTCATTGATTTCAATGTATAGTTCAGTAAATTCAATGTATAGTTCATAAAATTCAATGTATAATTCATTAAATTCAATGTATAGTTCATTGAATTCAATGTACAGTTCATTAAATTCAATGTATACTAATTTATTCCCTTCCCAATTTTGTTTGAAGTGAAACGCGAAGTTGTGAAGACGTGTGCCAATTGTGTGTGTAAATTTTAGATAAAAGGTGATAATTAATTAAATTAAAAGTGAAGAAAATGTTGTGTTTTGAATGTAAAAGAAAATTTAAATCTGTTGAATTACTTTTAGTATAAGTAAATAATAGGAAATATACCTGGCATTTTAAGTGACTGCTGCCATCATTTTCAAAAAATGTTTACATTTTTAAAGAATGAAAACCACATTAAAGATAAAGCTGTGCGGGCAAAGTTGGCAGAAATTGAAGATTTCACTAATTACAGTGGTAAGCTTAATTTTTGTCGAGGCTAAATAAATAAATAGTTATTTTTTTCAATTAATATCTTTCCAGACAGTACTGCTATGAAACTTCTTTGGTGCCTTCATTGGTATTTGGTGCCCACTCAAAAAGTATGCAGTAAGGACAACTTTGGAAGAAAAACTTTCCTAAAGCATACAATTCCCATCCATCCAGTTCCCAAGAGGCATTCGCTTTTGTTGGAAGCAGCATCCAGGAAGTCGAGGAGCATATTGAGTTTTTAAAACTAAAGGCGAAAATATTCAACCATTAATCCTTGCTGTTGGACAGAAGAACTTCTCCTCATTCCAACAATTTTATGTGTTCATGGATGGTGTAAAATTTCAATTTGCTAGTTTTATTAGAGCCGTAGATGTGTGCATTAAAATTTTTCAATTATTTCAATTAAAATATCCTGCGGCATGTACTCTCATGTGGGAGTTTATTGCCGTATATTTTTATAAATTTAAAAATTATTCAAAATCTTCGAAAATTTGTATATTAATTGACTCTTTAAAATAAAAAAATATTGTTGAAATTGTAATTATTTCCTTATTTTAAAAATGTTTAGAGAGGGATTAACAAATAATTCGTTGAATTTAATGTATAGATCATTCATTCCAATGAACTAAATACATTAAATTTAATGAAATATACATGAAATTCAATGAACTGAATACATCAAATTAAATGAACTGTACATTGAATTCAATAAACTAAATACATTAAATTCAATGAAATAAACATTCAATTCAATGAACTATACATTAAATTCAATGAACTATACATTGAATTCAATGAACCTTACATTGAATTCAATGAACCTTACATTGAATTCAATGAACTTTACATTGAATTCAATGAACTTTTCATTAAATTCAATGAAAAAATCATTAATTTTAGCATTTTTTTTAATGAAAGTGTTCATTGAATTCAATGAAGTGTACATTGATATTCAAGGAACCATTCATTGAAAATCACTAAGTTTAATAAACTATTCATTAAAGTATGAAGAAAATTCATTGAAATCAATGACCACAGTTCATTGGACCAAAATCAATGAATAATTCATTGAAATTAATGCACCTTTTCATTAATATAATGTACGTTTTTGGTTCAGTGTAGTAATTTGAGATTTGAACCATGGACTTCTCAGTCGGCGGTCCGACATCTTACCCACTCGTCTACCGTGGTTGTTAAGAATCGATTGCTTATTTTGCATGAATACAAATGAAAGTGAGCTTTCGGGAGCCCGGGTTCGATACCCAACTCGGACCAAAAAAAAAATTTTTTTTTGTTTTTTTTTAAATCTACATTTTTTACAAACTGTTCTGTGTATTTAAAATTTTTTTGGAATTTTTTTATAAATTTTCTTCATACAAAAATATAAGAAAAGACTTTGAGTTTTTTTATATAAATATTTTCGTATAATATAATATGTAATGTGATAATTTTCGGGAGCCCGGGTTCGAATTTTTTTTTTTTTTTTTTTTTTTAAATCTACATTTTTTTAAAAAACTGTTCTGTGTGTTTAAAAAATTTTTTGGAATTTTTTTTGTAAATTTGTTCATATAAAATAAAATGAAAAGAATAAGGTCCTTTAAAAGGTAGGCCTTACAGAAGTACTCATTAATGCAGTGATCATGGAAGGTGTATTGACGCCAAAAATAGCAGTGCTAGCATGCCTTTTTTGCGTAACACTCTCTAAAATGCCCACTGGGTTGTATCTGGTTTCAAACAAATTTCCATAATTTTGGATAAGGGAAAATGTTGGATTTTAAAGAGTTGATCGCGGTATAATGTAATTAAGTTTAGGCTCGTATACACTTTGCCAATACATTTATTAAGGCATAGCAGCTAAAACACTAATGACATAAACCTTACAAAGTAAGCGGGCATTGGAGTAAAATCACCTAAACAGTCTTATAAATTGCCTTGGTACAATCACAGATTGTCCCAACTCAAAAACAGGAAAAATAAGGCGCATAAAAAATTCAAAAATACTTATTTTGATGTAGATAGATACACATTTGAGCAACTCAAACGTGAGTTTTAATTTTTATCCAACTTTTTGTATAAAAAAATATATCAGTTTAATGGAAAAAATATAAAATACGCAGGTATTACTCTTAGTATAATATATATAAAACTCTTAGTCATTTTGGATTTTTTTAAATACTAAACGAAAATTTTCTGTATTTCCTAAATCGATGGAATTCAAAGGCGCTATCAAAATGTTTGCAAAATTTTTTGGCTCAACATCATTTGGAGAACATCAACCAGGCTTCCTCTGGCTTCAATAATTGCTCTTATATCCCAGAAATTGTAAATATCGGTAGTATAGAGATTACTGAAATTAAAGTATTAAAAGCTCTTTATAATTTAGATGGAACTAAAGGTTCTGGATATGATCTCTTGCCACCAATATTCATAATATCTTTCGCAAGCTCTCTTTGTACTGCTTTAACTTTAATTTTTAATAAGTCTCTCTCGAGCGGAATCTTTCTAGATTAGTGGAAATTAGCCTTTATCTCTCCCATTTTCAAATCTGGCCAACAATTTTTAATAGAAAACTACAGACCAATCGTAAAGCTCTCAGCAATACCTAAACTGCTTGATTAAATAATCACCGATAAATTATTTTCCGAAGTAAAAAACTACATATATCTCGACTGAGCAACATAAATTTTTTGCTGGCCGATCCACTAGCACTAATGTGGCTATTTTTTCAAACTTTTGCTTGAATGTCATAGCAAAGGGCTTTCAAGTGAACGTTCTATACACTTACTTTGTCAAAGCTTTTTATAGCTTGGACCACAAGTTACTGATTTATAGATTAAGCAAGCTAGGATTTCACTCCAACTTTTTACAATGGATGAACTCTTAGCTTGTTAATAGAAAATTAATCGTAAAAATTGAGAATTGTTACTCTAGTACGGGACAAATGAGCTCACACTTATGTGGGTGAGAGAACACTCTGGCATAGAACAGAATGAAAATGCTGATTCTTTGGCAAGAGAAGGATCAGCAGAAGAATTCTGTGGACCAGAACCACGTGTCGCCATAGGCAACAACATGGTGGCAGGCTTTATTAAACAATGGACGGATTCGGTACATTGTACAAGGTGGGAAGAAGCTGTTAATTGCAGGCAATCAAAGGCTGCCTTGAAGTGGTCTCGTAGTGAGGTAGCTAAAGTTATCCGATACAATCGAAGGACTTTAAGCTGGCTCACTACACTGGTCACAGGACACGGTCCCTTTGTGTGCCATCTCGGGAAGATGACTCTGACCGAGGACGATGCGTGTAGGTTATGCCTAGAGGAGCCGGAAACAGCAGCACACATTTTGTGCCAGTGTCCGGCGCTGGCAAGCATAAGATTGACCACTCTGGGACATCCATTTGTTGGCGAAGCCGAGATTGGTCAACTGACCTACAAGGATATGCTCGAGGTGACAAAGGCTGCTTATACAAGGAGCATGCTCACGCATGAGTGCTCCGAGCAGTAGCATCCTTTGTCCAATAGGGGACGAAAATGGACCCACCGTGGTCTGCTTCGGCAAATCCCCGACTTATCATATATATATATTAGGGTGGGGCGATTTGAACATCTTAATGGGCGCTTCGCGTTTCTGATTCTTGGTATTGTACTGAGCAAAAAAGTCCACTAGACCATACGTCTACGGTGAAAATCGAGCTTCCAGATTTTGACTTGCAGTTTTTTCTCAGACTTTGGATATTTTTTGGATATTTTGGCCTATAACAGCCAAACCATTGATATTTTCGATCAAATACTAAGACAAAAATCTCAATGGTTTGGCTGTTATAGGCCAAAATATCAAAAAAAAAAACGTGACAAAAGTTTGAGAAAAAATTGCAAGTCAAAATCTGGAAGCTCGATTTTCACGTAGACGTATGGTCTAGTGGACTTTTTTGCTCAGTACAATCCCCAAGAATCAGAAACGCGAAGCGTCCATTAACACTTTTTTCCTTCCATACTAATCGCCCCACTCTAATATATATATACTCTAGTACGGTCCAAGTTACTTCAGGTATTCCACAGGAAAGCGCCATCCTAGGGCCTTTTTTGTTCATCCTTTATATAAACGATATACCTAATAGTTTTAAATTCTGCAAAAGTTTGATGTATGCTGATGACTTGAAATTGTTTTCTATCTATATAAAAACCTCTGATTGCTCGAAATTTCAATCAGATATTAACGTCCTTTTATGGTGTGAGATTAATGGCTTAAAGTTGAATTTTTCGAAATCTAATCATGCACGGTTATGCATATGATGCCAACAGTTTCTTTCAGAGATCAACCGCTGTTAAGGATCTTGGCATTCACTTTGATCCCAGTCTCTTTTTCAAAACTCAGAGATTATGTCATCTCAAGGTCAAACTCGCAACTGGATTTTGTAAAAAGAAACTCCAAGGAATTCTCTGACCCGTACATAGTGAAGTCTATTTTTTTGGAGCCTGGTGAAATCCATTCTGGAATATTCCTGCGTTATTTGGGACCCGTCTTATGCTGTAGATGTTCACAAAGTCAAAAGAGGCCTTAAGGAAAGACCGCTATTTTATATTTTTACCCATAAAACCAATTTTAGCAAGAATGATGTTATTTTCAAATGTCTACATCTTTGTTATTCTGTCGCTAGTCAGATGGATTTCTGTTTAAATAGAGAAATTTTTAAGAAAATATTGCTTGAATTGTTACCTTATGTTTAAGATATTAGATTAGGTTAGTTTAAGAACTACATCTGTGAGGGCAATGACCCAGTAGATAAATAAATAAATAAATATGAATATTCCAGATCGTTCTCTTTCTGTTAATAATGTTTTTTGTTGTTTTCTACGAGCACATGTCAATCCTGGGGTCATATGTACCTACGTAAAAATATCAACTTGAACTTGATTTACATTTTTTATTTAAGTAGTTTTTTAAAATCTTTTTTTAATATTATGTGCATTAATTTTTAATTTCATTAAGTTTTAAAATATGCCTTTGTTGTTTATTATTTTTATGAAATAAATAGATAATTTAAATGTATTGTACTTATATAAAGTGTTTTTTTTATTGTTGCTTTTTTCGCTCTTTCTTTGTGCTACGTCACATTCTCCAGATGTTCCAAGTAAAGATAACAACATTACCGATATATCCATTTGTTGTGTATGTTCTAAAATGTTCTAAAATCTATTTTTTATGCTTGCTTATTTCACTCTCTCATACCCATTTCATCGTTATCTAAGAGATATATATTAAATGCATACTCATACTTTTTGTTATATGTTTTTATTTTTGTAAATTTTTGTTTTTTAATTTGCTGTCTTTCGTTGTGTCAAAATATATGAGAAATCGCATAAAAACGTCTTTTCGAAATGCTTTTCATTTTGAAGCAGTTCGATATTGGTAATTCCCAGTTTTATTCGGTTACTACCGATACTCAAACCTCCAATACAAACAGTATTGAAAAGAATATTTTAATTTCTGCGTAACGAAAAATGTTGCAGTTTATTTTTTTATAAATTACTTGACCTAAAGCTCTAAAAATTATAACCTTGTAAAATTAGGAAAATGTCACAATTTAATTATAAATCTAAAAATTTTCATATTATCTACTTCATGTCATCATCTAATTTTTTAACTTCCCGTTTGAACAGTATACAATATTTTACAAAATTATGCAGTATCGCTTTAAAAATACGGATTTGCTTTTAACTTTTTCAGGTCTAGATTCAAAGGAGAAGGTAAAACTGCACATTAAAAATGGATCACATATAGAAACTATTAAAAAAGTCATCGATTAAAAAATCTCAGATTAAAGGGGCAATCGCCTCCCTTTTCCCGCCTACGCCCTTGTTCGTCAGTCATTTCTCAGAGGCGGCAACGATTTAACATCTTTACGGAATCACGTAACTCTGACACTCATGTAGCTTAACCTATTTTTAATTATGAGTGGTTTTTTGCAAGTCTGTTTTTCTTTTTTTTTTTTTTCATTCTTTCATATTATCTACATTGGCATTTCTACTTTTCAGCGACGCAGAAGAAAAAAATCATAACTCATTCTGTAAACCCAACAACGAGTGAGCTGCAGCAACGACAACAACATCAATAATATTTTAGTTTTTGCCACTCCAAAGCAATGCTCGAAATATCAATTTTATCGATTTTTTTTTAATTGATCCATCATGCCACCGACTGACGATTGTGGAATGACTAACTGGAAAAATTGTTGCTGCTACTAAATCAAGTAACTCGATGCAAGCCATTTTTTGTATGCGTGGCAAATTGGAGTAAAAATATACAGCAGAACCCATTAATAAATGTAAAGAGGAAAAAATGGAACATAACAGAGACAGCAAATATTCGATTTGAATCATTAACAGATTTTGATTGGATCAAAGCGATGGGCACTAAATTCACAAAATTCAAAAGTTTTTAGACCAACTTTAGAAAAAAAGTGTAGCAAAATGTTGGTTAAGTGTTTTTTTTTTTCAAACTTTCTGGTTTAGAGTTTCCAAACTTAATTTCAAAAATGGCAAAAAAAAATTTTACCTTCTGGCAGCAGTCTTTCCGTCGCTGATGCATGCGCTATTGGTGAAATAGGTGCTTCAAAAGGATGTTGCTGCTGTAGCTGATTAAGTTCAGATTGTAACTCATTCTGCTCAATTGATGTGTTTTCCTCCTGAATTGGCGACTGCACTGTGGGCAATTGTTGTGATATCTTTTCTTGGTTGAGGGCATTGGCCAGAATTTCGGTGGCCTTCTTATCTTTGAGGTCATGTTGCACACGTTTGTTTTTGAGGTGATGCGGAGTGTCACTATGAAAGAGATTATTTTAAAAATGTCATTTAATTGAGCATAAGATATTTTTGTTTGTTTGTAATTTGGAAATAAGACTTATCGATACGGACAGAGTTTCGAAAAATGTTTAAAATCGGCAGTTTTCTACCGTTGTTTTTGTGTGAATCCATTTCTAACATTGACTAATTTTTACATCGATCGACATCGATAAAATTTTTAACCTTACATTTTTACTAAAAATTTATAGAAATCGATTCATTTTGGGTATAACAACAAATTTATGAACAATTTTATTTGTGTCTTGAATTTTTTAGTAATTAATATAAAATGATTATCAGCAAGGTTCTGGAAACCGAGTGAAATCAGGTTGAAAATGAAATTGCAAATCGTGTGAATTTGATTTGTGTTCTGGAATCCAGAACAACTCAACAAAACAAAATTTATAAAAAATTTGTTTCAATTTATGTTGCCACCGTGTGGCATTATGAATCGCAGAAGCAAGCAAACTAAAAAAATTTAAAAGAAGTTTCAGACATTTTTAACACTTTTAAAATTTGTGATGCTGCCTAAGTAACAATAACCTTAAGTTCAATTAAGTCTAAAAAAATTTTAAAAAATATATTTTACTTTCGAAAGTTGCAGAAGACTCTGAAACGAATAATGTTGCTAATCAAATAAGGAATAACATAGCAAATGCTATCAATTTAGTTATTATTTGAAATTAATTTAGTATTATTTATGTTTGTATTAAGTAGTTAATATACGAGCATACAGGGTTGCCAATATTCGAAGCCCATTTTATTTTTAAATAAATCAAAGAAACCACAATTTTTTGTCTGTTCGTCATGAATATCATTTAATTGGGTTCAAGAAGATTTGCTTACATTATTTCTTGAATATGATATCTCGTAAATGGTCGCCATTGGCCTCTACGACATATTGTGCCCGTTTTGCAGCATTTTCCATGGTTTTCTTCAACATTTCGATGGGAATGGCGGTTATTTCTTGACGGATGTTGGTTTTCAGCTCTTCTAGGGTCTTTGGCTTGTTGACGTAAACCTTTGATTTCAAATAACCCCACAAAAAGAAGTCTGGAGGCGTTAAATCTGGTGATCTTGGCGGCCAATCGAAATCACCATTTTTTGACATCAAACGGCCAGGGAACAATTGCTTCAAAAAATCGATTGTAGTGCGGCTTGTGTGTGGTATCGCGCCGTCTTGTTGAAACCAGTAGTGCCTGATACGCTTTCGACGAACGATTGGCATGAAAAAATTGTTTATCATATCGCGATAACGCTCCTGATTGACAGTAACTCTGTGGCCATTATCATCTTCGAAAAATAACGGCCCAATGAGCATTTTAGCACAAACGCCGCACCAAACAGTGACTTTTGCATCGTGAAGAGGTACCTCTTGAATCTCTTGTGGATTTTCAGTGGCATAAATACGGCGATTTTGTTTGTTTACCGTTCCGTTCAACTGAAAATGAGCTTCATCGCTCATTGAGTTGAGTTTTCACTATTGACTTGTTTTGTTGAATGTAAATTTCAACAATTTTAGAGCGTTCGCGTGGCGTGTACTGTTCCATTGTAAACATTTGCTTGGAATGACGCTTCAAACGCGGTATGTCATTAGTCGATTTGGCATCACTGCGGAAAGTTACAGTGTTGCCAGATGGGCGCTTCGAATATTGACAACCCTGTATTTATTTATTATTTAATCGTTATGTTAAAAAATAGAAAAAACAAAGCTTGATTTTTTTAAACAAAACTTTTATACGAAACACCCGTTTTTTTAATTATAAAGTCAATTTTACCCAAGGACTTAAGGGAAACTCGAATTTCTCGAATATAGGCCGAAGGATTAAAAAAGGGTAACGCACTCAAATTCAGCGTCCTTGAAATGTTATGTCGCAAACTTGTTTGCAAAAAAGTGCGCGATTAATGCACAGTGTAATTAATAACCCAAAAGTAAGATTGCAGTACAATTTTTTTGAATTGAAACATCAATCTGAATGCTGATCCATAGACTTCCTCATTTTAAATTTTTCGCCGTTTTAATGAAACTTCTTCCATGCGTCATTTTTTAATTTAATTTTTTTTTTATTTTAGTTTAAGTCAACGCTCAGGGGATGCCCCTTATAAATGTGTAAGCATTGTGTTGATTCGGAAAATGGGTATTAATTAGTTGAAGGATCGATAGAGTAGTGTCGGTGAAGATTTGTTTTAAATTTGCACACATAAAACTGTTAGGAAACACGCTCGCAGGCAATGGTAAAGGGGTGGGCTCGGACAGCTGCCCAAGTGGACCTGGGAGACAGAAGAGCTGCTGGCGTCAGGTCATGTATCTCCCTTGAACACTTCCCATGGTAGTACCTATACAGATGGCTGAGTCAACCTTCAAGAGAGCTGAGAGAGGATGAAACACTTTCATCCCCAAACAAATATATCGCACGACGTTGAATTCGATCCAGAAGTTCTAAAAAAGATCTTGAAGCCCCTGCCCAAGTGTGCGAATTGTAATCCATTTTCGGCCTGCTATATGAGATGTAGATCATCCGAAGATCAGCTGAAGTGAGATATTTTTTGCACCGTTTTAAGAAACCTAGGCACTTGGACACTTCTTTGGACACATCAATAATATGATCATTCCAACGAAGATCAGATTGGATCGATACGCCCAGAACGTCAAGAGCGGCTGATTCCACAAGATCCACACCATTCATACTGAGAGGAGCTAAAGGGCAATTCACTCGCTTGTGGGTTAACAGACAACACTGGGTCTTGCTTGCATTGAACTCTACTCTATTAGCAAGACCCCACTCGGAGATTTTTTGTAGATCATTAAGGAGTGTGTCATTCATAGTTTGCCTTTTTCTCTCAATCTCCATAGAGCTTGGGCGTTTTTTGAATGAATATGAATGACAAATGCTGCTGTCGTCCGCAAACGAATGTATTGGGTTATGCGTCAACGACAGAAGGTCGTTGATAAAAACCAGAAACAAGGTGGGCGATAGAACTGAACCCTGCGGTACTCCCGCGTTGATGGCGTGCTTCTCGGACGAAATACCGTCAACTACGACTCGAATCGTTCTGTCCTTGAGGAAACACGTGATCCATCGAGCAAAGTTACCACCAAAATCATAAGCAACAACTTTCGACACGAGCGCTTTATGCCACACTCGATCAAACGCTTTTGAAATATTTAGAGCAACAACCCTGTTCTCGCGGAAAAAATTAACGCATTGATTTCATTCCTCGGTTAAGAACGTCATAAAATCATCAGTAAAGCGATCCCTACGGAAGCCATATTGACGGTCACTGAGCAGATGGTTATGGTCTAGATAGTTAATAACGTTGAAGTTAATTACGCTCTTCTTACCGTTGGAAAGCGTAGAGCATATCGCATTGGGTTGGTAGTTTGCAGGATTCGTGGCATCGTCCTTTTTAGGTACCGGCTGGACATTTGCCACCTTCCAACAAGATGGAAATACTCGTGTTTTGTAAAAGATGTTCACAATTTCACTGTACGTGAAAAGTGCCCCATTATATTGTGTGAAATGTGCCCCACAAGAGACCATGCCACGATTTACGACATATATTTTCTTCTAAGTATTTCAACAAATTCACAATGATCAGAAATTAAAGTCGTGACTGTATTAAATGGTGGCAATTATAACACAATATTAAATTCAGTTGAAAAAGCAAAAAAAAAATATACAAACCAGAACAACAAATTTTTTTTCAAGAGACCACATTTTAATAATTTGACTTTCTTTCTTTCACATTTGAGATACAGCCATCAAACTTTGTAAGCAGTAAGTGCTGTATTAATCGGACTTACCATAGCAATTAAAATTATTAAGAGTTGCCGTGCAGTCATAAAATAATCAATGTGATATGTGCCCCGCTGTGAAATGATCCCTCTCCTCCTCTTATTGTATTTTTTAAGAAAAAAAAGTTACGCAGATATTGGGTTGGGGAAAAGTTTTCGGCCACAGATAATATAATAGAAAGATGTGCCACCACCATACAAGCAAGTGGCACATTAAAATTTGAATGTGGATTTATCATAGATCCACAAAAAGCTTTATGAGAGTCAGCGAGCGAACGATTTAAAGCTTTTGAGAGTGAGAGAATAAGTAAGCGGCAATGTGAGCATAATATTAAAAAGCAATAGAAATGATATGTAAAGATTTAATGCACGAAACAACTGAATAAACGATGTAGCTGTAAAAATGTAGCAGAATTTCAATAGGTTGGCAAAAAATGTTGGCAATTTTTTCACTTAACTACCCTACGAACATTATATAATTTAAAGTTATTATATTTTTTTGCATTATCTCTTATCTTTTTGTTATATAATTTCAAGAATATACTATCATAAAGATGACATAATCTAGGTATATTTTGTGTGTTGACTTGGTTTTTTTTTTTGCCGTTTTGCCATATGATATTTTTAGTGTTATATTATTGTTAGGGCGATTCCATCAGTTGAAGCCTAGCCACGAATAATGTTTTGTCAGTTTTTGAGTAAAAATTCAATATTTTGAACCATTTTTGAAAAAAAATTCAAGAATATATTCACTGACCTAACGCTACATTTGAAACTATTTTTGTAAAGTGCTTTTATTAAAACTTTGATTAAAAAAATTTGAATGAATTATATTTAAAAAAGCGGATATATTTGCATTGAAAGTCAAAGTTTTGATTTTCATGTCGTTTTTTCTCATTCTTGTGGAACGATGTTTAATGAAAAAGTCGTTGTACCAAAAATTTCCGAAATTCTAAAAATATATGAATGTTTTTGGTATTAAAATTACTGAAATTTTTTAAATTTAATTTGCGAAAAATTTTTTCAAGAAATATTTTCAATATCAAAATTTACGTAAGCGAAAATGGGTGGAATGAGCGAGATCAAAACTAAGTATGTTACAATCTATTCTGGGATGCACACAATATGTGTACTCAAATTGAG
The DNA here is from genome assembly GCA_963920525.1 of Dichetophora obliterata. NCBI lineage: Eukaryota > Metazoa > Arthropoda > Insecta > Diptera > Sciomyzidae > Dichetophora > Dichetophora obliterata. Next base: position 304,054,968 of record OY986435.1, on the reverse strand, counting down.
CGAAGTCCGTTAAGACATTTAGATTGGTATAAATGTTAATTAAACAAACAAACCAGAAAATCAGTTTTATTAATAAAGACTGTGTTAAATTGTATGAGTGTTATAGAACAAATGGAATTCGAAAAAAATCAAGAATTTTCAAAGATTTTTTCGATTTTTTTAACTTTTGAAAAATATGTCCCCAGTTATGATCCTATAACTTCAAAAGTATTTTTTCATATTACAAAATTTATACATGTTTGCAAATAAGACGTTTATATCTTTCATTTAAGCTATCTTTTGTATTGATCTAACGATTTTTGTATAAATTTTCTAAATACTACATTTGTGAAAGAGTTTAAAAAATATGGTTAATACTCAAAATCCTATACAGTCCAAATATGCTATATCGGATAGCTTTATAATTATATTTCGCAAAGCCTCAGAATTCGGTATTCGACCACAATTTACAAGTAGCGTTTCCGTGATAACATGTGATGGGCGTTTGTCAAGGGGGTGTGGCACCTCCTACACCACCTAAATTTGCGATATCGAATTGCTTTGGAGTTATTGGCCGCGTAGCCTCGGAATTCAGTATTCGACTACAATTTACACGTTTCACTGATTACATTTTATGGGCGTTAGGCAAGGGGGCGTGACCCCTCCCACACAACAGAAATTTTTGATATTGAATAGCTTTGGAGTTATAGATAGCCGCACAGCATCGGAATTCGGTACTCGACCACAATTTATTCGTGCCGTTTCACTGATAGAATGTTATGGGCGTTTGTCAACAGGGGCGTGGCAGCAACGCACAGTGTTTCAGCTAGTTATTTATACCAGCGCGAAGATTTCGTTGTTTTGATTTATTTTTGACGTACCTTTGTTCACGTTATTTCTGTTATTTTACTCATTTCAAAGAGTTTACAGTGTTGCAAATATTGTTATAACGTAAAATTGCAGTTTAGGGATTTTTAAATTTAGCTAAAAACGCTAAGAACATTGTTTTTAAATAAAATCTTAAGTTAAATATATAATAATTGGGTTTTTAAAATGTTTAGTACGAGCTCAGCTCGTCGACTTTGATGCAGGTAATTTTGAGTATATTTACTAAAACCGAAATTCGTAAAATATCCAACCTGCTACAGTAATACTTTTTACCTTAATATTTTCGTTGAAATATTTTTCTTACAACGAAGTAAAAATAAAACCAAATTATATATCAAAGTCATATTTTTCCGCACTATAATATGGGGGAAATGTTAACTAAACGGTATATTTTAAACTCTTTCACAAAAGTAGTAATCAGAAAATATCTACATAAATCGTACAAATCGTATAAATAGTAGCTTAAATAAAAGGTATAAATGTCTCATTAATAAATATTTATAAAACTTGTAAAATAAATTAATACTTTTGGAGTTACAGGATCACAACTGGGGAAATATTTTTCAAAACTGAAAAATGTCGAAAAATTCTTCTAAAAAAAATTCGAACCAACCTGGAAAAGTCTTAATGATTTTATTATCTAGAAAAAGTACTCAATCGAACTAGTAATGTCGTTTTCGTCGCGCAAACTTTTTTTTCAGATTGTTTACCACTGTTATTAATTTTTATTCACTTTTAAATAATAAATACAATATATAAAAAATTTAGTTATTCACTACTATTTTATGAATAAAATGTTCGCTATTAATTTTATTACTAATTTTTTATTCATTATAAATTTCGTATTCATTTTTATTTTTTCTTTCACTTTTGAATAATATATAAAATGAAATAAAATAAAATCTTGTTATTCACTTTTGAATAATGAACGAAATAAATAATAAATAAAAAATTAATAATGACTATAAAATTAATAATGAATAACACATGAATAGGCAATAACGAAAAAAAATAATTGAAATTAATTAATAATCAATTTTTTAAAAGTCAATGTGAATTAGAAATTTTATTTATAAACAATTTTGAATTCTTTGGATGGATTTGTATGTCATTATTCAGTTTTTCTTAAGATTCTGAATAAGTATGGAGATTTTTACTACTCTGGCTGAATAAGTAAAATCTGCTTCGCACAAAATAAGAAAATCATCATGAAAATAATGCAAACAAGCAAAAACATTTGTTGCTGTCAAGCAGAGATCACAACTGCTTGGTTCCAATAACAACAACGGACAAAAACAATTACAACATTAAATTTCACGACTCTCGCTAGCTATGAGAAACCATGCAGTGGTGATCCAAGAATGATAGAATACAAAGATTGCGCCGAAGACAAGAAAATGAGTGCAACAAAATTGTCGTTCTGCGCATGTACGTCATAATATCAATGCTGTTTTGGAGAGCGTTCACTTTGCATACGATTTCTACACAGAAATGAAAATTGTATATATTTTAGTTTGTATAATTAAAATAAAAGAAGTAAGAAGCAATTTATTGGAATGAGAAGAAGGTAAATTAATTAATTACTCCTTTGCAAACATTATTTTTACTATTATTTTATTACAGCCAGTAAGCAGCTTAGTAAAAAAAAAAAATTTGTCTTAGAAACCAACTTCATTGAGCATTATTTTTCGACTTGGATTTTATAAAAATGTTTATTAAGAGTTTAATTAATGTGGTTTAAACATTCCCAGATATTTTATTTCCATTAATTTACCTGTGAATTGAAAGGACAAATAAATGATAGTTCCAAGTTTTTAAATAATGAAACAAATTTTGTTAAGTTAATATATTTTTGTATTTTTGTTTTCGTTTGTGTGTGTTTTCTACAATTTCTTGGTTTAATTTTTGTATTTATTGCAAACATCAGGTTTCTGAAAAATATTTGTTTGCTACTGTTACCACAATAAGCAGCTGCACACTTCCTTTTTTAAATTTCAAGTTAAAAACTCGCAAATATACTTCGATATATACACAATTAAATAAAACACAACCGATCGCAGTACCAAAGACTATATAGTATAAAGATGTGCCACGTAGAACATTAAAAAGTAACAAATATTTTTCAGATCACTACGTAAGCTTTTGTGAGCGCGATGAAAAAGCTTTCTTGAGAGAAAAGTTTCCAATCCTAGCATGCACATTCTCTCTGCAATGCTCTTTCACTCTTCACTCCTCAATGCTTCACAGCATAGATCACGACTGCATGGTTTCTCATAGCTAGTGAGAGTCGTGAAATTTAATGTTGTAATTGTTTTTTCCGTTGTTGTTGTTGGAACCAAGCAGTTGTGATCTCTGCTTGACAGCAACAAAGGTTTTTGTTCGTATGCATTATTTTCATGATGATCTCCTTATTTTGTGCGAAGCAGTGAAATCTGCATATATATTCAGAATCTTAAGGAATTCCAAATTGTTTATAAATAAAATTTTTAATTCACATTGAACTTTAAAAAATTGATTAGTAATTTATTTCAATTAGTTTTTTTTTCGTTATTCAGAATAATTAATTATTTTTTTATTCATATGAATGCTATTTACAAAGAATGGAATTCAAAAAAAATTTAAAATTTTTCTATAATTAATTTTTTGTACATTATTATTTTTTTATTCATTGCCTATTCATGTGTCATTCATTATTAATTTTATAGTCATTATTAATTTTTTATTTATTATTAATTTGGTTCATTATTCAAAGATTTTTTTTCATTTTATTTATTATTCAAAAGTGAATGAAAAATTAGAAATGAATACGTAATTTATAATGAATAAAAAATTAATAACGAATAAAAAATTAATAATGAATAAAAAATTAATAAAAAATAATAGAGAAAATTTTATTCATAAAATAGTAGTGAATAACAAACTTTTTTATGCATTGTATTTTTTATTTAAAAGTGAATTAAAAATTAATAACAATGGTAAACAATTTGAAAAAAGTTTGTGCGACGAAAACGACATTGTTAGTTCGATTGAGTATTTTTTCTAGATAATAAAAATCATTAAGACTTTTCCAGGTTGGTTTGAATTTTTTTAGAAAAATTTTTCGACTTTTTTGAATTTGGAATAATTAACTCCTATAACTCCAAAAGAATTAATTTATTTTCCAAGTTTTATAAATATTTACAAATGATACATTAATACCTTTTATTGAAGCTATTATTTATACGATTATTTGTACGATTTTTGTCGACATGTTCTGAATATAACATTTCCCCCATATTAAAGTGCGCAAAAATATGACTTTGATATATGATATGGTTGTATTTTTACTTTGTTGTTAAAAAAATATTTCAACGAAAATATTAAGGTAAAAAGTATGATTGTAGCAGGTTGAATATTTTACGTATTTCGGTTTTAGTAAAAATACTCAAAATTACCTGAATCAAAATCGACTTGGTGAATTCGTACTAAACAAATTCTTCAGACTTTAAAAACCCAATTATCATATATTTAACTAAAGATTTTGTTTACAAACAATGTTCTTAGCGTTTTTAGCTAAATTTAAAAATCCCTAAACCGCAATTTTACGTTATAATAGGATTTGCAACACTGTAAACTCTTTGAAATTAGTAAAATAACAGAAATAACGTAAACAAAGATACGTCAAAAATAAATCAAAACAAAACATCCGAATCTTTGCGCTGGTATAAATAACTAGCTGAAACACTGTGTGTTGCTGCCAAGCCCTCGTTGCCAAACACCCATAACATGCTATCAGTGAAACGGCACGAGTAAATTGTGGTCCGAGGCTGTGCGGCCACCTATAACTCCAAAGCTATTCAATATCAAAAATTTCAGTTGTGTGGGAGGGGTCACGCCCCCTTGCCTAACGCCCATAAAATGTTATCAGTGAAACGTGTAAATTTTAGTCGAATACCGAATTCCGAGGCTATGCGGCCTATAACCTCAAAGCAATTCGATATCGCAAATTTGGGTGGTGTAGGAGGTGCCACGCCCCCTTGCCTAACTCCCATCACATGTTATAAGGGAAACGCTTCTTTGAAATTATGGTCGAATACCGAATTCTAAGGCTTTGCGAAATATAATTATAAAGCTATCCGATATCGCATATTTGGCCTGTATAGGAGGTAAAATTGAGTATTAACCATATTTTTTAAACTCTTTCACAAATGTAGTATTTTGAAAATTTATACAAAAATCGTTAGATCAATACAAATGATAGCTTAAATGAAAGATATAAATGTCTTGTTTGCAAACATGCATAAATTTTGTAATATGAAAAAATACTTTTGAAGTTATAGGATCATAACTGGGGACATATTTTTCAAAACTTAAAAAAATCGTAAAAATCTTTGAAAATTCTTTAATTCTTTTCGAATTGCATTCGTTTTACAATACTCTTACAATTTAACTCAAAGTCTATATTAATAAAACTTATTTTCTGGTTTAATTCTGGTTTCTGTTTAATTGACATTATAGAAATCTAAATGGCTTAACGGACTTCGCTCAATTTGAGCACACAATATGTGCAACCTAGATTAGATTGTAACATACTTAGTTTTGATTACGCTCATTCCACCCATTTTCACTTACGTAAATTTTGATATTGAAAATTTTTCTTGAAAAAATTTTTCGCAAATTAAATTTCAAAAATTTCAGTAATTTTAGTACCAAAAACAATCACATATCTTTAGAATTTCAGAAGATTTTGGTAGAACGACTTTTTCATAAAACATTGTTTTTCATAAAATTTTTCATAAAACTCCAAGAATGAGAAACAACGACATGAAAATCAAAACTTTGACTTTCGATGCAAATATATCCGCTATTTTTAAATATATTTAATTCAAATTTGTTTGATCAAAGTTTTAATAAAAGCCCTTTACAAAAATAGCACCTGTATCGTTAGGTCAGTAAATATATTCTTTAATTTTTTTTTCAAAAACGGTCCAAAATATTGCATTTTTACTCAAAAAATGATAAAAAAATGTTTTTGTTGTATAAATAAGAACAATTAAAAATTGCATTTCTGAGTACTTTTCATATAGTAAAGCATGTATTTGCAATAATATAATAAAAATATATAAAAGTAGCTAAATAAAAAATGTTTCCGCAAAGAAAGAACTTAAAAAATATTGCTTACAACATTTTTCGCGGCTAGGCTTCAACTGATGGAATCGCCCTTACAATAATATAACACTAAAATATCATGTGGCAAAGCGGCAAAAAAACAAACAAGCCAACACACAAAATATACCTAGATTATGTCATCTTTATGATATTATATTCTGAAAATTATATAACAAAAAGATAAGAGATAATGCAAAAATATAAAATAAATTTAAACTATATAATGTTCGTAGGGTAGGTAGTTTAGTAAAAAAATTGCCTACATTTTTTAAGTAAAACCTAATGAAATTCTGCTACATTTTGTTGGCAGCTACATCGTTTATTCAGATGTTTCGTGCATCAAATCTTTACATATCTTTTCTATTGCTTTTCAATATTATGCTCACATTTGCTCACATTGCCGCTTACTTATTCTCTCGCTCTCAAAAGCTTTAAATCGTTCGCTCGCTGACTCTCATAAAGCTTTTATGTGGATTTATGATAAATCCACATTCAAATTTTACTGTGCCACTTGCTTGTATGGCGGTGGCACATCTTTCTATTATATTATCTGTGGCAGTACGTTTCTCAAAGAAATAAAATATTGTGACGTAGTCAACTGAACAGCTGGTTGTCAAACTCGATTAGCAGAAGTAACGGACCTGCGCAAAGCGTAATCTCTTATTCTATCATTCTTGGACCCCTTTTATATTGGTCAAGACTTGAAGTCAAGTTTCAGAGTTTGTTGGCAATTCGCCGCACATCGGAAGCGACGGAAGGGAAAAAGAAACTTGAAGCTGTACCGGCATTTTGTCGGGTTTTTTCGTGTTCCTTTTGCTATTTTCGCGTTGTTGACAGTGCTTTTTATTTTATTTTTCGCATATCAATGTGAGTTTGCTAGACTTCGGTTGCATTAAAATTGTTTTGCATTTAATATAATTTAATTTTGCATTAAATTTTTAAGCAAAAACATTTTGTTAACTTCCATCGTGGTAAAAAAATAAAATTCAGTTTGCAAATTTCTATAAACTATAATTCATTTGCTTGCTTCCTATCTCGTTTTATTTTTAGAAAACAAGGAAAGAAGACAAGAACTTGAATTCAAGTCTTGACCAATGTGAAAGCTTTCGTCAAGTTCAAAAGAGAACGTCAAAAAAACTTGACTTCAAGTCTTGATCAATGTAAAAGGGGTCTTGGTGGTGATCTATGCTGTGAAGCATTGTGGAGTGAAGAGTGAAAGAGCATTGCAGAGAGAATGTGCATGCAAGGATTGGAAACTTTTCTCTCAAGAAAGCTTTTTTTGTTACTTTTTAATGTTCTACGTGGCACCTCTTTATACTATATAATCTTTCATTCGGCGTTTTCGAGTTCGCTTGATTTCAAAGTGTCATAACATTGAAAAGGTAAGCTGCATCTTGCAACTCTTTTTTTCTCTTAGCAGAAGACAAATCAGCTAATTATTTGTGATTATTTTGCTGATAATGGTGCATCGTGTTAAAAATTATTGTAAAGCCAAGATAAGTGAAATTTCAGAAAAATACGTCATATTTTATAATTTTACTACGATAAAGGGAAAAATGCGTCACAGGCATGTGAAAAGATTTGCGAGGTTTATGGTGAAGGTACTCTATCCCAATCAACTGCCAGGAAATGGTTCGCTCGATTTCGTTCTGGAAATTTTGAAGTCAAAGATGCTCCTCGGCCCAGATGCTGGTCGGCCCATCACCGAAAAAGTCGATGAAATAATGGATAAGGTCCAAGAAAATCGTCATGTGAGCAGCCACGACATCGCTTAGGAACTGAAGATCGACCACAAAACAGTTTTGGGTGTTTGGGTGCCTCATGAACTTAGTGCAAAAAATGTAATGGGCCTAATTTCTATCTGCGATTATTATCTTAAAAGATGACTGCGAAAACCACCTACGTCAGTTTTTTAACGATAAAAGCCCAGTATTTTACAATAAAGGAATCATGGTCTTAACCCAAAAATGGCAGAAGGTAGTTGAAAAGAGTGGACAATATTTGGATTAATAAAATTATTTTTATTTTAAACTAGCTGGAACCCGGCGCGTTGCTGCCACGATCCCGTTGCCAAACTTCCATAAAATGTTATCAGTGAACCTGCATTGGGTTGATCTAAATTTGGGTTGAATGAGAGGTGCCACGCCCCTTTGTTTAACTCCCATAAAATTTGATTAGTGAAACGGCATGTGTAAATCGTGGTAGAATAATGAATTCTTAGGCTATAACTTCAAAGCTATTCGATATCGCAAATCGCATATTTGGGTTGTATGGGAGGTGCCACGCCCCCTGAATGGCGTGTGTAAATTGTGGTAGAATACCGAATTCCGAGGCTGTGCGAGCTGTAACTGAAAAGCTATTCGATATCGCAAATTATGGGAGGTTGCCACACCATACGTCCATAAAATGTTATCAGTAAAACGACATGTGCAAATTGTGCTCCAATACCGAGGCTGTGGAGGTCTATAACTCCAAAGCTATTCGATATCGCAAATTCTGGTTGCAAGGGAGGAGCCACGACCCTTGTACAACGCCCATAAAATGTTATCAGTAAAACAGCACGTGTAAATTGTCGTCGAATACTGAATTCCGGGGCTGTGTGAATTATAACGCAAAAGCTATTCAAAATATTAAATGTGGGTTTTAAGGGAGGTGCCACGCTCCCTTTCCCAACGCCCATAAAATTTTATCAGTAAAACGGCACGTGTAAATTGTGGTCGAAAACCCAATTCCATGGCTGTGCGAACTATAACTCAAAAGCTATTCGATATCTCAAATTTGGGTTGTATGGGAGGTGCCACGCCCCCTTGTCCAACACCATAAAATGTTATCAGTTAAACTTAATGTGTAAATTGAATTCGAATATTAAATTCCGAGCCTGTGCGGTCTGTAACTAAAAAGCTATTCGATATCGCAAATTTGGGTTGTATGAGAGTGCCACGCCCCCTTGTCCAACGCCCATTTTTTCTTTCTGTAAAAAACGTTTGTAGACTATTACAAACATTTTAAAAAAGTTAGCCAAATTGGCGCAGGCGTTCTGCGATTTTAGGTATATATAAAAAAGTGGGCGTAAAAGTGGGAGTGGTCAATTTTTCTTCAGTAAAAACTTAAAATGGATTACTACGAACATTTAAAAAATAAATTAGCCAAATCGGTGTAGTCGTTTTCCGATTTAAGATAAATAAAAAAGTGGGCGTAAAAGTGGGCGTGGTCAATTTTTCTTTCCGTAAAAACCTAAGTTGGACTATTACGAACATTTTAAAAACATATCCAAATCGGTCCAGCCGTTCTCAACTGATGCAATTACCAACGAACGACATTTGATTTTTATTTATATAGATATCAAAACAGTGGGAACAAAAGTGGGCGTGGTCAATTTTTCTTTCAGTAAACACTTAAATTGGATTACTACGAACATTTGAAAAAAAAATTATCCAAATCGGTCCAGCCGTTTTCCGATTTTAGATAAATTGAAAAAAGTGGGCGCAAAAGTGGGCGTGGTCAATTTTTCTTTCCGACAAAACTTAAATTGGATTACTATGAACATTAAAAAAAATTATCCAAATCGGTCCAGCCGTTTTCCGATTATAGATAAATCAAAAAAGTGGGCGCAAAGTGGGCGTGGTCAAATTTTCTTTCCGTAAAAACCTAAGTTGGACTATTACGAACATTTTAAAAAAAAAATTATCCAAATCGGTTCAGCCGTTCTCAACTGATGCAATTACCAACGAACGACATTTGATTTTTATTTATATAGATAAATATTTTTTTACTAAAAAAACACCGAATCCCAACCCACGGTATTTCGACTTATTTCAATTTTAACTCTGATTCCGAGAGAAAGTGAAATACAGAACCTAGCTGTGTAAATCAAATTAGACACTTTTATTTCGGTAAAGCTTTGTTAAATAAACTAGATTTTAAAATTTCTAGTCGTTTTGGTAATAAAAAATTTTTTGTATATATTCATAGATATGAACTATCTAAATTATAGAGAGAAAGTGAAATACAGAACCTAGCTGTGTAAATCAAATTAGACACTTTTATTTCGGTAAAGCTTTGTTAAATAAACTAGATTTTAAAATTTTATTCTAAAATTTCTAGTCGTTTTGGTTATAAAAAAATTTTTTGTATATATTCATAGATATGAACTATTTAAATTAAATTTACCGTCTGTGCAGCTTCATGGGACGTTTATAAAAATCATCTTCTTCGCCAACCACATGAAAGCCAACTTTACGTTCGGATGAATCCTATCAAAGATAAATAGAAAAAAAAGAAGTTTGAACGGATGCTACTATACAAAAACGCCAACTGTAACTAAGGATATTCACTTCATAATGTCAAGTACTGCTAAGTTGATGTAAACGAACCATTTAAGATATTTTATATGTGGCGCAAAAGTAACCTTGCGATGTTTTTTGGCTGTAATTTAAAATAAATGAAAAACTTTGATTCTTCTTGTGGATTATTTTTATTTGGTCTTTTAATTTTTTTACATCAAGTCGAGAATATGATGTCATGTAAATGGCCGCCATTAGGGTCAAATAGGGCCAAAAAAGGCCAATCGCAAAATTTATAGCATTTTCTTATAGGAGGATTACTTTTGCGCCACCTTGTATATAACAGTGAATTAATGCATATGCTACGCACAAAATTATATATAAGGGCAGTTCACGATCTTGTTGCAAATGCAAAATAAACAGCTTTTACAAAAACAAAACGCATTGAAAAGCCTTTGCAGCATAAAGCTTTTTGTTTTTGTAAAAGCTGTTTATTTTTCATTTGGAACGATGCAACAAGATCGTGAACCACCCTATAGTTTTTTTTTTTTAAATAAGGTTGATTTTGGGATATAAGTAAAAAATTTCGTACATTCAAGAACTAAAGCGGTGTACACATTAGCGGTCATGAGTGACACTCATGATCAAATTCTCGCTTTTTTTTCGCAAGTTTGCGTGTGTGTACCTTCGTCATTCAACAGTCAACCACAGAAATGTTTGTGGTTGAATTTTTGAGTGTCACTCAGGAGTGTTAATGTGTACCCCGCTAAACTCACTTCCAAAATGATGCATCACTGCATTAATAAATAACACTTTTCCGGCTTGACAAATATACTTTAGAAATGACTGCTAAACAAAAGCAAGGTGCCATACCCAATTTTGGCATGACTCAAACAAATTTATTTACTTTAGCAGGAAAGCAAGAATTAACAGATTAAGTGAATACCCCGCTTGTTTATTTGAACAGTGTACTGTTAAAATCAGCAAAAAGCTCCGTCGACTGTTCAGAGTTAGTCTGTTAATAGTCTGTTAAAATACACACGTCAACATTTTTAGTTAGGTTTGTGTCTGCACTTACATTATCATCGTAGACTTCAGAAACAGCCGCTGTAAACGGAGCTGTATTTGATGTCTTTGTTGTTGAATTGCTTTGTTCGGTTCCTGTACCGAATGAAACCGCAGCACGCGCTGTTGGTGAAATAACCGCTTGCTGCTGCTGCTGCGTTGGGGGAGGCTCTTGTTGTTGCATAAAATTAACCTTGGTTTGCATCACCGCTGCTGTTGATGCCAATACAGCTGGTGGTGAGACAGGCAGTTGTTGTGTTATTGAATCGGCTTGTGCCTCGGCTATGTTCTCCATTGTGGTGGAATGAAGTTCGATTTTGCCACCAGAGGATGGTTTCGAAGAACTCTGCAAAGAGCGGCAGTTATAATAAAAGCTCATGAAAAGGATTGCCATTTTTACATAAAAAATAAATTTATTTGCAAATTCAAGCCTTATGAATGTATGTATGTAATTAATTGCTTTTTTATAAATAAAAACTGCTTTCTTTGGTCATTACCTCCTCAGACAAAGTATCCAAATTGGCAGCTTCCTCATTTCGACTGCGCTCCTTGGCAAATAGCTTGTGTGCCTTTGCCTTCAGCTCCTTGGGATGCGGTGTATTTTGACGGACAAACGGTGTATCTCGTTCCTGTGTCGCTTCCTCAGAAAATTTAACGGAATGTGTTCTTGAAGCTTCGCGTTCCTCCCAACCCTCAGAGTCGGATTCTTGTTCGCGTGTAACTATACAAATCGGTCGACAGAGCGAGAAGCGAAAGGAAGAAAGAGAAAAAAATGTGTTCGATAAGTGATTAATGCAAAAATAAATATTGGCAACAAGCAAACAATTGGTAAATAGATAGAATGAGTATTACGAAAGCAGGCATAAAGCAACAACATGCTAATAACTCGTGTTAGCGGTCTTCAAACACATTATTCAAGCTTTTTCTCAGGCAACACATCAGGCAGTTAGAAACGAGCAAAACAACATGTGATAATTTTTAATATATCAATAGAAATAGTCAGAATACAGTGTCGAGTCCACGATTTATTTATTATGCATTGTTGAGTCCGAGTTCATCTTTGTTTAGTTACTACAAGCAACTTTGTTATCTTTTTTTTTATCATGACGCTTTTTTACATTAAGTATAATTGTGTGTGTGTGCTAGGTAATCAAACCCTAAATGGAGCCTTTGAGCCAATAAAGCCTGGTGGAAATTAATAGATAAAGTGCTTTAAGGAAATGTTTTATTTTTAATAACATTTTGATGTCTTCAACATTATTGGTAAAACATCAGGGTTGATAAAAATCAAGATTTTTTTTTTTTTAAATCAAAAAAATCGGATTTTTTTATTTAAATCGGTTTTCTTTATGTAGACTATATGTTTTATTTTGTGCTAAAATAAATTAGTTAAGACCAAATAAATCAAGTTATTAAAGGCTTAGTTATTTATTGACCTTTTTTTACAGAGATAAGCATGTTTTATTTATTTAGATTTTTGACTAGAAACACCAACTTTGCTGCTTTTTCTGTGCCAAGCTTGTTTCTTATCCTTCGTTTTCACTATGTCATTTTCAGTGGTCAGTTGTTGTCAATCAAATTGAAAATAAGAACATGCTGATATTTTTTGTAAATTTTACTATCTTGGAAAATTAAAAACAAATAAATTATTAAATGGAGCTATGCAGAAAATGTTCTAGAGCTTTATTAAAGTGATATTTCAGTTGATAAACTTTTGTATCGTCATAAAAATGACATAGTGAAAACTAAGCATTAGTTTACTGTGCACTTAATTGAAAGTGGAAAATACTCGCTCCACCCTCTGTCATAAGCACTGATTTTTCTCGCAATGTATTTAATAGAAGCGAATAAGTTTTAAACATAAAAGTTGAGTGGATGGTAAACAAAATATTTTTTTTTATTTAAAACATATTAGAATATAAGCAAGATTGTGTGAGGCATTAAATTGTCTTTTTCAGTAATGCTTTTATTTAAGAATAGCTTCCTGCACCACGCCTTAATAAGCAAGCACTTTTAAACAATTTAATTCGTAAACTCTGACCTAGAAAAATAACTGTCTGGCTGCTGTTCCAGTTTCAAATTAGAGCTATAGTTTTTTCTCAACAAGCTTCCGATTACTGAGGGTCAGACGGGCAGTTCAAATGAAGATTTATGGTAATAACATGACAGTATTTGTTGCTTACAAGACATTTGCTGATGAAGAAGCAGATAAAGCAGAAGAAAAATTCAATACTAAAAGAATGAAATAAGTACACAGAAGAGAAGAGGAAAAACTAATTTTATCATGACTATTATTAAATTAAACGTTTGAAGATTTGGGAGGGTGGAGGAAAGGAAAATGAAGACAGACAAAGGCTCTTAGATATGAATTGAATTCACATACACTTTGATGGGAATCGGCATGGTAGTGACGTGTTTTTATTTTTATTTTTTTTTTCAAGTTAAACTAAACGTCAACAAAAATCCAAATTCGTACAAGCTTGAAACAGAAATAAGCAGCTAAAACAAGTTTTTAAAATCCAAAACTAAGCATCTTAAATTCAAACATAATTTATTCGAATAGTGTTGTAATTTTTTAAGACTTTATTACGCCAGGTTTAGAGGTGATAAAAAAATTTAGTCAAAAGATATGCAAATAGATTGATGAGAAAGTATGTTGGTGTTGAAAATGCTAGCAGTTATTATAAGAGATTTTGGAAGAGAAGCTAGCAAAATATATTTTAAATATTAGTCGCATGGAAAACAAGTTCAAACAAGTTTAATAATGCAAATGAACTGTGATCAAAGTCAAAAGAATTAAATATAGTCAATGGAAATGTAATAAAAAGCCTATTTGTGAGGAAGATTTATGAAAGATGCTGTCGGTAAGGGAGTTTCTGGTTGTATTCCAAGGAGATCAAGTAGCATAATATATATAAAATTTGTTTTTTTTTTCATCGGTGATGAAAACGTGTTCATATTCATTTTCGTGAACAGCTGGCAGACTTTTTTGTGCGTGTAGGGAAGAAGAGGAAACCAGTTTGTGTACAAGAATATTTTTTACTCTTGCGGGTAGAAACTGTTGCAATTCGTCTCTTATCTAATTCTTCACTTGTTGTTCGTTGGCTCTTCGTTTATTCATGAATTGTTCATGAAGTGGTGAAGGCAACGGATGATACTCACTTGTTCACTGGCAAAAGATGGTTTGTATCAGAGAAGGAATTGGATGCTGGCGCGAACACTAGGTAAAAATGGGTTGCTAAATCCGAATCCGTTGTAATTATAAAATTTTATAATAATAGGGTTGCCACCTCGTAAAATGTATTTTTAATAGTTTTAAACATAAATTAACAGTGTTTTAAAACAAAATTTTAATATTCAAGATGGTGAATAGGGTTGCCACCTTAATTTTTTATTTTTACGAATTCGGGGCTGGCGCGAACGAATCGCTGAATCCGTTGTCAGAATTTCAAAATTATAAAATTTTATAATAATAGTGTTGCCACCTAATAATATGTATTTTTAAAAGTTTTTAACATCATTAAACAATTCTATCATGTGGGGAACTGTTAAATGATGTTTAAAACTATAAAAATAAATTTTATGAGGTGGCAACCCTATTACAAAAAATTCATAAATGTGAAATTCTGACAACGGACTTGAATTCACCGACCCATTTTTACCTAGTGTTCGTGCCAGCATCGAATTCGTTAAAATAAAAAACTTAGGTGGCAACCCTATTAACCATATGAAATTTTAAAATTCTGACTGCAGATTCGAAATCAGCGACCCCTAACACTGTTAAATTATGTTTAAAACTATTAAAAATAAATATTAGGTGGCAGCCCTATTATAAAAAATTACATAACATTGAAATTCTGAAAACGAATGCGGATTTAGCAACCCATTTTTACCTAGTGTTCGCGCCAGCACCCAATTCCTTCTCTGATACAAACCATCTTTTGCCAGTGAACAAGTGAGTATCATCCGTTGCCTTCACCACTTCATGAACAATTCATGAATAAACGAAGAGCCAACGAACGACAAGTGAAGAATTAAATAAGAGACGAATTGCAACAGTTTCTTCGCAGGAGTAAAAAATATGCCCGTGCACAAACGAGTTGCCTCTTCTTCGGTTCATGAACAAAAAAAATTTGATCAGCTCTTCACGAAAATGAGCTGCTCACTTTGATCTTTCTTCATATTCTTAAACGAATGAATAGAAGCAGAAATGAGCAGTTCATGAATGAACAAATGCGAACTCTGGTTATAAATAGTTCAGTGTAAGGCTCAAAACAACGAAGGCAACGAATTTCAAGTTTAAGACTTTGTCTTCTTTGACACTTTAGAAATTATTTAGAAGGGAAACGCTTAGAAACATACATTACAATTGTTACAATAATTGTTAGAGAGGCATGTGAAATAGTCAAAAAAAATCGCGAGTTTATTTTAAAATTCTTTTAAAAATTCAAGAGAGATTAGTTAAATTTATGACTTATAACATACATAAACACAATAAATTTTATGACAAAAATTTTAATTATATACTCTTATATATTTTAAATTGTGTTATGTTATTGTTTCGGTGTAACACATATTATATATTAGAAGAAATATTTTTTTTACGAGTATTGCAAAGTGTTATGTATTTTAAAAATGTTTTGTTATTTTACCATTTTTTTTTTTTGTGATAATTATCTGAATTTCTTAAGAAGTTTGAGTTTTCACCTTAACCCATTAATATTCAAAAGTGAACTGTACCATTTTTACCACAACCACAAAAAGGTTTTATTTGAAAAGTAGTTCTGCGTTTGAAAAGCCCTTCAACTTTTTTGAGCTCATTTTGAAAGTTTCTTTTATTCTAGGTTATTTTATTTAGAAAAGATCAGTTAAATTTCAGAAATTCCATTTGAAATTTAAAAATGTATTTAAAATTAAAAAAAAAATCATTTCAAATTCAACTCAGGAGGTATTTCTTTTGAATCAATTCCTTTATCAAAAACTCAGATATTCCTTTTGAAATCCAGAAGTTTCATTTAAAATTCAGGAAAACTCGATTGAAATTCAGAAATCAGAATTTAGAAAATTAAATGAAATTTTCAGTTAAAATTTAAGGAAGACCAATTAAAATTCAGAAAAGAACAATTTAAATCCAGAAGTTTCATTAAAAATTCAGAAAAACTAGATTGAAATTCAGAAATTAGAGTTAAGAAAATTAATAAAAACTTCAGCTCAAATTTAAAAGAAGACCAAATAAAATTCAGAAAAGAGCAATTCATATTGAAAAAAGGAAAAACGCAAAAAATACGCTTTGATGATTATATGGCAAAAATTGATCGTAGAAGTCTGTAACGAAATAACTATGGTTTTGGTACTTTTTATGGTAATTATTATGGTAATAATTATGGTAATACGCAATAATGGTATAACAAAGGAAATGGTATTGGATCAATAATAATAATTATGAATTTAGGTGTAAATTTAGGTTAGGTTAGTGTGGCTAACTCAAACGGGACACACTTAGGACAATGAGGCTAATTGTAATACCAAGGGTTAATTTTCCTTTCCCTATTTAAACCAATTTGAGCTGTTTGCTAAGCCTAGAATTTGGTGTACCGAAGATTCAGAGAGTTCGTTAAGGTCATTGAAACCAGTTGCCTAAGTGAAGGAAGCGATTTTGAGCCAGCGCAGAGCAAGTGCAGAGGAAAGGTACTGTAGAATCTTCCTCCTTATCATCTCTACAGCTTCTGCAGAAGTCGTTGTGGGGTATGTTTAATCTCTGAACGTGTCTGCCAATTAGGCAGTGCCTTGTAAGGACTTCTACCATGGTGCTGATGTGATCTTTCCTAGGGGAAATGAGTTCTTTTGAACGCTTAAGGGTGAGTTTGGGTCAGATTTGTCGCGTTATATTGCACTTGTTATCTGATGATCATCTGTGGTTGGTTTTATTGCAGAATAATTCTTGTGTAAGGAGTTTACATGTGGTGAGAGACATACCAAGGCTTGCTTTATCTGTAGATTATTGTAAGCTCGCACCTTTACTTTACGCTTGACTAGCAGATAGTATGCAGATTAGACCGTCCCACTTTTTCAACGTTTTTCGAAAATTTCACAGGACTTTTTTTATTCTTCTCTTAAAAACACGAATTTTTGTATATAACACTTTAATATTAACTAACGGTAAATAGTCGCGCAATCGGCTTAAAAGCTTTCTGGCTAAAACTTAATTTTTTCGAAAAAAAAAGAAATTTCTTCTTCAGCATTTTGCATATAACTATGAAACTCATGAAGCAATTTTTAAAAGTTTATACTTATTTAAAAGCTAATAAAATTTCCAATCATATGCTTTAAGAAACATTGCATTTTGTTCAGTACATTTTTTTAAAAAAGTCTGCAAGTGAAATTTTGTTTAACATTTTTTTCGAAAATTTGATAACTTTAACTCACATTACCCCGCGCTACAAGAGCATGAGAAAGAAATTTTTGATTATGTAAATTTCGTATTTTGAGGAATTTTACGGCAAAAATTTTGATGTATAATTCGTAATTAATTTTTACCAAAAGCAACACAACCGCACAGTGAATTTTTTCGAAAAATTCAATTTTATTTTTATTAAACGTAGCTACATAAATATTTATGTAAATAACTATAAGAAAAAAATTATGAGACATTAGCTTAAGTTGCGAACTATTGTACGTTTTCTGTTGTTTGGATGATTTTTATTGTAATGTTCAATTACTTGGATAACACAATTTTGCTGTCCTGGATCCATTGTCGACGTATTATTTACCATATTTAGAAGCCCTACGTCTTTTTCTGCTGGATCATTTAAAATAGTTAAATTGTTTTACAATTTTTTATTATCCAAAAAGTTTTCATTCGTACTCCACAAGTAAGGATGCATCTCAATAAATTCCTTACAAGATAAAATATTGAAAAACTACATAGTATAGTAAAGCCAGCGAAGGTCTAAAAGGCCAGCTCATAGCAGCAAAGCTGTATAACAATAAAAAAATAACAGTAGAATGCGGTAAAATGCATATTTATGCTGTGAACATACTAGGGCTATTCACAATCCAGGGCTCTCATCACGTATGACGAGATTCGTTTGATGATATCGTTTCTACGATACTTTAACATCACGTAACCTTTAATTTTATGTATCGTCGAAAAGATATCGTTTTGCTAGCTTCATGAATGGCAAACAACTGTCAAATGATATAGTCGAAACGATTGCTGGGCGCGATAGTAGTGGAATATGGGATAGTATCGTTCGAACGGTAGTCGTTTTAAAAGTTACGTGATAAGAGCCCAGTGTAAATGATCTTGCACCATATCATTTGCAAAATGGCAAAATATATATTTACTCTACACTAAGAAAATAAAAAGGATTGCATTTACTACGCTATTGCATATATACAACACTAAAATCCACAGCTAAGATTTACTATACATTGCAATACTAAATTGCAAACTGACTGCTGATTATAAAAAAAAAGTAAAGACGAAAAAAACTGACATGAAAAATAAGCGAATAAAAAAACGAATTAATTGTGCTTAAAGATTTTTTCGACATGAAATTGAGTTAAGCAAAATTTCCATAGGAAAATAATTTTGCTTTTCATCAATTAGCTGTGAATTTCATGTTTTGCAACAAATGTAGCAAATTATACATAAAAGACCGTAAACAATTGATAGGAAATTTTAAAATTTTTTTACAAATGCACAAATTTCCAAAATACACAAGATTGTGTATAAAAAAAACAAGAGCATTAAGGTCCGTGCTTCTGATATATTGTTGTTGTTTCGAAGAATGATCATAAGCAGATCAATAGCATAAAATCCGTGGTCACAAGGAAAAATGACTAAACTCAAAATATCGTAAAAAAAGTATAGCAGTGAGGGGACTGCCGATCGAAGCGAAAACCTTTGTATACAATATTAGTATTCCCTGGAAGACTTTGTCCTGCCACGGACAGCTTTACTGCTTTATAAAAATTTTCATGCTAATCGGAAAAACTTTCTATATTTTCACTCAATCAGACTTTGATAATATCTTTCAAAATATTTTTTATTCAGATAGCATTTTTATTTTATAATTACACCAAACTATATTATTACATTTAAATTGAATATTGCTGATATAAAAATAAAATACAGGGAGCACTATTGAATGAAAAATAATTCTCATAAAATAAAATAAATTTTCTGTTTCTGCATTTGAGATCTTACTACAAGGAAAACAGAAAACATAGCAAGCAAAGTGCAGTTTATTTCCTGCCCCCGATTCGGTTCATCCGTACATCCGGTTTATCATTAATGTACATTATTTTCGTCTTTTATCATTTCATTATATTTTAAATTATGGGGATTAATATAAAAAACAGAGTAACATATAAACAAAAATATAAATTAAACTTATTTAAATAATTAATATGCACATAAAATACGTATACATATAATTTGTATTGACATAAATTTCATTGAATTTCATTTACATTACTTTCACTGTTTGCGTCAGTGTTTGTGTCAATGAGTTTTATTTATTAATTATATCCTAAAAAAGATGCTATAAACATATGGTAGCTGAAATAAGAACAAAAAATTTTTGGACGATGCAGTCCCAGTCATGATAAAATTATTATTAGGTAGCCTTGACAACTACTTATTTTCTCACGAGCTGCGACCATCGAATTTCACACAAAAGAAAACAATACAAAGTGCTTGTGTCACACACATTGGCAGCTTTCCGCGGAGTCAATAGTTGGCAACTGTTTTTTTTTTAAATTTGAGTCAGAAACCTTTGCAATTAAATGATCCATTCACAACAGGTGACTCCTCTGAATGCGGTCAATGTGAGTGGCACACGTTCTCTATTTTGTTTTCTTTCGTTTGACATTTGATGGTTGAAACACGAAATGATTTTGACAGAATTTTAGGTATTGTCGAAAAGGAATCAAAACAAACACAGAATAAAAGGGCTACTTTTTAAAGTCTCTCCGTATCGAGCCTACCTGGTTAATATAACTTGCTGCTAGGCTTGGGCATTTTAGTTCACTAAAAAGATCGCTCTTTTTAGTTCAGTTGAGTTTAATGAACTAGTTCGTTGATATAGTTCTTTTAGCTCATTTAGTTCGTTCGTTTCGTGCACTCGTTCATGTTGTTAGTTCGTTAGGTCTTATAGTTCGTTTGGTGTCTTGGATCGTTATGTATGTTAGCTCGTTCTATCTTTTAGTTCAATAGGTCTTTTAGTTCGTTTTTTTACTCGTTCATGATCAGGTCTATAAAATGAAACGAACTATATGAACGAATCAATCATTAACTGTGGACATAGCAGAAATTTACATAAAAATACTACATATGGGGCAGTTCACACAATATTTGCCACAAAAATTTTTTGTTCCAAAAGTTTTTTTAACGTTCATTAGTGAAAAACTGTATCAGGACGAACAAAAACTATTGTTGAATAAATTTAAGAAAAAGAACGAGAATCAGCGAACTAGTTCACATAGTTTATGAGTTCGAATTGTTCAATTCAACTAGTTCGTCAGCCTACTTGCTCAGCGCCTCTTAGTCAAGATCCAAAAGCGTCATTTAAAATCTTACTCGCTGTAAAGGCAGAATAACCAGGTAGGGCCGGCTCGCTCTGTGCCCTTACTTGTTAAGGGCTAAATAGACTGCACAGACTTTTTGCGCAAACAAGACTTTTTTCTCGTCATAGCGACGACCATACACTACACAGACTTTGTTTGCGCAGACTTGATTTGTTTAGTTCAAATTCTATTAAATTTTTCTTTTCTGCTACCATTTTAATATATATTTTCTTTCACGCACGTCTTCACTCTATAAAAGTTTCGGGATTATGGCAAGTAGGTATAATTTTCACTACATACTATACAGACGGTTTGCGCAAACACAACCAAAAATTAAAATATTTTAATTTTTGTGCAGATAAAAACCTAAAACAGCCAAATACACTGTCGAACAGTCTGCGCAAACACGTGTTTGCCTCACAAAGAACAGAAAAGAAAAGGTTGAAATAAGAATATTATGTTTTCAAATTGTAAATAGTGCGAACACGTGTGTTAAGTTTGTGTTAATTTGAATGAAAATGTTATTTATTTAAACAGTGTAAATAAAACTATAAAGTGCCGAGCAAGTGTTCAATTTACAAAAAAGCAAAAAAAAAAGTTTAACCAAAAATCAACTGCAAAACATGAACATAAAGAAACTCGAGATGAACAGCTGATTTTGACAACTAGCTCGCTTTTCTCTGCTTTCTACTTCATTCCTCTTTGAGTCGGCCCTACCTGGTTATTCTGCCATGCTCGCTGTCTGTATTGGTGACGAGAGTTACTCGGAAAATCACGATGACGCAAACCAAAGATTTACCCTCTACCAAAATCGTTCAACGCGCCTAAAGAAGTTTGTAACGGTTCATTAATTTCGGGAAAAAGGTCGCAGTTATTCGATATCGTCGTTTTTCCGATACTTTGAGTTTAGTCATTATGTCTTGTGACCATAGAAATAGTCATATATATCAATATATATAGTCATATATATATCAAAAATTGCACATTACAAAAATAAAGTTGAATTAAAGCTAACATCATATACATATCACTTTAACATACCTACTTATGTAGCTACGTTTAATAAAAATAAAATTGAATTTTTTCGAAAAAAATCACTGTGCAGTTGGATTGCTTTTTTGAAAAAATACCATAATATACATCTTCGAATTATACATAAAAATTTTTGCCGTAAAGATCCTCAAAATACGAAATTTACATAGTCAAAAACTTCTTCCTCATGCTCTTGTAACGCGAGGTAATGTGAGTTTAAGTTATCAAATTTTTTAAAAAATTTTAAACAAAATTTAACTTTGCAGAGTTTAAAAAAAAAATGGACTGAACGAAATACAATTTTTCTTACAGCATAAGATGGAAAATGTTATTAGCTTTTAATTAAGTATAAATTGATATAAATTTTTTTAATTAATTTCGTAGTTATATGCAAAATAAAGAAGAAGAAATTTCTTGTTTTTTCGACAAAATGAATTTTTAGCCAAATAGCCTTTAAGCCGTTTGCGCGACTATTTACCGTTAGTTAATATTAGTGTTATATACCAAAATTCATGTTTTTAGGAGTAAAATCAGAAATCAACGTGTCTCGAGAACTTTTCAAAAAAGTAAAAATGGGACGGTCTAATGCAGATATCCATGGAAGATATCTCATTAACCAAGAGCCAAGCTAAAGCCTCATTTTGGAATAAAGCCAGTTTAAAATACGCTGCAATGATAAGGAAGCCTGCAGACTGTATTAATGTTTATCGCTTCAGAGTAGACTCCTCCACCAGCTTTACCATCTAGTTTTGCTCCGTCAGTAAAAATCTCAAAGGCATTATTAGGTGAAAGGCTTCCTAGTTCCCACTCTTCTCGAGAGGGAATGGATACATCGAACTTCCTTTTAAAGGATAGTTTTTGTGTAATGCAGTCGATGGACCTAGGTATAGGAGGAAGAAATTTCCTAATGCAGGAGTGGCCTAGCGTACCTTCTTTGCACTGGGAGGAGGCATCAAGGCAGATGGCTGTATTAGCTGCCATCTGTTTAGCTACGATGTGAAGTGGTGTAAGGTGGAGCATTATGTCTAATGCGTCTTTCGCAGAGGTTCTTACTGCTCCACTGATGCACAGTTCAGCTGATCTTTGAACTTTACGGTGAAGGCTTAAGTGAGTCTGTTTGTTAAGTGCATGCCACCAGACAATAGCACCATATAGAAAGATTGGCCTTACAACTGCTGTGTATAGCCAGTGAGTAACACTTGGTTGTAAACCCCATTTCCTATCTACCGCCTTTTTGCATGAGTACAGGGCAATATTCGCTTTTTGGTTCTCGCGAGCAGATAGGGCTTTCAGTTAAGTTTTCTATCCAGTATAAGGAACAGGTATTTTGCTTGATCTGAGAAGCTAAGTCTTGTTTTTCCCAGTTAAAGAGGACTAAGTAGAGGTAGATTGTGTTTTTTTGTTAAAAGCCCTAACTCAGTTTTATTTGGGAGCCCACAGCTGGATAGAGCATTTCCAATTAAAAAATTCAAATTTTTTAACATAATTTTTTTTATTTAAATTACAATTGATCTTTTATAAATTTCTGCACATTTTTTCTGAATTTCAATTGGTCTTTTCTGAATATTAAAATGGAGTTTTTAATTTAAAATGGTTTTTGTTTTAATTTTAAATTAAATTTATATTTTTGTCTAATTTCAAATGCTGTCTTGGAATTTTCTTAATTTCACATAACCTTATGAATTTCAATTGATTTTTCTGGCTTAATTAATCTTTTTGAATTTAAACAGGAATTTCTAAGTATCATTTTATCTATTTTGATTTGAAAATAGAATTTCTGTTGTTTTCAAATTGAAATTTTTTATATTTCATATAAAATTTGAATATCAATGAACTTTTCTGAATTTAGTTAATGTTTTTGAGTTTCAAATTAAGTTTTTGAATAGTAATTGATATTTTCAAAAGTTTAAAAGATATTTCCTGTGTTTCAGTTGAAATTTTCTAAACAACATATAGAGATATAATTATCCCGAGATACAATTTTTTAATCTCAAACAGACTTTTCTTTGTGTACGCTATCAGAATTTGAAATTCGTTACCTCTAAGAAATAAAATTATTCAAAACAAACGCAACTTTAAGCATGATATTTTCGAATACTTTTCCTAATACTACTACTTATCTATCTAAACTTACTATTTCTTCATCTAATAGAATAAAAATAATTTAGGTTTTTTTCTTTTTTATCTAATAATGTAATAAGGTTTTTTTGTTCATTCATGATTTGTTATTATTTATGACTAGTTGTTGCTATAATATTTATTATTAATTATTTTTGTTAAATCACTAAATGTTAGTTTTAAGTTATATTTATTTTTCTGTTTTTTATAACTAGTTGTTATTCTAAACTGCTTGATGCATTCAAAAGACTCTGTCTTATATGTCAACAATACTATATTTAAAATAAATAAATAAAAAAAAAATAAATAAATAAAAAAAATAAATAAATAAAAAAAAATAAATAAAAAAAATAGTGTAACAAACGTGAAATTTTTGTCTGAATTTTTTCTATTATCGCTGATGTTGTTTTACTTTTTATTACCAGGAGGACTTATTATTTTATACCACTCGTACTTTGTCACTCCATTTGTAGCGCTTAAAAGGAAGCGTGGTAGGTATAGAAAAGTTGATACATTATTGATCAACATCACCTTCTGAATCAATTTTCCCATGTCCGTCTGGCTGTCTGTGGACAGGCTTTCATAATATTGAAATTTGGTATTATATTATTTTAAAAAAACGAAGATAAAGTTCGAGAACGAGCAAACTTGGCTTGGGTCTCAAATATTTACTATATATTTTAAATGTGTCAACATTGTATAAAATCCACGCCTACCTCCCATTAAAAGTAACTATATGAAATCGGTGAAGTCTCTTAAAATTCCACAAAAATTAATTTATGTACTAAAACTATGCACATATGCTAAGAATATTAAAATTGGGCCAATCTTCCATACAAAGTGACGGCATCAACGTAGTATAACTTTTATAAATTCTACAAAAATGTGTGTATTAACAACATATTTACACATAGTCTTCCATATCTTTAATGTGCTCTGCATTTGAGTTTAGGCAAAATTGGATGAACATCACGCGCAACCTCTATACAAAATGACGTCATTAAACTTTTTAAACATGCATAACTTAGAATATACTGTGGGGTGTACTAACTGCGATCCAGTCAAAGATAATTCCTTACTAGTTCTTTGTTTGAAATTTTTCGAACTACCCCCGTGTATGTACATTATACTGGGCATTTTTAAGAGTTTTTCGAAAAGCTAATATGTATATGACTAGTTATAAAAACGTGAGATCAGCTGTGCTGAGTTCCAGGTGTGAAAATTAAATTTAAGGTGTTTTGGAGTTTTTTTTTTTGATATTTTTAACCCTAAAACCAGGGTCTGATATGTTGGCAGTGCTATAATTCCAAAATTGTCTTTAACTAAAATAAGAAATATTTTTTTTTTAAATGACTAAGTCATTTTATATCAAAAACATAGTTTTTATCGTTTTTTTTATGTATGTGTTCGAAATACCAAAAACAGGAACTTTGAGAATTTAAAAAGAAGTAAAGTTTTAACAGCTGTAACTTTTTTTATCCGAATTTTTGCACAAAACAGCTTAACAGCCCAATTTTGGCAAATTAACAAATGTTACCCGTATATTTTATATTTCTATATGTTTGTTGTTTTCAAAACGAAATTTGAAGCACAAAAAACAAAATTTTTTAATGAAATTGTCAATGAAAAGCAGTTGACAATTTTTATCAAAATTGATTCTATTTGAGCTTCAAATTTTGTTTTGAAATCAAAAAATTACAACAAACACATTGAAATATTCAAAATACTGGTTAACAAGTTGTTACTTTGCCAGAATAGGGCTGTAAGACTATGCCATAGTTACTGATGATGTTGTTTTCACTTTTAATGTTTGTGGTCTCATTGTTAGAATCAGTTTAATAAAAAGTTAAGTGCATACCAGTTTTTTTAACAAAATTAGGTTATAGGAGCAAAAAAAGTCGAGAAATATGCAAAAAGTCAATAAATTTCTGCGTTATTATATAAAAACATGTTGGTTCTTATTATAATCCTTACGCTTTTAACTAGTTATATTTTTTATTTTAGAAATTTTGAAATTCTTCACACAAATGCATGGCCAGTCTACTGTACATCCTTCTGAATCTAAATATAAAACCTAGTATCACTCAATGGGTATATGACGATACCAATTATACCTGAAAGGCTTTTTGTATCAATTTTCAATTACACTTATTCGGACATGGCCGTTCAGACGCCGATGACACATCTGCCTTACACAATGAGTGTAAATATGTTGTGTATTTTCCTATCTTATTTCTTTGATCTCACCGGTCCTTGTTTTTTATCAAATAGATCTTCTACCCAAAAAGAATTCTAAAAAGTGCTTTGTTTGCAAAGCTTTTGCAGATTAAAAAATAGTCAACATGGGGAAGGAGGTATTCAGATATTCACTGACGGTTCCAAAGTGGAGAAGGGCACAGCAGCAATAATGCCCACAAATATTGTTGCTTTCATGAATACCAGATTACTATAGTGTCTTTCAAGCTATTGAAAACGCACGTTTTGAGGATAACAATTTTTATTGACTTGCAAGCTGAAATTAAAGCGAGACAATCAAATCAAAATCTATTTGGGACTGTTGCCAGTCTCACCTAAGACTGTCTCAATCATCACCATAGGCTCAATATCAACTGGATCCCAGGTCATTGCGACACAAAATGAAGTGCGATCGATAGCTCTTCACAAAATATAAGCACTGTAGAAAACTTCTGTAAAAGCTGCGAAGATTTTGAAGAGGAAGAAACCATCAAACATCTATTATGCGAATGCCCCAATCTCCAAGAACGTCGACTTCGCCATACGGTAAGCAGACATTACGGAGAAATGCAGGAGCTTGTGGATATTCCACTGCTGGAATACTTGTTTATTAACGTTTATAAGGAGCACCGGATGGTTTTATCAACGTAGCTCCACCAAATCTAGATCCACTTCCTTCATTCATTTTAGTTTTTTGTTTCACTAACATAGAGAATAACAATGGAACTCACGTGGCTGTACATCCCTCTTAATCTAACCTCAAGCCCAGTGATAAATGGATATTCCTACAGGGTATTCCTTCAATACGATATAGCTTTGAGACTTCCAACGCATTTATACGCGGTCAAAAATCTTAGACCAAATTATAATACGTTCTGTTTTGTATATGTAACCACACCGAAACTGTATTAAAATATAAACGACGTCATATATTAAAACTGAGTTTTATTTCCTCATGGGACAAAATGTTACGAGGGCAATTTGAGAATTTAGTGATTTTTTTAATTTTACGCATAGTAACTTTAAATGCAACACTGATCATGCTAACTACCTTCTGTGAATAGACAGACTACTTTCAAAATTTCAGCTCGTAGCGAAGCTTAGTTCTTTTTTTTTTTTTGGCAGCCACTGACAGCAGAAGATCTTGTGAATTTCGGCGAAAATGGAAAAAATTAATTTCGTGTGCTCATCAAGCATTATTTTTTTGCGCAAAAAAAACCATCAGCTAAACTAAGAAAAGGCTTGACAAATACTATTGGGACTCTGCATCACCGATTGGAATGATTCATAAGTGTTTTACTGAATTCCGATGCTGTTGTACAAGCACAAGAGACGCCGAACGTTCTGGACGCCAAAATGAAGTCACCACATTAGAAATGGTCACAAAAATTCACGATATCGTGAACTCTGCCGGTTGCAGAGTTAAATTGCGCGAGATTGAAGAGGCTGTAGGCATCTCAAACGAACGGCTGTGGAACATTTTGCGAAATCATTTGAATATGAAAAAATTATCCGCAAGATGGGTGCCGCGTTTGCTCACTCTCGACCATAAACGCGATCGTGTGACTGATTCAAAGGCGTGTTTGGCGATGTTGAACAAAGATAACAAGGATATTTCCGTCGATTAGTAGCCTTGGACGAAGCATGGATCCATCCCTACATACCACATACCAGAAACAAAGAAACAGCCGAAATAAAGGACTTCACCGACCGAACGTGCTTCGAAGAAGGCGAAAAAGGCTAAAACGGCGAAAACGGCGATATCGGCCGGAAAGGTTATGGCAACAGTATTTTAGGATAAACGCGGTATAATCTACATCGATTACCTTCCACCGAAAAAAACGATCAATGGCGAATGCTATGCAGCCGAATTGGACCGTTTCAACGACGCTTTGAAAGAGAAACGTCCCCATTTGGCGAGGAAAAATATGCTCTTCCATCAATGAGATAATGAGCGCGTTCACACATGCCCAGCTCCCATGGCAAAATTCCATGAATTCAAGTACGAATTGTTTCCTAATCCAGCATATTCTTCAGATCTGGCCCTCTATTTTGTTTCCAAACCTGAAGAAATGGCTCGGCGAAAAGAGATCCAACACAAGAGAGGAGCTCATCACAAAAACAGAGGCCGAAAACGTATTTTTCGGATGGGATAAACAAATTGGAGGAATAAAAGGAGACTTAATTGAGAAATAAAACGTTTTTTGCCGTAAAATCATTCCTTGTTTCATTTTTCACGGAATTATCAAACAGCTTTCGTAACACATGCTTGTATTAAAATATTTTTGACACAAATAAGAAATAACGAAACCTATGGGGTTCGAACCCACTGCGTTTAGGTTATAAGTTTATGGTTCTAAAAACTACTGTATGAAGCCACCTATTGAGAGGAATGATAAACATACATAAGAACTGACCCAAGCCAAAAGATGTTTTTTTTTTTATTCCAATATGTATTAAATATTATTGTAGGTTTTATTAAAAAAATTTCAAATAGAGTTTAAATTCTAGTACCAACAGGTATTAAAAATGCATGATTCCAACGATTGCATTAAAAATGAGTCCAAGATTTTTGACTGTGTACAATTCTGAAATACATTTGTTCAAACATGGCCGTTCAGAGACTGATGACATCTACCTTACGCAGTAAGTAATAACGCGAGTAGGTACGCTACTAAAGATGCACAAGCAACAAGAAAACGCAAAAATATCAAACATAATTTTCCTCTATGTCAAAAACACAACGAAAACGAAAGAGATAGAAATAAATTAAACAAAAAAAAAATCAAAAAATGGCGCCACAAATTCTTTTAACAAGAGTTTCTACGATGTTATAAACGGATTTCTTTACTTTTTCTCTATCATTTCAGAATTTATGTTAAATTAAACTTCAATTACAATACAATGTTTATATTTTACTGCTGCGTTAAAATTACTTTGAAAAAAGTATTGATCCTTAGCAACATAAATCAGATTTATTACCTTCCGCTTACATTCTACATTACAATGTCATCAATCAAAAAACTTTTAGTTTTTTTTTAAATAATTGCGTTCTTAAAATAACTATGCAAAACTAATGCCAGATTATGAAAAAACACACATTCGCATATTAATTGAACAATAATTGGTTAAGCTGTGAAAAATGCTTCAAGAGCAGCTTTTTTCCCTCTGTTCTGTTTCAACTACTATTAATTTTTTTTTGTGAGTGTACAAGCTACATTTTAGTTTTTTTTTTATTTTTTTAAAATATGTTAGCAAAAGTTAAATCAACTTTCAGCAACATGGCAAATATTGCTACAAACTAGTTATTTATAGATATGAACGATACACTTTTACGAGCTTAATTCAACAAATTAACTAGTTAAAAACAAACAGGCATTTTAATTTGGACGTGCATATATTTAAATTTATTTCCGTTTCTATTTTTAGTTAAGTTTTTTTAGGCTTTTTCATTGCATTTAATAACATTAATAAACAAAGTTTTAATGTTTTTTGGTTTTATTACAAGCAGCAAAACCAACAAAATTAAAAATTGCAAAAAAAAACGGATGGCAAAGTTGCAACCAAAGCAAACCTCGTTTATATTGCAGATGATGATGATGTTGTTGTTGTTGATGTTGCTGTTCTTGATAGACGTAGAATTCCATTGAATCAAATTTTTCACTCGATCTATAGAGTTGTCCCGGTGGGAAATCTTTTTTGTTTTCGTTTCGGTTTTTTTCGTTTTAATTAATTCGATTTTAAATGTTGTTTAAGTTTTGGTGGTTTTTTTAAACGTTTAAATGAAAATTATTTGGTTTTGTTGTGGTTGTTGCGGTTGTCGATTGTTGCATTATTAAGCAGTTTGTTTGTAGTGAATAAACAAAAACATACAATATATGTATAAAAAAAAAAAAAGATAGTGTTTTTTATATAAGAAATAAGGTGCTTCACATAAAAATGTAATTAATAAGATATGCGGCTGTTTGATTTGCAACAACACACACAGATTGTGTGTTGGTGTGGGTAAACCATTAAAGTTGTGCAGGTGAAAAGTTGCTCATTACATATCGGCGAGATAAAGTTATATTTTTATAGCTGTATTTTGTAATCCTGCAGCCAAGATAGCCGAGATAGCATAAATTTTATCAACTGATACAACACTTCAGTGCAGAAGTTCCTCTCTACAAATTGCACAACGTAAACCAAGTTGAGGCTCACTAAACTCTTTTTTTCCAAGTCCAGATAAGGTGGTATGCCACTAGATAAAGTTTCTGCGGGCTAAAGCACCTGGTATTTAACCAAGCAAAAGCAGTTTCAGTGTTTTAAACGTTTTCATTGATAAGCTGTTTACGAAAGCCTTTTAACATTTAGTCATGTCGACGGGCAGACGCACGTTAGCGAGGTATTGGTCGTCGATTGATTTGGTGTAATTCGAGTTGGGCTGATAATATTTTAGATTTGTCTTTATTTAACAAAAAAAATTTCGTACTATTGTGTTTGCTGCCACGTATTGCAAATTACTCACTCATCGAGTGACAATGTTATCAGTGACAAATATTTTGCACTCATGATACTATCTATTGTTGAGCATATTGTGCGTGCTCAACATGATTAAACATTGGACAAGAACAAGTATGTATTTCATTTATGTATATAGCCAAGACATTTTTGTGACGTTGAAAAATGTTTAGCCCATTTTTTTAAAAAGGAGGGTGTTGTTTGGAGGTTTATTTGCGAATTGGTAACATATTTTTTCAGTCGTTGTGAACTTGTAAGGTCTCTGCCCACTTGCGTCACGCAACGAAACGACACCAAACTACAAAATATAACTACCATGTGTTCTTATGTATACATGCTCACTAAGCGACGACGAAACGGCAACGACTGTTGACACCGACGAAAAAGCCGGTGGTGATCGTTGCAAAGAATTCTGGCCGGCTTGTTGTTCGCTTTGTTTACAAAAATTTCAATGGATTCCAACAGTTTATTGTGCAAAGTAAAAAATTCGCCATCGATAGGTCGTTTTTACAGCATAAGATTAATCCGAATTCTACGATTTTATTATTTTTTTGCATCTTCTTCGTATTGCGTATTGCGTAATTGCGTATTAGAAAATTCTGTGCTTGTTGTTTTGTTTAATTAAAATTTTTGTTGCCGTTCTGCTAAGTGTGCGTTGAACATGACGTTGCCTTTTCGAAGCCGTTTTCAGTCGTTTCGTTACGTGCCGCAAGTGGGCAGAGACCTTTATACGTTAAACGACCCCATATTAAATTTTAGAACGATGCATAAGTTCTTTTTTATTTGGGAGCTAATTATAAAGTCGGTGAAAAACTATTTGCGCAAAAGCTGTTTTGTTTTTAAATTTCAGAAAGTCACAATATTATTTTGTGTTTGTCAGACACTTGCGTAATAATTTGTGATATTGTAACACTTTTTGGACATTTATACTCTAAAACCCGGTGATCAGTTCTTTTCATTTCAAAAATTCACTGACACGTCAACTCCTAATAGCGGGTAATTAAAGAATGAATTTACAGACCGAAGTCAAGTCAAATGTTTTTGCGCGTTCAAATAAAATATGAAAAATTTTAAAATTCCGTATAAATTTTGAGTCTTCTGCGGGTTGGTAGGTGTCGCTTTCAATACTTTTCTACTAACCTAATTTTTTCAAAAATTGTTTATTGGGTGACTCAATTGCTATAAATAGTAGAACAAATTATTCAAAATTGCCCCCATTTGCCTTCAAGCAAAGCCGAAGTTTGGCTGGCCTCTCGTCGATAGCAGTACGCAACTCATGCATGGTGAAATTTGACACTGCCTGGACGAGTTTGCGCTTTAGAGACTCGATATTGGAGTATCGAGACGACCAAACCATGGCCTCTAAGGCACACCACATTTTTAAGTTCAATCAGTTTAGGTCTGAGCCAAAATTAGATCCGAAATTAAGTTCGAAACGTTGTTTTTGAGCCAAGTTTGAATAAGCTAGGTGCAATTGCTAGCAAAAGTCAATTTGGACCTTTTTCTTGTTCAGACTGTAAAAGTCGCCTTTCGATTTTTTTTTTTTACCTTTTAAAGTTGACTTTTTTATGACTTTTTTTCTGCATAATGCATTTAAGTTTTTACCAGGGCCGTAACCAGCAACTATCAAATTTTTTCCCAATTTAGAAAACAATAAAACTAGATTAAAAACAATTTTCTTTTTTTTAATTACTATTTTAATAATCATTTAACAGGCGTTTTCTTAATTCATCTTTAATTGATCAAAAAAAAATTTATATTTTGAAAATAAGCCAATTTTTAACACTAAAAATAATTTAGTTGTGGCCCCTCTCATAAAGTTTTCGTTTATTTTTCTTATTTCATTGTTTTGTAATTTTGAAAAAATTTGGTTTTTTGCGAACAATATTTAAATAGTTTGTGCCTATGTTTTTTTAAGAACAGAAATAAGTTATTGCTAAAATTTATAGTGAATAGTAAACAAAACATCTGATAAGCAATAATAGCTTAAATCAACTTAAGGTCCAATTATAGTAGAAGTAACGTATTGTGGTCTAATGAGCAGTGCGTTCTTTCACTTAATTACTACATTTCCATGGCGAGTTGAGTCGGGATTACTAGGGATTAACTCCCCATTGAAACGCGAGTTGAGTTGAACTTCGTTAAATCCACAAAACTCCACGAAACTTGTTAGAATTAGCTGATTCTATCTGTCAAAGCGAATAATTTCATTTATCACAAGAAAAAATGGCGAGTGGAAGAGTTTTTTGGAGTGATGCAGATACTTTGCTGTTGATTGAAATATTTAAAGAAAAGAAAATTCTTGATATAATGGATGGAAAAACAAATTAGAAGAAGTGAAATATATAAAATTGTCGAAAGTGAGTTTAAGAAAAGGGACATCGTAAATAAAAATATTGTGCATATTGAGCACAAGTGGAAAAACCTAAAAAAATTGACAATTGCAACTCGACTCGATGTTGCACATGAAAACACTTTTGAGCTTGAAACACCATTTTGTCAACTTGACGAAAACCCAACTCAGACTCAACTCGCCATGGAAACGTAGTAATTGTTTCAAACAATACTTTCTTATACAAGTAATTATAATAAACGTTACGTAATGTAGCAGGACGTAAAGATACGTTGAATTTCGATTTCTACGTTACTTTACATTACGTCTGTTCAAAAAGCGACAGAACTTTGAGGTTAGATTCGATTATTGAGCTATTTTATATTGTTGAACTACGCTTTTGGTTGAGTTTCCGTTATTAATGTGATAGTTTTATATATCCACAGATATGGATGACGAAGTTTTAATTGAACTTGTACGGGAACGTGCAGTTTTTTACGACAAACAAATGCCTGGCTACTGCTTATTATAATTGCTACGTTTTTTTACACTACCTGCCGTCTCGATGGCAGTTGACAACATTTCGTTACTTTACATTACGTCTATTATATTTCTACCTTTAAGACAGAACTGAGTTATTGATGTACCTTAGACAAAGATGTAACGCAAAAACAAAAGACCCTTTCATATAACTTATATGGCGATTGAAAATTTTGAAGCAAGTTTTCTTGAAACTTTGAAATTAAAATTAAGCTGTTATTGCTTATCGACACATACAGTTGCGGTCAAAATAATAGTAGCGCCCTTATATTCATACATGTTTTGATAAATAATACTAGTATACGAATTTCGGATCCGGTAAGTCCATTTTCATTCCTATATGGGTGTTTCTCTGGTTATGCACGCGACATTTGTACGCGTTTTATTGTGTTTGAATATTAAAAAAATAGAAGTGGATTGGAATTTTGGAATGAATTCTAGAATCGTTACATTGTTTGTGATGAGTTCTTTCTAAAAAGTATATATAATGGTAAATTGAGCACTGGGTACCCAAATGCCATGCAATCAAAGTTGACTTACTCACGTGACAAAAATAGAAGTGCCTTTTAGGACCGTAAGAAAAAGTGCGAAAGTAAGCGAATTGTAGGAGGTTTTTATTTCGGAAAAAATGTTTTTATAAAGGTTAGTAATGGGCCTTTATAATCATGTTTTGTTCAAAAGCAACTATGCATGGGTTGGCGAAGAAAAAAATAAATTGTAAATTATGCACGTGACATTACGCACGTGACACTTTTTACCTTCATACATATTTTAGTAATTTTACATATATTTTCAGAAGTTTTTTACAAAAAAATTAAACTTTTATTCAAAATGAAAAATAAAAAATAAAAATATACTACAAAATTAATCCAACTTAATTTTTTCCTTGAGTGAGTATCCTGTTCGAGCAACATTTATGTATTCATTATCTTGTCACGGTGGACCATTTCAGAGAAATACCCATATGTACTTTCAATACTCGTTCCAACTCCGTACTCAGTTTCCTCCTATATTGTAAAACTTTCAAGATACAGGGTGTTTTACGGTTTTGGTACGTGTTAAGTATTATTGATCTAGAATCTAAACTACTCACCATAAAATAAAATATAATATTTTGTATTCTAGAAAAAATATCAGATTTTTCATAAGTATATCAATCGCTTTCGTGTCATGTGCGGTTCGAAGCTAAAATTTTGAGATTGTCCAAAAAAATATCAACAAATTTTCTATCTTTTGTTTTAGCGGAACTGTAACCGTCCAAATTTAAAATGTCTTTTTTTCATGTAAAAATACACTTAATCAACAGTATTTTTTTAAATTCTAACTTTGGACAGTAACAACTCCGCTAAAACAAAAGATAGAAAATTTGTAGATATTTTTTTGGATAATCTCAAAATTTTTTCTCCGCTACAGCACATGACACGAAAGCGATTGATATACTTATGAAAAATCTGATATTTTTTCTAGAATACAAAATATTATTTTTTATTTTATGGTGAGTAGTTTAGATTCTAGATCAATAATACTAAACACGTACCAAAACCGTAAAACACCCTGTATCTTGAAAGTTTTACAATACAGGAGGAAACTGAGTACGGAGTTGGAACGAGTGTTGAAAGTACATATAGGAATGAAAATGGACTTACCGGATCCGAAATTCGTATACTTGTATTATTTATCCAAACATGTATGAATATAAGGGCGCTACTATTATTTTGACCGCAGCTGTATATATTGTAAAACATAGCCAACATGTTTAAAAATAATGTTTAAAAAATAATTTTAATTAATAATTAATAAAATCGACTTTTGTTAAACCTCAGTCTTATAAATAAAAAATAAGTTCTATGATTTTCAATTGTAGTTTATATTTTTGTTTGAATAGTTTGAAACCCTTAAACACTTGATTCTTTTAAATAAAAAATTAATATTTGTTGACCCATTACCGTAGAAACACCGACACATTAAGGTGTTCTGGCGAAGTCCGATTTCGCACCTGATTTGCTGTGAGATCAGCATGAGCGAATAATCTCTCGGAAGACACTGAATTTGCAACAATAGACAACAATTTTTTGCGACAGCCCAGGCAGATGAGTATTTATTTTTCATAGATTTCATGAAATTGAACGCTCATGGGTGCTGGCGAAAGTGAGGAAAGCCGCCGCATCGCCCATGCGCAGTTTCAAAAAAACATAAAATAGTAAATAAATACATACTAGTTATCATATTAAAAAATTATAATAACCTTTTCACAATAGAAGTCAATTTTACGTTGAAAACTGTTTTCTTAAAACAAAAACACAAAAACACAAAAAACAATTTTGCACAAAAAATTTGAGTGTTTTTTCATCTATATTTTTTCTTTTCGCAAATTTCTTCCATTTTTCTCAACCGATTTTGATAAGTTTTTTAAATGAATTCGAGTAGGGAAAAGGAGTGCACCGAATATTTTTTATAGAAATGCACCTGCTTTAAACAGATGAAATTATGTATGATGTATTTCACGCATTGTGGATTCATATACACGTAGAAGATCCACTGTGCGAGAGCTGGCTCTCATTAGGAAAGTAAAAGTGGTGCCAAATTTTTGTGAAAAATATGTTTTTACATTATAGGGGATAGGGGGCGAAGGACTTTGGGATCTCGGCCGCGAACTGGAGGTTGGTGGAAGCTAAGCTTGCAACCAATCTGATGCCAAACGTCACTTTTTACAAGGTGGCTATCGCCAAAGTAGGTAAAGTGTGGACAAGCGCACGGTTAGAAGCGGTCTCAAAGGAAAGGAAATCCCTAGCAGTCTGACTACTTCTGGAGCCCACAGAGCCAAGAAAAATTTTGGAAACTCTAAGAGTTTCCAACCCTCTTCTTCCGGTTCGCAACTGTAGGGTTGCCAAAATGGAGGATCCCAAAAATGGTGCTAGGCAGGTTTTCCTTACTTTAGACGATGCTTCTTTTTTTCCTTTAGGAAAATGCGGAAATTCTACTCGTGAAGGTAAATAAGAAGGTTAAGCTAGCGGATAACGCAAGCGTAGAAGAAAGCACTCCTCTAAGGGAGGTTGTGGTAAAAGATTCTGCTATTAACGCGACGATAGATGCAGACCGAGCATTGGCAAGCGCTCCTCTGAAGGAGGATGCGTCAAAAGATATAGTGATGGGATATCAGCGGCATCGTCGAAATATGGTATTGCCGACATATGCGATGAGATTTCAGAGAAACAGCTTCTGGAGTCTTATTTGAATATTGGAGACAATACCATAATTGAGGCCGCGGAGAGTAAACTCCGAACTAGTCAACTGGTTGCTGCAGATCAACCTACACCGTTCAAAGGCAGGCAGCGCTGAATTAGTAATCCACCTTAATAAAGGCGGAAAATATATAGAGATAGCTCCTAATCCAGGAGCTTTTGACTCATGGAGGCAAGGTTTGTGACTTGAACATATACGGTTATAAATTGTTCTTCGCCCTTGGCACAGTACTCCCAGATCGTGTTTACTAGCGAAAACCTGTTTTAACTCTTTTTTACTATATAATTTCAGTGATCAAGATTTAGTGGCGGTTAGTCTTGAGTGGGGACCGTGCAACTGCTGTGTTACGTCGGCATACCTAGTTCATGACTAATCCCGAGCCACCGCCACCTGATAATCTGCGACGTCTAGTTACCCAGGCAGAGAGGAAGAAGCGTGGCCTGGTTATCGTAGCTGACGCGAATGCACACCATACAGTCTGGGGAAGCACAGATGTGAATGAAAGAGGTGAGTTCTTGTTTGATTATTTACTTAATAGTAATATATATATTTGTAAAGTTGGGAACGAGCCAACCTTTGTTACTCGCAGTAGGCGTGAAGTCTTAAGACATTACCCTAGTCTCTGACTTCGTTTATGATAAGACCACGGGCTGGAAAGTGTTTCAGGAGTACGCCTTTTCTGATCATAGCTTTATAACATTGGGTCTAAAAAGCCACGTCAATAGCCAAACTGTTTTTAGGAATCTTAATAAAACAAATTGGTGTGAATTCAGGGAGGTTGTGGAAGCAGCGTAACCCCCTCGACGCCACATGAACGCGATTCAATGGTGGAGCGGCTGATGGGGACTTTAAATTAAACTTTAAAAAACTCATGCCCTAAGGGCGCCCCAAGAGGTAAACCAAAACCTCCTTGGTAGTCAAGAGAAATAAGTAATCTAAGGTCTTAGTGTAGACAGATTTTTAATAAAGCTTAAAAATCGGGTAGAACTCAATGCTGGGATGAGTATAAATCCAGTTTGAAAATTTCTAAGAAAGCACTTCGAAAGGTCTGGAGGCTTTTCTGCGGGAATATAGAGGAATCTTCCGTAGTATCAAGACTCCGTAAGATCCTCGCTTCTAAACCTAGGTATCCAAGCTACTTAAAGAAATTAGACAATATCTGGACATCCTCCAGCGAGGAAACCTTTGATCTTCTTCTGAGTACCCACTTCCCGGATTGCTCTGTGGACGCCACTCACATTAGGTGTAAGAGGGCTCAAACGTTGAGTAATCCTGCAAATATCATATCAGAGAACAGGATCAAATGGTATCTGATTAGTTGCAAGCCATATAAGTCTGCCGGGCCTGATCTTATTAGTCCAGTCGCACTGCAGCAGACAGCGTCTATAATCCTTCCACGACTTATTGTTGTTTTTAAAGGTTGTCATGACATATATACAATGAAAATAGAGGGAGGTAAAGGTGGTTTTTATTCCTAAAGCGGGTAGGATATCGCAAACGAATCCAAAGGAGGTTTTTTAAACCCATAAGGCTATCATCTTTCCTGATGAAAACACTCAAAATACTGATTGACGCTCATATTCGTTGACGCTCAGGTTCACAAAATGAAAGGTAGGTCTGTATAAACGGCCCTTGTACTCCCTGGTAGACTTTAAAGAAAATTCCTTTTTTCACAAGGAGTACACAATCGTAGCATTTCTAGACATAGAAGACGACTTTAACAATGTTCTTCCGGGGGAATTATTAGCGTATTCATAAAGCTTCTGGTGGATGAGTCACTTTGTGCACTGATAAAAAACCTGCTGACCAGCAGAGTCGTCAGTGCGTCTTAGGTGACTCAAAGGCCAGCAGATTTGTGAGTAGAGGCATTTCTCAGGGGGGTGTTCTGTCACCTTTATTGTGGAACTTTGTAGTTAATGTACTGAGAAAAATATAAAAGGTGGGTTGCAAGGTGATTGCCTATGCGGATGACGTAGCTATCGCTGCAAAGAGAAAGTTTCCTAGCACTCTCTTGAAGCTGCTTGGGTCAGCGCTCTCCGATCTCAAAAGTTGTTGGACTGGGGGTAAGTCCCCAAAGAACTGAGCAGGTCCTTTTTACAAGTAAAATAAAAATTCCTCGCATAGTTCCTCCACGTGTTGATGGCACTCAGCTACACTTCGTGGAAGGAGCAAAATACTTATTTTGGATAGAAAGTAAAGCTGGAAACCGAATATTCTTGAGGAAATTAGGAAAGCCAATGCTACTTTATATGTCTGTAAGAAAGCTATGGGTTAAACGTGGGGACTTACCCCGAATATTGCACGTTGGACTTACACAGCTATAGTGGGGCCAATCTCATGATGGACAGCACTAAAAACACAGTCTAGTTGCAAAATTGTTAGGGAAAGTGCGAATAGCTGCAGCCGTATGTATCAGCGGAGTGCTTAAGTCCACTTCATCTGAAGCTCTAAATACAGTTTTTTGTTTAATACCTCTGGATATTATGAGAAAAAGGATGACGCAGGAAACAGCCATCTGCCTAAGAGCAACCTCGCAGTGGACTGACACTCGTACAGATCACTCCTCTATTATCAATCTTGCAGAAGCACTTCCTAGCAACATCAATTACACTATTGCTACTTTTTCATTCGAGAATGGCTTTTACACAGTTATTCCAACCAGAGTAGAATGGGACGGGCTATTGCCTCTAAGCCAAGTTGGCGCGCATATTTTTACTGACGGCTCAAAACTTGAAAACAAAGTCGGGGGAGGCGTCTTTTCTACGGATCTGGACATCAGAACCTTATTTAGACTGACTGAAATAATGGCCATTTATAGAGCTGTGAAATGGCTGAAAAATTTATAGAGTGAGATATAAACTAGAGTTATCAACATTTTTACGGACAGTCAAGCAGCGATTAAATCGCTTGGAGGTGTGTTCCTAACATGACCAACAGCCCTTAAATGTCGCTCGTCTCTTAATAAGATGGCCGATAAGTTCGACATTTATCTGGTCTGGGTCTTGGTCTGGGAATAGAAACATTCCTGGAAATTTTAGAGTAGATGAGCTCGCTAGTCAAGGTGCAACGGTAACGCTGCTGCCTGACATTTACATATTAGGCATGCCACTTGCGTCGTGCAAGAGCTAGCTCTTAGGCAACATGTCACAGAAATGTCTAATTTCATGTGGAAGCATAGCACCACCTCTAGCACAGTTAGACAGATGTGGCCTAGTTTAGCCGAACAACCAACGACGAAGCTCACTCAAATGGCGAGGAAAGATCTATCCATTCTGTTAGGCGTAATAATAGGGCACTGTCTTATATGTAGGCATGCTAAGAATGGGGGTTTATGCGAAAGACAGGATGAGTAGGAGACGATATCGCATCGCCTGTTTTGCCCCGCTCTATCCCGCCGAAGACACAAGCATCTAGGTAGCCTCTTTTTTTTATGATCTCAGGGATCATCACTACTTTTATTTATTAGTACAGGTTGATTCCACGGCAGTGCTTAGGAGAGCAAGAATAGATTCCCTGTGGAACCAAATATCTGGTCTATGTCAAAAACCGGCCGCTACCTTAACCTAACCTCTGTAGACAACATAAAATGATTGCTATTTTTTAGAATTAAAAAATACGTGTATTTAACCGCATGCAGGGAGCAACTTTTCGAAACTGCCAACAAAAATTAAAGCAAAAGAAAAAGTAATTTGGTGGTTTTGTAAAATATATTTAAAAAAAAGTTTTTTGAAGGACAACGTGTAAAAACTGGATAACAACAATATTTGAATCGATTACAATAACACTCACCTGGTGTGATTGGCTGATATTCCTGTTGGGGCAGCAAGAAGCAAGTCAACACCTAGACGAGCAGAAAGAAAAAATAAAAAACAAATGTAATGTGTAAAGCAAAAATATTTTTAACTAATTTATAAAGAGTAACAAGTTAAAAACAAAATTCAAACGCGTTTTACCTGTTCACCGGTGACTTCATCGGTATCTGGTTGAAAAGTCAGCAACGGCTGCGCTTGATTCTCTGAGAGCCAAACAGCTTTCAGCTGTAGGTTAACCAGCGAATACGGAAGATACTGTAGCTGATTGCCAGAGACATCAAGTACATGTAGAATGCTACAGTTGCCTAACTCTGGAGGCAGTTTCTTCAGTTTGTTATCACGTAAACTCAATACACCCAGATTTGAACAGTTACCGATTTCTAAAGGAAGATATTCGAGGGCATTGCGATCTACGTTCAGGTTGCTAAGCTTGGTCATGCGTCCGATGGACTGTGGCAGCTCGGAGAGATAGTTTTCGGTCAGAATAAGCTCTTGCATATTCTCACAACTAAGGTGGGGATGGAAGAGAGAATGAAGAAAGGTGGTTAGAAATTATTTTTAAAAAAATTCTATATATTATTTTAGTAGTATATAGCAAATACTAGTACATAGTTGCTTAGTGATGCATTTGCTTGTAATACTAAACTAAATGCTCCAACATGACGTCATATATTTCATTAAAAGAAATAAATTTAAATCAGTCGGCAAAAGTTGAATAAAGCCAACAATTCGCAACGATCAATCATAAAGACAAAGAGAGCAACGACGTAGTGCTATAAATACAAAATCAAAACAATATAAGAACCAAGACAAAACTACAAGCTAGCATATATTAGGCATTGATTAGTTTTTTTAATGACATCTCTTAATCTTTTTCCCATTCATTTGTTTAAAAACATCTTGAAGATTTTAAAATTATGCCATTTTAATAAATAACTTACGCTCCGATTGTTGAATTGAGTTTCTGTAAACGATTTTGGTCCAATTTCAATATAGTTAAACGACTTAATTTAGCAATTCCATCTGGCAATGATTCTAGTAAATTTTGTGATAGATGTAAATCAGTTAAATTGACGAGGCCACCGATTTCATTGGGTAATTCTTCCAGTCTGTAAAATGAACAAAAATCAAATTAAAAGTTATGATAATAATACACATGTTAGAAGTGATTAGATCATAATCGATATTTCTGAACTCTTAAACTTTAAAAAAGTGCTTTTGCACATTTTTATCAATAAAATGTGCTTCCAAAATGCAAAGTGTGCTTCGAAATTGTTAAATCGCTAATTTTACTCCTGTCATTTCCTGTTCGTTTTCCTGTCATAATCTTTAAATCATAATTTTAAATAAAAGCATTTCAAAAAGTTCAATTCTTAAGCAATGATAGAAAAAAGCAAACATAGGATTCTTTATATTTAATATGAATAAATTAAAGTTAATTGATCTGAAGAAATCACAATTCTCCAATCTCTTACGCATAAAGTAAGGATGAAATTATATCAAATATACATAATACTTCAGAAATTAAAAATCTTACTTCAGAAAAATAAATGTTATTTCGTATTTGTATATATTTCAGAAAGCATCAAATGGTATATTTTGCTTAACACTAGACGATTTAAAGAAGGGGAAGTTATTCTAAAGTGGACCTACTTTTGTTTTTAAGTCATAACATTTGAGCAAAAGAATGAATTGAAAACTGGTTTAAAGGGTTGGAAAGGTAGTTTGATTATCAACGTCTTTGCTGATGACAGCATTATAAAATGCGCAAAACAAAAAAGTTAAGGGCGTTACCGTAAACACGTCTTTTTTGGCAAACAGAAAAAAATTTCCTTAAGTTTTGACCACTTCTAATTACCTTATTTAAAATGTATTTTAGATAAAAGAGTAAAAGGAAACACAAAAATGTTATTGCTAAATGCTTTTTTATTGAAAAGTTATTAAAAAAATCCACTTAAGGAGAACTTTCCCTACATTTTACTATTGCAGTGTATATTTTTTTTTTTTTAATTTTGTAGTTCATTATTACCTTTTTCTAGTTCATTTAATGTTTTGTAAGGGACATTTTGCTATTCAAAAATACATTTTTCACAATTCTTGTGAACATTTGACTATTCTTTGTATTTTCAAAAGTACATTTGACTCTTTTTAGTATATTTTACTACTTTTATCTTTTTAAAAGTGGGCGCACTTTTGTTGAGGCCACGCCCATCTTTAGCCGTATCCTAATGTGTCTAATACATTTCCAACTGTCTGAAATGTAGCATTTTTATTGATTTGTGGGCGGTAAAAGCGGGTGTGACCAAACTTTTTGCCTAATTAAATAAATAAAAAATCTATCTCGTGCTCGAAATAAATCGATTGCTAAAATTTCAGCTCAATCGGTCCAGTAGCTTTAGAGTCTTGATGTATCACGCAAACAGTTTTGATTTTATATGTATATATATGAGAGCATAAAATAACAGTTTTACGCTCTTTTGCAAATATTTTTATGCACAATAAACAGGTACACATTTTTATAACCAAATTTGACCTTTAAATGACCTTTCGTAGTGTTTTACGCAGTCAAAGTCGCGATTTGTAAGAAATATATTTTTGAACGACCCTCGTAAATTTTTAGAAAGAGATATTTCTGAACAGTTAACACCATATCAAAGAGCATTAAATGAAGTTTAATGTACAGTTAGTTTTATTCCAAAATATTGATTTTTAGAGGTATGAGAGCATTTTAAATTGTTTTTCAAAGTATTTTTTAAAGCAAGTGACTAATTTTCTTCATTGCAAGCACATTTTCAGATGGATGACATGCTAAAATATAATATTTTCGGAAAAGTGAATACATTTAGTTTAAAAAGTCCAGCTTAGCCCGGCTTCCCGCCAAAACCAAGTATGTATTTAAATTTTTTTCTTTTAGATTTTATATCGATAAAAATTAATTTCTTTACAATAGCAACATTTTCACTTCACAGTTTAAAAGTAAGTATAGCGCCATTAAATGTACGAAAATCGGCAAAAAAATTATTAGTA
The DNA here is from genome assembly GCA_963920525.1 of Dichetophora obliterata. Classification (NCBI taxonomy): domain Eukaryota; kingdom Metazoa; phylum Arthropoda; class Insecta; order Diptera; family Sciomyzidae; genus Dichetophora; species Dichetophora obliterata. Next base: position 304,011,193 of record OY986435.1, on the reverse strand, counting down.
ATATAATAGCAACTTTTTACCGAATAAAATAATTTTGGCCGCCTAAATAGGTCCAATACCCCAATGTGCGCTGCTAATCAAATTTTTTTTGCAATGTTGAATATGTTACAATGGTCGTACAATGTTAAAATCAAATAACATACTTCAATATAAAATATTTTCCGAATAAAATAATTTTGGCTTCGTAAATCGGTCATTCGTCAATCGCACATTGGGGGTGCTGCTAAACGAATTTTCTCAAAAACGAAACACAGATCGATTTTTTGCCCCGAAAACTCTTATACTGAAAATTTCATCGAAATCGCTTGGGCCGTTTTCGAGAACTCATTTACAAGCAAACAAATATACAAACAAATATTGCTCGTTAAATAAAATAAGATAATTCCAATGTTCATATAATTATATTTATTGTAGGCAGAAAAAAAAATGCTTCAACGAACAGATGCTCCCTTGTAAAAAATACGTTTTTGCTAGAATACTATACTTGATACAAGATGAAAATAAGAGTGTTAAGGAATGTGTTTCTATTGTCACAAACGAATTATTGTAAGTTTATAAGGCATTCGAAATTCCAACAAAAAGAATAGACGGCATCGAAAAATGATTTCAAGACTTTTTACGGATTACAACAAAATGAGAAAGAAAAAAAAGTCCAGCTCGAGCAAAAAAATTTATTGATTCTTCAGTACATCTATCCATTCGATATATCCCATGAGGATCAAAAAAATAAAAAAATTAATTATTTGAAATAATAATACATTAAAAAAAATTGTTCGAAAAACAATGTTATATTAAACTTCATGCACTCTAGAAAATAGGTTTCTTTTTTCGTTCATTTTCATAAGCGTTTTGTGTTTTCATTGTGTTTTGGCAACCTTTTCAAAACGATAATTAATTTTAACAATATTAAAAAATACTATTATGTTTTTTCTAGTAATGCAGCTGCCAAAAGTGTGCTGGATTTTTTAAGCTAAATGTATTCACTTTTCTGAAAATATTATATTTTAGCGTGTCAATAATGCATCTGAAAATGTAATTGCAATGAAGAAAATTAGTCACTTGCTTTGAAAAATCCTTTGAAACAAAAATTTTGAATGCTCTCATGCCTCCAAAAATCAATATTTTGGAATAAAACCAACTGTACGTTAAACTTTATTTAATGCTCTTTGATATGATGTTAACTGTACAGAAATATCTCTTTCCAAAAATTTACAAGGGTCGTTCAAAAAATATATTACTTACAAATCGTGACTTTGACTGCGTAAAACACTACGAAAGGTTTTAAGAGCGTAAAACTGTTATTTTAAGAGATATAGAGTAAATAAGCCAAGTACCATTTTTAAACCGTTTTTGGGCCTTTAACCCCAGGGGGCCTGGGTTTTTTTCACTACCGAAGTCCAATTTTTTATGCAGATCTTATTTTTTAGCCTCAATCTAAGAGAAAATGGGCGGGGAGCGAACAAAATCAGAAAAAGGCACATATGGGTACTCTAATATATATTTTCTATTATTTTTTCCAAAGCTAATTTGACTATTTTAAGGATTCTGAAGTACATTTGTAACAAAAGTATATTCTCATACATTATTTAATTCATTTATATTAATATTGTAAAGGGTCCGCCAAATAACTTTTTTTTTTTTTGGAAAGTCTATAAAAAACTACTGGATATTTTCTCAAATTTCTTTTTTTATTTCTTTATGCAAAATTCGTCTCAATGATGTCTCCGAAATGTTCAATTATTGAGAACGATGGTGAATTGATGTTGATGGCGCTTCACGCACACTTTCTGCCACAGCAGCAATATTCTCGGGTGTACGCACTGTTTTTGGCTTTTCACGCTTTGGTTTATCGAGGAGGATGCCAGTTTCTTTCACTTTTTTCACAAGATAACGAACATACGGAGCTGACAGTGCTTCTCTTCTTCCAAAATCCATACGCGATTTTCGCACACATTCTGCAACATTACCATGATTTTCAAAGTAATGTCGCAATATTTCCCAGCGTTGTTCAAGCGTATACACAACCATATTCGTTCAGCGGAAGGATAAAACTAATTATCTGTCAAATCAGACATGATCTCAGTGTTACCATTCACGAAATAAGCACTAGTTGAAAAAAAAACGTTAGATGGCGGACCCTGTACTTATTATCTAAATTAGACCACATTAAATTATTATGTTTATGCTATAAATCTTTAATTTAATATATTATGCATCGTTATTTTTTCTATGTTGAAAAGTATAATTTTCTTGAATTAATGTCGTTCACGGTCCTGATTGCAGAAGTTTAAATAAAATTTTGCTAAACTGGAAAATTTATTTTTTCTGTCGCTTCTTTGACTAAGAACTAACAACTTTTTCATATTTTGACCTATGTTGTCCCAGCCCATTTTTTTTTTGCCGAAATTTTTCGGTTTTTTCATACAATTTTCGTTTTTTAAACTTACTTACTACTACGTCTTCTTTTAAACTTACTCTCAAAATAGGTTCACATGTGCCACAATTTATTCTTTTGAGTCAAAAATAGATTATGCAAGTCAATTTCGGCTCGGCTAATTCTTAGAGTTTCTGATTTTTCTTTTTTCGATTTTTTTCTTTTTAATTTTCGAACAATTAATTACATGGTTTTAGACATTTTTGCAATTTCCGTAGTGAATTTTAAGAGAAAGTTTAAACAATGACGTCGGAAATTGTATAAAAAAACCGAACAATGTCGGCAGAAAAAAATGGGCCGAGAAAACCTAGGTCAAAAATATGAAAAAATGTTAGTTTTGAGTCAAAGAAGCGCCAGAAAAAATAATATTTCGAGTTCAGCAAAATTTTATTCAAACACCGTGAGCGACATTAATTCAAGAAAATTATACTTTATTATTATATTCTGTATTAATATTAATGAAATAAATATACTTTTGTTTTTTGCCAGAAAAAATAATTTTTCTAGTTCAGCAAAATGTTATTTTAACTTATGAAATCAGCTTATGAATTAGAAATTCCAAATAAATTAATGTTGGGACGAAGACGCGATTACTATATAGTCTCTTGAGCTGACTTTCCTGGCCCACACCTAGCAATACAAATTTGATATTTTTTGAAACACCTTTTTTGTTTTCTAAAGTACATAGAAAATTACATGATGTCTTATTAATTTGCTATTCTGTGCGGTAGTAAATATGTTCCAAAGAAAAATCACCCAAAATTTATCCGTACAAAATTATGGTAATTTTATATAAGTATATAAAAAACACCACAAAATTTTCAATCAATCGTGGTTGGTTTATTTTTTATTTGAGTGGTTTTTTCCTTATTATTTTTTTTTGTCATTTTTATTATGTGGGTGCTATGTTTCACCACAATCATTCTGAAGCACATTTTATGCTTTTTGATGATTATTTGACAATTCTAAATCAAACTTAATATTTTCTAATACTCATTTAACCATTTTGATGTTTTCTGAGCTATATTTGACTACATATTCTGATAAAAAAATTAAAACTTTTGAAATTCTCTTGTTTTTACGAAACATTATTGGAAAGGATAAAGTCATCATGATGTGACAGAAAAACTAAAAACTGTATTAGAACTTTGACATAGAATTCAATTCAACTTTAAACGTACTTTGTGTCAATTTCACAAATCTAAAAATGGGTATTTACTATTGCTAAAAAAGATATCACTTTCTTTTTTAAAATACATAATTTAGTTAGCAACTTGCTTCTATTCGTTCAATGCTTTTCTTTTTTTTCATAAATTGTCAATTTTGTTAGATTTATATATTATTTTTATAAACAAGTTCCATACAATTTTTTATATTCTTTTGCACTTATTATTCTAAGGAATTTTTTATTATATTTCTCGAAATTTGTTGCATATTATTTTTATAATTTTAAATTTATCCAAAAGTTCATTCATTCATTCATTCATTCATTTTTATAATTTTAAGTTTTTAATTCATTACTCATCTGTTGTTATTTTATTTAATAATCTTGTTAAATTTTTTTTTTAACTTGCGGCATGCAAAAGAGAATAATTCTTATATGCTACTACATTTACTGAACAAATTGAAATTGAAAATTGAAATTGAAATATTTCTCAAATATTGTGAGAAGTGTCCTGATTTAATTGAAAAATATGTTAACTACTCGAATATTGTGCAAAGTCTTTTATTATACAAAATTTTTACTGAGTCGATGTACTCTGTTTTACATAACTATATAAGTAAACCTTCATCTGGTCATCAGATGATTAATGTTTTTTAATTTATAAGACAGCTAGTGCTGAAGTTTTAACTAGAGATGGGCGCGTTTCGTGTTTTTTGTATGTCACGGCGTGACACGTGGCAGATCTGTGGCAATTGAGAAATGTTTCAGATGTTATTTTAACAGTTTCTAGGGCTTTTAAAGCTGCTTGACTATCAGATAGTATGCAGATATCCATGGAAGATATCTCGTGTAAGTACGAAAAAATTTATTTCGTGTTCGTGCGTGCGCGTACAGATGATTGTCATGCATCAAAAATAGTTCACGAGCCCATCTCTAGTTTTAATATATTTATCTTGCTGTACTAGCGTGTCTTAAATAAATAACTAAGTCATAATTTAACCCTTAAATTCATACTGTAATATATATGGTACATGGTTTATACCACGCCTAAGTCTAGTCAATCAAACTTAAGCATGGTAGCCTAAGGTTAAAATCAAAACAAACAAAAGTACCGTTCATATAAAAACCGTTTCAGCTAGCATGTGCATTGTTCAAGTCGACAGTTAGCTACTTCATCGTCTTATGTGCTTTTTGCAAATAATTTTAAAAGTGAGTTTTACAAGTGAAAAACAACTGAAAATATTTATTATTTGTGTGAAACAATGTGACATTTGCCTTTTAGCGAAATATAATGAATCTTGATATTGAATCTTGATAAGAAATTTTTTCTTTTGGAATAGTTTTTTTCCTATTTTCTTATGTGCCATAAATGGTACTTCATGCATCTACGCATTTTATAATTTTTTACTATTTATTCAGACATGGAAGGTATGATAACGACGATGATGAACACGTGGTCATACCTAGCAATGGTGATCTGTCGGATGATGAAAATGAATTGGGGGATGACGGTGAATACCAACACGCGTAAGAAATCGAGGCGAAACCAATTACGCCATATTGGATGAACGGGCATTTTCTGGCGTATTGATCAACAATGATGAACTGGACGTCTTAACTCTGGAAGCTTCTGGTATTTCTGTTCCTGATATCGGTACGTCGATGGAAGTTGATTTGTTCATAGTGTGACAGTAGCCTCTGTCACCATTACACAAAAAAATGTTGGATTATTTGACCACTGTGCCACCAGCAGATGATCTAACTGATAATGCTGGCACCGAAAATACTTTCCCCGATCCGAATGACAAGTTGCGCCATGTGCGCGAAGAATGCTGTAAGTACAAGGATATTGTTGTTGACATAACTTCCAATGATTTTGAGACAGCTCGTTGGAGAAAAGGAAACCTACAGTTGTACAAAGACAAATTTCTTTTCTCGGAAGATCAAAGTTGGTATTAAAGTCAGCAGACGATTTCTCAACTCCTTACAGTTGTTTCAAATATTTTTTTCACGGAAGAACTAATGGCGAAAATAGTTGACCAGACCATTCGTTACGCAAAAGTTCAAAAAAATTATCTAAATTTCTTTTTCGATACCATGGCGCTCGGTAAATACATTGGTATCATATATTATATGTCTTATCACAAACTTCCTCGTTTGAGAGATTGTTGGAACAAGCAGTATGGAGTTGAAGAAATACGCAATGTAATGACGGTCAACAGGTTTGAGAATGTTAGGGAGTACCTTCATATAAACAACAACGATGAGTACGATGCCGAGAATCCTGATCGTTTATTTAAACTAAGGACAATGTTGAATTCGCTCAATAGTAGTTTTCAATCGATTCCCATGCTTCCACGTTTATCGATAGATGAACAAATGTGCTCCACAAAAGTTGGGCATTATATGAAACAGTATCTCCCAAATAAACCAAATAAATGGGGAATCAAATTCTTCGCCCTTTACGATTCAACTGGTTTCATGTACAAGTTCGAACTTTACACTGGAGAAGAACATCGTTTATTGCCAGAAGAACCTGATTTGAAGACCTCTACGAATATTGTAGTACGTATGACCCGTGAAGTTCCCAGACATGAAAATTACATCGTCTATATGGATAATTGTTACATGTCCATACCCTTACTGATTTATCTGCGGACCCAAGGTATTCACAGCGCTGGCACCATAAATCGTTATCGTATAAAGAATTGTAAACTTCTCGGCCCGAAGGCTATGATGAAAATGAACAGAGGCGTTTTGGGAGAGTTCATAGTAAACATTCAAGCTGTGCAGTTTACATCAATATCTTGAAAAGACAGCAAGGTCGTGAACCTTGTGTCCACTTTTGTTGGAATGAAACCATTACTAGCGAAGCATGTACTGATGTTGACGTCCTTACTGATAAACGATGGGATAAAAATCTCCACGAAGAAATTACAGTTCCTTGCTCCCAAATCATCAAAGAATACAATCTTCATATCTAGGCGTAGATCTCATGGATTCTTTTTATGGGTCGTTTAAAAATTGGATTAAAAAATCCGAAAATGTAGAAGTTTATGCAAGCCTTGCGGATTGCATAGAATATGTCATAAGCATAATTGACGTTAATGACGACATTTTATTGTTAGGTGATTTTAATCTGCCTGACTTGAAATGGGAATCTTCTGACGATGATACATATTTTTGTGCATCTAATTCGAAGACTCGCCAAGAGCATATATTTGTTGATAATATATGTTCTGACTTACAACAAGTGAGTTGTATTTATAATAGTCGTGAAAGACTTGTTGACCTGGTCTTAACTACAGATAGTAACAATGTGATGTTTTGACTGCTGTTGATGAATACCATCCACCATTGAGCATATGGTACAAATCAGACAGGGATAATATAGTAAAGTCTAACTCAATAGATAAAGTTTATGAATTCAATTTTAAAAAAGCTGACTTTTTGAAGTTGAATCATTTACTTCAAAGTAAACTTCATGTTATTTTAGAATATGTTAATAATAACACTCTTGATGATTCAATTAATTTTTTTTATATGGAAATCTTTGCTATGTTTTCTCTGTCCGTGCCATATAGCCTCAAATTTACGAAAAATTGTGCTTACCCCTGGTACACAAAGGAGTTAAAGATTCTTCGCAACAGCAGGAATAGGGCATGGAAAAAATATGTCTGTAGCTTAGACTTGAATGACCTAGAAATCTACAAGCGTTTGTTTCTGGACTTTGAAAATTGCTCAGCTACCTTATATAAAAATTATTTAGACAGTACTAAGCTGAGAATATTGTCTGATCCGAAGAAATTCTGGGGTTTCATAAACACCAAAAAAAAAATCTGATGGATTCCCTTCATCATTTAAAACCTCTGACGGATTTACTGATGATCCTGTCGTAATTTGTGGTCTATTTGCCAATCTCTTTAAAGAGTCATTTTGTTCAGACTCTTTTAATCCTGATGAAGAGTACTTTGAATATATGAACTCTACACCCAGGGTTTCGTTGGATTCTATATCCTTTACTTCAGAGGATATTTTAAAGTATATTGGATTGATCGATGAGGATTTTAATGCTGGACCTGAAGGAATTCCTGCCGCAGTGTTAACACGATGTGGTTCCGTTCTAAGTCAACCACTGTCCATGTTATTCAATAAATCAATTAGCGAAAGTATTTTTCCACTTTTTTGGAAAAAATCTTTTATAGGTCCTATCTATAAAAAAGGTTGTAAGAACGATATAAACATCTACAGGCCTATCGCGAAACTCTCGTCGATTCCAAAACTTTTTGAGCGCCTCGTGTATGATCGTGTGAAAATTCACTGTGGGAAGGTCATGACAACTCGTCAGCATGGATTTGTTACTGGCAGATCCACTGTGTCTAATCTCCTCGATTTTACAACGTTTTGCTTAAATTCATTTTATTCAGGTAACCAGGTCGACTGTATTTACACTGATTTTAGTAAAGCATTTGATAAACTGCCACACAACTTAATTCTATTTAAACTAAAGTTAATGGGTTTTCCACAATTTTTTGTAAGCTGGATTCAATCGTATCTGACAGAGCGATCTTATCAAATACGATTTCGAGGCGTATTGTCAGCTGAATTTATTGCTGAATCAGGTGTTCCTCAAGGTAGCCACCTTGGTCCACTTCTGTTTATTTTAGCCATTAATGATGTAACTCACATCATCAAACACTCTCATCTACTTATCTATGCAGATGACATGAAAATATACAGAACAATAGATGCTAAAGACAATTCAGATCTGCTCCAGTCTGATTTGAAATCCTTTGAAATTTGGTGTTCTAAAAACAATATGTTTCTAAATCCAGATAAATGCCAAACTATGACCTTTTCGCGAGAAAGGAATAATTTAATTTTTGATTATAAGATAAAAGATACTGCATTAAGTCGTGTAGATGCTGTCAAAGATCTGGGTATATGCATGGATTCTAAGCTATCGTTTAACGTTCATATTGATTACATTTGTAAAAAAGCATCTTCTATGCTCGGGTTTATGAAACGCTGGGCCTAAGAATTTAATAGTATGATCACAACTACAACGCTGTATTATGCAATTGTGCGACCTCACTTAGAGTATGCAAGTCAAGTTTGGTCCCCAAGTTACAATGTACATGTTGAACGTATAGAGAGAATCCAAAAACGTTTTGTTCGGTTTGCTCTAAGGGGCTTAAGTGCAACTGACACTTTAAACCTTCCTCCTTATGAGGATCGTTTAAAACTATTAACAATGCAATCTTTATGAGAGAATGAGAGAAGGAAGTCTGCAGATATCGTCTATTTACACCAACTCATAACTGGTGTATTCAATTCACCAGAACTCCTAACTCTTATAAATTTTAACACTAACCGTAGAAGCAGTAGAAATGCTAACAATTTAATTTACTTACCTTTTATTAGAACAAATTATATGACTACTGCTCCTTTACAACGCATGAGTACCTTTGTTAACAACTGAAGCTTTTTTGATGTTAACTTATCGAAGGGTCAACTCAAAAGTAGATTGAAAACTAATGTATGATTAGATCTATGTAAACGCATGGTTAGTTTTTATGTCTTGTGTTGTCCCTGAGCCCAACCCATATTATGGTGGGTAAATTTTTCTCACTTTGGATTCTTTTGGACCACTCTTATCGATATCGTTAAGGCTATTCACGGTTTGAGCGTACTTTTAACAAATCATATTTATAGCATTTGTTATTGTTCAAACTGTGAGCACCTCGCCATGTGACTGTCGTATAAAAAGATTGTGCAACCCTGTGATGTATGTGATTATGCGGCTGTAGACAGAGCATAAAAGAGCATAAAGTACGAGGTACAAAGAGCACGTCCAAGGGCTGCTTTTATTTACGCGTGCCTGCGTATTTGCATTTGTATGCAACACAACAACGAAGCAAAATACGTTTTCGTAAATTGGCGAACAAATAGCAGATCGAACAAATGGCAGACCAGCGTATTCAAACTGTGAATGGCCTTATTGAGATGTTTTAAAGTTATTTGGGCTGGTTCTTAGGATGATCTAATGCGGAGAAAGTGCGAAAAAGCTGTAGTAGCTGAACTCTATTGTTATTGCATGTTTTAGTAAAATGGCATATAAGAATATTCTACCACTTACTCGACCTTTGCATGGTAAATACATGGCTAATTTTTAAAAGAGCAAACCCTTCAGTGCGAATAACCCAAAAGGTTTTCCGTCTGGAGGTAGCCCATGTGCTCACAAACATGACACAAAAGCGATACAAAAGAAATGTGAGGTCGCCAGTACATCACATCAAGTTCAACACGATCATCAGCAGGGTAATGATATGCGGTATGATGGTATGGATCACCTGCCAGTTATTGACGGACGAGCTCGATGCAAAAATTTATATGGTGGTGAAGGCAAACAAGTAAACAACCGTTTCGTTTTTAAATGCAAAAAATGTAATATGCACCTTTGTTTGAACAAAAACGCAATTGTTTCATAGACTATCATAGTAAGAAGAAATAAGAGATATTTTATTTAAACTAAAAAATATCAAAAATGTTATTTTCATTCACTTTTCATTCATATTTCATTAACTTTCATTATTATTTGCATACAATTCTAATAAATAAAAAGTAATTACAACGAATTGTATTTTAATTCAAATATGTATAGCACGCATAGTGTACCATGTATAGTACACATTCAAAATAGCAGTTTTCCCTTTTTCCCGGAAAATGCTTCATTTCACAAGAAAATTAATGCCCGATTCGTGTTACTGATTCGGGCTGACCTCATGCATTTAAGGCTTAAAAGACATATACCAATTTGGATAATTTGGTAGACGTGGTATTTATCCGATATGACTGACTCATTTGCGAATTTTATCTTCATTTGTGTAGCAGAAACTTATATATTAAAAAATTAATAACAATAACTGAAAAACTACTGCTGTAACAAACAAACAGACGGATAGACAGACTGATGTATAGGCCAAATACTCAGGAGGTGATTCTATTGAAGTGTGTACTTTTTATACCTGCCACATTAATTAATTTATATAAAGGAAATACGGTGGATGGTAATTTATCCATCACATCAATAATCTTTTAAAAAGCTTATCCATAGAATTAAAATTTTGTACTTTAGTAGAGAGGACCACAGTTTATCAGAATTTTTTATTGGTTACCGGAACACAGATATTTGTTTAATTTGTTGCCTAATGTTATCACTCTTAGATCCAGTATTCCTCACAACAACATAGCAATTAGTAAATATTGCTGTGGCAGCTAATGCAGCAGTGATAAGGTGACATTTATTAATTCTTCAAAGCGTGTTGACACATTTCCTACAACAAACATGCTGTAAATTGGCCTACTTTGACTTGCAATTTCAAGAACTGAATATTTCCACTTAATAGTGTTACAATATTGTGATTATTAATGGCAACAGCCAAGGTCTCCTTCCCTTTCCACCTTCTGTGACTCACACAGGCATTATTCACTCACTCACTCACTCACTCATGCTCTCGGTACTTACCTATTCTCGGAAACATCAAGGCAAATTAGATTCGTTAGCAATCCAATCTCTGGTGGAAGTTTTTGCAATTGATTGTGGTCCAACCACAATTCCTGCAGAGCAGGCAAATAACCTAAATGAGGTGGCAGCTCCTCGATTTCATTATCACCCAGATCCAGACGTTCTAGCTTCGTCAGCTGACTAATAGACTCTGGCAAATGCTTCAGTAGATTCTCACGCAATTCCAGGGATTCTAATTGTGTTAAACTGTTTAGAAATAGGGTGGTGGAAAATAGAAAAAATGTGTGAAACAAAAAACAAAATCAGTTAACAAATTGAAAAAACTATATTCTACATTTTTTTCCAATTAATATAATGTATTTTTCACAAAATTATTTTAAAATAATATTAATTTTTTCAATTTGAAAACTTCCCTCTTAAATTCACTATTTAGATTATATCAACGGTTTTGAGCATTTATATAAAATACTAACCAGCCAAAATCAGCGGGAAGCGTCGTCAAGGACATGTCATTTAAGCCTAAAACAGTTAAGTTTTTTAACTGGGAGAATCCTGCAGGTAATTTTGGAATAGGATTTGAACTGAAATCAGCCACTTGTAGACTTTGCAAATGTTTTATATCATCAGGAATGTCAGGAATATCTGCAATGAAAATAAAAAATTGTAGTTAATTAAGGTCAGTAAGATGAATGAAAGGAAAAACGTACTCAAAAACAAATTTATTTTCATGTCAAACGAAAGTTTTCTGTGATGTCGATAGATGAAGATGAAAGGTTCACAGCTTGGTACTTTTGAAGTCTCTTCCGGTGCAACCTTTGACAAGAATTCAATGCAAGTCAAACACAGTGTTGAGGTAAAAAAAACAACATTTTACTGTTTGGCACTTGTCAAACAGACGGACAAACTGATATACTTTAGCAAAGCATTCACTCGCTAACAAACATATTGGAAAACTTTGTGCAAAGTGTTATCAACAGAAAGCTCAGTAGGGTGTGTCGACATGTTTGAGCATGTACTAACAAGGATAGTTAATAGAAACGACGTCTTCCCGAAACGATGTATGTATGTGGAAATTCGATTAAATTGAAAACAGGAAAGATAGCTTTTAACAAAATATTGATTTAATAGCACATTCGCACATTTTCAATTAATTTGAATAGAGGTTTGCTTGTTTTAATTGAACAATGTCGATGTTTATTGGGATGTTTAATTATTTTAAATTTTTATAAAAAAAAATTGTTAAGTAATATGTTGTTTGAAGTTTTGTCTTCCTAAAAGTTACACCAGCTGTAATAAATGTCTTGACATACAGCAATAGTTACACAAATAGCACCCATTTTTATAATCTCGGCTAATTTTGACGATGGAAAATGTTTGCTTTTGTTTCTAACTATATATTCATGCTTAGGATCTTGAAAATATGTAGTCTAAAGAATATTTCACTCTCTAATTTATTTTACGAGTCATAGCGTATTAGACGAGAGAGTGCGTCGCACAGAGGGTTGAAATTAAAAAAAAAAGTGAAGATTAATTAAAAAATGAAAATTTGTTTTTTTGAAAATTTTTACTACTCGATTAAAGCGCACAAAATTGTACATCACTACTGATAACTTCAATGTTATATGTTGTTTACTTTTTCTGCTGCATAGCTTTAAAGTTGAGAAATTTTTCGTTTTCTTGCGATCAGTTCAACAAATTGAAATTCTAAAATTAATATTTTTTTGTGCAATATTTTTCTTATAAAACCTTCAATTTCAGGTATTTAAGAGTGATTAAAGAAAATGGTTAAAAATAATTGTGTAGAAATATAAAAAAAATTGTTTAAAATATGTTAGAATTTGCGCTATTTTCGAAATATTTGTGTAGTTTTAAATAAGAATACCGTATCATCAGGCAGAAATGAAAATTTTATATAAAACTTCAATATCTAAACTTCCATATTCAGCAATAAAAAATTGCTCGTTTTTACCCGAATCTTTTTTATTTAAAAAATCATGATAATAGTCACTCTTACAAAAACAAGGACTCTTATCTTTAATATGTTTGTCATGTGACAATGATAAAAGTGACGAGGTCGATGCAGAGGAGATGGGCATCAGGAGGAATATTAACAAATTCCTAAATTTTTTGCTACTCGTATATGGGTCATTCTTTTACAAACCGAACACCATTTTGACCGCTATATTTTTGATTCCCATGAAATTTTTTTTACGGGTTCTATATCGAAAAAAAGGAGACACGTGTTCAAGGATTTTTTTTTTCTTTTAAAAAAAAAATTTTAAATTTTCGTGATTTTTGCCTTGAAGACTAATTTTCAAAAATTCATAACTTCGGTTCTGTTTAAGCTAGAGACATTTTTTTTTTTCATTTTGAAGATAACGAAGTAATTTTTAAGAAATAAAATTCAAAAAAACTTGGAAAAATTTCATATTCTTATACGTAATTTAAATTTTTAAATAAATTTTAACCAATCTTACCCACCACTTAGCGTGTTTTAAACATTACCATCGTATTTTACGTCAAATTTTACATAGTAGACGATTTTTTTATCGATGGAGAAATGATTATTGCTATTGCAAAAAAATTAAATAAACTCGTGCGGTACCTGACGTCGGTGCGCCAGTTGCAAAGTAAACCTCATGTTCTCGCCTAATATCGTTGTTCTCTGTATTATAATATAAAATAAATTATGTAATGACTCAAAAGCAATTTCGGAATTATTCATAAGAATTCGGGAATCCCGGAATTAGTACCGGGATTTAAAAAACAGATAAAAAGTAATTTATTTAACAAAAAAAGAAATCGTGTGCAAAGTATGCAAGCTAGGATATTTTTTTAAAAAAATTTGTCCAAAGGAATTTAAAAAAACAGTTTATTTAAATTTTTTATTAAAAGTTAAATTATTTTATTTCTTTATATATATATATATATAAAGGACGAAAATATATAATTTTTTTTTATAAATCTATTGTTTCTTCATATTTTAAATTCATATTTTCTGGCATAATAATACTAACATAAGAACGGTACATTTTTTGAGATCACTGAAGTCTTTGAAAGGTGAATTGTTTTTTAGCAAAATTTTCAGCCGACGAGAAACATCTCTCGAACTCAACAGTAGTTGGTGGAATTTTTATCAATCATATCAAACAGGGACCGTAACGGTTATGGTTTTTATTAAAAAAGTCAGATATTAACAGTTATCATTTAACTTTTATTTTTTTTCGACAAAAATACTAGTTATTTAATGCCTTTTATTTTTTCGGGCAAAAATAACTGTTACTTTTGACTTTTATTTTTTTTGGTCAAAAATAACAGTTATTTTATGCCTTTTATTTTTTGGGTCAAAAATATCAGGCAATTTGAATTTCTTTAAAGACCACTTGAAAGGCCAAAAAAGTTTTATGCAATTCTTATCGTCTCATCAGCGCGCACATTTTAAGCTATAAAACTTTTTAGTTTTAGAGTATTTATTCGGCCTTAGAAAAAATACAAATAGCCAGATATTTTTGACCGAAAAAAATAAAAGGCACAAAATAACTGTTATTTTTTACCTAAAAAATAAAAGTCAAAAGTAACAGTTATTTTTGCCCGAAAAAATAAAAGGCAAAATATAACAGTTAATTTTAATTTTTATAGTAACAGCCAAAAATTTAAAAGGCATTTAATATTCGCGAAGCTGCTGCCATTACGATAATAATGGTATATTTAAAAAAGTCCTCCGGCCACTTTTTCGTTATGCCTTTTTCATCTGAAAATTGTAAAATAACAGTTATTTTCGGTCCCTGATATCAAATGCTTTTTGAAGCAGATTACTGCGAGTGCCACCATTTAAATATACTTTTATTTCATTTTTAAACATTTGAGGTAAATTAAATTTTTTTTTTCAAGTTTTTACTGGAATGTCAAATTAAAGTGTTGCATTTTTTCAATTTGAAGGCAATCCCGAGATTCCGAAAATTTCGGGATTTTAGGCCTTATGATCTTGGGATTGTCGGGACTGGAAAAAGTCCGAGATCCCGGATTGGAAACCTTATTAGTGTGTAAAAATTGTGTAAAAATTATGATACCTTAATTATCGTTTAATTATTATTTAATTAGATAATATTGTCTATTAATAAATCCATCTTTTCTTTACTTCAGCTGTTGCAGCAGTTGTGCCGTCTCTCTCACCAATCCATGCCACCAATCTCACTATTAGTAAGATGCCGACAAAAAACATAAAACCATGCCTGCAAATTAGTCTAAAAGATCACAAGGCAAAAGTATTCGTAATGAAGCTTGTTTCAATCCTTTCAATTTAACAAAACATTCAAGAAAAAACACTAAAATTGCGAAAAGTTACTGCAAGTCAATTACATGCAATAATAATACCGGTAGTTAATTAGTTATTGTCAAAAAAACCTGTGTTTCCTGCCGCTAAAAAGCTATAAATGATTAAAGAATACTAATGAATTGAAATCGTAATATATCATTTTATTTGCTGAAATAATGCAATTGTTTATTAAAGTTGACCAAATTTTCTATAAAGCCTCATTTATTAATAAAAAACATTGTTCAATTGAAACTATAAAACATACTATATATATACTATATTGGTCATATAATACAGTGAACAACGGTATGAGGCGAGATGTACTTTGGATGAACGGTATGTACTTTGCAACTGGCGCGCCGACGTCAGGTACAGCGCGAGTTTATTTAATTTTTTTGCAATAGTATTAATCATTTCTCCATCGATAAAAAAATCGTTTTCAATGTAAAATTTGACGTAGAATACGATGGTTATGTTTAATACACGCTAAGGGCCAATTTTTCAGTGCGAGTTTATACTCTAGTCAAATTAAACCGAGCTTAACTCACCAAAATTTGACGTTTAAACTCGGTTTAACTAGATATTTTAGCATTCGTTTAAGTTAAATTGACTTAAATTATCATTTAATGTGTTTCTTTTTTGCCTAAACCTAGTTTAAACGTTCAATTTTGGAGACTTAAGCTCGGTTTAATTTGACTAGAGTTTAAACTCGCACTGAAAAGTTGGCCCTAAGTGGTGGGTAAGATTGGTTTAAATTTATTTAAAATTTAAGCTACCGACACCTAATTACGAAACAAACAACAATATAAAAATCAGTAGACAACGAAATGGCGAAATCGAAAATTTGAAAATTAGTCTTCAAGGCAAAAATCACGAAAATTTAAAACTTTTTTACTTTTAAGTCTATTATCAAAAACAAAAAAATCCTCGAGCACGTGTATCTTTTTTTTTTTTTTGATATAGAACCCGTAAAAAAAATTTCATGCAAATCAAAAATGGGTCAGTCTTTTTTGTTCAAATCTGTACGGTTTGTAAAATAATGACCCATATAACATTGTTATGAATTTTTTTACAAAAAAGTTATAAGGAATGATTTTCGACTGGGCCGAAGATTTGAACTTTTTATTATATTGATGACGTCACTTTGCATGGAAGATAGGCGTGGTTTTTCCAATTTCTCCGAATTTTAAATTAAAAATGCATTTTAATTATTAAAATAATTTTTATTATTATGTTGATTTTATATGATTTAAATACAAATTCCAAATGTTTGATAGTTTAATTCATACTTGATTTTAAATACAAATTTAATATTTGATAGTTTGAAATGGTTTATTGAGCTTTAGGTCAAAGTTAGAACAATTAATTGTTCTAACGAATCTATCCACAGAAACAACAACAATAACGTTTTTTCAATATGAAAAGGAAAAAATCACTAGCTG
Organism: Dichetophora obliterata; assembly: GCA_963920525.1. Classification (NCBI taxonomy): domain Eukaryota; kingdom Metazoa; phylum Arthropoda; class Insecta; order Diptera; family Sciomyzidae; genus Dichetophora; species Dichetophora obliterata. Next base: position 303,994,309 of record OY986435.1, on the reverse strand, counting down.
ATTTAATTGCAATAAAATTTTATTGCAATTTTATTGCAAGAAAGGCTTCATCAGAAATCTTTATGATACCCGTGCACGCGCACTAGCGCACTGCACCACAGAGGCGATGAGATTTGAAGTGTCAATTTCTCATTTTTTTCTCCCATTTCACATTCTCACGTTTGTTGTTGAACAAGTGCGCGTTGCGCTGCGTACCCAAGCGCCACGCAAAGAACTGCTGCTCTCGAACCAGCTCAGTCTGATGGTTTAAAAATCTTAAAAAACTTTTAGTATTGTGTAAAAATCTGTTAGTATTACAAATACTTCCATTTGCAATTGAGATTAATTAATTAATAGCAGCTGATTGCTCTTTGTTCTAATACTTTGGTTTTATGCAGCCAACTTCACCATCCGAACGCACTGTCAAAATTGGAAATTGGATTCATGTTGCGGTAGTCCGGTGCGTGTTTCGGTAGGCTTCATACAAAATGTATGTGCATGAGCCGATTTTGACAGTTAAACCACCACGCACGCGCACTTGTTTAGGGTGGACTGTTACTTTAGTCTTTATGCTTATGTTATTATTACGGAGTCCAACAGTCTGGCTGGAAGTTTTCCACTAACAAAGCATGGTTACTGAAGTTGTTTTTAGATTTTTGCTGATATATTTTCAGCTTGTTTCTGTTTGGTCGTACTATACCATTTGATTAAAGTTTTTCCTAAATGAACTTGTTATTTATTATGTTGATTTTATATGATTTAAATACAAATTCTAAATGTTTGATAGTTTAAATCATTTACAATGTCATTTAGAAAAAAGTTTAATCCAATGGTAGAGCACGACCAAACAGAAACAAGCTGAAAATATATCAGCAAAAATCTAAAAACAACTTCAGTAGCCATGCTTTGTTAGTGGAAGACTTCCAGCAGACTGTTGGACTCCATAATAATAACATAAGCATAGAGACTAAAGTTAAGCAAAAATACAACAACAAATGTGAAATTATGAAATGGAAGAAAAACTGAGAAATTGACACTTAAAATCTCATCGCCTCTGCGGTGCAGTGCGTTAGTGCGCGCTTGCACGGGTATCACAAAGATTTCTGATGAAGCCTTTAGCAGGGCCGAAATTGCAATAAAATCAGCTAGTGATTTTTTTCTTTGCATATTGATAAAATGTTGTTGTTGTTGTTTCTCTGGAAAGATTCGTTTGAACAATTAATTGTTCTAACTTTGACCAAAAGCTCAATAAACGATTTTAAACTATCAAACAACTTATTTGTATTATGCAATGAATTAATTTTTGAGGAATTTATGAAGGTTTTTCTATTTAGATGGCGTCATTATGTATGGGAAGTAGGCGTGGTTTTCATCTGATTTTGCCGAATTTCATAGCTAGAATTTATATTGAAGAGGAAGGCTTACGTGCAAAATTTCATGGCATTTTTTAATTTTGTAGATTTTGAAGAGATTTTACGTTTAAAATTAAGTCTGTATGAGAGGTAGGCGTGGTTTTGATCCGGTTTGGCTCAGTTTTTAAATTTATCTTTAAAATTCAGATACAAGCTTAACCCATTTCCAGCTATTGGTGCACTTTTGCACCAGTAACTTTAGAATTTTCTCCAGGTGAGCGCGAAAGTGATATAACCGGGCACTGTAGGGATTATGTTAGTATGAATCTTTGACAATATACATTATTTTTGGTTTTAGTCGATTCGGTCGTTTACTTGGATTTTACGACGAATGCGCGTCGCAATATTTGGTTTTTTTTATTTTTTTATGTTTTTTTATTTTGCCAGATAAAGTTTAGTGTGATATATAGACTCTGGACGAAGTTTCATCGATTTTGGCCCGGTAGTTAAGGAGCCGCCGGAAATGGGTTAAATAAAACACTTTCAATACGATAGCTTCAAAATTACGACTTTAATCATATCGAAAGGCGGACAAACGGACGGACGGACAGAATTTTTTTTCTTATTTGTACCCAATCTAACTAAAACAAAAGTCAAAAATTCCCTGCGACTTCTAGGTGAATTAATCTCCATTTTTTGGAATTTGAACCCACTGTGCGTCGGCCGAAAAACAGGTATAAACGCGTTTTTCTCGGAACAACTTTTTTTCCGCGCTGTAGACGATTCCGCTTCAACGACTTCAATGACCGATTTGAATGTTTTATGGCTCAAATTAGAGCTTATTCAATTTAGGGGGCCTTTTTATTTAAGGAAAGCGCGCCCTTTTAGGGAAGCTTTTTTCCAAAAAAATTTATTATCATTATTTTTTAACGTTACAGCAAAAAAAAAGGAGGAAAAATAGGGTTTTTTTCAAAGAGAAGACATTTTTTTAAAAAAGGTTTTATTAAAATCGGAAACAACAAGGCTTCCAAATTTCATCTAGGTTAATAATTTTTTTGTTTTTTCGTTTCAGATCAACTGGCAGGGCTGTAGAGTGTACAGCGCACATCGAATATCGTGGCGCACAGCTTTGATCAGCGAGACCTTCAGCCGCCATTTTGAATTATTTTTCATCGAAAAAATTGTATAATGTTCTTGAAATATACACTAATAAATTCCACAAAAGATTTTTCCAAAAAAGATTTACGTCCGCACAACAAAAAATCCTGAAATACTTTACGTGAAATTACGTTTCTAATAGAACCTCCCCTTAAGAAATTTATTCCGATGTCATAGTTTCGGAAAATCAAAAAATTTTAAATTTATGGTTTTTTATAACGTTTATGCTACGATTATTCAAAATTAAGAATGAAAGGTTTTGGTTGGTCACAAATACTATAGCACTCTTAACTTCATATGATGAGCTCGATATCCAAAGGGATGACTATAAAAAACACTAGACCTGCCCAAAAAACATAGAGTGTAATTTTATTTGTGAGCACAGGGCTAAAAATGTTCGATTATGTATCGAAAACAAGCCCTGGAACGAAAATATTAATGTTTAGTACTTAAATACTTTAGCACGTTTTTAAAATTCAGTGATCTATGAACCCAGTAATAATACATGACATGAATAATAATGAGGTTTTTCAAGGTCTAACCTTACGTTTTTACAGTCGCTGAAGATAGTAATATAATTTTTGATTTGATCCGCTTGCTAAATTTTTTTAATATCAATTTTTGTAGACGGCATATTTATTAAAAAAATGAGTGGTCGCACACTCCTTCGACACTTATTAGTTAGTTCAAGAAATATATATATATATTTTTATTTTGATCGACTTGATATATTTATAGTTGCAAAAAAACACATCATAATATACAGTGTTGCGCAAAAAATATCAACACATAGTTTTGCTCTCAGACAAATTGAATGTAGTCACATTAATTTTAAATTAATTAAAAAAAACAAGACCAAATTTGAACATGATTTGTTTTTAAGGTGATGTATAAGTATATGCTTTGGTTCCTATAATCATTTTGGTGTGTTCTCAATATTTAAAAAGATACACGATTTTATAGCAGCGCACTGATTTTGTTGCTATTGTTTTGCGCAACACTGTATAAGAATACAAAACGTAACAAGTAAGCCCGCGGTATATTAAATACATTGTAAATAGTATACCGCGGGTTTTCTTACTGCCGCCGATATGTTTCGCACGTCATCAGCAGTAATATAAGAAATTTTACTGTGAAAATATTTAGGGTATTCACAGTTTCCTTTTAAAGTTAATATGTGGTAACTTTAGAAAGATAACTCATTAAAAGTGTGAGCACCCCTTTACATATTAATTCTAAAATTCACATTTGCAAATGCTTCTGCTTCACCTGAGAAGAAAAGTTCAATCAATTCAAAGTTCAACATTAATTTGTTCAAATTTATTTCACTTTCCTTTCCAATAGGATCTTCTGCTTCCATTTTCTGAACAAAAAATAAATTAACTGTCAGCATTACCACATTACAACAAAAGACAAACACGCTTCAAAGCATGGCAATTGTAATACTTTGTGTTATCTTTATTTTGTATGCAAAACAAAAACAAAAATAGTTACCAGATGGCAAAATATTTTAAAGTTAACAGTCGGCAAAGATACCACACCAGATAAATCGAAACTGTGAGCACCCTAATTATATTGTGTGAAACCGCTTCTGAAAAACAATTTGTGATATCATCACTCGATTGAGGAATTATGGAGTCACTGAAAAATGTAACGGCAAATTTAAATAACTGATTTGATACCTTTAACTTTCCCTATTCCGGTGAGCGTACTAATAAAGCAGTCATTCAAGCTTTGGCGTTTCGGTACCTCGCTCTAAAGGAGACAGTTTCATAAAGGCGAATATGTTAGCCGTTATTGGCATTGAGGGACGTTTTTTTGGGCCAGCCAATTGATTAACGGAGCTTTGTACGGAAACTAAAAAATCTCTGAGGAATATTCGTCCAAAAAGAGGAATGGTGGAGCTCCGGTGAGCCTTATGTATCATGCCTTTTTTTGCTACCTTTTTTTTTTAATATGTAACTGAAAATCTAACAAGTGGATCAAAATAAATTTTATATCTCTTGAACTTTGCTACCTTTTTTTGAATATGTAACTGAAAATCTAACAAGTGGATCAAAATAAATTTTATATCACTTGAACTAAATATGCCGACTATAAAAATGTTATTGAAAAAATCTGATAAAATTTTTACAAGACGTATTAAGCCTTGAACATATTTAAAACATATTTAAAAAAAACATATGTGTTTTTTGGTGTTGCAGCTTTTTTTAAATATCTCTAAATCTAGCAAGCTAATCAAATCAAAATTTATTACACTATCTTCAGCGACTCCAAAAACGTAAGGTTAGACCTTGAAAAACCTCATTATTATTCATGTTATGTATGATTATCGGGTTTATAGTTCACTGAATTTTAAAAACGGGTGCAGCGCCACCTACCGTCTATGGTCGAGTACTAAACATCCATATTTTCGTACCAAATTTCTCGTTTCTATTCTTGTTCTTGCTTCTATTGCTTGTTTTCGATTCATTATCGAACATTTTTATTCCTGTGCGCTCACAAAAAATGGTTCGGTCTAATAGACGTACAGTCGTCTGGAGATTGATGTGCTCCATGCACCATTTTGACAATTTTGATTTAATAGTGTTTTGATATCTTTTCCAAAAACAGATATTTTGTGTATACTTTACTCTATGTACCTTTAAGCAGAAATTTTCGGTGACCTCTTCAATCATTTACCGTACTCGTAAAATTAATTAAAAATTGTACCATTAACTCAAATGGCGTGTGTACCACATAAATCTGCGGACGTCGATATGCTGGCATAAGCTTATGCCTATAACTGAACGTATAGCTAGCCGGGTGTTGTCAAAAAAAAGGTATCCGTATTGGCCTTTATTGACTTTTTGAAGTGTCACAAAATTGTTTTGTGTTGTTTGCGTTTATTGAAGGGAAAAAGCGCGGTCTTTTGTTCGGCTTTCATGTTTACTTCAATAGTTGAAGGGTTGGGACAGTAATAAGGTGCTAACCCATATAAACCAAGTTTGGAGATAAACGCATTTAAAAGTTTGATGGCATCTATAAATCGCAATTTTTAATATTTTGAATAATTCATATTTTCCCCCATAAAGAGGGTTTAAATAAAATTAATTTAAATTAATATGAATATAATTTTTATTTTTATAAGTCCTGCATACAATCTCAGGTATCTGTATACTCAGAATTTTAACTCAGGCTAACTGGGTGCCTGGAGTTAGCGCCTGTTTTCAAAAAAAAAAAAAAAAAAAAAAACATGTAAAACTTTCAATGTCGGTTTTTAATCACACTTTTTAATTTTTTCCCAATATTTTTTATTTTATTTTTAGAAGTCCTGCCTACAATAGTATCTGCAAGCTTAGAACTTTAAAATCCTTCGTTTGTCGGTGTTAGGAAATTATATTAATTAGTACATATTGTTTACCCAAGAAATCCTTTCTTTTATATTTTCCGAGTCCTTTGAATGCAAGAATCTGAAAATTGTTATTGGTTGTACCATTCACAAACATTTGCTTGAAGCACACAACACACAATTTTATTTTCATTTTAACTTTGTGTTCACACACTGGCCGAATACTACGTTAATACTAAGAAAGCGGCTTTTCGGACTTAGGCCTCGTTCTTAGCAAACGCTTTTAGCTTAGCAGAGAGGTTTAGCTGAAAAATGCTTTGTGTATAATTGTTCATAGTGCTAAGTACTTTGCAAAACGCAATTGAGTGCATTATTTTCCAAAGAGACAAATGAAAACAAAGCATCTCAGCCATAAGCATGAAGCGCGCACTATGAACACCAATAAACTCAATAAGCTACTTTGTGCAGCGTTGAATAAGAGTTTACAAAAAGCTCGACAAAGCAGCTTTATGCATCAGCTTCAGCCAAAGCGTCCACTATGAATGCGGCCTTAGTGTGGACAAAGTAAATATTTTCTTGTGTTTCACGTACACAAAAATAGATCGATCTCATCGATTCACTGTGATTCCGTTTCGAACTTGTGTTTGCTTCAAAATGTTTTTGTTGAAAAATTCAGGGGCCGAATTACAGCATCCGTGATCGAGAAAAATTACGAAACGAAGGGCACGACGAGACATGTGCCTATCTTGTACAATTTTGCTCGATCACGGATGCTGTAATTCGTCCCTAGACCTTCGTGAAGACAAAAATTAAGACAATTTTTCAAACACCACTTGTTCGTGTTAAAATGTTATAATAAATCGATCACTACTAATGTGTGACGACAAAAACTACCTGTTGGCCTGTACATTGGCCAAATGTTACAAATTTTTTAAATATTTCTATGATTCGTGCGATTCTTTGCAAAAAGCTTATCCTTTTGTCTTCTCGCAATGATAGTGATCGGTTTATGCAAAGCAAAAAAACATCATTACATTAATTTTTAACTTCATGACCGCCAGATTTTTCCAACACGAGCAAGTAGTGTTGGAAAAATTGTCTTCACTTTTGTCTTTACGAAGGCCAGAATTCTTCAACATGAACATTTTGAAGCAAACACAAGATCGAGACGGAATCACAGCAAATCGTTGAGATCGATCTTTGCTTGTGTACGTGAACCACAAGCAAATATTAAAGCGAAGAATTCATGAAGAATGGTGGACAGCACGCCAATTCTGTTCCACACAAAAATGAAATGAAAATAATATTGTTTGTTGTGTTCTTCAAAGAGTGTTTATTTTCATTTGTTGGAAGGTGGCAACATGCATCATATGTCAGTCCAACATACTTTGACGTTTATCTTTTACAATATTATTATTCACTTCCATTGCATTGTATTCTTTACTTGTTTCCGTTTTTTCTTCCTTTTCTAATTTTAATCTTTAATAAAATGGTCACGTTGTTCTTGAAATCGCTTTAATTCTTTATTTAAAAACATCGGTGTCATCTTAACATCATTTATGTAGGAGATTTTTTTCATGAGTGAAGATTTCTGAACCCTGCAATATACCTTATAACGATTTTTAACAGATCTGATTTTTTACACTTAAAAATCTTTTATCTTTCTGCTTAAAAAAATATTTGTTGAAATACCTCCATTTATTTATTACACGCCCCTTTTAAGAAGAAAACTATTTAATCAAAATGTAAACTAAACTGAAATTGTAGAGATTTTTAAATTATGTGCTATTTGTATAGCGGAATACCTTAATTATTTAGAAGCATATTAATCTATTTAGTTATAATATTTTAGCGCAACCTCAACCTTAAAAACAACCTTAAAAACCAAAAGATACAAATTGTTTAAAAAACAATACTTGTTGCTCCAATCTGCGTCATTTTAAGTAAAACTCGAATACTCAAAAGCAATACAAAAACAAAAAAATGAATATTTCGACCGGGCAGACACAAAAAATTGGATTACATTAACCGCTACACTAGATATCAAGTTGATTTAGTGTCACGGTGTGAGCACGATGAAACGGTTTCAGTGTGGTTAAAATAGCAAACCGAAAATCTACCAACAACAACACTTACAACTGAGGTATTGGTGACAACGTAAAAGCCACCCAGCGACCTAGTCATCAATAAAAACTAAACACCAACAGCAAAAAATACACCAGTATCAACAGTAAAAGCAAAAACGAACACTCACAAAAAATCCTTTACAATGGATTTTCTATTGACCTAGTTTCAAGAGTTTGAACGAGCTTTCATGTCAGTCTCACTCAATGTAGTAGGGGTGGTGCGGAAAAGGGGCGGAAGGGAGGATTAGTTTATAAATGAGGGTTTGTTTGGGGGGGTGGTCATAGGATGAAAAATTTCTGAATTCATTCTTTTTTATGCACCGTGTGTATGACGATGTTATGTTTGTTGTGTCATTGTTTAAATCAAATTTTGTATCGAAGAAGAAAATCGCAATAAGAAGAAGCGTCGTAAAAGCGTTATTTTGTGAGGTAGAAAAGTTATGCTCTAATTTCACTCTTGTTAGATTTTTCGACAATTATTTGAACAGTGAAAAGTCTACTTTTGTTGTATTCAGATTTTTTTATTATGTTGCTTGTTTAAAGACAAGTTTTTTTCGGAAAATTTTTTCCGGAGGCAATAAAAATAAAAGGAAATTTTCAGAGACACCTCTGAAATAAGTCCCTAAAATAGTATAGAGTTCATATTTTGAAATAAAATAATGCTCCAAAAACTACATTGGTTTTTTTTTTTTTTTTTTGTTAAATCTATGGGGTCTTTCTTATTTTGATAACTACGAGATAACTAGCTCCCTAATAATTGGAATCTTTTACGAAGCCACACCTTGTTTTGTTGATTTGCTTGGGTGAAAATCCAAAAAATGACAAATTTAGAACGACAGATTTTTGTAGGGAGACTCCCAGAAGCGAGGCATATGGTGAAAAAATGATAGGAGCACTTCATATATTTGGCCCTTCTGAGTGTTAATTCGAATGAACAATTAACTATATTCTACATTTGTCATCATGTTTTGTATGAGAACCCCAAAAAGTTTGCCAAATAGAGAGTAATATTTTCAGAACAAATATAGGGGGAAAACATATAATAGGACCAGTGTGACCAGAGTGGAATATTATATTCCACTTTGGCCTATTTTACCTTCGGGAAGCATATTTTTTTTTATAAAAATATGCAGCATAAAAAGTGGAATATTTTTTTATTCCTATATTTCTTTTTAAATTAACAAAAATTGCTATTAAAAATGTCTATTTGGTTACTAAATGATAATTTTTTGCAAATTTTTTCATCTCTGAAACACCTTTTAAAACGCAATATAAGGACATCGTTTTGTGGTTAACTTCTTCGTTGTCAATTTTATTACAATTCATTGAATAACTTGACGCATCTTAAAAAGTGAATTAAATTTGCTTATATGTTTGTTTGATTGGATTCTTTTATTAAGTAGATATTTTTAGGTATTTGTCCAAAAAATTGCTTTAAAATCTTAAATATGTCCCATTTTAAAATGTTTTTGGCTTCTACAAAAAATTAAAAATATTGTTATGGTTTTTGTATTTTAGGTGACAATATGTAATACACTTATATGTTTTTGATTTAAAAATTAAGTTTTTTCTGTGAGAAAAGTATTTGACTATTTTTAAGAGAATATAATTCTTGAAAAGACTTTTGTAAAGTACAAATGAACTGATATATGTTTTGTTTACGTTTTATTAATATAAATTATTTAATATTAACTTATGTTTTATAAATTTAAGTGCGAGAGCAATCAAATAAATAAATAAATGTTTTTAAATTTGCTTCTGTGTTTCTTTTATATGCATATTTAGTCTTATTTAGATATATGTCTTTGAAATTGAAAGTGGTATATTTTCGTGGAATATAAAAATTGAAAGTGGAATATTTAGCATATTTTGTTTTTTAACAGAAAGCATATTTCTTCAAAAATCTTCTGGTCACACTGAATAGGACTGACATACATTTGAACGTCTAGGCAGCTTCTATTTCCGGAGGAAGCATGCATAAGCTCTTCTTCCAATTTAGAACACTTTTCTAATAACAGTTTTTATTTTGAGCCGATTTCTGGTCTTGAGCTACTAAGAATAATCAAATCCTTAAAGAAATCGAACTCTGGTGGCATTGATGAGATTTCAAAAAATATTCTGAAAAATATTGCACTAAATATAATTGATATTTGAAAACATATATTTAACTTAAGTGTCCTATCTGGAATATTTCCTGACCAACTCAAAGACGCAATTGTTATTCCGCTTTTTGAAACAGGTTGCAGGAGAGATACTAATAATTACAGACCTATTTGTTTGCTATCTTCAATTTCAAAAATTTTTGAAAAAGCACTTAAGACGAGGATTTTAGCTTTTCTCAACAGACAACATTTTTTCAGTTCTTGTCAGTACGGATTTAGAACTTGTCTCTCAACTGAAGACGCACTACTTGATTTCTGTACATCGATATACAAAGGTCTTGATGATAACAAAAATTGTGCTGGCTTCTTTGTTGATATAACAAAGTTTTTTGACATGGTTGATCACAATATTCTTCTGAAAAAACTGCATAATGTTGGCTTTCGTAGTTTTATTTACAATTGGCTTATGTCCTTTTTGAATTGCAGAACGCAGAGAGTAAAAATTTGTAGCGAACTAAGTGACTCTAAATGTAAAAATATAGGAGTTCCCCAAGGCTCTGTTCTTGGTCCGGTTCTATTTCTAGTTTATATTAATTCTCTTTTTTTTCTAAATTTTGCTGGTAAAGTTACAGCTTTTGCCGATGATCTAGCTATTGGGTATGCATCAGTTAACCCCCTTAACTTAATTACAGATATAAATCATGACGTTTATTTACTGAGAGTTTGGTTTGCAGAACATAAGTTACTTTTTAGCAGGAAGACTAAACTAATGTATTTTAGCTTGTGTAATAGAGTATCGCCGGAAATTGATATCATTTTTCATGGATATGATTGTTGTCGATTTAGATTTACTTTGGATACGAGTTCAACAACAGTAGAATTCCTTGCAGTAATAATTGCTTTTTTGTCGAAAGAGTTCCTTGCTATATATATTTAGGAGTAATGGTTGATGAACATCTTACCTGGACCGCACACATTTCATTATTGCAGAAATATCTTTTTTCTTCATTACGATGCTTTTATAAACTAAGACATTTTTGTTTTGAAAGTACATTAACTAAAATATACTACGGGATTTTTCATTCTAGATTACAAAATGGTGTGAGCTGCTGGGGAGGTGCTTATCTGAATAATATAAGTCCCCTGTTAATATTAAAAAAGTCTGCCGTTAGAATAATCTGTAAAGTAAATCGCTTGACTGCATCTATTAATCTATTTAGGCGTCTAAAGATCTTACCGTTAAGGCATCTTTATTATTTTAAAGTTCAAAAAATATTTTTTAAAAGAAGTGGGTATATGCAGAATCCCATATATGGTAATTACAAATTATGAACGAACCAAAATTCTACCATGACTGTTCTAGTTTTTCGCACAACCCACTATCGTAATTTTTTTTTCGATTTTATCTTATAGACTTTACAATAGACTCCCTGCAAGTAAACGCCTTGAAAGAAATTTGAGTACTTTCTTAAGAAAAATAGAATTCTGGATCTTTGAGTTAGACCACTCGGAAGTTGAATTTTTGTTGCGCTCCATTAGCTAATTTTTGTTGGTTCTTTATTTTTTAGACAGAAATAATTTTTTTTTTCTCTTCTAATAATAATTGTTAATTTTTATAATTGCTTTTTACTTATATTGTTTAATTCAATTCACCCCACAAAACACTTTTTATTTTAACAAAATTTATTTAGTTTTATATATTTATTGAAGTGGCATTTAACACTATTTATTCTAATACTAAATGTCAATACTATTCTTATAAGTAATGATTGTTCTAGTGATTGTATACTTGAGTGAATAATCTTGTCAAAACTTTTTTCTATGAGAATAAAGAATAATAATAATAATAACTATCCAAAGGATAATTTGGAGGAGAAATGATCTTTTTTCAACATTTTCCTTAATTTTTTTGTATAAGGATCTACAACAGGATAACAGATAAGAGACAAATATGTCCAGGATAAAAAGTATTCGGGGCAAAAATTAATAAGTTCAGCTCATAAATTTCCTAGTTTTCTTCAAGGGGTATATTTAAAAAAAATAATAACTATTTTCAACATTTTTTTAAATTGTTTTTTTTAAATGGTAGGACTCTTAGAATGATGGCAGATGGAGGGTAGGTATGTTCAAATGAATGTAGGTATGCTGAAAGTTATAAGAATAAATTTGGACCAGTCCCCTCTAGAGATTAATTTAAGAAGATATGAACTATTTGTTTATTGCTGTGGTTTCGTCCAACGCTTTGTTGTTGTTGTTGCAGTTTTTTGTTGTTTGTTCTGCTTTTTTGTTGTGCTGTTTTTCAAAAGATAATAAAAGCCAACAACACAAAGCACTCGAAGTTTACAAAATATCCAAATACACTTGCTCATGCGCATGCTCGTTTTTTTATTTTTTTTTTAATCAAAGGATAATAGCAACATAGACGAAAGATTTACCAAAAATCAAATGGGAATACAAAGGCCACAGTTCGCTTGGGACTATCAAGTCTGGTATACTGACGGCTCAAAGAAAGGAGTGGGAGCTGGCAGGAGTATAGGAAATGAAGGAAATAAAGGAGTGAGAGCTGGCGTTTTGGCTCAAGGCAGGGAAAATCTATATATAAACGATATATATCTATCTATATACAGGGTGTGCCATCTAACGTTTTTTTTCAACTAGTGTTTATTTCGTGAATGGTAACATTTAGCTCATGTCTGATTCGACAGATAATTAGTTTTATCCTTCCGCTGAACAAATATGGTTGTGTATACGCTTGAACAACGCTGGGAAATATTGCGACATTACTTTGAAAATCATGATGCTGATTTTGCCAAAAAAATCATATTTTCAGATGAAGCTCATTTTGATCTTGGCGGGTATGTAAACAAGCAAAATTGTCGCATTTGGGGCACAGAAAACCCGCACGCATATATTGAAAAGCCGCTGCACCCAAAACGAGTCACTGTTTGGTGCGGATTTTGGTCCAGAGGCATAATTGGGCCATTTTTCTTCGAAAATGAGGAAGGAGTGGTCGTTACAGTCAATGGCGATCGTTATCGGGCCATGTTGAACGAATTTTTGTTCACAAAAATTGAAGAGGAGGATATTAGCAACATTTGGTTTCAACAGGACGGCGCCACGTGCCACACAGCCGAAGCTACACTCGATGTTTTGCGCCCTGTTTTTGAAGATCGCATTATCAGCCGCAGAGCTGATGTCGTTTGGCCACCTCGGAGCTGCGATTTGACACCGTTGGACTATAATTTGTGCGGTGCCCTCAAAGATAAGTGTTACGCCAACAAGCCAGAGACAATTGACGCTTAGAAGGACAATATTCGTGAAGCCATTGGTGAAACACAGCTGCACACAATCGATAATGTGCTTAAAAATTGGACGGATTGTGTAGGCTACTGCATGGCCAGCCGAGGCAGCCATTTGAATGAAATTATTTTTCATTATTAACCGGAAGGATTGTACTTTCAAATAAAAAAAGAAATTTGAGAAAATATCCAGTAGTTTTTTTTATTGAATTTTCAAAAAAAATTATTTGGCGGACCCTTTATAAACTTCACGATAAAGGATGAACTATAACTTATAGCAGTTTGTTACAATAGGCTCTGGAGGCCGCAGTAACTAGGTGACTAGCTTCCTCCTCAATTAACTATCTATCTCCGGTATATTCAAAATATATCTAATTCACGTTTTCACAACAAACTCGATACCGACAACTTTAATGGGGTTTATTCGCAAATTGTGTCAACGTAATTTTAATAATCCGCCGACTTACAGACATGCACGAGACAACATTCACTTTAGGTGCTTTTTGTTTTTGTTGAACAGTGTAATCAATGCAATCTTTAATCACTATTTCGATAGTACATAAGCACTTAGAACAACATATTCCGCCAACATCTTTTAAATGGATGCTTCCTGATGAGTTTGATTACTTCTTAATTTTATGCTACTGTGAGAGAGAATCTTTACATTCAGTAGGTTCTGGGTGAAGAACGTAAAGATGTGTAGAGGTTCATTGGCCCATATTGAGAATAAGAGGCATTACATAGCCATATAAAATACACAGTGTTGAAATGTATTGAAAAAACATAGCATAGGCCACTGATTGTATTATGGTTGTAAAGCTCATAAGCCGACACACCGACCGACACACATACAATTGAGCACCTAAACATATTAAATAGTAACAGACAGACAGACAGACAGACAGCACAGAAGTGCACGCGAAAAGCAACAAAAACAACAAGCACTTTAAAATAATATTATTTTCTCCACAACAATGGATGGAATATGGAAAACAGTTGGTGGTCGTTTGGTCGGTCGGTCATTAAGTTAGCATACTGTGGCAACAAACCAGCGAAGCATCGAACCGCAGCAAAATAGCTGAATCGTTGACCCCAGCGCATAGCTTGAAGTTTCCTAGGTAGTATATATCTATAGGCTGTATTTCTTGCTCTCCTTTACCTTTTCTCTTTTTTGTTTTATATCTGTCAGAATAGCATCGGAAGAGTGTTGCTTATATCAGATTTTGTTTTTCAAGTAGTGGTATCCATCAGAATGTGACGTTGGTGTTCAAACCACTGCGTTTGGAGGGCAACCAACACATAAAATCATGCAGAGTTTATGACTAACCGGAAGCTTGTCAGTTTATCGGTCTATCTGATAATCTGTCTGACAGTCTGTCTGTTTGCCAGTGTTTAACTATTGACAGTCATTGCAGAGAAAATTTATTTGAATAGACAGAGTAATGGTCGTTTGTCATGATTTAAAACTCATACAATTTATCGACTTTGACATCAGAAACTTCTGCAGCAAATATGTTTAAATTTAATATTTCTGATATGTGACAACTCCCACTTTTTTCTGATAATAAAGAATGCGTATACATAATTAATCATCGCCGATGAACAGGCGTTGCCCTCTGGATGTAGGTCGTCGAACAAACTTATTTAACCTTAAAACGCTTTAAGTGTCAATTTGACACAATTTTAACAGAGAAAAACTTATATCTCTCTTATTTGTGCTCAAATCCACTTGGGATTTTGGCTCAGTGTAAAAATTATGCCTAAGTTTAAATTTTATAGAAGAAAAAATTCCAATAGATGTCGTTTTAAAGATGTACAAAAAATTTCCCTCAAAGTATAAACTAAGAATATAAAAACTATAACTTTACATTTTTTGTACGAATAAGTTGTAAAATTTATGTAATTTATTTGATTTGTTAGTACAATAAGAACCAAGTTCTTTTCAAGTACAATAACAAATATGTCAAGTCAAGTACATTAACAAAAAAAAAATAAGCAGTAAAAACCTTATGAACTTATATAAATAATATAAATATGAATATAAATAATGATAGAGAGGCAGGCAAAAAAAGATTAGTGAACTGAATATTGTTAAGTATGTTGTGGAGAAAAATATTCAGCTAGTGGAAATCTCCACAGAACGCGATGTGGTGACTCTAATTCCCATGTTTCACCAATTCATATTTTTCAACCATGTATGTAAAAAATGTGCACAAACTGAGTGTATTTGGTGAATAACTAATAAAGTGATTTTATGAATTATTTTTATTTTATTTTTCTAGTAAATCAAACAAATCTCAAACATTCCTTTTTGAATTTTTAAAAATATATATTTTACTATAACATAAATATAAGCGGAGAAAGTTGGGTTTTTAGTGGTATTAAACTCAAATCTTAAGTTGTAAGGCATAGTGTCAAATTGACATTAGTCTTTTTTACGTTACAAAAAATCAAGTGCATTTGAAGGTTAAATTGAATGTTTTTTTTAGTTGATGTCGAAAAAATATAACACTTATTTTCTCAGAATTGTTTCAATTTAGATTATACATGATTAATAGTGGTATAACATTATTTACGTACACATAAATCGTATAAAAAAACCGCTTAAAAACTATCAAAAAAAAAAGAAAAAAACTATTAAAAAAAAAAGAAAAACTATTAAAAAAAAGAAGAAAAACTATTAAAAAAAATGAAAAAACAACAATTACATAAAATAAAGAAAAAAGTATAAAAATAAATAAACAAAAACAAATATTCTACGTGTTTCAACAATTAAACAGAAAAAAAAAAACAGAAAGACATTTTAAATTTTACGTCAGCAACGGTCAACGTTCTCGTAGCAAAAAATAGCCTCAAATAAAAACCAGCTGGCCCCCAGCAGACGATGCCCACGCGAATCACATTCAAGGAAATTTGCAGCTTATTGAATCAAAACAAAACTTGAAAAATATATAAGATAAAAATGCCAAAATGTACCATTTATTTCATTTTTTTAAGGCTTATTAGATTCAATTTGAAAATTCTATTAGGAATAGTTTTTGTGCCGAGTCATTGTCTGCTAGCCAACGACAATTCTGCCAATTGATTGGAGCAAGGCATTCATATCATTTTATTGAAATTCAACATAAAAAAATGTTGTTGCAGTAACAGTAAGAACAGTAAAAAATTATTAGATTTATAAAATTAATTGAGCACTCTGAAGATTTTACAAGCTTATAATTTGGAAGCAAAAAAGTGATTTATCAAGAGAAGGGGATCGTAGAAGAGAGAAGAGAACAACTTTAGTACATATACAACTCTAATGAGGTTTAAGGCTTTACCAAAAAATAAGATCCACTTGTTTTTGCCGTCATATTATTCAGATGAGTTTATTA
This sequence comes from Dichetophora obliterata, assembly GCA_963920525.1. Classification (NCBI taxonomy): domain Eukaryota; kingdom Metazoa; phylum Arthropoda; class Insecta; order Diptera; family Sciomyzidae; genus Dichetophora; species Dichetophora obliterata. The sequence continues at coordinate 303,977,588 of OY986435.1, read as the reverse complement.
AAACAAGTGTCAAATCATACGGAACGGAAACAGTAGGTTGTTCACAGCTGAATCACTCAAGACTACTGAAGAGGAAGTGAAGCCACTTCCGAAACAGGCTGTCTCGTCTGCTGTGTGATTGCATTTAAACAGAGTTGTTGTGTTGGTTGTTGTTACCTTGTTTCATAAATTACTTGACCTAAAGCTCCGAATTATAACCTTGTATTCAGAGTGCCGATTGTTGCTTTCTCGCTCGCTTGTACGGATTGCATGCGTACTAAGTTTTATTTTACACGATGTTTTCTTATTATTTTCATTAAATAATCGGGGTCCAATCTCTTTGTTTAAAAATAAACGTTTTGTATAAATTTCAAAAATTTGTTATTTTCAATATTTCGCTCGCCATCGGCTAGCATCATCAGGAATTGTAACAAAATATTTTAACTATAATTAACAAACAATTTAATGCACTTACTGCATTTGAAAACTTATAAATTTTCAAAAAAATTTTAAAATAAACGAGTTACATTTAACATGGGAAAACATTAAACAATTAATTCACAATTTTATAATTTTACATAAAACGGAATAAATTAAAAACAATTAGCACTAAAAACCACGTCTACAAGTTTTCTCGTCAACTTGTCAATTAAATTTTTCTATGTACTATCTGTAGATATGTGCACACTTGTCAGTGTCTGTCTTGTAGTTGAGTATCTTTTTTGACTATTTTCATTAAATAACATAAAAAAGGTAGAGCAACTCCAAAAAAACACATAAATATTTGAATTTTATTTTTGCTGTTGCGGCTTTTCTTCTTTTTTTCGTAGTATCAAATGCAAGTGAGTGAAAGAAAGCTAAATTAGCGATCAGTAGCTTTTTTTTATTCTACATTTGTTGTGCAAAAATCAATCATTTGACATCAATCTGTTATATGTGTATGCAAAATATCAAAATAATTGTCTGTTTGTCAATGAAGCCATCAATGAATGAGTCTCTGTAATGCATATAAAGAAATATTTACTAACACATATAAATAATTGATATCCAATGATTGACCGTGTAGAGTCCGCATTCGGGCAAATGTTTAGGAAGGCTTTTAATAAGTTGCTTATTCTGCCGATGCACTTTTTTCCCACTACTTTTTTTTTTTGTTATTTTTCCTGTTCTGTTAAAAAAACAATTACGAAATAAAAACGAAGCAACAAGGCCACTAAAAACAACACAAAACAAATGCATACAAGTCAAAACACGCTGTAACAGCAAGTGACTTAAAGCTACATACAGTGGCTTAAAGTGCGCTTCAGCATAGTTTTTCGCATTTTCGTCTCTTGACTTGTTATCCGCTGATTTGATTAAAGCAAGAAGCACACACGAGATCACGTGACTTGTTTCATGCTCCGATTGCAAAAATAATAAATAAAAAACCTTATGGTATGTACAAACAAACTCAAAATAGTCAAAAACCAGCTGCAAGAAGTCAGCGACTTAAAGTAACTTAAAGCAACTTACATTGGCTTAAAGTGCGTTTCAGCATCGCATTTTCGTCTCTTCTCTTGTTGTCTGTTTTGAGGAAAGCGAAAAGCACACACGAAATCACGTGACTTTTTTTATGCTCCGATTGCAAAAAGAAACAAAAGTAACCTAATATATACAAACAACACAAAGTAGTCAAAAACCACAAGCAACAAGTCAGCGGCGGTAAGCGCTCACTATACGCACTACCAGCTGCTTTTAGCTTGACGCGCTTTCAGTTCGGCTCGGCAACAAGTCGCCACTATAAACGCGCCCTAAAGCGTATTGTGCAACTGACGTTAAATGTTGTTTTTGAGAAGCAATGTTTCAGTTAAATTTTACAATTAAAAAAGTTAAAAGTGCAATTATCATTTATGGATCTAAAACTTCTGTAAAGTTTTTAACAATTTTGTGATGATAATTTTTTTATAATACAATTATGCAATTTATTTAGTTCATATTTAGGGTGGGTTCGTGGAGGCGCTTAGCGTAAACTTATAGCTATACGCTTTCAGTATATATATGTCGTTCATTGAATACCATTATTATTTTTCTACATACAGCTTTAAAAAAGCTTTCAAAATGCTTTAACGTGATTATTGGCTTCTTCAAAACTTACTTGATCTAAAGTTCGTTATTTAAATCATGCAAACAATTTTAATTTCCCAAATGTTTTTTCCATACTGTTTTGATAAATTTGTAGAAGAATATGATACACTTACCATGATTCAAATACTATAGGTTGCCCATTCATTTGACGTTTACTCGCAAGAATGAAGATATACACCCGTAAAATCGAAAAGGAGAGCAAAAGAGTAATTTTTTAATGCCATCAAAGCAATCAGTTGCAGGAATATCATACTTTTTCGCAGTACTAAATACCCAAGGATACATTTTTCTACTACGTTCTGCACTGCTTGTTTGTTTTGATAGAAAATTTAAGTGAGTTTTTAAAAACTAATTTCAATATTTTGTTGTGCAAATCTATTCACACCGCTGACGGCTTATTGGATCTACTGGCACATTATATTTTTGAATTTCATCACCAGAATAAGCTGTTTTTCCAAAACCGCACGTTGAAGTTTATTTTAATAATTGCAACTTAATAGTCGCGATTTATATATTAATTGATAAAAAAAACGGCTCGCAACAAAATTTGAAAACAATTTTCAATAATTATTATCAAAGCAATAATTATTATAAACGCAATGCACACAATTTTTTTTTCTGCTAACAGCAAAATATAGAATAACTACTTTTTTTAAAAAAATACACAACAAAACACTGAATCATAACTTTTTTCATAGAAGACCACAAAACTCTGGTTGTCATTTATATTTGAGAGAGAATATATTTTTTTTTACAAATTTACGGGTGTTGTCAAACGAATGGACAACCTTTAATAATTGAATCATGACACTTACGAAAAGCAATAGCTTTGGCAACTCATGGTCACAAGTTCAAAAATTTACAAATTTTCTTGACTTTACTGGTGAATATGAAGAAATATAATATTTTTTGGTTAATGCATTTTTGTTTCGCACGTTCTTGGATATTCCACTGGAATTAATAATGTAATTAGGTTGCATAACACAAAACAATGCAATAAACTCTGAATACATATTACTAATATATTATTTATTTTTTAATTTAATTACAAATGCAATTAGATCCTATTAGATTGAAAAAAAACCCTTTTTAGTGTGTAAATTTATTTTTTAAATAACTCTTTTTGGGTATATTTCAAAGCATACGCGTTAGAGGTTATACAAAAAGAATACAGTAACTTACATCGTTCAGTTATAGTTTTTTCATTCAAAAAGCTGTTGACTGGCCATCTTAAAATTGTCTTTATTATATTAGGGCATAGCAAATTGTGTTCTAAATCAAATAATAAGCAATATGAAAGCTGTATTCAGTCCAAGCATTTTGTGTTTTGTAACACACAATTTTTTATTGTACTTTTTGATAACTGCAGCTTTCGCAAAAAAATAATCGTATGTATTCATAATATTTTTAAAAATGCAATTCTTTGCATTGAGAAATGTCAATTAAAAAACAAAATGTTTTAAGGCGCCAGAATAGAACAGCATAGAACTCTATATGAAAGAATATGCGGCCATCTAGAAGTTGTCAAAAAATATTTCCACACATTTTTTATTAACATGCTTTTTTATGAATGCTTTAACTGTGAGCAATCCAACAAAAACTTGATGAAAATGCATATGAAAGCATATCGGACAGTGAAACATTGCAAAACAAATAGATACCCGAGTACAAATCAGGTCGGCTGTGCTTGCAACAGAGACATTACCGGTAGCCAAAGCATTGATAAAAGTAAGGTATAACTTGTTAAAATAGCTTTTGCAAAGAGGACAATAATAAGTAACGAACGAAGGTTTTGCTGTAATATGCTCGTACTTAGTTGGGTTGTGCTGCTCCATATAAAAGTGGAATACCTGCCATTCATACAAGCAAAAACATTATTTAACTGCTGGTTCTCGTAACCAAGGCTTCGTTCTGCTGTTTATGTTAACAGAAAACCATTCACAAAGGCTTCATTGTAACTTGTCTGGGGGTATGAAGTGTGTATGTTTCCGGTTTAGTGTAGGAGTTACGGGAGTTAAAACCAGCGTTTTAACTGTATATTAATATCACAATTTTTTTTTTTAATTCTATTGTTTTTAACTCTGTTTCTAAGCTACGAATTTTTTTGTGTTTTTAATAAGAGCAATACATTAAGGGACTTTTTTTCTTGCATTTAAAATGTAAGAGCGAATGATGTGACAGTAAATATGTATGGATTTATTTTGTATTAAAATACCATTGATTTTCTTTTGGAAAAATGTATGAATTGATATGGTCATTTCCATCGTAACTCACGCGACATGCGTACGACTTAAAGCTTCGTTTTTTCGGAAGTTTATGCTAGTAATGTTAAAAATGTCTTATGTACATATATATGTCTTACAAGACACAGTAACGGTATTATCTACCAAAATTGTCGTTTCAGTAACTAATTAAGAATGGCAATGGTAAATATGGGCGTAACTAACGCGACAAAAAAAGGAAGTGTATTTTAGAAGCAAGTTTAGATTGTAACAACTCAGCGAACTTTCCCATATAATTTGTTTTTGTTTTTAATTTTTTAATACTGGGAAAACAGTAAAGTTTCATAATAAACCCACTTTACCTATGGACTTTTGTTATTTAAAAATATATTTAGTTTCCAAAAAATATTTGCCGTAACTCACGCGGCATAGCCCACGCGACAAAATTTCCTTAAATTTAAATTGGGTGATTAAGTAGTTAGGTAGTACAGTAATTATGTAATTTAGTAATTAACAAACAAATTTAATATATTGTCCTTTTTTTGCCTCAACCATTTTTCTATTATCTTTAGCCAATGCCTTCCATTTTTACTAAAACAAAAAGTTTACGAAACATTTACTAAACATTTACGAAAAAGGAAACTACATTTGTGAAGCAGTGCAGACGATTTGATCATCATGGTTAATGCATTTATATAGAAATTTCTTAAATTAATAAAATAAAAATGTTTCTTTTAATAATATCATAAAATAAAAAGTTTTTAATAAGTGTTAAGTTTTTGGTCACGGTTGATTTTTTCTTTCTGGAAATGCCCGTATATATAATATCGAAATTGAAATATTGATAGCTCATTATAAAGATTATAATTATGCATTGATAACTGGATATACGCTAGATTGATAACTTTTCAGTCGATGTAGTAATTAACACGTGGCTAATTATAAATAGTGCTTAAAGATAAATTCGTAAGTCCGACGCTTATTTAGCGAAGACTCAAACCAATACTTTCTATTCACAAAATTCGTACATTTGCGAAATTAAATTCGTACTTTTTTCAAACAACATTATAAAAAAAAGTGGCCAGATCGGGGACCCCCGTCAATTCCGAATGTAATTCGAAATAAAATCTGTATTTTTTTATTTCATATAATTTTTTTACGCAAAAAAATAAACAATCAAAACAAAAAGTTGAATGTAATATTTTTGAAAAAAAAATATTTATTTAAAGAAAATTACGATGAGAATTTCTTATGAGTGAAGAAAATAGGCAGTTACCATTGCCGTTTCATGACGCAACACGGCGTTGAGCATTGAACATTCATCATGTTCCTCGTTGGAGTTTGAATTGCTTGAAAAGTTGGATTTATAAAAAATCACATTTTTAGGGTCCACCCTAGTAACAAAAAAAATTTTTAAATTCTTGCATCAGATTCGAAATCAGTGACCAGCGCATCTTTATATAGTATAAAGCCAAAATAAATTTTTGGGGTCCATCCTAGTGTCAAAAAAGTTTTTAAATTTTAACGTAAGAATCGAAGTCAGCTACTCTTTAATACTGCCAGCACATACAAATAGAGTATAAAACAAACAAAAAATCCTTTTTAGGGTCTACCCTAGTGTCAAAAACTTTTTGAAATTCTGACATCAGATTCAAAATCAGCGACCAGCTCATCTGAAAAGCGTATAATGCCAAAATACACATTTTTACGGTCCACCCTAGGGTCAAGAACTTTTTGAAATTCCTGCATCAAGTTCGAAATCAGTGACCACATATACATATTTTATATTGCCAGCACATATACAAAGACTATAAAAAACAACACATTTTCAGGGTTCACCCCGTCGAAAAACCTTTTAAAATTTTAACATCAAGTTCGAAATCAGCGACTCACCGGTGAGTTTTGCACACATGCAAAGAGTATAAAAAAACCCATTTTTAGGGTCCACCCTAGTTTAAAAAAATTTGTTAAAATTCTTACATAAGATTCGAAATCAGCGATTAGAGGATCTACAAAGAGTTAAAAACAACAAGCACATATTGAGGGTTTACCTTAGTTGCAAAAAACTTTTTTGAAATTTTTGCATCATATTCGAAATCAGCGACCCCCTTAATACTGCCAACGCAAACACATAAAGCAAAAAAACACATTTTTAGGGGACACCCAAGGGTCTAAAAAAACTTTTTTATATTCTAACGTCAGATTCGAAATCAGCAACCAGCTCATCTACAAAATGTATAAAGCCAAAAAACATATTTTTAGGGTACACCATAATGTCAAAAAACTTTTTGAAATTCTAACATTAGATTACTTTGTATTACACACATCTGCTGTAGTTTCCATTTTTTAAAACTTAATTGCGCTAAAGGTTTCTCACGTATGATTTAAAACAAGCACACAAATAAAAATAGCAAATGCGTTTTAATGAAATTTTTACTTGTCAGAAACAGAGCCATACAGAGAGAGAGAGAAAGAGAGAGATGCGCACTCGCCTACTCGTTCAAGGTTGTGGCACTTGAGAGAATCGCGCTCTTTTCCGCCTTTGCTTAACTGTACCTTTTCTTTGTTCTATGCATTCATTTTCTTTACATCCATTCTGACAGTTCTTCCGAGCTTGCTCTGAATTGCTAAAACCTTATAAATGAGCCTTTTACTCGTTTGTTGATCTGATCGAATCTCAATACTCGCACGCACACACACAGCGCTTTCGCCTGCTAGTTTGTGGTCTGCTCGATACTCGTACGCATACACACAAAGCAATCTCACTGTTACGTGACGGTTTCTACGTGACGGCGGAAGGAACTTCGTTCCAAAAAAAAAATTGTTTCTATAGCTCAAGTATACTGATTACTCGATGCATTTATAGGTCGCTACATTGATGTCTTGATACATTTATCAATGGATTATTCATTCGTTACTTAACAAACAGGAGGCATCGAAAATATACGAACAATTTCGGAAAATATTTATAGTTAAATGAAAAATGTTCAAAAGCTTACAAAATTGAGTTGACTGTGTCTTTAAATATATTAACTTTCTCTCTATAACTAATGGCAAAGATTGTGAGTACGTGTGTATATGTGTGTGAATCTCAGATATTAAAGTCTTCAAATACCACTACTTACATTTGGTCTCACTATTTTATTTGTTTTTTTAAACGACGCGTTGTGTGCGTTTCAAATGCAAATATTTCTTCTTCTTCGTCTTGTTTTTCTTCTTTCTGAAAATGCAACATTCTCTCAAATCCTCTTTGCGCTTGTATGTGTGTTGTACCTTTATATTCTGTATAGCACGTGTTGCAGCCAGTGTTGCCAGTTTTTGGAAGAGATCATTCCCTTTTGTTCATGCATATCAATAAGTTTTTCCCGTACTTTCCTTAACATTTTTCTGTTTTTTCCCCTTTTTTAAAGTTCAGTGTTTTATTTTAAATAGAAACAATAACAATACAAACCTCACTAATATAATTTAATATATTCCTTACAAAATATCACATTTATTACATGTACATATTACTTGAGTGTAACTGAAAACACTTTCTTTTGATTTCTAATCCTATGCAGTTTTAAGTTTTCATATGTATTTTGATGTGTAAAATAACATTTACAGTACGGTTGTGTAACGGCTTTTTTTATATTATTTTTATTTAAATTTATGGCAAAAAAGCATGCATTGCTATACGGTAGAGAAAATAAACGATAACAATTTTTTTTTAATTTTTGGGACCTTTTACTTGTATTTGCAAATTTCATATTTAACCCTAGACGACTTAAACCATACTTAAATTCAAGTTTCTAACAATAGGGTTAGGTAGGTCACGAGACCCCTTAGTTTCTTGTTTACTGTGACGGAGTGAAAACGTGATGCCCGTTATTGCTTGATATCTACCCCGGCTTGTACTTCCCATTAGTGGTTTGTATATGTAAGTTATTTTTCTTTTTCTTGCTAAAATAAATTTAATTCACGTATTTTTTTACAATAAAACATTAGATATAAAATTTTCGGCGATGATTTTCATATTTAAAGTATTCATACACTGGGATTGTGTATGCCGGTGTTGAATCGCCATAAAGGCGATTGTGGAGCCTTTGAATGAGTTAAACTTTTGAATATTTTTTTATATGTATGAAGTTTCTTTTTTTTTACTTTTTGCATAACAGAAACCGAAATATATTCTTGAAAAGCCATATTTCAAGGATCTGATTTTTCCATATATAAGATTCCGAATTTTTTTATTTGCAGAGTCTCAAATAAACAGACGTTTTTAGCAAAACATCATGTAAGCATTATTTTTCTTAAAGCGTTATGTGTCCTCATTAAAATACCGTATAAAATTTGAAATTCGGTGGTTTAGAAATAGTCATAAATTGTTATTTGTTGAAACGGTTTGGCCGTTTCTCAGTACTTTTAGTTATTAAAATCAATTTTTCACCAAATAAATTTTAATAACATTTAATTTTTTTTTTACCATTCTCTTTGTCGTGAAAGAACAAAAAAAGTCATGCACTTAAGAGTCAGATTACTGCTTTCAGAACGATTTTATAAAGAAGAAACCAATGGCGTAGATATTTACCCCGTTTTGTTGTTTACAGGTAAAAAATGGGTTTGTAGTTCTCAGGTTAAGGTGCCAACAAATTTTGCACATCTTGTGTAACTTAATTTCATAAATCAATATTTTTAGTGACCTATATTCTAAGTCGATATATATTCATATTTTCGAAAGAAATAGGAACACAACGTAATTAGTGAAGGATACGTTTTGTTTTTCCAAACGATAAAATCCACAAATGCGAAAAGTCTAAATGCTCCACTTTCGTCCCATAAATTAAATCTTGTAATAGTTCTCAGTTGTATTTACCCATTTTCCATAGATTTATATGCAAAAAAATCAAATTACGCTGCACAGAAAAAAAATTCCATTTAAGTTTACAACTTATGACTATCAAAATGAATTTAAGATATACACACAGGCTAATTGAAATAGTAATAAAATCAAATTAAAACTCAAGACCATTCAGATAATTTTAAAATTTTAAAATTTAATTTTAAAAATTTCTTAACATAATTTGTTGATTTTGTAACGAAATTACACTTTTTGCACAAAAACGCGGTCAACCTAATTTTTCCCGTTTTTAAGAATGTTAATCCCGTATTCCCGTTTGCGTTGAAAATTCCCTTCTCTGGCAACACTGGTTTCAGCAAGCAACACTAGGTTGTTCTGTGAAGCTGCCAGTTGTTGCCGCTTGTCATGAAAGTGGAATTAAATAGGTTTTTGCAACGACGGCCATGACGACACACATAAACAACCAGTAGATACACACACACACAGCTACACGCACGCACAACGCCTTTCAAGAAGGATTTGCCTATGTGAAGAAAAGAACAGAAGGATACAGAAAAGTGATTTAATGAAAAACAATGAAAAATTTCAACAAAGTGCCTGAAATGGGTGAGGAATAAAAATGAGAAATGCTTAAAAAATATAACTACCCATTGGTAAGAATTACCCTAGGCAATATGTGTTCCTTCTCCATAATAACATATGTAAGATACGTTATAGTCTGGTAAAAGATTTATATTTAACTTTACTGAGGTCATAGGCACACAGACAGATCCTGTAAAAATTCGCGAATCAGATCAATTCTCTGTAGAAACATTGTAAGTAAGGATCGGGATAGTTCTGTTTGAACCTTATAAATCGCGGTATTTTAAGCTCAACTAAAAATGTAATGAAAATTTATGACTCAATTGTACGTATAATTAAACACTTCTTAAGCAGTTTGCACAACTATTTCTTTGTTCAAAAAGTCAGTACGGTTTTTTTAATAAACAGTTTAGGCTCATTTATATTATAAATTGAATCAACATTAATTAATTATTTGCCGTTTTGTTCGATTATCTTCTTAAATCTCTGTGGTAACTGCATTATTCCTCGCAGGAGAAGTCTCCATTTTTCTCTGCACAGATCCTCACTCAAGGTGCTGTTCGATAAGGCCCTCATTATCAAAGGTTTTACCATTCTGTTGGCAGGGAGCAGAACACATGGTCGTCCGAGTTTGCAAAATCTGGACTATAGGTTCGCAAAATATCCATTCCGAACTCGAGCAATTTTTGGCGTGTCACAAACTTGTATGAGGCCTGGCATTATCGTGGTGGAAGACCACTCCCTTCCGATTGACCAGCTCAGGATATTTCTGTTAGATGGCATCGCTCAATTTCTGTAGTTGCCCACAGTACGGGCTTGTTCGAGTCTCAATTACTGCAGCAATACTCAGCTACTTATCACAGTATCACGTTCGATACAAAAATCTTGCAACTATTGCAAAAATCAAAAGTTTTTGGAAAATTGGCGAAATTTGTCATTTGGCGCGCAAAATACAAGATCCCGGAATATAATATAAAATTTATATTTAATATCAAATGGTAATTATTAATCATATTAATATACAGATATTAATTTATATGCCATTTATTAAAATTTTCAGCGAAAAATTCCATAAACTTCCACTTTCTTTTTATCACGCTTCAGTTGCTTATTTAACTTTTTTTAAGTAAAATATAAAAAAATTAAAATTAAGTTGACCGCGTTTTTGTGCAAAAAGTGTAATTTCGTTACAAAATCAACAAATTATGTTAAGAATTTTTTGCTCATCAAAATTCTCCATTTTTAAAACACGACTTCAAAGTACAAGCAGGAAAACCAGAATTAATTTATTTGTTCTTAAGGGTGGTTTTAAGCAAAAACCATTGAAGTTAAGGCTTATTTTGGAAGATGTTTTCTAAAAAAGTATGTTATATAGACAAAAATTTTAATTTGCATGTTAATTTTACATCATCCTTTTGGATAAACAAATTTTTTTTTTCTGTAACATATAGTTTTTATATTAAGATGGCGCTGAAGTTGGTGTGCTTAAAAAACAAGGTGAAAATCGGGCCGCATCATAGCTCGGCTCCAGATCGTCTGAAAAAATAACAAAATGCATTCGAAAGTAACTCCTGAATACACATCATTTACCAAAATTAAATGGAGGTATGAGAACTTAAGAAAATTATAAAGCGCAGAAACAAAAATCAAAAAATTTACGTTAACTTTGACCATATTGTTTCGTGTACGAACTAGACAAATTATCCAAAGATGCTTATTTTGTTAACTAATGTGTAGAATTACATTATAGATTAAGAAAAGAAATATTAAAATCGGTCGATTAGTTTGTTTTGCAGCAGTGCCGCCCGTTTTTAAAAAGTATGTTTCGAGAAAAACGCGTTTAAAGTTACTCTGGTTAGTTAAAGTTACTTATCATGTTAACAATAAAATGTTGTTCTCGTCTCAATATCAAAACTAAATACTAAATAAATAAATACAAATCTACACTATTATATAAAATATAAGAGCAAATTTTATGTTGCCATTTAACTTCAAAAGTAATGGGCTGATTTTTATGAAAAAAGTTTTAAAATATCATATTTGTCATATATCATATAATAATAAAAGGTTGATGTACTTAAAGGGTTAGGTTTTTTAAGAAATTATCCCAGCTGCCACGCATTGCTTAATCATTTTCTTTTAACGTGTTTGTGTTGCGAGAGTTTTAATAAACTCCATGTTGCTCTCTAATTTTCACTTTCTCTTTGTGATCAACTAGCACAGCGCAACAAAATAAAACAGATGAGCCCATGACAGAATTATGAGATAGGGTCGACTCGGAGAGGCATGAAGTAGAAAGCAGAGAAAAGCGAGTTAGTTGTCAAAATCAGCTCTTCATCTCGAGTTTCTTTACGTTCATGTTTCACAGTTGATTTTAGGTTAAACTTTTTTTTTTCAATTAATACATGAATTAAACTGTGAGCTTTAGATCAAGTAAGTTTTTAAGAAGGCAACAACAACAACAACTCTGTACAGAGCCAATCACTTAGCTGACTAGACAGTCTGTTTCGGAAATCGCTACATTTTCCTCTTCAGTAGTCTTTGAGTGATTCTTTGAGTGATCAACTCACTGTTTAAACTAGGAGTGCGCAGATTTTGGAATTCATTCTTTTGAATTGTATGGCTGCTAATCATATGACATTTCAAAGCAGTAGGCTATTTATAGATCACCGCCATCAACTCTATCAAGATTGCCATTTGTTCTAGTTGCTTCTTTATTTCAATATTCATTGGTGTTCGATAGTTTGCCGAAATGCACCATAGAAATGAAACGAGTTTTTTGCTTCGCCAGAAGCTAGTGTTCTAGTGTTTTGTTTCTTTCTTTTTTTTTTTGCTTTTTTGCAAATTGTACACTTCCTCGGCATTTTATAGATTTACTTACACAATTTTTGTAATATTTTCACTCAAATTACCTCAACCGTAATGCACGTGTCCGCACTGTTTACAATTTAAATACATAATATTCTTATTTCAATTGACGTTTCTATGAAATTTCAGCATTTTGAAAACTACTCAAAATTTTCATTTTCAAATGCAGTGCTACGCTCCAAAACACAACAAAACAAAAGAAAAGAAGAGCATTTTTTATTTCTTTTGACATGTATTGTCCTTAGGAGATTGATAAAAAAACGTCCATGGTGAAGCAGTATATTATATACACGAAATAATTATAAGGGCAACCGTTTTTTCTTTTATTAAATTTATAAACCCCATAATTGGGCCATAATATGTTAACAAGTTAGTGGGTTTATAAACTGCTCTAACTATTTCATGTGCGCACGTTTAATCACTCTCATTGCTAAAAAAAAGAAAAACTATTTTCACTGTTTTCGGAGCGAAATACTTATAAAGGCATTACACAATTTTGTATTTTATTTGAATTGACATGAACGCAGAGGCAAGCAAGAGTTAGTAAATTTTTAGTTGGCATTTTTTTTAGTAATGGCCTTGATTTCAAATAAAATACATTTAATTTTTTTAGAATGCCACGTGAAAAATAGAAAAAGAAAAAAATCTAAGCTTACCATGATCAAGGGATTTCCAACCGCGAAATTGCGACATTATTAAAACGGTCAAGTTGTATCATTGACAATTTTATAAATAAGGCTGGCCAGTAAGGGACCGCCAAGTGATCAGGAAGAACTCCACTTATCAATGACAGAGCCAAAAGGGAAATTAAAAGGCTTGCTGTTAAGGATAATTTAAGCGCAAAGGAAATAATTGGTAAAAAGAACATGAAAGTCGGTGTACGTCGTGTGCAATAAATACTGAAACGAGATTTAGGACTCTCATTTGAAAAAAAAATGTGGTAAATCGGCGCTCTTGCAAAGGCACAAATAATGGCCAGACTTCAATTTGCGGAAAAGTACATATTTTTGGATGAAGAATGGAAGTCGGTCATATTTTCCGATGAAAAAAGTTCAATTTGGATGGATCAGATGATTCAGACAAATATTGGCGTTGCAAAGGTGATCCCAAAGTTAAGCGTCAGCGGCGAATTGTTGGTGGAGGCTCCTTCATGGTTGGGGTAAGTATGGGCTATAAAGAAACCACTCCAGTTTTTTTCGTTAGGACCAAGGTGGACTCGCTGTATTATTAACAACTGTTGGATGAAGTTTTTGTGTCCTTTGGATAAGATATTTCTACCCCAGAATATATTTTCCAACAGGACAAAGCAGCAATTCACCGCTCTCGGAAAACTACTGAGTTCCTGGTGTCTAAGTGTATACCAACCCAACCACCAACCCTTAGACCCTCTCGACTGGCCAGCTCCAACCAAACCATCAACCAAAGTTTTCTATCACGGCCGTCCATATAAGGACCTAAAGGAGCTGAAAACGGCACTTCAAGAAGAGTGGAATAAAATTGATCCCATGCATACTCGTTCTTTGATAAACTTAATGCCAAGGCGTCTGAAAGAAGTCATCAAAAGCAATGGAGGGTATACTTCGTAATAAAATTATATTTATAATTAAAAATATTTAATGCCTTTTATTTATTTCGCACAATTTGTAAGTTTTTGTTTTGTTTTCTTCTTTAATAAGTTTAAGAAAAAATTTAAATATTTTTTAATTCTATTATTTTTTTTTGTTTAAATCAATTGAATTAATAAAGTCTAAAGCTGTTTACTAAAATTGTTTCTTTGTTCTCTTAAAATCACGTTATTTCTAGCTGCCTTTATAATTATTTCGCTGGGTGAATGTTATTCATTGTTGATTACGTAAAAGCACAGATTCAGGCGCTTACTTTTCCAATCTCGATCACTGAAGTTATCTTTTATTGATGCACACATTTTTCATCTCACGCTTTCTCCATTGTACTTTTATTCCTTGCTTATCTTTTTCCACTTACGTTACCGATTACAATCGGATATGCTTACATTTTACATCTTATGCTTTTGCCCTTTTACTCTTTGCTTATCTTTTTCCACTTACATTTTTGACAGCACAAAACATTCGCATGAATTCCAAAATCAGGTCTTTATTTACCGCTGGGTTACCACGTGCTACTGAGAGAATATTGTTCTTTTTTTACCTCATTTTAAGTTATTAATAGCAAAATTCTTTCTGCTAAAGGTCAATAAAAATTACTTAAAATAGATGGGATGCTATTTAATACTAAAATCTAGCTAAGGTAACAAGTGCGAATTCAAACATCAAGTTTTTTATATTCTGCGAAATATTACATGAAGCAAAGCGAGTGTATTATTTACATACGCAGGTTCAGCTCAGGACACGACTTTACCACTATATTGGTAGATCTATCAAATTTTTTTAAAAGTTTAATATCTACCACTTTTACCCCGAAGGCTTAAAATCTACCACTATTTCCACCATCATAAAAAGTTTTGATGAATTTTTACTCTATGAAATACAGTGAAACCTTTCTTGGGCGGACACTCACCGTCAGCCCATTTTTGTCGGTCCAATAGAGGTGTCCGCTTAATAGAGAGGCTGAGTTGTATATCTTTAAATTTTGTTATAGATTAATGAGCAAATGTTAAAGAAAATTTTTTTCAATGCAAAATTCACTTATTGTATTTACGTATTTAATAAAATCGCTCATTATATTATATTCTTTTAACGGATATGTGTTTAAAATAAAAAAAAATTCAGTTCATATCATGAAAAATAGTATGCAATTGACAAATATTTTACATGTGTAATTCATGACTTAAGAAATTCAGAAATCGTCGATTGACGTAAGTTTTTTTATTTTTCTTTAAAAAAACTGTTTTGCATATAGGTTCGCCATCTTGTATGTCTATTCACTGCAACGTTCTATAGCTCAGTGAAAACAAGCGAGGCGCTTTGTGAGGGAAATCCCCAATTTCATTTCTGTATGTTTACACACATTTTGTCAGTTACATTTCTCGCTCGTGTCCGCTTGAGAGAGGTTCGCGTCCGTCCAACAGAGGTTCGCGTCCGTTCAACAGACGTATGTGTCCGCTTGAGAGAGGTTCGCGTCCGTCCAACAGAGGTTCGCGTCCGTTCAACAGACGTTTGTGTCCGCTTGAGGGAGGTTCGCGTCCGCCTAACAGAGGTTATCGCCCAATTAGACGAAAATATACTGTCCGCGTCCGCTCAAGAGAGGGTCCGCTTAAGAGAGGTGTCCGTTAGTAGAGGTTTCACTGTATTTTTAATAAACACATCACTTCAAAGCGCGAATCGATAAAAGTTACCGTCTTGCTAAACTCAAAACTTACTGAAAAATCATACCTCCATTTGCTGCAAGTTGGGAGTTTACCGGCACGGTAACTTTTACCGAACTGTGAAGAAATTTGACCTTAAGGGGGTAAAAACACTTATTTAACCCTCATCCGTCCCTCAATTCCATACACAAAAGAGTCCCTTTTGTGTCAATTTGACACAATGAATTTTTAATCACCACCACAAGTTGAGAAATAATTTTATGACCAAATATAGATTTGTATGGATTATATTATTTATTAAAAATTAAAGAATTTCAAGAAATACAGCCAAATGAACTTTTATGTTATAAGAAATTAAAAAAAAAATATTAGTGAGAAAGTTATGAAAATACTTATTACAGAAAGAAGGTATAAAAGATAAAAATTAGAAAAATGAAAATATGTTAAAATTTTTGTTCACATTGTTCACACAATATGAATCGATGACTTGGGCAAACATTTTTTACGCATTTGTCACATCGAACGGAATGGACGTTTGCCTTAGAAATGTTTGGACATAAATGACATCTAGCACGTTTTCTTGATGATTCTGCATGTTGTAGACGAATTCTTGATGTGCTGGGCTCATTTGTAGTTGGATTTTGTGGAAAACCCTGAATTTCACTAACAACAGATTTTGCGTTTTCTCCTCTCGGCAAACACTGACGGTTTTCAATGAATGGTTGTGCAAGCGCAGTTCCAACTTCAATTAGAAACAATCGACGACGGAAATTCTTTTTCGAATAGTTCCAATATGGATTCATAGAAGTGAAGATAACGTACGCATTCAGAGCAGATATGTCGATCATATTGCAGAAAAATGCGACTGGCCATCTGTTCACTTTTCGTTTGCACCGATATGTACCAATCATTTCGTCCACAGTATCAACTCCCCCTTTCGTGGTGTTATAAAAGTTTATAATTTCAGGTTTTTTTTTTTGTCGTCGTTATCAATTTTTTTTTTAGTGTGCATGGTACTTAGCAAAGTGACAAAACGCAGCTTTTTTGGAACGTAAGATACAAGTGAAGCTCGTAGGTCATGATCAAACAGAAATTCTGAGTGGTATTGAGGATGCTGCTTCATGTTGAGCAATAAAGGGGGAAGTTCCTTCCGATTTTTACGAATCGTGCCAACAATTGTCATTTGGCGTTGCTTCAATGAAACAGCCAAACTACGAGACGTAAAAAAGTTGTCACATGTGACATTTCGGCCATTGAGACCTTCCGTAAGTTGCAATACCACACGTTCACCTTGGTTCCTTTCACTGCTACAGTTTCGATCACGTCCCACATAAGGATCAACGTTGTACACATAATAGCTTTCCGCATCGCAAACAATCCAAAGTTTGATACCGTATTTATGAGGCTTTGATGGAATATATTGAATGAACGGACACCTTCCGCGAAACGGTAATAATTGTTCGTCAACCGTTACAAATTTGCCTGGAACATACAATGCTTTCAAGTGTAGAACCCACTTGTCGAAAACAACCCGAATTGGATCCAATTTGTCTCGAGTAGTTGATCTGTCTCTTTGTTGAGGATTGTCAAAGCGCAGACATCGGTTTATTTCTTTGAAACGCTTCAAGGACATGGTGGCGCGAAATATTGCTCGGCCAGTTTTGTCATTCCATAATTCCGTCGCACATTCTCCATGCGAACGGTACACGCCGGCCAGCAATAACAAACCGTAATATGCACGCATAGCAACAATATCAACACACTTCCAATTGTCTCCGTACTTACTTATACCAAACATGTTTGTCATTTCGACGACCCTATTTTCGAATGGCTCAATGAATTGCAGAAATGAATGTAGTGGGTCTACACAACGTGCTGCTGCATACGGAGTAGGGCCTTGTTACAACAATTATATAATAATTAAATATTATTATATAATAAAATAAATAATATGTTATATTATATAAGTACAATATAAACCTATTACCTGAAATGCCACGAAACACTGAAGAAACAGTTGGTCTCTGTGGGAAGCTCGGTGGCTCCAAAGAGTATTGAATTGTTTTGTCTTTAGACTGTAACGACACATTTGGCTGGAGCGCAACCTCTTGTCTCGTTTCTTGGTCAATGAAATCATAATCACTGCCACTCTCATAATTTTCAGAATCGCTTTCTGGAACATAATTTTCATCCTCATCCTCAGTATCAAACATTTCACTGTCATTACTTGCCAGATTCGCGAACCAATCATTTGACTGACTAGCCATCGTTTTTTAATTATTTTACATTCGCTTCTAATTATAAATTTATTGTTAAAAACTCAAGAACAAACGCACTCAATAAACGCTGAATGAAAACTGTAACGTAAACAAGTTATCAAAGCATTACTAAGTGCTATTGTTCAAGAATTGAAGCTATTTTGCGAGTTTGAAGGTGAATTTCGGTGAACTGGTGGAGAAAGAAGGGGGAAAAACTGATGATGCACATGCATTCGTAATGTTAATTTTTCGAGAGCAAGAGAAAATGCTAGAAATTGCTTTCAATTCTTGACCAATGCGACAGGGGCAAATGCCTCATCATATTGTGTGAAATTGACACAAGAGGGACTCTTTTGTAACTTTTCATATTGGCAGCATTGTGAGTATGTTTTCATGTCGAGTATACGACAGTATAAAATTCTGCAGAAAAAACTCTTAGAACCATTTTTGTTTTCCATTTGTCTTAAAATTAATAGCGCTGTTTTAAAATGAATTTGCAAATTGTGTCAAATTGACACAAGGGACGGATTCGGGTTAAAATAAAATTGGGCTCTTGCCCCTAAACTAGATTTGTTCCATATTGTATTGTTTTTTTTTTTTTTTTTTTTTTATTGACTGCAAGTTTGTTCGTTTTTAATATTTTTTGTTTTTTTTTATATATAAAGTGGGGTGATTTTCGAAGTGCGGCTATTTTTATGTAAAGTGGGGTTATTTGAGAAGTGCGAATATTTTTTTCGACATAAAAGCTATAGAATCGCTAAATTCTTGAAATGGTTAGTTATTGGCATACTACCATCTCTTAAACGCTAGACGTGTGTGCACGCATTTTTTAGTTCTCTCCAAGAAGAAATTTTTCAAAGTTTTTTAGAGAGTTTTTGGTGTTCCGAAATCGACATTTTTGCACATCCCAAAAAAAGGTAAATATAAGTAAAATGTTCGTTATACTTTCCGCTTTTGATTTGCTGAAAGATTTTGCATTTATCTGAATTTATTTTTAGGACGCGTACACTACAACAAAAATCGCGTCACGGGGAGATATGAGAAAAAAAATGGGGTGATTTAAGAATCGACATAGAAGTAATTGCGGTGCTATTTTTGAGGATTTTTGTGCGTCTCTTCATTATTCATTTGACCAATGTAAAGTTTTTGTATTTTTTGTTTTAACCCAATAATGCCACGTGAAGTACATCCTAAATGTGCCGATATGAACAAAAGTTTTTAGATTAGTGCTATGTGAGGCTCCGAATCGAATTAATTCAACTTTTATTTGTCATTTTTGATCATAAAACATAGTTTTCGCGCCATTTAAATTTTAATTTTTTTCGGTTCTCTTTTCTCTCAAATCACCCCACTTTTCTTAAATCACCCCATTTTTTCATGTTGCAAAGTCAAATATTTTATTTTTTATTTAATTTCTATCAATGTAATGATGCCAAAAGTTGCACCTAATGTCTAGCTTTGTGAATGTACCAAAAACAAATCGGGAATAATTCATTTTAACACACCTAACGGCAAAAAACCATAACATGTCTCAACTCACCTCACATTACCTTACTATTTTTGTTATTGTTAACTATGTTATGTATATTTTAAAAAAAAAAGACAGTTCGTATATAAAATATCAAATTTGCCAAAATTTATTTCAATTTACCCCACTTTTTGACTCCATGACTCCTATCTACCATTTATTTTCAATACTTTGTTATAAAAATGTCAATAAAACCGGAAAACTTTCATTTACTTCTTTTTCATTTTCTTACGCTCAGCCTTAAAAGAAACACTTGACGAAATTAATTTCGTAACTAAAATTTTTACCTAATAAGAGTTACTACTTACATCATATTGAGTTGAATCTGTAATGGAGTACGAGTACGAGGTAGTTGGTCGCAGTAGTGGTGTGGTTGGTTTATTTGTGTTTACAAACCTATGCTAATTAATATGTCAAAACCTAAATAAAATCTTACTAATATCTTTAATTATTGTATTGAACTAAACTATTTTCACTTAGACAATGTTTTCGTAATTATGGTATAGATCAACGGTGGGCAAATGTGGTTTGTTGTTTAGTTAAGTGGGACTTTTTTGCCATATTAACAGTGGGCAATTAATAAAGGAATGATTTTGTCCACTAAGACGTTTTACTAACAATATTTTTGGTACAATTATTAATGCTATCTTTAGAATCAGATAAAAAAAAGAAGTAAAAAAATTTAATAATTTAAAAATTTAACCTAAAAAATAGTTGTACATGTTTAAGATATTTTATAAAAATGTTCTTTTAAAAATTTTATTATAGATACGATTTTAATTTTGCTTTTTATGCTTTTTTTTATTATTAATTTTTATTCTTAGTTTTATTTTAGTTTTGTTTTTTATTTTTATTTTATTTAGTATTATTTTTTTGGAGCTAGTTCCTTTACACCGCTTGAGGGTGGTGTAATTTGGTAGAAACCGTCACGTACGAATAAAAGTGAGATTGCTGTAAGGGTATGCGTGCTAGTATCGAGCAGACTACAAACTACCCAGTGGGCATTTTAGCTAGTGTTACGCAAAAGAAGGGATGCTAGTAGTACTTTTATTGGCGTCAATATTCCTTCCATGTTCGCTGTCTTGATGAGTGCTTCTGTAAGGCCTACCTTTTGAAAGTTTAGACTCTTTTAATAATATTTTATATGAAAAATTTCTTAAAAAAATTTAGAAAAAATTATAAATGATCAGATCAATTTGAAAAAATCTTAATTTTAAAAAAAAACAAAACAAAAAATTTTTGTTCGAGAGTGGGCTCGAACCCAGGTCTCCGAAGTCCAACACATTACATATGAAAATTATTATATTATATGAAAATTTTTAAATATTTTCTTGTTGAAGAAATTTTACAAAAAAATTAAAAAAACTTTTTTAAAGGCACAGAAAAATTTTTAAAATATTTTTATAAACTACATATTTTAAAAAAATATAGTATATATACATGTTTTCACTCGATTTTAAAAAACATACAAAAATTTTTTTTCTGAGTTGGGTTGCGAATTTGCCACATGAGAGGACGTTGGTTCAAATCTGGAAATTATCAATAATTTTTTTATTTCAAGTTGATACATATTTATTTTTTTTTTTTCTAATGTGCATTCTCAAAAAGGGCTTCTAGCAGGCTTCTAGCAGGCTTCTTTAGAGTGGCGAGAGAGGAAGGCCTAGAAAATTTTCTCGTTCATATAAAAAAGTTAGTTGGCTTAGAGATGAGTACGGAAGGGCTAAAAAAATCCATATGATGGCCTGCTAGAAGCGCTTCAAAGTCTTGCTTTTGCCCACTGGGTAGCAGGCGAGTGCACTGTGTGTGTGTGTGCGAGCATTAAAATTCGAGCGGACTAAAAAACGAGTAGACGACTGCGCAACTCTCTCTTTCTCTTTTTATGTCTCTCTGTTGTTTTATACTCTTTGTAATTGTGCTTGCAGTATTAAGGGGTCGCTGATTTCGAAACTGATGTTATAATTTCATGAAATTTTTTGACACTAGGGTGGCCCTTAAAAATATTTGTTTTTGCCTTTATACTCTTTAGAGATAGTTAACCGGTCACTGATTTCGAACCTGATGTTTGAATTTCAAAAAGTTTTTGTCAATAGGGTGGACCCTAAATATGTATATTTTTGTTTTTTTTTTTAATTACTCTTTGTATATGTGCTAGCAGTACAAGGGGTCGCTGATTTTGAATCTGAAGTTAAAATTTAAAAAATCAAAGTGTTTTCTAAATGACCTTGTTATTTATTATGTTGATTTTATAACAATAGTGTTTGATAGTTTAAATCAAGTATGATTTAAAATATCAAACTTTTAGAATTTGTATTCAAATTATATCAAATTCTAAATGTTTGATAGTTTAAATCAAGTATGATTTATTATATAGAATTTTTATTTAAATATAAAATCAAAATTAAATATAAATAATATAAAATCAACATAATTTAAAAAATTTTTTCTTGACCCTAGGGTGGACTCTGAAAATCTGTTTTTTATACTTAAGCTGTATGTGCTTGAAATATTAAGGTCTCGCTCATTTCGAACTTGATGCAAGAATTTTAAGAAGTATTTAGACACTAGGGTGGACCTTAAAAGTATTTTTTGGCTTTATACTCTTTAAAGATGCGCTGGTCACTGATTTCAAACCTGATGTTAAAATTTCGAAAAGTTTTTTTAAAGGGTGGATTATAAAAAATTTTTTTGGTTTAATACTCTTTGTATATATATGTGCTAGCAGTACAAGGGGTCACTGATTTCGAATCTGATGTAGGAATTTCAAAAAAATTTTTGACCCTAAAAATTTATTTTTTTGTTTAATACTCTTAAGTCCAGTTTTCAATCCAAATATTCAAACAGTTTCAGCTCCATACGAGCAACGTGATGAATGTTCAATGCTCAACGCCTTATTGGGTCAATAAACAAACATCGCTGCCAACGGTAACTGCCTATTTTTATCTCTCATAAGAATTTTACATCTTAATTTTTATTAAAAAAATATTTTTTTCTAAAATATTAAAATAAACCTTTTAGTTTTATTGCCAATTTACATTTTTTGCCTTAAAAAAAATATATAAAATAAAAAAGTAAAAATTTAAGCACAGATTTTATTTCGAATTACATTCGGAAATGAAGAAAACACGTAAGGCACTTCGGTTCTCCCAACCGCACCACTTCATTTTTAATTCTACAGCTTTTTCTTAATTTTTGTCATAATCATTTAAGTTATTCTTATTTGATTCGACTTATTGATCTAGTTCTTCGATAAGTGAATAAACATGAATAGTAATAAAAATTTGGCTTTTGAGGTTAAGTTTTCTGCAATCATGAAGGGGTCAAATGATCTAAGATCTAAAAAACGTAGCTGATATGAATCCAAAAACTTGTGCAAAGCAAAACAATTTCAAAAGCATGTTAACCACACCCAATAGCACACACATTCACAGCACATCACATACAAACAAAAGCCGCATTCAGCGATTTGCTAAACAAACTCCGATATTGAATGTTGATTTGGACGGACAAACCTATAAACAAACGATGAGATTGGCATAGTTTCCATACGTTTTGCAAAACAAAAGCAAAAACACGAGCAAAAACAACACAAAAGTAAAATCAAAATAAAAAAATATACAAAGTGCACGATTGGCAGACAATATTACAAGTGGAAAAAATAACCAACGAATTCGTACACCTGCTCTAAAAGACGGTGACGACGATGCTTAAAACGACGACGAACCTTTAAGCCAAATATATCACATAACTACATGCAACAAGAACGTCTGTATTTTAATGCATTTGAATGTAACCGAATCAGCTGTAGCTGTATCTGCGACCAGACTAGATCATGGAACTATGAAGCGCAGCAAAACCATACCGTCGACACATGGCTGGTGGCTGTGGTAATAAAAACTAAGTTAAACCCGAGTGAGTGATGATGAAACCCACACGCTTTGTTGTTGTTGTGAGCGGCATTATTTTGTAGCTGGCTGTTTCGTTTTGCCAAGATAAAAGGAACAAAAAAACACCTCAAAAACTGAAGAAAAGTTTAACAAAAAGACACCGTTATGCATTTAAGCGGCAAGAAATTCGTGACAGTCGTTTTGAGAAATTGCCAACATAAAGAACATTTTGCAGAAATCGACGAGATTGAGAAAGAGCGAAATAGCTGCAACCTTTCACTGGGTTAACAATTTGTGGGATTTATGCGGTCATTTGTGGAGTTTCTAGAAAGTCGACAGTAAAAGGATGTAAAGTGAAAGAAAATGAATAAAAGAAAGGCTGCGATCTTATCAACAGACCGATCGAAAGAGTCATTTATTATTTTAGACATCGCATTTAGGGCGAACTAAAATCTTTGGCAAACTCCAGTCGAGTTCAAGAAATGAAGCACTAGAATTGGTAACATTAATCAAAATCATAGATGAGCTATTTTTATTTATTGAAGACTTCGATGATACATGTTTTATAGAATACAACTAAAAGTCTCAATATTTATTTATCTACACCGTGAAAGTGTGTTGAAACACAAAACTATATCAAAAGTCTACCACTTTTTTTAATAGACGTATATGTATGATGTCTGAAAGTAAAAAATTATGTATTGTTCTAAAAGGCTAATCAGGGGCCACATTTCCTACTCAAGTCTCATTGGTCTACAAAGTAATATTCTGAAAGATTGTATTAAAGAGCCTCCCCCAAAAACTAATTTTTTTCCTTATACAGTAAGGATTTTTCAAAACTCAATCACGTTCGCAAAAAAGTGTGTTTTCAAACAAAAAAGTTTTAGCAGTTCCAAGAGTATTGCAATTTTAGCATTTATATTTTTTGATGAAAAAAAATCACAGTTTAGCGTGTATACAGTACAGAAGTGAAACTTCTTAACTTCTAAACACACCTTCGCTCTAACTGCCACCTTTCTGGAGCTTCAAATACAAAACACAAAAAATAGAAAATAAATTTCTAAATTGTATTCCAATACTAACAAAAACGTCCGAATTAAATAATTTTTAGGAATGTGTGGGCGGTAAAAGAGGTGCGGCAACACTTTTTTCCTTAAACCATTTCGTACGCGAAACAAGTGACTGCCAAAATTTCAGCTTATTTTAGATTTTACGTCTTGCTTCACTCCATTCTTATCCTTTGGCATATCTATTAGTGGGCGTGTGGGCGTGGATGCGTGGATGCGTGACCACGCTCATTTTCAGTACAGTGTCCGAAAGTAAGCTTATGAATCAAATTTTTTAGCTCATTCTTTTCTGGAAAAAAACTCTGCATTTTTTCTGACCTTTTCAAGAGTCAAACCTTTTTAGAAAAAAAAAATGTTGACCGTTCTTTTCTAAAAAAAAATGTTGGCCTGAAAATAAATCGTGTTCTTTTCTCGAAAATTACACGAAATAACAAATACAGAATTTTCTGACCTGTAAAATTCGGCGGTTCTGCATTCTGTTCTCTACTAATACCAACATAAAAACAAAAAAAAATCATTTTGGCAGTAATATTATATGCTGTGACAATTTTGAGAGGCAAAATGTTCCAATTTTGAAAATTTTTTTATTTTTAATCCAAAATAATTAAATAATTAAAGTGGTTAGTTTTAATAAAACTTAACAGCTCAATGACCATTCGTTAAAAATTCCATGCAGTCGGAACTATACATAACCTCAATCGTAAATACATCGGAATTCAATACAACAGTGCAGCCAATATCAAATGAAAAAAAAATGTTGCATTTTTTCGTTCTTTTCTTAGCTCAAAAGAAGTCAACATTCTGCAAATTCATGTCAGAATCTAAAAAATTTTGCATTCTGTGAGGTCAGAATTTTTTTCAGAAAAGAATGCGCTATTAGTTTAATACGATCAAAACCGTCCGAAATAAAGCATTTTTATTGATTTATGAGCGGTAAAAGGGGTGTAACACAAATTTGTCCTAAACTATTTCGTATTCCAAGCAAATGGACTGCCAAAATTTCAGCGCTATCGTCTCAGTAGTTAATTTTAATGATTAATCAAAAAGTGCGCTTTGCTATAGAGCCACCACGCCCATTTTTAATACGTTTCCCGTAAGTAGCCATACAAACTAAATTACCAAATTTTAGAATTATACGACGAAAATACAGCAGCTTGAAATACAGCATTTTCACTTATTTGTGGGCCGAAAAACGGGACGTGGAAACAAATTTTTAGTACAGTTGCTGATAGTAACCATACAAACTAAACTATCAAATTTATGTTTTATACGACCAAGACCGTTTTAAAGAAAGCATTTTCATTGATTTGTGGACTGTAAAAGGGGCTGGACACTCATTAATAGTACAGTTACCGAAAGTAACCATACAAACTAATTTGCCAAATTGCAGTCTAATACCATCAAACCGTCCGAAATATAGCATTTTATTGAGTTGTGGGCGTTAAAACGGGGTGTGGCAAAAAAATTTCCTAAACTATCTCGTATACACCTACACTATATAAGTCACCCTTTTGGGGGTTCCAATGCAAACATTACAAAAAATAACCTGCATCCCCACACAAAGCGAATCTCAATCGTATCTGCAGAGGCAGAAAAATTTCTTGTGACAACGCTCGAATCATGACGAAATTAGAAAATTTTTGGTTACGAGCATGATTCAATCATTTACAGTGCGCATCATCAGGTTAGCACACCTCCTAACGTAAATTAATTTAGGTCAATTCCAACTAAACTAATATCACTAGAATTAAAATTTATTTTTTTGCATATATCTTATGCAATTCTCAGTTAAAAAAAACTCTAAGTATTGATTTATTTCTAGAATAATAACAAAAATAATACCAATTTAATTTTGGTCACCAGGTTAGCACACACTAGTTGTTGTTTTTTTAAATTTAAAGGCATGAACTTATTTCTAAACTTATATGCATATTAATTAATTTAAATATGTTTTATAATTTTTATAACGGATTGATCCTTCCTTGTTGAGAATGACCTCATACATTCGATTTGGAAACGATTCCTATAATTTTTCTATGTAATTCAGAGAAATCCCTGACCATCCCTGGCTTGATGCCAATTAATTCCGATTTATTGGAATATTGTTTTCCTGATTCGTAAACTTTACGAGCGAGCCATCCCCATGCATTTTGTATAATGTTTATGTCGGGTGAATAAGGCGGTCACTGCATTTAGCTTACATTTTGGCCCTCAATCCATGACTTTACCACCCGGGCAGTGTGGATAGGGGCATTGTCATGCTGAAAATTTCATTACCAAACAAATTTTAAAAATGAGGAAAAGCAGTTTCGGGTACGTTTTTGTAAGTGTTGGCATTCATATTTACTGTCAAAAACTGTAACTCGCAATTACCAAAGTAGGAGATGGCTCCCCACACCATTACACCCCGCACCCGACTATGAAGGCGATCCAACTGGTGTTCCTACTTGCAAAGATCATAGAAGTAATAACTGTAGCCGTCTGGACCTCCCAAATTAAATATATTTTCATCGGAAAAGACAACACAGTGCCAATCTTAAGTCCATGCCATGTGCTCACATGCGAAATTCAGGCGAGATTCCTTGCGAGCTCCATTGAGTGGGGGTTTTTCTTCAACTTCTGTCTTTCTGAATGTGGAGCATTCTTTAGCACTCTTTGAATTGTAGATAAGCTAGCTTTATCGCCAACATTTGCCCTGATCTTTGTGGCTGAGTCATGAAAGTTCGATGGGATGGTTCTCTCAAAATTGCGTATAAAATCGCCAAAACTATTGGAACAAGGACAACGTTTCCTTTTTTAAAGTGCCCAGTGGTGACCCTTTTAAACAAAAACGCTGGATGGATGGAATTTACATCGGTTAATGTCAAAGTAAAAGATAACAACACCAAACAGCTGTTTTTGACATTTGCCGACAGATATGTGCTCTCAGCTTGCTCAACCTTATATATAATTGAGTTATGATTACGAGACTCGTAAAATTTTAGTCTAAATTTTTTTTCTTAATTATATTTTAATTGTCAAATTTTTTTTATTTCGTCATTAATTTTAAATTTTCTGATTTTTTTTATTTTCTTAAATTAATGAAATTATTTTTATAAAACTCTTTCTAAATGACCTTGTTATTTATTATGTTGATTTTATATGATTTAAATACAAATTCTTAATGTTTGATAGTTTAAATCATAGCAAAAAAACAACAACAAATGTGAGCAAGTGAAATGGGAAAAAACTGAGAAATTGACACTTCAAATCTCATCGCCTCTGTGGTGCAGTGCGTTAGTGCGCGCTTGCACGGGTATCACAAAGATTTCTGATGAAGCCTTTAGCACGGCCGAAATTGCAATAAAATCAGCTAGTGATTTTTTCCTTTTCATATCGAAAAAAAAACTTTGTTGTTGTTGTTTCTTTGGAAAGATTCGTTAGTACAATTAATTGTTCTAGCTTTGACCTTAATAAACGATTTTAAACTATCAAACAACTGGAATTTACATTTAAAATCAAGTATGATTTAAACTATCAAGCATTAAGAATTTGTATTTAAATCATATTAAATCAACATAATTATTTGTATAATTTATAATTTTAGGTTATATTAATATATCATATATATGTTTTGTTACTTTTTTTTTTGTTTTTCATTTTTATGATTTAGTAATTTTTTATGTTTTATTTTAAAAGTTTATGTTAAATTCATTAACCAATTTTTTATTTTGATAAGAATTTTTTTTGTTTTAAATATTTTCTCTTATGTTCTTTGTTAATTTCAATATATTTTTTAATACATTTTCTAGTGGCTTTTATTTTTTTTAAGGTTTTTTAAATTCTTTTTTAATTTATTTCAAGTTCTTAATATATTTTTCTTTTTGTTTCGTCATTACTTTAAACTTTTTTATATTCTTATAATTTCTTTCTTTTAAATTAGGGTTATCCATTTGTCAACATTTTTGTTTGCACTTTCTGAAAAAAGTGTATTTTTGAACTTTTTTAAGAAGCATTGATTTGAGAGCAGGGACCGTAACGGTTATGGTTTCTTTAAAAAAATGTCAGCAAATAATCGTTATTTTTTGACTGATTTCATTTCGATCAAAAAAAATTTCAAATTTGACTTTTAGTTTTTCGATCAAATATATAAGTTTAAATTTTACTTTTATTTTTTTTTGACAAAAAATAAAAGTAACAGTATGACTTTTAATTTCTCGATCAAAAATATAAGTTAAAATTTGATTTTAATTTTTTTGATCAAAAATAACAGATAAAATAGCTTTTTAATTTTTGATCAATAACAGTTAATATTTTTACTTTTAAAATTTTACTTTTATTTTTAGGATCAAAAAACTAGATTAAAAATTTGACAGATTTAGTTCTTAATAACTATTAGACAGTACGATAAAATCAAATTTTTTTGAGTACACATGAGAAATGTTAACAGAATTTTAAAATTAAAGAAGTAAGTGTCTCGGCGTTTAGCTGTAGCACGTCAGAATTTTAAGAAATCGATTTTAAAGCTTCGAAGGTCCGTGGAGGTTCACTCGTACTGTAATACTATTATAAAAATTTCTATAAAAACAGAATGGGTGAACTGATTGTAATGCTTGAGCCAGTTTTGAAAAGGGAATTATATTTGGATTTTTTTTATTAAAAAAACAATTTTTTCTCCGCTAGATGGCGCTTTAATTTCCATGTAAATTTAAAAAATAAAATAAAAAAAATAAAAAATAAAAAATGTACGAAATTCGTTAAAAATACAATGCTGTTAATTTGAAATCCAATAACTAAAGTAAAATGTGCTTCGCTAGCCGGGAACCGCTTGATTCAGCGATTCGGGACTCCGAACCAGGTCAAACTAAAAATATTATTATTGAATCGATCGTTTCGAAGTTTGTGAATACTTCTTATCAGCGCCTTAAATATTAAATACTTACAAATCTTATTAAATACTCATAATAAGATATGAACAGAATGGTTCGGAGCCAATAAGAGTTCGAGATGCTCGGTTTAGACTTTGAACGCTATATCAAACCAAAGGTTAGTATAGGTCAACAGTTAGCAGACTACCTACATCGAACAGATTGCATTTAGCCGCATTCTCCGTCTTGTACCATAGATAATTTTTTATCCGTGAGCTGTTTGTTATTTCTTCCTCTGTGTTCTTTTTTTTTTCAATTGAGCTTAGAGTCAATGATAAGTTAGAAATCTTAAGCTGTTCTGGCCAACTCTAAAGACTTACCATTGAGCTTTGTGAGGACTTTACTATTCAAAGACCGCATTACATATTTACTTGAAAAATATTTAAATTTTCAAGAACTTCACCATTTTTTAAAATTACTTAACTTTGCGATCTTTTTCTTTGGAACATTTTACTGTTCTCCCGTCTAATATAAAACTGCTACAACAAAATATTTTATTACAAGTATCATTTTGGTACTTTTCTCGGTGAGAGTATTGTGAATTAAAAAAAGAGCTCAACCGCAAGGTTGCACAGTTTTCCAACATTGTTGGGGGCCGGGGCACAGGTGCCTGTAAGTGGTCTCTTTAGTATCTAAAGTGGCAGCACTTGAAAGAGATTCAATCAAACTTAATACGTTTAATTTCCTCTTTGGATTGCAGTTTTTATTTTTCATTTATATTTTAAATACCATGATGAATGTATGTTGTAGCCGTACCTGCTGATAAATACCAAGCTGCTGAATGTAAAACAATGCGCGGTTTATTGTTCAAGTGCACCTAACTCGTTTTACACACAACATATCAGCCAGAGCCTATCTGCCACAACACAATTTATTTAGTTAAAGCCCTCAACGATGAGGTTTTTTAACTAGCTAATAGAGCATGTTGTAGAGCTTATGTAGCACGTGCTGCTGGTTGAAATACACATACAGCACAGCACTGTAGCTTCGCGTTTCTAAGCGCAAAGAGGTAGGTAGCATCAACTATCGAACATTGAAAAACCTACCTTACGTTGTTATGCAGCGCTAAAAATTAGTCTTTCGTTTGTGCTTTTAACACTTTCCGATAGATTAATGTTGAAATCCTGCGTGCGTGTTCCGAACGCGCTGAACTTACTCTGTGTATTCCGAGTCCATTTTAATCAATAGTTGGTGGTTGTGGTGCAAGATTAGCGAACAGATAAGGCAACAAATGTGCCGGCATTAATTTTATCTCATTGGCGTTTGTGCTTTTTCTGGCTATGTATGAATATTTGTTTCATTAATATCTGTTCATAAATATTCTTATAGCGTTTTAATGAACGTAATGAAATTTGTTTTAAAAAAACTTTTCTGTTTGATTGGAATGCAAATTAAGTGCTGTGAATTACGTTTTTTCTATTAGTGGCTAGAATGGTTTGATAAATGTTTTTTATTTAAACAAGCTCTGTTTTTTAAATATTGAAAATAAGTTAAAAACAAAAGCTATGGGTTAGGATTCCCCCATTAGTTTTTGTCTTAAGATCTTATACTATGGTATATTTCGGAGAGTTAAAGATTTGGAATCAATACTACACAGAGAAAGCTGCAGTCAAAACGGACAGCCGAAGCTTTCGCAACTCGACCATCACTCCTGCTTCAAAGAAATCCTACAATCGATGATACATGCGGCGATGGACACTCATTTCGCACTCCATGCGTGCGACTACTGAAGGGGTGATTGGCTACCACCGCCCTTGTCAAAACCAGAGGTACAATCAGAAGTGTGGCGACGCTACTGCAGAGATAGACGCTACCTACAAAACCACCCTGCAGGCGGTTGTAACGAGCGCTGCTAAGTAGCGGCACAAAGAGAAGAGGAGGGAAGAAAGACGTATTTTGTGGTGGAAAAAGAGAGGCAGAAAAGCGAGAGCATGAAAAGATGGGAGCATGAGAATAAATAGTCCCAAAAAATGTTCGAAGAGGTAAGACGCCTTGCCGATGGTTTTAAAACGGGGCCTCTTCCTGCAAGCATAAAACGGGAATCTAGTAACAGATATCCTGAGTACACTGACGTTTTGGAGGGAACGATTCTGTAAGATACTTAATGGCGAAGCTGACAACAATACCACGAATAGAAATGATATCCTGGAAACCTGAATTACGGATGACAGCGTCGCGGTTCCGCTGACCGACTATTGATAAAGTTCTGACAACTATTATAAGCCGAGGTGTCGAAGAACGGAGGCAAAGAGTTATAAATGCATTCACGAGCTTCTATGGAGAATATTGTTGGAGGAATACATTCCGAACGAATGTAATCTCAGTGTGCTCTGCCCAATCCACAAGAAAGGCGATCCCACTATTTGTGCCAATTACCGTTGGATAAGTTTTTTTAATATCGCATATAAGGTCCTGTCGAGCGTTTTATGTGAAAGATTTAAGCTCATTTTAAACCATCTGATTGGACCCTATCAGTGTGGCTTCAGTCCTGAAATACCTACAGCCGACCAGGTCTTCACTCTACGACATATCTTGGAGAAGATCCAAAAAAAATAAATCGACACCCATCATCTTTTTGTCGACTACAAAAGCAGCCTTCAACAGCCCAATAAGGAATCACCAATAATTTATTTTTAAAAAATTCAAAATTACTTGGAAATGTAATTTTTAAACAGCCTACTGTCATTATTCCTTTTACATAAAGTGTTTCATTCGCTTTTACCCGCTGCTTCTTTTAATATTTTAAAAATGCAAAGAAAAGCAAGTGTCATAAGGAATGTATCGAAAAGAAACTGCACACTTTTAAATGGTTATTTCTCGCAGTGTAAATATTTGTTTACATGTTTGAAGGTACCGTTAGATTTCCTATAGCGTCAACTATGCATGTAGGTTAAACCAAATATTTTACTCAATTAGTTTCCAAAATGCCGCGAATTGAAATAGAAGTTAGAAATAAAATTGTGCACACTTATTGCACAGAAAAGTTTATGTCGTACAGGAAACTAGCAAAACGGTATAAAGTATCCCCAAACGCGGTAAAAAATATAATTTTGAACATTGCTCTACCGCCGACTTAAAAAAAATTGGACGAAAAAAAGGTGCAAGGGATCCAAAATTGGATTTAAAAGTTGTTGCCTTAATTCAAAAAAATCCTTCGATATCAGTGCGTGATTTGGCAAAAAAAGTGGGTACAAGTGCTTCAATGGTTCAACGAATCAAAAAGAGGAATAGTTTAAAAACCTACAAAAAACAAAAAGTGCCAAAAACAACCGAAAAACAAAAAATATGTGGAAAAAGCAGGTGCAGAAATTTATACGAGCGGCTCAATAAGGAAAAAATAAACTGTATAATAATGGACGTCGAAACCTACGCAAAAATGGATTCCAGAGTTTTACCAGGGCCGCAATATTATACAAAAATAAAAGGCAGTAGTGTAGAAGGCTCAGTGAAGGTTATCGAAATTAATAAATTTGAAGAAAAAGTCCTTGTTTGGCAGGCAATCTGTACTTGTGGCTTTAAAACACAATCTTTTTTCACTAAAGGCACAATTAATGGTGAAGTGTACCGAAAAGAGTGTCTTCAGAAACGGTTACTGCCATTAGTTAAGAAGCACCAAGTACCCACAATTTTTTGGCCCGATCTTGCAACGGCACACTACGCCAAATTGACTCAGGATTGGCTGCAGATAAACGGTGTCAAGTTCGTAGAAAAAAACGAAAATCCCCCAAATGCACCCGAACTAAGACCAATTGAGAGGTATTGGGCATTGATAAAGGCTAACCTAAGGAAGAAAGGATGTGTAGCCTCAAACCTTAAAGAATTTAAAAAAAATTGAAACGCTGCAGCTAGAAGTCTCGGTTCGAAAGTTGTGCAGAATTTAATGGAAGGTGTTAATAGAAAACTAAGGCAGCAAATAAGGAGTTAATTTTAATAAATATTATTTATTGTTATTAGAATGTAGATTATTTTTAGATACACAATAAAAAAAAAATATTAATAAAATGTTCCTACTATCTTAAAATTAAAAAATAGAGTGTGCAGTTTCTTTTCGATACAGTCCTTACCAGCTTTATGGTACGATTTTTTCAACCTTATGATGGAGAAGTTAATCAGAACTGCTGATCTGAGACGAAGTGGCAGACAATATTCTTGAAGAGTGTTATGCTGCTTGCTTATGCTAATGACATCGATATCATTGGTCATAATACGCGCGAAATCAGTGCAGTATTCTCCAGATTAAAAAGAGAGTCAAGTCGAAAGGGTCTTTCTTTGAATGTAGATAAGACGAAATACTATGTGTCAACAAACAAACAGTGCCAGCGTCTTCGAACCCACTTTACAGTTGATAATACCTCACGCGAAGTTGTGAAGGACTTCGTTTATCTAGGATCCAGCATTAACTCAACCAGCGATATTAGCAGTGGGATCAAACTCAGTAGGCAATTTAGAAGCAGTGCCCTTTCTTGACGAACAAAAATCGCGCTCTATAAATCTATCATTATGCCCGTCCTACTTTATGCATCATAAACCTGGACACTGAACAGTTTAGATGAAAAGGCTTTAAGAGTCTTCGATATCGACATAGTCATGCGACTTTAAATCGAGCGGCTTCGCTGGCTAGATCATGTTCAGCGTATGAAAGACGATGCTTCAGTGAAGAAAATATTCGATTCGGTGCCCAGCGGCGATCAACGCAATAGAGGACAACCGCATCTTCGTTGGAAATACCAAGTAGAGAAGAACCTGACGAAGCTTGGATTTTTCAACTGGCACCAGCATGCGAGGGACAGAAATGGCATTCTTAGATGAGGCCAAGATCGACATACGGTTGTAGCGCCAACTAAGGTTAGGTTAGGTTAGGTTAGGTTAAAGTGCCGGCAGGTCTTAAGACCTACCCACTTTGAAAATTATTGGTCTGTTGTGATACCGCAGAATAAAAGAAGGGGGTAATCAAGTGAAACTTTTATGTAGGACGTTCTTAATGTGGCAGAAGCTGTAGGAACATGTGATATTAAATCTGAAGAAAGTGTTATGCCTTGCCCCCCGTCAAATCAAGTTACTAAGCGTTCCTCTTCACAAACTTTTCCTACCACCACCAGCTACATTCCTTTGTCGGAAATTGAGGTGATTTAAAGTTTATTTGATTAGAAATAAGGAAAGAAAGGTTATAGCCCGGCCAGAATTCGAATCCGTCACCCCCTGTGCGACAGTCAAGCGCGCTACCTCTAGACTATCGAGGCTGCCTTATAATACTCCATAACTTTCAAATAAATCGCTTTAATAATTTACTCTTGAGAAATATTTCTTTTTGAACCTTGATTTCATGTATTGCTGGTCTTAAATCTTTGCTACGTCAGCGTCTTCAAGAAGTTCTTACGTTAAACTAAAAATCATAAGTGGTGAAGCATTCCGATAGTAGTTTAAGCAAAAGCAATCTGGGTTTCTAAAGATTTGAATCTAAAATAAGGCGAATGATATAAAATGATATAAAAGGTTTAATCCTTACCAAATAGAGATCAGTAGAGAAAACATATAAGAAAAAACAAATTATGGTTTCTTGTATTTATTTTTTTTACAAATTATTTAGCTTCTTTTATATTTTTTTAACTATATTGGGGTCTTTTCTATTAATTGTTAAAGTTATCTAAGTTTGCTCATCGGTCATGAACCCTATCAGTGTGGCTTCAGTCCTGAAATGCCTACAGCCGACCAGGTCTTCACTCTACGACATATCTTGGAGAAGATCCAAAAAAAATAAATCGACACCCATCATCTTTTTGTCGACTACAAAAGCAGCCTTCAACAGCCCAATAAGGAATCACCAATAATTTATTTTTAAAAAATTCAAAATTACTTGGAAATGTAATTTTTAAACAGCCTACTGTCATTATTCCTTTTACATAAAGTGTTTCATTCGCTTTTACCCGCTGCTTCTTTTAATATTTTAAAAATGCAAAGAAAAGCAAGTGTCATACCAGCTTTATGGTACGATTTTTTCAACCTTATGATGGAGAAGTTAATCAGAACTGCTGATCTGAGACGAAGTGGCAGACAATATTCTTGAAGAGTGTTATGCTACTTGCTTATGCTAATGACATCGATATCATTGGTCATAATACGCGCGAAATCAGTGCAGTATTCTCCAGATTAAAAAGAGAGTCAAGTCGAAAGGGTCTTTCGGTGAATGTAGATAAGACGAAATACTATGTGTCAACAAACAAACAGTGCCAGCGTCTTCGAACCCACTTTACAGTTGATAATACCTCACGCGAAGTTGTGAAGGACTTCGTTTATCTAGGATCCAGCATTAACTCAACCAGCGATATTAGCAGTGGGATCAAACTCAGTAGGCAATTTAGAAGCAGTGCCCTTTCTTGACGAACAAAAATCGCGCTCTATAAATCTATCATTATGCCCGTCCTACTTTATGCATCACAAACCTGGACACTGAACAGTTTAGATGAAAAGGCTTTAAGAGTCTTCGATATCGACATAGTCATGCGACTTTAAATCGAGCGGCTTCGCTGGCTAGATCATGTTCAGCGTATGAAAGACGATGCTTCAGTGAAGAAAATATTCGATTCGGTGCCCAGCGGCGATCAACGCAATAGAGGACAACCGCATCTTCGTTGGAAATACCAAGTAGAGAAGAACCTGACGAAGCTTGGATTTTTCAACTGGCACCAGCATGCGAGGGACAGAAATGGCATTCTTAGATGAGGCCAAGATCGACATACGGTTGTAGCGCCAACTAAGGTTAGGTTAGGTTAGGTTAGGTTAGGTTAAAGTGCCGACAGGTCTTAAGACCTACCCACTTTGAACATTATTGGTCTGTTGTGATGCCGCAGAATAAAAGAAGGGGGCAATCAAGTGAAACTTTTATGTAGGACGTTCTTAATGTGGCAGAAGCTGTAGGAACATGTGATATTAAATCTGAAGAAAGTGTTATGCCTTGCCCCCCGTCAAATCAAGTTACTAAGCGTTCCTCTTCACAAACTTTTCCTACCACCACCAGCTACATTCCTTTGTCGGAAATTGAGGTGATTTAAAGTTTATTTGATTAGAAATAAGGAAAGAAAGGTTATAGCCCGGCCAGAATTCGAATCCGTCACCCCCTGTGCGACAGTCAAGCGCGCTACCTCTAGACTATCGAGGCTGCCTTATAATACTCCATAACTTTCAAATAAATCGCTTTAATAATTTACTCTTGAGAAATATTTCTTTTTGAACCTTGATTTCATGTATTGCTGGCCTTAAATCTTTGCTACGTCAGCGTCTTCAAGTAGTTCTTACGTTAAACCAAAAATCATAAGTGGTGAAGCATTCCGATAGTAGTTTAAGCAAAAGCAATCTGGATTTCTAAAGATTTGAATCTAAAATAAGGCGAATGATATAAAATGATATAAAAGGTTTAATCCTTACCAAATAGAGATCAGTAGAGAAAACATATAAGAAAAAACAAATTATGGTTTCTTGTATTTATTTTTTCTACAAATTATTAAGCTTCTTTTATATTTTTTTAACTATATTGGGGTCTTTTCTATTAATTGTTAAAGTTATCTAAGTTTGCTCATCGGTCATGAACCCTATCAGTGTGGCTTCAGTCCTGAAATGCCTACAGCCGACCAGGTCTTCACTCTAAAACATATCTTGGAGAAGATCCAAAAAAAAAATAAATCGACACCCATCATCTTTTTTTCGACTACAAAAGCAGCCTTCGACAGCCCAATAAGGAATCACCAATAATTTATTTTTAAAAAATTCAAAATAACTTGGAAATGTAATTTTTAAACAGCCTACTGTCATTATTCCTTTTTCATAAAGTGTTTCATGCGCTTTTACCCGCTGCTTCTTTTAATATTTTAAAAATGCAAATTGGTCATGAACCGATGAGCACCTTCTGTAGACATAACTAACTGGTAGTGGTTGTGGCAGGAGAGCTAGCTAGTACTATTCAAATTTTTTTTCCATTGCTTTGGTCTAAAAACTGTATGATTTACCACATTTTGCATTCGACTTTAGAAGGCAACATTGCAATGAACTTTTAATATGTTTTTCACTCTAAAAAAATGTTATAAACTGCAATGGTTAAATATGCTGTAGCTGTAGTTTACAAACCGCAAATGTGTTTGCGTTTTTGTTTCTTTTTCAATGCAGTTTGAGTTTGGATTAAATAAAAGCAGTTCGTATGCAAAAATCAAAGTGGTCGTGGGAAAAATGGTTTCTGATTCAATTAGGTTAATAGAACGATTATTGCCATTATTTGTCAGTGGAACGTTTCGAATTTATTGATAAAATGTCACAATAAATTATTTTGATAGTATTTTCTGATGTAAAATTGCATTTAGTAGAATGAAGGCGTAATAGAATAGGATGTTTTACGAAAGATACTATAAAAGTAAATAAATCAGAAAGTAGTTAATCACATTATAAAAAGTTTAAAGCAAATTACACAAACTTAAATTGCATTTTGCAGTACATTTCTATTTATGAATGCACACCATTTTAAAGGCATAGAATTGCTAGTCGGACAAAACAAGACAACATAAATTAGTTGCTCCCAAGCATCAACAAATGCTCAATATAGCTTGGAACTCAATGTTATATAATTTGAATTCATTAAAAGGCAAATGTTTTTCAGATTTTTCTAGAAAAATAATTAAAAATGTTGTAATTTTTAGTTGTAAGATACATTGAATGCATCTTATTTAAATGCAGATTGTCGCAAATTGACAATTTCCTCGAGTTTCTTGAGGTAAATAGTTTCAGACAAAGAAATATGTTTGTGAATAAGTATCATTTAAGGTTGAAAACATTTTTTTTTCTTGGCAAGACATTTAGTGAATGCTACGTAGAGAACGTTATTTAATTTGCAAATCATAACAAAAAATATTGCCAATAAGAGACATCAACTTGGACTGAGAAGAAAAATAAATATTGCATTAGAACAGCTAACCATTGTTAAAATACTTTGAATTTTAAGGAATGTTATATTTTTTTTTGTTTAGTACAAAATTGGGAATCAAAATAAGAGGACGATCAAGGAAGAAACAGTTATCGGCACATTAGAAAGCTTTTTCGAAATGCTTTATGTTATAATTCTGATTTTATATTCAAATATATTATCTATAGTAATAAAACTCATTTTCTGTTTGTTTTTTTTGTTTGTTTGTTTGACCTCTATACAAATCTAAACGGCTCAACGGATTTTGCTCAAACTAGGTATACATATTAAGTGCATCCCAACTTAAAATGTTACATACTTAGTTTTTGCCACGCCCCTCTGAAATTTTTCAACTAACGGTAATTTTGTTATTATAAAACTTTTTAGTATCGGAGATTTTTGTATATTTAATTTTAAAAATTTTTTGTTATTTTGACATCAAAAACACTCACATATCTTCAAAATTGGAGAAATTTTCAGTACAACGACTTTTTCATAAAATGTCGTACCTAAGATTGAGAAAAAAACGACATGAAAATCAAAGTTTGGTCTTTCGATGCAAATATCTCCGCTTTCCATTAATATATTTCATTAAAAATTTTTTTGTTAAAAAGTTCAATATGTTTTTTAATATTAATCTTTGTTTAGACGTTGAAATGCATTGAGTCCCACCATAATTTTTATTTGGTTGAAAAGGTAATTGTGCTTGCTTTAAGATTAAGTAAATATAAACTTTACTTTTATTTCTT
The DNA here is from genome assembly GCA_963920525.1 of Dichetophora obliterata. NCBI lineage: Eukaryota > Metazoa > Arthropoda > Insecta > Diptera > Sciomyzidae > Dichetophora > Dichetophora obliterata. Next base: position 303,938,353 of record OY986435.1, on the reverse strand, counting down.
TTTAATTTTTAAAATATGTTTTTCGTACGCCTTCTTTGAATTCAGTTAGCTCACCGCAAGAGATGGAACCACCAACAACAAAAATTTTCCTAAACTTTTTTGGATTAATGTTCAATTACTTTTCAAACGGTAGATAAATAAAATTAAATAAAATTAAATAAAATAAAATTCAAATAAAATTCAACATGTTTTTCATTATTCCCGATTTAAAAAAACATTTAATCGAGAAGTGTATGTTAAAATGTTTATATAAGTGACTCTCGAGTAACACCGGGTATATCAGCTAGTAATTATTTTAAGAAGATAAATTGCAAAATACCTAAATTGCATAATTTAATTTATATTTAAGGCACTAACAACTAGGGACTTCAGCCCACAGTTTATTTTTATATTATTTAAATTTTTGTGAGGATGTTAAAATGCTTTGAAATATTTATAATGGCTTCAATGTTTTGTTTAGTTTCATTTGAATATAGTAAGATTGGATTTTTCCTATAACTATTACTATTAACAGTGCAGCATTCATCCGTAGTGTTTTATAGAAATTGCGTAGCTATGTCCCATTCTGAGCCTGGCATATTTTTGAATATGTTTTCTTTGACAATCTGGTGAATAAATAGGTACGTTTTCATTCTGGTTAGTTTTTTTGTAGTGGTGAGTGTAATTGTCCAGTTCGTTCAAGTAAAAACTGTTGATAGCGTGTATCAGAGAACTGCAATGAGTATCCGACAAGAATTCGGATACTCAAATCATACCCGAGTATCTTGCTTTTCTCTACCCTATCCATACGCAATGAAATATGTAAAATACTTATACTCATTCGATTCATTACCATATTTTCGGTTATAAGTGCATACTTACATCAGAGCATCTATACATCTGAATTCTTTGATGAAACGTTCGAGGTTTTTCGCCGTTATCGATCTTTTACATTAACTATCTTAACAAGAGGTGGTGGTGTCTTAATTGCTTTCCGTGCAGTTTATCATTGTCTGCAGATATCATAGCTAAACACATTCGATCTCTTGGAACAAATATGCGTTCGTGTATATTGCCCTTAGAATGGTGATGGTTCTAGCTCTATTAAAAGTATATATGTATTTGTATCATATATTCCACCTTGTTCTTCAAGTGAAGTTTATTCTATGCACTTTATAAATATTTAGAATGTATTGGGGGTTGGAATTAATTTTAAAGGTTTTTTTTCGGTTTTTGAGCATTTATTTAGAAACAACGGTACAATGTATATTATTCAAAGTATTGTCCATCGTTAGCTACAACATTTTCCCATCTTTCTGGCAGCATATGGATTCCGCGCCGGAAGAACGATTCGTTTTTTGAGGCAATCCACGAATCGACCCATTTTTTTGTATCCTCGTAAGAAGTGAAGCGCTGCTCAGCCAAGCCATGCGTCATCGATCTGAATAGGTGGTAGTCGGAAGGGGCTATGTTTGGGCTATTAGGCGGGTGGGGTAGCACATCCCAATTCAGCGCCTCCAACGTTTCCTTGACGGTTTTTGCAACATGTGGCCGTGCGTTGTCATGTTGAAAAACCACTTTGTCGTGTCTTTTGGCATATTCCGGCCGTTTAACCTTTAATGCTCGGCTCAATTGCATCAATTGTTGTTGGTAGCGTTCCCCAGTGATGGTTTCGTTAGGTTTTAGCAGCTCATAGTACACGACACCCTTCTGATCCCACCAAATACACAGCATAAGCTTGGCGCCATGAATATTCGGCTTGGCCCTCGATGTTGATGCATGGCCGGGTGGTCCCCACGATTTTTTTCGCTTAGGATTATCGTAATGGATCCACTTTTCATCGCCAGTGACAATACGATGCAAAAAACTCTTCCTTTTATGCCGTTGAAGCAGTTGTTCGCACATGCAAAATCGCCGTTCAACGTCTCTCGGCTTCAACTGGTACGGCACCCAATTTCCTTGCTTTTGAATCATTCCCATGGCCTTCAAGCGTTTGCCGACCGTTGATAAGTCGACTCCCAATGATTCTGACAATTCTTGAAGGGTTTGACACGGGTCTTCATCGAGCAAAGCCTCCAATTCCTCATCTTCAAACTTTTTCGGCTGGCCCGGACGCTCTTTGTCTTCCGTATCAAAATCACCACTTTTAAACCGACGGAACCAGTACTCACAAGTAGAAATCGATGGAGCATAGTCCCCGTAAGCCTCAGTAAGCGTGCGTTGTGCTTCAACCGCTTTTTTCTTCAAATGGAAGCACAAAAGTAAACCTTCCCGCAAATTGCGTTTTGTTGGAACGAAAGTCGACATGTTCACAGAGAAAAAAATATATGTTGTTTACACTTCAGTGGAATGACACATACTAAAAAATGAAGCTTAGACAATGTGCTTTGAAATGAATTTAGTCACAGGTGTGCCCGATGCGATCTATTGATAGTTACGCCATCTCTTAGAAAACCTTTAAAACTAATTCCAACCCCCAATAATTGATCGGCTCAATGATAATTAATACCCAATTATATTGGGTGATTTCAAATAAAGTATAAATTGATCTTATTCCAAGGATATTTTAAGTATGACTCCGAACTCGATGTGCAACAATTTAGAAATCGATTTTGTAGACTCTATGAATGCCTTGGGTCTGATTCAAATAAACTCTGTCACAAAAAGCTTGAACAAAATCTTAGATCTTATTTTTATTGATAATGAGCTTAATGCTAATTGTGTTGAATCGGATTTTCTTCTTTCAAATAACAGTTTTCATCATAAAGCACTTTTAATACAATTAGAAATTTTTATTAATGATACATCTGCCATAGAAGAAGATATTTTTGTTTTTGCATTTTAAAAAACTGATTACACAGCGATATCTACCTTTTTATTGAGTGTGGACTGGCGTGTGGGTTTTGGTGGCATAATATGATTTTTTTATCGAAATTATAAATCAAACATTTACTTGCTTTATTTCTATTAAAAAGATAAGGAAAAATTCTAAGCCGGAGTGGTTCAATAAAAGTATTTCAAAATTAAAAAACCGCAGTGAATAAGCATCTTTTAAAGAATCGCTCTACAAATCTCACCTTAATGAACTGGAGTCTGAAATAAGAGAAAATCCAAAGAACTTTTGGAATTTCTTCTAAGGGTTTCCCTAGAAATATGTTTTTTAACGTCGATGTCACAAATCTTTTAGCTGATTATTTTTAATCGAATTTTTTATTAGACCACGGCGATGACGTGAACTGCCCTTATACTATATACTATAATGGCAACCCTATTATTGATATGGGTTCATTAGTTCTTTCTGATGATGATATTTTACAAGATCTGCTCACTCTAGACATTTATAAAGGAACTGGTCCTGATAATATTCCTTTCATATTTCTAAAAAACTGCGCAGCTGTGCTAGCCCAGCCATTAGCGCTTTAATTAAATAAATTATATCTTTAAAGACAGGGCAGCTTTTGAATATTTGGAAATAATCCATTATAGTCTCTATCCATAAGTCTTGATCTAGGCAAAATATAGCGAACTATCGACCGATATCAAAATTCCCCTTGATCCCTAAATTATTTGAGTCAATTGTCAAAAAACGCATTTATGCTAGAATTCAAAACTCTATCTCTGAATTCCAACACGGTTTTGTTAGTGGTAAATCTATTTCTACAAAGCTTACACTGTTCTCTCACTTCATTAAAACTGAAATGGAAAAATGCAATCAAGTTGACGTTATTTTTACTGATTTCACCAAAGCCTTTGATAGAGTACAGCACTTCATTATGGTTAAAAAACTTTCCCTGATGGGGTTTCATTCCTCTTTGTTATCCTGGCTGAGGAGTTACCTTTCTGATAGACATCAAGTTGTCCGTATTGGTAGCTGCTGTTCTAAATCTATAACCAACCACTCTAGTGTGCCCCAAGGAAGCCTCCTTGGACCATTATTGTTTGTCTTGTTCATCAACGATCTCCCAAACTTTTTACAACATACTAACTGTTTGATGTATGCTAATGATGTTAAACTGTTTAATTCGGTTTCATCACCTTTCGACCATCGGCTTCTTCAAATTAATTTAAATAAAATTATTAAATGGTGTTCAGTTAATAAACTATATTTAAATGTTGCCAAATGCTACATAATGTCTTTGAAAAAACAACCAAATATTTTAATTACTCAATCGCAAATAGTGGTATTTCACGTGTTGAGTCTAAATCTTATCTGGGAAATCTATTTGAAACAAAAATAATTTTTCCACCATAACGATTGCGTAGTCCAAGGTCTATCTTGGAATATGAATGTGTGCTCTGGGATCCATATTACGAGGGATTCTTTGCGATTGGAAAAAATACAAAAACGTTTTACTCGTTATATAATGTTTGGAATTAAATTGGAATTTTTTTCCAACGTACGTGTCCAGGTGTGCTCTTCTAGGTCTTAATACTTTAGCCTCCAGGCGTAAATTTTTTCTTATTATTTTTGTTCGCAATATAATGATGTCACATATAGACTGCGCGCGCCTCTCCTCACTCTTTTAAGAATATATGCGCCGGAGAGCTAGTTTAGGCAAGAGATTTTTTTTTTGCATTCCATATCATAGGACAAACTATGGCGGTAATGATCCTATTAATAATATGTGCTTAGCGTTCAATTCCATAAGTGCTCAAATAGATCTATCTCACTTTGAATAGACAAACTTTTAAACAAAATTTATTAAGAATTGTTTCAAATGAATTTATAAAGGTGTAATATTCATTAATATAATTATGTATACATTTTATTAGTTGTATATCTTATGGTCTATATAATTTACTAGTTATTACTCACAACTGTTAAACGATTGTTGATAGTTAAAATAGATATAAATAAATACATATATAAATGATTAATTAATTTTATGAACTATTAAATTATTGCATGAATCTGTATAGAGTCAATCACTTAGCTGACTAGACAGTCTGTTTCGGAAATCGAACGCACAATTGGCTACTAATCATATGACATTTTAAAGCATTAGGCTATTTATAGATCACCGCCATCAACTCTACCAAGGTTCTAGTTGCTTCTGTATTTATTTCAATATTCATTGGTGTTCGACAGTTTGTCGAAATGCACCATAGAAATGAATTGAGTTTTTTTTTTTTTTTTTTTGATAAACAAATTATATCCAAGCGCGGTGTGACCCAAACCACTTAGATTCGTTATGAATCGAAAACCTTGCTTTTGAATATGGATATATTAGCACCAAAACTTTTGCACCACGAATTTATCGCTTCAATAAACAATTCAAATTCAGATTGCAATTGAGTTTCATCTTTATATTCCAAAGTAAGGTATAATTCATTAGCGTAAATACAGCGACTAAAGAATTTCTGTTTAAAGATGACTTTGTTTAGTGCTTCAAATGCAATCTGAAATAATACTTCAGAGATAGAAGATCCTTGAGGAGCATACAGTTTTTTTGTGTTTATTTATTTATTTTATTTATTTCATGCGTTTACCAGTTCAAAAGTGGTCCCCTTTTGAAAGCTCTTTTTGAAAAACATTTATTTTTTCGTGTGAATTATATTTTAAGGAAGCTATATTTTCTTGCACTAAATGAGCGATATCACAATCATATAAAAAACAGATTATTTTTAAAAATCTTTTGAAAATATTTTCCAAATCTATCTTTCTAGGATCTAAAACTATGTTTTTAGCTTTACTGTAACCCTTATCCTGTATTCATGGGTCAAAATTGCCCAGAAGATGATTAGCACTATACATTTTGGAACTAGTTCCAAATTTGTTGGGCATTCCATACAAAATTTGCTACCAAAATTTTTTCCCCATACAAATTTTTGTATGGTCCATTAGCCAATAACATTTGATACGTATTTTTTTATTATTTCAATATAAAACATGGAGTCTTCAAAAAAAAAAATTTTATTATTTTACGTTTTTAAAAAAGGACCTTAATTCGCGTCAAATTATGCTTGTGCACAGAATTGGGCCACTGCATTGACGTTCTGTTTCGACATTAAGTGTTTCTGTATAAGCTTAACAAGTGGTATTATGAATTAATTTCGTAGCGATCATGCCACCAAAAAAAGATATACCGACTGGCTTTGAACCCATTGACTACGACAAATTACTTTGTGCTACAAAGCAACTAAAGATTAATAAAATTTCGGAACACGCTGCTTGTGTTGCTGCGGGTATGAGCCGATCAACTTTTCAACGTCAGCTGAAACGCGTTGATACCGAATTTGAGGATTTCGTCAAGGCCACCGATGAACAATTGTTGGATATCCTCAAAGAAAGACCAAGACACGGTTGCAATACGATTTATTGGAGAAATTAATCATTTATCATAAAAAATCATATTGTTTGATCCCTTTACTTGTTTTAGATGAAATACTTGTGTATTTATTTAGATATTTATATTTCAGATGAAATACCACTTCTGTCGACAAAATCGTGATCTCACAAATTTATCTTTTTTTACATAATGATGTAAGACAATATGTTAATATTCAAAATTATAAAATATATATGCCTAAAGTTAGGTAATCCCTTTCTCTTTAAGTAGAAACAAATACTAGTCTTAAAAAATATTAATTTTTAACATTCTACAGCATGAAAACCAAAGTGTGGCCCACTTCTGTCGTTGCTACTTTAATTACACTTTACACTTTAATTGCGACAAACTTTTCGGGACGGAATGAGTAAGGCACCCGCTAAAGAAGACTTATTTATGTAGGTATTCCAAATCACAAAAGATTTTTAAAAGTTAGCTTAACATTTTTTTGGTCATTTTTGATATTTTTTTATCAAGTAAAGAACTTAGATAAACTTAGGGTAAAAACTTAGATAATTTAAACTTCAGAAAAATGTCGTGTTCTTTGGTATGAAATGGGTTAAGATCGAAATTATTTTTGAAACGAATTTCGTATAAGAAAACCTTATCCAAATTAAGCGGTTTAAGAATGGACAAAATTTTAACGTACAAACGGAAATGAAAACTAAAAACATAAACGTAAAACAGAAATGTCAACATGCCAAACAGAAGGATGGATGGAATGGAGAATCCGTACAAAGTTTTACAAATCGATGAAGCTCAGCGAATACAAGTATTGGTTTGTCGAGTTACCGGTTTTTTTTTTTTTTTTTTTTTGCTTCTGTTGCAGTGAGTATGTGTGTATTTGTTTCTAATGTTAACGGATTTATGCTTGCCTAAGCGGAAAAACAATGAAACTCAAAACCACGACGAGTTGCTACTTTTTATATTTTTTTTTTCTTCGATATTTTATGGTTTTTACACCTAGGATTGAGTACAGAGTTTTTAGTAGCAAGTGCAACAAAATGTTGCCAGCCAGCCAATAGTGGAAAGATAGTTTTATGTGTCAACATTATATAAGATGTGAGTAAGAAAACAAACAAAAAAGCACAAAACCAATAACCGGTTTTATGCACAAGAAAACCTTAAACTGAAAACTGCAACACATTTCATTTAGCCCCAACTTCGGCTTGGTTTTTTAGGTGTTAGCTTTTTTGTTTTCAGAACTGTAGCCACCTACGAAAACATTCCAAAGCAAATGTTTTCGATATTGTCTGACTTTTGGAAAAAAATATAAACACCTTTTGAAGTATGCATAACAGCTGAGCTTTAGTGACAACAGCAATTTGAGTATAGTTCAAGTCGCCGGCGCACAGTGGTTCGAATGCCGAATTCTATTAGTGTTCAAGCAAATGAAATTTTTTAACCAACTTATAATGTTGTAATAAGTACATTTTATTTATACATTTTTGAGAAAAATAGTATCAATTTTTTGTTAACTTATTATATTTAACAAGTTTTTTAACCATAGTTCAACTTTAATGCACACACTTTTATGTTTAAAAATTTTTTTACAATCTAAAGAAGAGGCAAAAATATAAAAAGACGTACTAATATTAGGAAGATATTTACATAATCCAAAATGTTTGTAAAATTATTCCAGACAGAGATGAGCTCAAAGATAGAAAATTTTAATGCAAAAATCACTTTTATAATATAATCTGGTATGAAGAAACAGAAAAGAGATATTGGGTATTTTTTCACATAAATTGTTTTTGAGACTTGAGTTTTTTTTTTTAAAATATAAAAACTACATTTTGGAAAAAAGAAATGTTGCGAAAAAAATCAAAGGGACAATGTTTTGATGACTACAGTACAATAATTTTTGCGCTTATCTGGAAGAATTTTTGCAAATAAATGCTAACATCTGACGATGTGCAATTTTTACTTGAATTTTTGAGTCATATTTTTAATAAAAAATCAATATTTTGGACCTTTTTTGACATATTCATAAAAAATATATACTCTGACCTAAATGTACAGTTCAAGCTATTTTTTAAAAGTATTTTTATTGAACTTTTGTGCAAAAAAAATTTGAATGAAATATATTAACGGACGCGCAGATATTTTCGTCAAAAGACCAAACTTTGATTTTCATGTCGTTTTTTTTTTCATTCTTGAAACTAAAAATTTCTACAATTTTGAATATATGTGAGTGTTTTTGATGTCAAAATAACAAAAAAAAAATTAAAATTAAAAATACAAAAAACTCCGATACAAAAAAATATTATAATAGCAAAATTACCGTGAGTTGAAAAAACTTGAAGGCTAAGTATGTAACAGTTAAATCTAGGATGCAACAACATCATTTACAGGACGCAATGCAAAGAACATATTATTAGCCTCAAAACAGAGAACATAATTATTACTTATCATAATGAAATAGCTAATAAATTTAACTTTTTTTCTATTATCGGAACAGAATTTGTCTCCACTCATGGACTCAATATAATACTTTGTGTGATTGTATAATATATGAATACAATAATCCGTCCAGTATATTTATTGAGCCAATATCCTCCTTTGAAGTTTATAATGTCTCTTAAAAATTCAAACTCCACTACAGAAAATAGCTTTTCTTCTAATTTTATCAAAAATATTGTCTTTAATATAACGGATATCCTTTGACACATTTTTAATAAAATCTTTCCTAAAGCACTTAAATCTGCTGAAGTTATTCTTTTATTTAAAAGAAGCGATAAAAAAATCTTGAATAATTATAGACCTATCTCGATTCTATCGTCTTTCTTAAAAATTTTTGAAAAAGCAGTTATAACTAGAATGATCAATTTCTTAAATAAAATAAATTTTTTCAATAACTGTCAATTTGGATTCAGGCAGGGATTGTCAACTGAAGATGCTCTCCTGAAATTTTGTACTAACATCTATAATTCCATAAACAAAAAAAAGGTATTTGTAGCACTGTTTGTTGACTTTACAAAAGCATTTGATACAGTTGATCATTTAGGAAGTTGGAAAAAAGTTGTTTCATAGGCAATATTTTTAGCTGGTTTTAATCATACCTTTCAAACAGAATGCAAAGAGTAAAAGTCAAAAATAAGTACAGTAATAACACTAATATAAACATAGGTGTCCCACAGGGATCTGTACTAGGTCCGATTTTGTTTTTAGTATACAGGGTTGGCCCTTATAGGTGTCGCACCTTTTTTTTGCTATAAGTTAAAGAAAATACACAATATTGTTGTTGCCTTCTTAAAAACTTACTTGATCTAAAGCTCACAATTTAATTCATGTAATAATTTCATAGATCAGAAAACTTATTAACTAACTATGGCGGAGCACGGCCAAATAAGTTTAATTAATGTCAAATTGATTAAATAATCTAGTAATTGATCGATTTCGGTCAAAGTCATGTGTAATTGAACATTTGGTTGTGAAAATAGCCACCTTTCAGTTAGAACACTAGCTTCTGGCGAAGCAAAAAACTCGTTTCATTTCTATGGTGCATTTCGACAAACTATCAAACACCAATTAATATTGAAAGAAATAAAGAATCAACTAGAACAGATGGCAACCTTGATAGATTTGATGGCGGTGATCTATAAATAGCCTACTGCTTTGAAATGTCATATGATTAGCAGCCATACAATTCAAAAGAATTAATTCCAAAATCTGCGCACTCATATACTAGTTTAAACAGTGAGTTGATCACAGCTTAATCACTCAAAGACTGCTGAAGCGGAAAATGTAGCGATTTCCGAAACGACTGTCTAGTCAGCTAAGTGATTGACTCTATACAGAGTTGTTGTTGTTGTTGTTGTTGCCTTCTTAAAAACTTACTTGATCTAAAGCTCACAATTTAATTCATGTATTAATTCATTCATACCAAACAATTTAAATTTTATTTACACAGTATTACAAAAGTTTACATACGGGTAACAAATTTCTATTTTCTTCAAAACAGTATATTTTTTTTACTTTTTATTTATTATTTATAAATGAAATATAAAATATATAATTTTACGAACGATGTAGAATAATTTTGTTGTTGTTATTTGAGAATAACAACATAAAACGCATAACGCGTTAATTTTCATATTTACATAAGTATACATACCCCTCTTAAGAATTGATGTACCGTTATTAGAACCGGTGCAAATTTCATGATAATTTGCTTCATCTCATAAGTAGAGCTTTTAATCTCATAGAGTGTGGTAACATTTGTAAAAGGAAGATTATAAACTCTCGCTAGTGCAGTAAAATGGGCAAGGGCAAAGAAATTTGTGAACCAATTCGAAAAACAGTCATTAAATTAAGAAATGACGGTAAATGTCTCAACGAAATTGGACAAATATTAAATTTAAAAAAGCCTACGGTCCAAACAATAATAAAAAATTTCAAAGAAAGTGGAAATTACGAAAGTAAAGCTCGTTCCGGCCGCCCTCGATTGCTTGATATTCGAACAGAACGAACTGTTATTCGCTCCGTCAAAGAAAATCCTAAGCAAAGCTCAGTCGAATTAAATCGAAAAATAAAGACTGATCTGGGAGTAACTGTTTCCGACCAGACCGTTCGCAGGTCCATCCAAAGGAATGGCTATAATAGCAGAGTTGCAAGAAAAAAACCACTACTAAGAGCTGTGAACATACAAAAACGCTTGGAATACGCACAAAAGTATGAAAACGTTCATATAAATGACCCCACTTTTTGGGAAAGAGTAATATTCACCGATGAGTGTAAATTTATGGTATTTGGAGGTGATGGCCGTTCCAAAGTGTGGCGCAAGGCGAATACGGAGTTATTACCCCAAAATGTTAACTCCACAGTGAAACATGGAGGCGGGTCAGTCATGGTCTGGGGATGTATGGCAGCAAATGGTGTTGGCAAACTGCGATTCATCGATGGTATTATGGATAAGACCATGTATGTGGATATTTTAAAGGACAGCTACCTCCCTAGCATTGAAATGTTGGATCTGGAAGGAAATTCTATATTTCTGCAGGATAACGATCCGAAGCATTCTTCGAAGATAGTGAAGGAATGGCTTCTCTATAACGTCAAATACAAGCTGGAACATCCCCCACATGTCTTGGATGTTTTGAAACGAGGTCTGAAAAAACGTCACATCACATCCATTTCATCGTTGAAGGAAGCCTTGAAGGACGAGTGGAGCAAAATTAATCCTGAAATAACCAAAAAAATTGGCTTTATCCATGCCATCTCGATTATCAGCTGTAATAAAAGCCAAAGGAGGACACACAAACTACTAATTAAAGATTTTTTCAGTACATTTACCATCCGTATGTAAACTTATGTAAATTTGAAGAAAACCAAAAAATGAATTACTTTATGTTATTTACTACATACCCATGAAGTTATAATATTTTTAAGTTTAGTTTTTCCAATAAAATGCGATACAAAATAATAAATATTATTCTAGCATTTTTTTATTAACATTTATTTAAAAAACTAAAATATGTGGGGGGTATGTAAACTTTTGTAATACTGTGTATTATGGATTCCTTTAGCATATTGAATCAATCAATTCGAACCTTTCACCTTTTTGCTTTTTTAATAATTTTAAACGTGTTTCTAAACTTTCGCAGGCGGCACGCACCTCTGTTTGTGGAATATCAGCCCATATGCGGGCTGATATGGAATATCATAATGTATAGACAACCGGCGTTTGAAATTTGTTACTGTCATGTTTTTTACGTTCTGCAATTTACTCACCATCAAACCCCAAATATAGAAATCTATGGGATTTAAGTCAGGGGAAGACGGGACCATTCATCCGCCGATATAAAACATGATAAATTTATTTGGCACCATTCTTGTACGATTTTGGCCTTGTGGGCTGGAGCAGAGTCTTGTTGAAAGCAGAAACCCTCTTTTCCATATATTTTCTTAGCAAACGGCAACAAATGCTGCATGAGTACCTCTTCCAAATAATATTTGCAGTTTATTTTGACCCCTTTTGCGACGAAGTGGAAGCTTACAATTTTTGGAAACTGCACCCCAAACCATAACTGACGTTACGTTCTGGAATCTTTCAACAGCTTTTTTAACCTTCTCCGATATTCTGCATGCTCGCTGCATGTCATTTTGGGGGTTGTGACTTGCTTGCAATAAGAAAAGTTTTGCACTGCAGAAAACAACAAATTGCTACCTCCGCCTTAACATTTCTGCACTTCTTTCAGTTCGCTTTATGCACTGGCGCTCCGTTAGACCATGAATTCTTTTCTTCTTGTACGCCTTGAGTTCCAAATAATTTTTTACTAAATTTCCGATCGAATGGCGTCTAACTTTAAGCTCCTGAGCCATTTTATTCGCTGAAATCGCGCAATTTCTTCGGATTCTCTCTCGGACTTTTTTGACAAACTTTGGAGTTGTAACAGTACGCTTTCCTGTTGTTTTTGATTTTGGACGGACGCTTCCAGTTCTCTTATATCGGGCCACTGTTCGTTGCACAAATCACCTGTTCACTTTGAACGTTCGCAATAAATGCTTGTGTTGTTAAAAAAAGAACCACGAATTGCAGCACTAACTGGTACCGAGTAATCGGTATTTTTATAAGCGCGACACCTGTTAGGGCCAACCCTGTATATAAATTCGTTATTTTCACAGAATCTTAGTAGTAATTCAATTGCTTTTGCCGACGATATGGCTTGCTGATGTGAATCTCTTCTTAATCTTACTATAGCTATTAATCATGATCTGGGAGTGCTTAGACACTGGTTCGTAACGCATAAAATGGTTTTAAGTGAGGAAACAAAAATTATGCTTTATAATATAGCTGGTAAAGACTTAAACATAGAAAATTTTAATTACCATAGTGCGAATTGTGCAAAATACTTAATTGGAAGCGATATTTTTACTTCGTCAAACTATTGTCATACTTATGTCGATTCTAAAACTTTTTCCTCTGACTGTTTTTCCATTTCATGTGTTGGTTCTTTCAAATATTTAGGACTCTTACTTGACTCCAAAATGAGCTGGCTTGATCACACTTCTGCACTTAGAAAAATATTTGATGGTTTTTATAAGGCAGTTTTATCATTTTAGGCAATTTTGCTTGAGTAAGCTTTTAACCAGCATCTACATCTACAAAAACATTCTAAACTTGAGTATGGCTTGACATGTTGGGGTAGTACACATAAAAACAAAATTCTGTCGTTTCTTACTGCCCAAAAACACGCTATTAGAATTATTTGTAATCTTTCTTGTACTGTAAGCAGCCTTCCTTTATTCAAAGAATTAAAAGTATTGCCTCTTCAGCATTTATACTGCTTTCGAGCATTAAAAATATTTTCAATAGATCTGGGCAACTTATTGATAGAAGTGAATTGAATTATGAGTTAAGGTCTTCTAATCGCAATCTCTCGTCAAGCCCACCACATAGCCTGTAACACTTTCTTCGGCTCTATTCTTCGACTGCCCCTAGGTTATTTAACAATCTACCTTATGACATCAGGTGTAGACGCATAAAATCTCTTTTCCTAATGCGATATAAATACTATGCTTTATGTTACGCTAGTGTAATAACTATAAACTTCCACTGTAACCATCCATTACCAATCTATAGACATGTTCATTTTTATTTTTCATTTTTATTTTTTGTGTTATACAGGGTGGGCCAAAAGTCACGCCTGCGTGTAAAAATTTAATAACTTTTTGGTTAATTTTTATTTGTTATTGTTATTTTTAGATTTTAGTCATCGAACCTTCTTACATCAACATGCAAAATTACACGAAGGAGCAACGGACCAAAGTGGTCGAATTTTACTTTTTCAATAGGCATTCACCAGAAATGCACCAACCCAAACCACAATTAATCGTTTAATTGCACGTTTCTGAGAACAAGGTTCAGTGTCGGACTTGCCATGAATAGGAAGACCAAGAATAGTGCAGAGCCAGGTAAACATTGATCGTGTAAGGAACAGTGTTGAGTAATATCCAGAAACATCAATGCGAAGACGTTCTGGACAACTGGGCATGTCTAGGACATCACTTCGGCGGATTTTAACACGGCAATTACACATGCATCCATACAAGGTCCAATTGGCCCAACAACTTTTACCAATTGACTACCAGGAACGACTTATTTGGGCAACGCGCTTCCTGGAGTTGTGTGCAGAAAATAACGAGTTCTTAACAATTTAATTATGAGTGATGAAGCACATTTCCATCTTAATGGATATGTTAATAAGCAAAATATGCGATTTTGGGGTAATTAAAACCCCAGGGTTCTTCACCAGCGCCAATTACACCCGCTCAAGTGTACAGTATGGTGTGGAGAGACATCACAAATGGTTATAGGGCCCTACTTCTTTGAGAATGATGATGGTAATGCAGTGACGGTGAATGGGGACAGGTAACGAAACATGATTGATAATTTTGTACGCCCTGTTGCAGCTTACTATTGGTTCCAGCAGGATGGAGCAACAGCACTCACGACCCTTGCCACAATTACTCTTTTAATTGAAATTTTTCATGACCGAATTATGTCAAAAAATGCAACATTCAATTGGCCAGCTCGTTCACCAGACTTAACTGCGCCTGATTATTTCTTATGGGGTTGTCTCAAGGAACGAGTGTATGTGAACAAGCCTCAAACTATGGAGCAGCTTAAACAAAACATTGGAGCTGAAATCAGGGCAATAGAGCCTGATACATTGCGAGCTGTTATGGAAAACACCCGTTTAAGAGCCCAATTGTGCATTGATGAAAATGGTGGTCGTCATCTATCTGACATTATTTTTCGTAATTAGAATTTAAGTCATGCAAAGTTCATATTATATTTTTAATTTGTAATTTAATTTGTAATTTGGCTTTATTCATATATTAGTACATAAGAAATAGTTATTCTTTTGCGCACAATAAAATAGTATAATATATATCTCGAACAAACATAAGATCAGAATGAAAAGAAACAAACAGTTATTAAATGTATATTTAAAAATTACTTAAGTTAAATTCCAAAAGTAGTTTAATTAAAATAATAAAATAAAAAAAAACTTATATCTAATGAATAATTAAATAAAAAAGGGTTAAATGAGAAGAAGAGAGAAAGTAAAAGAGAAACGAGAATTCAAGAAAAATGTGCAGATATTAATTGCCTGAAGTTTTGTGCGTTGGAAATAGATTTAAGATACCTCGGCAAGGAGTTCCACAATCTAATGGTGCTTACGAAAAAAAGTCTTGAGGAATTTAAATATTTAAAGCGAGGAACTACCAAATTAAAGCTTCTGGCTGATAAACAAAACTGAAGTTTAGAATATAGATAAATTGGAGTTGAGTGTATCAGCTTATGCAGGAATATACAATTTATTGCTTTTAAATAATGTTCCACATTGCATCCCAGAATTCGGGTGCTTAGACCAGTAACATGGCTAAATCTTCTGAGACCATACACATAACGGGCCGCATAGTTTAACGCCACTTGCAGTTTATGTAACGAATGTGAGTCTAGATTACTAAACACCACTTCAAAATAATTTATTAAAGGCATTATCAACTGTAATCAATTTAAAAAAAAAAAAAATCAATAAAAAATAATAATAAACAAAAAAGTTATTCAATTTTTACACGCAGGCGTGACTTTTGGCCCACTCTATTCTCATATTTCATCCTTATCTATTGAAGAACATTTTTGATGCTCGAAAGCAATAAAAATATATTATATAGAAATACTAGCTGAACCCGGTGTGCTTCGCTACCCCCTCGTTTAAAATAAAATTAAAAGTATTTATATATTTACAAAAATTTATTTATTTAATTTAATTATTGCAATGCTTCGCCTCTTTTTTTGTTGTAAACCAATTAGAATTCAGCGCTGAATCGCATGTAATTTGCTTCATGCTCCCCCTTTTTATTTTTAGACCAATCAAAAAGCAGCAATTACACAATCAGCTGTTTCGCAGTCTGTTGTGGGAGAATGAGAATGGGGTTACCCCAATCTCTATTTTAATTAACACGTATTATAAAATCAGCTGTTTTGAAGACAGTGGTAGAAGAAAGAGAATTGAGCTACCCCACTATTTTAATTAATATGTATTTTAATGATTTTAATGACATGATTTGTGGTATAGCCGTTAATAAACGTAGTAAAAAAGTAGGTGCAGAAGTGTGCATGGTCGAAAAATATTATCATGTAATAAGTATTTCTGAGTCAAAGCTGAACGCTGTGAAAATTTAAGATCGGTTATCAGGTCCAGCCTCCAATATATCGCAAACAAAGGGGCGTGCTCCGCCCACTTTTCTTTTGGTACGTATTTCTATTCATGCTAATACCATATATAGCAAATACTGCCGCCGTTGGTCAAAAAATGCCCAAGATATGACGATTTTAAAATTTGGGTTATATGGGCGAGGCCACGCCCCTTCGTCCACTCACAACTTTATATAGTCAAGAATTTATTATTTCGTAAGAATATCCTATTGTGAAAATTTAATGATGATCGGTCCAGTAGTTAAGACTATATTGCGATTTTTAATTTTCCTAAAAAGGGGCGTGGTCCCACCCACTTTTCTCCTGGTACGTATTCCTAACTATGCCAATACCATATGTACCAAATAGCATCAACGTAGGTCAAAAAATGCCCAAAATATGGCGATTTAAATTTTTAGGTTATATGGGCAGTGCCACGCCCCTTTGTCAAACAAAAACTTCATATAGCCTTTTATTCTTTCCAGATTCATAGTAAAATGCTGTGAAAGTTTCAGGAAGATCGGTCCAAGGGTTTGGCCTCCTATAAAGCACAAACAAACAAACAAACAGACAGACATTCATTTTTATATGTATAGATTGAAAGCAGATTTATTATAATTAAAGTAAAATGGGTCGAAAAAGGGGGATTTGGTAATAAAAAATCTATGGCTACCTTACCTGTAGATAAAAACTATATAAAACTTTAGGTAAATACATATTACAAAAAAGTATTTTGTATAGCAAACATTGTTAGTGGTATAAGTAAGTATCTGAATTAAAAAAGGGGGCGGTGAAGTGGGCGTGGTTCATAGTAATATGGCGACGTTAACAGTATTAAGAGCAATATACTACCAAATAAAAAATAATCCGTTGGAAGGAACAAATTTGTACAGAGAACAAAAAGTTTAAAACTTAAATTTGGCGTGAAAAGGGGCGTAAAAGGGGGCGTGGCGTAAGAAATGTTTATTTCTACCTCGCCTGGAGTATAATGTGTATACAATTTGAAGTAAATCTGTTAAAAACTATATGGGAGCCATTACATAATTTTAAAAAAGTGGGCGTAAAAGTGGGCGTGGTCGAAAAAGTACCCTATTAATCATGCCAGAGTCCCAGTTAAATGCTGTGAAATTTTCAGGAATATCGGTCCAGAGGTTTGGTCTCCTATAAGGTACAAACAAACAAATAAAGAAACACACATTCCATTTTATATATATACATAGATAGCTTAAACCCGGCGCGTTGCTGCCGCGGCCCCGTTGCCAAACGCGAATAAAATGTTATCAGTGAAATTGTATGTGTAAATTGTGGTCGAATACTCAATTCCATGGCTGTGCGACCTATAACTCAAAAGCTGTAGAATTTCTCAAATTTTGGTTGCATGGGAGGTGACACGCCCCCTTGTCCAACGCCATACAAAGTTATCAGTAAAACTGCATGTGTAAATTGAGTTCGAATGCTGAATTCCGAGGCTTTGTTTGCTTTGTTTGATTGACTCAAAAGCTATTCGATATCGCAAATTTGGGTTGTAGAAGAGGTGCCACGCCCCTTTGTCCAACTCCCATAAAATTTTATCAGTAAAACGCCACGTGTAAATTGTGGTCGAATTTCGAATTCCAAGGATGTGCGGCCTATAACTCCAAAGCTACTCGATATCGCAAATTTGGGTTGTATGGGAGGTGCCACGCCCCCTTGTCCAACTCTCACAAAATTTTATCTGCGAAGCGGCACGTGTAAATTGTCGAATACCGAATTCCGAGGCTAAGCGGCTTATAACTCCAAAGATATTCGATACCGCAAATTTGGGTTGTATGGGAGGTGCCACGCCCACTGTTAGTAGGAGGTTGAAATATACTTTACGACCTATTCTCATACCTACAAAATATTCATACAAAATTTCATGAAAATCGGTCGAGCCGTTTCGGAGGAGTTCGATTACGTACCCCGTGACAGAAGAATTTTATATATTAGATAAAGAGGCAATATTTTTAATTCTATGTTTAATATTACATCAAAAAAAAAATTCACTGTATTGTTACTATTATATATAAGTATACTTATTATTCTTAACTAGTCATTTTAATCATTTATTTATATAAATTTTTATCAAAACTCACTTTTAAAACTATTGTTATTTGTTATTACTTTAATGAATTTATTATTGTTATTGTAAAAATTTTACATTCTTCTTTTTTTCTAAGAGACCCCATGAACCTTCTTTAAATTTTTTATTTTTAGTTTGAGGATATATGCTCGATACTAGCTCTTTAGAACTACAAAGCATATTAATATTAATCATCCTTAATTGCTTTATGATTTTACGATAAATAATTTAAATTTTATTAATGTTTTAAATATTATTTATAGATCCTTAAGACATTTTTAATAATAATATATCTTTAAACTTATTAGACTTAAGCCAAGGTATATGATTAATAAATTTGAATTGAATTGCCTGAATATGTATATCTAAACAAACAAACAAACAAACAGAAAATGAGTTTTATTACTATAGACATTAATGAAAGTTTCACTTTTTACTTTTGGTTTCTACTCGATTCTACAAAATAAACCCTTTAACGCATATTAATTTTAAAACGGACAGCTGAAATAAATTTCAAATAAAACATGTCCCAAAAGTCACTGACATTTTGATTCGGGCACTACTTTTTTTTGACAATCGTAGACTTATAAATCTATGACAGCTGTCAACAGCAAGCATGGAGGTTTAGTCATGCAGATATTTACAGTTGAGCAAAGCGTACAAATTGTGAAAATTCACTACAAAAAGTGAAAATTTTAAATTCGAGTCCTGTTGTGGACACGTGATCGTCCCAGTTTCGCCCGTTCGGACGAAAACATAGCCATGGCAGCGGCCAGCGTTGAAGATGACCCAACAACGTCGATTCGTGGAAATTGGGTAGCAGGAGCATGGTATAGCGTATGTTGGCAAAAGATTTGCATCTGCATACTAGCAAGGTTTAGTTGGCCCAAGAACTTAAACCAGCATATCATTCGCACCGGTGAACGTTCTCAGATTGGGTGTTGGAACATCATCAAGTTGATCACGAAAAAAATCATATTCAGTGATAAAGCCCATTTTCATTTCTATGGCTACGTCAACAAGCAGATCTACCGCATTTCGGGCACGGAGAATCTTTGAGCGCTCTAAGAGCTATACATGCACTTACAACGGTGCTTTGTTTGGTACGCATTTTGGATTGTCGGTATCATCGGGCTATTCTTCTTCGAAAATGGAGCTGGAACCGCAGTTACTGTGAATGGTGCCCGATATCTGGGCATGCTGATCAACTGCTTTTGGCCTGAAATTGCTAATATGAATCTCGGCGACATGTTGCTTCAACAGGACGGTGTCACTTGCCAAGCAGCCAACGAAACAATGCACTTATTACAAACAAAAAATGGAAGAGTCGAATATCTCGCTCCGAAGTGATGTCATGCCATTTGAAGCCATTGGACTTCTGTCTTTGGAGTTTTCTTAAAGGGAAGGTCTATGCCAATAAACCCCGAACGATTCCACAGCTGAAACAGAAAATCCTTCTGGCCATTTCAGCAATTGATCCAGAGTTATTAAAGAATGTTATGGAAAATTTCATAAAAAGGTCGAGACGGCCACTTGAGCGACATTATATGTATTCCACTTAAAAGCTCCATATTCAAGTCAATAAAAACTAAAAGATATTTCAACAAAACAATGCATTTACTGAAAACATGAAAATGTCAAACTTTTGGGACACTCTTTAAAATACATAAAAACTATGCTAAATACTAAATGAATTTTTAATAAAATAAAACAAAAACTTACTAACTTTATTATAACTTTAAGTCTTAATTGGTATTTTTATAATATTTTACACGCTATGCGATAAAGGGATAATCTTGTTTTTCGGTTTCTTTTATGTAACGGTTTCGCTTATGTGTTGACAAAGAAAGGTAAAACAAACTTGCAAGTAGCGTTTGAGACGTTTAGAAAAAATTACTTTATTTAAAAAGGCAGAAAAACGCGGAGTAGATTTGTTGTGAGTAGTTAAAAGGCAAAACTAATGATATTTGAAAAGAATATTGCACTCATTTTTACCATATTTTTTAGTTTTTTTTTTTTTTTTCTCTGCAAAGTTACCATCTTATATATATTACGCAAACGCAAATTTTGTCCAGCGTAAGGATTTTTAAGTACAAGTCGAATCTTAATAAATTTAGTATTGTTTGGTAGGTTTAGATCTGTAGATGCGCAAACTGGACTTTTTATTTCTTAAAAATTTATATATTTTAAGTTATAGTGAGTTACAGTTTGCATACAATTGTTGCTGTTTTGTTGCTTTTACTCTTCTTAATTTCAGCATACGCCTAAAAATATATGAGATATTTAGCGCCACGTAATAGCTAATAGCTATGAAACTGTTATACGGACGAATAATCTTTAATAGTTTCACAGCTAAAACTATGAATTTATATATTCAATATCAAAGTGATACTCGAATGATTTTTTGCAGTTGAAAAGAGATTTCTAAACTCTTGGTAGGAAAATTTTTTTGATTTTTAAAAATTTACACAAAAATTAATGAGAAATTGGAAACTGATAATGAAACATTTTTGTTCAAGAATTTTTCAACTGGAAATCAAGAAATATTCTTACTCCTGTACATTTAAAATACATTTGGCTATGAAATTAAATATGCTAACATTATATCGTCCTTCCGCGTGCAATACCGCGTATATTTCAATAAGGCCAAAATTATTTTCAGTTCAATTTTGATCAGTTGAAAATCTATTCAAAGCTTAAAATAAAAACACCACACGGGTTTACTAGTTTTATAGATTTTTGCATAAAAATAGCTACTGTTGTGAAGTTACACAAAATTTTTACTTTACTTCAAAAATATAGAAAACCGATTTTCAATTTAAATATAAACTTTTGCGAAATATTTCATTTTTTATTTTGCCTTAAAATTTTATTTTATACAATTTTTTTCTTTTACCCCTTTTTTTCATGACGCGAAAAGACATCAATAAAATCATTAAAAACTTTCAAGTTTTGAAAGTTGGAGCGGTCAGGTTATTGATAAATTGTTGCTGATATTTAAGTAAATGCACTCAAAAAATCTGATTTCTTTAAATTAAAAAACTATGGCTTCAATTCATAGGCATGGGTTTTTCTAAATTCAATAGAGGTTTCTTACTAATGTAGAGAATTTTTACGTGATTTAACGACCTCACATTTTTATTTCGTTGCAAAGTCAAAAAAAAAAATCAAAACAACTCCTTAGCTTTGAAGACATGTTTTTACTTAAATATAAGCGATGAAGGTATGATCAAAGTTAAATTTCCAAAAATTGTATAAAAGCAGAAATAATTTGAAGAAAAACTGTATTGGTATCAAGTCCGCTTGCAACATTCTTCAGCATGATTTCTTAAATTAGTAGAAATAAAAGTTACAATACTTGAATGTTTCATAGGAATGCATGTAAGTTTTTGTACACCACAAGTGAATTATTTTAAGGATGCTTTTCTTATTTTTCTAGAAAAAATGCTTTAAAATTACTTACAAAGCGAGCGTGTCTTAATGAAGCAAATTAAGCGACGCTTGTTTAACTACTGCGATGGTCGAATGGATAAGCGGATGGACTTACACTCACGCTGCCGAGGTTCAAGTCTCCGGATAGTGGTAATTTTTCAATTAAATTAATTGTAAATAATAATGTTTGCCGTTTTTCGTCAGTATAAAAATCATAATTCCAACAGGATGCTGTTTAAAATCTTAAAAAGGTTATTTTTTAAAAATTCAAAAATTTTTCCAGGGATTCGATGAAAAATTTATTATTTTCAGGGAAAATGTTTCTCGTAATTAAAGCCGATGATTAGGAAACGGTAGAAAATTTCTTATTTTAAGAGAAAATGTTTCTCTTAGTTATAGCCGATGATAAATGAACTGGTAGGAAAACTTACTCAAATGTAATAAGATTTCAACACAATTGCGCTAAGTTTCTTTAATTTAGCGAAATAGTTCGTAAATGATTAGATTATTTTTCTAAACTATTTATCTATAAACTATCGATTTTCTAACGACTGGGTGCTATTTTTCTAGATCTTCTAGAAATTTTTCTCACTGTGTTTTACCTTTACAATGATACTCACTTTTCCCCTTTTCGCAATCAAAAAATTTTTGTATTTTTGTCTATAAGTCGAATCACTGTGAGCCTGCAGAAGTTTTGTCATAAGTCTCTCCATTCGTCACGTATTTTGCTTGATATTAAAAATAAAACGTACATTCGACCACATTATAAATTATTTTTGATTTGAAAAACGTCCAAGCATGAATTGAAGCACAGCCGCGAATAACGTTGTAAGCGAAAAAATTGTAATTGTTCACTTTTATTCACTTTACAGGCACTTTTATTAATTTCTTTTCATATTTTTTTTTTTTTTGTTATGCGATAAAAATTCCCCAACTGCTCAAATTCTTACTCAGTTCTGTTCTTATATAATATAAGAGAGTAATTTTAACAGATATTCGCCAAAAAACAGTCTAAAAAAAATGTCGCTTACAACGTTATTCGCGGCTGTGCTTCAATTCATGTCTTCAGATAGTGCGAGCAAAAACCAATGAAGTAACCAATTGGTGAAAACCAATTAATGGATGATGTCCAGCTTTACCTCTCGCAACGAACTGGGATCCTTGATGATCAGTTTTTTGGATTGAATAAAGATCTCAGTAGCATTAATGAGTGGGCCATATGTAAGAGTAAAACTTGTGTTGTTGATGTCCCTGATCTGTTTATTCAAAATAGCAAACAGACTGTGGTGCCGCCGAAAGTAGTAAATCTAGGTTTCTACATTAATTCTTTTTTGTCCTGTTTAGACCAGGTTAATAGTGTAGTCCAAAAAGTTTATTATTTCCTACGAAACCTAAAGAATTTCTGCTAGTTTAAATGCAATTAAAATTTAACGTACAAAATAAATACACGTACGTCAAAAATCTGCGCAAGTGCTTTTCTACTGCAGCCTCAAATTTGAGTAGTTGTGCACTTGTGCGCATTCAAAAATTTGACAGTTTTTGATAATTGATAGTGGTGTGTTCACAAAAACCTAACTGCTTAAGTTCTAACGTGTTCAACTACACAGGCAAGTGCAATAAATCGTGAATAGGTCTATTGCAAATTATGACAGCTTTGAAAAAGTGATGGTGTGTTCACAAAAATCTTAATGCTTAAGTTTTCAAGTGCTCAACTACACAGGCTAGTGCACTTAATCGTGAATACCCCTTATCACAATAATATTTACCAGGGACCGAAAATAACGATTATTTGTTAAATTTAAGATCAAAAGATCATGTATAAAGAGTTGTTGTATAATTCTTTTAAATATAGCAATATGACGCTGGGAAGCCAAAATTCAATTTTTTACATGAATCTTTTTTCATGATTTTAAAGATAAAAATCACTTCAAACCAATTATTTTGTGATTGATATTTTTTCGATCAGAAATAAAATTTATTTCTTCCTTGTTATTTTTTTAATCAGAAATAAAAGTTATTTCGTGGTCGTTATCTTTTTCAATCAGAAATAAAAGTTATTTCTTGGTCGTTATTTTTTCGATCAGAAATAACAGTTATTTTTTGACCGTTATTTTTTAGATCAGAAATTAAAAGTTATTTTTCAGAAATAAAAGTTATTTTTTTATCGATTTTTTCGATTAGACGCATGACTTTTCTCTTCTTTTTTCAACTCAACTCTTCTTATAACATAATCTCTAGTAGCGAAATTACAATGCAGCATTGGCAACGAAACAAAGCAAATGAATCTGATAGTCTTATTAGGAGACAAACGAAATACGAACAAGGAAAAAAAGCCAAACTGCTGTCAAAAGGAATCAAGCACCGTAGCTTTTTTTGGTGTAAGGAAAAACGTTAAAAAACCCCTACGATAAATGATTTAAATTTTACTAAATCTGAAATACTGTTGCATATTCATAATTGTTTTGTTGAAACAATTGTTTAGTTTTTTGTATACCAACTGTAATATACGTTATGTTTCTGATTCAACTGTTACAGTACAACTTTTTATAAGTTTTTTTATATTATTGAACTAGAAAAAATGTAAACTGTAATTCCGAAAAACAGAAAACTGAAAAAATCGAATTAAATTTTGTATAATGCGAGTATTTATTATACTCATAAAATTCAAACTTTCATTAAAAATTTTCCACTTTTGTCACCATTTTCTAACTTAAAGTGCCATTCATCAGTTTTTTTTTTTTTTTTTTTGCCTCTTTTTTAACATTCAGTTTAAGATAAGCTCTCAGAACTCTTACAATATAAAATTAAACAAATTTTCTCTAATAAATATAAATGTTACTTTTTGATAGAAATTATTTCAGTCAAAAAAAATTTTTTGTTTTCAAAAAAATCGATCAAAAAATAACTTTTATATCTGATCAAAAAAATAACGGTCAAAAAATAAATTTTATTTCTTAAAATAAATTAAAATAAATAACTTTTCTTTCTGATCGAAAAAAAGAATGGTCAAAAAAATTACTTTTATTTCTGATCGCAAAAATATTAATCAAAAAATAACTGTTATTTAATGCAATAGCAATAACCGTTATTGGCGGTCCCTGATATTTAACTTTAATTTCGTAGTAGTAGTAGTTTTAATTAAATACTATCTTATTGAAAATTCCTAGTCCAAAACTTTAACTTTTTTAGATTAAAATGAATTACTCTTAAGTAGTGATTAAATAATAGTACTTTTAGGATTAAAAATTCCCTTAAACCGAAGATAGAATTAGAAATTAGTCCAAAATTTTTAACCGTGTACTGCTCAAAGTAGTTCGTCAATATTAATTTCATATTTATTTTTGATCGTAAAAATAACGATCAAAGATTGATTTTTATTTCCGATCGAAAAATAACGATTAAAAAATAATTGGTATAATTTCGGTTATATTATAAAAATCATGGCAAACAAAATCATGTTAAAAATTAATTCTTCAGCTTATAGGCATTACGTGACTATACTCCGTAAGCCAGAAATCCCTCGACGAATAATCGTCTGCGAATCCGAAAAGAACTTTCACACCTTATAATGATTTACTAACGAACTTTCCTAAAATTTTCTCTTACCGGAATGTGGCATTACGGTTTGCAACGCGCCAATCTGGCAAAGCCGATTCCTTATCAAACAGATGTTCAAAAGTTGTGCAAAAATATAATTGAATAAAATTTATAATAAAAAGGTGGTAAATAAAAGGTTTACAATAAAAATTTATAATAAAGGTAAGAAAAAATAGAAAATTCATCTTGCTTTCGTGAACAAAATTTTCTTCATATTTCGTTGCAGAAATTTCTTTCATAGTTTCAATTTTATTTCGTTTCCGAATGTTCCTTTGAATTTCTGTTTTATTATCTTGGCGATATTTTCTCCATATTTCACTCTTACTTTCGTTTACAAAATTTCTTGCATTTTTGTTTCAAAGTTTCGTCGGCGAAAATTTGGACACTTGTATTAAATTTTCCTGCACGATTTGTATGGGCGATTCCGCAAGTTTCGTCGGCGGTTGGAAATTTTCGTACATGAGTCTTCCATGAATCCTTAAGGAAACAGCCAAGTGGTTATGCAAGTGCATATTATAATAAGTTTTTATATGTGATCTTTTCATTTAAAAGTAACAATTATTTTGGCTCCCTGATTTTTTCTAAATTTAAAATGTTCTATTTTAAAATTCATTTGAGCTTATATGATATTCAAATTCTAAATTTCAACTGATCTATTTTGGATTTAAGTGGATCTTTACTGAATTTTTATTGGTCTTTTAAGAATTTTATATATAATTTGTGGACTTGAATTGATCCTTTCTGAAATTCAATATTTTTTCTGTCTATTTTTTTTTTTATTTTAAATATAATTGGTGATCTCAATTGATCTTTTCTAAATATCAATGTTCCTTTTTCCTGAATTATAACTGAAAAATGGTGTGATATATTTTATATATAACACCAGTGTATTTATATAGGATAAGTTCATAGTTCTTAAAACTCAACAAATATTTTAAGGACTTGTTTTGTTCTTTGGCTTGACAATACTGTGTCGATAAGCAATAACAACCAAAGTCTGATTTCAAAGCTTCGAGAAATATTGCTTCAAAGTTTTCAATCGCCATATGAGTTATATGAAAGCATCTTTCGTTTCTGTGTCATAACTTTGGCTAAGGTTATGTTAGAAGCTCCAGATTTTGTGTGTTTATAGTGATATACGCTTGGAGTACAGCTTCACCAATAACTCAGTTCTGTCTTAAGACGATTTAAGCGATTTATGCTTATTGACACAGAATAGTTGCATTACTTTAGCAAATTTTTACTGACATTAAAATCAAAAGCTTTTTTATCATAAAAAAATTTTTCCAATAAATTACTTTTCACTTATTATAGGTGCTTTTTTCTCCCTTTTAACCTTCCCTTTTAAATATGCGAAACACAACAATTAGTTGCGCGTTTTATATAACAATTATTAACAACTCAGAAAAGCAAATGAAAACAAAAAACCACACAACAAAACAGCAAAAAAAAACACTGATGTTGATATCTGAACGCAGTAAAGCAAATGGGGTGGTGAATGTTGTAGGGGGCGGGTGGCAGGGGGAGTGTCAAGGCACACGGTCTTTAGAAGACAAACAAAATACTATTGAAAGCATATATGTCGGTGAGTAACAGAGTGAGAAAGATGAGAGAGACGTGTGCTGCCGGTGTATTGTATGGTTGCCGGAATGTGACGGTGCGGTCGGTCAGTTGGATGCACAGTGATGTTCGTGTTCATGTTCGTGATTGTGTTCGCAAAATCGATGCAAGACTGACGCAAATTCAAGTGTTGCTTACTGTAATTGGAGGATATAATATACTGTGATCATCAAGCACAGTGATAGTCGCGCAATTTCCACAACTACTTCATTTAGAACGATAATAATTAATCATATTATATTAATTTGATTTGGTTACTACACCACGGTGCGATTTGTTCAATTTTAGTTTGCAAAAACTCTCAAATATTAAGGGTTAAGTTTAAGCAAAAATAGTTTTTATTTCGAAAGGTAAACACTTGGGAGGGCCGATTTGATGATTATATGTTTTTAAATGAATTTTTTTAGAGAACAAATCATTTCTAGAGATTTTCTTTCTCTGTGAAGTAAAACAACGGAACCACGCCCAAATTTTTTATTTTTTTTTTTTTATTATTAAAAAATTTTTAATAGATGCTCCTAATTCTCATCACAAACAACTTTACAATGTCAATTATGAACGAAATCGATCGGTCGCAAAAAAATGTTCAGCACATCAAAAGGTATAACTTTGCTTTATTTGTATTGTCAATTTGTAGTTGATGTGTTTGCAGACCTTTAATATAGTACTCTTTTGTGAGAAATATTTTAACCCATTTCTGCCTGCACATAGTTACCGCCGGCCGATTTTGCCCCATTTCACATAAGTTAGCAAGGAATGCCTAGAATAGAAATAAAATAAAATTTAGGTATCTACCTGTCCGAACACCTGAGATAATAATGGGGGAAAAATGTTACCCCCTTCAGGTAAATCATTCATAACACTCAGCTGAAAACTCCGTTTGATACCAAAATTCCACGAACTGAAGTCCCATTCATTCTCTCTTACTTCACAAAACTTCAAACAAAAAGCTTAGAGCATTTGGTCTAGTGCGCCAAAAGAAAATTGTCGGTCTTTGTAGTATAGGAGAGTGCGCTAGACCATCAACCCAGAGGTCCTTGGTTCGAATCCGGGGTTCGGGCATGTTTCTTTGCACTTTCTTTGTTCTTTCTTGCATTTAAGAATTATGGAAGACTTAAAATAAAATGTGAAATTAAAGGACAGGAACAACTCAGGGCTGGAAATGCTTGCCTGGGTTAAGGCATAAGGCCGCGTTCATAGTGGACGCTTTGGCTGAAGCTGAAGCATAAAGCAGCTTTGTCTAGCTTTTTTTGATCATAGTGAACACTTATTAAACACTGCTCAAAGTAGCTTATTGAGCTTTTTGGTGTTCATAGTGCGCGCTTTATGCTTGCAGCTGACTGATGCTTTGCTTTCATTTGTTTTTTTGGAAACATTGCCTTAATTGCGTTTTGTTGAGTCATTGAAAGATTTTTTTTGTTTAAAGAGTGTGAAGAAGAGTAAAGAGAAATAAAAAAAGAGACATGACGTTGTTGGTAGATTTTAAAATTCTGTTTTGCATTCTACGAAGTAGTTCGAAGTTTTATATTTCTGATTTGTATCGAAGTCAACAACAATTTTGAAACAGGATAGGAAAATAGAGGAAATATGGGAAGGAAGCAAAGAACTTGCATGATACTTTGCTTGTAGCTTTGTTGGTAGATTTTAAGCTCGTTAAGAATGTTGTGATCACGTGAAGGCGGTGTTTTTTTGTTTTCAATGCAGACTACGTTTTGTCGTTACGCTAAATGGGTAGCGAAAATAAAAAAAGGAAGCGAGAAACTTAAATTTTCTTCTTTTTTAATGAACTTTCTGAAAATAACATAAATTATCATTTTTATTCTAATCTTAAAAATTTTACACTTAAATAGATTAAAAAATTTGTATAAAAAACAATTTGTTCTTCGATAAAAGCTTTTCTTTGTAATTATATGTGTATTAAAACACAAAAAATTTTATAAACTTACTTGGTATTTTCATTTGCTGATTTATTTCATTCCACAACTTTTCAGTTATTAAACGATTGTGGTAATTTTTTTGACGTTTATCCCATAAAGGACGGCGCGAATAAACTTCAGTTATCAACTGATCAATATCCATTTTGAAACTAAACTAGTCGTAAATAGATTCGCGATTATAACCAACGAAAGATCAAACCAATAATAAACAAAAGTTCAAAGGAACTTGAAACACACAAAGCATAACAACGGTAGAAAGTTCAGCACAAAAAGGACACAAGAACAACGAAAACTATGTAACAAACGAGAAAGAATACACAAGTCACTTGTGAGAAGTGCATAAAACAGAAAAGCACCACAAAGCGAAACAACAAAAACGCTACAACAACGCAAAAACAACGCAACAATGGTTAAAACTTCAGCAGAAAAAAATATCAAACAAAATCAACGAAAATATTGTTCACAGGCAAAATTGATAAACAAGTGCCGAAATGTAATAAAAAATTAAGTACGACGCAATAAATAATAAAACTAAAGAAAAAAATTGAAACTATGTGATCAAACAAGAATAAAGCGCCGAAAAGCATTTTAAAAATGCTCTACAACAAAGTATAAAAAACAAAATTATTTTTCTGTGTGAGCAAGCGAGATGGAAATATAAGCGCTGAAAAGCATTTGAAATTAAGCTTTATGCTAGCTTTATGCTGACACTATGAACACTTAGAGCTTTTTCTATATGATTATACACAAAGCGTTTTTCAGCTAAACCTCTCGGCTAAGCTAAAAGCGTTTACTATGAAGGCGGCCTAACACTAGCCTCGGTTAAAAGAAATTCAAATTGTCTTCCAAGTTTGTTTCTTCGCCTAATAAATAATTCACGTATGGTTCCAATCAATTCCTCTAAATAATCTATCACTTTCCTTTCAGGTCAAATACCAAACCTTGTCTGCATAAGGCGCATGCCTCGGTTCTTTGATCTTTTATGTGAAAAAAAAAACTTATGATGGGGTTAAATTTCACTCTATCCGGCTGGAATGGGTTAGTAGCCAATTTTAACCTACGACTCTACGACTAAGTTTATGGGTACGTTTTTGAACCTTTTTTCGAAATAAGTCGGAAAAGACCCATCAAAAAGGCGATAGAGGGTTAAAATAGTCTAAAAAATAGTTCTCATAAAATCTAATATATAAAATCTCATGTTACGGTGTTTGTTACAGAGCTCCTCTGAAACGGCTGGACCAATTTTCATGACATTTTGTATGTATATTTGGTAGGTATGAGAATAGGTCGTAAAGTATATTTCACCGTCCTACCCCCAGTGGGCGTGGCACCAACATCTTTGGAGTTATAAGCCGCTTAGCCTCGGAATTCGGTATTCGACCACAATTTACGCGTGCCGCTTCACTAATTACATTTTATAGGAGTTGGACAATGGCTCGTGGCACTTCCCATACAACCGGAATTTGCGATATCGAATTGCTTTTGAGTTATAGGCCGCACAGCCTCGTAATTCGGTATTCGACCACAATTTACACGTGGTGTTTTACTGATGACATTTTATGGGAGCTGGGCAAAGGGACGTGGCACCTCCCATACAACTCAAATTTGCGTTTTCGAGTACCTTTTGAGTTATAGGTCACTTTGTAAAAATGCATTTTTTTTCTTTGTAATTATTTTGTAAAAAAAACAATACCTAGATAAAAAACTAAAATTTTTTTATTTTTTTGGAAAATTTGTCAGATTTGGAGCGTTATTGAGACGATTGTTAATATGTTGAACAAAAGTTCACAAAATAACAGAAAATTAAAAATTTGGGAAGTCACCCTTACCTATAAAGGATCTAAATTTTGAAAATTTTTCCAAAGAACTTAGAAAAGCCTGCCCCCTGAACGTTATTGAGACGATTGTTAATATGTTTAAGTAAAATAAATGAAAAGAAGACGTGGTAAGAACCAATTTAGCCCATTCTTTTTTAGTAAAAATTTTTTAGTTTCAATATAAACTATGAAACCTACATTTATACATAAATACATAAAACAAATCTAATAAATCATCGTCCTGGGAGTCATCTGCTCCATACGCCATTTAAGTTAATGGTACAATTCTAAAATAATGATTTGGTAAATGGGGCACGAGATGATCAAAGAAGATTAAGAAAAATTGTTTTTGTATTTTTAAGGCAATGGATATATACATAACTGCATTATATAGAAAGTATATGAAGGCGAAGGAAGTGCAGTTGGAGCTTAGAAGGATATTTCGGAGTTTGAATTTGTTTGAATGGAAAGCAAATTCATTGATCATTTTATTAATCAGACGAAGCATTTTAGACATATGAAGCATAATCGCGAATAACGTTGTAAGCGACATTTTTTTAGTGTTTTTTTTTTCGAATACCTGTTAGAATCACTCTCTTATATTATACCCAAAAAACAATTATATTAGAACAATTATATACAAACAGAACATTTGAGCAGTTTGGGGTATTGTTATCGCATACCCAAAAAAAAAGTAATGAAAATGAATAAAAGTGCTTGTAAAATAAATAAAAGTGAACAATTACAATTTTGTCATTTACAAAGTTATTCCCGAGAACGCTTCATATGTAGATATGATAAATGAGTTTTGGCGTACTAAATATGAAAATAGCACTGTGCAGCGCACAACCACACTCAGGGCGACACACACACACAAATTAACACAGTACTATACTACTATGAATGCCAAGTATACGGCTTGCATTTAAATTGTTGTTTTAATATTTAAAATTGAAAAACTGGTTATTTATTTAGCTGATAGATAGCCGCTTTTGGTATCCCATTTTAAATTCAAGTTGTGAAAAAATTCCAGAAATGTCAGCTACAGGTGACAATGCCGGAGTATTTGAATTTTTTAATTTTGCTCTAAGCCGCTGTTTTCTTTTATTGTACTATCGTAATATTTTTAGTATG
Source organism: Dichetophora obliterata (assembly GCA_963920525.1). Lineage (NCBI taxonomy): Eukaryota > Metazoa > Arthropoda > Insecta > Diptera > Sciomyzidae > Dichetophora > Dichetophora obliterata. The sequence goes on along the minus strand of OY986435.1, from coordinate 303,906,197 downwards.
CATTTAAATAAATGCTTTCCAGACTGGCAGCTCATCGAACTTTGTTGACAAGTTAAACGGACGGACAATCATATAACTATTGGCTCACATACGTTAATTGTCCGCAATGCTGTTTTAGTCATTTTTCTTTTTTAGCTGTTATTCGTCTGTCATTAATCACAGAATAAAGGCGCGTTTATGACATTTTTGGGAGGTGGTATGCGGCTGCCAGACAATTGCCTGTTTGACAGTTTAAAAATAGTTCAAAATTAAGCTAAAATCACTTAAGGACTCCATAAGTTTTGAGAAAAATATAAGTCCGGAACTATTTTCGACGTACCCGAAGCTAAAATAACCACTACAGCCATGTTTTATGATATTGCAAGGTGTTATGAAAAAAAATTTTATTTTAATGACAAGTTTTCTAGTGAAAACTTGTTCAATTTTTTGCTACTGAAAAGTTATAATTTATTAAAAAAATTATTTTAAAATAAAAAGTTTATAAAATATATGGTTATAAATATTTAAATAAAGCTATTGCCATCTTTACTATACTATCTATGTTATATATATATTTGCGTAGCAGTTAAGTAGCACTATATTAAGTAAAAACAATGACAACAATCGGTCCTAAGGTTTAAAAGATATAAGCAAAAATATGTGTTGGCGCTACGTTACAAAAAACGGAAGTGATTATTGACTTGGATTACAAAATTTGCAAAACTTTCTGAATTGTTCAAGATTTTTTGTTTACAACTTTTTTTAGAAGACGTTACTAAAATTTCCACTGCAGATGAATTGGGTAATTAAGTAGTTAGGTAGTTTAGTATTTGTGTAATTTAGTAATTAAGAAACAAATGCAATATATTGTAATTTCTTTGCCTCAACCATTTTTTTTAATATCTTTAGAGAATGCTTTCCATTTTTACTAAAAAACAAAAGCTAACGAATTTTTACTAAAAATTTACGAAAAAGAAAAACTACATTTGTGAAACAGTGCGGATGATTTGATTTTCACCGTTAACGAATTATACATAAATTGCTTAAATTACAAAAATTAAAATGTTTCTCTTAGATAAAATCATAAGATTATAAGTTTTTAATAAGTTTTAATTTTTTGGTCAAGGTATACTTTTCTGTGGAAATGCCGATATGTTCTCAAAAATCGTTACATGGTATATTTGCTCCCTGAGTTTTACCATTGCCAGCAGAGAGGTGACGTCCGCACACAAAAATTTCAATTGAACAATTTTCTTCGTCCGAGATAGAGTTGTAACCACTGTCGTCTTACTTGAGGTAGTCAGCCCGGTACAGCTGCATCCGAAATTGGGCCCAACAAATTCCTAGGCCGAACTGCGACACACAACTTTCACTCTTAAATTTAATATTCTACTTTCGATTTATACTTACGATCGATTTCTTCGATAATTAAGATGGCAAAACAAAGTTTGCCGGGTCAGCTGGTTATAAATAAAATTGAAGTGAACATATTTTGTTCCATGTAAACTCCAAAAGTACTGGGCCGATTTTTATGAAAAAAGTTTTAATATATCAAATTTGTGCAACAACCGGTTGTAAGGGCACTTTATTTTCGAAATTTTAATAATAATTATATTTAATTAAAGTGTTACGTTATCTTAGAAATAATCCCAGCTGCCAATCATTGCTTAATCGTTGTCTTTTCACGCGTTTGTGTTGCGAGAGTTTTAATAAACTCCATGTTGCTCTCTTCTACTCTCTTTTTTTTTTTTGAGCTAGCATAGCCTAACAAAAAAAACAGATGAGCCTCAAGCAAGGCAAAAAGTGAGATACATATAAATGCATTGCTGCGCTCCAAAACAGAAAAAAAACCCATAATAAAAATCATGTACGAATTCAAAGAACAGATCACAATTTATTATCAAAAATTAATTTTCTATTTCTTTGTTACCAAAATAAGAAAACTTTAGTTGATGTTATGTTAAATTAAATAAAAAAATCGAATATGCAGTTGATCAATTTCGGTCAAGGTCATGAATAATTGAATATCTGGTTATCATTAGCCAGATTTCAGTTAAACACTTGAGATTTCAAGCGGAAGCAAAAAAAATGTTACAGTTACTTCAAATTCGTTGAACTCCAAAGAAGAATAGTGAAAAGGAAGAGGCAAATAGAGCAGACAAAATCCCTGATAGAGTTTCAGGCTTGACCTAAAAATAAAAATCCCTCTGCTTCAACGTCATATAATTCAGACGAGTTTATTCGAACAAGTGTGAAAACATATAAAAACTGGGTTTTTCACAGTTTAATACCTCAAGACTATTGAAGATGGAAGATTAGCTCCTTCCGCAACAGTCTGTAAAGTCTGCTGTGTGATTGACTCTATACAAAGTTGTTGTTGTTGCCAAATAATAATTAAAATCATGTACACATTCAAAGCAAAGCTTACAATTGATTATCAAAAATCAAAAAAACAAATGTTTTTATTTCGTTTGACATGTATTGTCTTATGGAGATTGATTGAAAAAACGGACAACTTCCGCCTGCTAGTATAAAATACAAATTCGTGTTTGTTAAGTAAAATATGGAATACAAGAATATTTAAAGACTCATAATGCATTTTGAAAATCGGAGCTAACGTGCAAATTTTGAATTAATTAATACACACATAAATTTTTGTGAAATTTATAGATTTTACCGTATTGCTTAAGTCACTTTATATGGGAGTTAGTCGTCGTAGCTATATTATCCAATTTCATTTCGCTCATAATCGAGAGTGATCTTTATATTTTAGAAAAAGCTTACATACCTAATGCCATCAGCTTAAAAGATATGGTTGTAATTGATCTGACAGATGAACATGGTGAAATCAACTCGCGTAGTGATGCTGATCAATAACATACACAAGTATCGGAAAGTAGTTTAAAATATACTAAAACTAAAACACAAAAACCAGGCAATAAGCTCTGGTTCCGTTTTTGAAGTATATATTTATTATGATGGTTTAAAAAAGAGTTGTGTTTGCTGTCCGTGGCTTTTGCACTTTCACTTGACCTAAGAAACAGTCCCTGTGAAGCGTATCTTACTTGGTAAAAGTTTAGACGTCGCGAATTAATTTTGTATTATTCCCGTACGATTTGCCTAGGGAAAAATTCGTTTTGCTTTTAGTTTTAACCAAAAAAAAACAAATTTAAAAAATTTATAACAGCTTATATTTATCACATTTCTTACTCAGAGCATTTAGATAAATAAAAATAATAAGTAACTAGTTGTTTATTGAAATAATATTTAAATTTTATAAATATGGAAACCTAAGAAATGTACTTTTAAGTATAAAAACTATTATTAATCAGATTTCTTACGAATATCATTAAGTTCAAGGACAGTATATATTGGAAACACGATGGGGTGTTAGGGAAGGACTTTGAATTTTACACCTCGCATCCTTTTCATGCCACTTCCAGAAGTATCCACTCATCGTCACTGTCTTTACAATTATACCATTATCAATAGTTTATTTTACTATTCTAGGAAAATATTTCCCTTTCTATCGGATGATAACGTATAACTAGTAGGCTCCTTTTGAATATTCTTCTTTTTTTTTTTGTCCTCTTTTAATACTTTTTTTAGTCTCCTTATTTTACAAGTTGTCTTTTTGTTTTTGAGCCCTATTTAATCTCTCTTTTTCCTTGGTTTGCTTTTCGACTCTTTTTTGGTGCTCCATGATTTCTTCACTTGTGGCAACTGTAGGGTATAATTTTATTTATATACTTTGATATTTTTTACATATCAGGTTTCCTTTTATTTTCTGTCTTCAAATATTGTCGTATCAGGTATATTTTGTTCTATTATTTTCTAATTCTTTTCTAATTTTCGAAAACCAACTTCCTATATTATGCTCCGATACCAGTGCTAGACATGTGTAACGCAGCACTGCTTTGCGTTATAGATTTGAAGCACTTAACTGCGTTATTGCTTTGACTCATTTTTTTTTTATTTCAATATTAAAGTTACGCAAAATTGAAGTGATACAAATAGTTTCTTGTTATTTGTTATGGATAAAATTCCAACTTGTTTATAGATGAGAAATGAAACGGTTGCTCTTTCAACCTTGAATGAAGGACTGTTAGTTTCATGCCTGAAATTAAGATTAGTTTATTTTTGTTGGATGCTACGATCAGGATAGGAACCATAGCATTTTAAACTATGTTATAGCGCAATTGCGTTAACGCATTTCAATGATACAGTAAACTGCGCTTGAGTTGGCGTTTCAACGAAGAATTTTTGCGTTGCTGCGTTGCCCATGTCTAACCAGTGCCCTGCACGAAGACAGCAATTGTGGTACCCTTTTGGCAATATCTGTGTGGCGGGCAAGGAATCCATCGTACTGATCATATTTAATCATATTTTTTTTATGTTTTTCATTAATTTCGGAACAGAATCGATTAGTTGAGTTTTCGTTACAAGAAATCCCATTTCATCCATTTCTACTATCCATTAGACTAGAGTATTTTCTTCCTCTAATGTTACCAGCCTTTTCAGGACTTTTGTATTTATTTTGTAAAAGGTCTATTAAGATAGTCTTTGGAAGGTAGTCATTTTGGCAGCTTGCCTAATACTACGTTTTTCTCTTATACATCAATTAGAGCCTTTTCCAGATTTTTGCGAGGAACGTTTAACTTTCTGGGAATTCATGATGGTTAAAAAACACGCGGTCGCATTATAGACACTTTGTGGATACTAGTATCCAACCGAGGCGAACTAAAATATAGAAAATTAAATATGCCTTATTTCTGATCATACTAAATTTGTTTTTAATAATTACGTTGATGCATTCAGATGTATTGTTTTAAAAAATAACTGTAGTATAAACTTGAATGTACCGTGCAGTGCCAAAGGATACACAAAGAGAATCAAAACTAATGTAAAGTTGAAATACAAATTGATTAAGCAATTATATGTTCAAACAGGGAAATAAGATAAGAACGTATTAGTTTTAAGTCAAATTATGACAAACCTTATTGACTTGAACTAGGTCGTATATAGTTTATCCAAAGTTAAATTAAGTGAAAATTAAATATTTTTACATAAATTATGCGTTTAAAGTTTAATTAAGCACTAAAATTATCTTTTTTTTACGTAGCGTAAAAATACCGTTACCGATTAAGTGGTTGGAGTATGGAACGTAAGAAATGTTTACTAAACCCTCATTCCGACCTCTTCATTTACCTCATTAAACTTTTAAATTTATTTAAAAAGTAGTAATTGTTTAGTAATTATGATTACAATTTATGTATGCATACAGAAAAAAATATTAAAATAACCGCTCAGGTTATATCCGCGAAAAATTCAACAAACTTGAGACTCCTTTTTTATCTTTTTTTACGTTGCGTGGTTTTGATTTAACTGGCACATAATCCGTTAAAGTTTTCAAACGATTTTTTTCCAGGTGACATATCAATATTGAAAGAATGAAATGCATTTACTTTCGCCAATTTTCGCGGGGAATTGAAAGAGCTATACGGAGTTTTTTACAGCGGACGTATACATGAACCCGGTCAGAGACCGGTGCCGTTGCGTTAGATTGATTTTAGAGCAATTTTATTTTAAACAAAATGGTTACAAAAAAAAGTGTTCCTCACAATTTTTCTTTTTAACACATCCAAATTTCATTTTCATCTGATTATTATTTGGTGGTCTGTGGCTCACTTCGTAGAGTTACCTACATAAAGGAATACTTTTACTTACAATCATTGCTTTATAAATGAATTCTTTTACTTACAATCATTTCTTAAAAAATCAATATCTCTTAGAGTAATCCGTTTTCTTTACTCCTCTTTCTGTAAGCTAAATATAATGATAAGATTATGATAGTTGGAATGCGCAATGAAGTAAAAATTTATAGTGTAGGTAGTTATATTATTTTTTTTTAAGTTTCGACAAGTCGTTTTTTTTATTTTTTTTTTCTAGTCGTTTTAGGCAATTAGATAAATTAAACTAAATTCAACAAAATTAAACAAAATTATGTAAAATATTACAAAGGTAAAGTCCCGAGCTTAAATTTGATATTCATTTCTTGATGAGGAAGTTGGCATTTGGCTGTTTTTTCTTTTAATATCTTACATAAAATTCCTTAAATAGGATTGCATTTGGTTTTAACTGATTTTTTTTTCTCAACTAGCGGTGCAAGCAGTAATTTATTTTAATTCATATCTTGAACCTTTACGCGCCTTTTAACGCTTCACAGGAGGTGTTCCTTAGGTCTTGTGGAAGCATTCAAGCCGCGGACATCTGTCAATACAGAAAAAAATATTTTTGAGCAACCCTAATATTATGTACTGACTAAATAGAATAATTTACTTGTTAAAATTCGCAAACAAGGAAATCGAAATCATTTAGTTAAAAACGAAAACAAACAGCTTAGCAAATAAAATTGTAAGGATTAAATAATCGAATTCGGTAATTACCGCTAAACACGCACCTAACGCCAAATATAAAAATAGCACGCAGCCAACAACTTGGCAAGCGTGTAGGTGTAAAGACATACTACAAGGAAGTCAGGCTAATAGACAGACAGATAGAAATTGAGACAAGTCAGGCAAGAATGTCATGGCCTAATTAATTGACATTTGTAGAGCAGAGAACTAACAAAACGAATGCGCTGCACAATGTTGGTCAATGTTTGTTTAACTAAGACAGAATTACCACAACACTACCCAGCAAAATTTTTGTTACAAATATGACATGCATTCTTAGGGATACTGGTTCCAGAAGACATTCTATAGATCCAATTGTGTTCTTCTAAGCCTTATCAAGAGGTTTTTTCAAAAAGCATTCTCATAAACTACTTCCCAAAGACATTCAAAAAGCATTTAATTTAAATTATTTTTTTGATATATTTTTTCATTTTCCGTGGGATTTTTCAAACCTCCAACAAAACGCAACTACTTTCTACTTCAAACAGCAACATGACGTGAATATTGGGAAAAGGGATATTTTACGTGGATTTTTTTAAACCCTCAACAAAACCCAAACAGTTCTCATTTCCAACACTAAAATCGCGAGACAATCGGGAAAAAGGATACTTTCTGTGGAATTTTTAAGCCCCCCTAACCACAAAAACCATTTCATTCCATTGAATGCCTTCTTAAAGTTCTCCTTAAAAACACCTACTAGGATCCTTTCATTTAAGGGCTCAAGGAAATCTTCCATTGAAAAAATTCTGGAAGCACTTCTAGAGAAGACTAAGGAAAGCATTCCTCCCAATGACATGCATATGTTAAAAGAATGCCTTCTGGGTATGAAAGTGGGAAGGGATGGAATTCAAGACTTTCCCTTCCACTTTACCTTCTTTTGGAAGCACTTTTTTTGCTGGCTTGATTCAAGCAAATTAATTTTCTCCGTGTACTATTCAAAATAAGCATACATCCGCACAAAACTTCAAATATACGTTTGAAAACTATTTTTTCTGTATATGTCAGCATTGTTCACTACATATTACATTTTAGTCATCAGCTACTTGTGTTCACTGCAGTGGACATCTAAGTTTGGTCACTTAGAGTAAATATTTTATTATTAGGCTCAAAAGGCAATATTTTCAAAGTTAAATAATTTTTACCACCAGTAGAAAAAAGTCGGTAGTGAAAGGTTTAAAAAAGTTTTGTTTGAGAGAAGCTTCTTAACCCTCCATGTGGCGACTATGACGTCCTCCAACTTTTTGCCGTGTTGCTTTATCTCAGACATACACTTTGAGCGCGGCTTGGCAACACCACCTAAAAACTAAACTTTGAGCCTTATAATGAATAGCTGCCAAGAAGCATCAGTTTCTACCAAGCCGTTCGTCCGCAGTATATTGTCAAAGTTGGCAAGTGGATGAAATTGTCATAGTGGACACACCACTTAACTTTTTTTGCAATTTTAGGTAAGTAAAAAATAAGAACAGACGGCTCTAAGAATAGCTCACAATTAAATCATGTAAGAAATTAGCATATTTTTGTTGAAAATTAAGTATTTTTTTTTTTTTGTATATATAGCTAGCACATGATCCGTAAAACTTTTTGGGGTCATTAGATATTCTTAAGGCAATTTTTTCTATAAATACTTTAACTTTTAAAAAAAAATGTTATCCAAAAATAGGTAATTTTTCAGGTGGCGAAATAACTATGGTTTTTGGAACGGAGCCAAATTTGAGAAGTTTTATTTAAAGATATTTTGAAATTCCCTGGAACATTTTTTTTTTTTTTTTAATATTAATTAGGTCCAGAGATATGAATTTTTTATTGAGAAGCAAACAAAATGCTCGTTTTTGACTGTTTCAAAATTTATTGAGCAAAACTGTACAAATGTTCTTTAGCAAAACTTTCATTATTTTTTCATTTAAACCTAAAAATAAACCCGCAAAATAAATTTAGGGTTAAAAACATGTCTCTAAAGGGGTTAAAAAATAGCTTAGACGAAATCGTTACAGTGAACACACAACGTATGCATACACATACTGGGCACAGGGAGGGTTAATAAAAAAATAAATAAGCTCACAGCAGTCATTAGCGTCTGGATAAGAGATTTGAAAGAGGAAAGACGATCTAGCTACATATAAATTTAAAACTATTCTTTCAGCAGACTCCCGCTCTCAAATTTTTTCAATTTAAGACAGTGATGGCCAAACGCCACAACATAAACTGCTTGCATGTCTGAGTAACGTTTAAAGCTTTTCATTGAAAGACATCAAACTTTAAAGCATTTTGAAAGCTTTGTGTAGAAAAATAATAATAAATCGAAGTCAATTGAAAAATTTTGAAATCTTATTACATTATTTGCTTATTGTAAACTGAAATTGAATTGTTTTAGAGTAAACTTTTAGCTATACGATTTCAGTATATATATGTCCTTCATTGAATACCATTATTATTCTATTGGGTATACGACAACTACGTTATTATATTAAAAACATGCTTCAAGCTTTTTAGCGACGCCAGGATATAAATACGTATACATGGCTGAGTAAGCTCTTAGCTCGAGAGCTAGTTTTGAGCATCACTGATCTAATATGAAGTGCATGAAGATAAATTCGTCAAACTGACGCACAATATGGTAATTTATGGAAAAAGTGAGCATTTATACAAAAAAACACATTTTTAAGGTTCATAGTATGTATGGTATAGTGTGTACCCTATGAAAGAAGATAAAATTCTTCATCACTAGGTGAAAAAATTGTTGAAAAATATTGTACCGTTTACCCGCAATCAACGCCGTAGATAGGTGTTTTATAAGGGGGGTTTAGGTTAGGTTTATTTGGCTGTCACTTTTCAGAGACACACTTAAGCCAATGAGGCCTATTGTGATACCATGGGGTTAATTTCCCTTCTCTATTTCTTTTTGAACTAATGTGAGCTGTTTACAGCTGAAACAAAATACATAAAAAATCGATTCAATCGCTTCATTTGGAGCAGGACGACAAGTATATATTTAAGTAATATAACGAAAACAGACATTTTTAAAAGAAAAACATATATATACATTAAGGCACCTCACGAAAAAAAGTTGTTGTTAAAAAGTTCCTTAAAATAATCCTTGGCTTATGTTATGATGATTCCCCAAATATTTCGACTCTAGCGATAGCCATTCTTGAGCTGCAATGGTTTGAAAAACCTCTAAAAATCGAGTTTTTTGTAAAAATATTGGCTGGTGTGTTAGTTAGAAAAAGTGAAATGATCTGAAATAATATTTTTGAAAAAGTTCTCCCAATCTGCATTAAAACTTTTAAATTTTTGCATTCGAATTAAAAATAATGATGTTTTTCGTGCACTTTTATGATTTTTTTTTTTTTTTAGTTATTTTCACTAAAGTTCAAGAAACTTAATTATTTCTAATGATATCCTCACTGGTCATAATTGCTGGCCAGAATTGCTTAAACTGAAAAAAATTTAAACTAAAATATAATTTATAAAATAAACACCTGCTGAAAAGATATTGTAAGAAATTAAAAAAAATTATAAAGTTATTTAAATTTTTCAAGTTTTTGTATGAAAATAAAATAAAAATATCAAACATTTTTTGATGCATGTTGAAAGAGATTTTCCGGCCTATAATTTCTGATAGTTTGTTTTTTTTAAAACTATTTCGCCAGCCAATATTCTTACACAAAAATCGATTTTTAGAGGTTATTTCACACCATTCCAGCTCAGGAAAGACTCGATCAACTGTTTTCTTTTCTATGGAGCGTTAGGCGCCTTAATATGCATATTTGTAGATACTTACATAAGTAGTTCTTTAATTTTTTGGAACGCGACGCCAATTTATCGATGACAGTTTCCTCAATCATAGAAATATCTTTATGAATATTTAATAGCGCTAAACCATAATATCATTCTATTAGATCTTTATCGATTTTTTACAACAATATAGTCAAAGCTTACGTAAATTAATGTATTTTATTTATTAAATAAATTGCAACGAAAAATTCTGAACTCGTAACTGCATACATTAATTGGTGTGCTTGAGACGAAGTGTCACCGCTAGAATTTGAGAACATTTTTTTAAAACCACTTGGCGATAGTCGCACACAGCTTAAGAAATCGTGAAACTGACAAATGTACCAATGAAATTCACTTTTAAGTTCATTTAATAACACTGTATGGACGTCAAAAAGACACACGAAGATGACGAGAACGTAAACTTATTTTTTGGTCGTAGAATTTAGTAGTATACTAAGTTTTTCTCAATCAGATCAAAATCTCGAGATATTTGCAATTGAAATTAAGTCACTTTTAGACCCATTATTTATATTTTCCTTATTTTTGGAGAACAAAAATTTTGACCACCTCCTATTTTGCTTAAACTTACAGAATTTAATCTACTTATAAAAATACTAACTTGAGTAACAAATTTTAAGATTTTTTTAAAGATTTTAAGTTTAACATTCAAATTTAGTCGAAATGGAGAGAAATGCAAAATTTCTTAACATTTGAGAAATCATAGATTACACAAGGCTATCTAAATTTTCACGTTGGAGGTATTTTCGAAAATATAATAAAAAGTAATTGTTAAAATACTATAAAAAAAATTTTAAATGAAGTTCAAATGATGGTCAAATGACAAAAATCTGAATATCTCGAGAATTTGATCTGATTTGGAAAAACTGCACGTGCCACTAAATTCTTCGACCGACAAGTAAGTTAACGTGTCTCAGCGTTTTTTTTTTTTTTGTGTCTTTTCAAAAGTTGAAAATTTACCTATAGTATAATTTAACGAACAATGAAGCATTTCTTATCATCATTTGCATTTTACAGACTAGCTTTGAATAATTTTGTTCAATTTATATGTATACGTTCTGCAAACGCTGGTACGTAAGCAACAATAAATAGGAAAACAATTAAGAAAACCATTTATATTGTCTTACTAGCTGAACTCGGTGAGCTTCGCTACCCCCTCGTTATAAAATAAAATTAAAAGTATTTATATATTTACAAAAATTTATTTATTTAATTTTAATTTAATTATTGCAATGCTTCTCCCCTTTTTTTGTTGTAAACCAATGAGAATTCAGCACTGAACCGCATGTAATTTTCTTCATGCTCCCCCTTTTTACTTTTAGACCAATCAAAAAGCAAGAATTACACAATCAGCTGTTTCGCAGTCAGTTGTGGAAGAATGAGAATAGGGTTACCCCACTCTCTATTTTAATTAACACATATTACAAAATCAGCTATTTTGCAGACAGTTGTGGGAGAAAGAGAATGGGGCTACCCCACTATTTTAGAGGTAAAGCCGTTAATAAACGTAGTAAAAAAGTAGGTGCGGAAGTGTGCATGGTCGAAAAATATTATCATGTAATAAGTATTCCTGAGTCAAAGCTGCACGCTGTGAAAATTTAAGATCGGTTAATATATTGCAAACAAAGGGGCGTGCTCCGCCCACTTTTCTTTTGGTACGTATTTCTATTCATGCCAATACCATATATAGCAAATACTGCCGCCGTTGGTCAAAAAATGCTCAAGATATGACGATTTTAAAATTTTGGGTTATATGGGCGAGGCCACGCCCCTTTGTCCACTCACAACTTTATATAGTCAAGAATTTATTATTTTGTAAGAATATCATATTGTGAAAATTTAATGACGATCGGTCCAATAGTTAAGACTATATTACGATTTTTAATTTTCCTAAAAAGGGGCGTGGTCCCACCCCTTTTCTCCTGGTACGTATTTCTAATTATGCCAATACCATATGTACCAAATATCATCGACGTAGGTCAAAAATTGCCCAAAATATGGCGATTTAAATTTTTGGGTTATATGGGCGGCGCCACGCCCCTTTGTCCAATAAAAACTTCATATAGCCTATTATTCCTTCCAGAGTCATTGTAACATGCTGTGAAAGTTTCCGGAAGAACGGTCCAAGGGTTTGACCTCCTATAAAGCACAAACAAACAGACAGACAGACATTCATTTTTATATATATAGATTTTTAACTTATTGTAGAATGTTGCACCTTAGTAAGCGCGGAATATCTTGTGTTATCGAATGATGTAAATATTTTGTAAATAAATTGAAAACTCGGATTTTTGAATGCAACATTTCGAAAGTTTTAAAATTATGATATTGGATTATTATTAACATAGGTTTTTTGTAAATGTCTTCAGAACTACATAACCGATTTAGGAGTTTGATATCTCGTTTTGAAGAACATGACAACGGCTTTCAAAATAATATAAAATAAAAAAAAAACAAAAAATATATGTATATGTCATTGGTGGTACAATATATAAATTGGATTTTGCCACACCCCTCCGCCCACAGATCGAAAATCAAAAATCAGATTTCACAGTGTCATCCGCCTGAATATTCTAAATATTCCCTGAAAATTTTATCGAAATCGGCCCAGCGGTTTTGGAGTCCATACGTTACATACATACACACATCCTGTTTTATATGTATAGATATTTAACTTAATGTCTGCTTAACTAAGCATGTACATTGATCAAATTTCAATTTATCTTCATGTTATGGTAATTAAATAATTTGGAATATCTGTGCTTTTATTTAATATTTTAAAAAATTTTTAATTGCTAAGGGAAAATTTGAACCCCCTGAATCCCCCAAATCGCACTTTAATGCACTTTGCAAGTCATAACTTTTTTTCACTTTCAGTGCGCGCAGTTACAAACGTGTTTATCTGCAATTTTTAAATTTTTTTTTTTACATTATTTTAAAAAAACTGCAGAAAGCTATGATGGAACCTTCTTGTTTAGGTATTTAAGCAACACAAACAATTTTTTATTTGTGATATAGTATTTCTATATATTTTATTTTTTTAATTTTAATTAACCTAAAATATATGTGTATTTTTACTATGTTAATAGAGATATAGTTGTGAATTGAGGAAAACTGTTTTGATTATCGTAAACTATGGACATTCTAGTTACATTGCTGGTCACTTTGGCGGTGTTTCAATCTGTTTACTATAACTTTGTGTCACAAATCTAAGTACGAATTTAACTGTTGGCAAACATTAGCAATATTATAAAAGCCAGTGAAATTGAGATTCATGGTAATTTTTCAAAAATCTTTGCCAATGATGTGCATAACTTGAACATTTTACAGACACATTTTAAGGATTTTTGCATTGAAACTTAGCACCACGAACCTTAATTACACTACTTTTTAAAAAATGTTCATGGCCAAAGTCCTTATTGTGCACCAATGAATTATATAACGTTGGAAAGGTGTTTTAATTACCTGTCCAGTTGTCTTTTTTTTTCATTGAAACTGTTTACCATGAATATCAATTTCACTGGTTTTTAAAACGATGTTAATGTTTGCCAACAGTTAAATTCGTACTATTGCAAAAGTTGCAATTCATGCCCAAGGTTAAATTCGTGCTTTGCCAAAAGTACTTTTCACAAAGTACGAATTTAACTTTTTGCCGTTTAAAAGTATTAATTTTAGTCTTTTACAAAGCAAGCATCGAATTTACGAAATAATCTTCACGCCCTTTCTAAAAGGGATATGAGAGTGCGAATGGGAATTCGAACAAAGTTTTGAAGCAGTTTCAGTGCTTAAAAATTCCCGTTTTTCCCACGTCCATAAGACCAACTTTTTCCCAATGCCCAAATGCCCAAATGCCCAAAAAAGTTAATTTTATATTATTTGCCTGAAACTCTTTCAAAAAAACTAATTGTATAATTACATAAACATTAATTCTGTAAATGTAAGCTTATGATGTTTATTTAAACCAAAAAATTTATTAAACTGAACTGAGTAATTAAACTGAAAATCTTGTTTCCCAAAAATGCATAATTGAAAAATTTTGCAAAAGAGCAACGGAGGAACAGTCTTTACTAGCAATTTCGTGCATGATTAGACTAAATAGCCATGGAAAGAACACGAACATGATGGGATTAATACTCACACAAAAACGCATTTCTATTTTTGATAATAGCAACTAAACTACCTATAATTTTATAGATCTCTTACAAATGTTGTGCATTTTGAGGCTATTTAAAAAAAAATAAGAATTAAAAATATAAAACTTGCAAACTCAAATCAATCGTCAGCTGCTTAGTTTTACGTCAGAATAAAAAAACTACTCGATGCGAAAAACAAGCAAATAGCAAAGAGTGAAAAAGCACAAATATTAAATTTTAACTGTTTATTTTTGAAAAACAATTACAAGAACAATTAATTTGTATTAATTTAGATTTAATGATTTCAAACGGAAAAATAGATATACAGATACTCATGAGCACAAGCGATGAAAGCAATTGGCTGCGAGTCGATGTCGACCAACTGCAGATGTTTATCGCTCGAACAAGATGGAGGTGAGAAAATTTTTAATATCAGAAACAAATTCACCGAAGTTTGTCGACAAACAGAGACCACTGACAGTCAGTCTAAGCAAAAGTCAACAAAACAAAAACAATTTTAATAATTTTAAGGTCAGCGAAAAAATTAGTTATAAGGAAACAAATAAAACAGTGTAGCTGAGTACATAAAGCAGTAATTAAATTCTTTAATAAAGCAGATTGTTTAATAAGAGTAGCAGTATTTGTTGTACAGTAGACGGAATCGTTTTCTATGAAACGAAAAAGAAAATCAGCCTTTCGAGGTCTTAAAAGTCAGAGGAACTATTAAAAACGATTTTTTGCTTTGCTTTAGTTGGCGCTACAACCGTATATCGGTCTTGGCCTCATCTAAGAATTTACGCCAGCCATTTCTGTCTTTCGCTTGCTGGCGCCAGTTGGAAATTCCAAGCTTCGTCAGGTTGTCCTCTACTTGGTCTTTCCAACAAAGATGCGGTCTTCCTCTTCTGCGTTGACCGCCGCTGGGTACCGAATCGAATGTTTTCTTCACTGGCGCATCGTCTTTCACGCGCTGAACATGACCAAGCCAGCGAACTCGCTCGATTTTAATGCGCTTGACTATGTCAATGTCAGCGTACAGTTCATCGTTCCACCGAGTTCGGTACTCGCCATTGACGCAGATTGGTCCGTAGATCTTACAAAAAATCTTTCTCTCGAATGCTCCTAAAGTCTTTTCATGTCTTTCAAACTGCTCAGCGTCCAGGTTTGTGATGCATAAAGTAGGACGGGCATTATGAGCGAATTATAAAGCGTGATTTTCGTTCGTCGAGAGAGGGCTCTGCTTCTCAATTGCCTACTGAGCCGAAAGTAACACCTGTTGGCAAGAGTTATTCTTCGTTGATCTCAACTTACAGTAGCTTAAAGTGCGTTTCAGCATAGTTTTTCGCATTTTCGTTTCTTGACTTGTTGTCCGATGGTTTGAGGAAAGCAAAAAGCATGCACGAAATCACGTGGCTTTCTTGACTTTTTTTTGCAAAAAAAAAACAAAAAAATTAATATACTAACATACTCAAAATAGTCAAAAACCAGCTGCAACAAGTCAGCGACTTAAAGTGACTTGAAGCTACTTACAGAGGCTGAAAGTGCGTTTCAGCATCGTTTTTGTCGCGTTACTTGTTGTTCGGTGTTCGTTGGAAAGCAAAAATCACACACGAAATTACGTGACTTTTTTGGTGCTTCGATTGCAAAAATAAACAAAAAAGAAACGTAATATATACAAACAAATCCAAAGTAGTCAAAACCCGAAAAGCGCGCACTATACGCACTACCAGCTGCTTTAAGCTTGACGCGCTTTCAGCTCGGTTCGGCAAAGCAATACGTCGCCACTATAAATGCGCTCTAACATTTGTTCTGGTCTATTGTACAGTTTAAAGTTGTTAGTGTTATTTTTGTTTCTTTATTTAAAATATTTGATAGGATTTTTTTAAGCTGCACTTTGAAGAGCGAAAAAATAGGTGTTAAAATGTTATTTTGTAATCGAACGAAGTAATACGTAGTAGACGTTTTAGTGCATCTGTTTACATGAAAGGATTTAAACAGAAGTACTAAAGCTTTTACTACCTAATAAGCCAAACAAGCTTGGAATAAGCTTGTTTTAAGCTTACAAGCGTAAGCATCGTGTTGGGTAAAAGCTTGTCCAAATTGTTGAGAAATGCTTTCAAGTAATTGTAGAATAAGCAAAGAGGAACCCTTGAAAAAATATTCCTTACCGTAATAGTATTCCAGGCGTTTTTGGATAATAATTTGATAAAAGTGTTTTAAATAAACTTTCTACGATACTTTGCAATTGGCAAAAAGTGTTGTAAAATTATTATTGAAAACAATTGGTAGATAATTGAAAATAAGTATTATAGTAAGTTTTTTACAACTGTTTTAAAAGATTTGGAATGAATTTTATTTGGCTTCTTTTTTAAAGGAAAATTCACAACTTTCATGCTTTGATTGCGTACTTTTAGGTCAAATTTATAATGCACTTTTTAAAATCTTAAATAATTACTTATTCCAATCATGCTTTGAAAACGCTTGTAAATTATATATCAAGTAAGCTTACTGCAAGTATTATTACAGCTTGCTTTTGTCATGTTTCGATATAATTTTCAACACAACTTGAAAATTCATTACGTAGACAAGTATTTCCAAAGTACTTTTGGAAAAAGCTTCAATTATTCTATTGTAGGTAAGCTTCCCTGCAGTGCAAGGCACCGTGCACGACCATGCCATGATGATTTCTTAAAGAAACTTACTGCATAAGATACATTTGTCGATAATTCTTTAACAAATCTGTCTTGTTTTCGTTCATCAAAACGGAAAGTTTTCAAACATACACGAATTTGGAACTTTTTTAAGAGATTTTCGTCAATGAAATGTATAAGCGAATCAGCATGTTTCGTCAAAGACGAAGAAAAATCGTGCATGATTCATTCAAGATTTCATTGAGACTTGGACTACTGGGTTACTCCACACACTAATACAGAATGACTGATGGAGTTTTCTTTACTGGCAGCATTACTTTGTGTTGGTGAATGATGCATATGTGTGTTGTGCTATATTATGTTACTTTAAAGTTTCTAAATATTTTCTATAAAAGTTCTGCCAGTCTTCTGGTTGGTACGCATCGTTCGTTTGCAACATGTGCGAAAATTGTTTAATTTAACAGCTCAGAACAGTAATAAAAGTAATAATAATAGAGAAAACATAACAAAATATTTCATATTAAACATGGCGTAAGATTATAATTAACCACACCATATTTGATGGAATTTATTACTGATTGTTGTTTTTGAATTAAATAGTTTTTTTTTTTTTTTGTTTGCTATAGTTTTTTGTTTTTCTGTAACAAGAAGTTGAAAATAATGTTATGTTTGAGAAAAATAAGGTCTTCAAGTAGAATATCTGATTCTACAAGAATACAAAAAAAAAAGAAAACTAGTAACGAATTATCTTCGACTGGACTGAATTTTAGTATATTCAAAGTATTCGATGTGTTTTTTATTTTGGTGACATCACTTTTATAGGGCGTGGTTTTTATCGTAATATTTCACATTTGAAACTCAGAGTCCTTTTTTTATGTAAGCTTATGTTCACAATATTAAGTTTAAGCTAATATTTTTTGGAATTTTTGAAGATTTTGTTTTTTATGATGACGGAACTTTGTACACGAGAAGGCGAAGTTTTCAGGTGGTTTTTTTTTAACAAATTTGAAAGATGGATTGCATAATCAAGATTAAGACTTATTTACAAATTTGAAGCCATTGTAACTACTTATTTTTGTGGTATTTAACAGAGCTGTAAAAGAATGCATTCAATTTGATTTTATTTACAAAAAATTAATTCAGTGAATAACGAAATAAGAATGCGTTCAATGAATGCAAAATTGGTTTTAACACGTTTTTATTAGCTTCACTTCATGTTTGTATGTATGTTTGGTACAAATCTTGGAATCCCTTTCTAAGCAACTTCCCGATGAACTTGGGTTTTGAAATTTAAAATATAGCTCAGCACTGGATGACAACACATATAATTTAGGAAAATTTTTTGCTACTCCCACTTTACCGCCCACAAATCAATAAAAATGCTATATCTCCAAAACTGCTAAGCCGATTAAGCTGAACTTTTGGCAGTAAATTTCCCTCAAGTAGAAGATAATTTAGGAAACAATTTTTGCCATTCCTCCTTTACCGCCCACAAATCTATAAAAATGCTATATCTCAAAAACTACCGGGCTGATTCAGCTGAAATTTCGGCAGTAAACTTCCTTCCAGTAGAAGATGGTTTCGGAAAAAATTTGGCCACTCGTCCTTTTTCCACCCACAAATCAATTAAAATCCTATATCTCCAACACTACTGGCCCGATTGAGCTAAAATAGTATCAATACATTTATTTCGAGTAAGAGGTGGTTTAGGAAAATATCACAGAATGATAGAAACTTAATATGTAATTTAAATTATAAATGAAATTTTGTAAACAAACAAAATGAGTAATATAAGACTAAAAATTAAAAAATAAATATTTAAGTAAAAAATTTTTTTTAATTTAACACTTTTCAAAAACGAACTAAAAAGTATAAAAAAATTGCTCCTATAGTGGGACTCTTAGTTCAAATAAAGATGTGGGGCGCATGCTATAGAGAATATTTACCCTGCATCACTAATCTTAGGATTTTGTTTTTTTGAAAGATTTCTACTGCAATACATTCCAAGTATAATTTACTGGACTGAACACAATAGATGTCTTCAAACTTGAATCTATCATCCATCCAAGGACTTAGGGTGAAATTTACCCAGTCATGGTTTTTTTGCAAAATTTCAAATGCAATACAATCCATGTATAACTTACTGGACTGAACACAATAGATGTTTGCAAACTTGAATCTATCATCCACTCAAAGACTTCTATCCTGACACTCAAGGGACTTGGGTTAAGAAATCGCTAACGAATAATAACACTTCTTACTATTCTCTATAGCATGCGCCCCACGTTTTTAGTTGAACTAAAAACCCGACTGTTATATTAAAAAAATTTTATTACTTAAATAATTATTCATAATTCATTTTTTGTTCGTTATTCATTTTTATTCATTATTTTTTGTTATTCATTATTAATTTTTTATTCGTTATTCATTTTTATTCATTATTCTTTTGTTATTCATTAATAATTTTTTATTCATTTTTTAATTCATTATTCATTTGTTATTCATTATTCTTTTTTTATTTATTATTCATTTATTATTCATTACTCTTTTTTTATTAATTATTCCTTTTTAATTCATTATTCATTTCTTATTCATTTTTTATTTATGGCTTAGGACTTAAATGAATAAAAAAATAATAAAGAATAACAAATGAATTATGAATAAAAAATTAATAATGAATAAAAAAAGAATAATGAATATAAAATGAATAATGAATAAAAAATTAATAATGAATAAAAAATTAAGAATGAATAAAAAAAGAATAATGAATAAAAAATTAATAACGACTAAAAAATGAATAATGAATAAAAAAGAATAATTGAAAATTCTGAAATTGTGTGTGAATTGCATTCTTTGTGAATAGCATTCACATGAATAAAAAAATTATTTATTATTCTGAATAATGAAAAGAAAAAGTTAAAATTAATAATTAATCATTTTTTAAAAAATTAATGTGAATTAAAGATTGTGTTTATAAATCAATTTTGCATGCATTGAATGCATTCTTATGTACTTATTTAGTTGTACTTAAAATTCTGAATATGAATGCAGATTTTACAACTCTGGTATTTAGGAAGATTTAAACGTATTCATAAAGTCACTTTGCATATGAGGTAGGCGTGGTTTTCATTCGATTTTTACAAATTTCACACTTAGAGTGCATACTTGCGATTAAAACAAAATACCAAATTCGACTGCCAAAGTACCAGCTCGATTTTAATTAAGCTTATACCTGGCGAACTTTGCTTCACTCCACGCTTATCCTCTGAAAATAGGGCGTATACAAAGTTCGACCACGCCCATTTTTAGTAAAGTTGCCGCCAGTAACCATACGAACTAGACTACCAAAATTTTAATCTAATGCTATCCAAACCGTCTGAAATATAGTATTTTTATTGATTTGTGGGTGGTAAAAAGGGGTGTGGCTTTTTTTTTTTGTTAACCGAGATATTAACCTTAAAAACAGATATTGTTAATTTGGTGGCTTTCCTGAGATCTTAAGAAACACCGCACGAACAATTTTATATATGTACATAGAAGGGCGATAAAAGTAGGCGTGGAACATTTGTATATGTACACATATGGCCAAGATAATAAGTAAAAGCACATTTTCATTCTTTCATTACCCATTTTATTTTTTATATTAAATAAAAGGGCACAACTATCATATATAATTTTTTAATTTACAATAGGGGTATTCACGAGTTGATGCGAAATGCAGTTGCGACGATGCGAAAATGCATGATTGCGAACTTTCGCATCATTCCAACAACAAAAACATTGGAAGCAATTTTGCAACTCTTCTTGAATTACGCACTACTCAAACCAATTGCGAGAACGCACAGGCAGTGAGGCTATACATATGATTCATGTTTTGGTTTTTTCGAACATAGTTGCCACCTGGGTAAAACTTTAAAAAGGTTAAGTTTGTACGTAGATTTTAATAACTTTTTATGATTTTGAAATAAGGTGGCAATAAATATATTTACTGTTCATGCGACATTTAATTTTATTGCATAATTAAGTTTTGCAATATTGATGTTCACGATTTAGTGGGCAAAATAGCTTGCATTTTCTTACTCTTGCGATTCGCAACAACCCGTGAATATCCCTATTATGTTTAAGAACTTAAGCCAGAAAAATTCTTTTAAAAAATTAAAGCAACTTCATTGTAGCTTAAACAAAACTAAATCACCGATATTGCTTGGCCAAAAAAATAAATACATCAAGAGCCTTTAAATAACAAATATGATTAAATGATTAATCAAGTAGGTTTGTTTTTGGAAATCCTACATTGTTCATTAGTAACCGGTATGTCCACCTTTATACTGTGCAATTTCGTTGACTCTTCTGGGCATGTTGGATGTTAGCTTTCGGCAAGTATCGGTTGGTATATCATACCATGGTTTAAAAAAAACCATAATTGGTCTTTATTTGAAAAGATGTCTTTTGCCAATTTTTGTTTTAGGACTCCCCAAAGATTTTCTATTGGATTTATGTCAGGTGGCTGACTTGGCCAGTTAAGTACTGTCACATTGTTGTCCTGAAAACAACTTTGAGGTATGTTTCGGATCGTTATCTTGCTAGTAGATCCATTTAAGAGGCATATTTTCGTCAGCATATGCAACATTACGTTTTGCATAATATTTTTATATAAAAATCTATCCATATTGTCGGTTATCCGATGTATTGGTTCAACAACATACCATGAAAAGCATCCCCATACCATAATGTTGCCTCCTCCATGTTAAACGGTTTTTTTGTGAACCGCACATCAAGTGCCTTAACTTCCCCCCATCCGGTCCAGACCAATCTAAATGACTTTTAGCAAAAAACAAACACAACTTCATAATTTTGTTTCGAAGTAATGGAACTTTTCGACCATGCTTCTTGGAGTCTTCGACGAACATTTCGGGAAGAAACTTCATTATCGATATCCGCAGACTTAAAGGGATCCTTTTTAGCCAAAGTAATAATCCGAAGATCTGACGTTGCTGAGGTTCTTTGATCTACCGCGAGTTGCTTTCGCATTTTTCACGGTTAGTGTATTCTGCACAAAACAAGCAGAACTACCAAGTGATTTGGCAATGAATCGGAGTGTGGAGCCCTGCTCCCTGTGGTTTAAAATTAAGCGCCTTTCTTCGGGTGTGCAGTGCGACTTTCGGCCCATTTCTTTTTTTTTTATATTTATATTTTTCAACAAATAAGTTTCAACAAAAATACAATATATTTTTATAAAAATTTACAAACCGTTTCGTTTGACCAAGTAAAAGAGGCAGTTTGTTTAAAAATACGAGCGCACACTAAAATTGATTGAAAAACCGACACTTATTTATTAGTAAAGTCGTTGCCAGATTGCAATAATTATAATAAGAGTATATTTGCATCAAAGATTGACACCAAAATTAATAAACCCGGCGCAAATGTGTGAAAAAGTGGTGTACTTATTATTTTGGCCATGTGTGTATATAATAAACCTCTGCACGAGTGCGCTTGAAATGCATTTCAGAACACTGATTTGTCGAGCAAGCGTTGGTTATGTTCGGCTTTCATTAATTAGAGCAAACGTAACACTACAGAGAGCATTCGTCGCGTGAGCAGAACAAAAACAAAAGAAAACCGAATCAATGTTATGCTTGAGTCGACAGAGAAGAACGAAATGACTTGAAAGTTGTGTGATGAACAGCAGCAGAACGCTTGGAGTTATGATGTGTTGTTTAGGTTTCTGCATTTCCTTCTGAAGTAAAAATTATCTAAAACGCCAAAAAAAAGGGATTTTCTTATTATTTATTGAAATTATAATAAGAGAATTTTTTTATTTATTATAAAAATTAATTTTTTGAAGCGAAGCTTTTATTTAATTTTTACAATATTTAATTCAATAAAAGTTATTAAAGAATTAAAAATAAAATTATTTTTAAGTAACAACAAAAAAATTAATTAAATTTTATTGTGTTGCTTATGGGGATATTTTCTTGTTGTTTTTACTTTTACTATTGGTGGTAGTTTTGTTGATTATTGTTTCTTGCATTCTTATGATGTTGGATTGTTGTTATTGTTGTTTTTCTGCTGATGATTATAATGATTATTAATTTGTAAATATGATTTCTAGTAATGATGTGATTACGTTTGTTGTTGGCGTTGTTGTTTATGGTAGTATTGGTGTTGTTGTTGGTCTATTGCGATGATGTTTATGTTACTCATTGTTATTATTTTTTTATTTTTATTTATTTATTATTATTATTCATCAAACAGAGATTTATTCTCTTAATGACTACTTAAAAATTGAAAATACAGTATATTATAACAATTTGATACAGGTTACGTTAAGTTACTGGAATTATTACTTACACTATTAAAATATAAAAGCAGAGAATTCTTAAAGACACTCCTACTTAAACCTAGATTAAAGTCTATATCTCGACATACTGAATTTGCCAGTCTTAAGCAACGAGTGATTGGTTCGTTCATATTGTAGTTTACTCTAAGAAATGGCTCATGAAATAATCTTTGAGATCTCAGATCACGTGAAGGTACGTGAAAGCTTACTTGAAAAAGCAAAGTGGAACGGTTTATTTCAAAGCATATTAAATCCCGTACGAACATAATGGCAAAATATTTACGGCGATTTTCTAAGGATAGAATACCAAGAAGAAGCCTTCTCACATAATATTCTGGCATTTCGATATTCCAATTTAAGCGACTGATTGTAATTCTCGTAAAGCGTCGCTGAATTCTTTCGATTGTATTAGAAGCGCATCTATAGAAAGGGTCCCAGATTATGCAGCAGTATTCTAAGATAGATCTTACAAATGCAAAATATAACGATTTTAAAGAAAATGGATCACAAAGGTCTTTAGTGTTTCTGTTTATAAAACCTAACATAGCATTAGCTTTTGCTACAATATAGTCTATATGCTTTGAGAACCTCAGTTTATTATCAAGTATAACTCCAAGAACTTTCTTTTCAGTTATTCTAGACAATGTCATAATTCCGAGTTTATATGTGTAAACTACGGGCGATAAAATTCGATTGAAAGTCAAACTTTGGCATTTAGATATATTCAGCGGCAATAAATTGTCGCTGCACCAAACAGATAATTGGAACAAATCTCTTTTAAGATTCAAACAATCGTTAGTGTTTTTTATAATAGAAAAAATCTTTATGTCATCAGCATACATTAAACACTGAGAAAATTTTATTTTTTTAGGAATGTCATTTACGAATAAAAGAAACAGAAGTGGCGCCAAGTGACTGCCCTGCGGAACTCCTGAAGAAACCGATATAGCGTCTGACAGTATAGTGAAAGCCAATTAATTCGAGTTTTTTTATGAGTAACTCATGATGAACTCTATCAAAGGCTTTAGAAAAATCTGTAAATATAACATCACATTGATGTCCTTCTTCAAAACAATTCAAAATATATTTAGAAAATATTGCCAAATTTGTAGTTGTTGACCTTCCCGTGATAAAACCGTGTTGATACGGTGATATAACCTCTTTTATTAAAAAAGTGAGTCTGTTATATACTAATTTTTCAAAAAGTTTAGGGATCGTAGATATTTTACACATTGGACGATAATTAGAGACCTCGTTTTTAGAACCGGATTTATGGATCGGTGTAATGTAAGTAATTTTCCAATCCGTTAGAAATTCGCCTTTACTTAATGATTGATTAAAAATTGTCGTTAATGGTAAACATAACGCGTCTGCGCAACTTTTTAATAGAATGGGTGGAAAACCATCCCATCCGGGTTGTTTATCTAGGTTTAGTTGCTTTAACCCTTCCCAAACTTCTAATGAGCTAAGTTCTAGGTCACCAAAATTTAGTAAACAACAGGATGAGTCTGTGCAGGAATTTGTATTTGTGATGTTGTTTGAAGAAACATATACTGATCGAAAGAATTCCGCGAAAATATTGCAAATTGATAGAGGGTCAGATGTTGTATTGCCCATGTATTGAATAGTATTTGGAATGCCTGTAGACTTCTTTTTGCTATTAATAAAATGCAAAAAACTTTTGCTATTGGTCTTCAGTTGACATTCTATCTGGAAAATATAATTTTTATATAAAAATTTGTTCAATTGATCACATTTCCTTTGAAGAAAGCGATAATTATTTAAAAGAATTTGATTATTACTTGATTTTCTGTAAAGTTTATATGCTTTATTTTTTTTATTATTTAAATTAATAAGCTCTTTATTGAACCATATTGGTTTTGATAAATTTTTTAAAGAAGCTCTAGGAATGTAAAGGTTTATAGCTTCAAGCTTCTTTGAAAAAATATTGTAATTTGTTACTAAGTTATCATTATTTAAAACTGACAACCAATTAACATTTCTTAAGAAAAGCAAAATGTTGGTATAATCACCTTTGGCAAAATCAAAATTTAAACTATTTTCGTTTACAGGTTTTAAATATTTATAGAATTTAACACTAAGACATAATGCTGTGTGATGATTTGAATTAAGTAACGATGCGGAGCTAAAGCTATTTACATCGGCATTGATTTCACTATCCACAAAAATTAAATCAAGTAAGCGATTGGAGTTGTTATATATACCATTAATTTGGTGGAGATCAAACTCTGCCAGCCTATCAACAACCTCGCATTCACTATTATTAGCAACATTATATGGTAACCAATAATGCATATCCTCATCAAAACTCCAATCTATGTTGGGGAGATTGAAATCACCCATAACTACAACATTCTGATTATCTTTGAGATTATTCAATATGCTTATACAATTATCCATATGTAATTTATATAAATCAATAGAACTATTTGGTGGTATATAACTTAGTATAACGAAAATTTCTTGAAAAGAGTTAACATTTATTTTTATAATTAACTGGTCCAAGTTTAGATGCGTTTCCGAAAAAGGCAGTGCAATTTGCATACAGGAAAGCACTGATCGAACAGCTATTAAGACTCCACCACCTCTACTTAGCCCGGATAAGAGTGGACATCGATCTTTCCTAAAGACATTGTATTGCCTAGAATCAAAAAACTCAGCGTTATTATATTTATCTGTGAGCCACGTTTCAGTAAGTGCTATCACGTCGTGTTGAAGTGAGGAAGAAAACAATAAACAATTTCGGGCTTTCGTTCGCAATCCTCCAATATTGTGGTAAAAAATGAGAAAATGTGATAGAACTGGAGAAATCATCATGGCGCCATCATTAGGTTTGGGGAACCCTGTAACTTTTTTGACTAATTTGGATGCTGTCCATTTATGAACTTTTTCACTCTAACATAATAGGGCCAAGTTGAGGTATCCATAATTCGGTCAAGCAAATGATTAGGAAACCCAAGATTAAAATTGACATATGAAAGGTTACTCATATCGGCATCTTTTTTGATAAGTGTAAAGCATTTAAATTGAATTGCTGGAATGTTTAATTTTTCCGAGATATGGTCAATTATAAAGCTTGGATTAGTATCTGGACGAAATCTAGAGAGATGCACCCATTTTAAGTATGGAATAACATTCAATGTGGAAGTGCAATCTGTTCCAAAATTTTGTGGTATATCTTAGTAAAACTGAATGATCTACTAGAAAAATGTGATTTCGGAGGGTATTTCTTCAATCATTTCAAATCTAATTTTGTAGAAATATTTAAGGTAATTGAAAAATAACGCCAGTATTTTATGCCAGGGCCTTTGTCAGTAATTTTTTTTTTTAAATTAAAATATGGGGACAATTATTTGTTTCATTTCAATGTTACGTTTAGTTTTTTATATTTTATATACAGTTGCGAACAAAATAATAGCAGTCGTCTTATATTCAGATATGTTTGGATAAATAATACTAGTCTACAAATTTCGTATCTGGTAAGCCCATTCTTATTCGTATATGTCCGTTTAACCCTGGTTTCAAATCTGTACTCAGTTTCCTCCTATATTGTAACATTTTTAATTTACAGGGTGTTTAACGTTTTTGGCACGTGTTTAGTATAATTTATCTAGAATCTGAGCTACTCATCATAAAATTAAAAATATCATTTTGTATTTTAGAAAAAATATCAGCTCTTCAATCCGTATATCAACACTATCGTGTCATGTGCGGTAGCGGATCAAAAATTTTGAGATTATTCAACGAAATATCAACAAATTTTGTATCTTTTGTTTTACGATAATCGCCAGTGAGCTAAGCCATTTTGCAAAAACCTCCAAAATTCATGTTTTTCGTAACTATATTGGCTGGTGTAATAGTTTTTGCAAACTTAAAGTAAAAATTAAATGAAACAAATAATTGTACCTATATATTAATTTTGAAAAAAAAATTCATCAAGATTCCCTCCCATGGTTAAATCCTGACTACGGCCCTGGCATAAAATACTGGCGTTATTTTTCTAGTACCTTAAATATTTCTAAAAAATTGGAGTTAAAATGATGGGGGAAAATACCCTCCGAAATCACATAAAATAATACTTAAATTTGCAAAATATCACGATTTGAACATAAAAATCGAAAATATGTGCATATAATATGCACTTAAAACTCTTAAATATTCGCTAAAAAAAGGTAAAATATGCAATTAAAAATATTTTTCTTATTTTTTATTATCGGTTAAAAATAAATATATCATTTAATTAACAAAAAAAAACAATTAATTTTTATATACATATAAAATTAATTTATAAAAAAAAATAAAGTGCATTTAAAAGTACCTAATAACTCAAAATTATCTTTTTCCGAATATTTCGTATTGAATTTTAATGGTTGCAAATAAAAAAAAAACAAAATATGCAAAAACCACATGAATTTATTGTTTAAAAAATATACGCAATTAATATGCAAAAATAAGCATTTTATGTAAAATATGCAAAACCATGCATTTATTACAAAATATTTGAAAATATGCACTAACTATTGAATGCCATTTAGAAGGAATTTTCATGATTCGCAAAGATAACTTAACCATTTGCGCTTTAAGATGCCCAGTAAAAACTTGCATTTGCATGAAATTAATAGCCCTTAATCTCTTTGCCAATGTTTGGCTCCGTTAGGTGTGATCGATGCTTTTCGCGCTGTTATCAATCAATTTTGTTTTATAGAACGAAAAAGTCGTGTTCTGGTAGAGCAAGCGGCGAACAAGTTCTGTTTTGAAGCCGACGAGTGCTCTGCACTGCTCGGTTCTTGTCGTTTAATGAATTCGTTATGTTCTGCTTGACTTAACAGAGTTATGTTATGTTCTGAACTCGGCACTGTTGGCTCTACTGTTGTAGAAAAAACGAGTGCATTTGTGCAGAGGTTTAGTATATAGTGACCACCACTTGGTCTCATAGCACAAACATACCAATTTTTATTATAAAAACATGCACAGCTCAGGAATTATAATGATTTCTGAAAAGTATGCGTAGTTATACTTCGACCACGCCTATTTTTGGTTGAGTTGCCGATAGTAACCATGCGAATGAAATTACAATAAAATTTATTTTAAACCAATACAACTGAATTCGTCTGAAGTATAGCGTTTTTATTGATTTGTGGGCGGTAGAAGTGGGTGTGGAAATTTTTTTTATTATTCGAGATATTAGCCTACAACAAATGTTGTAAATTTCGCCTGTAGGTCAATTATTGCCTATTTTTGAAAAATGATCCCCAAATCTGATGACGACTACCGCAAACGAAAAACTGATAATGATTTACGGATATGCACCTGGAATGTCCGAACCCTTAATTGGGAAGGTGCCTCTATCCAACTGACTGATGTCTTGGAAATATACAAAGCTGATATCACTGCTATCCAAGAAATGCGATGGAAGGGACAGGGTTGCATTCGGCATGCACCCTGTGATATCTACTACAGCGGCCATGCGGAGAAGCACGAGTTTGGATGCGGATTTGTAGTTGGCAAGAGACTACGGCCTTACGTCCTGCGATTTACACCTGTGAACGAACGACTTGCCATAATCCGCATCAAAGTTAGATTTTTCAATATAAGCCTAATATGTGCGCACGCTCCGACAGAAGACAAGGACGATGAGATCAAGGAAATTTTCTACGAGCGCCTTGAAAATGCTTACGAGCGCTGCCCCCGCCACGACGTAAAAATCGTGCTTGGTGACTTCAACGCTAAGGTGGGCAAGGAAAATATTTTTGGTCCAACAGTCGGAAAGTTCAGCCTCCACGACAACACCTCCGATAACGGAATGAGGCTGATTGACTTCGCCGCAGCACGAAACATGGTCGTAAGTAGCACGAGATTCAAGTATCTCAATATTCATAAAGCCACCTGGATGTCCCTTGATCAAAAAACAAAAAATCAAATTGATCACGTTTTGATCGACGGAAGGCACTCTTCCAGTGTATTGGATGTACGCACGATCCGTGGTGCAAACATTGACTCGGATCACTATCTTGTTGCAGCCAAGATCCGTACACGTCTGTGCGCAGCTAAGAATACACGCAACCCTACACAGAGAAAGCTAGACGTCGACAAGCTGCAATCGAAAGACAGCCGATGCTTTCGCCACCCTGCAGTCGGTTGTAACGCGCGCTGCTAGGAGCGATACAAAGAAAAGAGGAGGGAAGAGAGACATATTTTCAGGCGGAAAAAAAGAGAGGCAGAAAAGCGCGAGCAGGAGAAGATTGAGATGTATGGTGACAGGAATGAGGCCCGAAAATTTTTCGAAATAATAAGACGCCTTGCCGATGGTTTTAAAACCGGGGCCTCTTCCTGCAAGGATGAAAACGGGAATCTAGTGACAGATGTCCAAAGTACACTGACGTTATGGAGGGAACACTTCTCTAAGCTTCTAAATGGCGACGCTGACAACAATCCCGCCAATAGAGATGATATTCCGGAAACCCCAATTGCGGATGACAGCGTCGAGATTCCGCTGCCCAACTATGATGAAGTTCTGACAGCTATAGCTCGGCTTAAAAATAACAAAGCCGCGGGAGCTGATGGCTTACCTGCTGAGCTGTTTAAGAACGGAGGCGAAGCTCTACTTAAATGCATTCACGAGCTTCTATGCAGAATATGGTCGGAAAAATGCATTCCGAACGATTGGA
Source organism: Dichetophora obliterata (assembly GCA_963920525.1). Taxonomy (NCBI): domain Eukaryota; kingdom Metazoa; phylum Arthropoda; class Insecta; order Diptera; family Sciomyzidae; genus Dichetophora; species Dichetophora obliterata. The sequence goes on along the minus strand of OY986435.1, from coordinate 303,876,158 downwards.
ATCTCAGTGTGCTCTGCCCAATCCACAAGAAAGGCGATCCCACTATCTGTGCCAATTACCGTGGGAAAAGCCTTCCTAATATCGCATATAAGGTCCTGTCGAGCGTTTTATGTGAAAGATTGAAGCCGAACTGATCGGACCTTATCAGTGTGGCTTCAGACCTGGAAAGTCCACCATCGACCAGATTTTCACGCTACGACAAATCTTGGAGAAGACTCAAGAAAAACAAGTCGACACCCACCATCTTTTTGTCGACTACAAAGCCGCCTTCGACAGCCCAATAAGGAAGCACCTGTACTCCACCATGTCTGAATTTGGTATTCCTGCAAAACTAATACGACTTTGCAGGATGACACCGAGCAACACCAGCAGCGCAGTTAAAATCGGGAAGGACCTCTCCCCACCATTTATTACCAAACGAGGTTTCAGACAAGGTGATTCCTTATCGTGCGACTTTTTCAACCTAATGATGGAAAAGATCATCCGAGCTGCTGATCTGAGACGTAGTGGCACAATATTCTGCAAGAGTGTTATGCTGCTTGCGTATGCTGATGACATAGATATCATTGGCCATAATACGCGCGAAGTCAGTGCAGCATTTTCCAGATTAGAAAGAGAGTCAAGTCGAATGGGTCTGTCAGTGAATGCAGATAAGACGAAATACTTGGTGTCAACAAACAAACAGTCCCAGCGTCTTGGAACCCACGTTACCGTTGACAATACCTCATTCGAGGTTGTGAAGAACTTCGTTTATCTGGGATCCAGCATTAATTCAACCAACGACATCAGCATTGAGATCAAACGAAGAATAACTCTTGCCAACAGGTGTTACTTTGGGCTTAGTAGGCAATTGAGAAGCAGAGCCCTCTCTCGACGAACGAAAATCACGCTCTATAAATCGCTCATCATGCCCGTCCTACTTTACGCATCACAAACCTGGACGCTGAGCAGTTTAGATGAAAAGACTTTAGGAGCATTCGAGAGAAAGATTCTTCGTAAGATCTACGGACCAATCTGCGTCAATGGCGAGTACCGAATACGGTGGAATGATGAACTGTATGAGCTGTACGCTGACATCGACATAGTCAAGCGCATTAAAATCGAGCGGCTTCGCTGACTTGGTCATGTTCAGCGCATGAAAGACGATGCTCCAGTGAAGAAAACATTCGATTCGGTACCCAGCGGCGGTCAACGCAGAAGAGGACGACCGCATCTTCGTTGGAAAGACCAAGTAGAGGACAACCTGACGAAGCTTGGAATTTCCAACTGGCGCCAGCAAGCGAAAGACAGAAATGGCTGGCGCAAATTCTTAGATGAGGCCAAGACCGACATACGGTTGTAGCGCCAACTAAAGCAAGCAAGCAAGTAGCACTTGGAAAAAGTACTCAATTTGCCAAGAAATCAATCAACCCAAACAAGTCAAGAAGTCAGCTAGAGTAGATTGGCTACTTGAATAAATGGCACTTTACAAAAACAAAATGTTCGGCATTTCAAATCTACCAACTACCCAAGTCAGTGTGAATACCCCTACTGAGTTTATTCTATGATTTGATACTATGTACTATTGACTGTTTCTACAACTTTTGTTATACTGTCGGTTTAAAACGATTATTCGAAATCCGTTGTATGATGACTACTTGACTTTAATTTTTTTTTTTTAAATAAAGAAAAAAAGACAGATCAAAGAACCAAGGCATGCGCATTATCCAACGTTTGGTCTTTGACCTGAAAGGAAAGGTATAGATTATAAGAGGAAGAATTGATTGGAACCATACGTGAACTATTGATTAGGCGGAGCAAACGTGAAAGACAATTTTAATTGCTTATAGGCGAGATAGTGTTATGCCTTAACATCGGCAAGCATTTCCTGTCCTTTAATTCCACATTTTGCACAATTTATTTGTTGATTTTTTGTTTCAGTAATTCTTAAACAAAATTTTGGTTTTTTTTATTTAATTTGAAAACAGAATTAGATAATATATATGAATAGTTTATAGTTTTTTCGGTTATGGTATATTTTCTTTGTACGAGTTACCTTACGGATATCATTTGGTGTTTTATAATAACTGTTTTTTTTTTCTAAGCGAGTTGTAAAAAACGACCGCTTTATTTATGAAGAGTAATGAAATACTTTTATGCAATACGGTAAGCGGTCGTTTTTTATAACTCGCTTAAAAAAAACACAGCTAAAATTCAATATGTGCTTGAGGTTTACGTTTTAAAACGTACCCAACGTTTGTTCTTATCCCAAAACAGCTGTTCCTTCCAAAAAAAAAAATTCTTAATAAATTTTAGTCTTTAATATATTTTTAATCCAATAAACGATATTAAGTAACAAAAAGGTGATTATTACTCTGATTTCTCCGATTAGGACAAAGGAATCGCAACAAGTGGCATTGGATTTCAGCGGATTCCTTGTTCATAACTAATAAGGGCTAATTCTTTCGCCAACAATTGACTGGGAAAGGCATGAGGCTAGAACAAGAAGCAGCAACCATAAAGACTTAACAGACAGACTAGCTGTCTAAACTGTCCGACTGTCCGTCAGTCTGTTTGTCTGTATATTTATCAAGAGCTACAATCGATTAAGAAAAAACGCCTCGAGTGCGAGTGCGACTCGCCCTATAGTTTTTATTTTCTTTTTAATTGAACAGTATTTTCCATTGCAGGTTTTTAAATCAAACGTGATAGAGAGATAAATGCATTCAGTTGTTAGTGCTGAAATAGGGTGGGTAAAAGAGGGAGTAGCTATAATGGCGAAAATCAATGTTCGGGTCAAAAATGTCGGAAGGCATGAGTGGTGCAAACAATTTATATCAGTTGCAATGCAGTTACTTTTAAATGACTTTATTTAGTTTCGTTGTAGATTGCATTGATACTGAAGAGGATGATTGTGATTATGATGATGATGATGATGATGATGATGATGATTATGATGATAATGTTGATTATAAGTAGTGTTACAACAACAACTTGAACAGGCAGTGCTTTGTTCTGTCATTCTTCAAGAATTGATGTAGCTGGAGGCTGCTTTTAAAGAAGATTGAATTTGAAGCGTGTTCTTTATGTTTGCTGAAATCGATTTGAGTATCTCGATAGATGCACTTTGCCTGACTATATGTTTGGTTCAATGAAAATCAACTGGCACGCTTAATAATTAAATTTCTTTAATTCCATTACAAATCTATACGATTTGCTTTAGCGTTGTCAATCTAATCACAATTACGACGATGATGAAAATTATCAAAATGATTATATAAATATTGCTGCTGATGATGTATTTGGTGCACCAAACGATATTGGCAGCAGCTAAACGGATTCTGCATATTCAAGATGTGACTGATTTGTAGTCACCTTCATATATATTAGGCATACATCTTTATTTATTTCAAGCAGATTACTTTTAAGTTTTGCTATTTCAGCTCGATACTTTTATTTCAACGATACTAAAATTTCTCAAGATTTCTGAAAAACGCTTCAGTTTCCAATTCGACCTGTACATTTGTCACAAATCTTTTTTCCTGGAGTCATCTTTTTAAGTTTAGGAAAAGATATGAGTCACTGAGGGCCAAATCTGGAGAATATGGGGATATGAGGAAGCAGTTCGAAGCGTAACTCGGGCATGGCCAAACCATGGTTTTGATCGATTTGTGAGCTGGAGCAATGTCTTGCAAAACGATGATTTTTTTCGTTAAGTGGGTCCGTTTGTTTGCAATTTCGTTCTTCAATCCGTCTAATAATTATCAGTAAAAGTCGCTGTTTTTAGTTTTCTCAAATATTAAATGAACAAAATGCCACTTGAATTCTAAAAAAACATACGCCATCACATTTCCGGCCATTTGTTGAGTCTTCGCTCGCTTTTCTATTGTATAGTGGTGGATCCATGTGTCATCCATGGTCACTTTTTTACTCGAAAAATCAATCGGTTTTTGTTTAAACTTGTCCAAACATTGTTGGGAAGTACAAACACGTTCATGTTTTTGATTGATTGTTAACGAACGTGGCACCCATTTTGCAGTCAGCTTTCTCATATCCAAGTAGGGGTGTCCACTTAGAAAATACATCGATGTTTTTTTCGATGTGATGCAACGAGACAGTGCATCGATACTTTCCGATATATCGTTGAGAAACATCCATGTTTTCTAAAAATCGAGTACTTTTTCTAGCATTGCATCACAATACTAAAGTCAGCCCCTTCCTTTACTATTTTTAGTTTAATTTTGACTATTTTAATTTATTTAAAGCTGCTACAAAACCACTGTCCCTGTTCGCACGCCTTTTATCAGTAAAAGTGCCTCTACACTATATGTTTCATACATATGACACGTCAAAAATTACAAAAAGTTTTTAGCTACAGATAATGTGGAACATATGTAAATGTCGTTTTGAAATGTCGTTTGTATTTGCGTCTGTAAATTTTTGAATTAGAACAGTCTTTAATTTCGTATGTTTTTCCATCAGTACAAAATGTCAGTTTGATCAATTTTTTATGTGAAAATAGAAGAAAAGGCAAATTTTAAGATATTTATACAATAAATTGATTTTTAATGAATTTATTCTTAGTTTGAATGACCAAAGGTGGGCACTTTAGAGCTTTACGGCTCACAAAAATTTCAAAAGCTGTATTTTATTTTCAAATGACGTGCCAGATGGTGTGGAGACAAAAGAAAAAACTGAATGACAAAAACTAAATTTTGACACACAGATGAAATTCGGTATGTAATTTTTTTCACATGTCATCTGTATGAAACATGTCGTCTGGGACCCTTAACTAAGGAAAAGAAACACAAAATTTTTTACAATCATTCTCTGATTCAGTTGTTGTTTATTAAAAAATAAACGCAATAAACATAAGAATATTGGTAATTCTAAAAAAAAGTCCATTTATAAGAATGTTGGTCATAATAATTACAAAAATTGAAAACGAAAAAGCCTCCACAATCATAGAAATTCCAGTATTAATGTCTTATTTTCAGTGTTTTCCTTTTTAACTATTTTTCTTTATTTATTTTTTTATATATTAATTTCATTAGGTAGTTAAAATTCATTGTATAACAAATGAATAAAGAATAAAAAATGAATAATGAATAACAAAAGAATAATGAATAAAAAATGAATAATGAATAACAAGTGAATAATGAGTAACAAAAGAATAATGAATAAAAAATGAATAATGAATAAAAAATGAATAATGAATAAAAAATGAATAATGAATAACAAATGAATAAATAATAAAAAATGAATAATGAATAAAATATGAATAATGAATAACAAATGAATAATGAATAAAAAATGAATAATGAATAAAAAATGAATAATGAATAACAAATGTATAAAGAATAAAAAATGAATAACGAATAAAAAATGAATAATGAATAAAAATAGAATAATTGAAAATTCTGTAATTCTTTGTGAATGGCATTCTTTGTGAATAGCATTCAAATGAATAAAAAAATTGATTCATTATTCTGAATAACGAAAATGAATAAATGAAATGATTAATTAATCATTTTTTTAAAATTGAATGTGAATAAAAAATTTTATGTATAAATCAATTTTGCATTCATAAAATGCATTCTTATGTCGTTATTCAGTTGTGCTTAAAATTCTGAATATGAATGCAAACTTTACAGCTCTGACAAAGAGTGACTGTTTGGTGCGGTTTATGGGCTAGCGGCATCATCGGGCCGAATTTTTTCCGAAATGAGGCCGGTCAGGTAGTTACTGGGAATGGTGTTCGATATTGTGAGATGATAACGAACTTATTATGGCTCGAATTGGAAGATATGGATGTGGACGATATGTGGTTTCAACAGGACGGTGCCAGTTGCTACACAGCTAACGAAACAATGGCTCATTTGCGCGAGAAATTCAATGTCCGTGTTCTCAAGTGGTGGCGATGTCAATTGGCCGCCAAGATCATGTGATTTCACACCGTTGGACTTCTTTCTTTGGGGTTACTTGAAAGAAAAGGTGTACGTCGACAATCCAGCAACAATTCAAGAGCTAAAGGATGAGATAATTTGGCACACTAACAGTATAGAACCTCAATTATGCCTCAGCGTCATCGAAAATTTGGACCATCGGATGGAGGTGTGCCGCCGAGGTCTCGACGGCCATTTGGCCGATATTTTGTTCCATACATAATTGAACCATACCAATATTATCATAATAAAAAGAAATGTCAATAATTTCCGAAACAATTTGTGTTTTATTCAAAATCTACATCGGCCCTTAAAACTTAACCACCTTTTATATATGTACGTGGTTGTGTATGTATATCACGAATTCGAAGTTGCTTAATCAATTTTTGTGAAACTTTAATGAAAACGGTAGCAAAGTCTTGAGAGTGTTTCTGTGAAGTCTGGTGCCGATTGTAAAAGGGGTTATGGCATCACAAATACACCTCATTATTTATCGAGTAGCTTTGGAGCTATAGGTCGCACAGCCTCGGAACTCAGTATTCGACTTCAATTTACGCATGCAGTTTAACTGATAACATTTTATGGGCTTTGGTAAAGGGGGCATGGCAGCAATCCGGCGCGTTTTAGATAATTTTCTCTGAAAGTAAGTAAAACCTTATAGAAACTGAATGCAAGCTTTTGTATTGAACTACACATTTTTATATCATACGTAAGTATTAAATCGAGCTGGAGTCAAAGTTTATACTGACAAAGATATGATTTATTAAAACTTGACACAGTTATTCCATTTGGTTAATATTTTTTTTTTCAGAGGGAAGGGAAAATTAATTTTTAATTTTTCTCTGACATGAAATGACGATGTTGTCGCTTTTTCCTTGTCAAGTTTTTATGTTCTCTACTCATTGAAAACAAACTTTTTTACACCATTTTGCTTTATTGTTTTTATTTTCTTTGATTTCTTTTTTCAACCCACATCTAGTTTTTGTTTTTCTTTTTTACATCAAAGATAAAACTTGGCCGCAAGATATATGCTGCTATGTATAGTGAAGGATGTATCTGTTGCTGTCAGCTTTTGTTTAAGTCCAATGCACGATGAGGTAGAAGCAAGAAGCATTTAAACTTAATATAAACAATTTTATAACTTTTTTTTTGTCAATAGTTAGCCACTTGTTTCTGTTAATGGAATTATTGCTAGTATAATGAAATGAAAATGTTGTAAATATATCTATATGTTGCATATGCAAAAATAACTAGTGTAGAGGAAGAAAAGCAGAAGGAATGTAGTATACAAAATGATAAAAGTTAAAACAGAACAGCTGCTTCAATGGAATGGCTTTTTTCATGTTTTTAAAAAAAATTTCTGCACAATGAATTAATTAGTCTGCTTGATTGAGAGCTACAATAATAACAACAACAACAACATTTGCATTGGAACAGCCAACAGATGAACTCTATGGCATACATAAGATGTTGCATGGTCGACACTGACGCAAGGCATAAATAGAGATGTTAATTAGAAAAAATTGTATCTTTTAATTTATTAATAAGCTGAAGAAAAACTGTTCTTGTTGTGAAAGAAAAAATTTCAATTGAGTAGAAATCATACCACTTGTTCTAAAAAGTTGCATCTTCAAAGAAATGTACTTTTTTCGTGCTGTTTTACTCTACATTAGGCTTTTTTAAAGAAATTACTTTTTAAGGAATGTTTTCGAACAAATATTTTTTTTTAAATTGTATAAGATTCTCTTTGCCGCGATTATATAGAATATCAAAACGGATAAAAAATACATTAGTGGAGTTCACGATCTAATACAAATGGTCTTGCAAATGAGTGCATTTGCAAAATATTATTGTATACATTTGCACTACACTAAAAAAATAATACTATATGTATTATCTTTTTAAATTTAACTTTTGATATTGTAAGCTGTAAGATGAAATAGTTAGTGTTACATTCTGTTTTGCATTACAAAAGCAGAACCAACAAATTTGTAAAAATTAATACTGCTAAAATAATATTATAAGTAACCTTCTCCGAGAAAAGGGACCGAGTGTTTCAAAAACGAGTTTGGACTTAAGAGTGGATTCTGGTACCTAAAAGGGTGTAGAATAAGATGAAATGAGTTAGATTTCTGATAAATATTTATCTACCCCATAAAAGCATCTCCCAACTGAAGGTGTGTTCACAGTGATAATGCGTTATGAAACTTTAAATGCGTTTTTCTCAAAACTTCATTTTCACTCACTAGGTCCCTTTTCTTGGAGAAGGTCACATATAATGGATACATCTCACCGTTATCGACAAGTTTAAACGTCACAGATACGATTTGCCAAAAGTAATATTGCGAGAAGTCTATGAAGTTTACATCGTAGATCTCAAGCATATTGTATAGATATTACATTATTTTAATTGGCAATATATATATATATATATATTTCAAAATTGCTTTATTGCACTGAGAAAAAACTATTTGAAAAATTATATAAATATCGACTTACCATTACGCGAAACATCTAATTCTACTAAATTTTCAAAATTTTGAATATCCGAAGGCAAGCGGCCGATTTCATTGTCACTCAAGCCTAATTTACGTAGGCGATGAAGTCTGAAGAAGTTCTGAAATAGGAAAGAAAATTAAGTAAATAAATATTTATGTATATTAAAGATTTTTGATATGAATATTAGTACATCATTGACTATTAATACAAATGTATATTAAGGTAAGCCATTTTGGTGAAATTAAGTTTTGGTATAGATTTTTTATTAGAGGACAAAAAAAAACAATTCTCGAGTAATTTTTTCTTTGCTCTGTGAAATAAAACGTTATTTACACAGTTTTTTTATGATGTCAAAAATTAATTTTTCGCCTTAAAAAACCTTACCATGCAAGTTTTTAACGAAATTACTCTTTCGGAAAATAAGTTACAGCACATTGAAATGGAAACAAAATATTTTTGCTACTGAAAAATTTTTTACTAACGTAAATAAAAGCAAATACCTTAACTATGTTTTCGACGTAGTTGTGTTTACAAACCTATTAAGAAATACTATAGGAAATATTTTGGAAAATATTTTAACCATGTAGCGCTCTTTTTTATTTGTAATTTGTGATCCATTTGGAAAAATGGTCTAAAAAGTATCCTTAACCCTCATCGGTCCCTTATTTCTAGAAACGAATAGGTTCCTGTTTGTATATTTTACACGTTTAGGTAAACTCTTTAGGAGCAATATTTTCATCGATGAATGAAATGGATGCAATCTTCTCGTTAAAAATAATTACTTATTCATTATTTTATTCAATTTAAAAAAAATGGCAAATCGATTAATCGAGTAAAAAAATCTATGTTTATAAAAGTGGATGTAGGTTTGTGAGTGTGTATGTATGTATATCACGTATTGACTTAAAAACCGCTACACCGATATTTATAAATTGTTCAGGGAAATTGAAACAACATCTTAAGAGTGCTCCTGGGAAGTTTAGTGTCCATCCAACAAGGGGGCGTGGTACCTCCCATATAACCAAAATTTACGCTATCGCCCACAAATCATAAAAAGGCTATTATTCACGGTTTTCATCATAAAAACCTAAAACTTTGTTTAGATGGTTACTATCAGCAACTATACTATAAATGGGCGTGGTCGCACTTTATCTAAGACTTCTTCTTCGAAATCAAATCAATTCCTGAGTTGTACAAGTTTTGATAGTGAATTTTATATATAAATGTTGCCACGCCCATATTACCGCTCACAAATCAATGGAACTTCTCTATATAGAGATGTTCACGTTTTGATAGTGCAAATTGGTATGTAGGTGCATTGGGACCAAGTGGCGGTCACTATATATATAAATGTTTACACGCCTACTTTTTTCAACCATCTATAGTTATAAAAAATTAATATATGTATGTGTGTATATCACGTACAGATTTCGAAACCGCTGAACCACTTTTATGAAATTTCAGAGAACGGTAGCAAAGTCTTGAGGATGATCTTGTGAAGTCTGGTGTCGATTGCAAAAATGGGCGTGGCACCTCAAATATACCCCAAAATTTTCGATATCAAATAGAAATGGAAAATTAAAAAACACAGCATCGGAACTCGGTTTCGTGAAACTTTAGCAAGTTATAAAACGCGTACCAAGGATGGTTTTTGCATTGAAAAAGGGGGTGTGGTACCTCCTAAACAACCCAAATTTTCTGTATCGAATAGCTTTGCAATTATAGAACGTACAGCCTCGAATTTTAGTATTCCATTACAATTTACATGTGGCGTTCCACACATAGCATTTTATGGGCGTCAAATAAGGGAGCGTGGTAGAAACGGTAGCCGGGTTTCAGCTAGTAAAAAAAAATTAAAATTGGGAAAATATCGGGAAAAAATTAGCAATAAAGCAGAAGAACAGTGACATAGGCGCGCCAAGATTATGGTGTATAAATTTTACACACAAGAACCTACTAGGGAAATTTTTACTGTAGGGTAGCAGCGACAACTAGCGTGAAAACAAACGTCGCAAACATAAGTTTTGCATACGTTTTTTACATTGAGCCAAAATCCTAGCTCGATTTTATGAACTCATATTAAAGAAATAACAGCTTGAAGTTGAAAAGTGTATAAAATTTACACAGAGAACCGATTAAGGTTAAACGAAGTTGTAGACTTTTCAGATATTTTATGAAAATATTTCTGATAAATTTTCACTATAGGTTTGTGAACACAACAACTCTATCAAAGACATCAACCCCTTTGCGCGAAATTATCGTATGTGCCATTTTTTCGAAATTGGCTTTTTGATGCAAATTTGTTCTACACCCAGGGCTGCCAACACATACCTTTTCGCCTGGAGACTTCGGGCCTGAGGGCCGATCTCCGGGCTCCGGGCCTGGCACATTTTCTCCGGCTTTCGCTCTAATCTATATTTAAACCAAGTTTTTTTTACAAACAAATTTTTTTAACTTATTTATTAGTGTTATTTACCCTTTTTTAGTGAATGTTTGAACCATTTGTCTTAATAAATGCTAACTGAACTTTGACGTTCTTTATATTTCTTGAACTTCGTTTTTGAAAGAACGTTGGAACCAGTCGTAACTTTTCTTTTGTTAACTTGACGAACTCGTTTCTGTTTTTCTTTTTCTCATGGTATAATTAATTTAAAAGGTAGCCGTGACAGCTTTTTGGCGATTGGTAGTTGTCAAAAACAGCTAAAGAATGTTGTAGTTTGCTGCTGTTGACTAGCTATGTGCTTATTTTTAACTAATCTTTGATTCATTAAATTTATTCGCGGAGTTGATTGAAATGTTTTTAGTTTGTTGCGGATGACTAGCCATGCTTAAATCGTCGCTTATTTTATCACTTTTCTTTGATTAATTGCATGAATAGCTAATTTTGACAACTACCCATCGCCGCTCGTGAGAAAAGCCAGTCTACGCGGCTACCTTGTCAAATAATTGTATCATGCTTTTTCTTTTGAGTTCTGCGGCCAAGGCTCATTTATAAGGTTGTGGCACTTGTGAGCGGACTCGGTCGAACTGTCAGAATGGATGAAAAGAAATGAAGTAAATGAATGCTTAGAACAAAGAAAAGCGCAATGATAGTTCGAGCAAAGGCGGGAAAAAGAGTTAATTTCTCTCAAGTGCCAAAACCTTATAAATGAACCTTGTCTGCGGCTGAATTTTAAATTAATGTTTGCAGTTCAATTTATGTAAGTTCGGTCAATAATTTGTGTTTTGTGTATTATACTGATACAAAACTATTTTAGAGAACAGCATAATAGAATCTAGTCGCAAGAGGAAACATTACTTAACATCTTTTAACAACGATTGGCTCTCGATACCAAGCTACAAAGATTGGTTGCTGAAAGAAAACGAGTTCACGGTAAAATGCAAGTTGTGTTGTGTCACATTTGTTGTTAAACATGAATGTTAAACATGACTATGTATGAAAAAACCTAAGAAAAAAATTATTTTTTAATTAAAAGCAAGCAGACCATAAAAAAATTATTAAATAAAAAAGCTCCGGGCCTGGGCTTTTCAAAAGTTGGCAACCCTGTCTACACCACACAACGCATCACCTGGCAAAATATTGTAGCTGAAATCATTGATATTGCAAGCTAAAGCCCAGAAAAGTAGAAAAAATTGCACTCCTGTAAAATTTGGTTCTTCACTGAGAAAACAAAAAATCAAAAACGCACATTTTAAAAACGTTAAGTAAAATTAATATTTTTAAAAATATTTAACGCCATACAAAAATGAAAACGCACATTTTTAAATAGAAAAGTAAAATGAAACGTTTTTAAAACAGCTACGAATGTTTTACTATAATAAAGTAGGTTAAAATTAATATTTTTAAAAACATTTTACGCCATACAAAAATGAAAATGCACATTTTTAAATAGAAAAGTAAAACGAAACGTTTTTAAAACAGCTACGAATGCTTTACTATAATAAAGTAGGTTAAAATTAATATTTTTAAAAAAACATTTTACGCCATTTTTAAATATAAAAGTGAAACGAAACGTTTTTAAAACAACTACGAACATTTTACCATGGCAGTAAAATTCACATACTTTGTTTCAAAACACTTGTTAATAACGAATTGTTTGTTATATATGTTTTATTGACTTATGTATTTGATATTTGTTCAAAAAATAAAATATTTTTCACTCTGCAGTTTGCCTGCAAGAAAGTAATGAAAGAGTTTGAGTTGGAGCATTTGCTGCCACAACTAAAAGGAAAGTACTTTAAAATGAATAATATCTGACAAAACTCTATTTTTTTATAGACGCTGGGATGCATTATAATGATCTAAAAAATTTTAACGAGATGAAAAGAGCTGGTCATAAAATAACTAAAATAAAACTGTAATTTTGAAAATCAATAAAGCTTTTTTTAATTAATAGAGGAAATGCGGATTTCTGTAAAATTTTTTAATTAATGGGAAATAATAAACATTTTCGTTTTTAAAATATAAATAATTGTTATACCATTGCATTTTAAAATGTTTATTGCTACAAATCGAACGAACATTTTAGAATCTAATTTTAAAATTTTCGTTTATAAATGAAAATAAACATTTAACATTTGAGAATATATATTATTAAAAATCAAAAGAACAATTTAGAATCTCGTTTTAAAATATTCGTTTTCAAAATGAAAAGAAACTTTTTACTACAGCATTTTAAAATATCCATTGTTAAAAACCAAACGAACATTTTAGAATCCCATTTTAAAATGTAAGTTTTTAAAATGAAAATAAATCTTCTACTATAACATTTTAAAATCTTCGTTTTTAAAAATAAAATAAACGTTAGAAGTGCAAAATCTGGGTTAAACGTTTTAAAAAGTAGCTCGCTTCTGCCACTTTTGAAAATGTAGTTTTCTCTGTGTTGGTACATATGATAATTCGCGCAAAGCAGTCGATATATTAAGTAAGTTGCTTTTAAGATACTGCTAGAATACATTTTTTTTTTACTTCTGATGTGCTGTAACTTCGTTTTTGACCTTCGGTTTCTCTGAAAATTAGCATTTTTTAAAAACTTTTTGAGCCAAGGAATTCATTTTGTCTTCAGTTTAGGAAAAAATGAACTATTGGTGGTAGCAAATTAGGGAAGTTTACTTAAAATTAAAATAAAATACTACATGTAAAAATTAAATTTCATCAATTCAGCCGACTCTAAAATACTAGGAAGTTGAGGTTGCTGTCAGTTTCCAAGTGACGGCGCCACCACTCTTCAAATGCATGACATTTTTGACAGGTGGCAACCTTAGCATGAAAACATCATAAATATCAGATCGATGAGTCAATGGATAGTGACATTACAGTGTTCTAAATCAAACAACTTTTGGTATTTTTATAAAAATGGATACAGAAGAATTCCATGCCTTGATTAAGAATTACTTTTAATTCCAAAACCAGGGCTAGGACTTCGATGGCATGTCATCCTTTTTCTGCTGCTTCTAAGACATTTCCTGGTGATTTAGAAGGTCCATTTATGTTTCCTAAATTCCATATATGAAAAGTTTTTAGGTCATTTTTTCGTCATTGTTTTCAACTCTATTTTTAAGATATTTTTTAGTCATTTTTGAACATTTTTAGTTTTTAGATCATTTTTCGGTTTTCTAGGTTATTTTAGTGTATTTTAAAAATATTTTTTTTCGTACTAAAAAAATGTAAAATGAAAATTTTCAAACACATTTCTTTTAACAAAAGAGTACCTACATTAAAAAACATTATTTTATTTATTTATTTAATTAAATGTAAGCGCTTGCAAGAATAAACTTATAATTAAGCACCGATTACATATATGGCGATAATATCAACACAAAAATATGAGATATAAAACATAATCTTGAATAAAATTTAAAGTTAAAATTACATATCGGAAACAGTTAAAACATTAACAATTTTTTAAAATTGAACCAAAGGTAACAACTGAGATTTATAACAAATATAAATAATAAGACAATCAAAAAACTAAAAAAAAAGGGGAAAAATTAAAAGTATAAAATTAAAAGGAGATTAAAGGAGAGAAAAAAAAAAAAACGAAATAATATAGCTTAAGTTAAAGTGAGGACAAATAATCTGATAGCTTAGATTTAAACAAGGTTGCATTGCAAATACGCTGTAAAGAGAATGGAAGCGAGTTCCAAAGACGTATAGAATTAACAAAAAACTGCCGTTCTGATGCCAAGCAGGCGTGTCTAGGTTGAACCAAGTTGTTACCGCGCTGAGATCTTAAAAATTTTAATTTTTCATATAAATAAAGAGGTTCCTTAGTAAAAATGATTTTATGCAAGAAGACTAACGCCTTCATGTTCAGGACATGGTCAAAAGTCAAACCGAATATTTGTTTTGCATACTGTGATATGTGGTCAGTTCGTTTAAGTCCGAAGACATAACGAGCGATGTTGTTATAAGCAACGTTCAGCTTGCGCTTACTTGCAGAGTCACAGTATGCGAAAATTTCAGATCCATATAGTACGGTGGGAACGAGATACGTTTTTGCCAGTAGCATTCTAATGTTAAAGGGGGTGAAATATTGTGTAGCCCACAGGCTGCGGAGCATACCGAAGATTTTTCCCACTGTGATATTGACATGATTTGTCCAATTCAAGGTACTGTTGAAAGTAATGCCCAAATTTTTTGCCGACTTCACGACCTCAATACATGATCCGTTTAGTATGACTTCAGGTAGAGTTGAAGTGAAATTATGTTTCCTAGCTATAACTAAACATTTTGACTTGTTTGGATTGAGGCATAAACCATTAGCAGAAGCCCAATCATGAATTTTACGTAAATTTTCATTCAAACTTGCGACACAATAGTGAACATCAGACTTGCGACAGCTAGTATACAATTGCACATCATCAGCGTACATTTGTATGCCACAACTATGCAGAATAGAGGGTAAGTCATTTATATAAACTGAGAATAAGAGCGGACCCATTATAGATCCCTGAGGTACTCCACGGCTCACACTTAAAAAACTTGAGGTCGCGCAGCCGATATTCACTGCTTGTATTCTATTAGCAAGGTATGAACTCATTAGTCGAGTGGCTGTTTCGGAAAAATTAAACATGTAGGACAATTTTGAACATAAAATTTGGTGATCGACCGTGTCGAAAGCTTTCGAGTGATCTAGAAGAATCAAAAAAGTAACTTCATTTTGATCAAGATTATTTCGTATTTCGTCGGACACGTCTAGTAGAGCAGTTACGCAACTATGTTTTGGTCGGAAACCTGATTGTCTATCAGTTAAAAGTTTGTTACACAATAAATATTTGTTTGTCTGTTTGTACATAAGCGATTCAAAAACTTTCGATAAATATGGCAAAATTGCTATTGGGCGGTAATCGTTTCCAGTTTTAGGAATGGGAATTATTTTGGCTTGTTTCCAAATAGCGGGGAATTCTGATTTAGTTATTATTGTGTTAAAAATGTGTTTAATAAATGGTAGCAGTACGGGTAGAAGTGCTTTGAAAAACTTTGGATGAATTCCATCGAAACCGACAGCATTAGATTTGATTTCTAAGCAACTTCGCACTATCTCGGCATCTTCAACACGTTGGAAGCTAAAAGATGAGTTTGCGCTATTTGATCTTTGAAGGTAATGGTTGAAGTTACCATTTGGCATCGGCATGGGAATATCAATAAATTTATTATTTAGATCCTCAACATTTACGATGGTATCAATTGGCGGAGAAGTTCCACCAACTCCGATTTGCCGAATTATGCTCCACTTCTTTTTGCAGTCTATTGCCGAACTAAATTTAGTTTCATAGTATGTAAACTTGGCAACCTTCACCGCCCTGACTACATCTTTTCTATATGTTCGGAAAATAGTATATCGTTCTGGTGTTTTAAGACGCTTCCATTTGCTGTATGCTACATCACGTTTCTTGATTAGACTTTTAATCGAATTTGAAAACCAGGGCCTATCATTATGTTTGAGTACTTTAGTTTTAAGTGGGACGCATTTTTCAAACAAAGTGTTGATATTAAGTTGTAAGAAATTCAACTGATCATTAGCTGATAGCATGGAAAAAATTTCAGTCCAGTCGATAAGATTTAGCTCTACCTGGAGTGAATTATAATCAACATTTTTAAAATCGCGATAAGTAATTTTTTGTTCAGGTACAACCAGCTGGAAATCATAGCAGAGGAGAATTAGGTCGTGTTTGGAAAAAACTGGAGCAGAAAGTTGGTCATAGAGTAAAACTTTGTCACTATCGCCGACAAAAAAGAGGTCTAGCAAAGTATTATGACTTTCAGAGAAATGCGTAGGTATAGTGCAGTTAGGCGACGTAAGACCAAGAGAACACATGTCTTCAGCTAAACGAGTTTCTACCAGTAGATCACTATTGAAATCACCACATATAATAATATCATCAAAAGAGTTTGCCACCGACTCTATTTTTAGTAACAAGTTTTCTGAATTTGTATTGCGATTTGGCCTATAGACTGCGCCAACAAGCAGTTTCCTCAATTCATAAATAACTTCAACAAATAAAAACTCAATGTCATCATGTAGATTTGATTTACTAATATAATTGCATTTAATACCATCTTTAACAAAAATTGCAACACCACCAGCATGAGACTCTCGATCCGCCCGAATCATTCTGTAGCCCTTTACACTAAAGACAATATCCTGAACGGAAGGCTGAAACCATGTTTCGGACACACAAATTACATCCATACCGGAATTTTCAAATATGTAGCGAAACTCATCAATTTTATTATTCAAGCTTTGCGCGTTAATGTGACATACCTGTAATCCCTTTGCCTGACTGCTTAATATTCGAATTAAGGCAAAAGTATTGTCCTTGGAACTACCACGATTATAATTACAAGAACTCATTATTGAGATGAGTTATGTTGATAAGACGTGTATTTGCAGCGCAGGTGTTTAAATTGTTATTATTATAAAACATTATGGTGAGAAAGTAAACATTACCTCTCAAAAAAAGAGTGACTTTGTTTAAAGACCTCGATGAAAAAAACCCTCTGCGCGTAATGAGACTAACGAAAGGGTATGTAGAAAGATGAAACAAGTGTTAGATAAAACCTCAGGATATGCTAGTTTTTACTAACCCTATTTTTATGCTTTCTTGCTGAAATATTAGGCGGTAAAAATTTGAATACTATGAAATTAGAAGAGGAACTTACATCCAATGACATATCGTTTTTTAAATATGTTTCTCCCGTCAATGCAGAAGTAGAAAGAAGTTTTTCTGTTACAAAAACATTTTACCAGATAATCGACGTTCTTTCAGTTTTAATAACTTAAAAATCTACCTTGTAATATACTGTAATGCTATGTATAAAAATTATATAAAAAATTTAAGTTTAGTAAAGTTTTATTTTTAAAGCTTTATTTTGTGATTATTTTTTATGTAATTATTTGCGTTTTTTAGGTAATTTTTGTCAGTTTTTAGGTAATTTTCTGCAGTTTTTAGGCCATTTTTGCCATTTTTGGAAATTTTTTTTAGATAATTTTTGCAGTTTTTGAGGTCATCAAAATCCGAACCCTGGTTATCACTATATCCTATGATAATAAATTTTTCAAAAATATTGTTGTTTTTGTTTCATTATAACCGTTCTCTTTAAGAATAGCTTCAAAAGAGTGGGCATTTAATTAGTTGGTTCTTGAAGTGTGAGCAGGTTGAAAGAGTGATGTAACTTTAAAAAATTTAAAACATGTAAATAATTTTTTAAGCGAAGCTTTTTACGCCTCGTTTTGTGATTTGCTTGAATGAAATCTTAAAAACGACACTTTTTTCCATACACCTTTTTCTTAGAATCGTTGTTACTTTTTGCTTGCGTCTGGTCTGTTACACCAAGAGAATATAAAATTAAAATATTTCTTTGTATGCCATGAGAATCGAATTCGTAACCCTTCGATTGATACACTACCAACTGATCGAATATTCTTTGTTGCGTTGGTTGGTTTATTCAATATTAAGTATTAACTGAAGATATGTAATACCACCACCAGATAGCAATCTTAATACATAAGAGATAAGCATAATGCTCTGCACCTATATCGCTCAAACTGTCCTGAAAAATGTTCAATCTGAAAGTATGCACATCTTAATACATAAAAATCATTGCCATTGATACAGTGCTTTTACAACATGTCCTCCAAAATGTTCAATCTGAAGTACAGAAAACTTACAGATTATTTTATGCTATACACAGTGTTGCCAGTATACTTATGTATAATTTCCACAAACACATGAAAAAAAATTGCCTTTTACAATTTTGTAAAATGTATAAAATATCTTTCAAACATAACTTTATTTAGGTATAAAATTGTATGCACAAAAGTGTATTTAAGTATTAAATAACATAGAACATCTTCGTAGGCATAAGCATACATAAATTTTTTATAACTGTAAGAATTATAGTATAGAATCTGTTTCAAAAACTATTTGCTCTGATTAATACATAAGTATTTGTTATTAAAAAAACTTTTCCATACAAACCCAGTGGCAAAAGTAGACTTCGAAGTCGTTGCCTTGAAACCGTCGTTGAAGACAACGGAGTAAAAATACGGGTTATCCTGTATTCATAAATTCAGCAGCAAAATAAATCGTATGAAATGTTTGTCAAAACATTTTTTTAAATTTTTAAAATATAAACTATCAAACAACTAGATTTTGTATTTAAAATCAAGTATGATTAAAATTATCAAACATTTAGAATTTGTATTTAAATCATATAAAGTCCACATAGTTTTTAAAATATATATATTAAAAAGCAGAAAATCTGGCTTCAAAGACGGATCTAGCGCAAGGGATCTAGCGAAGG
Source organism: Dichetophora obliterata (assembly GCA_963920525.1). NCBI lineage: Eukaryota > Metazoa > Arthropoda > Insecta > Diptera > Sciomyzidae > Dichetophora > Dichetophora obliterata. Next base: position 303,856,925 of record OY986435.1, on the reverse strand, counting down.
CAAGAGAGCGCGATGGGGCAAACACAAGCAGAGGTGTACTGGTTTTAAGTGAACACGTACATTGGGCAGTACGTGGATCCCATCCGTCATCGAAGACATGGCGAAGAATAGTCTTGCAAGTCGTTTGGCTTATTTGTTTGAAATGGTAAACTTCGAGCACAGCTATAGGATTGGAGCGATCTGTCCTCGAAGACTGAGTGTTGTCTTGAAAGACGTCTTCGAAGACGGATACATTCGTTCTCCACTGGGAATTATTTTAAACTTGGATACAAAAACAGTATCTAGTATTTTTTTTAAATTAATTAAGCGTGTTGTTAAAAGAAACGAAACAATACAAAAAGCAAAACAATATACATAGCAATATATGTACTACTTATATTTATCGACTAATTCTAGAAATGGACAATAGCAATTATAAGGATTTTTCAGTGTAAAATGATATCGAAAGCTACTTGACAAAACTGTCAACACACAGAATGGTCAGAACAAGAAATATTTATATGATATTTTTTTAACTTTCCAACTTCATGTTAAAAAAAGTATTATAAAAACTGCTTTGTATGTTTATTTATCACCAGAATAACTTCTTTAGTTCTCCATTTGAAAATTCCCTTTTATTTGTACGACCAAGCAAAATGCTCTCCTTTTTTCCTTTTAGCTCACAAGACGATTGAAAAATCCCTCAAAAAGGGAAACTACCCTCAATCCGGCATCACTGGCTATACACGAGCAGGCTCCATTGAACGGGGAGATACTGATCACAAGGTTCCAATTGTTTGAATGTTCACAGGCACTTAAACAATGCCTCTTTGATAAATATAATTTACGAATGCTAAGCGATCCAAATATTTATACAATACGATTAAGAACAACTATTGATGCAGTATTTGCTAGATATATCGATGATATGTAATATACGTTTGCTATTTTCGATATCAAAAATAAAAATTCCTTTAATAAATTTCCATAATAATAATTCAAAACATTTTTTTTAATAATATAAATTTTTTTATAATAAAAATAGTTAGAAATTATGTAACATGTAATGTAATCAAATAAAATAATAATGTAATGTAATTAAATGTACTGGTGTGAATATTTACGTGTATTTTTTTTTAGTTAACTTTTTGAAATTAAAAATTTTTTAATTTAAAAATTATTTTATTAGCTGTGTTCCATTGGCTGCAAAATAATCCAGATTATTTTTTTTACATGCAAAGCAAAAACAAAAATAATAATCCTAAAACAAATAGGATTATTTTTGCAATCCATATAAAATTGTGATATAGCCTTTAAAAAATTTTAAACACAGGTGCCGCACCTGTATATTTTTATGAGCTGTCATTTCAGTTTTTGAATTATTTGTTTGTTTGATACAATGACAATTAGGTAGCCATGACAGCTAACTCTTTTCTCATGAGCTGCGACCATCGAATGGTAAACAAAAGAAAACAAAACAAACCGCGTGTGTCACCCACATTTGCCGCATTTAGCGGAGCCAACAATTACACTTAAATTATTTATATATTTGCATAATAATTATAAGTAAATTAAATAATTTACAATTTTTCTGACGTTAAGAGTAAAACATATGCAGAGAAAAACATCGTTCGCTAAGGTATCGCCATCATAACAGTTCACAACAGTTTTGAACGACACACGTTCTCATGATACCTAATAGTTATTGTATCATGATTGCTAGTTTGAATTTAATTTTGACTGCAATGGTAGTGCCCTCTACGAGTCGTTTTTCTTGCCGTTCCTTTGAGAAAATTTGTTATAGCGATTATATTAAGGCGAAAGGAATGCAGCTATTAAAAAACCATTAAATTATCAAATCTATTAAAATGCTAAAAAGCTTCGCTTTACTCGAGTTGGACAACGCAAATGTTTTTTTTTTAATAAATTAAAACTAATATTGAAAAGAAAGGTATAAGCTTAATTTTTCAATAACTTTCATGTTCTTAACTTGTTGTGTACTTTTTTTTAATTAAGGTTGTGTCAGTACCATTTTTAGTATTTTCTTGTCAATATACAGGGTGCGTCAGTTAAATAAATTAGGACAAACCTATTTCAAAACTCAAACAATTATTACTCCTTTATTATTATATTTTAATGAAATTTTTTGATGGTCCAATTAATTCCTTAACTTAAAATCTATTTAATAAAATCACCATTAGCATCAATAACGGCTTCAACTCTTTGCCGAAAACGTCTGCATGCCCGAATTAAGTGGTATTCGTCCATGTTTTTCATTATTGTGATTATAGCTGCAGTTAGTGACGTTATTGTGTTGTGAGGATGTTTGTTAGTCTCCCTTTCAGTTTCCCTTCACTATTTCAGTTCAGCCTGGCTTGTCGAACAACTAAAGAATACAGGGAACTGCATGATCGTAAAGTGGTTGTAGCCTACTGGTGAAGTGCGTGGCATGTCAGCTAAAGAGCCGAGGTTCAAACCCCAGATAAGACAGAATGTTTTTTTTTTCATTATAAGATATTATGATCATTCGTAAATGTAACAAATGTACTGTGTTTGTAAGAATACGAATAAAATATTCGTAATATGTACTAATATACGTCGATTCTACGAATCCTATTTACAGCTGAAAACTACGAATAAAATTCATAGAATGAACGCAGTTATTACTAATATTTACACACAAATATTGTTGAGTGTAGAGAAGTATGCGATGTGTTACAAAATAATATTGAAAAAGCTGGCTTCAAAGTTCAACTAAAAAAACCGTAATGTTTTAGCAAATATAGAGAAAATAGAAAACTTTATACCGACCAAAACTTAAAACGTAAAACTTCATGCGTTTCAACTAATACGGATTCGTTTGATTATTTATTTAAGGTTTGAATCCTTTTTTACAGCACTGCGAAAATTGCCATCCAAGCACCAGTCAATTTTATAAAAATCTTTTTTTGACTTGGTTGAATAAAATTTGTTATTTATGTAATTGTTTATTATATATTATATTTTTTGAAAATTTTTCAATTTCAGATTAAAAAAATAAATTTCAGTGAAAAAATAAATTTGATAAAGAAATTCAAAAATCCTCGGGCAAAGTCAAAAGTTATGTCGCAGAAAAAACTAAGGATGCAGAAAAATTTGTTTTAACGAGGAATTTTCAAGAATATATGAAGCCGATGAAGATTTATTGAATCCATATATTTCGTTCCACTCTAATCCCTTCAGGAAATGGAAGCATTCCCGGATATAAACAGGAAACATTTCATGGAATTTTGGAAGCATGCCCTTCCGTTGGACAATCTATTTATTTTTTTACACATCATGTCATTAAAGGAAAACATTCCTCTCCGCAGTTTTAAAAAGTGAATTGGAAGCAGTCCTCTCCACTGTTCTAAAAGTTAATGTGGAAACATTACTCTCCTTTGTTACGAAAATGCTCGGCCAGGATTCGAACCCGGGACCCCTGAGCGGCAGTCAAGCGCGCTACCACTAGACTATCGAATTCTATAATAAGCAGCTAGGAAATGATATTATTATTTTCTGTTGACATTGCTTGACAGTAAGTAAAAGTTTCCATAAGCATTCTTAAAGAAGCGGTTTGGATACAACATAAAAACAAAACTTCCCTTAAGCTTTCGAAAGATACGGTGGGAATGTTTCTTTATCACTTTTAGATGGAAGCCTTCCGACTTTTCCTGGAGGGATGTACTACATAAATTAAAAAAAAAAAGAAGAAACCAACGAACTTGGGAACCTCCTTCTTTTTGATGTCGGTTAAAAAAATAAAGCAATAATATTGTCATTAAGGGTACAAATCTTAAAATTAAATTTTCACTCGTTGAAACATTTTAAAATTTTCTTTCTCGATGCGCGGGCCCCTCCTAGGGCCTAGGCAGTTGCCTACACTGCCTTATGGATAATCCGATGCTGGATATATCAAAGCCTGTCATTTACTTTTTGAAGATTATTTTATGTTACTTTTGGCCGCGGCTACTCCAATTTGGCTCCGTAAGCTCCAATTTTTAAATACTTTTTCCAGAATTTTGGCTAGTATCTCACCAATGGCAGCTGTAGTGTTGTTTTGCAGGGCTGCAAATGTGGCTGGCTTGTTCCTGTACACGAGAGACTTCACGTAGCCCTACAAAAAATAGTCTACTGAGACTAATTAAGAAATACGACCAATGCACTGCTCCAAAACGTGAGATCAATTGCTCACCAAACTCGCCTCTGTATAGGTCCATGGTATCGCTGTTGAAACCACATGTCAACCAAGTCCAATTCTTCTTCTGTTTTCGGCAAAAAAAGTCGGTAGTCATCGCACGGTACCTTTCTCCATTGACTGTAACGTTGCGATTTTAATTGTTTTTGAAAAAGTACGGTCCAATGATGCCGCCGGCCCTCAAACCACAGTGCATATTTCAGGGTTGCATTTTCAGCCTTGAATTGCCTCTGGCTGCTTATCAGACCAGATGCGGCAATTCTGTTTGTTGAGGTACCCATTGAGCTTAAAATGAGCTTCGTCGCTGAAGACAATTTTTCGATAAAAAACACCTTTCTCACAGAGCACGAATTTTGATAATAAAATTCAATGATTTGCAAGCGCTGTTCGTTTTTTAGTCTATTCATGGTTAAATCGCAAATCTTACTGAGAATTTCGGTTTTTGTCACATGTTACAAATCACGCAAATTTGTGAAAACACAAATAGCAAAAAAAAAACCCTTATATATATAAAAAATGTCGATAATATGAAAATATACTTATTTTTGACCTACAAGATTCTGGATTTAAGCTGATGGAATCGAAACTAGTTTCACGATTTTACTTTAACTTCAACAGTTGTTCTCAGTTGGTCATGAACAGATCAGGGCCAGAAGTTTTTCTTTTACAAAAGTTCCATATAAAAGGCACGACTTGAACTTCAACGCAGGCCTGGAATGACTTTAGTGCAATAGACTGGAAAACAAATTTCTATAATGATGACAACAAATTCGCGAAGAACAAAGTTCATAAAAGCAGCAGCAAAAGAAGAAGAAGTCGCATACACAATGGAAATAATTGATATTATCGCAATTTGTAGTCAGAGGCGCTCCATAAAAGTCATGAAAAGTCATTTATTGCTAGAAAGCAAAACGAACAGCATTAGAATTAGTATGAGAAAAAAAGAGGAACAGATTCGATGCTGAAGTAACAGAAGGACTTGAAAGTTGCAGCATCGGACTGCATTCAATAACCTAGACTTGCAAGATAATTTGTCAACCTTAAATACAAAGATCAAGAAGGGAATACAAATGCAGCACGATCATGGAGGCACATTAAGACGTAGCCTTTAATTTTCAAGCTAGAGACAATTGTTGCACTGCTACCAAGCACGTTGTGTCTGCCCGCTCTACCCACACTTTATACAACAATGGACAAATATTGAAGTGGAGAATATTTGCACGGCTTCATTGAAATTTTATGGAAATTCATTTGCGGTCATAAATTTACAACTCAGCGTCATTGTTTTCTTTTTTTTTTTTTCTTGCCTGTTTTGTTTAAGCCAAACAAAGCTAGACTACAGACAGGCCCAGCAAGAAACAGAGAAAAGGATGTCGCATAGCTATGTATTGCCAAGAAATAGTGAAGCAGTGAGTAACTATTTCGGAAAAGTCGATTATTTTTTTTTGTGTCTTTCACTCTGTGGTTGATATTTTATTTTTTACATTTTGTCTGCAGAAAAACAGATTAAATATTTTAGCTTTACACTGAGACAAATTGAGCATTGTTTAGAAATTCATTAAGTGCACTCCGAACTATTGAATTTATTATTAAGCGAAATATTTGCTACGATTTGCATGTGGCCATTGAAAATGGAATGAAATGGTTTTTAAAAGGTGGTGCTTTAAAATGGCGTATATCGCTAATAGAGTATGCAAATTTTTAAAATTTTTTTAACCCATTAACCGCGGCTCCCAAATGCTCCGTACGATTTTTTTACAATTTTGAGTGCTTTTTTAAATTGATCACAGGAACTACCACATCAAATTTAAACTTTGTATCTTTCACCGTAGTCGAGATATAAGTTAGGTATAAAAATACCCAACCGTCGTTAATGTGTTATAAATGGGCACAAAAATTCCTTCTGCAGTGACAGCACAATTTTATAGCAGGAATTTTCTATCAATAGCAGATATTGCTGGTAAATTGGCTAAGAGTGCTTTCACATTTTTTAATATATAAAATTTTTTACATGTGATAATAACACAATTTTTTCTGATTTTTAATGTTAAGCACTTTTGACTTTGAAAATACTGTAGTTAGCGTAAAAATTTCTTGACACACTCCAAAAACAATTAATAGTTCTATGTTTTCTTAAGCAACAAACAAAAAATTTAACACTTAGCTGTTGCCAATCCTCAGATATGATCAATTCTGCAGAAGCATTTTCATGGTTAAAAAATACCCAACCGGTTAATGGGTTAACTCTCTACGACACATGGCAGCAAACATCGAGCACATTACAGCACAATTATCGAATTTTGAAAAAAAAATATATCGTGAAGCTCTGCATAAAAATCTCCAACTCATAAAAGTCATACCAAAACATAACTTTTACTTTAACTTTTACTTTAAAATGCTATTCAATTCAATATAATAAATATAAATAAAATAAGTTTGATTGCATGATTTTTTCACATTTCAGTGTAGACATTTTTTTTTTTACTTGAGTCTTTGCTTCCCAATTTCTTCGTGGTCGGAATACTTAGCCAGTGTTGATTTTATTTTTTATTTTTCTTATGAAAATCACGATTTTTGGCTGGAGTATATTTTATCAAGCTTACTTTTTTTAGTGATTTTTTTTCTTTTTTTTTTTTTTTGGCAACAAATGATTTGGCAAAAATTTTAAACCAACAAATATTTTTCTGTCTGTTATTGGGCAAAAGTTAAATAAAGAGAAAACTACAACATAAAGCCATTTATAGAATTAAGTGAATGTTCCTAAAATGTATACCACGGGTGACCTCACTGTTAGCAATTCCAAACATTATTCCGCTCTGCACTTTATTTATATTTTCATTTGTACATGGAGCATGTTGTCAACAAATAATGGTGTAGCAGCAGCGAAGTAATGGAGAAAGAATTGTTAATGCATTAATTGTGTTTTCGTAAAGATTAGTATTTACATACTTTTATTTTTATAATAGATTGGTAGATGGGTATAATCGAAATTTTTCAAGCTTGTATTTGAACATTTAGCACCTCTGTCAACAAATAAATCAAGCAAAATGTTACACTTTAGATATATCGTTGCAAGGAACATTTTTTTAACCTAATAACGGCCGTGGTTGCATAAATGTACAATTTTTTCAAACAACTGATAAATTCTGGGTTTCAATCTTATCTGAGAAATGAAATTTCTCAGTAGAATTAGTTTTGGTTAATGGTTAATTTTGCAGATAATTGCAACGCTACTGTGTAAAGCATAAAACTCTTAGTTCCACTTTTTGATAATTTGTGTGCAGGATTTTCCATGGAGGAGGATAAATATATTATTTATATTATATTATTTTGTAATAATAATATTTACAAAAATATATTTGTTTCAATATTACACTTAAAAGAACGATATGGGACTTTTTAATGGAAAATTGCTTCCAACAGTGCCGGTTTATCGCATAAATTTTAAGCAAATGCTTTAGGTCGTCGCAGTTTTGGGGGTCTTTTTGCGAAAATAACAGCGAAATTTTCCAAAGGACATAAAATTTATTCATAATAAAAAGGATAGCAGTAAAAATTTGTTACACTTAACAGCTACGAACTTTTCTATGATAACATGTAATAAAAATAATATTTATATATATATATATATATATAAACTGTATTAAGGGAGCTGCTAATGCAAAATTAAATTTATGAATATTTTTTTGCATAAAAACCTGAATTTCATATCTGCATGCCAAGAGTTTCTTTAGCAAAAATTTGAGTCTAAAAGGTCGCTAAGAAGTCATTAACGTGATCCACTCTAAAGATACTACCAAACTAAGAAAATTTTAAATGCATTTTTCTGAAAACTTTAACTTTTTGCTTACACTTAAATATTATTAAAGAATATCTATTTAAGATTTATCCCTGAAATTTTGGTATAAAATATTCTTCGATTAGGCAGAAATGTGCATTGCCGCGAAAGTCCTTAAAATTACGGTGAGCAAGATTGCTCAAAAACTACTCACCCAATTGGTACCAAATTTTTTACCCTTAATTAATATGTGTTTTATTGTTCTTTTTTTATACATATTTTTTGATTTATAACTTTAAACTACCTGAATTTTGTGTACAAAAGATGAAAATTGTCTACGCTAGCCATTTTGACAAAAATAAAAATTTTTCAAAAATCAACGTTTACATATGCATTAGAACTCTTTACTAAACCGGAAAAAATTTTTTTCAGATGAACCAGTCTCCAGAAATCTTGCTCACCGCAAATTTAAGGACTCTTGCGGCATTGCGCTTTTCTAACTTATCGAAGAATATTTTTGAACCAAAATGTCAGGGATAAGTCTTAAATAATTATTCTTTAATAATAAAAACAAAAAATTGGTCTGGAATAAAGTACAGCTTCAAAAAAAAACTTTAAAAAGTGTCTTGTTTTTTTTTAGAGATCAAACCTTGCCAAGCTTCTCCAAATCCAACCAAACCTAACCAAACAAAACCAAACCATACCAAATCTAGCTAAATTTAATCTAAAATAAGAAAAGCCATTACAGCTATTAAAAATTAAAATAAAATAAAACCAATCCAAGGCCTAACCTAGAGTGAACTTACCTTACCTAACCTAACAAAAACTTCCCTAAAGCATATAAAAATGTACGTAAGTGTTAACAGCTTTTTTTAACAAACTTCAAAAAGGAGGAAGTGCTCAAGTTAGGCCGCGTTCATAGTGGACGCTTTTGCTTAAGCTGATACATAAAGCTGCTTTTTCGAGCTTTTTTTGATCATAGTGAACGCTTATTCAACGCTGCATAAAGTAGCTTATTGAGCTTATTGGTGTTCATAGTGCGCGCTTTATGCTTGTGGCTGAGATACTTTATTTTCATTTGTCTCTTTGGAAAATATTGCACTCAATTGCGTTTTGCAAAGTAAATGAAAGACTTTTTGTGTAATAAGTACGTAGATTCGCGATGATCACCAACGAAAGATCAAACCAATAACAAAAGTTCAAAGGAACTTGAAAATACAAAGCATAACAACGGTGGAAAGTTCAGCACAAAAAGTAACCAAGAAGTAAGCAAGAACAACGAAAACTATGTAAACAAACGAGATAGAATGCGCAAGTGCATACAACTTAAAAGCACCACAAAACGAAACAACAACTCAACAACAACAGAACAACGGTTAAAACTTCAGCACAAAAAAATATCCAAAAAATAAAACGAAATCAACAAAAATAGTGTTAACAGGCAAAATAGATAAACAAGTGCCGAATAGCATTTTAAAAATGTTCTACTACAAAGCATAAGAAACAAAATTATAATGCTGTGTGAGCAAGCGAGATGGAGATATAAGTGCTGAAAAGCATTTGAAAAGAAGCTTTATGCTGGCTTTTTGCTGGCACTATGAACACTTTGAGTTTTTTCCATATGTAAATACACACAGCGTTTTTCAGCTAAACCTCTCGGCTTAGCTCAAAGCGTTTACTATGAATGCGGCCTTAGTTGGTTTCTTTTTTTTTAAATGTATGTACATCGATAACTCCTAAATTACTTGCCCGATTGTCGCAATTTTTAGTCAACGGATAGAGACATTAAGCGCGGAGGTGGCCGTCTTAAAAACTGGGCGGTATTCGACATAGTGGCGTGGCAATATTAGAAAAACTTTGTATATCGAATAATATTGACACTAGGATACTGAAATTTAGTACAGGGGTAGGAACAATTATTACAACTTATTATCAAAAAGTGGGCGTTATTTGATAAAGGGAGTGGCAATATTAGAAAAATGCTGTAACTCGAATAATATTGACACTAGGAAATTGAAATTAGGTACGAGGGTAGGCATAATTATGAAAATTTACGGACAAGAAAGTGGGCATTGTTGGACAAAAGGGCGTGGCAATAAAAGAAAAATGCTGTATCTCAGTTCATATTGGCACTAGGATACTGAAATTTGGTACAGGGGTAGGCACGTTTATTGCAAATTATGGTCAAAAAAGTGGGCGTTATTTGACAAAGGGCGTGGAAATCTTAGACAACACTATAACTCGAATATAATTGACGCTAGGGTATGGAAATTCGGTACAAGAATAGGTAGAATTATAACAAAACACTATCAAGAAAGTAGGCGGAATTTTTTAAAGGGCGTGTCACTATAAGAAAAGAAAACTGTAACTTAAATATTGACACTAGAATACCAAAATTTGGGACAAGCATGGGCAACATTTTTATAATAATCTCTAAAAAGGAAGAAATAAAAACTTTTTAACAAAAAAAAAACTAACTTCAAAACCACTACAAAGTAAAAAATAATTTTAAATTACTTTTCACATTAGTTCTTGGTCAAATTTGATAATTTATTTATATATATTATTAAATAGGAAATCTTATTATTATAATTTTTTTTCTATTTTGTATTGTTATCACATATATATTAATTTCTCCATATACAGTTGCGGTCAAAATAATAGCAGTACCCTTATACTCAGACATGTTTGGATAAATAATACTAGTCTACAAATTTCGGATCCGGTAAGTCCATTTTCATTCCTATATGTACTTTCAATACTCGTTCCAACTCCGTACTCAGTTTCCTCCTATATTGTAAAATTTCCAAAATAGGAAATTTCCAAAATTTCCTATATTGTAAAATTTCCAATTTCCACCAGATACAGGGTGTTTCACGTTTTTGGCAAGTGTTTAGTATTATTGGTCTAGAATCTAAGCTACTCACCATAAAATAAAAAGTATTATTTTGTATTTTTGAAAAATCATCAACTTTTCCATCAATGTATCAACCACTATCGTGTCAAGTGCTGCAGTGAAGCTAAAATTCTGAGATTATCCAACGAAATATTAACAAATTTTGTATCTTTTGTTTTAGCGGAACTGTAACCGTCCAAATTTAAAATGTCATTTTTTCATGTAATAATACACTTACCCAATAGTTTTTTTTTTTTTTAATTCTAACTTTGAATGATAACAGCTCCGATAAAATAAAATATACAAAATTTTTTGATATTTCGTTGGAAAATTTGAAAATTTTAGCTCCGCTACAGCACATGACACGATAGTGGTTGATATATAAATAGAAAATTTGATACTTTTTCTAAAATACAAAATAATATTTTTTATATTATGGTGAGCCAAAAACGTGAAACACCCTGTATCTTAAAAATTTTACAATATAGGAGGAAACTGAGTACGAAGTTGGAACGAGTGTTGAAAGTACATATAGGAATAAAAATGGACTTACCGGATCCGAAATTTGTAGACCAGTATTATTTATCCAAACATGTCTGAATATAAGGGTACTGCTATTATTTTGACCGCAGCTGTATATATAAAACCTTTAAAGTCGGCGCTAATATAATCAGACTTTTATAAAATAAACGCTCCGGCTTCAAAGGTTTTATATTCATGGAGAAATTAATATGTTTAGCATAATAATACAAAATAGAAAAAAAAAAACTATAATAAAAAGATTTCCAATTTAATAATATATACAAATAAAATAATCAAATTTGACCAAGAATTAATGTGAAAAGTAATTTAAAATTTTATTTTACTTTGAAGAGGTTTTAAAAATGGTTTTTTTTTTTTTTTTTTTTTGTTAAAAAGTTTTTTCTACTATATTTTTTGCTTGACTAGCACATAGGACCTAATTTTGTCAGTACATAAAAAGTGGTGTTCTATAAATTTAAGACTAGGTTGCATCAGATAATTTTTTTTTCAAATTAAAAACAGCCAGTTTTAACACAAACTGCAGCATTTTTTTGCATTGCATATAAACCAACAGCTTAGCAATGTTAACAATAGCCACACAGCCACCCAGATAAAAACGGCGACAACGATGATGTCGAACTCTACTGCATCAGTCTTAAGTCACCAGCAGCACGACTTGACATTGATGGCAAATCCATGTTTAACAAGCAGGAACCCGCATAAGTTTACTTAGCTTTTTTTACCACTTCACCTTCTTTCCTTAGCCATGTCGTAGTTGTGCCAACTTCAACTAGCTTGGTGACTGCAACATAAAATGGTTAAGTAGAAAGCAATTTGCTACATCATCATAATCAACACACCTCCCCACTAACTGCTCTGATTTTCAATCTGCTCCTCCAACCATTGTACCTCCATGGTTAAGAATCATCTTTTCATGGCTGTTTTCAAGCCATTTAAGCACGCTTTGCATTTCCTGAGAATACATATTTTTTTCTGCCCAAGTTGCGCCACCACGTCTATTCCGTGCTGCAATCAACGAAAAACGGTTGACATAATTTATTTGAAATTGTTTGGATCTCATATTTTTTTCACGAGATGTAGTTGTTTTTAAATTGTTTTCATCATATCTTGTATCTCTGGTCGAATAACCGTAAATGCTATTCTTCTTAAGTGGTTGATTATTTTATTTTATTTCGTTTTCTTCTCTTGTGTGGTGTTCTTCAAATGCGTTAAACTTTTGCTCGTTTGTGTCAGTGCCAGAAAAGAACATATTTTAATTTTCGTCTACAAACTGTGCTAGTCATCGTCTACCGTTGAGTATGGCAGTTAAATGGCTCTAAGGTGTTAAATTTATGTTTATTAAGTTGTTTTTAATGAGTGTTTAAAGAATGAAAGAGTGGCAGTGGCGAAAATGAGGCCACCATGTTATGAGCCATAAATTTAACTACTATAGTTTTTGTTTTTCCTATAGTTTTAACAGTGTCATAGTTGATTTCTTGCAGGTGTCAGTAAGTCCAAGAGAGAAACTGATGTAAATTATAACAAGTTGAAATGGAATCTCAGTGTGTTGAATGTCCATGTTATGCTGATAAGTTCTATGGAAAATAACGAAAATAGGATTTCATTTAATTAATTTACAACAATTCATTATCAGGCTTAAAAAACAATTTTTCGATTCCTCTCATAGTAAAAATCATAGCAAATTATTATGGTAGTGTAAATTTTAAACGGATGATGCTCTGACTCAAAACATAAAGTGTAAAAGTTATTTTCTCCCAGAAGTGTGAGGTAATATTACTTTCAAATAGTAAGAGCATGTCTGACGCTTAACCCTTAACGGCAACACTACGCTTCCGTAACAAAGCGGCCACACACCAGAGAACAGCTCTTGAGTGCATTCAAATGGCGTTTCGATTGTCTCGTCAATAAACGAGCACCGAATGTGCTTCCTGCATTAATGCGCAAAATGCATGTTACCAATCGCTGTTGAGCGCTAGCGATTACGAACGTCTGCGACACAAGAATGGCAAACAAGACAAGACATGTGGAACAATCGCCAAAAGCAAGGGAAATCCATGCTTTTATGCTCATTCGCATATAGGAAAACTATTAGTTACAGTGTTGCATTTTTTTATTCTGTGAATGTTGTTACCAGACACAAAAAATTGCAATATTATAAAATAAGATTTTAATTAGAGTTATTATCGCACAAGTTGGCGAAAAAATATGTCAACAATCAACTTCTATGCTAATTTGACTTCGAGGTGGATAGCAGGAGTTGAATACGATTAATGTGAAAATTACTTTTATTAATATAGCCAATTGTATAAAAAAATTTGTTAAAAGCCATAACCTTTGATTGGAAAGAGATATTGGGGTTATTTTTTCATGTAAATTATTTTTGAGACATTAAATATAAAAACCACATTTTGGTATAAATAAATTTCGTCCATTAAAATCATAGGGCAAAAAAAAAATACAAAAACAGTTTGATAATTTTTGCGGAAAACTGGACAATTTTTTGCAAAAGAATGCTGAATGAAAAGGTAATCAGGAATTTTATATAATAGTATAGATGATTCCCCAAGTATTTCGGCTGTAGCGATAGCCATCCGTGAGCTGGAATGGTTTAAAATCACCTCTAAAAATCAAGTTTTTTGTAAAAATATTGGCTGATGTATTAGTTTAAAAAAAAATTAAACGGTCAGAAATAATAGTTATGCAAAAGTTCTTTCAATCAGCATCAACAAATGTTAAATTTTTGCATTTAGATTAATGAAAATGCTGTTTTTTATGCAATTATTAATTATTTAAGTACTTATTAATTATTTTTTATTACATGCAAAAAAAAACATAATTATTTCAAATGCTATTCTCACTTTCAAGATATAATTGGGAAGGTTTTGAGTGGCTGCAATTTATTGATTGATTCCTGGTCAGAATTCCGTATATTGATATATATTAAAACTAAAATATAAATTATAAAATAAGCACATACTGAAAAATATTGTAAGAGATTAAAAAACAAAATACAACTTATGAAGATATTTTAATTTTAAAAGTTTTATATAAATTACATTAATTAAATTTCAAGCTTTAGATCAAGTAAGTTTTGTATTAATATTTTAAAATAAAATATATCAAAAATATGTATAAAAAAAAGCATTATCTTTTCCCCGATTGCAGACATTTCAATTGTTGATGCAGATAGGAAGAGCTTTTTCGCCATATAATTTCTTGCAGTTTATTTTTTAAAACTATTACAACAACCAATATTTTGACAAAAAACTTAATTTTTAGAGGCTATTTCAAACTATTCCATCACTAGAATCGAAATATTTGCGGAATATTCATAAGGATTTTTTTGAGGAACTGACACAAACAACTTAACCTTCAGCCTTTAATATTCATCGCACAAAGAAAAAATATATAATAAAATATAACGCCCATTTCAGATTGAGGTGACCTATCAGTCGCACTGACCATCTCCGATTTGTCTCAAATTTTGTCCCCGAATTGGTTTATTGCTTAGAAAACTAAATCCGAAGTTATAAATTTTTAGAACCATTTTTCAAGGTCAAAATAGGGTGTGTTTTGAAACGACGTAGCTCAGTCAATTTAAATCCGATTTTCGTAAATAAGATATCATTGAACAGGTTATTTTGTCTATTTTAAGGAAAAAAATATAAAACTTATGGAAAAATTGCAGTAAGTTGGCCCATTTTCATTTTAAAGTTTAATGTCTTGCCAACAAGAGACGCTATAAATTTTTTTCAGTTTATTAATTTTGGTTTTTACCTTTCCAACGATATAAAATTAAGGTGTGCTCTTAAAGGGTTCAGAAGTTATAGCGTAAATAGTTAGAGAGCACCTGCTTAAAATGATGCACTGCTTCATAAGTGTGCTCCAAACTTTCGGCAATCATGAGGAGAGTTTTATTTCTTAGCTGTCCGTTGTCATCTTTAAAATATATGGCGAAAGGGTGCAGTGTGCCCTGTGTGTGGTTCCAGTGCTGTGCTTGAACAGCGTCCTTAAAAAATACTTGAAGTTAGTATAATATCAATGGCACAAATTGTGTTTTTGTGTTTTTGTGTGTACGTGTTTTAGTTTTTGCAAAACACAAGTTCATAATAGAAAACAAACTGTACTTGCTGAGCATGTTTGCTGTAAAGCTTTGATAGCTAGTTGAATTTGTATTGAAAATTGTTTAACACTGCACGTTTTACGCTATAACTTCTGAACCCTTTAAGAGCACACCTTAATTTTATATCGTTGGAAAGGTATTGAAACGTACAAAAAACCAAAATTAACAAACTGAAAAAAAATTATAGCGTCTGTTGTTGGCATGGCATTAAACTTTAAAACGAAGAATGGGCCAACTTACTGCAATTTTTCCAAAAGTTTTACATTTTTCCCTTAAAAAAGACAAAATCACGTTTCCAATGATATCTTATTTACGAAAATCGGATTTAAATTGACTGAGCTACGTTGTCTAAAATTAGGCCCTATTTTGGCATTCGAATGGCTGTGGCTCCACAAAAAAATTTTTTTTTAAACTTTAAACTCCGGAATTGGTTTTATTAACAAGAAACCAACCTTAAAACAAATATTGAGCCAAATCGGAGATGGTCAGTACGACTGATAGGTCACTTCAATCTGAAATGGGCGATAATGAGTTATGTGGCGAATGAAACGAATATTTTATTAAATATTCTTATAAAATATTTAATGTAATTTTTTTACAAGCTATTTATATTGTATCTAAAATATTATTTTGTTATTTCTTATTATGTATTAAAAAATATTTTTATTATAGAAACAATAAAACAGTTGCGTATCATAGAAAAAATATAAAAAATATATTAATAACCAGGGCTCGTACTTTAATGACCTAAAAACTGACATAAGTGACATTTACATAAAAAATAAAGAAAAAAAAGCCTTAAAAATAAAACATTACTAAACACGTATTGCTGTAAGAAATTTAAGTTAGTTTGCAGAATAAAGTTTCTATTAGTTTTGGGATGGTGATGTGAAAAATCTGACTAAACTAACGTATACGTGTGATTTCACAAGTAGGGTGGATAACACCTAGTAGCAATACATTCAAAATCATTTTAAGCATAGAATTAGTGAATGAAATTAATAAAAACTATTTATAAGTAATAAAAAAGGTTTAACTAATTTCTAATTTAAAAATTTTTAAGATGTATACACTTGAGTCCTTATAATTGTGAGTTTCATTTACGGGTGTTTTTATAGGTTAGTAATCAAGGGTTAAGCAAACTCTTTTTTATAATAAATTCATTTCTATTTTCAGTTCTACTGTATCTACTATTAAATATAACCTACTTTAGTTTAAATTAAAATGTAACATAATTTTAAATTGTCCATATTCGCTGCTTTTGATAAATATCACAGGCACCTATAATTTTGATCATATCATATTCTACCCCTTTCTTGGACTTTTCTAAACATTTTCTGGCAGTTTTTATATAAATTTCGCAGTTCTTACACCCGAAAATAGAGGTATTGAATTAAATGAATCAAAATAAAGACTGAAGTGTTTTAATCAATTCGACTACACAACATAACCTAAAATTTTAGCCATTCTTTGACAAGTTAACAGTTGAACAAAATTAGTTTTATTAATAAATACCTGCTCGTTTTGAAAAACTCCATACATTTGGGTTGAATACTCATTTTTCTGGGCTTTTTCTATAAAATAGTTTTATAAAAACTTTGCAGCACACATCGCTTCTTAACAGTTGACAGAGGGATCTCTTTCTGGCTTACACAACTTAGCTAAGCTCGTGACATTTGCTAAACCTGCACTTTCTCACATTCATAAAAAAAACAAATTAATGACAAGTTTGTGTTGGTTTTCATCAAACATTTTTTTAGTTGTGTTGGAGCTTTGGTTACGCTTGTCTTGAAGGAATAAGGAATGTTCATTGAAAGCAAAACATTGTTGTTATTTTACCGACAAACTTTCAATAATAGTTTGTTTACTAATTTAGGTCGCTTTCAAGATTAACTTTCATGCACTCTTGGTCCAAATTTTAGCTCAGGTTACTTTAAAAATTTACTGTCATAAAACTTGCTACTGGCAATACTGACTGCTCCACAGTAGAGAAAAGAAAACAATAAACTAAAAGGAAACAAACAGCACAAAGAAGAACGCGCTGCTAGAGAAGGTCAGAGAAGTATGGAAACAACAAAAATTAATGCAGCAGCTGACATTCGAGCTTTAAGCGAAGCATCCGAATGATCTCGTGGTCTGGAGGCTGCCTTTGCATCAATTCGCAATCGTGACAAAGTGTGCTTTGCAGCAATCGTTGTTTACGAACTCGATCGGTATATATGCATTTTTTTCTTGTGTGCGATTACGGCTGACGACGATTGTTACTCGAGTGGCAAAAACTGACGAATGGTCTCATGCAAATCTCTGCCACACACATAAAAAAAAATCGGTCCAAAAAGACAAATTAAAGACATTGAGACTCCAAAATTTCATGAACATTCTGTGATATGTTCTAAACTTCAAGCATGGTTAACAAGAGTAATAGAAGATAATTTAACCTAAATAATTGTATATACGCAGTCGGGAGCAAATTAAAAAAAAATCATTATTCGGTCAGTATTGAAAATAAAGGCCTAAAAATTTAGGATGAGACGCTCATTATATAGCACTTCAATAAAAAAGTATGCTGTAGCTGCATACAAAACTTAAAATTTCGTATAAAGTAATGGTATTTTTTCGTTTTTATAAGAAATATGGGTATTTCCACCAAAAGGTCCACTGCGACTGAAAACTGAAATGTTACTGAAAATTTTTAAAAAAAAATGGCAGCAAACATGATGAAAGGCAACAAAAGTTGAACAATTATTTTAGTATTTTAACCTGTATTTTTCTTATACTTTTTAATATCAGAGTTTTTTGTGTATTTAATTTTAAAAATTTTATGTTATTTTGACATCAAAAACACTCACATATATTCAAAATTTTAGAAATTTTTAGTACAACGACTTTTTCATAAAATATCGTTAAATAAGAATGAGAAAAACGACATGAAAATCAAAATTTGGTCTTTCTATGCAAATATCTCCGTTGTCCATTAATATTTCATTCAAATTTTTTTTGTTCAAAAGTTCAATAAAATCACTTCACAAAAATAGGTTGAACTGTACCGTTAAGTCAGTGTAACTATGTTTTGTCAAATGTCAAAAAAGGTCCAAAATATTGGTCCAAAACATGACTCAAAAATTGTTTTTGTTGTAAAAATTAAATCAGTTAAAAAGTGCACATCTGGCTACCTTTCATATGACATAGTACTAATTTGCAAAAATTCTTGCAGCTAAGCGCAAAAATTATTTTATTGTTTTTGTCATCAAAACAACAAGGGTACCTCTTTGATTTTTTGCGAAATTTATTTTTTCCAAAATGCTGTTTTTATATTTTTTTTCAAAAAATTCGAGTCTCAAAAATAATTTATGTGAAAAAAATACCCCAATATCTCTTTCCAATTAAAAGTTATGGCTAAAAATCTATTTTTCATACAAGCGATATTAAAATTCTCTATCCTTAATATCTTCCTTATATTAGTACGTCTATACTTTTGCCACACCAGTTTTTATGACGACCATTTTTTACACGAAGCGGTCTAACTGCAGCGACAGGAGAACGCGAATTTGCGTAAAAAAATTAAAAAAATTTCCAAGCGTTGGACCGAAGTTAAACTTGTCGTGATGAAATGGCAAACCAAACTGAACATATTTGCTTAAAAATGTCAAAAAACTATATTCGAATATGGCCGCCTCGAGCTGTCAAAGTTATGTCATCTCTATTGGGAAATCCTTTACAAGAAAAGTAAAGTGGTAAGCCGTGTACAGAATTTTTTTCTGATTTTAGGGCATAGTGTATTTAAATAAGATTTTTCAACGAAACAATTATGAATATATACCTAGCAGCATTATTCCAGATAATATTAAAATAACTTTGATTAAAAACTCGTGCACACTTCGCAGATTTTATCGTTTATATTGATACATACCAAAACCACTTCTGTTTTTTGTCATGTAACGTATCATTTTTGGTGTCTTTTATCTAAAAGCCGAACTTTTGCCAACTCTTAGTTTTTACGTTTTGTATAGTGTGCTTCATAAGCTATTAAAAAATAAAAATAAGAAAACTGCAAGTTTCATATTTCTATGTTTTTTCACTCATTAGAGTCGTACGAGTGTCACCATATGCTCTTTTCTAACAAATATCTGATTTTGTTTTTTTTTACTCTTTGTCAAAAATCAAAATTTAAAAAAGTTTTCATCTTTTTTTTCGTATTTTTTTGAGTAGTTTCTGGCATTGTGTAGTAATTTAATTACAATTTTTTGGTTTTCGTAAATTTCTCAAATTTTTAACCCATCGTGAATGACCATGGTTGTAAACACCCGAGCTTCAAGAACAGAATAAATTTTTTTATTTTTTCAAATTAACACGACTTAACAAAAGCATTACAAATAAATTTAATTTATGCATAGTTTTTATTTTCTATATTTATTTTTCCTGGTTCATTGGTTGTGTGACAAAAAATATGTCATTGACGGCGTACACTGTGGCCGCCCCATAGAAGCAGGTGCTCAAAATTCTGAAATCACATTTTTTTTATCAAACTCACTTGATCTATACTTTTGCAGAAATTTTTTGATGAGTTAACCATGTTTTACCATGTAACCATAATGGAGAATTGATGACCATGTTTTAACCCATTGGTGACCAAATTTTTTGTTATAAAGTCTTACGCAAAACTAATTTGATAACATTATTATTATGCAAATTAAAATCAATTTAACCCATTCGCGACCTTGACTTAACCCACTAGTGACCAAGATTTAACCCATTAGAAACCATTTTTTATAAAAACTTACACCAATCGAGTTTGATTATATTTCTATACGAATTTTAAACGATTAACCAGTTGATAGCCTTGTTTCGGACCACTAAAGACTCACATCACATCACATCAATTAAGCACATTACTTTATGTTTAAGACTAAATGATGTGTCAATGTTATCTTTCAATGAATGTTGACTTCACCATAATATAAACGATAAGCTTAGGTCTCTTTTGGCACCGATTACATATCTTTTTGATAAACATATACCGCTACGTACGATAACCGTGAAAAATGTATCTTGTCCCTAGTTCACCCAATACGTGTCCAATAGTATTAAAAAAAGAAACAAATTACAGAAAGTATGAAAAATCAGACCATCTCCTAAAAACTGGGAATCTTTTAGCTTGGCTAGAAATTAAGCTGTTCTTTTAGTAAGACAGGCCAAAACACGATTTTTTTCTGAAAAACTAGATTTATACCTTAACTCCAAAACGGTGTGGAACAGCTTAAAAAGACTTGGGTCGTGTTATAAAAATAGTAATGAATGCAATGAAGATCCTGAGCTTATCAATAATTTTTTGTTGTCATTTTTTCTACCTCTATTGATACCCTCTATTGATACGCTTTCCTTTGACAACCTGACTATACCACAGTCTTTTAAGTTTAAAACGGTTAGTGAAATTGATGTTGGAAACTGTGTTATGCAGATAAAATCAAATGCAGTAGCAGAAGATGGCATTCCCATCAAATTCTTTAAACTTTTACTACCTCACAAATAACTTCTCTTACGCACATTATAAATCGTTGCTTTATAACATCCTCCTTACCCGACATGCGGAAAATTGCCATCGTTACACCTATAGCTAAAAAGCAAAATCCATCTGGTGCGAATGATTATAGGCCTATAAGTATACTGTCCCTAGGCTTAAAATAGGTTGTGCGTCGGGTTTGAAGCCCACCCGTAAAAACCAATTTCAATGAAAACATATAAGAAAAGAAGAAAAATGATCCCCAAATCTGATGACGAATACCGCAAACGAAAAACTGATGATGATTTAAGGATATGCACCTGGAATGTCCGAACCCTTAATTGGGAAGGTGCCTCTATCCAACTGAATGATGTCTTGGAAAAATACAAAGCTGATATCACTGCTATCCAAGAAATGCGATGGAAGTTGCATTCGGCATGCGCCCTGTGATATCTACTACAGCGGCCATGCGGAGAAGCACGAGTTTGGATGCGGATTTGTAGTTGGCAAGAGACTACGGCCCCACGTCTTGCGATTCACACCTGTGAACGAACGACTTGCCATAATCCGCATCAAAGTTCGATTTTTCAATATAAGCCTAATATGTGCGCACGCTCCGACAGAAGACAAGGACGATGAGATCAAGGAAATTTTCTACGAGCGCCTTGAAAATGCTTACGAGCGCTGCCCCCGCCACGACGTAAAAATCGTGCTTGGTAACTTCAACGCTAAGGTGGGCAAGGAAAATATTTTTGGTCCAACAGTCGGAAAGTTCAGCCTCCACGACAACACCTCCGATAACGGAATGAGGCTGATTGACTTCGCCGCAGCACGAAACATGATCGTAAGTAGCACTAGATTCAAGCATCTCAATATTCATAAAGCCACCTGGATGTCCCCTGATCAAAAAACAAAAAATCAAATTGATCCCGTTTTGATCGACGGAAGGCACTCTTCCAGTGTATTGGATGTACGCACGATCCGTGGTGCAAACATTGACTCGGATCACTATCTTGTTGCAGCCAAGATTCGTACACGTCTGTGCGCAGCTAAGAATACACGCAACCCTACACAGAGAAAGCTAGACGTCGACAAGCTGCAATAGAAACAGACAGCCGATGCTTTCGCCACTCGACTCTCACTCCTGCTTCAAAGCACTCCTCCAATCGATGATATATGCGCGCAGTGGACACACATTTTCAACTTCATGCGTGCGGCTGCTGAAGAGGTGATTGGCTACCACCGCCCTCGCCGAAACCAGTGGTACGACCAGGAGTGTCGCGACGCCACTGCAGAGAAAGACGCCGCCTACAAAGCCACCCTACAGTCGGTTGTAACGCGCGCTGCTAGGAGCGATACAAAGAAAAGAGGAGGGAAGAGAGACATATTTTCAGGCGGAAAAAAAGAGAGGCAGAAAAGCGCGAGCAGGAGAAGATTGAGATGTATGGTGACAGGAATGAGGCCCGAAAATTTTTCGAAATAATAAGACACCTTGCCGATGGTTTTAAAACCGGGGCCTCTTCCTGCAAGGATGAAAACGGGAATCTAGTGACAGATGTCCAAAGTACACTGACGTTATGGAGGGAACACTTCTCTAAGCTTCTAAATGGCGACGCTGACAACAATCCCGCCAATAGAGATGATATTCCGGAAACCCCAATTGCGGATGACAGCGTCGAGATTCCGCTGCCCGACTATGATGAAGTTCTGACAGCTATAGCTCGGCTTAAAAATAACAAAGCCGCGGGAGCTGATGGCTTATCTGCTGAGCTGTTTAAGAATGGAGGCGAAGCTCTACTTAAATGCATTCACGAGCTTCTATGCAGAATATGGTCGGAAAAATGCATTCCGAACGATTAGAATCTCAGTGTGCTCTGCCCAATCCACAAGAAAGGCAATCCCACTATCTGTGCCAATTACCGTGGGATAAGCCTTCTTAATATCGCATATAAGGTCCTGTAGAGCGTTTTATGTGAAAGATTGAAGCCCATTGCAAACGAACTGATCGGACCTTATCAGTGTAGCTTCAGACCTGGAAAGTCCGCCATCGACCAGATTTTCACGCTACGACAAATCTTGGAGAAGACTCAAGAAAAACAAGTCGACACCCACCATCTTTTTGTCGACTACAAAGCCGCCTTCGACAGCCCAATAAGGAAGCACCTGTACTCCACCATGTCTGAATTTGGTATTCCTGCAAAACTAATACGACTTTGCAGGATGACACTGAGCAACACCAGCAGCGCAGTTAAAATCGGGAAGGACCTCTCTCCACCATTTATTACCAAACGAGGTTTCAGACAAGGTGATTCCTTATCGTGCGACTTTTTCAACCTAATGATGGAAAAGATCATCCGAGCTGCTGATCTGAGACGTAGTGGCACAATATTCTACAAGAGTGTTATGCTGCTTGCGTATGCTGATGACATAGATATCATTGGCCATAATACGCGCGAAGTCAGTGCAGCATTTTCCAGATTAGAAAGAGAGTCAAGTCGAATGGGTCTGTCAGTGAATAGATAAGACGAAATACTTAGTGTCAACAAACAAACAGTCCCAGCGTCTTGGAACCCACGTTACCGTTGACAATACCTCCTTCGAGGTTGTGAAGAACTTCGTTTATCTGGGATCCAGCATTAATTCAACCAACGACATCAGCATTGAGATCAAACGAAGAATAACTCTTGCCAAAAGGTGTTACTTTGGGCTCAGTAGGCAATTGAGAAGCAGAGCCCTCTCTCGGCGAACGAAAATCACGCTCTATAAATCGCTCATCATGCCCGTCCTACTTTACGCATCACAAACCTGGACGCTGAGCAGTTCGAGAGAAAGATTTTTTGTAAGATCTACGGACCAATCTGCGTCAACGGCGAGTACCGAATACGGTGGAATGATGAACTGTATGAGCTGTACGCTGACATCGACATAGTCAAGCTCATTAAAATCGAGCGGCTTCGCTGGCTTGGTCATTTTCAGCGCATGAAAGACGATGCTCCAATGAAGAAAACATTTGATTCGGTACCCAGCGGCGGTCAACGCAGAAGAGGACGACCGCATCTTCGTTGGAAAGACCAAGTAGAGGACAACCTGACGAAGCTTGGAATTTCCAACTGGCGCCAGCAAGCGAAAGACAGAAATGGCTGGCGCAAATTCTTAGATGAGGCCAAGACCGACATACGGTTGTAGCGCCAACTAAGTAAGTAAGTAAGTATACTGTCACCATTGTCAAAGGTATGTGAAAGACTTATGGCTCAACAAATTATCAAATGTCTTTCTGAGAAAAACTGCTATCCCGCTATAAGTCTCGTTTTAGAGCAGGGCATGGGTGTTCCTCAGCGATAGTAAAGGTTCTTGATAATATTCGACCCGAATATGATGCCGGCTCTTGACTTTACTCTGCTTACTTGATTTTCCCAAGGCCTTTGATAAAGTCAATCATAGTTATTTGTGTCAAAAGCTTAGGTATCTTTCTGTGATAGTGCTGTTAATCTAATGTCTAGTTATTTGTGTAATAGAATGCAAATAGTTAAGGTTGGTCAGGTATCCTCGTCATACAAATTAGTAGCAAGTGGTGTTCCACAAGGCTCTATACTAGGTCCTCTGTTATTTTCAATTTTTATAAACGACATCTTTATTGTTTGCCGGAATGCATCTGTTCATGCTTATGCAGATGATATCCAGCTTTATCCTTCGCGACGAACTGGACTTTTTGATGATCTGTATTGTAGGTTAAATGAGGATCTCAGTAGCATCAATAATTTCTTATTCAGAAATAGTTTATAGTAAACTTGGCGCATCTTCCCAGTTCAAAATTCAAAATGCATTTTATTACGCCACGCGCTATGTGTATGGTCTCCGAAAATACGATCGTTTGTCTCGTTTCCGAAATGCAATACTTGGATGCGACATAACTGCTTACCTAAATGCTAGAAACTGTATTTACCAGCACAAACTAATCCATGGGAAAACTCCTTGCTATCTGCATGAAAAACTACATTTTTGTATGTCAAGTAGAAGCCATGTTCTGATAGTTCCGAGGCACAACTCCTTAAACTCTTCCCACCTGTTTTTCATTAACGCCATTAGGTTGTGGAATGCTTTGTCACGATGGCTTAGGGAGGGCACTGGGAGAGGTCCTTTAGGCAATCTATATATTCGTTTTTCTCTACTCAATAGCTTTTCACTTCCTTACTTCTCTATGTTATTCTCTATTCTTTGTTTCAGAAACTTTTTTAATCTTTACTTAATTTTAATTCTTTTTATTTTTTATATTCTTTAAAATAAAAAAAAAATTATATAAGGCCAATATTGTTTAAAAATTAAGGTCATTATTTTAGATTCTGTTTTAAACAGATGTTATTTTATTATTAATTTTTAACTTTAATTTTATATTTTTAATTTTATATTTTTAATTTTTTATTTTTAATTTTCAGTTTATTTTTAGTATTAATTTTAATTTTAAATTAATTAAATGTAAATTAATTTTATTTATGCATTTATGTTGTACTATAAAAGAGCATAGCTCTTATTGTTCTTATGATTACTTAAATAAATAGATAAATAAAAAATAAATAAAAACTTATCCTAAATGTGCAGCTCATTCTTTTTTATTCATTATTATCGTCAATGAATGAACAATTTAAATTCGAAATGAAACATAATCAAATTTAACAAAACGTATATGTTTTTGTATTTACTTAAAATCAAAGTAATATTTTCAAAATCATTTTTTTAAAGCACACAGTAATTTTGGTTTTGGACGCGGATTACCAATAAAGGAGAACCATTCTTTATTGGAATGCTGCCAGAATAAAAATTCCTTTGCGCATTTAAAAAAAAAAATACTTTGAAAATTACATTGCATAAAAATAGAGGTTAGCTTACTTTTTGGAAAACTATAAATTTTTGAATACATATAATGTCAAAATAAATATTGCAAACAAATAAAAAACCTCATTTTAATTAATGCAAAAAACAAAATTACGAAATCTTTAACCGTTTTCTTATAGTAACAACTTGAATTGCTCATTCGAATTTCTCAATTGTGAAAAAAGAAAAAAAGATAATGAAAATGTGTCATATTTGGACACGCATATCTTCCAGCAGAAGAATGATGGAGAGCTAAAAAATTACTATAAGATGTATAATTTAATGGGGAATATAATTGGTTTTCCAAAAAACATTTTTTAAAAATTTAATTTTGAGCAGACATTCCCCCATGGCCCCAGCGTGCGGCGGTTTAAATATTACGTCCAGTGTGCGGCATTCCGTAGACTTAAGAAGTGTTACCTTTGGAACATATTTATTTTCTGTATATATGTATGTCAAGTAAGGCTTGAAATCATATACCTTGCACCTGATCGGATATTCTTCGGACCTGCTTAGTTCGCGGATTGTTTTAAGTAGGCATTTCTCTTAGAATAAAACTGATATAGTCAGAATCAGAGACCCTGCTGCCAATTGATTTATAATCACTCTCACTTAGCTACAGTTTTAAGATACATTACATCTTTAATTTTTCAATATATAGTAAGGACTTAACTAAACTTGTAACTAAATTTGAAAAAAATCTTGAATAAATGGCCATTTCAAACCTTGTAACGAGAACTGGGTCTAAGTGCTTTAAATCGGTTCTGAACGGCTCATCATCTTTTTGAGATGTCATCAAAAAGTCATCAACGGAGGCGACTTTTTTTCAGTTGAAAATAAATGGTGAGGATTGGTTCCAGAGGTCTCTAAGCTTACGAGACACGCACTTATTTTATGTGCGACGTAATGAGAAATATTGCCAGAATATATTACAAAAACGAGTAGATAAGCACTATAGAGAGGCTTTTATGACCAGAATTGTAGTTTTTAAGCATGGGAATTTACACTTCCTCTCTAAACTGAACACAGCATTTACACAATAGTCAGAAATACGTTAGCTGTCCACATTTGAAACAAATTAATACAAAGAACGAAATAATTCCTGTTCATCAGCACCATAACAACCTGGGGCGACAAAACGGATGCAACACAGAGAAAATCCAAGCACAAATGCACTACAACAAAACAAAATAATAAAGGGAAATAGCCAGTTACCATAAAGCAACTACTTTATTTAGCCAGAAGAAAAGCATTCAAAAGCAGTCGCAAAGATAGGCGCAGCAGATAGCTAAAATAGCTAAAACCACAATCCTAAAGAGAGAAAGAAAGAGCAATACAAGCCTTCAACCGAGTTGAAGTGCTAAACTAAGCGCCACAATAACTATGTGAGCAAAGTGTGGAATGGTGTGGATTGGGTGGTGGTGGGGCAAAAAAGCCAGAACAATACTAAAATAATATGCCATCTAGAAATTAAGATGAGGCAGGAAGGCAGCCTAGCTGGCACTCTGCTTGGCACGCATGCAGGAATGCGGGCAGAGGCAGACCTACAATGAATGTCATGCCAACAAAATTTAAAAAAAATCTACAGAAAATACTCCCTACTGACCAGGTAAGAAAAGCGCACAGGGAAACGCTTTAAGCACAAGACGTGAGGGGAAAAAAGAAAAACAAAAATTGCATGGATAAAACAAGCATTCAACTAGCCGGCCGGCCGGCATAGTCATAATATTTGTGTGTGCTACGATACACAAAGAGTAACTAAGTAGCCAGCATAGGCACCAAGCAATAAGGTGCTCAGCTCAACTGATGCATAATAGCTAGCGTGGCCAACTGCTAGGTAACCAACCATTTTTACTATTGTATCTATTTGGAACCGGCAAACAGAAAACAGCAGCAGCAGCAGGTTGCTTTTCAGCTCGCTTACTGCTGACTCGGGCTATAACACTGGCGATGGATGGGGGCGATGGATGGGGCGTTAGTGGGGTAGAGCACAACAGTCGTATAGAATGCGATGATTTTAGCCAAGAAAAAGAATTCACAGAAAAATTGAACAGCATTGCAAGTTGTTGAAACCTGAGGAGATATGATGCAATGCGACGGAAGAACAAGTGTTGAGAGCAGTTTCAGACCGTCCGTCCGCCCGTCCGTCCGCCCGTCCGTCACAAACATCTTACAATATTTAGTGGACGTCCATGAAAAGTTCTAGTTACTACTTCAGTCAGTCGGTCGGTCAATCGTTCAGCCACATACCAAGCAGAATTGGGTAGGCATTGCATGTGCTTGGAAGAGAATGGATGTGCATGCTAGGAAAAGTGTTGGCCATGACGATGACGACAACGACAACAAGACGATGACGTCGATTTTTTATGACAGTAAACGCAACAGCAGCAACATGTCTATACGATGCACTAACGTCACTTAATAGCTGACTTACTACGTTTCTCTCTCTGATACCCAGTCCTTCCCTACTTTTCGTTTGTACGGTTGACGACGACGACTCAAGGCGACGCACAGTGCTGCGGATGCATACAAATAATGGGCAAAACTGAAATTAGTTAAATAAGGTGCACTGAAAAATAAAATTTGTTTATATAGAAAGAAAGAAAAATGCTAAGAAAGTGGCCTATTGTTAAAATATCAACATTTTTTGGCACAAGGGTGGACCCTAAAAATATGTTTTTGTGCTTTATACTCGTTGTATATGTGCTGGAAATATTAAGGGATTGCTGATTTCGAACCTACTGTAAGACTTTCAAAAAATTTGTCGACGATAAGGTGGACCCTAAAAATGTGTCTTTTGGCTTTATACTCTCTGCTGATGCGCTGCTGGTCGCTGATTTCTAATCTCATGTTAGAATTTTAAAAAATTTTTGGTGGACCCTAAAAATGTGGTTTTTTTTAAACTCTTTGTAGATGCGCTGGTCGCTGATTTCTAATCTCATGTTAGAATTTTAAAAAATTTTTTGTGGGCCCTAAAAATGTGTTTTTTTTTAACTCTTTGTAGATGCGCTGATCGCTGATTTCGAATCTTTAGTTAAATTTTTAAAAAAATTGCACACTAGGGTGGACCCTTAAAATATGTTTTTGTGTTTTATACTGTTAGCATATGTGCTGGCAATATTAACGGATCACTGACTTCGAATCAGATGTAAAATTTCAAAAAAATTTTAAACAATAGGGTGGACCCTAAAAGATTTTTTTTCTATATACTTTTTGTGGATGCGCTGGTCGCTGATTTCGAATTTCATGTTAGAATTTCAAAAAGTTTATTGACACTAGGGTGTACCCTCAAAATGTGTTTTTTACCTTAAACCTGGCAGTATTAAAGGGTCGCTAATTTTAAATCTTATGTTCGAATTTTAATAAATTTTGACACTAGGGTGGACCATAAAGATGTGTTTTTGTTTTATACTTTTTGTAGTATAAATTTGATCGCTGATTTCGAATCTAATGTAAGAATTTCAAAAAGTTTTTTGACAAAAGGGTGGACCCTAAAAATGTGTTTGTTTTTTTTTTTTTTGTTTTATACTCTTAAGTAAGTCAGTTTAAAATCCAACTTTTCAATCATTTAAAGCTCCATACAAGGAACATGATGAATGTTCAATGCTTAAGGACTTGATGCGTCATGAAACAAACATCGATGGCAATGGTAACTGCCTATTTTATCTCTCATAAGAATGTTACATTTTGATTTTCAATAAGTAAATATTTTTTCCCTAAAACTTTAAATTAAACTTTTTGATTTGATTGCTCATTTACATTAATTGCGTTGAAAAATGTATATAAAATAAAAAAAAATAAAAAAAAGAAATATATGGGCATTTCTACTCTGGCGTTACGTACGGGATGTACGATGAAATATTTTAAATAGAATGAAAAAGTCTTATGTTTAAAAAGGTTTACTTTTGTTTGCGCAGTTATTAAGTACTTCTATATTAAGTAAAAATAAAGACAACAATCGACCCTAAGGATTTAAAGATATAAGCAAAAATATGTGCTGGCGTTACGTTACAAAAAAACGGAAGTGATTTTTGACTTGGATTACAAAATTTGAAAAACTGTCTGAAATGGACAAGACTTTTTTTATACAACTTAATTTAGAGGGGTTTTAAATAATATAAGTTCATTTTTCTTCTCTGGAAATCTTCTCTGGTTTTTTTTTATTACACTGAAAATAAAAACATACAATTAACATAAAATTAAACAAAATATTTTAAAATCGAAATTTAAACAAAATTTAAAACAAGCGTGTTTAATTTTCAATTATAAACTCATTTCTTTTTTTTTAACTTTCTCTTATTATTTCTTACCAAAAATAAAAACCACGTAGCTATGAGATTTAATTAAAAAATTATGTGTAGTAGAATCATTGACGAAGCTGAATTTGAATGAAGCAAATATTGAGCATTAGATGAAACAAAAACAAATTAACCCGTGGCTGGCTAAACTAAACAAAATAATAACAAATAGGAACAAAATAATTTTGTAGGGGTAATATTCCTATCATTTAGGTCCTAAAAAGATGAAAAAACAAACCTTTGAATTTAATCTGCGCTGCTTACATTTTGCAAGATGGTACGAAGAAAAAAATTGTTTTGGTCCTGTTCGGCACCGGGGTTTTTTTTAATTCCTTCAATGTTCTTCAACCCTTTAGATCTTTATTTTTTTAACCCTCTAAATATTATTTTCATTAAAGCCATAAAAAGATATAAAAACATAAATTTGATTTTTGTCTGGGTGATTTTTTTTTTTTTTTTTCTTATAAAATAGAACAAAAAAATTTTTCTTTTTTTCTTCGGCACAAAATCGAAAATCCAACTGACTCTAATGTCAAATATCTCTCTTAATTTATTTTTATCATGTTGGTTCATCTTTATTTCATAGAACCAAACGAATTGATTTAAAAAAAAAACTGTTGCAAAATAAAAATAAAAATGACTTTCTGACGTGTCCATATATAGGGGAAATCCACTAAAAGGGTTAAATATTTAAATATTTAAAATATTTCAATATTTTAAGCAGCAATAAAATGCAAATTTAATCGAATAAAGTTAAAATTTGGCATCCGAGGGGTCCCAGGAGTCGCTGA
Source organism: Dichetophora obliterata (assembly GCA_963920525.1). Lineage (NCBI taxonomy): Eukaryota > Metazoa > Arthropoda > Insecta > Diptera > Sciomyzidae > Dichetophora > Dichetophora obliterata. The sequence goes on along the minus strand of OY986435.1, from coordinate 303,825,932 downwards.
TCATGAATCTGACGTCGAAAACGCGACCAAATTAAATAAATGGTATTGAAATATGGCGGTTTTTTAAATTTCAGAATATTTCAAAATTATGTTCTAAAATATTTTTTTTCAATACTAAAGTTTTTGTTTTAAATTAATGTTTTTAAACTAAACATTTTTACTATAAATTTATTTAAAAACATTGTATTGAATACAAAAACTTTCCTTGGCCTCAACCACTTTTTCATTTTTTTTTTTTTAAATAAAGATTAAAGAACCAAGGCATGCGCCTTATACAAACAATGTTTGGTCTTTGACCTGAAAAGAAAGGGATAGATTATAAGGAGGAATTGATTGGAACCATACGTGAATTATTGATTAGGCGAAACAACCGTGAAAGACAATTTGAAGTACTTTTAACCGAGGCTAGTGCTATGCCTTAACCTCGGCAAGCATTTCCAGCCCTTAGTTGTTTCTGTTCTTTAATTCCACATTTTCCACAATTTAGTTGTGGATTTTTTAGTTTTCCATAATTCTTAAATGTGAAAGAACACAGAAATTGAAAAGATCCATGCCCGATTCGGCCGGATTCGAACCAGGGACCTTTGGGTTGATAGTCTAGCGCACTCTCTACAAGACTACAAAGGCCGACAAATGTCTCAGCCAATGTCTTCCATTTTTACTTAAACAAAAAAGTTAACGAAACATTTACTTAACATTTTTGAAAAAGAAAAACTATATTTGTGACACAGTGCAGACGATTTAATCATAATGGTAAATGAATTTATGCATAAACTACTAAAATTAATAAAATTAGCCTCGATAGTCTGCGCGCTTGACTGTCGCACATTGGTCCCGGGTTCGAATCCTGGCCGGGCCATGGTCCTACGCTATAACCTTTAATTCCTTATTTCTAATCAAAGAAACTTTAAAACACGTCCATTTAAGACGAATAGTCTTAGTTGGTGGTGGTAGGAAAAGTTTGTGGAGAGGAACGCTTAGTAACTTGATTTGACTGAGGGCAAGGCATAGCACTTGCTTCAGATTTAATAGCACATGTTTCTACAGCTTCTACCACATTAAGAACATCCAACATAAAAGTTTCACTTGATTACTCGCTTCTTCCATTCTGTGGTATCACAACGGACCAATAATGATCTAAGTAGGCTGGTCTTAAGACCTGCCGCCACCTTAACCTAGCCTTACCTAACCTAGATAATATCATTAAATAAGTTTTAAATACGTTAAAATTTTTTAGTCACTGTAGACTTTTCTGTGGATATGCCCATATAGAAATTTTATTTTGAATTACATTCGGCGTTAAAGAAAAAGCGTAAAAAACTTCGTTCTTGATGGGGGTCCCCCCGAACGCACCACTTTTTTTTACATATAGTTTAATTTTTAATAAAATTCGATACGTTTACGTTGCACTGATTTAAGAAATAAATTCGGATTTTTTGTAAACCTTGTAGTTTTTTCTAAAAATCAAAACTTTTCAGTAATTTCGTATGACAATTAAATGGGATACATATGTTTGACCCCCGGGAATGAAAAGGGCGCATAATTTTACAATCTGATATACACTGGACCGTTAGGTATAGAGGTCAAAAGTTAGGTTTATTTTAAGTTTATTACAAAATAAAAAATATTTAACCTAATTAAAATGTTCCAGGCATTACTTCAACTTTTTCGATCATAAATTTTAACAAATTTGAGCTGAAATCAGAGTATTAAGCTTCAGAAAATACAGTTCATTTTTTATTTTGTAACAAAAAAAACCGTCTGAAATTCTGTTTATAATGGTTGTGTGAGCACATAAAAAATTTTGTATTAATATCCTTAATATCTTCAAAGGACTTTGGTTACAATTGTGTACAAATGAACTCAGGGGTTTCAGAAAAATATGTTTTTTTTTAAAAAAAAATTTTTTCTTAACGTATTATAATGTCAAATATATTATTTACTTACCTGAATTAGCTTCTAAAAAATTTAAAAAAAAAACAAAGTAAAACTTAGTTACGCTACGGAACTTGTGATGAAAGTGGTGAGTGCGCTTTAGAAACTAAGCTTCTTACACCAAAATTTATAGACATCAGCTTTTTCTTACAAATAGTGTGAAAAGGAATGTTATATGCATCACTGCAGCCACAAATCGTTAAAATATAACGAGCCGTTACGTTTTTTGTTACGCACAATTGTGATTTTAGTTCAGCCCATTCCAGCCTGATATGGTGAAATTTCACCCCTTCATGTATTTTGTTTTCTTTTGGCGTTCTAGTTCTAGACTAAATTCTCATAGCTTTTTGTTTGAAATTTTGTGAAGTAAGAGAGAATGAGTGAGGTTTAAATTCGTAAAATTTTGATATCAATCTGAGTTTTCACCTGTGTATTATGAATGACCTGACCTCAAAGGGGTCAAGTTAGTTCCCATCATTATCTCAGTGTTTGGACAGGTAGAGACCTTAAATTTATATTTATTTCTATTTTAGATATCTCTTGCTAACAAACGTGAATTTGGAAAAAATCGGACGGCAGGAACTATGGCAGGTTGGAATGGGTGAATACTGCAAATTTTTGTTCTGGATAAAAATTGCGACTGATTTAACAATAAATAACTCATACAAAAAGTGTTGCGACACCTTTTTAGTAATGGTGTTATCTTTCCAACAATACCAATATTTTGGATATTTATTTTATCAAATATCCATGGAAAATGCATCACTGTGCAACGAGCTAAAGAGCTTTGCGTAGTAATGAGTAAAGAAGCAAAAGATAAATTAAAAATAAATACTGCGGAAAACAATGGCAAAATTAAATGTATTAAAATCAGCAAGTAAGCCAAGTTAACGTCTTGCTGTTCGTTATGGCTAGCGTGGAAACGCTGCCTGAATTCCCAGCCACAGCGTACACAAAGCATTCAAGCCAATATCCAGTGGTTGTTATGGCAAAACGTTATGTTTATCCAACGACTTAACAACTTTACTTATCTTTTGTTATGATAAGATACGAAAAATTTGAGGAATTTGAAAATTCAATAAATAAACAATTAAAAAATTTGTAAATTGAAATCGTAAATGGAGAATGTTGGATAAAAATTGCGACAAAATTGGAATTGGAAGAAGCATATTGATATAGTTCTGTATAAATACTTCAATAGTTTGCGATTTCAATAAATTTCATGGATTCCTTTCAGTAACTACTCTTTTTTAGAGCAGCCTCTACACTCTGTTTTTGTTAACCTTTGCGAATGTTATCGCATATTTATAGCTTATTTTATTAAAAACCTTAGTAACGGTTAGAAGTAAAAGCCATTCAGTAAAATGTAAGGAGTTGTCTTATTCTTTGTTTAATTTACGAACTTTTACAAAACTTTTGCGAGAAGGATTTTAATTGTAAAACGAACAGAATATTGAAAATTTTAAAAAAAATCATTGAAAGCATAAATTGTTGGTCGGGATAAGATTTAATTTGTTCCCAAAAGTTAAATTCGTACTAAGCAATAAGTACGAATTGACGAATTTATTTTCACGCACTTTTAAATATCAACCTAGCCTGCCAAATCTCCGAACTATTAGAATGGATGGCACAGAAAGTCACTTCAAAGAAGAAGTAAAGTACCTAGAGCTCATACTTGACTCAAAATTTCTCTGGAGAAGTCATGCAGAAGCAACTTTTATCAAAGCTACGCGCGCACTCATGGTATGTAGGAATGTGGCGGGGAAAAACTGGGGATGCAACCCAATAATTCTCCACTAGATGCATACCATGATGGTGGGACCCATCCTCACCTACGGTGCGGTAGCATGGGCTAGGAACCAGGATGTCTACAATGAGAAATATGCTAACAAAGGTGCAGAAGCTAGCATGCATCACAGGAGTCATGAGGACCTATCCTATAGCAGCACTAGAAGTAATTTTTGACCTTATCCCCTTACACCTCTTCATAGAGGGAGTAGCAAAGCGTACTTTGCTATGCATCCCTAAAGAGGGGACAGGTTTAGATAAAACTATCAGCAGTAGAGAAAAGGAGGATATTGCAAAGCAAACACATTACATTAATCTACCAAGAGACGATGTGGTACAAAGGTACACAACTTCGAAAAACACTTCGATATTAAGCTTAGCACCAAGAGTGGGACATCGAGATAATATCACAAGTCAGGAAACCACATAGTATATCATTGTACACGGATGGCTCCAAAACATTGGAAGGTATAGGCGCAGGGGTATACGGGCTAAAAGCCAAGCACTCTAAACCTACGAGACACCCTGTATCTCCCAAGCGGAAATCCTAGCGAAAAGGATATAATTGTGATGTCGGACAGCCAAGCAGCAATTAAAGCACTAGTCTCCTGTGAAATATCATGGAGAGTAACATGGGAATGCCTAACAAAACTCAATAAACTAGGAACCAAGAATAACACAGTTACTATACTCTGGCTTCCAGGACACAAAGGAATACAAATTACCAAGCAAGACTGGGTGTGTGTGCAGACTGGCACACACACTATAAAAGAAGAATTAAGAACCCAGTAGGCATTGGCAGCGCTGCTAGCAGGCCTTCGTATGGATTTTAGAGTACTGCCGCACTCATATACAATTACACTTGCTTTTTTATATGAAATGGGAAAATTTTTCAGGCCTTCCGCTCTCCTTGCTCAAAAGAGACCTGCCAGAAGCACTCTTTCGAGAAGTCACGTTAGAAGGAAAAGCAATAAAAATATCATCTTCAAATAAAAATCGACTATCAATTTGAGATTTGAACCATGGACTTCTCAGTCGGCTGTCCGACATCTTACCTACTCGACTACCGTGGTTGGTAACAATAACTCGCTTATTTTGCATGAATACAAATGAAAGTAAGCTTTCGGGAGCCCGGGTTCGATTCCCAACTCGGACAAAAAAAAAATTTTTTTTTTGTTGTTTTTTTTAAATCTAAATTTTTTTTACAAACTGTTCTGTGTATTTAAAAATTTTTTTGGAATTTTTTTATAAATTTTCTTCATACAAAAATATAAGAAAAGACTTTGAGTTTTTCCATATAAATATTTTCATATAATATAATATGTTATGTGATAGTTTTCGGGAGCCCGGGTTCGAGACCCAACTCGGACAAAAAAAAAAAATTTTTTTTTTGTTTTTTTTCAAATCTACATTTTTTTACAAACTGTTCTGTGTACTTAAAAATTTTTTTGGAATTTTTTTGTAAATTTTTTCATATAAAATAAAATTAAAAGAATAAGGTCCTTCAAAAGGTAGGCCTTACAGAAGTACTCATTAATGCAGTGATCATGGAAGGTGTATTGACGCCAATAATAGCAGTGCTAGCATGCCTTTTTTTGCGTAGCACTCGCTAAAATGCCCACTGGGAAGGGAGGAGAGACACAAACGATCAAACCTTTGGAAAAGACTCTCAAAGCTAAGACAATCCAAATTGCTCCTCAAAGATTTTAGCACTACTCGAAAAACAAAATTGCGCATAAGTTTAGGCAGACAAAATCTTAGAATAAGGACACTGCAAACTTCAATATCACCTGAGGAAATTGGGCATCGAAACCGATAGCAACTGCCGTTTCTGTGAGGAAGCTGAGGAGACTCCAATATACCTACTTACAAACTGCGACGCAGTGTCGCGCAGGCGTAAGCAAACTCTGGAGAACTATGAGCTGAGTCTAGAGCATATTTCATCCCTTGAACCTAAAAACATACTCAAATTTATCAGGGAACTGGGCCTGGATGAAATTCTGTAATCCGCCAACCTAGCGGAGCCTTGAGAAGGAGGTACAATAGATCCTATTAGGTCGCAGTACGCATCTCCACCATATAACATTAGCTAAAACAGCTTTAAATAAATGTTGGTGAAACAGGGCATTAGTTTTTAAAAATAATCGAATGTTCTTTTTAAATATTTTTTTTTAAATTAGTGTTTCTTTAAAGAAACACATCGGTAAAAAATGGATTCAAACAATTCGTCTCTAAGAATTCTTCTAGAACTCTCTCGCAAAAGACAAATTGTATTTAAACTAAACTAAACGAATTGTAACTAGACGAATTCTTTTAGATAAATTTTCGCTGACACATTTCCATATATATTTATTTCTTATTTTCTTTGAAAAAAACACACAGCGGAAAGAAAATAAAAACTATATAAATAAATAGTTCTTTGGAATTAAAGTTGATTTATTCAAATTTTTTTAATTTATCCCGTTTTAAAAAACATTTCACTATAACATTTTTAATTATCTGTAATGAAAAAAGCAGTCTTTTTAATACAAAAAATTAAAGACTTGAAATTTGTATTTCTAATGTTATGACTTTGATATGGTACACTATGAGAAGGAAATGAACATTACAAAATGTATACTTGTGCGTGCAAGCAGATAGAAGAACATAAATTATAGGACAAAATCAGTAAAGCACTTCTTTTTGGAGGCAAAGTTATGAATAACTTCACTATAATTTATTTTAATCTCTCTATGAATATGCAATAATGTGTTGTTTGAAGCTTCTGCGTCCTTCCATTGTGAAATATTCTCCAATGCACGTATAAGGACTGTATCGAAAAGAAACTGCACACTTTCAATTCAATATTTTTCTCAGAGAAGATGTTTGATTGCAATACGGTCAGCAACGTTACAAAGTATAATCAATTCAACTTTCATGGTTTCTTCTTTCTCCTCTATTCTCATCTTAGTTTTTGCGATGCCTCGAATTGAAGAGCACGTGCGTAAGAAAATTGTGCACAGTTGCTGCACTAAAAAACTAAATTTCTTACAAACTGCTGACTAATCAATTTCAACAATTGAAGTTGAAAAATTGGGCACAAAATTCCTCAACTGGCACGCTATATGCGCTTCCGGCCTTAGGATCACCTCCTCCTAATACCATTTTATTAAAACCACAATGTATCAACGATATTTTGGCCTGATTTAGCCACTTCTATAGCCACGTTCTATATTGAATTTGCTAAAAGAAAACCACATTAATTATGTTGCAAAAGAGGAGAAGCAACCTCTCGATAGAGAGGTATTGGACTATTGTCAAACGGAACTAAAAAAAGGATGGTCGAGTTGCTGGTGACATCGAAGATTTTAAAAAAACTGGTTTAAGGCTAGCAGTTCCGTTGCAAAAGTAGTTGTGCAAAATTTAATGAAGGGTATTTAACAAAATATATATTAAGAAAATAAATCTATTTTAAAATGTTAAATGAAAATTTAATGGAAATAAATTTTATTTTAATAAAAAAAAAATTTAAGTGAAAAGAATAAAAAACCATTGCATTACAAGCAAAACAATGTGAGCAGTTTTTCGATACAGTCCTTAGTGCTACTTAAACTAATTTTAAATCTTTATACAGATTTGTGTCTTTCCACCCACCTTGTTTCACAAATGCTTTTTAGCTTCTGGTTGTTGCAAAATTGTTCTATTATGTTACTTCGCTTTGAGCATGAGTTAAAAAATTGCACTTTGACTTGGTTTATTATACAAACTTTTTGAAATTGATAACTTTAGAGCTCTTAAGTGTTCTCTGAAGAATTGCAGTAGGCAATTACATTAAAAAATGTATACAAAAACTTGACCAAGCTGTAGATACTATTATTGTCATCTGATAGATTATTATAAATAGTGCTTGGGGGTGATGTGGCCCACTTTTCACATTTTTTTTTAAGCGCACCAACTTCAGCGCCATCCTTATGTATTATATATTAAGGCGCATCACGCTCCATAGAAAAAAAAAAGTTGATCGGCACAAATGCTCATAATATACCTTGGCTTATGTTATGATGATTCCCCAAATATTTCGACTCTAACTTTAGCCATCCGTGAGCTAGAATGGTTTGAAATAGCCTCTAAAAAGCGAGTTTTTGTAAAAATATGGACTGGTGTAATAATTATAAAAAAATTAACTGTCAGAAACTATAAGCAGGGAAACAATCTTCCAATCTACATAAAAAAATTGTAAATGTTTGCAATCAGTTTGAAGATAATGCTTTTTTTCATGCATATTTTTTAAATTTTTTTTATTTTATTTTCATACAAAAACTTTCAAAATTCAAATAACTTCATTACTTTTATTTTTTTTTAATTTTTTACAATATGTTTTCAGCAGGTGTTTATTTTATGATTAATATTTTAGATTTTATATATGTCAATTTAAGCAATTGTGACTAGGAATCAATGCGAACACTCAAAATCTTTCCAACGATATCTTGAAAGAGAGGATCGCATTAGAAATAATCAAATTTTTTTAATTTTAGTAAAAATAAATTTTTTAAAAATGCATGAAACGCAGCATTATCTTTAATCCGAAAGCAAAAATTTTTATTTTTTGATGCAGATTGAAAAAGCATTTTCCGGGTTGTAATTTTTGACAGTTTATTTTTTATACATATTACACTAGCCAATATGGTTACAAAAAAACTCGATTTTTAGAGGATATTTCGAACCATTCCAGCTCACGGATGGCTATCTCTAGAGTCGAAATATTTGGGGAATCATTTTATCATAAACCAAGGATTATCTTGAGCAACTGTGACGAACAACTCTTTTTACGTAAGGCGCCTTAATATACATAAATTATATTTTACGAAAAAAAAAGTTATGCAAATAAAATAGGTTAGAAAAGAGAAGAATTCGCCATATGGGCATATTTGCCAAACCCATTTATCTTCGATTTTAAAAAGCTTTCAAGTAAAAAGGCCCAAATTCTTTGACCATTTTATTTTGATGAATTACAAATTTTTCTTTCTTCTGATTCTTTGTTGAAAAACCTCAATTGACTTTTTCATAAAAAATATCTCTATCTTAAGGTTTTAAAATAATTAAAGATGAACGAATCTGTTAAATTTGGCATGTTATTTAGAGCATTCATGTTCTTTTCAGAACATTTTTCAAATTATATTATTTGTTTGAAAAACATAACTGATTAATTAATGTTATTCGTAAGACAACTAAAATTTTAATCCAGGGCAATAAATTTTTAGTATTACAATCGAAAAACACTGAAAGAACTACAATTAAAGTAAAACTACTCATAGTGCCTTTTCTTAAAAAACAGCGCACTGCATCATCGAAAAGCCCTAGGTTTAGCGCTAAAAGCACTGACTTGGCAACACTGGTGCTGCTTGTACAGCGTAACTCGCGCCGATGTTTCATATAGATATCGCTGACATTTGCTCATCATTCGACGCTGCAGCAGCTAGGAGCGCAGCAAGTAATGACTTTAATTTTTGTTGCCAACAATTGTGCAACAAATAATTTTCATGTTAATCAAAAAGCCGCAAAAACACCAACGAGTTAGTTGGTCAGGTGACAATGTTGCTTGCCACTTGATGACTGAAAAATTTTTATTTGGTTCACTCTTTTCAAATACATAGCCTTAAAGTTTTAAAAATTTACCAACTTATTTAAATAAAATCCACTATAGATATTAGCGCCAACAATCTTCTTCTCATCCTAAAGCAGCAACAACAAAAACAAAGGTAACGACAATCTTTAATAAGCTGTATCAACGATGCTTAAACTGCAGTTCTGAAGAACCAAAGGCAAAGAAGCAGATGTAGTAGAATCAGACGAAGAAAATGCATTTATTTATTTTTACTTGTATGTTTTAAGCATGTATCTTGAAAATGCAAAATCTTAAAAATGCATCCGCAGTTCAAGAGAACAACAACAACTAGTTAGCTAGAGTTTTATCAGTTGCTGGGATTTGCTTTTGAAAATATCTGTGCGCCTGGTTTTTGTTGCTCATCTTCAATGCGACGACAGTTTTGTATGTGTAAAGATAATGATGGTGATGTTGATGATGATGGTGATGATGATAATGATGATAATGGTGATGATGGTGGCGATGATGATAGTGGTGCTTGATGTAGCAACATGACGCAGTTGACGCTGCATTTAAGAGTGCTAAAGATTAAGATTAATAAAATACATTGAAATAAGTTTTAAGTCAGACCGAATGAGTGCGTTCAATGTACGAATAAGCGAGCTACTTGAGTAAATCATCCACAAAAGTTATGCGATTCAATTTGAATAAAATTAACATGAAAGATTTTTTTTTATTCAAGAGCAGTAGCTTAGTGAGCTCTTAAATTGATATAAAAAACTGGAAACTTGAAACGTATCAATAAATGAATAATCATTAAACCTGAACTGAACTCATAATCGAGTTTTTTTAGAAGCTCGATCATGGCCTGTAGAACATGAATATTACTTTAAGATTCCTAAGATATATACGGAAATCAAACAAAATTACATTTAAAATTGATGAGTTTTGTAAATATTTAACGTAAAGGAAGCTGATATTCGAATTAGTAAATTTTGTAAATAAAATTTGAAATAAAATTATACTACTTAAATAATTTAGCTTTTATTTTCAAGTGGGTTTAAGAATGTTTACGTTTACGACGAAGATCGCGACTAAAAACTATTATATTTTAATAATTATATATTAACGTCTCTATGAACGTTAACCCAGTAATGCTTACTACCAGAACCCGTTGAGTTTAGCTTTTGAAATTTTCAGCAAAAGCTTGTATTAATATTGGACAGAAAACTCTGAAGTTTAAAAAAAAAATCTAAAGGATTTGGGTGTGGCGAAGCGCATGATTATAAACGCATAAGGGGTAAAAAAACTTAAAAAAATTAGAAAAAATTAATAAATTCGAAAATTTTCTTTTCGTAGCGTAGGCTTTAATCTAATGCACTTTTTTAATTCTATTTTCTTTTTTCTTGAGGTTTATAAAACAAAATAACTCACCTGAGTGGCATTATACACTTTTTTTTAAATACTACACGAACTGGCGCGAAAAAGTACACAAAAAGGCTTTTAATGTCAATTTTATTTGAATTTTGAGGATTTTTGAGGAATTTTTAAAAAATGCTTTTATCGCGTATGATATATCGTTGTCATTAATGGGTTAAGGCCTAACTTAAATTGATGAAACGAGACGAGCCAATAGTAACTTCACAAACGTTGTCGTGTTTAGACGTTATAAGTTCTGTTCTACGGAAGGAAACATAATGGCATCATTAGTGTCTGACCGAAACCGGAATTTTGGCCGAAACCGAATATTCATTCGGTCATTTTAAAATATTCAGCCGAAACCGAAACTGGTTATTAGTATGAAAATTTAAGTTTTTGCAAATAATTTTTTTATTAAAAGGAAACAAAAGTACTTTCATACACATCAGAAAAAAATTTAATATAAAGAAATATTATTTGAATATTGAAGTTTATAATAATTAATTGAAGTTAACGATAAAAATGAGATCACTTTCTATTACAAAAGTATTGCATACATTATATCTTCCGTACACACTCAAAATAGTATGCACCTATAATGTAAATTTTTATAGAACTACAAAAAAAAGTATTTATGGTTTTTTTTAAAGGTTTAGCATTATAAAAATAGGAGATATTTCGTTTTATTTTCCTTTATAACACACACACAGAATTCGTTCGGAAGTTTAATTATAAATTTTTTGCTTCAGTACCTATAAAACTTTAATATTAAAACTAGAGATGATAGAATCGAAAATGAAGGTATCGAACGCATAAATTTAACCAAACTACCAAACTTGTATATTTTAATTAAATGAATGGTGCAAGAAATTTTTACCAACAGAAACATGATGACTAGTGTCCGACCGAATATTCGGTTTCGATTTCGGTTACTGCCAGTTTCGAAACTAAAAGACTATTCGGTCGGACACAGTCATCATGTTTCTTGCAGTTTTGATAAGTTATTTTAGTTCATGAATTAAGATTGTGAGCTTTAGATCAAGTGAGTTTTCAAGAAGGCAACAACAACAACAACAACAACAACTCTGTATAGAGTCAATCACTTAGCTGACTAGACAGTCTGTTTCGGAAATCGCTACATTTTCCTCTTCAGTAGTCTTTAAGTGATTAAGCTGTGATCAACTCACTGTTTAAACTAGCATATGAATGTGCAGATTTTGGAATTCATTCTTATGAATTGTATGGCTGCTAATCATATGAAATTTCAAAGCAGTAGGCTATTTATAGATCACCGCCATCAACTCTATCAAGGGTTGCCATCTGTTCTAGTTGCTTCTTCATTTATTTCAATATTCATTGGTGTTCGATAGTTTGTCGAAATGCACCATAGAAATGAAACGAGTTTTTGCTTCGCCAGAAGCTAGTGTTGATAGAGTTGATGGCGGTGATCTATAAATAGCCTACTGCTTTGAAATTTCATATGATTAGCAGCCATACAATTCATAAGAATGAATTCCAAAATCTGCACATTCATATGCTAGTTTAAAACAGTGAGTTGATCACAGCTTAATCACTCAAAGACTACTGAAGAGGAAAATGTAGCGATTTCCGAAACAGACTGTCTAGTCAGCTAAGTGATTGACTCTATACAGAGTTGTTGTTGTTGTTGTTGTTGTTGTTGCCTTCTTGAAAACTTACTTGATCTAAAGCTCACAATCTTAATTCATGTAATTATTCAATAGATCATAAAAACTAATTAATTTTAGTTCATGTTGAGAAAAAAAGGTTAAAATGCTTTTAACCAAACAGTTTTGTTTTCCTTCGTTACGGAGCATCTCGTCTATTTTGGTCGGACCTTTAATGAGGTTCCTCATAAATATCTTAAAAGAAATTTTTGACTGTTTTTTTGGAGTCTTGACCTGAATGTTAAAAAATTTTCGGTATGGAAAAAAGCCCTAAAAATAAGGTCCAAAGGTATCGATGAAGAAGTTCGGTATAAGACTCGGTTATATTAAAATATATCCACAGATAAACTCGAGTCAAAATACAGCACATAATGTAATGCCTGATACAGCAGACACAAAATGAATGTCAGAATTCCATTTTGGCAGATATGGCAAGTGGGGATCTATATTGACCTTCTGGGCAGCTATGGGTTAATTTGTATGTTATAGGAGGTTGTCTCACTAAAAATGCCCTAGCAACGAATGTTTTTGATGCAGAACATTCTTCAAAGACATTTTAGAAAGATATTTCCATGGACTTTCCAACGATATACATTACTGGTAGAAATTTTAGTGAAAAATATAATCTTTTTGTGGTCAAATCAAGAAATTTTGGAAAAAATTCACAATTTTTGAGTTTAAAGTTATTTTTGTCAAATAAAATACTGTGTAAGCCTATATTTTTTATTTAAAATTATAATACCTGTTAAAATTTCCTTAAACAATTAAACAGTTATTATTATTGAAAAAAGTGTTTAATGGTTGATTGAATAAACAAATTAAATGAAAATCGATTTAGAAATAAAACAATAGAAATGGATTCAAAAACAATCCTGATTAAATGAATCAAGCCGGAAAAAAGTCATCAGTCAAATGATTCGTCTTCCTCAGATGACTCATTTTCAATTTCGTTAGTATGTAAGTGCTACGCGGGCAAAAGCATTTCCAAAATTTCCTTAAGAAATGGTTTTGATTTTTTCCTCGGCATAGTCCTTATTCCAGCTAAAAGAGGATCGGAAGTTAAGAGCAATCGATAGAATAAAAAAAAATGACCGAGGCCTGACTGAACTTTTCTGAACTTATATTTTAATTTGAGCCCAAAAGTGTGTACTAGTGCTACATAAAGGACTTTAAGGTTCTTTGCAACAAAAGGAATAAGACTAAAAAGAAATGTGTTTGTAACTTAGAATCAAACTGCCTAGAAACCTACAAGCGATTGTTTCTTACATTTAAAATGCGATTTTCACGGTCTGGAGTTTTTTGAGTATTTTAAGTAAATTAAAAAAATTTTGCTTCAGATTTTGATTGTGAAATTGTCTGCCATGTTTTTGTTACAAATCCAATTTGCAGTGTTACCATAAACGAAATTTCCTTAATTTTGCTTAATAAATTAATAAGACTAGCAAGAAAAAAATTTTATAAAATTTCTTTTTTTTTATGTGAAAACTTCTTTGAGCGATTTTTGGTGAGAGTAAATCTTTAGTTTGCGTCCTCATTGCAGCGAGTAGCTTTCGTCATCAAGACAGTTAGTAGGTTTCATCATCAAGGCAGCGAGTAGCATTCGTCATCAATACAGTTAGCGAATAGCTTTTGTCAATAAGCTTGACACTTATTATTACAGTGCTTCCACAACGTAGATTGTGTAATAACTCAAGTTCTTTCATCAAGCTTTTTCGGATTCGATTTATTCCAGTGCTTCTCAGAGTGTTACTACAGTTACTTTCAAACTGTTACTTCAGCGAAGTGGCGCGAGGGTGAAGATATCTTCTAAAACGTAGTGCTCCCTGTATTTTATTTTTATATCAAGAACATGATTCAATTATTATAAGGTTATTCGTATTTTTGACGTTTTCTCAATTTGGTATGCTTATTTGAAAATGAGAGTAGAAAAAATCTTGAGAGCAATTTCATTCGAGCTAAAAATGCACACGGTTGCCCAAATATCATACTAATTGGTACTATATTGACTACTATTAATTTTGTTCTAGTACTTTTATTGCTCCGATTTCTTAGTGCATTAATAACTTTTTAAATTATTTTTATTTACTAACTTCAATGAAAAGTATGTTAATAAATATAAATACAATAAGTAATATATAAGTAATATAACAATAAGTAATATAAATACAAAAATAAATATAATTTTGTTCGTTTATTTTAATAAACACTTTAAACCTAACTATGAAACTTTAAAAAAAGCGTTTAGTGGCGCGTTCTAAATAAGTTAATTAACCGATTTAATTGCATAACTTTACAAAAATTGTAGATCCATGGTAAGTGCATTTATACTTTTTTAAATTGTTAAGAAAGAAAAAAGAAACAAAAATTCGTTAAAACAAAAATAAACCACTGTCGCACAATACGCATTATACGTACTGTTTACATAATGTGACCAACCGTACTCCTTTTGGAAGTGTTTTACTTCTTTTTTTTCTCACTGTACTTCTTGTATCGAAAATACGCTAAAAAGTACTTATTTTTACTTGTTGTAATTCTTTTTGACATCATTTTGACAATTTTTTCATAAATCTATTGAAAATACACTTCTCTTACTACTGAAAAAATTATTTAAGATTTGTTTCTGTAGTCGATTCAAGTAACTTTATTTATTTTAAGGTAGTAGCCCAGTGTGACGACCGAAATGTTGACTTTTTCATAAATTTTTTAAATAAGAAAACAAAATGCGATCATTTTGAAATTTTAACATCTTATTATTGATATCATAAAATGTGCAAAAGAATTTTCTGTGACTTGATTGTACATTAATTTGCTTATAGTAATCTATATCAAAGAAGAGTACTCGAAAGAAGGGATGTTTTTTGGGGGAAGCACCCAGCCTTACGTGTTCATCTGAAATATAAAAATCAAAGATAATATCGTTCTGCAGGCTTTATTGTAGTGCACTACCCTATAATATGTATATTTGAAGAAAAAAAAACAAATAAAATATGACGAACTTTTGAAAAAAAATTTGTAAATCTAACTTTTTTTAACTTGCTTAAAAAATTATCTTATTGAAAAATTGATTGTTTTCAAGTTCCAGAACTAGCTATGTATGCCTTTAATAACAGATGAAATTTTTAGCCAAATCGGTCGAATAGTTTTTAGTTAGTGCTTCCCCGAAGTTTCGAAAACGTAGTTTCGAAAAAAACCTGTTTAAAGTTTTTACAGCACTTTAATATACGTTACGACACTTTCTCTTTTTTTGGCTGTAACTTTAAAAATATTTCCAATTTAGGACTAAGACTTTTAGAGTATATTTTTAAGATTTATTTTTTATATTCTATTGCGAAAAATTAAAAAAATTTCTTTATTGAATTTGTCAAACTGGTGGACTACTACTTTAATAAGCAATGAATTGTAAGCTGAATCTAATTTTCAATCTCTTATAAATTAAACTGTTTGTTTAATGGATTTATTCATGCATCTTTTAATATCTTCGTTATATTTTTTGGATGTACTTCTATTTTGTAATTCTATATTAATTCTATGTACTTCTTTTGTGTCTCTTTCAAAAGTCTATGCGTGTACTTCTTTTTGCTTTGAAAATGTTGGTCACATTATGTATACACGCTTTTGTGCCGCAAGCTGCGTATGTTTAATCCCTTACAATTTTATAATTGCAAATTACGATGCTATTAACTTACCGAACATACGATGTTTACATCGACAACACGGGGTTCATTGAATACCACTAGTATTTCTTTATAATTTGTTTTTTGCCTTAACTAACTTTCCTCTAAATTATACTTTCAATAAATAAAATTCACTAATTAGGTTTTGAGCAATGGTAAAAATAACTTTTTATTTTAAATTTGCAAAGGAGTTTTCTTAATTCCTAAAATATACTTACAACATAGCATGCACTTACGACGCAACACCCTCATAGTTTCTTTTTCTTATTAACTTGGCAAGAAATCATTGAAAAACTACTACACTAGAAAACTACACATTGAAACACTGAAACATACCTTTTTTTCCAACAGCACAAAACACTGTTAGCAGATTGTCAAAATATGTTTGTTTATAAAAAATAAGCATACGTCAAAAAATACGAATAACCTTATAATAATTGAATCATGATCAAGAATATTAAATTTAAATGTCATAATATAAATTATTATAACTATAAAATAAAAACACTTTCTTAATATAAAATATTTTGAAAGAAATAATCAAACGGGTAGAGGGTAAAAATATAAAAAATATTTTCCGACTAGCATTTAAATTCGTCCAAAGCAGCAAGGCGGTTCGTGGCTAGACAATGTCTGATTCTTTGTAAGCATGAAAGTTGCATATATTGGAACTTTTCTGCATGCCAAAACAATTAATGTGTTTTAAAATCCCTTGAGAGGTAGGCCAGCCAAATTTTAAGCAACTGTTAAGTAACTAAATAGTTACTATTCTGTAAAAGACAATTTAAAAAATTTAACTTGCCAAATCTTCAGAAGCATTCAAACCATTAAACTCGTTTTCCCAAAAACTATGAAAAAGCACATTCATGGTTTTGGCATGCAGGTGACGATAGCATTTATCCGCAAAAATTACTTCGTTTTGACACAAAACTCAATAAAATGTTTCTTTCATTAAAAATCATGGGCATAGACTTGGATTTTTTGGCGTTTTTTTTATATATTTTTTATAAAGTAATAATGCTTCCAAGCTAGTGTTGCTGGTAAAAATCTTCGAAATATCTATCTCCAATCAAAAGAGATAAATAAATATATATTTTTTAAAACCATTTCACTACATTGAGATTAGTGTGTCCCAAAAATATATTTTAATATATTTATTTTTTCCTCAAGCTTTTTTGAAAGCTTATGGGCTAAAGTATTTTTGAGATTTTTATTTGATAGGAATGTCTGTTATTGACTAACTTATGCTTGGAATTCAAAAAATCGCTATGAAATTCGAAAAACTATTTTCTTTTGGGACACCCTAGTCTACATCTTTGTATTTTCTTAATATACGTAACTACGCTAAGAACGAAAGCTGTCGTACATTTTTTAGTATTAATTATATGCCAAACATTATGGAATACACAAATGAGTAGAAACAAATTGGGACTCGTGACCTATGATCCGATGATTTAATTTTGCTTTACGAAAAATGCTAAACCATGAGAGAAACCATACAGTGTGTAAAAGAAATGTTGAGGATGACAACATAATAGATGCCATTTGACTCCTCTAAGAATCACCTTTTTACTTCTCTAGATGTTAATTCGGAAGAGATATAAATTCGATTGGACAAATTTTTGCAAGGCGGATCATCCAGTGAAGCTTCAGAATGACAAAGTTTGTGTTCATTTTTATGCGATAATAATAAAGGGTTTATGTTTGTGTTTGCGTTCAAGTAAAAAACATCAGCGCTACGAAAATTGCAACCGAGTAATGTAATCTACGCTATGTTTTTTTAATATTCTGTTTTATTAAATCTACGCTGCAGTGCCTTAACATAGGCTAAGTTAGTGTTCATTTTTGTGTACTGCTTTACAGACAGTTGGTCTGATTTCGACCACAGGCGATACTTGTTATAGCAAAAAAGTTAATAAATCTATAGGGGGTATTCACGATGTGGTGTATTTTTTGCTAGATTTTTACAAAATTAACAACACTTACAAATTACTGTGAACGAAACTGCACTAAAGCATTGTATTTTTTAAAATCAGCTGCTCTTTTATGTTCTTTTGTTTGGAAACATTAATTTAAATCATCATTTAACTAAAGGAAATAATACCAAAAACAAAACACTAAATTGTATAAATTTTTATTAAATAATCTTACAGCGTTGCCGGTAGCTTCCTCCATGGTGAGTGGAAATGCTTTTGCGATCAGCTGATCTAATAAACAACGAAATTTACAAAGAATACTATAGGGTTTCATCGTTGCATTTTTGCCACATGGTTTTATTTTGAATACTATTCATTTTGTTTTGGTAATTTTACAAAATTTACTACATATATCAAATTTATCAAAAATACACAATACAAGGGCAAATACACCACATTGTGAATACCCTTTATATCAATACAATTTGACTCATCAAAACGTAGCTGTTGAGATCCTGTTTTTTTTTTCTTTAGTATTAGTTCATCTGCACTGAATAAGAAATTCATACAAATATTGGGGGTTGGAATTAGTTTTAAAGGTTTTCTAAGAGATGGCGTAACTATCAATAGATCGCATTGGGCACACCTGTGACTATATTCATTTCAAAGCACATTGTCTAAGCTTCATTTTTTAGTATGTGTCATTCCACTGAAGTGTAAACAACATATATTTTTTTCTCTGTGAACATGTCGACTTTCGTTCCAACAAAACGCAATTTGCGGGAAGGTTTACTTTTGTGCTTCCATTTGAAGAAAAAAGCGGTTGAAGCACAACGCACGCTTACTGAGGCTTATGGGGACTATGCTCCATCGATTTCTACTTGTGAGTACTGGTTCCGTCGGTTTAAAAGTGGTGATTTTGATACGGAAGACAAAGAGCGTCCGGGCCAGCCGAAAAAGTTTGAAGATGAGGAATTGGAGGCTTTGCTCGATGAAGACCGGTGTCAAACCCTTCAAGAATTGTCAGAATCATTGGGAGTCGACTTATCAATGGTCGGCAAACGCTTGAAGGCCATGGGAATGATTCAAAAGCAAGGAAATTGGGTGCCGTACCAGTTGAAGCCGAGAGACGTTGAACGGCGATTTTGCATGTGCGAACAACTGCTTCAACGGCATAAAAGGAAGAGTTTTTTGCATCGTATTGTCACTGGCGATGAAAAGTGGATCCATTACGATAATCCTAAGCGAAAAAAATCGTGGGGACCAGCCGGCCATGCATCAACATCAAGGGCCAAGCCGAATATTTATGGCGCCAAGCTTATGCTGTGTATTTGGTGGGATCAGAAGGGTGTCGTGTACTATGAGCTGCTAAAACCTAACGAAACCATCACTGGGGAACGCTACCAACAACAATTGATGCAATTGAGCCGAGCATTAAAGGTTAAACGGCCGGAATATGCCAAAAGACATGACAAAGTGGTTTTTCAACATGACAACGCACGGCCACATGTTGCAAGAACCGTCAAGGAAACGTTGGAGGCGCTGAATTGGGATGTGCTACCCCACCCGCCTTATAGCCCAGACATAGCCCCTTCCGACTACCACCTATTCAGATCGATGACGCATGGCTTGGCTGAGCAGCGCTTCACTTCTTACGAGGATACCAAAAAATGGGTCGATTCGTGGATTGCCTCAAAAGACGAATCGTTCTTCCGGCGCGGAATCCATATGCTGCCAGAAAGATGGGAAAATGTTGTAGCTAACGATGGACAATACTTTGAATAATATACATTGTACCGTTGTTTCTAAATAAATGCTCAAAAACCGAAAAAAAACCTTTAAAATTAATTCCAACCCCCAATACATTCTTGTTACTGTTTTTTTCAACAATTTTTAATTACATTCTGTTTATAACTCTTTTTCACTATCTTTCATTTGAACCCAATTCTCATAAATACATATTTAATTGTTTCCACAATGCTTATTTCTGTTCGCTTGATTCGCTATTACTACATCAACATGGGATATAAAAACAACCTCACTCGTTCAGTGGTGTGTAAATTATACACTGTAGAATATCGAGGCCTCAACTTCTGAGTTTATGTAAGCAATAGCAGCACTAACAAAAAAAAACAACTACATAGAATATAAGTAACGTCTGTTCATAGTTTTCAGGCCAGTCGGTGTTGTTGTTGATGCCACCGATGATATTTAATACATATCATAGCGGAAAACAGGAGGTGCGCAAATCTAGGACTTCACGTTTTAGAACTTTGAACTTACGTAGTCGATGAGCGTGTCAATAGCGGTGGTGAGGTGTGCGTGAGAGTGTGTGAGGAAGAAGGAGATGAGCTGCAGCCATATTCATCGTTAATATAAAAAAAGCAGAAGCTGCAGCTATCATTCGACTGATATCTGACACTGTTAACAGAGTCGCCAAGTGGGGAAACAACAGCTAGCTCCACAAATAAGAATGAAAAGAAAAACCACACCAACAATATTAACAACATGGAAACTAGTCAACCATTGAAAATCTTTTATATGCTGCATATTGGTTTTACGTTTTGGTTTAACGATGTATATTTATTAGGTAGGGTAGGTGGAATGGTTAGTAGGAAGGTAAAAGGGGCTTTGCAGGGATTGAGATTCGGTTTAAGCGCGATTCATCGTGCAATTGTCTTGTGGCTCTTGGTGAATAGGTGCTACAATGTTATTGCTTTTTAACTCAATAGAAACTTGCAATCGGCAACTAAGATAAAACTTTAAGTTGTTTATATTTGTATAGCAGTTCGGGATCCTAGAGCAGCAACTGCACAGATACTACTTGATGCTTGGTTTTATCTTCTGTGCAAGAGACACGGAATGGCTTTATAACAAGATGCATAGAATTTATAGAAACATAAAAACTACCTTTAGAGTTCAAATTCGGTTACTTGATTAATCTTACAATTAAAATAATTTTACTTAAAAGAAGGCTCGACCGGTCGGCCATCACCAATACCTCCTATTTTATTTTACATTGCTAAGTTAACATAATTTAAAATATTACTTTTAATCTTGTTCAAAGAGGCTTGAAATGAAATTTCTCAAGGAAACTTTTCAAGCTCTCTAAATATTAGTATCTACCATTATTACAATTTTTAATGGTATTTGTAAGTTTTTTTTAAAGGTCAAAAAGGATGTTTGAGTTTTCAATGTTGAACAAAAATTTTTCTCATAAAATTTCAGATAGATTTGTCAGTAAGCTACTTTGCAAAAGGAATTAACATAAATTAAATTCTTACTGTTGTCTTGGACCATTTATTCCACTTGCATGGAAATCGCACAAAATGAACGGATTAAAATGGGGCCTTGAGTCTCTCGTGAGAGTTCTGTTCTCTTCAAAAATGTTTCGTTTTGGTTGTTTGTATATCCATTAAATAAATTTTCAGTTAACTGTCGGCCCACTCACCGAATCTGTTACGCAAATGATGTTCCATTGGCTTGAATTACTCCACAAGTTGGATCTTCTACAGGTGTAGGTACAAGATCTTTCCTTAAAAATCTTCCACCTAGTTGACGGGCAGAAGAGGCAGAGTGGCTGAGAACGGTGAATTTTACCTCTACAGAAGAGATGTCTACAGAGGAGATGTCTTCTTGTCAAAAATAAAAGGTATGGTACTATCAAAAGACAGGCTCATTTAAGGTAGTAGTCCAGTGTGACGACCGAAACTTTGACGTTTTTTCATAAATTTTTTTATATAAAAAAATTAAATGTAAAATTAATTTTACATTTATTTGTTGATAATTATTTATATCAAAGTACTAGCGCAATTTGATTATTCCGTGAAAGATAAAACAAGGAATGATTTTTACAGCAAAAAAACGTGTTTTTTTCTCAATATAGTCTTTTTTGGCTCGATACACTTCGTTTAACGTTCTTTCAATTTTTTGATCCTATCCGAATAATACATTTTCGGAAGGTCCTCAAAAAAGGGCTCTCTTTCGGTGATGAGCTCCTCTCTGGTGGTGAATCTTTTTCCGCCGAGCCATTTCTTTAGGTTTGGAAACAGAAAATAGTGGAAGGGGGCCAAATCTGGATGAGGAGGCAAATCGTACTTGAATTCATGGAATTTTTAAATGGGAGCTGGACATGTGTCAACGCGCGCATTGTCTTAATGGAAGAGCACTTTTTTCCTCGCCAAATGGGGACGTTTCTCTTTCAAAGCGTCGTTGAAACGGTCCAATTCGGCTGCATAGTATTCGCCATTGATTCGCAAGTTCTTTTAGGTGGAAGGTAATCGATGTAGATTATACCACGTTTTTCCCAAAATACTATCGCCATAACCTTTCCGGCCGATAGACCGTCTTCACCGTCTTCACTTTCTTCAAAGCACGTTAGTTCGGTGAAGTCCACTGTTTTGACTGTTCCTATTTCTCTGGTGTGTAGTGATGGATCCATGTTTTGCCCATGGTTACTAATCGACGGAAAAAATTCTTCTTATCTTTGTTCAACATCGCCAAACACGCTTTTGAATCAGTTACACGATCGCGTTTATGGTCGAGAGTGAGCAAACGCGGCACCCATCTTGCGGATAATTTTTTCATATCCAAATGATTTCGACGGATGTTCCACATCCGTTCGTTTGAGATGATTTCGGCCTCAACAATTTCGCGCACTTTAACTCTGCGATCGGCCAAAACGATATCGAAAATTTTAGTTACCACTTTTGGTGTGGTGACCTCATTTTGGCGTACAGCACGTTCGGTGTCACTTGTGCTTGTACGACCGCATCGGAATTGTGAATCATTCCAATGGATTGTGCAGTGGTTCCCATAGTATTTTTCAAGCTTTTCCTTAGTTTGGCTGATGGATTTTTGCCAACTTGTTTAAAGTTTTTACAACACTTTCATACAAACTACGGCGCGCTCTCTTCTTTTGGCTGTAACTTTAAAAATATTTTAAATTTCGGTCTGAGAGTTTTAGAGTATATTTCGAAGATATTTTTATAGCGAAAAATGTAAAAAAAAATTGATTTTTGGAATCCGCCAGGCTGGACTACTACCTTAAGTTGTCAGAATCAGAGTTCTTTTTTTTAATTGCGTCCCAATTTCAACGACAGGTGTATTTAAACCTTTCTATTACGAATGAAGAAAATTCACCAATTTTAAAAATATGTATTTTAAATCCAACAATAACTTTGTTGGAAACTTAAGTAAACTTAAATCATGTAGACTTGGGTAATATTGATACATCAACCCAAGCGCAGTTTACTGTATCAGCGTAATGCGTTAACGCAATTGTGTCACGACGTAGTTTGAAATGCTATGAAATCTCTATTAACTAGATGTTTATCAGCGCATGCTGTTTTTTAATTGAATAGCTTGTTGCGTTATGTTGTCAATTTTCTGAATGCGGTGAGTTTTGTGGTGTGGTAACAAGTTGTTCTAAACGCAAGCGTTACTTATTAAAAATAAATGGAATCATATAAAAAATCCTGAAACAATATATCTGATTTAAAGAACGCATATTGATCATAAATTGATTTAAAACTACATAAAAGATAATTTATTATCTAATATCAAGCATTAACTACTGACCAAATACCATATTTTAGTTGTCACGAAAAATGAAACAATTTTATAATTCAAGCATTGGCTGTATTCCATTTAAGGTTAACGTTAGAAATACACATTTCTGGTACGCAAGACAAGTTGTAAGTTGGATGCTAGTTTAATTGCATGTACCTTAAAAGCATGCAAATCTAAAGAAACAAGCAATGAGCATGGAGCAAATGTATTGCTGCGGTTTTGCTTTACTACGTTATTTTTTTACTATTAACGCAATATTGAACTTCAACGCAAAAAACAGAAGCGCTGCTTAACATTAGGCAAGAAGATTTTTGCTTTTACTTTCTTAATCGAATACGTTCAAAACATTGTCATACTTATAGGAAAACCGCTTCGGGAATGGCAGGTAATCATATTAATCAAACTCTCATACTGCACAGTATCTTTCCCGCTACCAGTGTTGCCAGATTTTGGGAGAGATCATTTCCGTTTTTTGCATGCATTTCAAAAAGTTTTTCCCCTTTCTTCCGTACAAATGTTCGAGTTTTTTTCCTTTTTTAAAGTATTTTAAAGGAAAATTACCGACATTTCTTGCTTCAGTTTTTTATTTTAAATATAAATAATAATAGCCTATACACATTGCCATGTCTCCATTCTATCGTTGTAGAGATTTGTTTAGCGACTTGATTTTAATAAACGCAACAGCAGCAAACTGCAGCAGCAAATATTTTTGACATTTGATATTTACAATCAATTATTTTTGAGGATTTGTGCTCATTTAATTTAATTTGTTACATTTGAAGCATGAAACAATGACAAAGTAAAGAATGGAAAAAATTTCCCTTTGTCGCGTGTCAAATTAGAATTAAATTGAAGCCGGCGACAACAATCGAAACCGCGCGACAATGTCGTCGAAAAAATCTCCAAGAAATATATGTAAATTAAAAGAGACATTTTGTGCTCGTCGCTTGTCGTCGTCAATGTGTTCAGGCTATAACAATACAAACCTAACTTAACTGTAACTAAAAACATGCATTTTAAAAAAATCGCATTTATGACTTGTACATATTACTTGAGTGTAACCGCAAACACTTCATTTCGATTTCTAATACTATGCAATTTTGATTTTTCAGATGTATTTTAGTGTGTAAAATAACATTTACGGTACGGTTGTCTAACCGATTTCTTATATTATAGGCCTATTGTGTAGGGCAACCAAACAGAGTTGCGTAGCCAAATAAGCAACCCAACTGTAAAGCAACCGAACTGCCATCTGGTATTTCGTAAGGCAACCAATTTTGAATTGCTATTTTCAGCGAGTTGCCAAAGAATACAATAACGAGCTGTCAAAAAAAAACTGCTGGTGTTAAAAATTTTATATATTCAATAAGTTTAAAATGGAAAAAGCCATTTATAGAAAGAAAACAAATAAATATGGATACAAGTGATGATTTATATTTTGATGAAGGAAACGGATGCAGTGATGTTGATTTGTTGCGTATAAGAAGGAAAATCAGAGACAAATCTAATCCTTTGGAACTCTCAAACTCAAAGTAATATAATACTGTAAATACCAACATTGAATAAAAATTTGCTTATTTGAATAAATTTTACAGATTTCTTAGTTATTTCCGATTAAGCAAAGAAGTGTTTTGTCATGTACTGGACGAAATAAAAAATATTTAAACAGCCTGTTCGTTGTACGCCAATACCGCTTTCCAGCATAAGCTCTGCCAATCGCTCGAACTGTTGCTTGTTTGTAATTTTTATGTTTCTATGAAAATAAATAATCTATGAATAATCCACATAACACAAATTTCCAAAACTTACGCTGCATGCATTTCATGTTTTTGCACAACGCCACCAGCTTGCAACAAGTAATTAGCAGTTGCTGACTTTTGACAGGTTCCGCAACCAAACCAAATAACAGTGGCTATCGATAATAACACAAAAACTTGACAAGCAACTGTGAAAGCAGCGAGTTGATCAATTGTGCGAAAGTGTTGCCATCGATAATAAGAATTTGGCAACCGCAACTCAACTGCGAGTAAAGTTGCCATACACAATAGGCATATTAGTTTTATTTAATATGATGATTCTATATGATTTAAATACAAATTCTAAATGTTTGATAGTTTAAATTATACTTGATTTTAAATACAAATTTTATTTGTTTGATAGTTTAAGATCTTTTATTAAGCTTTAGGTCAAGGTTAGAACAATTCATTGTTCTAACGAATTTTTCCAAAGAAACAACAACGTTTTCAATATGAAAAGGAAAACATCACTAGCTGATTTTATTGCAATTTCGGCCCTGCTACAGGCTTCATCAGAAATCTTTATGATACGTCGTGCAAGCTCATTAGCGCAATACACCACAGAGGCGATGAGATTTTAAGTGTCAATTTCTCAGTTTTATTTAAATTTATAGCAGAAAAAGCTCACTCAGCGCATACACCGCTATGTGGTAGAGAGAAATTAACGATATCAATTATTTAAATTTTTGGGAACATTTCAATTGTATATGCAAATTGCATATTTAAAACATGATGCCAAAAATTTTGCACATTTTGTGTTAGTATACGGGTTGTCCATATTCGAAGCGCCCATCTGGCAACACTGTAACTTTCCGCAGTGATGCCAAATCGACTAATGACATACCGCGTTTGAAGCGTCATTCCAAGCAAATGTTTACAATGGAACAGTACACGCCACGCGAACGCTCTAAAATTGTTGAAATTTACACTCAACAAAACAAGTCAATAGTGAAAACTCAACGTGCTTTCAAAAAATGAGCGATGAAGCTCATTTTCAGTTGAACGGAACGGTAAACAAACAAAATTGCCGTATTTATGCCACTGAAAATCCACAAGAGATTCAAGAGGTACCTCTTCACGATGCAAAAGTCACTGTTTGGTGCGGCGTTTGTGCTAAAATGCTCATTGGGCCGTTCTTTTTCGAAGATGATAATGGCCACAGAGTTACTGTCAATCAGGAGCGTTATCGCGATATGATAAACAATTTTTTCATGCCAATCGTTCGTCGAAAGCGTATCAGGCACTACTGGTTTCAACAAGACGGCGCGCCACCACACACAAGCCGCACTACAATCGATTTTTTGAAGCAATTGTTCCCTAGCCGTTTGATGTCAAAAAATGGTGATTTCGATTGGCCGCCAAGGTCACCAGATTTAACGCCTCCAGACTTCTTTTTGTGGGGTTATTTGAAATCAAAGGTTTACGTCAACAAGCCAAAGACCCTAGAAGAGCTGAAAACCAACATCCGTCAAGAAATAACCGCCATTCCCATCGAAATGTTGAAGAAAACCATGGAAAATGCTGCAAAACGGGCACAATATGTCGTAGAGGCCAATGGCGACCATTTACGAGATATCATATTCAAGAAATAATGTAAGAAAATCTACTTGAACCCAATTAAATGATATTCATGACGAACAGACAAAAAATTGTGGTTTCTTTGATTTATTAAAAAATAAAATGGGCGCTTCGAATATGGAGAACCCTGTATTTAATAAATCAATATTTCTAAGTAACCTATATTCTAAGTTGAACTCAATTAATTCAGATCATTAAAGTTAAGGAATATAGAAACAAAACGGAATTAATTAAAAATAAGTTTTGTTTTTAAAAACGATAGGATAACTCAATGCAAAAAGTCTGAATGCTCCGCCTTCGCCCGAAAAAATTAATCTTTTAAAAACTCTCAGTTTTAGTTACTCATTTTCCATAGTTTACAAGCAAATAAATCAAATGACGCTGGACAGAGGCCAAATTAAATTTGATTTTACAGCTTTTTACAATCCACACGAATTTAAATGAAATACACAGACTAATTCAGAGAGCAATAACATTAAATTGAAACTCAAAATGACTCAGATAATTTTAAAATATTACTTTTAAAATAAATAAATTTTATTATGAATACAAGATTTAAAAAAGATTCATAATCTAATTGGTTGACTTTGTGACGAAATTACACTTTCTTCATAAAAACGCGGTCAACCTCATATTCCCCGTTTTTAAGAGTGTTATTGTTATTCCAGTTTTCCCTTTTGGGGTGAAAATTGCTGCAAAACGTGGAAAATTCCCTTTTCTGGCAACACTGCCCGCAACTGTTTTTTCATGTTTTAATAAGCGAACATAGTATAGCAATGTGTGAGGCGCCGTACAACTTGTGCAATTTTTGCTCGCTGTATTAATATTTTGTCATTTTTCTTGAAGCGTGTCATTTATATTACTGCGCTACTCCGTTACTATTTTTAAAATAAGTAAATTAGTGCAGTAACGCATTTTAGGGCTTCAACTCAAAAGCGCAACGCAGCGCAGCATTACCCATATCTAAAATCATGTAGTTATTTTTTTTTCGGAATCAGAGATTAAGTTAAAATGTCATTAAATGTTTAAGTGAGTTTATATATTGTTTAAGTGCTCAAAGAAACAGTATATCAAATCATATTTGTGCCAACAAGTAGCAACAGACTCTTCTGACTTGCATGACTTAGATACACAATACTACAAATTAGTAGAATAAACAAACAAACGCGCGGCAATGACATTGATCCGATCTATTGTTTAGGTAAAGCAAAATTTATTGCATACAACAAAATATTAAGAAAGTAAAAACTAAATAACTTGCACACTAAATGCTAGAGAGAATAATACAAAAAAATTAAACGAAAGATAAATTCAAAAACAAACAAAGTTTCAGGTGAGAACAAAAACCAAAATTCTGATGACTTCAGCTATAAACCAGTTTAGCAACAGCAATTATTTTTAAAAATTTTAAGCAAAACACGATGTCAACAATTTTTAAAACATTAAAAACAAAATAAGTCTTCAAATTTTAAAATGTGTCAGATAGCAAATATTTAAAATATTATTTATATTTACGTATATAAATCTCCTATTTAAGGGTTAAGGGCTAGATTAAATATCAATAAAAGTTCATTTTACCTTGAGACAGGCCTTAAAATATTATTGATTGAAGGTTGGCAGTAGACATTTTAAATCAAATTTTGTTTGTGTAAGATAACATGTTAGAAATAAATACAAATACAATACAATACATCTAAACAGCAATATTAAATAATTATGTAAACATTTTAAACAAAACATATGCTTGATTTAGCAAAAACAAGATATATTGAATTGTATAATAAAATTTCATAATTAGTAAAACAAATAAAACAGTTTACAAGTCAACTAGTCATTTAGCCAGACAAGCAAGCTCTCGGCCAATAATGAGCGTTCAATGATGTCATTCAACGAATATTCGCTGCACACTTCGATAGAACCAAACGAAAACATTAACCCGCAAACAAAGACAGACACTGTCGAATAGTGTTGAATATTATTGTGTCTGTGATGTAAAATTGACGACTACTTGTAACGATAAGGTACTCAGGTATGCATCTCGTCGTATCGTTTTATAATTCCGAAGGCGTTGGCTCCACAGGGTCTTGTCAGTTTTAGCAGCGTATTCTAAAGTTTAATGGTTTTAGTGTGCGTTTTTCTTGTGGATTTTATTTATATACTCATCATTGGTTTTTAAAGCTGCATGTGACTAATTTGTTGTACTTGACATAGCGACACATATTCGTTAACCGCAATAATACGGTCACGACCTGTTTTATTTATTGTCGATTTGTGCTTTCTTTTCTTTTCTGAATTTTTTTATATGCATTTTATTCATTTTTTTTTTTTTTTTTTTTTTACTACTCAATATTTGTAATTAGTACGAGTTGAATTTTTATATTCTTTACTTATTTGTAGTGTTCGGTTTTTAATGGCTGCCATTTGTGTATTTATTGAGCTATCAAAGCTTTTAGCAATGTTTGTCATACGATAATATGAATTTGTTGTCAACACGTTACCTTTTGCTTCAATTTATGGCTCATCAACTATTATTATTTATTCGATGTAATTTAAGAAGCTCATAATTAAAGTAAATATGAATTTATCTTTTAGATTTTTTTTTAATTTTTTTAGATTCAAGATATATAGTGGTTTTTCTTTAAAATGAAAATGCATGAACTTTTATAACTGACATGTGCTCATATATATATTTTTGAGTGTATCGATATAATTAAGTCTTTTAAACCAAACGAGCCAATTAAATCAAAAGTTAATTCAGTCGATGGAAGGAGATAATTCAATCGAGCCATAATTTATTGTACTAATTGAGTCAAGTGAACCAATTGAGTCAAGTAAACCAATTGAGTCGGCTGAATTAATTGAGTCAAGTGAGCCAATTTAGCCAAGTGAGCTTGAGTCAAGTTAACCAATTGAGTCAACCGAACAATATGTGTCACTTTAATTTATTTAGTAGAAAACTTTAACCAATTAGAAACAATGGAGTCAATTGAACTGATTGGTTCAATTGAACCAATATATTCAATCGAAATAACCAATTGAGTCACTTTACCTAAATAAGTCAATTGAAACAATTAAATATTAAAAATATTAATATTTAAAAATATTAAACGAATTGAGTTAATTGAACGAATTGAGTCAAGTGAACCAATTGATGTCACTCACTAATTGAGTCAATTGAACCAGTTGTTTCACTTTAACCAATTGAGTCACTTTAACCGATTAAGTATCTTTTACCAATAGAGTAACTTTAGCCAATTGAGTCACTTTAACCAACTGAGTAACTTTAACAAATTGAGTCACTTTAACCAATTGAGTCAACTGAATCAATTGAATTAATTGAACCAATTAAATCAATGAAACAAATTGAGTCAATGGAGCCAATTAAGTGAATGGAATCAATTGAGACTCGGTTTCTTTTGTGCAGTACAAAACTTTTGTGATAGGTGACAATCAACATAGATATTAAACAAAACTCTATCACTTGGCACAAAGCTAAAGTCTTGAAATTTGAATCAAAGGTGTTTGTCATTAAAATTATTTCGCACAAAAATATAAATTGCAATAGAATTTGTTTATTTTGGGACCAAATCAAAAATATCGTGTATTCTCTTGCATTGTACGTATACAATAAAAAACTATTTAAAATTTTTGTAATAATTTATTAAAAAACTAACCACATTTTTTGTTGATTAAGGGCCAATTTTTCAGTGCGAGCTTAAACTCTAGTAGAATTAAACTGAGGTTAGCTCACCAAAATCGCACGTTTAAAATCGGTTTAACTAGATATTTTAGCATTCTTTGAAGTTAAATTAACTTAAATTATCCTATAATGTGTTTCTTCTTAGCGTAAACCGAGTTTAAACGTCCAATTTTGGTGAGTACAGCTCAGTTTAATTTGACTAAAGTTTAAGCTCACACTGAAAAAATTGACCCAAGAAGCATAGAGCAACGCAGGCCGGTTACGCTAACTGAACCTATTGAGTCTATAAGATCAGTTGCGTCATTTGAACTTATGGAGCCTATTTAACTAATAAAATCAAATCAGTTAATGTAGGCAGATAAGCTAATTGGCTCATTGTGTTAAATAATCAAAGTGGATCATTCAACCCAAATAACCGAATTGAGGTTTAGGTCAGTGAAGTAAATAGATCGGAATAATTGCTTTTATTGACATAATAATGTCAATTAAGCCAATTAATCATTCCTGAGTACATTAAATCAAATGAAATCATTAAATCAATGGAGTCTATTGAACCAACTGAGAATATATTACCAATGTAGTCAATTCAGTAAATTCTTCTAGCTAAGCCATTTGAGTCAATTGAGTCAATTGAGCCAATCTAATATATAAGTGAACTAATTGTGCCAGTTTAATTTATTCATAAAGTGAATTGAACCAGTTGATTTTTTAAAAAATTCAGACAGTTGAGTAAATTAAGTCATTGAGTTAATTCAACTATTAGAACTGATTAAGTCAACTGATTCAATTGAGTCGTTTGAGCTTATTAAGTCAACACAGTCAAATTAAATAGAGTCAATAAAGCTAATTGAGTCAGGTGAGCGATTGATTCAATTTACCTTATTAAGTCAATGGAATCAATTGAATCAATGCGATTGCGCCAATTGAGTCAAGCAGTTCAGCTGAGCCACTTGAATCAACTGAGCCACTAGGTTGACACCATTTTATTAAATTTTTAGAACCATGGCATTGCATATTTTATGGTAACTATGGTAAAATTAAGGTTTATATATGGAGCTTTTATAGTTTCACAACTATTGCATGAAAAAGTCTGTGTGAAAAGATTTAAATTTTTCATTTTCTAGAATTCCAGATGTATTCTATATTATACCAAAAATAGTATTAAAATCACTGATTGATGTTTTTTTTTTGGCCTGACAAAACGTTCTCTCTTACTTTTAGTGTGATTGTAGGTAGAGATGATGATTTTGCTACGTAACAACAAAGCCACAGTCATCGCCATGTTTTTTTTTTCTGTGCTGTCATCACTGTTTGCGGCCATCATTTCTGCGACTTTTGACATGATTTGAATTGAATTTCCAATTATTTGCTGCGGCGGTGTAGTTGATCTACGACCGCTGATACGGATAGAATGGCAAATTCACTAAGGCGCGTAAATCGGGGATTGGTGGAAAGTGCAACATCTTTCTTAATCATGTACAAATAATGACAAGAGAATCACAACTACAACAAAAACAACGATAACCATTTCATCACCACAACGAAATGCCAGCGGACACAAGGCATCGCACAAATGTTGTTCGCGCCGGTAAAATGTAAAAATTAATGAATTTTGTCGTTAGTGATGTTGTCCCACATTGAAAATCAAGCAACAATTTGCATCGGATGTTCATTAGGTAGAAAATTGCACTCACTTTACGTGTAACTAGCAATAAGTGGACCGCTTACAATGCATGTTAGAGTGGGGGAAAAACAACAATGAAAACAGCAACAACCGCGACATGACTTTCCGGCTCAGATGATCGAAGAAAAGAGAGTTGCGGTTGGAAACCTTAAAAATGATAACACAGAAGGAAAATCAACATAAATCTCGTGAGCTGCATTTGCAGCTAGATGGGGTTAGTCTTTGTGAGATTCACAAGATTTCTAAAAGATGGCGGCGACTCAGCTGACATTTTTGCAGTTTTTAAACATAATACAAAAAAAAAGCGGGATTTACAAGTTGACTTACTTGACAAGCTCAATTAGTTGTTGTCGTTAAGATCATAATCGCTGAAGATTCTGTACTAAATGCTAGTAAGTCAAAC
This sequence comes from Dichetophora obliterata, assembly GCA_963920525.1. Classification (NCBI taxonomy): domain Eukaryota; kingdom Metazoa; phylum Arthropoda; class Insecta; order Diptera; family Sciomyzidae; genus Dichetophora; species Dichetophora obliterata. Next base: position 303,793,199 of record OY986435.1, on the reverse strand, counting down.
GCAAAACCGGGCCATAAGAAGAAGGTACAAGAAGTCCCGTTGGGTGGCGCTATGCCAACTTTAACAACGTAAGCTAATCTAATGAGCAGATTTTTAAAGTAAATAAAACTGACATTTGACAACAATGATGATAACGTTCATTAATCAACGCTTGGCTTACAAACTTATTCCAGCGAGTTGGCAAAGTTCACTACATTTAAATGGTAAATATATTGACAACTGTCAATATTTCCTATTCTGGTTCAATTCTAAAAGCTTGTTTCATGAAACAGTTGTCAATAGCAAAAAAGGTGTTGACAGTTCATTTTAAAAGAAATCATAGAGGGTAAAAGTTAAAAAATTAACGCTTTAAAAAAATAAAAAAGATAAAATATGTTAAAACTTATTAAAAAAATACAGGATTGTGGGGCGACGCAGCTACCTAAAGCCCAGTTAAAGCTGGGTCATGTAGATGTGAATCATAGTTCAATTGATGACTGTTATAAGTTTTTGTTTCTTTTTTATAGATTTCACAGAAGCTTTGGAATATAGGTCACAATTAGAGCTATTGATTGCACTCATGTAGCACTCGTATCGCCATCTGCAAATTATCCTAGTAGACCCCTAAAAATGTGTAAGAATAGGAAGAGATACTATAGCATAGATGTAGAAGCAGTATATATTTTTATTGAAATTTTGTTTAAACTTTAAAATTAGAAATCCTTTTTGGTAGACTTGTGATCATAAACTTTTATTTACTTCCATAAGTGCCAAAATTCCTGGTACATGCAATGACTCAGGCATATGAACCACTTCACCCGTAAGAATTGAACTGACGAGATCTTTCACTACCCAAAATGACTCATGGCTTCTCGGGAATCAGGGATACTCACTGGAACCATGGCTTCTAACGTCAGTTGCAGAGCCGCGTGCCACAAAGAAGGTTATATATAATAAACAGGGAAGACAGAAATATGCACGAAAAAATCTAAAATAAGTATGCTAATATGCTCTAAAAAATGGCAAAATATGCCATCAAATAAGCACGAAAAATGTCGAAGTCGGAGTTTTATTATTCAAAATTTTATTCAATAGTTCATAAAAAAAACAAAACAATAGCCCTTTCAAGGCGTAAAAGTAAATATTTCAGTTTAAATAAATTATAATTTTAATTATAAAGTACAAATTTAATTCTATTTTAATCATTTAATGAATATTTTGTTTGGTAGCTCGAAGCCAATGCCAAAAGTCTCCTTCCGGACGAAGTCCATTATTTTATATGGTGCTTATAGCAAAAACAGTGTATTGCATTCAGCGATTACACTGAACAATTAAATGCATTTTTATATTATCAAAAAGAAATTTTCTACGATTTTCAGCCAACAATGTTTTGTATTGTGAGAAAGACCGCTCGACATCGCAGGATGTAGTTGGGCACCATTTAAAATAAGGGACTTCGATCGGAAGGAGACTTTCGGCGTATGGATCCATTGTCTGTGAGTTTTTAAACAAAATATTTTTTATACATATATAATATAATATAATATCTCTTTATAAATATATATAATATCAAAGAAATTACAATGTTGCCAGATGTGAAGGAAGTATCAAAATTTGCCCGATTACAAGCTAAAATCTGTTCGAAAAGTTAAAAATATGTAAAAATATGCACAAATAAGCACAATCGTTATAAATATGCAAAATTATTAACAAAACGTCCAAATATGCAAAAGCATATATTATATGCATTTGCATATAATTGTCTTCCCTGATAATAAACTTCATGTCAAGAGTTGCAACACCATTGAATGCGCTTTTTGTGTTCTAAAGTCACGGTTGGTGCTTATGAAAACAACGCGTTCTATATTATTGGCATGAACGATGTTGATAAGCTCAATTCAAACTGAATTAGAACAAAACGATCACCAAGAACACCATGTATAGGCCCTTAACTTACTGATGGCGGAGCTATTATAATAGTGATGGGCAAAAACAGATTTGAGGTGAGATTGAGAGAGTTACTCATTTTAGAAAATGAGGTGGTACATTGCATCACTTCAAATGAGGTTTTAGTGGACTTAAATGAGGTAATGTCGTTTAAAACCTCAACGAAGTTAAAGTATGCTTCAATTATTTGGAACCCTTACTATGCTTCCTTGAGCGAGTACAAAAAGCTTTTAAACGTTTTGTTTTCAAAATAAATAATCCATGTAACTAATCCAGTTTCGTCTTATAATGATCGTTGCGGCACCATCAATTTGAAAACTGTTCAGAATAGAAGAATCATTTGTTCTCTTTTGTTTATTTTTGATATTGTAGTTGGGACGGCTGATTGTCCTAAACTACTTGAACTTATAAATTTTAATGTTCCTTGCCGAGCACTGCGTCATTTTAATGTGTTTTATTTAGGAATGTGCAGAACCAACTATGCCATTAACTCACACCAATTTGTAGAGCTATGCTACAGTTCAATAACTGTATGCTTTAGTGCAATACTGGTGTTGGAGATTCAAAAGAGTTATTAAAAAATGTGCTAAATAATTATTAAATATAAATATAAAGGAATCTTCTTAATATGGAATTCCAAAGCTTTTAATGACCCCTACACCCTAAGAAGTTGTAGCACTAGTTCGGACACATTTAGAATACTGCTCACTTTTATGGAATCCTGCTTCATCCACACAATCTTTTAGAATCGAAAGAGTTCAGAAAAAATTCACAAGACTCATGGTTTTCAAACTGAACTGGAACCTCCCTCAACCTCCACCCTACAGCACTAGATGTGCCTTAATTGATATTCTCTCACTTGAATCTAGACGTAAAATTCAAGCTGTCACTTTAATTTGCGATTTACTCCATCACCACATTCAGTGTCCAGCTATTTTTTTTTTTAAGATCAAAGAACCAAGGCATGCGTCTTATACAAACAAGGTTTGGTCTTTTACCTGAAACAAAGGGATAAATTTATTTAGAGGAATTGATGGAACCATTTGTGAATTATTGATTAGGCGAAACAACCGTGAAAGACAATTTGAATTGTTTTTAACCAACGCTAATGTTATGCCTTAAGGGGGTCCTCTGGTAATCTATGCCAAATTTTAGCCTTTTTTCAAAATATTGTGGAAAGAGAACGAGTAAAGATATTTTAGTTCCGTTTTTTGATTTGGGTAGCTTAATTTATTGAAAAAAATACAAAATTTTGAAAAAGTGAATTTATGGACCGTTCAGAAAGTTCTCGGCCTGGTAACGAGGTTCTCCGGAAAAAAGGTGGGTCCAAATTGCGCACGATTCCAAGAGTAAACATCGTCTGAAAAAAAAAATATTCAGTTACTTAGAATGAATGTCCCTATAGCCCCTACCTCGGAAACAAAAATCGAAATTTTTTTAGGGGGGGAGCCGCCACTTTGAAAATGAAAAATCGAATTTCGACCTTTTTTTTGTAGTCTAGTGTAGAAAAAAAATATTAAACATTATTTTTTCGGCAAGTTTGAGGTAGGGGCTATAGCGGCGTAAATTTTGCGTCGTTTCATGACTCATATATCAAAATCGGTCAAAAACTGTTTGAGTTATCGTGCGCAAAGTTTTGAAAAACATGGTTTCGAGAAAAACGCGTTTAAAGTTTTGACTTCAATTTTGAGGCACACAAATGACATTAGCACATATTTTTTTAATACAATACTTACGAATATTAATCGGCAATTCCAGCCCCATAAAGTGTGCCTTCCTCCATCTCATAAAACGAGTTTTCCATGGCTTTTTGGGCTCTGCGGGCTGTGCGACCCTCTTTCGATGATGCGTACGTTTTTAGCTCTGAGCGTTGAAGTCGTTTTCCGTCGCGAGATTCAGCATACATCTCGGCTTGTGGGCCGATGACAATACCCATTGTTGACATTATTTTTAAAATACTTGTGAAGCCTTCGTTGAAAATGCAGGTTGCCAGAAAATTTGCGATTTCGACTGTGGTAGCACCACAGTGGATATGTTTCGGCGCAAAGGTCCACAAAAGCGAGTTGAACGATTCGTTACAATTTTGCGTTTCACCTCCAGTGCATCGGTTGAGTATATCGTCGGATGATAACGCTTCGTATATGGGCTTCATTACTTGCAGAACCTTTCCATCAATATATTTTTCATATTTTATGCCATATTTTTCCATTGATGAGGCAAACATTTCCTTCACGGCATTTACCTCCATCTTGCCCGCACTCCCACTGTGGTTGTTTGTGCATGTTTTCTGGTGCGATTCGTACCATTCTTCGAAGTCTGCAGAGTCATTTTTTTTTTCCCCACATTTTGCATGCCTGGCAAAGGCTTGATTTGACAACGGAGTCAACCACTTTTTTGGTATGTTTACCGACGAGCGTAGTGACACCAAAAAGAGACGAGAATCCCCGTTTTTTCCAGGTGCCATCCCCTGAAACGGTCAGCACTGAGGAGTCACAGTCAGGATTTTTTTCTTTCTGCTGTTCCTGCTCTTCTTTAACCGCATTCAACAGGCACTGCTTGTAAACTGCTTTAGCAGACACATGCATGTTTTTCAAGGTGCCATAGTACGCATCAAGGCACAATCCTTGGCATATGTCCATTAATCCGCAGAACATATTAATACCTTCTCTCCCTATTCCAAGCAATCTCATGGCAAATATCAACCGGCGATTTACAACAAAAGATTTACCGACCACCGGCGAAGAATTAATATACTGTGTAGCTTTACATTGGCACTGCAGACTCACTTTGAAGCCGACTCCACGCATACATGTTTTTCCAAATCGAATTTTTTGTTTACATTGGGCGCAGATAACCAGAGCAGCAAGCGTTTGGAAAAATGAAAAAAATTCCAAGAAACAGAACTGGAGGTTGTTTTCGATGATGACTTCATTGTCTTGCGTTTTCTTCAATTTTTTGGCCGATGTGCTGGCAAAGTCGGTGTCCTCTACTTGGGAGTGCTGGTTTCCACGGAAATGCCTCTTTTTTGTTCGATACGCGTACTTACGCGGCGCGTTTGGGTGGCTTTTTTTATCCATAGCAAAAAAAAAAACACAAAACGATTTTTCTTTTATTTTACAACAGCAGTTATCGCGCACGCGTAGCTTTCAGCGTTCGAAAATAAACTGAATCTCGTTCGTTTGCTTCTTTCATGTGAACACCTGGGCTCAAAATCATTTCAACCCCTAAATCAAAACATGCATGTATACATACTGCATGTATACATACTGTGTGTGTATATTTTGTAATATCAATACATATTTTGGAAGAATTCCACAGAATTTTCGACTAATGACTGCAGGCAAATAAACAACTTTGCTGATGCGTTATTTTGACGAAAACATACCTACACAAAAATGCCTGTATCTCCTAAACTATTTCGAATTTTGAAAAATCCTTTTGGGAAAATGTTTTTGAGTATCTGAGCAATAGAAATTTTTCGGATTACCAGAGGACCCCCTTAACCTCGGCAAGCATTTCCAGCCCTTAGTTGTTCCTGTCCTTTAATTTCACATTGTCCACAATTTAGTTGTGGATTATTAATTTTTCCATAATTCTTAAATGTAGGAAAGAACAAAGAAAGTGAAAAGAACCATGTCCGAGCCCGGATTCGAACCAGGAACCGCTGGATTGATAGTCTAGCGCACTCTCCACTAGACTACAAAGGCTGACAAAATATTTTGGAAAGAGATAATAACAATTATTGCTTTTATGTTCACTTCATATTTTTGTTGTTTTTTTATAAATTATTATTACATGTACTTTAAAATTAATTGTTTTTCGTTTTTTTTTAAATCACACGCAATATTTATTTTTTTAAGTCAATAATAAATTATTACAAAATTATTTTTAATTGCATATTTTACCTGTTTTAGTGCATATTTTAGAGTTTTAAGTGCATGTTTTATGCGCAGGTTTCAATTTTTTAGTGCATGAGATTCCGAGCCCTATTAATAATCTATTTGCAATATTTTTAAAAGATAATCAAAGACTAAATAGAAGAAGAAATAGGTGTTGTATTCAAATTTGTTTAAGAAGAAGGTTCAGGTGATCAAATCCTATATCGAAGAAAATTGGTCAAAAACTTTTAATTTTATTAAATAAAACGTATGGTTTTTATTTTATACCTATTAATTTTAAATTTGTATTAAAAAGCGTAATCATAAAGTTATAATGCCTAAAATGATAAAAACACAAAACTTTTAATGGTCAAATTTGAGCTGTGTAAAAATGTGAAGCAGTTCAATATATTTTTTTGATGTGATGGTTGGTGTAAATTAATTTTGATGTATGGGACATTTGAGGTATACTCTAAAAACTTATTGAAAAATCACTACAATAAATATTGTGAAATTTCACGAGATTGATTGGGGATTTTGTGAAAAAAACAGACTATGAGCGGTTTTTTCAATTCTGTCTAAACTGCAGCGTTTTTTTTTTCAAAATATGTATATTTCGCACCAGCAGCGATATTTTAAGCTATTGGAGCGAATGTAACGCTTGACCTAAAATAAAAACCTTTGCTTTAACGTCATATACTCTGCGTTACACACATTCTGTCCTATGAACCAAATATGCCATTTCGGAAAGGGGGGGAAAATAAAAATACTCGTCTACTGTTGATTTTTACGTACACGTCAGAATTTTTTTTAATGTTTTAAGTTCTTTGGTGAATCTTTTAGTTTCTTTGGAAACTTAAATTTTCTTGAAATCATCGTAGTGAATTTTTAGTATAGTAAAAATATTTAATGAAAAGATAGAACCCGTGCATAAAAAATCAATGCATAAAGTAACTACTTAGGTGTTAGCAAAAGTACTCAAGAAATAAAATCGGTTATTTAACAAACCGAAACTGGTATAAAAAACCGACAAAAATTCCACAACTCCTTATATTTCTTCCAAATAATATATGGAGCAATCCTGCTGTGTGGCACCAAAGAAAAAATACAACAAACATGATGAGTAGCAACAAAAATTGGAATTTTATAAGAATAATAAATAGTAGTATAATACAGGGTCTTCCAAAATTGAGTCTCTTTTAGAAATTCATATGAAACACACATTTTGAATGGAAATTCATCATCTGTTTATTGATATATACACATTTCGGGATATTTGGGGCTCTAATATCGTGACATGTTAACAACGTTTTTTCGGCCCATTGTTATTGGTATAGATATTGATATGGTATAACAAGATAATATTGGTAGATAGATTCTGAGTAGGGTTTATTCAAATAAACCGCAAACAACTAAAGCCTTGAAAGACAACATTGGGCAAGATAGAACCCCAATTGCCGAGATAGAACCCCAAATATGACGTAATGCGATCCAAAATTACTCCAAAAGTATCCACATCTGTAGACGTTCACTGGGGGGACATTTGGAAGATATCATTCCCATCAAAAAGTACAGGGTCCGCCATATAACGTTTTTTTTTTTTCAACTAGTGCTTATTTCGTGAATGGTAACACTTAGCTCATGTCTGATTTGACAGATAATTAGTTTTATCCTTCCGCTGAACGAATATGGTTGTGTATACGCTTGAACAACGCTGAGAAGTGGGCCTGCGATCGACTTACAGAAGATGCCGATTTTGCCAAAAAAAATCATCTTTTCAGATGAAGCTCATTTTGGTCTTGGCGGGTATGTAAACAAGCAAAATTGTCGCATTTGGGGCACAGAAAACCCGCACGTATACATTGAAAAGCCGCTGCACCCAAAACAAGTCACTGTTTGGTGCGGATTTTGGTCCAAAGGCATAATTAGGCCATTTTTCTTCGAAAATGAGCAAGGAGTGGCCGTTACAGTCAATGGCGATCGTTATCGGGCCATGTTGAACGAATTTTTGTTGACAAAAATTGAAGAGGAGGATATTGGCAACATTTGGTTTCAGCAGGAGGGCGCTACGTGCCACACAGCCGAAGCTACACTCTATGTTTTGCGCCCTGTTTTTGAAGATCGCATTATCAGCCGCAGAGCTGATGTCGGTTGGCCACCTCGGAGCTGCGATTTGACACCGTTGGACTATTATTTGTGGGATGCCCTCAAAGATAAGTGTTACGTCGACAAGCCAGTGACAATTGACGCTTTAAAGGACAATATTCGTGAAGCCATTGGTGAAATACAGCTGCACACAATCGATAATGTGCTTAAAAATTGGACCGATCGTGTAGGCTACTGGATGGCCAGCCGAGGCAGCCATTTGAATAAAATTATTTCCCATTATTAACCGGAAGAATTGTTCTTTCAAATAAAAAAAGGAATTTGAAAAAATATCCAGTAGTTTTTTTTATAGAATTTTCAAAAAAAAAAGTTATTTGGCGGACCCTGTACCACGCAAGCAGTGATACCACGAATTTTTTTATATGCCTGTTTTTGCCCTTTATGTTGAATACAATTTTGAACATACGCTGTCGGTGATACCAACTTGGCGAATTCATCTTAACTTTTGTTCGATTCGCGGACAGTGATAGCGACATTCACTATATGTGACCTTCTCCGAGAAAAGGGACCTAGCGTGTCAAAAAACGGGTTAGGACTTAAGAGTGGATTCTGGTACCTAAAAGTGTGTAAAGAATAAGATGAAATGAGTTAGATTTCTGTCTAACTAAAAAATCATAACTAACCATACCAAATCGCATCTCCCAACTGAAGGTGTGTTCACAGTGACAATGCGTTATGAAACTTTAAATGCGTTTTTCTCAAAACTTTATTTTCACACACTAGGTCCCTATTCTCTGAGAAGGTCACATGTAAAGATTTATGAAGTGGCTTATTTCAAATCCTGGCCCGACTATTTGAAACAAAAAACTATCGAACTGAACTGCATCTATGCTTGGAGTTGTACTAAAGGTACTTAAGGCAGGTGGTTTAGGTACTCTAGTCCAGTTCATAACTGCACTCATAGTGATTAATTATATTCTTGGTTTATATTTTTTAGATAAATAGAAGAGTCGAAATCTACAACCCTGCCAAGGGCCCTTTCTTTGAGAGGCGAGAGCGCCATTTAAAACATAATCAGAACTTTTTCATATTAATGAAATAATTTTTGTATGTAGAATGAGTTTGTAGAATGAAAAGTTTAAAAATCGTTTTTCATTATTTTAACCTCTAAGTAAAAATTCTGAAAATATCTCAAATTATCGAGCACAATGCCAAAATTTGTCAGCCTGCCTTAAGTTCAAATTTGGGATCAAAATATTTATGAGGATATTACATATGAGGAGGTCCCGCATTTAGATCCAAAAATGTTAAAACATAATTCTATTTGTTGATAAAACTATTGTGAGTGTTTTTGAGGTTTCTGACTTAAAATTCTGTAAAATAAAGCAGGGTTATTTTCCTAGTCTTGGCCCGAAAGTGTAAAAGCATATTGGTTTTGAAATTTATGCAAGTAGAGATAAGTTGTCAAGAATTCTTGTAAAATGTATGGGTTTAAGAAGCTGGGTACAGAATTTTGACAATTTAAAGGTCTTTCTCAATTGGATTTCACAATGGTTTGAATACAGTTAATATTGATTTATAGAAATCAGAAATCTTATTGGGTATATCATGATGATTCAAGAATTTTAATCGGTAAAAGAATTTTTTTATTTTTTTATTTTTTTATTTTTTTATTTTTAATTGCTATTTAATGGAAAAATCTTTTACATTTGTATTATATAAGAAGCCTTTTCAATTTAACATATGTTATGATTCAGTCTAGCTATTTTTTTTTAGGTATTCAAACCTTATTCGTTTATTTTATTAGCTGAGAGACTGGATTGTCTGAAGTGTTAAAATCTGATTGAATATTTCGCGATTATTAATTACAGAGCACCCTGAGAGCAAAAAAAACCAAATCAAATTTGCTACAATGTAAACGTAAAATTATAAATATGTACGCTTGCGTGAGGAGATCGATTTACTTGAAGGCAATAGCAACCAAACCCTTAAGTATGACATGAGCACGCTACAATTCTTTCTTAAGTGATCTTTTTTATATCTTTATAATTTTTTTTTTATTTTTCTGTATTTTCTTTTTTTTTTCGTTGCTGTGAATTTCGTAATGCTCTTATTTATCATTTCATCTTAAGTGATTATCTGAGTGAACAAGCATCGAACCATGAACAAGTAAACACAAAGCATCAAAACAGCAACACAGCCATACAGACAGACAGCTGGTCGCACCCTTTCCTCAGCCAACCACCAAACGTACATAAAATACCAAGCTTACACCGACAAGCAATGTCAGTAGCAACAACATTGGATAAGTTTATTAAATATATTAGTCATTGGAGAGAATTCTTGGCGACACATGCTGTGGTACTACGTTAGTTATATTGCATTGGAGCATTATATTGCTGTGCGAATGCAATTAATGCTCGGCTAAATAAATAAAGTTTAATACTTAATGAAAGGTTCTTAAATTCCAAAGCGTGCAGTGAAGCAGATATTTTTTTTTTTTAGTAAAAACATTTTACATTTAATGCTCCTTTGTGAGTAATTTTATAAAAAAAATAATATGGTTCTTGAGCCAAGATATTTTAAAAAACTGGGAACTCATAGTTCTATGTATTCGATGGAACTATACACTTAAATAGTTTTTGTGATTTCCGATGCAAAAGTTTTTGTGATTTCCGATGCATTGTTTGCAAATGCAACGTTTAAATTGTTTTAATTTTATATGTATAATTTTTTTAAAAACACCAAACGCTTTTTATAATTCACATAATTTTACATAAAATTAAAAATAAGATTTACCTGCTCAACATGGTTTAAAGTGAAACATAAATTTTTGGTTGCTAAGCTCTTGAGCCCGTAATAAACTTAACTATGTGTAAGTCAATAGCGTACCCTGCAAACATTTTGAAGACGATTGGAAGAAAAAATGATTTGGCGAAGCACTTGCGATTCACCCAAGGGTTCTTTGGAAGTTAGTTCGCTTTTCAGTCGCCCAAGCAATAAGTGCGTGATTCAAGAAAAATTTTCAAAATCTTCTTTTGCTCATTCCGGCGGTCGTTGGAAGATGAGTCGCTTTTCAATCGCCCAAACGATGAATGCGCGATTCAAGAAAAATCTTCAAAATGTTCCTTCGCTCATTCCGACGATCGTTGGCAGATGGATCGCTTTTCAATCGCCCAAGCGATAAATGCGCGATGCAAGAAAAATCTTTAAAATCTTCCTTCGCTCATTCCGCCGATCGTTGGCAGATGGCTTATTTAAAAATTTTAAAGATCGATTGTTGGAATATGAAGCAGGCTATTCTTTATACTTCACAACTAAAAATAATCATCGAAAAATTAAAAAAACTTTTTTTATATTAAATTGCCGCATGGAAACTGAAAATATAAATATCAGCACGATTTTCGGTGGTAGATTTGTTTTTACCCGATTTGACAAATAATGTACCTATACTTGTAACGTTCAACAAAGACGCTTCTCTGAGGAACCCTAAAAGCGATTCGTGTGCCACTCTTCCCGGGAAATAATAAGGACTTCTGTGTGCGATTCGTTTGAGACTCTTTCCAGCGAATTACTTACAAACCCTTTAGGCGCTTCGTTCGACACTTCCCAGCGAATCGCTTATAAACTCTTTAGGCGATTCGTTCGCGAATCTTTTCGGCGAATCGCTTTTATGGCCTCAGCTGCTTTCCTGCAAACATTTGGAAGACGATTGAAAGAGAAGTTGATTTGGCGAAGCACTTGCGATTCTCCGAAGGGTTCTTTGGAAAATGGATCTCTTTTCGATCGGCCAAGCGAAGAATGCTCGATTCAAGAAAAGTCTCCGAAATCTTCCTTCACTCATTCCGGCGATCGTTGGAAGATGGATCGCTTTTCAATCGCTCAAGCGATGAATGCGCGATTCAAGAAAACTCTTTAAAATCTTTCTTCGCTCATTTCGGCGATAGTTGAAAGATAGATTGCTCTTGGATTACCCAAGCGATGAATGCGCAATTCAAGAATAATCTTAAAAATCTTCCTTCGCGCATTCCGGCGTTCGTTGGAAGATGGCTTTTAAAAATCTCTAAAAATCGATCGTTGGAGTATGAAGCAGGCCATTCAATACACTTCGCCTCTAAAAATAATCATCGAAAAATTTTCAAAAATAATTTTTTTGTATAAGCCAAATGAGCTCGCCGGCGTTTGTCTCATTCTCCAAGCGATTCACTGGCGGCTCAGAGGCGATTGAAAATATTTGCGGGGTTGTGGCTGTGTTAGAATTTCTTGTATATATATGCTATTCTTTTGCATCATATAACCTTTTTTAATCTTCCGTTACACAAAGTGTCTTTTAAAACGAGATTAGGCGAGAATATTGTGTTTAAATAAAAAAAAAACTACAATAGATTAGTCTTTTTTTTTATAAACAAAATACAACAATATTCCATTTCAAATATATTTAAAAAAATCTTTCGAAAAATATAGAAGTACCAAAGAAGGATGGATGCAACATATTAAGGGTATTCATGCAAAGTGGCAATCTTATAATTTGAGCAATAAGTTACTGTTATCAGGCAAGTTGTATGAACAGTTCTTAAAGTCGATTGTGCATTTTCAGCATTTATGTCAGCTGCAATATATTTACGTTTGCATTATATGTTGTCAAAAAGTTTTTTTAAGTTGAAATTTTCAATTAAATATTTGTTAATAGTTATTGCTCCAATTCACAAATTCTTTCGAAGGGCAAATATATCTGGTTTGTGCAAAGGCTTCTCTATACAAATTTGACAGTTCATTTATAAGGCTGATAAGCTTATACAGTTTATACCATTTATAAGGGTATTACCCATTTGCATGAATACCCTTATTATAAAAGAATAAATTCAAACTGAAGAGCGAGTATCAACTTTATCAGCTGAGCCTAACAAAAACTTAAAATCGCTTCGAAAAGTTATTTGACGCAAGACTTGTTATGTTATGTTATTTTTATGAATTAAATCTAAAAGGGAAGTATTTTCATTTAAAACTATTTCCGCAACTACTTATTTGAACTGTGAATTAAATTCCGCTGTTTCTCTCGAAGCTGATGTAGAACAAGTTCTCATCTTATTTATTCCAGAGTAAATGTGGAATTGAAACAATCCTTTTTTAACATAACGATTAAAAAATTCAATGCTTCTACTTTTTCCGATTCAAATTTGAAAGTTTTCTTCTCGCTTCTTGCAAAGTTAAAAATGCATCATATAAACATGTTGCAAACAGTTTTAAAACCAAATAGTCGTCATAAAATTTAACGATTGTAGAGTTCATAGAAATGCCTGGTACACAGAATTTTGCTCACTTCTTATTATTGCGTGATTCTATCAATGTACAATTTGGGTATTAAGGTTAGGTTTGATGATTTTGGGGTAAGGTTGTCTGAGACTGACCATAAGCGGCGAAGAATCACATCCTGCTCGAGGTGTCCCTGCTTTTACTGAATATGGCGGCTCTAGAGAGGGAAAACTCGATAAAACCCACAATCTTAGGTGTTTAACGAACTGTGCCTTGAGTGTGTCTTTCAACGGAAGATTCCAGATACCTGGCTACCTCTGGTTTCAACTAACTTTGCCAAGGCGGAGGGGGCTTCGCCTAGGTCGACCTTTCTTCCCCCGCACTCGTGGGAATTACATGGACACAACTACAAAAATAAATAAGGTTAACGAACCCGAAAACGCCACTAGTTGGTTGCTGCCTACCTACAGCCTCAGTGAGCACTGGTCCAATTGGCGCTTCTGAACACATGAATGTAACGTAGCCCGATGAAAATCTAGGTGCCCTAGGTGCTCCTGACATCAACACTGATGAAGAGGGGGCTTTTCTGGCCTCTCAGCCGACAACCGATGGTTATAACTTCGGCAAAGCCTTTGAATTTGTGAAAGCAAGAAAGCTCGCGCAACAGCCTATTAAAGCTTCTATCAAGAACGCGCCAAAGGCTTTCCCGGATAAGTCAAATCGCGCGCGGTCCAACGCTAAAGCACCGCAAAACAGTCCACCGTAGCACGCGGCTTTAGCACAAAGAGCTAATGTAGATGAGGCAACTACTCCTAGCGAGCGACCATTGCTCCAGGATGCAGGGTGGTTGTAGTACCCTCTACTAGATTGCGATCGAAAGATGCAAGGGTTAGAGTCCTCAGTTTTAAGGAGTAGTTGACAACTACAAGGTTGGAGTGATACCACATGACTCCGCCAACACAGTTTGGACGAAGGAGCATTTAAAGCTCATCCAGAATGCCAGAGCAAGGCGGCAATCAAACCTCTATTTGAAGGCTGCTCCTACTGGCCGGGCTGGGTGATGTTCAGCTGCAAGGGTAAATCCACCGCTGAGTGATTTACGGCAGCGGTGGCGACCCTAAAGACTTGGAAAGAAGCAAAAATGAGTGGTTAAAGAGGAAAACGTGCCTAAACCACTCCTCTATATGGCGTACTTCCCAGAACCACACCAACCAGTGACATCCTCAGGTTGATAGAGGGTCAGAACAAAAGCTTTAGAGTGGATGACTGGAGGGTGATGAGCAGAAGCCAGAAACCAGTGTTGCTGAACTCACCGTGGCCGTTAGCCCGTTATCGGTTTTGAGGCTCAAAGAGACAGAGAACAAGGTTTTCTACCGATTCAACTGGGTGCAGTTTACATCCAAGGCCAAAGGCAAAAATGAGGCAAACGTGGCGGAGGTACCGATCCCGCCAACAGAGACTACAGAAGAGCTACCGAGCTCCAAGAGTGCCCAAAAGACGGAAAAGAAGGACGAGCTACCGTGCTCCGCTAAAGACTCTAAAGAGGCAAAAATCACTGCTAGACCATCCAAGCTGCAAAGTCAGCAGAGCAGGCATAATACGCCTCGATCGAATAAGGATCGATCGCGAAAGTAGGACGGAAGGTGGTCTCACTAAGAGCACCGCTCATACAAACAGAAGAAAGAAGGTGGTTATAAGAAGGACGATGAGTGTATTTTTAACGTCAGCAGGGAGACAGAGGACCTGCAACATGCTAAAGCTGCATCCGACGTGCTTTGCAGGGGGTTCACCAAATACCGCCCGGGTATTACTTTTATCCAGGAACCCTGGCTAGACTCTGAAATCGCCAAAGGGCTCCACTGGAAACTGTTGTCCTAGGGCGGCATTACTGGTCGCCCAGGCTTAACAGCTAAACATTTCTACCTCTTTAATAATTCATTTTTATACGGACAACTGTGGCCTCCCTTAAAAGAAACCACGAGGTGGTGCTAGTCTCGGCTTATTTGCCTGGTGATGTGGCAGAAGCACAAATTTAGAAAGTTATTTCCCTTGTGGACCACTATAGGGTGCAAAACATAGCTTGGGTCATCGGCTGCAATGCAAAGGCGCACCATACCGTCTGGGGAGGCTACAAAAGGGGTGAGATCCTCTTAGACTATATTTAAAGAAATAGTATTATTGTTATAAATAGGAGTAATGAACCAATTTTCAGAAACATTATTAGAGAAGACGTTTTAGATCTCACTCCTTGCAGCTCCAATAAGGCAACCTCTATTTATTGGTGACATGTCTCTGGGGAGGTTTGCATGTCTGATCATTGCCACATTAGGTTTGTCTAGCTCTAGATCTAGAGCCTGGACAACAAGTTAAAAACTTAAAATTTGGTCAAAGAAACAAAAAACAACTTACTTAAATAATTAAAGAGATCGATTCATTAAAATCTTTTACTGTCTTCTGCGTTTGTTACCATTGTGTTTGCAGGATTTACCTAATCTTAACTAAAAACAAGTAGAAGAAACATGCATAGCTGCAAATAAGAAATATTTTTGAGAGTAAAACATTTGTGCCTATGAACTTTTCAAGTATTTTTGCAATAAGCTTTTAGTATTTTTTAATATTAAATAAATAAAATATTCTTTATTTTTTTAAAATATGTCTCCCTAGTTAAAGATTGGTTTCTGCGAATTGAGAGGACTGTTCCTCTGATTTTGTTTGGATCCAAAAAAAGTGATAGATGAAGTACTTTCAGTTTCGCTTCTTCTCAGTTAGATAAAAAATTGATTTAGGTTGCCTCTATTAGGAGGGACAAACAACCAAGTACTTGCTTCTCGAGATATCGAATGAAAAAATAGTGTTTTTGGACTCAGAATTAAAACAACTTGCAGATTCAAAAATTAAATCCAGAACTTGTGCAGAAGTGTGTAACTAAATACTTATGTTTTTCTGCTGGAAATTTCTTGGAGTGTAGTTTAACGTCAAAGTACACTGAATAACTTAATTCGTACTAACCAGTTTCAGCTGCACGTTATTCAGAAGAAGTGGAGGCATATCCTCATGATAAAATGGTTTTTTAAATATTAGTGAAACATGTGATTTCAGAGGGTTCAATAATAGCATGTTTTCTTCCGCCCATGTGGATACTACAGGTAAGTCCTCAATTGAAATTCAGACATGATCAATTTCATTTCAGGATTCCATTTAAAATTAAGAAAAATTTACATTCAGAAATTCCATTTGAATTTAAAAAAGATCAATTAAAACTCAGAAACTCGAATTGAAATTCAAATTAGATCAATCGAAATTCAGAGAAGATAATCAAATTTTGTAAAAATAAGAAATCTTATAAGATTGAAAAATAAGAAAAATTTATAAGTGAAAACTTTTTCTAGGTTCAAGCATAGAACGCTTGAGTTTTTCTCTACGTGTATAAAAACTGTAATCGATTTCATTAATTCTATTTTTTGCCTACAATTAAACTTAAAAAGTTGTAAGGTACAAAAAAAAAGAACTCAACAAACATAATCATCATCATCTACGATAACGTCGTTTAACTACTGATGCCTACAAACATATCGAGCAGAATCAATAAAACTAGATGAAATTTAATTATGTATGATGCCCCACATGCAAGAAAAATCAAAGGGTTCCACCGACATGGCGAGGAAAATCAAACAATTTAAACTGCACACAGAAGAAGCTACTTTGTTTCATAATGAATATAGAAAGAAGGGGGGCAAACGTTTTGTTATTTTAATTAAAGACTTCCGGCGCAACGCAAGAGAATCTGTGCTAGAAAAACACAGAAGAAAGGCGGTTAAATGAAAGAGAGGTCACTGAACTGTAGCACATAAAAGTAGCAAAAAATCACTTTGTTAACAGATTTCTAGATGAAAGCTTAAAGAGTCACACAGCGAGGCCACGTTCATAGTGGACACTTTGACTGAAGCTGATTCAGGCCCGTTGACAAGGGGGGATTTAAGGGGTTAAACCCCAACTTAGGGTCTAGAAAGTATAAAAATCTTGTATATTAGCATTAAGGCAACTACAACGCAACAGCGTAAAAAGTTTCAAACCACTTCAATTTTGAACTGAATTGAGACCTATGTTTTCAGATCATAGATAATATAAGGACTTCGGCATAGATTGCAACTTTATGTTCGGACAGGGTTACGATGGTGCAGCTGTCATGATTGGTACACTACAAGGAGCACAAGCGTATGTAGCGGAAGAAGAGCTACAGGATGCTGTTATTAAAGCTTAAGACATCGCAACCGAATTTCGAAATACCGCAATAGCCGCCTTTCGCATTTCAACTTATAAAAACAATAAAAACTTTTGATTTTCAAACTGCTATTTATGTGGTCGCAGTTCCAACATATCCAACGCAGTTCCAAATACATTTGTGATCAAGATTATCCATTCACATTCTTTATTGTTTTTTTCAAGCATTTGATAAGTCGCTTTATTCTCTAAACTAGCTTTCACTATAAACACTTTGAGCTTAGTCCTCTGATTATATATGAAGCCTTGTTTCAGCTTTTGTCATCATCTTCGGCGTCAGCGCACGTTATAAACGCAGCCTAAGTATCAAAACAAAGATGAAGGTAAATTTTAGTATGAGAAAAATTTTAATTTCATTATATTTATAAAAAATCTTTAAAAAATAAACATAAAAATAAAATAGTACAGCTGCATCGCAACAAAATTTGCTAAATGTCGGCAAAAATACAAATTCGTAAACAGAGTGATACAAAGAATAGTATTCATGTAGTACGCTCGCGCTTTTTTACATTAGGACGAAAATAAGTCTAACCTCAAACAAGTATGAACAGCACACCACCATCACTGTTGGTTGACGTTGATGTTACCGTAACCAGGAACAAGTAGCAGCTAAATAAAGGATGGCATAGATTTCAATGCTGTTCATTTTGAAACTCTTGGATACACAAGAAGAAACAACTGAAACAATATATATATATATATAGCATATAGCAAAAGCATGTACGAAATTTAATAAGGAGCAGACAAGAGCTCAAGGACGCGAATTAAAACAAGTTCAGCGAATATTGCAGTAGAGATAGACGGTAACTAGCAAAAATGTGATTCAAGTAAAGATAAAGAATAGAACAGAGAACAAGAAGTTATGCGGTGCTGCTCTGCTGAACGATGTCGTCGTAGTATTGTACTATTTTATTTATGGAAAACTCGGATGCTAGAAATGTCGTTATGATTATAACCCATGAGCATTTTTTTTTTAATTGAATCTAATTATAATCCGTTGAGATTTTAAAATACCGCGCCATGTAACAAAGGCTGTCTGTCTTGCAAAAAAGAAATCAATTACTAGTAAAGAATTATCTTCGACTAGGACAAAGTTAAAATACTGCCACAGCCGTGTTTTTAAATAGATATGTATATTCCAAGTTATGAAATGTTATTATTTTGATGTCGTCACTTGGGAGGTAGACTGGGGTTTTCATCGCGTTTTTTTAATTCATAGCGTACGTTAAAAAAAGTAAAAGAACTTATATGAAATATATTAAATCAATGCATTGGTTTTTTGTAGAATTTATGCTAAGAAAGACTACCGAAAAAAAAATAAATTGAATTAAGTATGCCAATCTACCAATGCGATGGTCCCCTATGATTCTGCATCAAAAATTGGCCACATATTCCAATTTGAAGAGTTTTGAGAAAAAAATGTTTAAATTGAGAAGTAGCACGAAAAAAGCACTGTATTAGAAAGAAAAATGTAATAGAACGCCCCAATTTTGAGCATGAGCAGATGACCAAAGACTTTCTATTCTAGAGAAAGGTTAATAAAACAGAAAACATTAGGATCCTTAGCACTTGTAAACAATAAACTTTTAGTACAGGTTTTGTTTACCGATGAGAGTTTATTTAATTTATGTGGTTCAGATGGAAAGCGAAAACCGAATTGAGAATTTTGCAATAAAAATTCTAAGCATACGATTAAGCATGGTAGAGGATCAGT
This sequence comes from Dichetophora obliterata, assembly GCA_963920525.1. Lineage (NCBI taxonomy): Eukaryota > Metazoa > Arthropoda > Insecta > Diptera > Sciomyzidae > Dichetophora > Dichetophora obliterata. Next base: position 303,774,041 of record OY986435.1, on the reverse strand, counting down.
CATGGTTTGGGGCTGCGTCTGATGTTGGAAGGATTCATTTTATTGAAGGAATAATGGACAAAAATATGTTCCTTGACATTCTTATGGCGCAAGTAAAAGAAAGTGCGGGTAAATAAGGAATTGCAGACAATTTTTAGTTTTACCAAGACAGTGACCTGAAACATACGACGCTCTTGGTAAAGAATTGTGTACTTAATATTTGTCTAAATGTCATCAAAACAACCACACAAGGCCCAGATTAGAAATGTTATAGAACATCTATGAGATGAACTTGACCCCTGAGCGCAGTATCAGAGATGGGCAACTAAAGATCCAATCCTAAAACAAAGTATCCTAAGTGAAGAGTGGAAACAGATTGGAGCTGAAGTTTTTAAAAATTTGGTTTCACCCATTTCAAAAAGGCTGCAGGCAGTCATATTGGAAAAAGGATTGGCAACAAAACATTAAATTCTTAGTTTTAGCATTGAATTCCTTGTCTGCCCGACTTTCAATGTGAGCTCGTTTTTGAAGCTTTGGTTTGATTTAATTTTGTTTTCCCGTTATGTTCTAATTTTTTAACTATGTTTTTGTTTAATTTTGCTCACTAATAAGGAATGTTTTAAAAAAATATTTACTCCAAAGTTTTCTCTCACATTTTCATAAAAATAATATATGTTTTCGTTGAGGAAAATCTGGACATATGGCTAAAAACAGTAAGCAACATATTAAATCATATGAAAAACATCATACAAATATTATTAGCTCTAGCGGATTCGTAGCTTCGCATATCAGGACAGATATAGCGCAAAATGTGGTTAATAATAATTTTAAATGGTTCATTGATAGTGGTGCAACATCGCATATTACATTCAACGCAAAATTCTTTGAAAATATAGATAAAAATTACACGGGCGTAGTAAAGTTAGCGGACGAAAAAGAGCTTTCAGTTACAGGAATTGGCGCGGTTTCATTACATGTTAAAGTCCAAAAACAAATAAAGCAAATTAGACTTCTTCATACGTTGCTGGTTCCAGGTCTAAAAAATAGTTTAATATCAATTAGTAAAGCAACAGACAATGGATGTATAGTAGAAATGAAAGACACAAATAATAAAATTTTAAAGAATAACGAAATTTTACTTGAGGCATTTAAGAAAAATTTAATGCTTTAAATAACTTTGTCTATAATGGAGTTGATTATCAAATTGGAAAAAGCAAATATCAAATTAAAATGTGTGATAAAAGATATGGACACTTTATTATTCAGTCATTACAAAAATCATAAAATCAGAATATGGTTAAAGGATTACCAACCAATATTTAAGGAAGATAAAATTAAATGTGTCACAAGTTTTAGAGGAAAACAAACACGTGATCCCTTTCCGAAGAAGAATGAAAAATCTTCAAAGCAATTGTTGGATCTTGTGCATACGGATATATGTGGACCATTGAGAACAGATTCTTTGAGCAATAAATTATATTTAGTCACATTTATCGATGATTATTCCCGTAAAGTATTTGTTTCATTTTTAAAGCAGAAATCAGATTTTTTCGAAGCCTTCAAATCATTTAAAACAGCAGTTGAATTGGAAACAGGTAAAAATATTAAAGCTATACGTAGTGATGATAATGCAAGAGAAATGATAAGTAGGGAATTTTCACAATATCTAAAAGAATATGGAATTAAGCATCAGTTAACTGTTGAATACACACCTCAACAAAATGGTGTCACAGAAAGAATGAACCGAACTCTTATTGAAATGGGAATGCAGCATATTTACGGAATAGATGTCCAACAAACTTAAATTTTAATAAAACTCCTGAAACATTATGGTCTGGGAAAATACCTATTTTTTCTCACTTGCGTCAAATTGGTAGCAAATCATTTGTTTTGGATAAAACTCCTAATAAAAAAAAATGGCAAGCTAGAAGTGAAAAATATATTTTAGTGGGATACTCTGAAGAATCAAAGGCGTATAGACTATGGAAGCAAGGCACACAAAAAATAGTCAAAAGTCGTGACGTTAAAATTATAAAAGAAAATTTCAGTTCAGTGGATTTAGCCAAATTAAATGTTAGTGAAGGAGAATTTATTGAATTTAAATTAAATTTTGGGATAAATCATGATATTGAACGTGAAGAAGATGATTATTTTGAAGATTCGGAGGAATATTATCAAATACCAATTAATGATGACCAAGAAAAAGTAGTAAAACAATCAAATCCATTGGATTCAATTAAATCACGACTAAGAGCATGGGCATTTAAAGATAATGCACAAATCTCTATGGAGGATGATCCAAAAATATTTAAACAAATCAAACAGTCAGAACATGAAAACGAATGGTTAGAAGCAATGAATAGTGAATATAATTAATTAATTAAAAACGACACGTGGAAATTTTTAGATTTACCAAAAGGAAGGAATACTATAGGTTGTAAATTGATATTTACTACTAAGTATAAATCTGATGAAGCCATAGAAAAAAGAAAAGCGAGGTTAGTAGCAAAAGGATTTTCACAGCAATATGGTGTTGATTACATGAACACATTTGCACCTGTATACCATAGCCAAAATACACTTAGGACCTTTTTCTCAATGTCCGGTTAGTCAAGCTCTTAACCGGGAGTTAGCTAACCGTACGATAACTAAAAAAACAGTTTCGTTTTCACCAAGTGTCGGTTAAGTAACTCTCGGTTAAGTCATTTATTGTGAATTTTTTTAATTGTGAATACGCTCAACTGCATATTAGCTGCATATTAGCCTGTTTGTTTTTTTTATGTGGAAATTGTAAATATCTAACTAGGATTAATTAATAAATAATTAAAAAACGCAACAGAGTGCCAAACTTCGGTGCGTATGAAGAAAGTGCAGTACTCTTCTACATAATCACGCCTATGCGCATTGTCTTTTTTCTATTTTGTTTCGAATTCAAGTTATAAAAACGAAATCCTCGAAATTCTATCCATTATCCAGAAAACGGCCCTTAAACTTGTTTAATCTTTCACTGTTGAACATAATCTATAGCTTAGACAGTTAGATGTATCAACTACCTTTTTTAATGGTGATATTAGGCGTGTTTAATTCGTTCTGGTTAAACCAAATAGGTTCTAAATAACATGCAGAACACTAACAAAAAGATGAACTTGCTTAGTAGCTAGTTCATCTCGTTGAACTATTTATTTTTTTCCCTACGGCTCTATAGATGTCGCTATTGGTTTTATTTTGTGGCAGCACTCGCAAGTAAGAGTTTGGTTTACAACCCTTCTTAGTCACCCAATGCTGGCAAAAGAAACATCTGTGCTGTTTAGTCATATCATCGTCGACAATGCCCCAAGCGGTCAGAAGCAGTAATGGTATTGTTTTGCAATCAGCCGTTTGGTCATATCATTTGGCGACAATGCCCCAAACGGTCTAAGGCAAAACTTACAAAACTTTAACTAATGCGATCTATTCGTTCACTGGTTAAACCAGAACGAATAAAACGCAGCTATTGAGGAAGAAATCTACGTGGATCAACCAAAAGGTTTTATTGAGGAAGCAACACGGAAAAAAGTTTGTAAACTTGAAAAAGCTATTTACAGATTAAAACAGGCTGGGAGACAGTGGTTCAAGAAAATTGATTCAATCATTTAAAATTCTGGATAACAACAATCAAAATATGATCAGTGCATTTATTTTATGCGAAATGAAAAGACTATATTTATTGTTGCATTATATATAGATAATTTCAATAATTTCAATAATTTCAATATTGTTGAGAAATTCATAGAAGCATTAAAAAAAATGTTGATATTCGGGACATGAAAGATCCTAAACATTGTATTGGATTGAAAATTAATTTAAAAGAGGGAAAATTATTTATTTCACAACCAGGATATATAGTAAATTTAGTCAAAAAATATGAATTAGAAAATTTAAAACCTACACAGCTACCAATGAAAGCAAAACTTATTTTGAAAAAGAGCTAAATATTCCAGGAGAAGCTGATCAAATCGAACAAGTTAAATATCAAGAACTTATACGTTATTTATTGCACATTGCTATTTATAGTCGACCGGATATTGGATACAGTGTCAATAGACTATCACAATTTGCACAAGATCCGAGGAAGCAGCATTGGAACGCTGTTCTACAAATAGTAAAATACCTTAATACTACTAAGAAGGCTGGATTAATATATCAGAAAACGGGTTTACCACTTATTGGCTTTGTGAATGCCAATTGGGCACAGGATGTTAATGATCGAAAGTCTCAATCTGGACTTGGTTTCATTCTTGCAGGTGCTGCTATCACGTGGGAGTCTCGAAAGCAGAAAGTTATTGCAACTTCAAGTGCCGAATCGGAATACGTAGCCTTAACAGATGCCGCAAAAGAAGTTTATATACTTGGGAAATTTGCTGGAGGAGTTAGGATTTAAGTCGCAAGGTCCAATTACATGCCAAATTTGGAGGATATTATTCTAGAACAAAACATATTTATTACAACTATCATTTTATAAGAGATGTTGTTGAGAAAAACATAATAGAATTAAAATATATCCCAACAAATGAAATGCCTGCGGACAATTTAACTACTAAACCTGTTACTAAAGACAAACATTACTTTTGTTGTAAACATTTTGGATTGCAATTTCAAACTGTATCATCTTGAGGAGGCGTGTTGAATTATCAATTTGTACTTGTTTGAAATTACTTTATTTCTAATGTTTGATTATTATCTAAATATGTTTTGGTTATATTGTTTTTATGAAAAATATTTTTTTTCATTCAATAAAAAATACTGTTGTGAATCAGAACTATCAATATAATTTAATCAATGCTTTACAAAATAAAATTTTCTTTTTCATTAGAATTATATAATTAATGTAAATAATGTACAACTAGCAATCTGTTTATTGTTGATTATATGTTTAAGTAGTCTGTAAGAGTTATTGTCTCTGGTTGACGAAATAGATAAATAAATAAATAATAAAAAAAATAAAAACTAAACTTAACTTCGCCATATGTATAGTTTTTCGACTTTAGTTAACATTTTTTAAATTAAAAATATACTTAATTGACTTTCAATTAAATAAACTTAGATTTTATTTAAAGTCTTAGTTAACTGAGCATTTCGGTTAAGCGCACTCTGTCCGGACAATTGTCCGGATTATCGCGATTACGATGTAGATACAATCACATTTCATCTTAACTCACCTTGGGTAGATCGCGTATATGATTCGCATCTAGCAACAACTCCTCCAGAGTGCGTGAATAACGTAAAATCTCCTCCGGAATGGTGGGCAGCGAACAGTGACGCTTATCCACAAATTCCACCTGACGATTACAGCCCTTAAATATTGGAATGCACTTGAACATGATGATACTGATGATGATGCTGTTGTTGCAGACTTTTTAAATCATGCAACGTCATATGCTTGTGGATAACACGGATAACTCGGATATGATTGCGCGCTCGCGTTTGCACGGATTTAACTGAACGAATAATATTCAACAGATAAACGATATTATAGCAATTAGCAATATTAACATTATTAACAATGATCAATAAATAAATAACGACAGATATTAACGCGACGGGACGGTACGCGCAAAAAACGTAACACAACACAACACAACACGTAATGGTTAACGTTGTGAAGCAGTAGCTAAGGCGTTTATAATATTCTTTTTTATAAAGTTTGGAATACACTTCAAAAGCGTAGCTACACTAAAACAACTTATATTTTTTTTTTTTTTTGTTAATAACTAAAACGTAACTTTTAACAATTTAATTAAATAAAAAAGAGGAGCGCCTCGGGATTCTTTACGGTTTGCTGCTTTATGCCTTTAAGCTTTGCATCCGGTGCATCCGGAATCCGTCCGTGTTTTGCGTTCGCTCTGTTGAGCACACGACATTTCACTAACGACGAGACTACGGCGACTGCATATGATACAACGAATAGTTACTCTGCTGATAACAATGGCGAATTGCTTTAACAATGACGTTGATGGTGATGATGACGTTGTAATATGCAATATAAACGACTCTCCGTTTGCGTTTCGCGCTATTTTCTGCTGTGAATTTAAGTTCTATAACCAGGTCGCTGCTTTATTCAGAGCTAGAGCTCAAGTGACTGTTTTGTTTTGGGATTCTTGGTTTCTCCGCGGTATCCGGTATCTACTGTATGGTTGCTCGATGCCACTGTTTGTTACTTTTCGATTAGGCTTCCTTCAACTATAGTTTGGGATGATTTGAAATAATAAAAAAGTATGTATAGATTAGAGTTTTGGATGAATATCGAAGTGTTTTAATTTTTGTAACAAATTTAAAATTTTTTGAGGGAAAATTGGGTGAACATAGTTTTTGTATATCAGTCAATTATTTCAAGTGATTAGGAGGGAGCCTCAATAGCTTAAGAAAGCAGCTTTTTTTTTAAAAAGTAACCACATTCTTTATGAACTTTGACATGAACATTTTTGTAATACGATACACTTCCTAATAAGAAATTTACGTTTGCCTTTTCGCTGTTTACGGTTTAAAAGTTAAATCATTGCGAACTTGCTTGATATGTGCTCTGTTCATGGGCGTTCGCAGGATTTTTTTCTAGGGGGGAGCAAAGGCATAAAGGAATCAAGAATGAACATTAACAAAATGAAACCTATATAATGCTATTTACTTGGATTTTTTGTACTAATTTTGTAAACATTATATGCACACTACACCGGTTGACACACGCTTTTTACTCATAAGAATATCTAATATATTTTAAAGATAGTGTAAAAATCTTTTTCGTATCATGCCCGAATATTCAAAAATTGTATTAAAATTTTTTTCATGTAATACGTTTCAGTAATTTTTTGCTAAAGCATATATTCTTAATAGTTTAATAAATAAAATAATGTGAGGCCTAAATTCTTAAATGAAATCGCATTAATTACTATTGAGCCCCTGGTTTTCATCTTTTAAAATAAGAATACAAAAATTTTCTAATATTAAACAATTTTGTTGTAAAACTGAAAAAAAGAAACTAAATTTTTAGGTTCTTTTTTAATTTTGGAATCCTTTAACTCCTAAGCCAATTAATTTTGAGCGGACTAAAATTTTTCAGATTTGATTTAGGAGGCCAAAATCCATATCATTCTCCGGATCTCCCACTGCATTGACACCAATCTAATTATTTCTTTTTCTAACATGAATCAGTTCTAGCAGTTTGCAAGTTTCTACAATCGAGTACGAAAACATACCTAATATCTGAATGATTTAAAAAATGTCTTTTTCTAATTCAAAAGGTATGAATAAATAACTAAAAAGGTACATGTATATTGGATTTGTTTTGGGTTTCATACATTTTCTTAACATATTCCAGAGCCTTCCTGCAAGGCTTGATTATAAATCCTGGTTTAATAAAGGGTGGTTAAATTTTAAGGGCCGATGTTGATTTTGAATAAAACACAAACTATTTAGGAAATTATTGTCATTTATTTTTATTATGATAATATTGGTATGATTCAATTATGTATGGAACAATATTGGTATATCGGCCGGCCGCCGCGACTTCGGCGGCACACCTCCGATGGTTTAAATTTTTGATGACGCTGAGGCATAATTGAGGTTCTATGCCGTTAATGTGCCGAATTATCTCATTTTTTAGCTCTTGAATTGTTGCTGGCTTATCGACGTACACCTTTTCTTTCAAAGAACCTCAAAGAAAGAAGTCCAACGGTGTCAAATAACATGATCTTGGCGGCCAATTGACATCGCCACCATGTGAGATAACGCGGCCATTGAATTTGTCGCGCAAAAGAGCCACTGTTTCGTTAGCTGTGTGGCAAGTGGCACCGTCCTGTTGAAACCACATATCGTGCACATCCATATCTTCCAATTCGGGCCATCAAAAGTTCGTTATCATCTCACGATAGCGAACACCATTCACAGTAACTGTCTGACCGGCCTCATTTTTGCAAAAAATAGGGCCCGATGATGCCGCCAGCCCATAAACCGCACCAAACAGTCACTCTTTGTGGATGCATTGGTTTTTCGACAATCACTCTTGGATTATCATTCACCCAAATACGGCAATTCTGCTTATTGTCGAATCCACTGAGGTGAAAATGTGCCTCATCACTGAAGATGATTTTCTTCGAAAATTGATCATCCACTGTTGCCATTTCTTGCCGCCATTCTGACCACTGACGACGCTTGAAATGGTCAAGAGGCTTTAGTTCTTGAGTCAATTGCACCTTGTAAGCGTGTAAATGCAAGTCTTCATGCATAATGTTCATCAACGACGAGCGTGAGAGGTTCAATTGTTGGGCAATGTTTCACATCTCCTACAGACCCGGTTTGCTCAAATTTTTGCACGATTTTTGCGATTGTACGCACATTTGTACGATTAAATTGACCGAAAAAATTAAGAAGTGCACTATATGCATTTAGATTTGAACGTTCATTTTCATAATAAGCCTGAATAACTTTTACGCGTTGCTCGATTGTGTATCTTTCCATGGTTCCAATTGAATAAGTCTGAAATTGAGAAATGTCAAATGAAATTCAGAAAAAAACTTGACGTTTAGGTGTGGTTCACATTCAACATCGGCCCTTAAAATTTAACCACTCTGTGTAAGCACGTGTCGCAAACAAAAGTCCAGACAATTCTCAAACGGAGTGGGCGCCGCATCACGCCGCATTCTCATTAATCACAGTCAAGTGCAATTTGTATGTTTTTTGTTAATTATTAAAGTAAAAATTTTTGTTAGTTAAAAGTGTTGAATGTTGTCCAAGGAAGAGTTCAATAATTTGTAATGTAACGATAATCTAAATAAAAATAAAATCAAAAACACCCCTGATGAAGGAAGAAAGCCGCTTCCGAAATGTTGGGTAAACTATGAAAAATATTTTTTAGATTATATTTTTTGTATAAACAAAGTGACCAAAATAGCCCGAATTTATAATAAAATCCAAACATAAAAAATGGTTGTTTCGAATCGAGTTTCTTATTTACGTAAATTACATAAAAAACTTTTGACTATAATAAATTCTAATGTAAAATCGTTTGCTTAATATGACATACGATTTTTTCAAAAATTAGTCCTTGATCCAAAATTGCCCCACTTTATTAAATTTCCAAATTTTTTTCTTTTGCTTTTGAATTAGAAGCTTTGCTCTCGCCTAGATCGCTGCAACTTTCATAAATTTAAATGCTGCAGAATTGTTTGTCATTTTATTAAGTTAAGGAAAAATTATGTTGACTTCATATGATTTAAATACAAATTCTAAATGTTTGATAGTTTAAACCTTACTTGATTTTAAATACAAATTCTAGTTGTTTGATAGTTTAAAATCGTATGTTGAGCTTTAGGTCAAAGTTAGAACAATTAATTGTTCTAACGAATCTTTTTAAAGAAACAACAACAACAAAGTTTTCAATATGAAAAGGAAAAAAATCACTAGCTAATCTTATTGCAATTTCGGCCCGGCTAAAGGCTTCATTAAAAATCTTTGTGATACCCGTGCAAGCGCGCACTAACGCACTGCACCACCGGGGCGATGAGATTTGAAGTGTCAATTTCTCAGTTTTTCTCAATTTCATAATTTCACATTTGTTGTTGTATTTTTGCTTTACTTTAGTCTCTATGCTTATGTTATTATATGGAGTCCAACAGCCTGCTGGAAGTCTCCACTAACAAAGCATGTTTACTGAAGATGTTTTTAGATTTTTGCTGATTTTGTTAAGGAAAAATAAAAATAAAATCCAAATTATATCATAGTTATTATAGAAAAACAAGCCGACTTTTTGGAAAACATTCGTCCTTATTCTTAAACCCGCGCTCGCTCTCAAAACGACGTCGAAAGAAAATTGTTATATTCTTGAAACTTTCAATTTCGACGTTGAGATCTGCAGTGATTGTTCATATCAATTATTGGGCAAACGTCGTCAAATAAATATTTAAATTTTTGATCGTCGAAATGATCTTCGACGACAATTCATTGGTAAAAGTGAGCTCTCGACGACGACATTTACTCGACGCGGATTCAAGAATAAGGGTGATTATTTTTTTATAAAATATATTTACTTTGTCTTCTTGTTTACAATGACTTTCAAACATAAATTTGCATATCGTCAAAGTTTATATCCGTTATTGAATTAAATGCCCCTTGGTATCTGTTGCTACGAAGAAGATCTTCGACTAATAAGGTATCATTCCTTAACATTCGTCAATTTCTCGTAGGAATAACTTCTTTATTTCTTTGATTACATTCGAAGTATATACTAATCAATTTATTCGTAGGTTGACCGTACTCATTATTTGTAGAAGGTACGCAGTTTTAGTTGAATTTAAAAATTTACAACTGAAATCGTTCAGACTGGTTTGTCGAACAATTACCGAATATAAGGAAATGCGAGATTGCCAGGTGGCCGTAGCCTATTGAAAGAGTATGTGCTAAAGAACCGCAGTTCAAATCCCAGCTGAACATAAGGTTTTTTTCGAAGCTAGGTATTAGGATCATTCGTATATGTATTCGTACAATATACATTTGTTTAGGTACGAATATAATATTCGAAATGTATACCCAACTACGTCCATTCTGCGAATTCTGTTCGTGGCTGAAAATCTATACATATAAAAATCTATACATATAAAAATTAGTCTCGCTAAAAGTCGGAAACGGCTCTGCCGATTTTAATAATTTTTTTTTGCATTTTGTTTGCCTCATATCAGGGTAGGTTTGGAGAAAAATAAAATGTTGCCACACCCACTTTTACCGCCTACAAATCAATTAGCTTTTTGTATAAAAATTTTGTATTTTTTATGGGAAGTATTCGAATAGCTTTGGATTTATAAGCCGCACAGCCTCGGAATTCGGTATTCGACCGAATTTGCACGAACCGCTTCACTGATAACATTTTATGGGAGTTGGACAAGGGGGCGTGGCACCTCCCATACAACCCAGGTTTTGCGATATCGCATAGCTTTGAAGTTATAGGCCCCACAGCCTCAGAATTCGGTATTCGAGCGAAGTTTACACGTTCCTTTTCACTTATAAAATTGTATGGCGTTGGACAAGGGGGCGTAGCACCTCCCATACAACCCAAATGTGAGAAACTTAATAGCTAGTTAAAGGTGGCACAGCCATGGAGTTCAGTTTTCGACCACAATTTACACATTCAGTTTTACTGATAACATTTTATGAGCGTTGGAAAAGGGGCGTGGAACTTCCCATGCAACCCAAATTTGCAATATCGAATTGCTTTGGAGTTTAAGCCGCATAGCCCCGGAATTCGGTATTCGACCACAATTTACACATGCAGTTTTACAGATAAAACCGAATGGCATTGCACAAGGGGGCGTGGCATCTACCATACAACCTTAATTAGAGAAATTCAACAGCTTTTGAGTTATTGGTCGCACTGCCATGGAATTCAGTATTCGACCACAATTTAAATATGAAGTTTCACTGATAACATTTTATTTGCGTTTGGCAACGGGGTCGCAACAAGGTAAAGCAAGACTCGAGGACTCAGTTTTAAGATTTCAATATAGTGAAATTATCAAGGTAAGTTCAACAGATTTGAGTTCAATTCCGTGGCGTTTTTATGTGTTTATTACAATGCCAACGAGAGGACGAGCTAACATAGGTCGTCAAAGTAAGTCGAATGTGTGGCGAGATACTTCACTTGCAAACCGTCATAATCGATTATTAAGAGCTACAATCATCAAAGATGTGTTTTCGGAAACAGAAAGTGTATACAGGTTCGGGGATTGCTTTGACTTTATCTATTTTGCTATATCTTGAACATTAGAACAAGATGTAAGAACTCATGAAACAATTTTTAATGCCATATTACATATTGACCATGAAAGTTGGTTCATAATTAATACTTCTTTGAAATATAGACCCACCGAAACTGAGTAATAAAATGAAACATGCATGGATAAGCCAACTACCAGAAACGGGAGAACAACGTCTACAGGGCCAGCTAGTTACGAATAAAATTCGTGGAAAAAAATTTTAATTTAAGAATACGTATTGAAAAGTGTTTGTGAAGCAAGGGTTAATGAAATGGTATCGTAAATTATTAGATCGTGTTGATATTACGCGTTCTTTTTTTGCGATTGAGACACCGCTACCAATTTTTTTGGCAAATGCGGCTGCAAAATACTGAATATTAAATAAATAAATGTAATTAAATACATACAGCATTCAGTGTTTTTCAGCGACTAAAACGCGTAATATGAACACGGCCTTACAGCAACAGGTACAACATACTATTACAAAATTAATGGTTTAGCTCAGCTGTATTTATAAATTAACCTAAAAAATATGTTTTTGTATTCACTTCAAAATATATATAAATACATAATAAATATATCTTCATATGAAATAAAGCAAGCCGTAGGTTACAAAAAATTCAAAATCGACTTTTTGTCTGATTATGATATACCTTATCAAAATACATGTTTCTCAAAATTTTACACTTCTACAGCTTCAAACGACGTTTTTATTCACAAAATTCTCAAAGCCCTAAGTCTAAGCGCAACTTACAGTTTAGAAAGCTTTTTGCTTCTCTCTTAAATTTTTTAAATTTAAAATTGCGGCTTTTTTGATTTAATATGAAGATATATAAAAAATTTTCACCGCCTTGGGGGATATCGCCCCTACACCCCCCTGCGGACGCCCATGGTTCTATTTTAGACTCTACCTAACATTTCAAGTGGGTGCCGGCTGGTAATAGCCGCTACAGTGCTTTAATTTCTAAGACGATGGTTAGCAGAGGGGGAGCGGATTTTTTCCTACTGTATTCTGACTCTCAATAGTTTTAGTGTGGCCTGGTAAGAATTCCTCCCATCGGTAGTTGTGTGGGCTGAATCAAGATGTAGTGCGACCCGTGTAAGGATTTACTAGGCTGGAAGCCCATGTAGTAAAGTGCAGTCTGTAACGGAGCCTCTCTGATACCTAGCCGCCTTAGAATTTAACTGTGGCCTTACCGCGTCATTGTTATGTTATATCTATTTTTGACAACTCTACTCTACTCTGAACCAGTATCATCTTCCAGCAAATTAAAATACCAAAATACCTCAATTTACCACAAAATACCTCAAATTACCACAAAATACTACAATACTTCAAAATACCACAATTACCACAAAATACCACAATACCTCAAATTACCACGTAATACCAAAATGCAGTAATCACCATAAACTAATTTATTTTGACTGTATCGTAACATTATTTCAGAGATTTTAATATATAAATATATAAAAAAAGTTTTATGTATATAAAAAGCAAAAGACTGTCTGTTTGTTTGTCTGGCTGTGTGATGGCTATAGATTCCAAAACTGATGGACCGATTTATCTGACATTTTGCCAGTCGATTGTTTCTGACTACGAGATGGCTTACGAAAATGTTTTGCCACACCCCCTTTAACCACCCACAAATAAATACGGCACCTATACTAATAATGGGAGAGGTCGCACTATGCTTGCGACCCTTTTTCAGGAGAATGCCGTGGAGTGAATCAAAGTGCGCCAGGTATAAATTAAATCAAGCTGAAATTTTGGCAGTCGGTTTGTCTCGAGTACGAGATGGTTTTTTATGCACAGCGTCGACACTGTGCACAAACAGGTTTTGTGCTTGTGCTTATTACACAGCATTTGACGCGCGGAAATAGAAGAAAAACAAAAAACTTTTGAGTGCACTAAGAAATGGACCATTGATGAAATTATTGTAGTTTACTAGTGGATTATTTGAACCAGCCTGAGTTTTTTATGATATGGTTGATTTGTTTATTGATAATTATCAATTCATCAAAAGTTTCATATGTATCTGTAAGAAATGTTTTACATGATATCTCAAATGCAGCAATTTCCACTAAATCATCAACGCTTTTCACGGTTTTTCTTGGCATATCTACCTTCAACCCACAAATTAACACTTTGTGTTTGAATCAGCTGATTTTCCTGCTGTTACAAAGAATTTTTTAAATTTACAATAGGGGTATTCACGATTCAGTGCACTTGCCTGTGCAGTTAAGGACTTGTGCAGTTGTGCAGTTAGGTTTTCGTGAACACACCACCATCATTATTTCAAAGCTGTATTTGTACCATCATATTTTCAATGCACACGAGTGCACAACTGCTCAAGTCCTCAAGTTGAAGGTAATAGTAGAAAAGCTGATCTAGGTGTACTCTGTGATAAAAAGATGTCATTTTCAGGTCATTATGACAACATAATCAGCAGGGCTAATGCTATGATGGGATTCGTTAGACGCAACACTAGAGAGTTTGCTGACCCGTATACCTTAAAGACTCTTTTCATTTCCATTATAAGATCATTACTTGAGTATGGGTGTGTAATATGGGACCCATTTTATGAGTCGCATAGTACAAGATTGGAAAAAGTCGAAAAACGTTTTACTCGTTTTGTTGTGAAAAAACTAAATTTGAATTTTATGCCAGAGTATAGCTCCCGATGTGCACTTATTGGGCTTAAATCATTGAGTTCTAGAAGAAAATATTTTCTTATAACTTTTGTTCGAGATCTTTTAATGAATAATATTAACTGTGCGGCAATCCTCGCCCGTCTCAATATTTATGCTCCGGAAAGACACTTTAGGCAAAGAGATTTTTTTTACATTCCGCACCATAGAACTAACTATGGTCGGAGTGATCCGATTTTTAACATGTGCACTGTCTATAACAGTGTAAGTGCTCGTATAGATTTCACTCAAAATAGAGTGGCATTTAAGCAAACTGTATTGAGTATTGTATAAATCCTTAATTTTATATTCTTATAATAATTCCATTATAAATATTGTTTTAATGTAATTTAAGATGCAATAAATAGACTGTTAAACATTTTTGTCGATAGTTTATAAATAAATAAATAAAAAAATAAATAAATAAAAAAGCACTTGTGCAGATTTTTGACGTACGTGCAATTTGTTTTTGTAAAGTGCACAAGTCCTCAACTGCACAGGCAAGTGCACTGAATCGTGAATACCCCTAATGATATTGCCACTGTGCACTCCCAAGGTACGCTCACAGCTAGTTGCAAATGCATTATATAATTTGCAATTACTCAGCCAAATGCACTGGCTCGTGAATACCTCTTTTGTGTACTTACAAATGTTTTTTAAAAATAAGTTTGCGGGAAAGATCTTTTTTTCAGGCATTATACTTTTTTTTAAAAAACTCTTTATATTAACGTAAAATCAGCAATTGCTTCAAATAAAGACGATCATATAAAGAGTGTGATTTTTTGAATGGTAGTGTGCTCTGTTTAATGACAAATTGTAAAAAAAACAAAGAACAATTATATACATACTACCATGGTACAATTAATGACAAGGTAGTAGCGTAGACTGGTTTTTTTCTCACGAGCGGCGATGGGTAGTTGTCAAAATTAGCAGGTCATGCAATTAATGAAAGAAATGTGAAAAAATAAGCAACGACTTTAACATAGCTAGTCATCGCAGCAAACTAAAAACATTTCAATAATCTTTAAGCGACCAAATTAAATGAATCAAAGAAAATTTAAAAATAAGCACATAGCTAGCCAACAGCAGGTAATTACAACTTCTTTAGCTGTTTTTGACAACTACCAATCGATAAAAAACTGTCAGGCTACCTTGTCAAATAGTTATACCATGCATACTACTAACCACCACAAACAAGAGCAATCAGTCATTTGAACAATCCAATAAACCCTTTGTTCTCTTAATTCGTATTTCTACCAAGCGTGGTAAAAATATCGTTGTGGTATTTTGTGATAATTTGTGGTATTTTTGTGGATTTCAGAAATGAAAATTTTAGTATGAAGAATATTGCAATATAATATATTTTTTTCAAAACGTTATTTCTTGGTGAACAAAATTAAACAGAAACATAATTAAAAAATTGGAACATAACGGTGAAACAAATTTAAATCGAAACAAACCTATAAAAACGAGCTCACATTGAAAGTCGGGCAAGTAAGAAAAAAATTTTTTAAGTTTTTCCTGTTTATAACTTTTACTACTGTTGGAATAACTTCAGTCAAACGCAAAACTTAAAAAAATAAACATTTCTCGAAAAGTGAATCAATCAACACTGGCAGAAAGGCAGATCGTGATAAATTATTATTTGAAAGGAAAATCCGAACGACAAATTTCACAAATCGCCATAAAAAGTAAATCAACAGTGCACGATATAATCAAGCATTATATACAAGATAAGAGAATATGCAATAAAGAACGTACAGTAGCTAAAAATAAACTTAGCTCCAAGATGAAAGGTATTTTTTAAGAGAAATATTAAAAGACCCATTTTTGTTTGCACTAAAACTAGAGGTCATGTTAAAACTCAATTTGAAAAAGAATGAACACTCAGAAACAATTTGAAGAGTTTTGAAAAAAAAATGTTTAAATTGAGGAGTAGCACGAAAAAAGCACTGTATTAGAAAAAAAAATGTAATAGAATGCCCCAATTTCGTGCATGAGCAGATGACCAAAGACTTTCTATTCTAGAGAAAGATTAATAAAACAGAAAACATTAGGATCTTTAGCACTTTTAAACAATAAACTTTTAGTACAGGTTTTGTTTACCGATGAGAGTTTATTTAATTTATGTGGTTCAGATGGAAAGCGAAAACCGAATGGAGAATTTTGCAATAAAAATTCTAAGCATACGATTAAGCATGGTAGAGGATCAGTCATGGTTTGGGGCTTGGTCTGATGTTGGAAGGATTCATTTTATTGAAGGTGTAATGGACAAAAATATGTTCCTTGACATTATCATGGCATAAGTAAAAGAAATTGCGGGTAAATAAGGAATTGCAGACAATTTTTAGTTTTACCAAGACAGTGACCTGAAACATACGACGCTCTTGGTAAAGAATTGAGTACTTAATATTTGTCTAAATGTCATCAAAACAACCACACAAGGCCCAGATTAGAAATGTTATAGAACATCTATGAGATGAACTTGACCCCTGAGTGCAGTATCAGAGATGGGCAACTAAATATCCAATCCTAAAACAAAGTATCCTAAGTGAAGAGTGGAAACAGATTGGAGCTGAAGTTTTTAAAAATTTGGCTGCACCTATTTCAAAAAGGCTGCAGGCAGTCATATAAGAAAAAGGATTGGCAACAAAATATGAAATTCTTAGTTTTAGGTTTGGTTTGATTTAATTTTGTTTTAGCGTTATGTTCTAATTTTTTAACTAAGTTTCTGTTGTTTTGCTCATCAATAATGAACGTTTTGAATAAATATTTACTCCAAGTTTCTTCTTAAATTTTCATTTCTGAAACCAATGCGAAAGTCCCAAGAAATTCCTGCCCGACTTTCGTTGTGAGGCACTGTATAAATATAACCAATGCAAGTTTAAGTTAAAATTTGAGGTTAAGATTTGAATCCTGCGACATGTTTCTGGGGCCGGGTTTGGCACCACAAGCATAATCTTGTTGCATTTCCAGCTTTTTACAAACATTTGAATTAAAAACAAAATACTTTTCATTTGGTTGCTTTCTTTCATTACTTGCTTTAGACAAAATATAGCGGTAGGACTCCTTTTTTTTCTTATTTGTTGGACCTAATCGTGTTAGCGACGAATCCTTCTGATGTATAGATTATTGCACAACTGGCAATACCACGCATTTACCATTTTTTCCATTATTACCATTTCAACATTGAATTTACCATTTCTGTTTTGTTAACAATCGCACTCTACGCTCTAGATCTTTTAAGCCACGAAAGACAGTCGAGGCAAAACAGTAAAGAATATTTTATAAGTTAATAAGAATGATGAATGAAGACAAAGAAGGAATAAAAAGGAGGTAAAAATTAACAAAAAGAAGCATAAGAATTAAATAACTATGACGCATTGTGTTGGACAAACATTGTTGAAAATGGGCAGGCAGTCAGCTCCAATGGAAGTTGTAGCAGAACACGGCGGCGGTACACCTTGTCACAAGTTATCTAGTTAAGAATGCGGCCTAGATAGGTGCTGGCTGACTGGCTTAACACGATGTTATCGATGGGATTGTGTTTTACACTCAAGTAGCGAAGCTCCAACAAAATAGCCGCAAATTTGAGCAAACGACAAATGTGACACGCCCAAAAACTGCACTACTGAAGCATTAGTAGAATTCCGCAAATAACTTGCAATTAAATTCTAGAATTCCATGTAATTTTGCTAACTAAACCATAAATGAAGTTCATTCTTAATTATGGCAACTAGTTTTAGAACATTTTCCAACAGATTCTTCACTCACCTCTCGAGCATTTCACTCATACACGCACTCGCATACACATAAGTACACACACTTGCAAACTCACGCTGAGAAAACAACAACAGCCATTTACTTGACGTTAAGATTTTTTGACAGCTTTTGTTGGTTTGGGAATTTCGCAGCATATACAACAAAAATATAACGTCAACGAAGAGGTAGACGATAAAAGACGACCGTGTAAACGACTGACACACACAAACACTCGGAAAAAACGTTTGCACTTGACCACTTTTTTAAACACTCTTTTTTTTGTTTTACTAACTTTTTTCATGTATTTTTGAAGTGCTTTTCATTAGTAAATTTAATGATTTCTTCTTATTGCTTAAATTATATTCATACTCAAGCAGTTAAAACAAATTATTTTGTTTTATTTACACACAAAACCTATGAAAAACGCGCGTTCACAAAGTTTTTCAGAGTAGTACAATACAAATTACAACAAAAAATTAAAAACAATGCGCTATATAAAAGTGCAACTTTTCATATTAACACGCTCAATTCTACTGAATGACTGATAATCTACTCTTTCGTGTGTGACAAAGTTTTTTCTCGTTCTGCTTGCGGCTGTCATTTGTAGGCAAGGTTGCACAAGTACGTACTTTCGTACCATTTTGGACACGTTTTATTCTTCACGTACAAGGTACAACATTTTCCGTACTAGTACATTTTATTTTCATCGCTTTTCTATATATTTTTCTCTTGGTGTGGCCACACTCGTTTTGTTTTTTGTTCGCATTATAGCGATTGCCAGCACTTCTAGCATTTGGCATGGTTCATGGCAGAATTAGAGAAGGTATATGCATTTCGGAGAGGGAGACTGCCGCAACTGTCAAAACGAAGTTGACAGCTCATACAAAATCTGAAAACGATGAGAATGCGATAAGAAATCGAAAATAGGCAAGAATAGCAAAATGCTTGAGTTTGACAATTCTGGCTAAGAGAAAAAGAGAGCAGTCTGAAATGCATATACCTTTACTAGTTCTACCATGGCATGGTTTAAGAAAACCAGGTGTTAGTCATGAAACAAAGATATACAGATAGCTTACTCCGTGCGCAAAAAATGAAATCTTCTGCGCACTACGTAACTCGAGCTTGTCAGCTGTAACACGTGGTGCATACATACAAAAGGAAATATGAAAAAGCAAAAAGTAAATACAAGCAGCAAGCAGCACAATTGCAAGCATTTAAGAATTATTGCATTCATTTAATTCAATTTCTAATATTGTGCACTTATAGTACGCGTAAATTATAATCTTCAATAACAAAAATGACAACTAAAGTTTTAGATGCTTTTGATGAGAATAACAACGATTTTAATTCGGGCCATAAAATGAATTTACAATTTTTTCAACAAACGAGAAGAACAAGAAAATGAAAACGAAGCAATCAAAGTGCTGTCAAACACATCAAGTAACGTAGTTATTTTCTTTTGTGTAGGAGAACAAATGGGAGAAAACACCCTTATTGTATATGCATTTCTTTTCAATAATAGTACTGATAAATAAGTTTGCTTAAATTTAATTATAAATATATTTACAATGTAATTTATTTCAATAAGAAAATGTTGATATTTTTCATCCCTATAAATAAATTATCCCCTTTAAATATATTGTGACTACGTTTTTATTTAGCCACTTTGACAAGCTCGAACTACGTCACAACAAAGATGGCGGACATGCGCAATACTTTATCTGTAGTTCTTTGTATCATGGGTGTTAGTGAGTTTTTCAGAACACCATGAATTTCTTTCTTTCTGTCAAAAAATAGTTAGCGAAAGAGCGAAACTGTTGATAGTTGTCAAATTGTGTTATTTGTTTGAGTTGCTAGATGATGTGCCATAGTTTTTATTGTGTGCATTAAGTGTAAATAAATATTAAATGCAATTAATTTTGCCGTGTTGTGTTGACAAAAATTATTGCAGTTGTCTTAGCCGATTCGCCAAGTTTGTCATTGAATGTTTTGGCCATTTTATCAGAAATGTGCGCTGGCAGGTGCCGCCGACATGACGCTTTGGCCAGCATGCAAATTGTTTTGCATTCACATCGTTTGTTTTTTTTTTTGCATAACGCACAGCGTCTCAGCGTTTTAAATATCATTTTATCCTCACTTTAATCTCAGTAAAAATCTTATAAACTTTTAGAAAGATACGAAATTAACAAAATTTGTTTCCATTGCACTTCGCCATCAGCTGTTTTTGACAAGAGCGGGGAAACATAATTTTATCATTTTGAGAGAGAAGTGTCAAATTCACTAACACCTCTATTTCTTACACCATGGCATTTGGTTGTTTGTTTACGTATGAAGTGCAAACAAACAAAAAGTGCGAATCATATCTGTGGTGCGAATGCTACCAAGGTACCAATGGTGCTCGTACCTATAAGCTTGTATGAAAGTTTCATATAAATCAGAGGGTACTAGTACGTCGATACTCTTGCTTTATGTTGGTATTCATAACAATTTGCCATGGCTTTATTTTTCAGTTTGTTTACAAATAATTCTGAACTCTTATCTTCCGATTTGCTTTTGTGCAAGATGTATCGTTTTTCCATCTTAGCACCTGAGAAATTTGTTGGAAATAATCTAATTGTGCTATTCTTGTAAACACTTTGGACAAATCACTGCAAATTATCATTAGGGGTATTCACGATTCAGTGCACTTGCCTGTGCAGTTGAGGACTTGAGGACTTGTGCACTTTACAAAAACAAATTGTACTTACGTCAAAAATCTGCACAAGTGCTTTTCTACTATTACCTTCAACTTGAGGACTTGAGCAGTTGTGCACTTGTGTGCATTGAAAAATGTTGCCAGCTTTGAAATGGTGATGGTGGTGTTTTCACGAAAACCTAACTGCACAAGTCCTCAACTGCACAGACAAGTGCACTGAATCGTGAATACCTCTATTCATTTTTGCTAAAGATATGTTTTGTATCCTTTTACAGCTGAAATCAGTAAACTTTGTTTTGGACAGCAGCAGGGCTGAAAACACTTTTTAAGGTGGGCTCAGACGATACTACATGTTGCCAAGCCTGGGTGTAGGACTGATAACTAAAAATTAAGCTTTGCGTCTAAACGATCCCATTTGTTGTTGAACCTCATTAAGCTAAAAAATTTCGAATGGACAGCAGGTATAGCATTTTGGCAGCAGTGGTGATAATAAATTAATTATAAGAAGATGAAGAATAAAAAGGGATGCTATCTCATTGGGTTTGAGGTTGAAATAATGTGTTGCTTTTTGCTTCTTTGGTGTAAAGTATACCACAGTATAAAATTTTTCTAAGCGTTTTGTTATTGATATTTATAATGTATTTTAAATTCTGCCTTTCTTCTTATCAAATCTGTTCTGAAATTAATATTATGCATTAGTAGACATTTGAAATTGCAAATGATTGGCTTTTAAATTAATGGAAAACAATCAGCATTTTCTGTGATACTTTAAGTTCTGTTTTTCTTCTTATCAAATTAATTCTGGAATGAATAAAAGAGGGTTTTCACGTCAGCTAGCAAGTGTTTTTCTAATTTGCTTTACGTTGACATATAAAAAATAATTCCTAGGGCAAAAAAAAATAGGAACCATTAGTTTAGATTGCAATTATAAGTGATCAATTAAAATTTCATAAGTTAGTTTATAAAAATTTCGAGAAAATGTGAAATAGCTATATATACTTGATTCAGATAAAAACAAACTGAAGAAAATAAAATAAAAGATTGACAGCTAAAAGAGTTTTAAAAATGTTATCGATGCGTTTCTAATGCCTTTTTAAACACTTGCTTTTATAATTGGATTCAGGTCTAGTTGTTAACCAAACTAATACGGAGCGTATTTTGAAATATTTTTTTAATTTTCAGCTAAATGACGAGAAAACCGTAAATCTATTTATAAACATTTATGATGGAAATGGTTAACGTTTCAATGAATGAAAAATTCTCTTATTTTTTGGTATAATGGAACATGGAGTGACAGAATGAATTTTTTTATATATGTACATATCTATATAACAATGAACCATAAACTCAACCAACGACATCAGCATTGAGATCAAACGAAGAATAACTCTTGCCAACAGGTGTTACTTTGGGCTCAGTCGGCAATTGAGAAGCAGAGCCCTCTCTCTACGAACGAAAATCACGCTCTATAAATCGCTCATCATGCCCGTCCTACTGTATGCATCACAAACCTGGACGCTGAGCAGTTCAGACGAAAATACTTTAGGAGCATTCGAGAGAAAGATTCTTTGTAAGATCTACGGACCAATCTGCGTCAACGGCGAGTACCGAATACGGTGGAATGATGAACTGTATGAGCTGTACGCTGACATCGACATAGTCAAGCTCATTAAAATCGAGCGGCTTCGCTGGCTTGGTCATGTTCAGCGCATGAAAGACGATGCTCCAATGAAGAAAACATTTGATTCGGTACCCAGCGGCGGTCAACGCAGAAGAGGACGACCGCATCTTCGTTGGAAAGACCAAGTAGAGGACAACCTGACGAAGCTTGGAATTTCCAACTGGCGCCAGCAAGCGAAAGACAGAAATGGCTGGCGCAAATTCTTAGATGAGGCCAAGACCGACATACGGTTGTAGCGCCAACTAAGTAAGTAAGTAATATAACAATGACAAATGTTATTGTTTTGGCCTTCTGTCGTTTGTTGCTATTATAAATTGGGCTGTGGTCGTATGGTGGCCGTATCCTAGTGGGAAGAGTGCGTGGCCTCTTAGCTAAAGAACCGCGGTAACCCGGGTTCAATTCCAGCTCAGACAGAAAGTTTTTCAATTGAATTATTTTTTCTGTTCGGTCGTCACCTCCCTGCAGACAATGGCAAATCTCGGAGAGTACAAATTGCCATGTAAAGCTTGTTGAGATCATAAGCTATTCGGAGACGGCATTAAACACGTAGGTCCAGCTCTCGGTCATTTGTGATCAAGCATTTAATAACACAAACAACACATTTGATCAATAGAAGTCAAAGTCTTTCCAAGGGCTGAAATGGCCAGTTTATTTTTTATTTATTATAAATATATAAATGGTTTTTATAACCTTTTTGCTTTTTTATTATCCTATTTTTCGATATTTCGGCTTTCTTTGTGGGCCTTCGTCAGGGCATGAAATAATAACAAATTTTTTCTTTAACACATTTAAGAGATTAGCACAAATAAAAATCTTAACATAAAAAGTTAGCGAAACTAATAGCAAAGCTTAACGGTTTGCTTTTATAGGTTTGTTCTGTTCAACGTTAAGCGAGGATGAATGTTATAAAGGAAGGAAAAATAGGGAATTACAAGAAGGATATTTTGTCGTACTACACATGTATGTTTTATATATTTTGTAGCGACCTTTTTTTTTGCTTGTCAAACTTGTATCTTTGTTTAGAAAATTCCCACATTTTCATTATCTGTTTCGACCTTTTTTATTTTTCATATATATTTTATTATTTTGAGAGTACTTTTTTATTTTGTGCCGATGCAACCCTGCATTGTCTTGGCTTCAATTAGCTGTGTTTACTTTAAGTGGAATTTTCCCGTAGGTACGTTCACAATAGATCGTATGGAGCAGTGATGTGCGGCGTAGAGAACATGATGTCGACAATACTATTGTCGACGGTGTCGAGAATGTCGTGTAGACAATTGCTTTTAATGACGTGTAGATAATTAATGTAAAAGGCTGCATGTTTATTGTAATATTTAATTAAATTGAGTCCAAGTTCGAAGTATTCCTTATTTTTACGCCTTCTGGGCATAGCTTTTTTTGTTTAATTGTAAAATTTGTTACTTTGTGTTAATTAAACGACTTTTCAAAAGATTTTAAGAATCAGCATAATCTAAATGGAACTTGCATTTTCGCAGTGTTGCATTTTGTTGACATTGCTTACACAATTCTCGACATTGTCTACATTGTCGACACATTCTGCATTGTCGACACCAAAATGTCTACAATTAAAGACGATGCGTTGAGGAACATCACTGGTATGGATACGTTCTAGCATGGTGTAATTATTATAAAAGGGGCTTTCAGACCATCGTACATGTGCGATGACTTGGGCATGCTCGACGACATGTATGATCATTCGAAAGCAAATGAGACCGTCGGACCGACATATCGGACGAAAATCAAAAATTTTTGATTTTTCTGCCGGTCGGACCGACATGTACGATGTTATGAACGCAAGTCGGTCCGACTCGCTGCATTTTTTCATTTCATTAAAAGCGTCAGCGGGTGAACAGCAACGAAGCGGATAAAATATTAGAGAAAATTAATATGAAAAACGTTTGAAACATTTTATAATTGTTTATAATTAATTAAAATTGATAAACAATTCTCTAAATATGAAAAATGACTGCTAAATCATAA
Source organism: Dichetophora obliterata (assembly GCA_963920525.1). Taxonomy (NCBI): domain Eukaryota; kingdom Metazoa; phylum Arthropoda; class Insecta; order Diptera; family Sciomyzidae; genus Dichetophora; species Dichetophora obliterata. The sequence continues at coordinate 303,749,455 of OY986435.1, read as the reverse complement.
GGTCATAAAAAAAATTGTTCTGCCATTACGCTGATGTGCTCTATTTGAGAGCCAGCAATGAAATGAAGTCGTCGCACATGTACGATTGTTTGAAAGCTCAACAAAATAGTCCCGTTAGTTTGTCGTCGTACATGTCAGCGTACAAGTACGTTCGTCTGAAACCCCCTAAAGGCCCAACCAAAATCAACGAAACGAAACGATTGCAACTGGGGCGCATGCGAAGAATGGCCGCATTCAGCGCAGACAACTGTTGGGAACTGTAATGGTAGCGCTACCTTAGTAAGCGATGTTTTTCTCTGAATGTGTCGCTTGTCTACACGTCAGAAATTAAATTTAATTCAATTATATATAATTTTTATGTAAATTTAATTCAATTGCAAAGATTTATCAATTAAATTTGCTTCGTTCTTTCTTTTATTTTACTTTATCAGCGTCAGTAGCAAAATCTGACAGTTAGTTTAACAATTGTTTTCATGTAGCATAGAATTTTTTAGCTCGATTAAATGGTGTTTGCTACCTGTAGTAGAATTCCCAAACGCGTTAACGATACTTTTAGTTATCGTTAACTGACCCTTAGCTACACTTACTGCTAACTGGTATTCCCAACATTTTTACTCGCAATGTTTGTCTTTAATTTTGACAGTTAGTTAACGATGTTTATCGCAAGTTTAACTACGATTGTTTAGGTGCCGCTAACTAAAATAATTATAACGTTAAGCAAATTGTAAGTGCAGTGTTTTTAGTTTAGCTTTAGTTATCATTTTTTATTGAACTTTTCTTGCTTACAACTGAAAATATAAAAACAAAAAGTTTTAAATGGCCTTTGAATATTTGGCAATGGATGCAGTTTTGCTGCAAGATGAAGTTTCTATGCGAGGCAATGCTATGGAGTGGGCTGTTCTACGGAGGGTGGACAGTCCATTTGATTTGCTAGAATCAAAAATTATACATTTGTACCGCTTAACACCGGAGACAGCTCACAATTTAATCGAATCTATTCGCGGTGAGCTAGAAAAAAAAAACAATCGCAGCTTTGTCAGCTGAAAACCAAGTAAGTAGTAAAACAAAACCATTACAAAAAGATTACTAATAACTCTTTTTGGGGTTCTAAGCACTCCACTCACCATTATTGCATCTGCCTGTTTCTGTGCTATTTCAGAAAACTGCTCCCGAGCGAAATCCATTTGGGTTCTCTTTGGAAGCCTTCTTTTTGGGGTCTGAGCTACCCTAGTATGTGCAGACCTAAGTTGTGCTGGTTCCTCTGATATATTATCCAGCTCTTCGAACGGCCAGTTCCCTTCCACTTGCACTACTTCATCTACTTCATAACCCCCTTGAACCTCAAATATTGTGGGCACCGTCGGATTCTGGTAGATGACTTCCGTTCTGCCACTTTCAAGTAAAATTTGCAAATCCTATACTAAACAAAGAAAAATATAACAATAAATATTTATAAGGCCAAAAGTATACATTACCTTTTCCTCCGGAAAGCTATCAGGGCAAATGCTGCTACCTCCTACGTAGTTGTGCCCAATAATGTGTAGCACTCGCATATCTAATTCGGTCAGCGCAGGAAGTGTGAGCGGCTTTCCACCCGTTTTTGCCATTTCCTTCCTGCGCTCCCTTGCTTTCACGGATACTCGACTTTTAAGGTCGCGCCAAGTCTAATATGAAAAGTGTTAATCATGAGAATATCTATGACCATTTAATACTTACCACTTGCCATTGCGATGCCGTTTTTTTCAGCTCCATTCACGGCATTGAGATGTGCAGCCAGCTCCTCCCACTTTTTGCAGGCCTCCTGTATGCCATGAATCGAGGCAAACCTGCCTTCAGCCAACCCTCTGCTGCTCTCGAAAAAGTCCAGCATTATTTTATGTTGTTCTGCTGTTGTTCTGGCAGACCTTTTTTTTGCGCTTTCCATTTTTACTTTCGTTTATTTTTCAATTTGTCTTGTTTTTTTTCAATCGCCCGCCAAAAATACAGTGGTGCCACTTTTTCAATTTATTTTAACGACGTTTGTAGCCTTTATTGTGAATGATGCTTTTTATGAATCTTGTCGCTAAGTACAGATTTGGGAATACGACAAACGTTATTGCAAACGACGAACTCTGTTAGTTAACGTTAACGTTATGGTAACGATAATATTTTGGGAATTCCACTACTGATCAGTTTTAGTGAGCGCTTTCAAAATTTTACCATTCAGCAAATTTATTCACAATAGTTGCCAACTGTTGTCAGCGCTGAATGCGGGCAATGATAGAATAATTAGCTGCTTTCCTTTCGCCTTAATATAATCGTGATAACAAGCTTTCTCAAAGGAACGACAAAAAAAAACGACTCGTAGAGCGCACTACCGTTGCAGTCAAAATTAAATTCAAACAAGCAATTATGATACAATAACTATTACGTGTCATGAGAATGTGTGTCGTTCAAAACTGTTTAGAACTGTTATGTTAGCGATACCTTAGTGAACGATGTTTTTCTCTGAATGTGTTTTACTCTAAACGTCAGAAAATTTTTTAATTATTTAATTTAATTATTAATATTATGCAATTATATAAATAATTTAAGTTACATTCGATGGTCGCAGCTCGTGAGAAAATAGGTAGCTGTCATGGCTATCTAATAGTCATTATATCAAACAAACAAATAATTCAAAAAATGAAATGACAGCTCTTAAAAATATACAGATGCGGCACCTGTGTTTCAAATTTTTTAAAGGCTATATCACAATTTTATATGGATAGCACAAATAATCCTATTTTTAATAGGATTATTATTTTTGTTTTTGTTTTGCATGTAAAAAAAAATAATCTGGATTATTTTGAAGCGATTGTTGTCTGAGAGGAAACTTCATAGGAAAAAAACTTGCAAAACATGCTGAAGGTGATCAGTGAATCCACCTTTAATAGGGGGTTTCAGACGATGGTACATGTACGATGACTTGGGCATGCTCTACTACATGTACGATCATTCGAAAGCAAATGAGACAGTCGGGCCGACATGTCGGACTAAAATCAAAAATTTTTGATTTTTCTGCAGGTCGCACCAACATGTTGGGCATGTCTAAGCAAAGGATTTAAAAGAATTAAAAAAATTTTATAGTTCTAGCCCAATGCCGAGCGCTCCGATGCAAAAGTGAAAAAGGACTCCCACAGCAACACTTCTAAGATGTGTTTCCGGAGTGCTCCATGAGGAAGAAAACTGGCAATAAAATATAAACAAAAATCAGATGCTTATTTAATATTAAAGAGATCAGAAGTGTTTTTCAGACCTTTTCGGACCATTATCCATATTATAATGTAAATCAATCCGAAAACACTTATTCTGGGTTATCTTTGGACGAATTAAGGAGTTTTTACAAAAATTATAGGCGAATGTAGGCGTTCGCACGGAGTCCTTGCGGGTTATCTAAGTGAGCATTCTGGGACGCCGAAATCACTCATTTAAGGAGTCCTTTGGGCACACTTTTTTATATATATTAAGAAGGCCCTTTTCTCCGGCGAATGTGCTCCTTTGGGACTCTTGTCGGAGCATCCTTAGGAGGGCCAGTGCACCGCAAGGGGAGTTCCAATGGTGCACCTTGTGGACTCCGATGGTGGGCTGGGTCTGTAAAATACATAAAAAATGATTTTAAAGAGTCGATTTTCCTTCGACAGCACATGTTACAAGAATAATTTATTACCAAAGTTTAATAAAAATCAATTACAGAAACAGACTGCAGATTGCAACAATTTATATAATTAAATTTGAGCAAAATATTTTTTAAAATCTAATGAATTAAATGCCACAATATTGATATCAGAAGTAATATATCAAATGAAAAAATTTCTAAAATTTTATTGAAAGCGAAGAATTGCTTGACTGCAAGATTTCCCATTAATTTTTTTCGTTACCTTAATATAGAAAGGCCCAGAATAACATTAAAAAATTTTCAGCTGGATTTTGTCAGATTTCGGGTGATTGACCATCTGATTCGGACATCTGCGAAGAAACTTATTTAAAAAATTTTAGTGGCTTTTCTATATTAGAGTATCGACTATCAACTTTATGTTTATATAATTTTTCTTATAAATTTTATTGATCTCATTTAATGAATATTTTACGACAACTTGAGTTATTTTTTGTGATGATAAAAAACTCTGTGATTAATTAAAAATAAATAAAAACCTTTGTAGTTTTTTTGTAAGGTTTATGAACTGAATTGTTAAAACACATTCCTTTGATTTAAATAAAAACTAGCAGTTAAATAAAGCAGTTTAAATAAAAAAAAGTTTAGAGCTTTTAAAGTACAAGTCTAATCTTAATAAATTTATTATGGTTTGGTAGGTTTAGACCAGTGATGTGTGGCGTAGAGAATATGATGTCGACAATGTCGTGTAGACAATTGCTTTTAACGACGTGTAGATAATTAATGTAAAAGGCTGCATGCTTATTGTAATATTTAATTAAATTGAGTCCAAGTTCGAAGTATTTCATATTTTTACGCCTTCTGGGCATGGCTTTTGTTTGTTTAATTGTAAAATTTGTTACGTTGTGTTAATTAAACGACTTTTCAAAAGTTTTTAAGAATCAGCATAATCTAAATGGAACTTGCATTTTCGCAGTGTTGCATTTTGTTGCATTGTTTACACAATTCTCGACATTGTCTACATTGTCGTCACATTCTGCATTGTCGACACAAAAATGTCGACAATTAAAGAAGACGCGTCGAGGAACATCACTGGTTTAGACCTGTAACTGTGCAAACTGGACTTTTTATTTCTAAAAAATTTATATCTTTTAGGTTAAAGCGAGTTAAAATTTTCAAATAATTGTTGTTGTTATGTAGCTTTTTCTCTTCTTAATTTCAGTACATGTCTAAAAATATGTGAGGTATTTAGCTCCAGCGCTATGAAACTGGTCTACTATCAAATAATCTTTTTTAATTTCACAGCAAAGATCAGTGATGCCAAACCGAGGAGAGTAAAAATCCACAAATGCGACATAAAAATCCGTGTTAATCCGTGTTAGCAAATTTATATATTTTTCTCAATTTAAAACTAACAGCTAATAAAATAACAATCAAATCAAAGCAAATCAAAGCAAATCAATTGTAGTCATTAAAAGTTTTTTAAAATTTTTTTGTGTATTTGATTGTTTTTGTAAAATTTGCATTAAACTTATAAAAGTTATAAACAACGTAAAACATAACTAAAAGTTAAAATAATTAACAACTATTACTTTTAGTTATGTTACTATAATTAAAACTTAAAAGCATAACATAAAACGTAACTTTTATTTATTTTAAAGGAACATAAGATTTTTTAAATCTGTAATCATTATAAATACAATAACATTGAATAACGTTTCACAGGCACTCTCAGTTTTTTTAACCCATTAATGACAACTTATGATATGTCACACGCGATGAAAACATATTTCAAAAATTCGCAGCCACTGTAAAGCTTCTGCTTCCAACAATGTGAGAAAGCCAAAAAGATGCTTTTTCCATAAAAAAATCTAAGATTAACCTATACTGGCTTTCTGTTAATTTTTCCTGCCAGTTTTACAGCATTTAAAAAAAAGTGCAAAATTCCACTCAGGTGGGTTATTTTTTTTTATAAACATCAAGAAGAAAGTATATATAATTTAAAAAATTATAGTTAGAGTTAACGGCTGCGCTACGAAATGAAAATTTTGCAATTTCTAATTTTTTAATTTTTTTTTATTTCTTAACTTACAACCCCCTTATACGTTTATGATCTTATAAATCTTATCTTATAAATTATGATCGTATACAAAAGAATTAAGACTTAATTTAATATAAGTGTTACTTATAATAAATAGAGAACTATTTCTGAAAACGCAACTTTTCTTTATCAGCGATCTTTTGTATAATTCTCAAGTAAAAACAAAGTGGTAAGTTTAAATATCTAGATAATTTTACGATGGCAGACCGTATAGCTATTGTAAAAATAGCGGTTATTTGCGTTTTAAGTTGTTACCTTACCAGAAGAAATCTAATAAAAACCTTCATCAGGTTCTAGTTGGTCGTCTGCTTCCAAAGCTTCTATCTCGTCCTGGGTAGCTAAAACCCACTGACGTTTTTCGGGAATCAAATGTGTTATATTTTCAGACTCGACCGTAAGTACGTCAAGATCCTTGAGCTGCAACCCAACTCTGCGCGTACCATCAACAATTCCAGGATAGACACTCTTGCATCTTCTAGAAACTGCATAAAAAAATGCATAAAATGACCCGGTGTCATCCTCCTTATAATAGATACCCAAAACAACTATCGTCATTTGTTCGGTAATGCGTCCACAATTATACTTTCTAGTTTTAAGAACGTCTCATCGAACTGCACTGTCTTTTCTTCACCACCGAGACAAATTTAAGCATGCGAAGAAACAATTTCTGACACTTCTCTAAAGTAGCTATAATAATATACCACCGTGTACAAACGCTCAGTTCGCATTCTTCGTTGTGACGACGCATATTTTTTTAAATGGTTATAAACATCAATAACTCGCATTGTATAACAAAGCAAAAAAGCATGGCTAGCACATCAAGAACCTCAATGCGTCATGAAGTTTCATCAAATATGATTCCGATGTTTGGGTTCTCTTTATTTCTGCAGCTTTTCGATCCTTTTTTTAAAGAAGAAGAAGAGTATCTCCATCTCCATCCCAGCTTCCTTTCAGAAGATTCTTCTTTCTTATTGGGCAATCCGCTGCACAAGAAGGCAAAGAAGTTTTATTTAGCCCAACTTCTTCTGTAAAAGCTATTGCCTTCTCCTTCGTTTCCAGTATACCATGAAAGGAATAAAATATTGAAAAATTTTCAAGCTTCTGGAATGAAGCAGAGGATGTCTATTAATAAAACCCATATCACAACGCACTAAGCACACGTATTCAATCGCACTTGTTAAATGACTTTAAATGGACACTCATAACGTTGTGATTAAATCAACCATAATTTGCGGTTTATTCAAGAAGTAACGGTATTTATTTTTTATCAAGCAACATAAAATGGCCAATAGGGTGACCCCAGATTATAAGTCATATTTATCATATCAACCCAACACCAGCTATGCGGTCAAGTGCTTTCATATTTATTCGTAAAACTTTTTTGTGATAAATAAACAGTTTAAAAAACAGTATGCAGTCAAAATTAAGTTGCGAAATTAAAAAACGTACGGAGTGTAACAAAATACGAGCTAGAAAGATATTGTTAAATAGAAGTGATGCAACAAGTTTTTGTAATGTTCCTTCATTCATCATAAATGCATTTTTTGGCTAATGGTCATATAAATCGCAATTGACAGTGACTATATTTGCATTTGTTAATGGCTTAAGCGAAGATCAACTATTTGAACTATCACCAAAAGTGATCAACTAAAAGTTTAAAATTTATTCACTTCCTGGAAAATCCTATACACTCTAATAAATATTACAGCTAAAATATTGCGTTAGGTGCAGTTATTTATTGTTATGGTGATATCAGAAAATATGGAATAAGAAAGCAGAAAAATTAAAGCTGAAACGGCTCAACCGATTTTCGTGAAATTTAGTATGTATGTTTGATAGGTATGAGAATAGGTCGTAAAGTATATTTCTCCCTCCTACCACCAGTGGGGTGGCACCTCCCATACAACCCAAATTTGCGGAATCGAATATCTTTGGAGTTATAAGCCGCTCAGCCTCGGAATTCGGTATTCGACCCCAATTTACACGTGTCGCTTCGCTGATAACATTTTATGGGAGTTGGAAAAGGGGCGTGGCATCTTCCATACAACCCAAAATTTGCGATATCGAATAGCTTTGGAGTTATAGGCCGCACAGCCTCGGAATTCGGTATACGACAATTTACACGTCCCGTTTCACTGATAACATTTTATGGGCGTTAAACAAGGAGGCTCCTCCCATACAACCCAAATTTGCGACATCGAATAGCTTTTGAGTAATATATGCCGCACAGCCTCGGAATTCGGTATTCGACCACAATTTACAATTGCCGCTTCGCTGATAATATTTTATGGGAGTTAGAAAAAGGGCGTGGCACCTCCTATGCAACCCAAATTTGCGGAATCGAATATCTTTGGAGTTATAAGCCGCTTAGCCTCGTTATTTGGTACTCGACCACAATTTACACGTGTCGCTTCGCTGATAACATTTTATGGGAGTTGGGAAAAGGGCGTGGCACCTCCCATACAACCCACATTTGCGATATCGAATAGCTTTTGAGTTTATAGGCCGCACAGCCTCGGAATTCAGTATTCGAACTCAATTGACACATGCAGTTTTACTGATAACTTTGTATGGCGCTTTACAAGGAAGCGTGGGGCACCTCCCATACAACCTAAATTTGAGAAATTCAACAGCTTTTGAGTTATAGGTCGCAAGCCATGGAATTCAGTATTCGACTACAATTTACGTTTACAGTTTCACTGATAACATTTTATTTGCGTTTGGCAAGAGGGCCGCGGCATCAACGCGCCAAATGCCAAATGAAAGAAAAATTTGTAAGCTTTAAGAATTTTCTTTTCGTTAACCATAGTAAATACCAGACCTGGGATGTATTTAAATACAACTTATTTAAAATACTATTTAAATACTTCTTAAATACTGGTCCAAGTAATTGAAAAATAAATACCGAATACAAATATTACGTATTGGTATTTGAAAAAAAATACATAAATACTTGGTATTTGAAAAAGAAAATACAAATACCAATACTTGAGTATTTGCAAGGCTGAATTTTCAATACTTGCAAATACTATTTAAAAGTATTTAGTAAATACTTTCAAATACTTCAGTAAATACTTAGTCAACATTGAATGTGACGTAACTTTTTTATATGCCAGTAATATTATTTATTAAAACACATTTTGTAATACTTCCAATCAAGTACAATTCTATTTATATTTATTAACTTAATTAATAATAAGCGATCTTTACTGATCTCACGGTGGTTTTCTACTGTCGCTGCTTACATTACCTAACATTTGTTATACTACTCAGCTAAGCCTTGGTATGTGCTTAAAACTTTTATACGATAAAGTATAAGAGTTAAAGCCTTAGCTATAGCTTTAAATAATGAGACAACGTCCCTTGCATGTTAGCGAAAAAAAAACCAAAACAAAGAAGAAAGAAAAAACACATAAGTACTATCAATATAAGAAAACCGAAAAAATAATAAAACAATAAAAGAGACGTATGCACATTTTCGATCGCATGATGCAATATGCAATTGATTACACATTATGTTTACATAGTTACTGCGCAAGCCTAATTTTTTTGAATGATAAACCGGTCAAGTGTTATACTTATTAAAGTTTGCTTTAACTAAGAAGTGCGTTTGTGCTAATCGTGTCGTTTACAAATATTGTTTTCTGTATTCACTTCTGTCTGCAATTATTAAAATTAGCTTATTAAATTAGTAAATCGACTAAGAAGTGAAAATGAGTTTTGAAGACATCGAAAATAATGTTTCTGACCAAGATTTCGATTCAGACGATTCGGTAAGAGACGCAGATTGGGTTTCTAGCCAACCGCCGCGGAGAAAAGGAAAAAGCATACAGCTGCCACGACGCAGCATGAAACCCCGGAAAAAAGTCGAAAAGACGTTCAATGATATTTCAATATTTCGAAAATATTGAGCAAGTAAGTTAAAAGAATATTTTTAAGAGATTTTTTAATATGATGTTAATGTGTTTAATTTTTTATATAATTTTAAAGATTGCTGATAATAGTTTAAAACCGGGCGCGATAAGTGCTGAGTGCAACGCATGCAAATTGCGTATTAGAGCACATAAGAATGCAAACTCCAATTTCATCAAGAACTTGCGGAATAAACATCCAAATCAATATGAAGCATACAAGAGCAGTATTTCATCTTCCGAGTCTGTGCAGCGTTCCGAAATTTCTTTCGACGAGAAAATTGTTACATTTGTAATAGATTCCGCTGTACCTCTTTGCACAGTAGAGAGAGCTTTATTTCGAAGTTTGTTTGATGGGACTGGGCTGCGAGTTATGAGCCGTCGGAAACTCGTTAAATTGTTGGAGGGACAGTATAGTCGAACAGTTGCATACATGAAAAAAGTTATACGCCAAAATAAATACGTATGCACCACAGCGGACATATGGTCAACCAAACATCGCAGTTTCTTTGGATACATTTGCCATTGGTAGTGATGGGCACTATCGAATAATTTCAACTATCGATGGTTTACTATCGAATGATTTCAACTATCGAACAATTCGTTCGAATATTTAGTTAATTTATTTACTTTTAAAAATAGTAAATAGTGCACGAAACTATCGAATGATTTGAACTATCGAATAATTCACTCATTCATTCGAATTAAAGAAATAGTAACTAGTACAAAGAACTATCGTACGAATTTTTCTATCGAATAAATTATTCATTCATTCGAATTGTAAAAATTGTAGCTAGTACAAAGCAAATGATTTTAATAAAAGTATTCATTTATTCGATTTAAAAACCTCTAAGTAGCTTATAACTGGTGCGATTTCATTATAATTTTCATTTAAACACAAATCAATCAGTTAAACGTACTTTTTCAGTTAAATGTTCAGTACTCACGATTCGTTCAATCAGTTGAAGGTAAGCAAACGAAGAGCAAATGAAAAAACTATCGAATAAAAAAAACTATCGAATGAATGAATGATTTTGAACTATCGAATAATTCGAATATTTTTATTCGATAGTTCCCATCACTAGCCATTGGCTCGACGAAGGAATGCGAAGAAAGTCGCTAGCATTGGCGTGTAAACTATTTTCAGGGGAGCATACTTATCTACGGATTTTGAATGTAATGAGAGGCATTAACGATGACTTTGGATTGAGTGCAGCTAAAATTGTGGCAACAGTAACTGACAATGCATCCAATTTCGTTAAAGCATTTAAGGAATATGGAATTGACTGCATAAAAACAGAAAATAAAAGCGAAATCACTGAAAACGACGATATCGAGGACTACCCTGAGCCAGTAGAGCTTCCTATTGACTCCTACCTTGTGCCATTACATATTCGATGCGCAAGTCATACGCTAAATTTGCTTGCCTCGGCAGACTTCATTAAAATTATATATGCCAATAACTTTTTAAAAGAAAAACATGCGAAGGTACTACTGATTTTTGAATGAGACAATTCTAAAAAATACCTATTCATTGAATTATTTTTTCCAGGCATTTCATAAATGCAGTTTGTTGTGGCGGAAATGCAACTACCCCAAATCGTCCGAAATTATAGTTTCGGTGTTGAGTTCATCTTTACTTACCCCAGTAGTAACGAGATGGAACTCCACCTATGATGCGATTTGCCGTCTTTTATCTCATAAAGAGAAGCTTGGCGAGTTGTGCGGTAAATTGGGTATAGAGATCAGCTTCACTATAACTGATCTACAAAATCTTGATGACTATAGGCTCTTAATGGCTCCAGTGGCAGAAACAATAGATTTTTTTGCAAAGGGAAGAGAATTTAGTTTTCGGGTGTCTGCTTCCATCATTAGTTTCACTTGTCATTAAGTTGAAAAAAGCTATTTCTTCAATTGCGACAGAGGAATTTAAGTGGGCTGCAGCTGAAATGGGAATCAAGCTTAAGCAACGATTTTTGTCGTATTTTGAACTGAAGGAAGACATAAATCATGCAATAGTCGCCTCTGTATTATTTCCAGACGTGAAATTGCGGTGGTTCAACCCTTTGGCAAAAATATCGCCACACGGTCGGACAATTAAAGACATTCACAAAATTGTTATTGCTGCAACAATTCAACATGCGCAGACATTGGACGGCGATCAAATTCTTGTTCTGCAAAGCACCCAGAGCTATAAGACAGATTTCTACAACTTTGACGATACTGGTAACATATTCATTATTATTTTTGGCCATCCATTAAAATTTTTTTTTAATATAGAGGTCAGTTATGAATAAACATTTGGTGTCTCTACTTCACAAACTTCGTTCGCTATTGCCAAAACTGTTGAGGATGATGTTTTTAAATATATCAGCGACCAAGACACAAACGTTGGAATGCTGAAAAAGTACCCGATATTGCATTATTTGGCTATTAAAACGAATACGCCTTTAACTTCTTCCGAACCAGTAGAGCGGTTGTTCTCGTTTGCCGGCATAGTCAACGACTCCAGAAGACAAAGCCTCACCGATTTATCTATTGAGAAATTAGTTCTGTTGAAGGCCAATCACAACGTATTAAAAAAATTGAAAGCTATTTAAATTAATTATATATAAGTATTTTTGTGTTTTTTTTTATTTCGGTATATTTATATTGATAGTACTTATGTGTTTTTTCTTTCTTGTTTTGATTTTTTTCGCTAACATGCATATAAAAATAAAAAGTTACGTTAGAATGTTGACAAAGTTTTTACTGAAGTATTTAAAAGTATTTATTAAATACTTTTAAATAGTATTTGCAAGTATTTGAAAATTCAGCTCTGCAAATACTCAAGTATTGGTATTTGTATTTACTTTTTCAAATACCAAGTATTTATGTATTTTTTTTCAAATACCAATACGTAGTATTTGTATTTGGTATTTACTTTTCAATTACTTAGGTATTTCTATTTGGATTTGTATTTGAAAATCACAGGTCTGGTAAATACGATATTTTTACAGAAAATAACGGTTTTATGAAAGAAAAATTTTACTTTTACATACAAATAGCTACAAAATGCGTACTTATATTTTTAATTTTTCAAAAAGCGCATTTTATAATCCGTAATATGATATCTCAATCATCAATATAAGTTATATAGTAAAAAAACTATAACCAGTTTTCTAAGAAGATCTAATAATAAAAAAATTATCTTAAAAAATCTATAGCTCGAAAACCAATCGATTAATCGATTTTTCCCTCGGCCATTCCTATTTTTATTTAAATTACTCATGATATAAGGACAGAGGTAGCTGCAGCGCTGACAGTTCTCTCTTTCCATACTGCCTTGTCTGTCAAATTCAGCAGTGTGGCGAATGGAGACAAAAGAAAAGAAATAAAACGTTTTGCTTCAATTTGACATTTCCGGCAGTATGCTCTCATCTGGTGCATCCACCTGAACTCTTCGACCATGAAATTACTTTACGAATCCATTGTCAAACCCATGGCACAATTACTGACAAGGTAGTAGCGTAGACTGGCTTTTTTCTCACGAGCGGCGATGATAGTTGTCAAAATTAGCAGTTAATGCAATTAATCAAAGAAATGTGAAAAAATAAGCAACGACTTAAACATAGCTACTCAATCGCAGTAAACTAAAAACATTCCAATAAACTTCGCGAACAAATTTAATGAATTACAGAAAAGTTAAAAATAAGCACATAGCTAGTCAACAGCAGCAAACTACAACTTCTTTAGCTGTTTTTGACAACTACTAATCGCCAAAAAACTGTCACGGGTACCTTGTCAAATAATTATGCCATGGTCAAACCGTGGCGCTCCAGTTATCGTTATCTCGTCCCTGTATTAGTATTGTTCGTATTTATTTATAGTACAATAAAAAAAAACAATGAAAATACAGAAAATTTTATTTCAGTTCAATAATTCGGCCAACCTTGTAATTGGACCTTAATACTTGATTACATTTGTAAAGAAAAAGTATCAAGACAAAAGGTAGCATCTCTGTTTTCGCAACTTTGTCCACTGGACCAAGGTTGCCAGTTAAAAATCGGACAACTCCCACGAAAATTACCTTTTTCCCACAGTAATATATACTAAATACTACCAAAATTCCCTTCGTAGAGTTAAAAAAATCCCATTACCATTGAAAATTACCACGAAAATACCACTCTTTTTAAAAATACCCCCAAATATCCTATATGTATTCAAAACTCCCACAAAAAATCCCATACGCATTAAAAAATACCTTATTAAATCCCAAATAAATTAAAAATAAACAGAAATACCACAAAGAAATAGCAGTGGCATTCAATGAACTGCGTATTTGTGATGTGAATAGCGTAAGAGCGATTTTTTCACTGAATGTATTTTGCAACAACAAAAATGTAAGGGATTTTACATAAGCAGCTTACGATAATGTGGTGTAAGCAGAGTGTTTAATGCGTATAATGGCAGCTGTGATTTCATTTTCATTTAAAATGATAATTGAAAACCAATGGATTCGATAAGCAAACTTGCAAATATTCTGTATTATTGTTTTGGTAGTAATTATATTTTTGACCTATTTTTGGCATTTTAAAATATTTTTTGCAGCTTTATGCTAGCAAAAAAATAAAAAATTCAGGATAGTATTATCAAAAAATATATCAAAACATGTCTACTTAGTTTTTATGGAATTTTGTGATGGCAACTTGTTCTTAAAAAAATAGCAATTTGATTGTTTTTATTAAGGATAAGTTCAAGGAAATGTACAGCGTAAAGTTATACTTTACGATTCTGTATATATACGTCGTTCATCGAATACCATTATTAAATTATTGCTAAGTGAAAAAATTTTTTAAGAAAATTTCTGAATTCCCATGCAATTAAAAAATACCACGCTGAATTCCCAAGAAATTTAAAAAATACCACGCTGGAATAAAAAATACCATGGGAACTCCCCAAAAAACTTACGAAGACCAATTAAAAATTACCACGAATGGGATTTTTCCCACATTACTGGCAGCCTTGCACTGGACATTTCGTCACTGTACTCCTCTCACTCACACTTCAACGTTAAACGTCACTCAGTTTATGTCATTTTTTTGCACCGTCTGCTTTTGTGTGTTGTGTTGGTATACAACAAATATCCAGTAGAAAGGTGTAAGCTGTTTTACTGTTTAGTTTTGGAATTAAATAAGAATATCGATAAAATTTCGCACAACAAGGATAACGGCGACAAATTTGCATACATATGTGGATACTTTTCGATTTTTTATAAACGCGGAAGAAAAAAAGTGAAAGTAATCAGTGCACCGTGCATGAGTCAGCCAATTCTAGTAAGAACGTTAATTAAAAGACAAATAAATCTGTGCGAAATTAGCCAAGATCTAAAAGTTAAGAAATAAGCATAATAAAAAATAAGCACCAAGATGGCAGCAACAGAAAACGTACCGCGTACCGAGCTGCAGGAGCTGCAGCTTAAATCTGCCCAGGTGGCTGATGAATCGCTTGAATCAACGCGTCGCATGCTAAACCTAATGGATGAGAGCAAAGAGGCTGGCATACGCACACTTGTAGCATTAGATGATCAGGGTGAGCAGCTGGATCGTATAGAGGAGGGGATGGATCGCATTAATGCAGACATGAAGGAGGCCGAGAAAAACTTGAGTGGCATGGAGAAATGCTGCGGAGTGTGTGTGGTGCCTTGGAAGAAGGTGGCTATTAAGGACGATAGTGACAATGCCTGGAAGGCTAATGATGACGGAAAAGTGGTCAACAATCAGCCGCAGCGTGTTGTTGATGCACGTGCAGGCATTGGAGCGCCAGCACAATCCGGCTACTTAGCACGCATAACGAACGATGCACGTGAAGACGAAATGGACGAAAATCTGGGACAAGTCAACAATATGTTAGGAAATCTGCGCAACATGGCATTGGATATGGGCTCTGAACTAGAAAACCAAAACAAACAAGTGGACCGTATTAATGCCAAGGGCGATGCCAACAATGTGCGCATGGATGGTGTCAACAAACGCGCTAACAATCTGCTCAAGAGCTAAGCTAACCAAGGGTACAAAGGAGACCAACTGCACAAATTGCAACAACAAAATCTCGTAGTCCAAATTGCACACAATAAATAAAACTAAAAAAAAAGTATCAAAGCTAATAACAATTACAAAAAAATAACCCACAACTAAACTATTTGATAAAAATATATATACACTATAGAAATGTAACTGAACCATCTACTTGTACTTTACACACTTTATACCATGGATTGTATTTACCAAATACTTTTGTATTCTCTCGATGTCTTTGATTACGAAATTGGATGAGCTACTACTATGAAAGAATGATAAAAACCTAACGTATGTGTACTATGAAAGCAGCACAGCACGGCAACGTAATTGCATTTTATAGGAATTTATTTATACTACAAAAACCAACTACAAAATTACTATAACTTGGTAACAATTAAATCAAACACTATCTTACCGTAGAATTATTATCAAGAGGACACAAAAATTTTTGCCATTTTTGTATGAAGTTTTTCTTCAGTGTATCTGACCGCTTCTACCAACTCAGCTAAATAGAATATCACATCTATTTAACTATACATTTTCTCAGCTATTTTCTATATCTACTATTTGTTAGCTATTTGATAAAATTTAATATTTACTTTGTAATTACGTAATGAAATTAACTACTTTTTAGTGTATGTCTGTATTTAAAAGTAACTGTATGTTCATTGAAATTATCAAAATAAGTCTCAATTTTAAGGCGCCGGAGGCCGAAGTATATATTTATAGGAAAGATTGAAAGGTTGATAAATAAAAAAAAAATTGTTCTCGTTAATAAATTATTATATAATAAATGATAAAAAATCAGTTGTAATATTAAATAAAAAAGTTGCTAAAATATGTTGTATGTTAATTGTTCGCATACTCACAAGAAAAAAAAAAGTTAAAATAAAACATTACGTCATAAACCGAGTTAAAGCTAAGATTTTTTTTTTAAATCCAGGGGAAGTTTATTTTAACGATTGCATGTTAATCATTTGCAAACAATGCAGGTAATCTTCATTCGCTATGTAAAATTATATTGTGCATGCTGGTTTACAGAAACGCTGTTGTTAATTGCTATGATTTTTAAACTAACTTTAGGGCTGCAAGCATTTAAGTATTTGTTATAATTTTTAGCGTTTTTTATGAAACAATGTATAGTTAATTAAAGTGTGCTAAGATCTCTGATTTTAGACAATTTTCAGTGAATAGTCTGGATTTTTTAATGAAGTCTTGAGTTTCAAAATTTCTTCCCTTCTCTAAAGGTAATAGTTCTTTCAAAAAACTTTTTTTCATAAAAATTCACATTTTTTAAACTTTTCAAGTCGATGATTCAATTCAATTATCTTTGTACAATAAGGCCTTTTAATATATCTTCTGCAGCACTATTATTATTGACGTTTGAAATTCACCCGTAATTTTGTTTTTCGTGTTTTTTATGTTAATTTTTTGATCTGGGTCTTAGGAGCACTCCTAGGTCCGTTCTTTTTATGAACAACGTCGATTTCTGGTGTTAAATCCATGAGAAAGATTATTTAGTTGTATTATATAGTGTGTTTTTAAAAACTTGCAGCAATAGTTGATATTACAAAAGCTTATTTATTGGCCAAACATTTCTATACTCCCTCGCATAAACTTGGTGACTAAAAAATCCTGTAATCCACAAAACCGATTTTAATCATTTATTCTGCATTCTTTGAAATTTCTTAAACTCTGCAGAATTTTTACAATTCCAGAACATCGTTATGCACTATACCAAGTGAAAGTAAATTGAAGAAATGCATATATGTAGGGGACATTGGGGAGTTTTGAGTTTGGAGGTCAAAACTACCAAAAAAATAATTTTTTTTTTTACATTTTTTCGAAAACTGGTTTTTTGAGTTTTCAAAAATCGTGGGGAGTTGTGAAGCACGACTAAAAATTGCTGAAAATTCCTTTTTTTTATTGGGATCGGTTAAAATGACAAGTTATAATGATTATTATGTATACGAGTTAAGAAAATGGAAAAGATTTAAAATTTATAAAAAAAAAAAATGTGAAAAATTGCAAGTTGCTCAATAATTCCGATTCGAAATTATCGCAAGTTATCGCATAGTTTTCAAAGTTTTCTCATTGTTTTCTTATAGTTTTCATAGTTTACTAATATATTTTATAATTATCTTACACAGCAGTCTAGACAAACTGTTTCGGAAGAAGCTACACTTCCATCTTCCAATTTATTTCTCATTGGCCATTTTTCATATGACGTTAAAGCAGTGAAGTTACTTTTAGATCGCGAAACTCAAAGCTCTACCAAGGTTTCTATCTCATCATACTATATATCAATGCACTATGAATGCAATTTTAAAGACAAGTTCACATTCTACTTTTAAAACTATTTGGTATAAAGGGTGGTGTGGGGGGGGGGGGGGAACCAATTATAAAATACGTCAAAAACTCACACTACGTCAATCGTAATTTGAGCCATAAAATACGTCAAAATGACGATCTTAACGTCAAAATCAGCCCAATCATGAAACTTTTTACCCCGGGAGTTGTAAAAGGGAGTTTCCGTTTTTAAGATCGCAAACAAAGACATCTCATTTTTTATTTTACACTAATGAATATTGGCGGTTGATAAACAAAATTGCATTCAAAATTTCAAAAAAGTTTTTAAACATTATCCTAAAAACGAGAACTCCCTTTTACAACTGCCGGGAGAAAATGTTTCATGATTGGGCTGAATAACAACACTGGTTCCATTGATCATGAATTAGAAATTTTCGGTTTGCTTGAATATTCCTATCATTTAGGTCCTAAAAAGATGAAAAGAACATAAATTCGGTTTTTACCTGCGGTTTTTACTTATGTCTTGCAAGCTTCTACAAAGAAAAAAAAATTGTTTTTCTCCTGTTCGGCACAAACATTTTTTATTTTTAATCCCTTGAAAGTTTTTCAACCCTTTAGATCTGTGATTTTTTAACCCTCTTAATATTATTATCATTAAAGCCATAAAAAAATAAAAAACTTTACTTGATTTTTGTCCGGTTGATTTTTTCTTATAACATAGGCAAAATCGGAGATTCAACTGACTTTAAGGACAAATATCTTTCTAAATTTATTTTCATCATGTTTGTTCATCTGGGAACCAAACGATTGGATTTAAAAAGCATTGCAAAATAAAAATTACTTTATGACGTGTCCAATATATTGGGCAAATTCACTGTAAGGGTTAAGGAAAACTTGAATATCTCGAAAATTCTTGGAAATACGTGGACTGAAAATATACCTGTTTTAAGACTTTGAGACCATTAGGCGAAATGTTCATAAAAAATATTTTGTTTTTCAGAAACACTACTATTTTTCCAATTAACTGCATCTTTATGTAAAACGAAACGAACGCTGAACGTCGTGAAAGAAACGAGCGACAATATTTTTTGATATGGAAAAATGTATTGCTTGCCATGTCTCGCACCTTCGTTTTGTTTTACAGCCTTCGTTTCGTTTTACATAAAGATGCAGTAACTGTAAAACACTGTAATACTTTTTAGATTGATGTCCTGTGCTAATCAAGATAATTTCTAGCAGCGTTGACTTAATTAAGATATGCAAAGAAGAATAGAATATAATTAAGAAAGAAGATTCTGATCTGCTAAGACAGTTTCACTAGGAATTGCAGTTAATTTTTAATTTTTTTAGTGTGTAAAACTTTAAGAATACAAAAATTATTTTGTAACTGTTGAGTAAATCTGAGTTTTAGAAATGCAGCTATAGAAGATTGGAAGGAAAAACAAATCTAGTTCTTGAAATAGTTGTACATTGCCATGTAAGCTTTGAAGTCCACGCCCACAGTTGCATCGGTAACGAACTCAATTTCTGGTGCTGCCGTTGAAGGAATATAAACAATGGAGCCCCGTTTGAGGGGAATCTTTGTACGCACGCCAGCAGCATCTTTTATACGCAGCATACGTTCGCCCTGCAAAACGAGGAGTATAGAACTGTATGGTTGCACCTGTAGCTTGTACTCTAGTGTATCGGCTGGCAAAGTTAGAGCAGCAACAGCAAAGTCATCGACGGGCGGCACAAACAGCTGCACATGTGTATCAATAATGTGTGGCTGAAATAGTTTGCGCGCCGGTGGCAGTCCTGCATAGTTTAGGCACTTTATAAGCTGCGACACATCCTTGTACTTGGGTGTCAAACCGGCACGTATGACATTGTCTGAGCAGGCCATGCATTCAACGCAGTCACCAGAGAGGTAGGCATGTATTTCGTTGGCAGCCAAGAATATGGCTTGTCCTGGCTGCAATCTAAGAAGGTTCAGAAAGAAGAGTGACAGCAAGCCAACATCTTGCGGAAAGTCCTTATTAATGGTGCCAAAAACATCGAGCAGGTGGTGTGTCGCCAGCACTGTAAAAGTGAAGATGTTAAAACATTACAAAGGAACAGCATTTTCGAGCGCTCACCATGCTCATATTTGCTGGCAATGTCGTCGATACATTTTGCAGTTGTCGCAGTGCTGGCAGTCATTAGACTGCTGTAGCACTGCTTAAGAGCTGCGGACTCGCCTTTTTTCAATGCCTCCACCTGTAAAGCGCTGCCCAGGAGTTCTTTTAATGGTGGAAGCTCTTCACAGAACGTAATAATCTCATGGTATGGTCGAAAGCCGCACAGGGCAGTAAATGGAGTCAGCGCTATAGCCAGCTCGGGCTTGTGATTTGGATCCTTGTAGATATCCGAACGTTCCTTATGCAAACGTTCTGCCTCACTCTATAAAGTAGTAAAAAAAAAAATATAGAAAATAGTCAATTTAGAAACACAAACTTCCAGCACCCCACCTTATTTGGATGCACTTGTATGCTAAGCGCCTTGCGTATGCTCAACACTTTAAAGAGAAATGGTAATCTCTCGCTGAGTACCTCTCCCAGTTTTTTGCCATTAGTTTTCAAGGTCGATGGGCCGCTTGGGTGATCGCCCATCCATAATTCAGCGTATGGCGTTGAGTCAAGTGCCTGAAAGTCAGCAGCATTTTGGCTTGCCAGCTTGGCAACCTCCGAAGCAGCACCCAACTTGCCCCAATCATATGATTTAACAGCTCCTACTATTTCCATTTGGTCGTTTAACTAAATTTACTTCTGTCGTGCTGTTTGTTTTCTCATTCACTTGCTTTCTTTGTAGGTCACACACTGAAGGTTATTCGCCGTCAACACCACCATCAATCAATCTACCACAATTCTATTAAAGTCCCGCAGTCAGAGACTTCCGCTTATCTGAGGTGTTTGCTGAAGATGTTCTTTACGGCACCTTTCTCCGCGTTTGCTTGATGTTGTTGGTGTAACTCCTTATCTTTTCTTGCATCCCATCACTTTAAATACCATGCGAATTTTCCAAGTAATTAACCACAAGGTTTAATAACTACAAAAAATACCCCAAATCAAAACTAAATTTTTTTGCTCCAAAATAAATGAAGTCCAAAAATCTGTCAAAATAAGTTGCGTTTGATTTATTTTAATGCGGTGCTTTTATGAGACGTAGATGGCGCTTCAAGAAAGGTTTGTAAAGAGAATATACATTGTCCCAGCGTTGCAAAACACAACTTATAGCGCATCAGAATGCAGAATTTTCTAGATTCTGACCTGAATTTGCAGAATGTTGACTTCTTTTCGGCTGAGAAAAGAACGGAAAAAATGGAAATTTTTTCATTTGATATTGGCTGCACTGTTGTCTTGAATTCCGATGTATTTACGATTGAGGTTATGTATAGTGCCGACTGCATGGAATTTTTAACAAATACTCATCGAGCTGTTAAGTTTTATTAATAGTAACCACATTAATCAAAAAAGTTTTGGATTAAATTAACAATTGCCACAGCATATAATATTACTGTCATAATTATTTTTTTTATGTTGGTATTAGTAGAGAGCAGAATGCAGAACCGCCGAATTTTACAGGTCAGAATATTCTGCATTTGTTATACTTTTGCGGTCAGAATTTTCGAGAAAAGAACACAATTTATTTTCAGGTGAACATTTTTTTTTTAAAAGAACGGAAAAAATGCAGAACTCTTGAATAGGTCAGAACAAATGCAGATTTTTTTCCAGAAAAGAATGCGCTATTAGTTTATATGGCATAACAATCAGATAGGGTAAAGGGATTCACCCTAGCGGTGCCCCATGTCATAATTGTATTAAGGTATGGTATAGAGATCCACCACACCGATAGCTAATTAATGTCGAAATGAATTTTAGCGATACCACTTTTCGGTATAATTGATTATTGTGAAATAAATACTTTGAGAGGAAATTATATTAGGGTTAATTGGACCAAGTAAGAACAAATATTTCTTTAATAAAATAAATAATAGCTGCGTTCCTTTCGCCTTAATATAATCGCGATAACAAATTTTACCAAGGGACCGGCAAGAAAAACGATTCGTAGAGTGCACTACCGTTGCAGTCAAAATAAGATTCAAACAAGCAACTGTTGTGAACTGCTATGGTAGCGATACCTTAGTGAACGATGTTTTTCTCTGAATGTGTTTTACTCTAAACGTCAGAAAAATTGTAAATTATTTAATTTAATTATTAATATTATGCAATTATATAAATAATTAAAGTGCAATTATTGGCTCCGCTGAATGCGTCCAATGTTTGTAACGCACGCGGTTTGTTTTTTTCTTTTGCTTAACATTCGATGGTCGCATCTCGTGAGAAAATAGGTAGCTGTCATGGCTACCTAATAGCCATTGTATCAAACAAACAACTAATTCAAAAAATGAAATGACAGCTCATAAAAATATACAGGTGCGGCACCTGTGTTTAAAATTTTTTAAAGGCTATATCACAATTTTATATGGATAGCAAAAAAAATCCTATTTGTTATAGGATTATTATTTTTGTTTTGCATGTAAAAAAATAATCTGGATTATTTTGAAGCGAATGGAACGCAGCTAATGTATAATAATAAAGTGTAAGTGGTATAACTAATTTATTATTAGATGATTAGTATTTCCCGGCAGACGTTGTCCTGCCACAGACCGCCTTGCTGCTATGTATGCAAATGTCAAGAAATGCAAATTTTATTATAATACGATCAAAATCGTGCGAACTATAGCATTTTTGTTGTTTGTAAGCGGTAAAAAGGGCTGCGGCAATATTTTTCTTCTTAAACCACCGCGTACTCGAAACAAATCGATTGCCAAAATATAATCCCAATTTAACTTTACCCGAAATACCCTGTCATTGCCATATGTCAACGCAAACACAAACACTTAGAATGTGCTTATTTTAGTTTAAACCATTTTATATTTGCGTTGACAGGTCATTTTGAAAATTAAAAAATTCCACTCGTCACTCCACGCCCCACGACCCCCCGAAAAGTGAGTTTAACTAAAGTGAAACAGGCTAATTTTTAGTGCTCTAGCCGAGAGTAACCATATAAAATAAATTAAAAATTTTTTGTCTAATACGACCCAAACCGTTGAAATAAAACATTTTCACTGGTTTGTGGGCAGTAAAAGCAAGGCGTGGAAACCAATTTCTAGTACATTTGCTGACAATAACAAACTAAGCCAAAATTTTAGCTCAATGGACCAAGTAGTCAATTTTAATGTTTTCTAAAAAAGTGTGTAGCTATATAGCGATAACGCCCATTTTTAGTTCAGTTTCCTACAGTAACCATAAAAACTGAAGTACCAAATTTTAGTCTTATGCGGCCAAAACTGCTTGAAATATAGAATTTTTACTGATTTGTGGGCGGAAAAAAGGGGCGTGGAAACCAATTTTTAGGTCAGTTGCTGACAGTAACCATACAAACCAAATTTCCAAATTTAAGACTTATATAATCAAAACTGTCATAAATAAGGCATTTTTATTGATTTATGGGCGGTAAAAGAGGGCATGAAAATTTATTTTTAGTACATACAAACTAAATTACTAGATGTGTCAGCTTTCAAACAAAAAATGTGTTAGCTGTGAAATTTCAAAATGTGTCAGCTGTCAAATTTAAAAATGTGTCAGGTGTCAAATGTGAAATGTGGCAGCTGCCACACTGACTTTTAATTCCAAATTGGTGCTGTTATAGAACCGCTGATCTAATTGATTTAGTTTTTCAATGTTCAAAATATGAAAAATACATAAAACATTTTATATTTTTTAAACTAAGAAAGCACTGATCTTATTTAACGATTTAATAATATTACGAGTTCATCAAAATGAATTAGTATTTCAATGTTCATATATAAATATATCGCTCACTTCGTGCAATATCTATATAAAACTAAAAACTTAAAATTTTTCATGAATCTGTTTCGAAATTTTTAAATTACTCTAGCTTCCATAAAGAATTTGCGTCAAAAGTCTTCGAAAAACCGTTATTTGAACGCAAATAAGATAATCTTGAAGTATAAACAGAAATTCTTATAGCGATTGTTTCTGTGTACTTATCTTAAAAATGCTTTATTTTGAGTAGTGACAGTTTTACACGCAATGAGCGCTATATGTCACAATAAAATTTTGGATACAAGAATTATATTACTATTATACTATTATATATAACGGCACTATTTTCTCTCCAATTCGTCACAATCTCAAAAGGTCCAATTCCATCCCTGATATACATATTAAAGTAACGAGTATTTCGCTATTTTAAGATCTACTGTTTTAGTCAAGACACAAACACAAAGTGAAAAGTCAAGGCACGATCCATTTTTTCCTGCAGATTGTATTGTGTTTTGAACAAATCGCACACCCTCTTCAGAAGAGGCACAACTCAAAATTTTACATTTCCAAGAGGAGCAAAAAACAATTTTTTTCTTAAAGGGTCTCCATACAAAAAATAAAACTATTATTATTTTTTTAATTAAAGACTAAGAATATGTGTACAAAATTAAGACAGCCGATGTAGAAGATCACTACAAACTGTTTTACACAAAAATGGAAAATTTTGGAAATTTTGAGTTATATCTCTTTTGAAGAGAGTGTGCGAAATATTCAATCAAATATTCATTGAGCAATTCAGTTTTATTAAAACTAACATTTTTAATCACAAATATATTGGATTCAATTTGAGAAATTTTTTAAAATTGCAACGTTTTGTTTCTCACAATTGTGACAGCACTAAAAATATCAATATGAAAATTATTTTATTATGTTTTTATGTTGGTATTACTAGATGGCAGAATGCAGTAACGTCGAATTTTATAGGTTAGAAACTTCTGTATTTGTTATACTTTTGTGGTCAACATTTTTGAGAAAGATCACGATTTATTTTGAGGTTAACATTTTTTTTTAGAACAGAACAGAAAAAATGCAGAATTTTTTTCCAGCAACGAATGCGCTAAATATAATCTTAATTTCGCTCTGTAAAACAGCTGTTCGAAAATACTATAGATTTATGTGATGTTCAAAACAATAGTCACAACATGTATTCCCAACACATATAACCTGTTCAAACAATAACAATTGAGAAGGAGGAAAATATTGAATGGCTTATTGCAAGAACATGATAAGCCACATAAAAAATATTTTGAAATAATCCACTCTAAAGTTTGAGAGACAATGAATTTTTGTATGAATAAATGGAATTGAACACGGATACTTTTAAAAATAGGTTAGAAAATCAATAAGAAATAGCCAAAATCTCTTCTTTTGGCAATGCATTGAGTAATGTATTCAGCCTAAAAAAATGGATTTTTTAGATCATGTGGCCTATCACGTTATTGCAAAAAGCCCTTCAATTGTTTTCTATATGAGGCGTTTAGAACCAAAAATTACCAACTTCTTTAGGCGTTTTAAAAAAACAACATATATCTTTATATATACTATAGTTCATAATCGAAGAAAACCCATGAAATTACAGATTTGGAGAAAATAATTTTGCAGAGATACAACATTTTTAAATTTTTAAGAAAGCCCCAAAACAAAACTCGTCTCAAAACTCCCCACTCTATCTTATTCTTATCATCGAAAATTAGATTTGGAGATTAAGTGATTAATTTGGAGAAAGTAAATTTCTTAATCAAAGTTTATCTTAAAAACTATGCATTTATTAAATCTCTCAGTATATATATATATATCACTACATATAATTCAAGTAAAAGCTGCATATATTTTCCAAGCAAATCTTACCGAAGTTTATTTTTTTTGTCTAACATTCTTTGTGCTGTACTAAAAAATAAAAAACATTTTCGTTCAAGACCTTCAATAATAGGCATGTGTTTATCAAGAAGGGGCTTCCTTAAGAATATCGCAAGTAAAGGTTTAACCAATGATCACATGTCTGTATATCATCCATCAAAAAGGCTTTGTTACCAAACGCAATAGTTTAGATTTTCACAAAACTAACACATAACTGCAATAAATCAATAAAAATTTCGCCGAAGTCGGCACAGTTTGATGTTTTGATTAATTGCATTTTAAGACCTGACACGAAATTATGTTACTAAAAAATCTTAAAGCTTTTATAAATTCGGCAAAATTAAAAATTGTCCCAAAGATAAGTTTAATAATTCAAATCTTACATTCAGCAAACCTCGCAGTTACGAATGCGTAAATTCTCTCAAATCAAAATAAGAAGTGTTGAAAAAAAAAGTTTAGAGAGCTTATCAGGGCCGAAATATTCATAAGGCACTAGGCACCGAGAAAATTTTTCAACGTGTGAAAATTTAATTTGAAGATTTTTATCCTCAATGCCGCCGGCTAATCAGATGACATTCATAGGGGAAATGAAAAAGCAGTCGAGCTTGCTAGGAAAGGTACATGGGTGACTTTAATGGTTCGGAACTAACCGAGCATTCCGATGGCAACTATCAAAATGCTGCTCAACGAGTACACCACATCTAAAGCCAACTCAAGATGGTCTGAAATCTCAACATGCAGAACAACAAGGCTTATCTGGCCGACTCTAGACCCAAAGCGATCGAGAGTCCTTCTCTCGTTGTGAAGACCAGAGGTAACCATGCTAGTGGCCGTTACCACTGGGCACTGCTTAATAGGCAGACATGCCTCCAGACTGGGAGTCATCACAAATGAGTTCTGCAGAAGCTGCAGGGACGAGGAAGAAACAATCCCCCACCTTCTATGTGCCTGTCTCGCGCTCGCTAGAAGAAGGCATAAATATCTGGGGCTATTCTTCATTTCTAAGCTTGAGGGCCTGTCAAGGACAAGCGTCAAACGTCTTACAAGCTTTATCAAGAGCTCAATGTGGTTCCACTCGGACTGAAGGCCAAGTGTGCAGCGTTATTACAATGGACCTTATTTAGTTTATTTCATTAAGTCTTTAGATACAAAATCCTTACAGACTACAATTCTTAATAATTTAGCAACAAACATATAATATAATACAACAGAGTACAATATAAGTAATATAGAATAATCATAGGCGTCCACAATGGGGGGAAGGGGAAAAGGGGGGAAACAACACCCTAGGCAGTGCATTTTTTTAAATATCTTCATATTAAATCAAAAAGCCGTAAGTCAAAAAACTATCTAAATTGTAATTGCAATTGTATGTTGCGCTCAAACTTATGCTTGGTTTTCACTATGTCATCTTTATGACGACACAAAATTTTATCACCTGAAATATCACCTTAATAAAACTCTAGAACATATTCTGCATGGTTCCACTTCATAATTTATTTGTTTTTAATTTTCCAAGATTTCCAAATGTAGAAAAAATGTCAACATGTTGTCATTTTCAATTTGATTGACAACAAATGACCACTGAAATTGACATAGTGAAAACCAAGCATTAGGGATTTTAGAAATTTTTTACTAAAAACGTCGTTTTTATTTGTAGGAGTGTACAATTTAGCAGGAACATGTATTTCGATAAAGTGCATCAATAATCAATCAAAAAGTCGACTTTGAATTTATTGTAACTTACGGCTTTTTTGATTTTATATGACGATATTTTTGAATGTTAATATATTTTGAAGTATAAATAAAGCTGAGCTAAGCCATGCATGCATTTTTAAATAGTATGTTGTACCCGTCGCAGTAATTAGTTACGATACCATTTCATTTATCCATGTTTCATAGGAACTTTTCAATAGATATTCTTAGACTTAAAATATTTTGTGTGTAAATATTACTAACCACAGCGTCCATTCTATGAATTTTGTTCGTAGTTTTCAGTCACGAATATGATTCGTAGATTGGACGTAGTTTGGTACATATTACAAAAAACTTTATTCGTATTCGTACAAAAACAAATGTGTATTGTACGAATACACTGAGAAAACAAAAAATCAAAAACGCATATTTTAAAAACGTTTGGTAACATTAATATTTTTAAAAGCATTTTATGCCATACAAAAATGAAAACGCACATTTTAAAATAGAAAAGTAAAACGAAACGTTTTTAAATCAACTACGAACGTTTTACCATGACATAGTAAAATTCACATACTTTGTTTCAAAACACTTGTATTAACAACTAATTGTTTGTTATATATGTTTCATTGACTTATGTATTTGATATTTGTTCAGAAAATAACATATTTTTCATTCTCGATTTCATCACTTTGCAGTTTGCCTGCAAGAAAGTAATGAACGAGTTTGAGTTGGAGCATTTGCTGCCACAACTCAGAGGTAAGTATTTTAAATAAAATTTATAATATCTGACAAAATTCTATTTTTTATAGACGCTGGGATATCTATAGTATAATTATCTAAAAAATTTAACGAGTTGAACATAGCTGATGATAAATAACTAAAATAAAACTGTAATTTTGAAAACTAATAAAGCTTTTTTAATTAATAGAGGAAATGCGGATTTCTGCAAATTTTTGTAATTAATAGGAAATAATGAACATTTTCGTTTTTAAAATATAAATAATTGTTGTACCACTGCATTTTAAAATGTTTATTGTTACAAATCGAACGAAAATTTAAGAATCTAATTTTAAAATTTTCGTTTTTAAAATTAAAATAAACATTTTACATTTGAGAATATTTATTATTAAAAATCAAACGAACAGTTTTAAAATTTTCGTTTTTTAAATGAAAATAAACGTTTTACCACAGCATTTTAAAATATCCATTGTTAAAAATGAAACGAACATTTTAGGATCTCATTTTAAAGTATAAGTTTTTGAAATGAAAATAAACGTTTTACTATTTCATTTTAAAATGTTCGTTTTTAAAATAAACGTTAGAAGTGCAAAATCTTAAAAATAGCTCGTTTCTGCCACTTTTGAAAATGTTGCTTTCTCTGTGTACATTTGTTACATTTACCAGAACTGTAAAAGATTTGATCAATTTGATTTTATCCAGAAAAAAATGAATCAGTGAATAACGAGATAAGAATGCATTCAATGAATGTAAAATTGATTTTTAAACAAAATGTTAAATTCACATTCATTTTGAAAAAAATGATTAATTATTTATTTCAACTATTTTATTTCGTTATTTAGAATAATGCATAATTTTTTATTTATTTGAATGATATTTACAAAGAATGCTATTCACAAAGAATTACAGATTTTTTCAGTTATTCTTTCTTTATTAATTATTAATTTTTCATTCATTATTAATTTTTTATTCATTATTCATTTGTTATTCATTATAAATTTTTTATTCATTATTCACTTGTTATTCATTATTAATTTTTATTCATTATTCATTGTTATTCATTATTATTTTTTTATTCATTATTAATATTTTATTAATTTTTTATTTATTGCTTTTTATTTTAGTCCTAAAATGAATAAAAAATGAAAAAAGAATAACAAATGAATAATGAATAAAAAATTAATATTGAAAAAGAAATGAAAAGTGAATAATGAATAACAAAAGAATAATGAATGAAAAATGAATAGCGCATAAGAAATGAATAATGAATAAAAAAGAATAATTGAAAATTCTGAAATTCTTTGTGAATTGCATTCAAATGAATAAAAAACCTAAGTCATTAAATCTTAATAACGAAAATTAATAATTGAAATGAATAAAAATCATTTTTGTAAAAATGAATGTGAATTAAAAATTTTATTTATAAATCAATTTTGCATTCATTGAAAGCATACTTATGTATGCTTCAGCGCATTGGCGTAGCAAGCGGGGGTTAAGGGGGACAGTTGCCCCACTTTTTTAGCTAGATAAACAATTTAAAAAGAAAAGTTATTCAAAATATCATATTTTTTATAACGATATTTTTGTATTATATATTTTCCTCTTCTTTCGCTCTTCTTCATGTTTCATGTGAAGAAATTTTGGTGAACTTTTTTTGCACCACCATTTGTACTGTCCCCCCATTTGTACTGCCCCCCAGATGAAATTCACTTCCGTCGCGCTTGCTTGAGCGAATCACAGCGAGTCATCTACGCAGTTAGCTACTGCGCTGATTTCAACTACGCTGATGTTTATCGTGCACAGGAAATAAAAAAGGAATGATTGCAAGATGAATGTCGCAGGATTCAATTACGAAGATCATGAACACCAGCTAGAATAGATTTGCCTGCTTATAATAGGTTTTTCAAATTTTTCCCAGTAAGACTTGCAGCTTCAATGAAATACAGAGCACCATGTAAATTTTTTTTTTGTTACAAGACAAATAACACAACTCAAAGCATTTGGCGAGTACCATTAACAACGTAGCTTTATCTCGAAGCTGGCAGAATTTTCACTATATTCGCAATGCTTTTTCGAAGACTCTCACAACTCTCAGCTGAATCGCGAAACAGGCAAAATGATCACTTATTCACTATGTTTATTCGTTTATTCGCCCAACTCTCAACGTGAGGATCGAAGCAAGCACATATTGTAGAGCAGAAAGTGAGAGCATAATTCGCACTCTACATTAAAAAAGAGAGTGAGTTTATGCGGAGCAAACAAAAGGTCTAATACCATTCTTCGGAGAAACAGATGGTAAGGGGCATTTAAGCCAATAACGCATATGAACTTGGACGATAAGTGAATTTATGTTTTAAAGTAATTAAACACAAGAAGAAAACAAAGTAAAATTAATTTAAAAAACTAAATGCTTTCCTAAAAGTCGGCTTAAAAAATCGTTTTGCTGTCATAAAGATGATCCAATTTGGATATTTTTTTAATTTTTCGTAAACTTAATAAAATTGCTAATAATCTTGCAACATTTAAATTTGAGAAAAATGCAATGCTGAACTCAATATTGGGCTATTAGGTTGATATGCTTGTTTATTGCTTTTGTTTCGTATAGCGCAATAGCCCAGTGGTTAACGTAGAGAGCTTACAAACTGGATGTCCATGGTTCGAGTCTCACTGAGTTTGTTATTATTTGTTTTTTTTTTTGTTATATTTCAATCCAAGCTTTTACTAAATTTTAAACCAAAGCTGTATTAAAACGATTTTTTAGTATTTGGCAAAAAAGATTTGAAACCAAAGCTGGTGTGCTTCCCACATATAACGTACGTTGTTTGCTAATACGTCTTCAAGCGCTTGAAAGCAGAAGAAAAATTCGATCACTTATGATAATTTTTGATATTATTTCTGGTCACATTGATTGTCCTGGATTATTAAATTTGGATAATTTCTCTGTACCTTCTCGTCAGTTCCGAAAGTTTAATATTTCTTCTATTCCATTTCATAGAAGCAATTATCAAAATCGTCGGCAGGGAGGCAGATCCTCTGTCTTTAGGCGAACCTCCAGCACGCCAAAGATGGATCGGATGTGCTTTGCAGGAGGTTTACCAAAGAATGCCTGGACATCGTTTTCATCCAGGAACTCTGAAGTCATGAAAGGGCTCCAAAATCCAGAAGGTAGGTTGCTTTATAACACCGGTAATTGTCGTCCTAGGGCAGCATTACTGGTCAATAAAAGATTAGCATTTCTACCTCTTTCAGAATTCATTTCCGGCGACCTTGTGGACATTCGGGCAATCGTGATCTCCCTGAAAGGAAACCACGAGGTGGTGCTAGCCTCGGCTTATTTGCCTGGTGATGTGGAGGAAGCACCAACCGAAGAAGTCATAGCCCTTGTGGACCACTGCAGGAGGCTAAACTTCCTTAGATCATCTGCTGCGACGCAAATGCGCATCATACAATCTGGGAAAGTACAGACATCAACAAAAGGGGTGAGTTCCCTTAAGACTATATTTATAGAAACAATATTATCATTTTAAATAGGGGTAATGAACCATTTTTTAGGAACGTCATTAGAAGTGAGGTATTAGATTTTACTCTTTGCAGCTCCAATATGGCATCCTATATTTATGGGTAGCACGTCTCGGGGGAGGTTTCCATGTCTGACCATAGTCACATTAGGTTTGATATGGGGACACATACCTGCCACTCTTTCAGAAACCCGAGAAATACCAATTGGGAAATCTTAAGGCGTACACTAAATCTCAACCTAAATTACTGAGGGAAAAGTTTGAATTTGAGGCCAAACAACTCAAAACCAACTTAACGTTAGCATTCCATGAAAGCTGCCCGATGAGGACTATCAGGTCCCGCAGGGAAGTGCCTTGGTGGAACAAGGAGCTGATTAAGCTCAGGAAAACGCCAGAAAACTTTACAATAAAGCTAAGGAAACGGGAGAGTGAACCCAATATAAACAAGCTTTAACCAATTACAACACTGAGCTGAGAAGATCAAAAAGGGCCACGTAGAGGGTTTACTGCGAGAAGATCGATATTCTACCAGCAGCGACCCGTCTAAAGAAGGCACAAGTCAAAGATCATTCAAACGTCATCTGTACACTATTAAAACCTGATGGAAGCTACACTGTTAACTCGGATTAAAGTAATCGTCGCTTATTGCAGACGCATTTTCCGGGATGTGTATTTGAAGAGGACACCCCATCGGACACTGGGGCCTATTATTCAGGGATAGGTGGTCAAAAAGGACTTCCAGGTAAACTTTTTACGTCCGATAGTGTACGTTGGGTCATATATAAATTAAGCCCATGCAAATCTCCGGGACTTGATGGTATCTACCCGTGCCAACTACAGCAAGGCATTGATTCCATTGTCCCTCCACTTACTCGGATTTTTAAATCCAGCCTTTTGTTAGGCCACATTCCTCGAGAATGGACAAAAGTTAACGTGGTTTTTATACCAAAGGTGGGTGAAAAGGCCGAACAATTGCCTACATCATATAGACCGATCAGCCTAAGTTCCTTCTTTTTAAAGACAATGAAGAAAATATTGGAACTCAAAATTAGGGAGACTAGCTTGAAGAGCATCCCTCTAAACAGGTTTTAATTTGCCTACCAAGCTGGGAAATCCACTGTCACTGCCATACACAGCCTTACCGGCACGATTGGAAAGTCTTTTGAAGCAAAACAAACAGCGCTATGTGCCTTCATTGACATTCAAGGGACTTTTGACAACGCGTCATACAATGCGATCAAAGCAGCAATGCAGATTAAAAATATACCATATTTAATCATATACTGGATTCTTATCATGCTGAAAAGTAGAATCAATACGTTTGAGCTAGGTGGAATTCGTAACACGACTACTGCCACTAGAAGATGCCCTCAAGGAGAGATACTTTCACCTCTTCTGTGGACCCTACTCGTGGGGGAACTTATCGAAAGTCTCACCATCCAGGGTTTTGACATAAGAGGATATGCGGATGATCTGGTTATTTCAAGTCTGGGCAGTCATGAACCGACGATATCGGACAGAATGCAGAGTGCCCTCCGTATAACTTTAAAATGGTGTAAGGAAAAAGGCTTAAGCATAAATAATGATAAACAATTCTGGTACCCTTCTCCAGGAAAAGGAGCCTAAATCTGGTAAGACACGTGCTTTTATTGTCTGTCAACAGCTCCATAACAAAATGTGGGCCCTCAAACCGAAAATGATTTATTGTCGTTTACAACAATTGTGAGACCTATGGTTACGTATGCAGCACTTGCATGGTCTCCCAAGGTCCAACAGCGCACAGCAGCAAATCAACTGACAATGCTGCAAAGAATGGCTTGCATTAGTATCACTGGGGCAATGAGAACGTGCCTATCTGCAGCTCTGAATGTAATAATAGGGCTACCCCTTTAACGATCATTATCGAAAAAGAGGCATGTCTAAGTGCACTAAGAATGGAGGAAATCAGTTATTACAAGGTAGGGAATTTTACGGGTCACATGAAGATACTCAAAACCTGGCTCACAGATATGGTACACTGATGGGTCAAAACTCGAAAATGGAGAAACGGGAGTGGGGATATTTGTTCCCAATTCCAAAAAAGCTCTTCCAATGGGATACACGCCGACAATATTCCAGGCGGAGGTATATGCCATTGAAGTATGTGTCAAAGAATGTCTCCGCAGGAAATCAAAGAGGGCTCACAACTACATACTTTCAGGTAGTTAAGCGGCTTTAAAAGCCCTTTAAGCCTACAAACTTGAATCAAGACTAGTCTCCAACTTCGTAGAATTATTAAATACGCTGGGACAAAGCAACAAAATATAAATATGGTGGGTTTCATGCCACGAAGGATCAAGGGCAACGAAAGGGTGGACTGCCTTGCCAAAAGAGGAGCGTCTCAAATTCTTATAGGACCTGAACCATTCTGTAGCTTAGCAAAAGGCTACATTCTAGAAAATTCTAGAAAATGGGAAGAAAAGAAATTTCAGTGCCACTGGAACAACACTAATAGACAGAGGCAATCTAAGAAATTTTTAACTCTAAGTAAAGCAAAATCCAAAAATTTTTTTAAGTAGACCTTAGAATTCTCACCAGTTTCTCCACAGGTCACTGCTCAATCAGATACCATCTTAAAAATATGGGTCTTTCTAAATCAGACGTCTGCAGACTATGCGAGGAGGAAGAAGAAACCCCTGAACACGTTCTATGTGAATGTCCGGCATTCCACAGCCTAAGACGCCTCCATTTTGGAGGGGAAGTAGTGCCCCCGTCAAGAATTTTGAACACCAAACCAGAGACAGTGCTAAAATATATAAAAAGCCTAAATCTGGAGTGTTAATGAAGGGCATGCACAATAGATCCCATGGGTCGCGGTGCACATGGGCCCCCAACTAGAAGCAATTATGCAGTCAATGAGCCTTTTACTAGAACTATGTTTGATTTCAATTATCTCTCTAGAATTCATAATATTGATTTTTCTATATCTAGGGATAATTTTATATCTATATTAATTGAAATCTTCTTATTTAGTTAATGCTTCTTAAAGCCTCTTAAAGTAATTTATAATCATACTTTGTAAATCTAGTCTGCAAAAATTATATCCATAGACGAATAAATAAATAAGTATATAAACTACAGAAAAGTTTCAAACACACAAAATTTTATTCCAAGATTTTTAACCGTGTAGTCTTCTGTGGTTTCTGCAGTACCATCTATTATGATAAGCTTATACGAACACCTTCTGTTAAATCAAAAAGAATTATGCCGCCTTCAAAGCAATGTTTTTCTACTACTTTGCAAAAAGCAAAGAAGCTTCGTTCCAAAAATTATTAAAATCGGTTGAGAAACAAGGGAAGAAATAGTTCGTTACTGTTCAGCTTACGCATATTTATATGCAGATTCATTAGAAAGCTAGAATTATTTTTCACAACTTCTATATAACCATTAGAAGTAATCACTTCAGTATTTTGAAAACAAAATAAATTAAAACGCTCCGGTCAATAATTTAACGCAACAATTGTTTAATTTATTTCTTAGTTTTAAAATTTTAAATAAAAATTCTATTACAATTAGGACTAGTTTTGTTCAAAAGAATTATATTGATGTTATAGTAAATGCATTTTTTTTAAAAGCATTTACTTAACTTAATTATTTTACAAATGATGACACACAGAACTGCATACAAAAGCATGCTTGTATTTTCGCTGCAATTAAAAAGAAAACAAAAATAAAATATATATACACCCATTTTCATTAAATAAATAATACTTTAAGAGATACATACATAGATACATAAAAGAAAATAAAGGATTAATAAAACGTAAAAAGTTTATTGTAACCAATTGCTTAACTTAAATTATGTAATATTTTCTGTTGTTTTTTATTTCTTTTAACTATTTTGGCTAATATATTTTGATTGTTGTTGATTAATTTTTTAGCATTTATTGTGTGTTTTGTTGTTTCATTATTGACACTAATACTAAGTTTATTTATCGGCAAGCTTAGATGAAGAACCCTGAGATAAAATTGATTTTTGATCTTATTACATAGAACATTTCTTTTAATGATATCATTTTAAATAATTTCAATTTTAATATTTACAGTAATCGTAACATTGCTTGAAGTTTTTCTTAGATTTGTTAAAACTGTACATTTCTTACACAAACATAAAAGCTCATCTAAAATCTTCTATTAAGTTAACATTTTGTTTTTATCACAGCCAAATGAACAATATTTTTAGCTCAGTGATATATTTTATTTTCTTTTGTATATCATTTTTGTCATTTGGCATTCTTGTTCTTTCAATTCGACTCGCGGCTGTTGTCGCTACTGCAGCCTAGAGTGCATTCTGTTAAGACGCTGTTAGCACTGGTGCTGTTAACATGATTGATACTGTTGTTATGTTGGGTCGTTGTACTGTTTACAATGCTGGCATTGGCATTGTTTGCATTTGCATTAGCTGACGTTGTTGTTGTTGTTGTTGTTGATGCTAATGATGTTGTTGTTGTTTGTGCAATGACCGTTTGTTGTACCAGTATATCTGCCGGTATGAGTCCTTCTTTCACTCGTTTCTTCTGCTTCATTCGACGGTTTTGGAACCAAATTTTAACCTAAAATGAAAATAGCAACAAAGTAATTATTTACCATGTAAATTTTGGATAAGTTTTTGTAAGAATAATATGCAGGTATTTTTGGAAAATTTAACCGACTGGAAATTTGGCTAAAGCTAGGAGTCGGAATATGTTTAGAAAAACATTATTTTGATGAGGAACTAATTTGAAACGGAAATTGTGATTTAATTATTAAATTTAAAAACAATATCGAAAGTTAACACAGAAAAAAATATTTTTATAGCTAGGGTTTTGCATTCGGCATGCACCCTGTTATATCTATTACAGCGGCCATGCGGAGAAGCACTAGTTTGTATGCGGATTTATAGTTGGCAAGAGACTACGTTCCCACGTCCTCCGATTCACACCTGTGAACGAACGACTTGCCATAATCCGCATCAAGGTTAAATTTTTTAATATAAGCCTAATATGTGCGCACGCTCCGACAGAAGACAAGGACGATAAGATCAAGGAAATTTTCTACTAGCATCTTGAAAATGCTTACGAGCGCTGCCCCCGTCACAACGTAAGAATCGGCTGATTGACTTCGCCGCAGCATCAGTATACCATCAGTACGAAAGGTCGTAAGTAGCACTACATTCAAGCATCTTAATATTCATAAAGCCACCTGGATGTCCCCTGATCAAGAAACCAAAAATTAAATTGATCACGGTTTGATCGACGGAAGGTACTCTTCCAGTGTATTGGATGTACGCACGATCCGTGGTGCAAACATTGACTCGGATCACTATCTTGTTGCAGCCAAGATCCGTACACGTCTGTGCGCAGCTAAGAATACACGCAACCCTACACAGAGAAAGCTAGACGTCGACAAGCTGCAATCGAAACAGACAGCCGAAGCTTTCGCCACTCGACTGTCACTCCTGCTTCAAAGCACTCCTCCAATCGATGATATATGCGCGCAGTGGACACACATTTTGAACTTCATGCGTGCGGCTGCTGAAGAGGTGATTGGCTACCACCGCCCTCGCCGAAACCAGTGGTACGACCAGGAGTTTCGCGACGCCACTGCACAGAAAGACGCCGCCTACAGAGCCACACTGCAGTCGGTTGTAACGCCCGCTGCTAAGGAGCGATACAAAGAAAAGAGGAGGGAAGAGAGATGTTTTTCTGAGCAGGAGAAGATTGAGATGTTTGGTGACAGGAATGAGCCCCGAAAATTTTTCGAAAAAATAAGACGCCTTGCCAATGGTTTTAAAACCGGGGCCCCTTCCTGCAACGATGAAAACGGGAATCTAGTGACAGATGTCCAGAGTACACTGACGCTATGGAGTTAACACTTCTCTAAGCTCCTAAATGGCGACGCTGACAACAATCCCGCCAATAGAGATGATATCACGGAAACCCCAATCACGGATGACAGCGTCGAAGTTCCGCTGCCCGACTATGATGAAGTTCTGACAGCTATAGCTCGGCTTAAAAATAACAAAGCCGCGGGAGCTGATGGCTTACCTGCTGAGCTGTTTAAGAACGGAGGCGAAGCTCTACTTAAATGCATTGACGAGCTTCTATGCAAAGTATGGTCGGAAGAGTGCATTCCGAACGATTGGAATCTCAGTGTGCTCTGCCCAATCCACAAGAAAGGCAATCCCACTATCTGTGCCAATTACCGTGGGATAAGCCTTCTTAATATCGCATATAAGGTCCTGCCGAGCATTTTATGTGAAAGATTGAAGCCCATTGTAAACGAACTGATTAGACCTTATCAGTGTGGCTTCAGACCTGGAAAGTCCACCATCGACCAGATTTTCAAGCTATGACAAATCTTGGAGAAGACTCAAGAAAAACAAGACGACACCGCCTTCGACAGCCCAATAAGGAAGCACCTGTACTCCACCATGTCTGAGTTTGTTAATCCTGCAAAACTAATACGACTTTGCAGGATGACACTGAGCAACACCAGCAGCGCAGTTAAAATCGGTAAGGACCTCTCCCCACCATTTGTTACCAAACGAGGTTTTAGACAAGGTGATTCCTTATCGTGCGACTTTTTCAACCTAATGATGGAAAAGATCATCCGAGCTGCTGATCTGAGACGTAGTGGCACAATATTCTACAAGAGTGTTATGCTGCTTGCGTATGTTGATGACATCGATATCATTGGCCATAATACGCGCGAATTCAGTGCAGCATTTTCCAGATTAGAAAGAGAGTTAAGTCGAATGGGTCTGTCAGTGAATGCAGATAAGACGAAATACTTGGTGTCAACAAACAAACAGCCAAAGCGTCTTGGAACACAAGTTACAGTTGACAATACCTCCTTCGAGGTTTTGAAGGACTGCGTTTATCTGGGATCCAGCCTAAACTCAATCAACGACATCGGCATTGAGATCAAAAGAAGAATAACTCTTGCCAACAGGTGTTACTTTGGGCTCAGTAGGCAATTGAGAAGCAGAGCCCTCTCTCGACATCATGCCCGTCCTACTTTATGCATCATAAATCTGGACGCTGAGCAGTTCAGATGAAAAGACTTTAGGAGCATTCGAGAGAAAGATTCTTCGTAAGATATACGGACCAATCTGCGAGTACCGAATACGGTCGAATGATGAACGGTATGAGCTGTACGCTGACATCGACATAGTCAAGCGCATTAAAATCGAGTGACTTCGCTACCTTGGTCATGTTCAGCGCATGAAAGACGATGCTCCAGTGAAGAAAACATTCGATTCGGTACCCAGCGGCGGTCAACGCAGAAGAGGACGACCGCATCTTCGTTGGAAAGAGTAAGTAGAGGACAATCTGACGAAGCTTGGAATTTCCAACTGCGCCAGCAAGCGAAAGACAGAAATGGCTGGCGCAAATTCTTAGATGAGGCCAAAACCGACACACGGTTGTAGCGCCAACTAAGTAAGTAAAGTAAGTAAATAAATAACTTATCGAGAAATTAATTGAATTCATATGAAAAACTAACCATTTTTAAAAATTGTTAAAATTTGCTTTGCTATGTTTAGTAAACTAGCTACATATGTATGTAGCGTTAAAAATGTAATATAAAATAGAAACCTTCACTAAATATTTTCTCAAAATATATTTCAATGAATTTAGTAGTTAATGGTGTATTAAAAAATTTTCAAATTAAGGTCTAGAATTTTTATGAAACCGATTTTTTTTTATATTTCAAAAGTATAGACTTTCGAGAATATACTGTTAAATTTTTGTAAGGATACTGAGGTTTTTCAACTTCTACAGCTGTTTTAGTAGGTGTCGAGCCTCAGTGTTTCGTCTACATTCATTCTCTTTATAATCATTCATCTCGAAAATACTTTTTTTGGCATGGTGTTGTAGAGAAAACAAAAACAATTCATCTGAATCATCTGAAATTTTAATATGCTATTCACAACATCGATTATGCTATTCACATCATCTAGCTATCGCAGGAACTAGAATCAAAGTTTTTTTCAAAAACATCGTATATTTTACCGGTAAAAACAATCTGTTTTTAGAATTAAATTTCATAAGTGCGTCATTCTGTCAATTTTTAATATTTTTTCTTTCTAGTTCCAGCTATAGCTATGAGTGCATAGTAGAGCACCCATGAAATATATGGAATGTGCAAAAGTGTTATTTTCTTCGCTCTCCGCGCATTTTCGTAGAGAACTAGACTAAAAAATAAGAACTGCAAAAAAACCGGGTGCGTCTAGTGGTAAAATGCCAGTCGCATTTGACTTAAAGCCTCAAAACCACACTTTAAAAGAAGGTGCTCATTGGTAGCAACGTAGCAACGTAGCCACAATTTATTCATAGGGTGTAAAGATTTTAAAATGACGAAATTTTCTTAAGAAAACTTGTTTTACTGAAATGAAATATATATTGTTAAATAAAGCATATGTCCAAAATAAAGTAAATATATTTTTTAGTACTGTTTGTGAAAAAAATTTGCATATTTTGTAGGGGTGTTTTTTCCCCTTCCTATCTCTGTACACAAAAAGCGGCTACGTTGCTTAATGTGCTTAACATAATTTTGACTGTTTGTTCATTTTCATTTTGCTATCTTCGTCTCTTTTTGACATTTTCTTTTGCATGTATTCAATAAGTGTCACATTTGACGAGCACCAATGACGAGGTGCGCAGTAAATTTTTTTATTGCGCCGGTAATACATTACCTGTAGTTCTTTGTATAATGTAGTGATAGTGTTTGGAGTTCCAAACTATATCAGATAAATTGTGAAAATGGAAAACAGCCACTTGGGAGGAAAATTAAGATTATCTTGCTGCAAAATTAATTGTTAAAAAATTATTAGTTGTTAATGATATTGCAGAACGTGGCGTAGCAATAATTTCACATTTCAATGCCGTTTTAACTCATCAAGAAGAGCAGAAAGAGTAGTAAAAGTTGCCATTCAACAATTTTTTTAAGACAAAATTTTTCAATATTTTGATAAAAATTACCCCAAACAAAATTAAAGACGTTAAAATGAAAAATTAACTTTAAGATATTTGTTTAATGTTCTTTGTTCTTAAATGTGTTACCAATGATTTAACTTAAAATATAATAAATATTACTTCTGCTTGAATTGTATTATTAACTATAATTAAATTATATCATTTTTTTGTATTAACGTTTTTAATTATTGTTTTATGTATTCTAACCTTGAACCGCGCTATCGGCGCTAAAAATAAATATTTTCTATAAAAAAAAAATTTCATTTAAATTTTACTTAATTATCACTATTAGGAAATAAAGCACATAATTTTATCCGTACGAAAAACATAATGGCAAACGTTTTTGCAAAAAAGGTGCACAAAAAATTTCAAAAATCGTATCCTTAAACGTTGATTTTACCACAAATAATATAAGTCAATCAAAAGTTTATACACTGTTGTTATTGGCTAGGTTATTCTTAAATTAAAATTTCCAATCACGAACTCTTTTAAAACTTTTTAAAAGAGTTACAGATCAAAAAAATGTTGAACTTTTTTAAAGTGTGTTTTTGAGACT
This sequence comes from Dichetophora obliterata, assembly GCA_963920525.1. Lineage (NCBI taxonomy): Eukaryota > Metazoa > Arthropoda > Insecta > Diptera > Sciomyzidae > Dichetophora > Dichetophora obliterata. The sequence continues at coordinate 303,708,147 of OY986435.1, read as the reverse complement.
TTAAGTCAAATGCGACTGGCAATTTACCACTAGACGCACCCGGTTTTTTTGCAGTTCTTATTTTTTAGTCTAGTTCTCTACGAAAATGTGCGGGGAGCGAAGAAAATAACACTTTTGCACATATGGGTGGTCTAGTGCATAGTGATTAATAATATTTTTGGATTTCAAAATCTACAACACCATCCAGGCCTTTGCTTTGAGAGGGTCTCACTGAGCATCACATTGAGCCTGATCAACAATTTTTTAATTAAAAAACTATTGTTTTTTATGATGAATGCGTGTTACAATATACCTTTAAAGTTTAGATATCGTTGTTCAATATTTTTTTCTCTTAAAAAAATCATAAAAATACCTTAAATTTTTGAGCGCTAGACCACCTTAAGCCCCATTTTTCTAATCCTAAGTTGTTTGCATTAAGTCATAGTTTTTTTGATGTGAAATCTTATTAATTTCCTGTTAGGTTTGTTAACATTTGTTAAGAATCTAAAACTTTTCACCTGTGTTTCATTGAGCTGCAAAGTATTTGCTATCTCAATGCGTCGTGCACGCGTCAAATAGCGGTTAAAATGGAATTCCTTCTCCAGTTCTGTTAGCTGTTTGTTGGTGAAATTTGTGCGTCCCGAATTGTTGGTGGCTGCATTCAGGCTACAACTGCTTATATTGCTTAGACCAAGATGATGTGGACTATTCAGACCATTATTTTGATGATGGTGATGATGATGAGGATGATGAAGGTGGTTGCTGTTGGTGTTGTTGTTATTGCTGCTGCTGCTGTTGTTGTTGTTGCCACCAAGCAGTAACGCACTCTGAGACTGATGACCAGACAGCGGTGCACCGTTACGACAAATATCCAGAGATTGACCATTGAGCTGATATTCTTGAATGGTGGCAGGTAGTTTAGGAGCTAAAAGAAAAAAAAAAAAGAAAAGAAAAGGATATTCAGAAAATAAAGCATTACTTGTTGTGATACTTAAGGAGATATTTTTGATTTTTATGATTGTTTCTGCGGTTAACAAAGATAGATAATCAGTGGAGTCAGAGTCAGTCAGTCAGCCAGTTCAGGTGCGGTTGTGATGCTGGAAATTATTTGTTTGCTTTTTAGTTGTTTCCTTTGAGTTATTTTTGAGTGAGCAACAGGTACGGAAAAAGGTTTGACGATGTTGTTGTGGTTTTTGGACGTTTGACGTGCGCCCCTGTGGCTAAAGATGTCGTTCGAGATGAGTTGACAATAAAGAGTGTGTGTGTTTTTCTAAAGAAGGATCAGCTAATAGGATTAAAAATTGTATGTTTGGAAACATTAGGATTAAGTGCGTTGTGTGGGCGGCTTTGCAACGAAACGGGGGGGTGTTACTCAAGTCAATTTAAAGCGAAATTTCTATAATTGTTTTTGAAAATATATTGGGAAAACAAGGGAAAATGAATGCGAGACAATAGCACCACATTTATATGCATATTTGAATGGCAATTATTTGTATCTTAATTTTTTGTTAAAAAGTTTTTAAAAATGAATTTTTGCAGATGTCACGATTGTAAGGAATCTATTATTACTAAGCTAATTATGCCGTATCGCTCAGTTATAAATCCCGGCGGTATAAAAATGGAAACTTTTTGGACAATGATAATGTTTTTCAATACGAAAGGGTTAACTAACTAAATCGACTTTGATTGGATTTACCTATTTTTTAACAAAACGTAAACAGCAGTTTAACTGTTTAATGAAGGTGATTATAGTTTGTTTGTCTCGAATCCGCAACAAATTTAATTTATTGGCTGTTAATGTTGCGAGTTGGATGAAAAGGGCATACAACTAAATGTCAAGTTGCTCGGTTAGCAATCAATCAAACGCAGTTAAACTGTTAAATCATTCAATTATTCTTCACAGAGGCGGTTCTATTTTCGTTTGAACTGGTATGCTACGATGTTTTTTATTGAGTTTCAATTTAATGTCATTTCAATTTAATGTCATGGCGCTACTGTCCCTCCCAAGTTGATTTTCTGATAGTAGATTTTGGCTAAAGGAATATTTCTTTATAATTTAATTATCTATCAATCGGTCTTAACGAATTTTCATTTCCCATATATCACAATTTTTTTGCTGAAAAAATAAATTTTTACTAAAAACTAGTTTTTTTTAAAAAATTAAAATTGAATATAAAATAAATAAATAAATGAATAGGTCTTTCGTTTTTGTGTCATAGCTTTGTCTAAGGTTATGCTAGAAGCTCCAGATTTTGTGTGTTTAAAGGTTTATAACAATAACTCAGCTCTGTCATAAGTCGACTTAAGCTTTTACTGTTTATCGAAACAGAGGTATTGACATTTTTTTTTTAATATCCGTTATTGAATAATCAATTTTTATTTAGTCTGGTTCTATGCTTTTCAAAGAATAAACGCAGTTTTTTATATTAGATACCATTAGAAATAGTTTACATCTTATTTAAGACACCGAGATAGAGAAGCATGTATAAGATACTTATTTAGTAGACGCATCCAGATGACATCAACGGCAACAAAAAACTTCAAACACGATTTTCTCGACATCGTTGACGTGATGACGAAAAACTTATCCAACCGATCAGGCTAAAATTTTCACATATTATTGTTAAGCTTATGGCCCTTATTATGAGCTGCGTTCGATCTTCGACTGTAGTCGAATGGCCTGATCGAACGAATTTGCATTTGGTATTATAACGTGCTTTCGACAAAGAGTAGCGCTATTGTGAATTTCGTTCATATTGTTTGCTCACGGTAGTACATTTCTATCAGGTGATCGTTGTATTATTTCAACTAAATACGATTGGTTTGAAAGTTGATTGAAAAAAATAAGACAAAGAAGTTATGACTATGACGAAAATAATTTCCATAAGATTCGACGCTTTGTCAGAAGATTATGAAAGCTTGACGGAACTGGCTAGAAGTAGAAAACTGTTGAGCAATGCTTTTTTAGCTAATCTCAAGCCACTTTGCTGTTGTTCTAACTGGTGGTCTTAAGCAATTTAATTCTGGCGTGAGTTCTTCCCATTACTTTTTCGCCTGAACTTTGGAACAAATATCCTTTGCAGTCAAAGTTGCAGAGACCAGTTTTTTTAACTGCGATTTGTTGCTTAGATCTGCATAAAAGTTACAAAAACAGTTCAATATTAGTTTTTAGTCTTTAAAAAGGAAAATACAATCACAAAATACTTAAATTTTTAGCAATTTTTGCTCAGCACGCATCGCATCGAAAGCAAAATCCTATTCGACTGAAATTTCGATGAGCAACGAACATTTCGATAGGGTTGCTGCTCATAATAAGAATTTAACTTTCGATACTCGTTGTTCGATAACCAGCGAAGATCGAACGTCGAAAGCAACTCATAATAATGGCCTATATCTCATTGTGAAATTATAAATATCTATTATTATTTCACCTCTTTTGATGCGACCTTAATAAAGAAAAGTTTATTTTGCCCCAAATACCTTATTTACCACCGAACATAGCGAGTAACTAATGTTTTAATAAGAATTTTCAATTGTTGGTTTCAGAGCTGAGAAATCATGTCAACTAGTTTTCAACAGAGTTGCCTTCAGTAAGCCCTATCTCAACCATATCTATGTTAAAAATAAAAAAATATATATTCTTATATTTTTATATATAAGACGAGACTGTCTCCTTAAAAAAAAAAGTTATTTGAATTTTTCATTTCAAAACAATCAACTTAACAAAAAAAAGTTCACAGAAAAAAGGTTAAAATTAGCTAAAGAATACCTCAGTAAAATAATTGTATGTGCAATTGTAATCAAACATAACTTAATTTGTTTTTATATTATTTTCTTATTGAAATAGTATTAAGGACTGGATATGAAAAATCAGAAATAGCTTATTTAAAGAACCTGCTGTTTTTAAGAAAATTAGAACGTAGCTATTTAAAAAGTTTATAAAAAATATTTATATGAGCACAACCTATTTTTATTGATTTTATGGAAAAAAATAGAATTATATATAGATTTTAAAAGAAAATAGGTCATCCTTTCTTATATATGACTTGGTAAAGCGTGCAAGGCATGAAGTGCATCAACGATCTGAGGATGGAGCCATCGATTTTCTAAAATTCATCTTAAAGAACTGTTTTCAGATGCTTAATCGACTCGAACTGGCGCCCGTTTCTATAAACTTGGACCGAAAGAATGCCTCACAGGTTTTAGATAGAATTCAAGTCATGACTAACATCAGGTCATTACAATACGGATATATTTCATATTTATCGTAAGTCATTTATTGCTCGGGAAGAATTTGTTGGTGCGTTGACCTGATCAAAAGTCCAGTTATCCTGGTATTTGTAGCATGTGAACTCAATATACATTTGTGCATTCGATTTGCATGAAATAGAATACAGGAGAGACTTTCAAAGTATCTGAAACCAGATGAAATCATCAATGATCCCCGCCCATGGTTACGCACATACCTAATTTGTCGTGGCTATCGCAAACTGTGCCGGTATTTCTGGCAACCATCGGGCCCGTCAAGGTTAACCCTTTCTTCATCACTTAATATGACATTCCCAAATTCTTTCTCACAAAATTTATATTTTTCGGCTTATGCTAGACTGGACGCAATGTGCCATGGTAGAAGCCTGGGTTGAGAGGGCGATTCCTAGCTGACATTGGAATTTTCATCCAAAATTTGTTGGATTCTGCTTCTAGTAAACCTTAGATCTAAATGCGCAGCAATTCCACCACAACTCATCCCTTTCTCTACAGCAAGACGTCGAATTCGTCTTTTGTGCCGTTGTTCTATCGCGGATTTTCTTTCACTCCGCTTGGCATAGTTGCCAGGATCTTTTAAAAAATTTGTTAAGGTGTTTCGGTGACGTTTTGTCCTAGCAGCTGTAGCATCTACTTTTATACCGGCTTCATTTAAGCCTTTTATATTTCAACGATGTTTTTTAGATTAAGTGGTTCCACGTGGAATTTTTGTTTGAAAAATAAAATAACTCTAAAATGTGCTCATATTTTGTTCCAAAAATGTATTACCGGTATGTTTATGGTTTTTCTTACTAAGGTTATCAACAAAATTTCGTCATTTTTACGTTATAGCAGTTTAAACACAAAAGAAGCATTTGTGCACATATAAATATTTTCTATTGCACACGCGAGAATTGACACTATTTTCGATTAACGGTACTACGAATACGAGGAAGAGAAAAATTCTCTGTTCGACTAATAAACTCTATCCTTTAAAAAAAGTTTTGGCAAGCTTAAAAAAATTGTATTGTTATAAACCACGGAGAAAAAATAAAAAATATTTGTGCACATATAAACATTTTACTGAGGTATGTGTGAATTTTAAGTATTTTTTATTTTTTATGTTGATTTTCTACGATTTAAATACAAGTTCTAAATGTTTGATAGTTTAAATCATACTTGATTTCAAATACAAATTCTAGTTGTTTGATAGATAGTTTAAAATTGTTTATTGAGCTTTAGGTGAGGTTCAAACAATGAATTGCTCTAGCGGATTTTTCCAAAGAAACAACAACAACAACAACATTTTCAATATGAAGAGGAAAAAATTGCAATTGCAACTGATTTTATTGCAATTTCGGCCCTGCTGCAGGATACATCAGAAATATTTGTGATGCCGGCGGGAATCGAACCCGGGCCGTGATCGCCGTGCAATCGCATTAGCGCACTACACCACATAGGCGATAAGATTTCAGTGTCAATTTTCCAGTTTTTTTCCCTTTCATGTTGTCGTTGTATTTTTGCTTTACTTTACTTTTATGCTTATGTTATTATTGTTATTATTTTTATTTTTAAATTTTCAAATTTAGCCGTTTTAAAAATTTAAGAATGCCCTAAAATATTCTGAAAAAAATGTTCGCATATTTTTTGATTAATTTTAAGCATTTGTTTTGTATTAAAAATTATGTTGACTGAATGGAATGACAGACGTGCAGACCAATCTGAAATTGAAACCAAAACATAGAATTAAATACTTACTCCGGAAATCTGATATTTTATGATAAACTCAACTGATGTGTTCACGATGGCAAGCTATAGCAACATATTGCTATAGCAACATATTGAAAAAATTGGGAGAGGGGTGGGACGGTTTAAAGGCATTCACCTGCTATGCACCTGAATGAATTTATTAATTTTTTTTGACTAACTTTCTATTTTTCTCATATTTCTAATAAGATAAACTTTCACATTTCAAGCACATATTTTCCATATTACTTCACCTGAATGTTTTTTACCGGAGAGAAATCAATAAATAGAACAAAATATAAATCACATAAAAACCAGTTTTTACATTCTATATTTTAAGTACTATGTTTAAACTTGGAATGCGAATTCACATACCCTCAGTGGTAAGGGCAAGCCCCTCTCCTCGTATTTTTAGTCCTTTTAATACATCGATGTCATTGACAGGGCGAACGGACCCAACGTGGATTACAATGGGCTTCATAATTCTCCTGTCCTATTGGGCCATACCTGTTAAGGCTTGAGAAATGACATGTGCAAAGGGATATGCTGCCACCAGCCGCATATGTAGTGTATAATTACAGGGTACTTACAAACGTACAAACACAATTTGAGCGCCTGTTAACGGAGCTGGTTGCAGAGGCCCGAGGGAAGTCGCCCTTAGTGATTGCCGGCGATTTTAATGCCTGGTCGACAAGATGGGGCAGTAGAAGCACAAATCGTAGAGGCACACTCATTATGGAATGCCTTGCAATCCTGGATGTTGAGCTTTTCCACAATGGTCACCACATATTTGAAGCTGGTAATAGGCAGTCAGCAGTGGATCTCACGTTTGCGCACAATTCCATTGAGCATAACAGCACATGGAATGTTGATGATTTTTTTACGCATAGTGATCATAGTGCGATCGTCATCGAACTGCACCGTTTATGTATCCCGAAAAGGGTAATAAAAGCAAAGACGCTGGGATGGAAGCAACACGCTTTCGATGCTGAAATGTTCCAGATTGTATGGAATGAGGGAGAAAAAGTGGATGAAAGAGCGACAAACATGGCGGCAAACATTCGACAGTGAACCTCATGTGACAGAGCAATGCCGAAAAGGAAAAAAGCGCGAACCAGAAATCCGGCCTGCTGGTGGAATAACGGAATTGCCGAATTTAGAAGACGATGCATTGAGAAGCAAAATAAAAAAAGGAACGTTGGGTGATTCCAACGAGGCAATCGTTGCATGAAAACCTTAAGCAATGCCGAAAACAGCTAAAGAAGGCGATCGAAAACAGTAAAGAGTCCAGCTTCCAAACGATTTGGGACATGGGGGATATTGACCCGTGGGGCAAAACTTACAAGGTGGTGATGAGCAGACTGCCAGGACCTAAATCGCCACAGCCTTCTGAACCAGCTATTATGAACCAGGTATTATGAACAGCGTTGTGTCTGAACACTTTCCACTACAGCTAGCACAGATACATGGCTATAGCCTACCTGAAGACATATGTGATATCCTTCCGGTGACATCGTAAGCAGTGTTGCTGACATTGCAGAAAATTGCCGACAGCAAAACGCCTTGTCTGGATGGGATCCCTAAAGTGGCTATGAAAACTGCCATACGAGCAGATCAGGGCGTGTTTGCTAGAATGTACAAGTGTTTGCTAGAATGTGTTATGTGCCTGGACGAAGGAACCCTCCCGTGTTTCTGGAAAGTCCAGAGACTAGTTCTAATACTTAAACCAGCAAAACAGCCTGATCAAACCTAGGCATACAGACCACTATGCATACTTGACTCGGTGGGCAAATTACTAGAGAGTATCATCCTTGAATCACTAGGCAGACTATCTTCCAAGCAATTTAGTTTCCTGCGAGGAAAATTGACCATTGATGCAATCTGGGCAGTTATGACAAAATCTTGCGATGCTACAAGTGGAATTAAGTGGAAGTGGGGCGATAAGCAGTACTGCACAGAGGTAACACTCGTTATTAAAAATGCGTTTAATTCGGCTAGCTGGCCACGAATATTGCCAGTGCTAGGCACATTCGGTATTCCGGGATATCTTCAGCGAAATATTGCCGATTATCTCAGCAATAGAATGCTGCTTTATGACACTAACGATGGCGTCATGCGTTAAAAAGTCTCCGGAGGTGTCCCACAAGGCTCAGTGTTGTTTTGTTGCATTGTTTGGCTACGTGGATGACATCGCCCTGGTTGTGGTAGCAAAGCACCTTCACACGTTAGAAGCATTATACAGTAAAGCGATTTCAAGAATTATGACGTGGCGGCGAAGTGTTGATCCAAAAAACGGAGGCGATTCTTCTGAGCTAACGTAAAGTGAGGGAGTGTTTTACGTTCAGAGCATAAGAGCATATTATAACCTCACAACCAAGCTTGGGGTACCTTGGTGTTCTAATTGACACTTGCATATCCTTTAAAGACCACCTAATGCCCGTTAGCGAAAAGGCATCGAATGTCAATGGTGCACTCTCGCGCATCCTGGCGAATATCGGTGGGACTAGATCCAGCAGAAGAAAACTCCTCGCAAATGTTACGAGGTCCATCATGCTTTATGCAGCACCAGTATGGGCAGATGCTACGCAAAGCTCGTCCTACATATCTGGCACTCGAGCGACTTATCGTCTCAGCGCATTGAGAGTCGCTAGAGCGTTTCGTACAGTTTCAGACGATGCTATTCGTGTAATAGCAGCTATGCCACCGATCGATATACTGGCATGCAAACTCAAGTGCTTCTACAAAGCTGGTGAAAATGCATCAAAGGCCGACGAAAGACGGCACAGCAATGAATGCTGGAAACGTCGCTGGGAGCAGTCTCAAAACGGAAGATGGACCTTTTCCCTTTTCCCCGACGTAGAAAAATGGGCTAGTCGAAAGCAAATAATAGTGGACTTCTATGTGATACAACTTCTAAGCGGTCATGGCTGTTTCAAACAGTACCTCCACCGATTTAAGCATGAAGAATACCTATTTTGCACAAACTGTCCGTTTGAAATTGAAGATGCTCGGCATATCCTTTTCAACTGCCCGCGCTTTAACGCAGATCGAACTGAGCTGACAGAAGCTTTTGGTGTGGCATCCACTTTAAGGAATATGGTTCACCACATGTGCGATGCACCTCAAAAATGACGATAGAGCAATAATGCTCAGACGGCCTAAAGACGTAATACCAGTGGCGTAAAAAGCGGGCCCGCAGAGCCCGCGTTGCGGGCAGGCGCAACTAAGCTAGGGGCGCCCTCAAATACCTTGATGAAATCGATAAATAAAGTGGAGAACGACGCACAGTTTAGCGTAAGCGGCGAAAACCCTAATATATCGACATTTGAATTTTTCCAAATTTTTATAGCTTTCAACAGAAAATATCTTGGGTGCAAAATCAAAATGAATTTTTTAATAGTAGTAATCATTTCGTTATGATAAGCCATCAGAGTTGCATTTTTAAAAATGCAATTTTTCTTGTTATTAAAATTATATTTATTATTTTTTTAATAAATCAAAATAAAGTTTAAAATATCTTATGTCTGGCAACATTACTGTTTTTGTTTACATTTTGAACATGTGGTTTTAAGCTTATCATAAAAGTAAACACTAAAAGCGGGATACAAATTTCTAAATATTCAATTTTTAAAAGTGCGTAAACAATAATTTTGAGAAAGATTGACTATAAGTTTTTCACGAAAACATCATAGAACTGCGTAACACCAAATCCAAAAAAATTCTTGCTAAAACTTGCTAGTGCGGAAGATATACATTTTTTATGGTGACCTGTTTAGTTAAAATTTAAGATATATTTGAGGTATGGCAGCTGATTATTTTTAAAAATATTGACTTATTTACAAACACAAAAAAACTCAATTTTTAAAATTTAATTGCTGCAATAAAAAAAGCTTACAAATAAATATAAACAAACACGTAGTTAATTTGTGTGGGTGGTATTTTCCAAGCCTGAGTTAATTTTTAATTCTTAAGTGTTTTGTTGTTATATAACTGATAAATGTGTTAACTTATAAATGTGTTAGTACTTGTTGTTATCTATTTCAATTTCAATTTTATATCCATTTTAATTACAATTTTAATTCTAATTTTTAATTTTAATTCTTAAGGGTTTTGTTGTTATATATATATTCTAATTTTCGGCATGCACAAGAAGTCTTTTCTTATATGCTAACATACCTGCTCAATAAATACAAGTACAGGGTCCGCCAAATAACTTTTTTTTTGAAAATTCTATTAAAAAAACCACTAAATATTTTCTCAAATTTCTTATTTTATTTGAAAGTACAATTCTTCCGGTTAATAATGGAAAATAATTCCATTCAAATGGCTGCCTCGGTTGGCCATGCAGTAGCCTACACGATCGGTCCAATTTTTAAGCACATTATCGATTGTGTGCAGCTGTATTTCGCCAATGGCTTCACGAATATTGTCCTTTAAAGCGTCAATTGTCTCTGGCTTGTCGGCGTAACACTTATCTTTGAGGGCACCCCACAAATAATAGTCCAACGGTGTCAAATCGCAGCTCCGAGGTGGCCAAACGACATCAGCTCTGCGGCTGATAATGCGATCTTCAAAAACAGGGCGCAAAACATCGAGTGTAGCTTCGGCTGTGTGGCACGTAGCGTCGTCCTGTTGAAACCAAATGTTGCCAATATCCTCCTCTTCAATTTTTGTAGACAAAAATTCGTTCAACATGGCCCGATAACGATCGCCAATCACTGTAACGGCCACTCCTTGCTCATTTTCGAAGAAAAATGGCCCAATTATGCCTTTGGACCAAAATCCGCACCAAACAGTGACTCGTTTTGTGTGCAGCGGCTTTTCAATGTATGCGTGCGGGTTTTCTGTGCCCCAAATGCGACAATTTTGCTTGTTTACATACCCGCCAAGATCAAAATGAGCTTCATCTGAAAAGATGATTTTTTTGGCAAAATCGGTATCTTCTGTAAGTCGATCGCAGGACCACTTCTCAGCGTTGTTCAAGCGTATACACAACCATATTTGTTCAGCGAAAGGATAAAACTAATTATCTGTCAAATCAAACATGAGCTACGTGTTACCATTCACGAAATAAGCACTAGTTGAAAAAAAAAACGTTAGATGGCGGACCCTGTACAAATACTAAAATATAATTGATCACAAAAGAATTTTATGTAGCAAACTTCGTTGTTTCGCGACAAGACTGAAGTTTCAGGCAAAAATGGGTTTCGTTTATATGGGAGGTGGGTGTGGCAAAGGTAGGATTTTTATAACTTTTACAAGATTTCTTAATTTTTCATGAAAGATATTCGTGCCAATTTTCATAGCTCTACGATCACTCCTTCTTTTTTTGGTCAAGAATGGGGACGTTACACTGTGCGACGTTTGTGCTGAAATAAAATTTAAGTCCCATACATACGATTTCTTAGGGTGCAATAATCGACGTCAAAAAAACCGACTATTTTGAGCAAAAGTCGTCTTTGTTTGGCAAAATTCGACTATGGTCGATTAGCCCGTTTGCTTTCATATTTTCAGCAAGTCAGCAACCGATGTTATTTTAATCACTCAGTTGGTCATATTTTGTGACGTTAGCAAACTCTTTAGTTAACAGGTAACGTCAAATACGAAACATTTAAACTAAATATCTTAAACTTATCATTTCACCAATAAAAAATTATTGATCCCATTAATTCAAACTTTGTTTTCTTTTTTACCTACTTTGTGATAACATCTTAAAAATTTTATTATATTTGATATTATAAAAAGTATTTCTTACGTTATTGCTTTTTTTAACAAATACTATTAAAATAAAATGTAACTTTATTTATAAAATAAGATATTTTTAAAATGCAACTGTTGTAATAAATGATGATCATCATATGACCATTGAATAAAAAAAGCCTCTTTTTGTTCTCTTTTTTTTTGTCAAAGGCTCTCTTGTTTTCTCCTACGCTTCTAGTAACCTACCCAGTAAGAAAATATGCGATCGCTCAAATGAGGAGCAAAGAGTGCCCTTTAATAAGATCAATAGGCGAGCAATTGATCAAAAAAAAGGACGTAAATTGAGGCATGTGCTTTTTAGGAAACTCTATCAGTCTAACCAAAAAACATTTTAATGTCGACTCTAAATTTAGTGTGAGCTTTTCTGACATTATTTCTATAGAATTTGTTGTCAAAAAGCTGTATCATTATTTTCTGTGAAAAAAAATTTTAAATGTTCCTTTCATTCGATTCGCATCGTTTTAACACCGAGGTCATGAAGTGTAACCAGCCAACGGTAATTCCATTTTGTCCATCCGCTGAAGCGACTGACGCAATTAATGTACAGTTTTAATAGAATCAAAAACGCTTCGAAATTTGTAATGGCGTTATAAATCTCACGATTTGGCCAAATAATTTCCTCGCCACTTTAGGGTCTTGAGGAGTCTACTTGAGCTAGGGAAGCCCAGCTTTCGGAGTAAACCTAAATAAAAAAATTAATGTTCCTTTGCTGATCCATTTGGATAATTTATTGATCGCTCTTTTTGAGCTCCTCTGGGATGTTAAAGGGAGCGTTACCCTTCCTAGGACATGCAATGTTAAAAGAGAACACAAAATACACCTAGCCTGGATCAATAGGAGACCTCCACTGCTCCTCAGGGAGCACTTCCAGATCGCTCATAGGAGGATCAACTTTTTTACTCGGTAGTAATAACATAGTTTTACTCTAAAAGTAAATAGCAGGGCGCTTTTAGAAACCTGCGGACGGGCGCACAAAATAAAGTTACGCTACTGCGTAATACCTACTGGTGGTTCGTTAAAAAAGCGCACACAGTCACAAAACACAAATAAATGCAAACACAGATATTCACTATACTACATCTATACCTGGACATTATATACATTCACACCTTTGAAATCTCATCTTTATTAGATATGGTCTGGCCAGACCATTCCGTCACTAAGTGTTTTATAAGAGTATGTAAAAAAGAGTGGATAAAGAGTCAACACAAAGGTTAATGTTCTGTGTAAAAGCAGTCTATTCAAATAAAAAATTTGAATAGAAATTTAAATATAAATAAAAAGCAAAGGAAACCTTTGTTTTTACATTTTATTGAAAAATTTAAAATAAAAATTTGAAAAAATCAAAATGAAAAACAAAAAATCTGGCTGGACAAATCAATATGCCATAAAAAATACAATTAAATTTTAATTGAAAAAACTTGGTTTTAAGTAGAAATGCGCGCATGCCACGAATTTAGTAGTGACACAGCGTGGTCACAAAAACCACAAAATATTCGTGAGCTTACGTGATCGAATTTTCCTGAGAGTGTCACGATTTTTTATCTTAATTTCCTAAATCTGTGCAAAATTTAGTGATAAATCTGTTTTACGCTTTTCCTACCACATGCATACAAAATGAAACACTGACTGAGAGAGTTTTTTCGGTATCTGGTCGTATTTTAGAGGAATTTCAATCCAGACTGCTGGATGAAAATTTGGATAAATTACTTTTTTAAAATAAAAGCTATCATTTAAATGTTGATTGAGGTACTTTATTTTCTTTTTAAATAAAATTTTTTATTATTTAAATTCAATAGAATTTCAATGTATTTAAATGCTTAAAAAGTTTTCATTTCAACTCAAATGATGGTCTTGGTATCCATATAAAAATTAATCGATTTGCTGCAAGCTAATATATGAATTCATATAATTTTTAAATTTATATTATTTAAATATAATATAATTTTTATAAAAAAGCATGTGTATTCTTCTTCTTATAAAACGTGAAAACCACCTTAAGAATTTTCGTTAGCAAGCGTGCCTAGTTCTATTCGTGAGCACTAGTGAATCAAAAAATGTCATCGCGAGCGTGCGTGATCGTGAGTCAAAGAAATTTTTTAACTCTGAGCTTGCGTGATTAAAAATAACACATCGTGAGCGTGCGTGATCGTGAGTAAAAATTACTTTGCTCCACTATGCAATAGCTCAAGGACGTCTTTGCCTGCATTCAGCGGAAAGAACTGTTCCACAACTTTCGGGCTGAATGGTATGCTCTCACAGAACATGTTCCTTGAGATGTCACAATTTATATAGCGAAAATATTTTATGCTACTTCGCTACTTGAGCACTTTTTCGGCTAGAATGCGGCCTTTGGCTCATGCAAAAATGGCACTTATCAAGAGAAATTTTTCTAAAAATAAAACTTCAAATGATGTAAGTGTTGCTGCTTCTGATTCGTCATAATGTTTTCATTGTTCGATGAAAATTGTTGCATTTGCTTTGAAAACATTTGAACTAAAACCAGTTTAGCTTTAATGCATTTTTAATTAAATGTTGACATTATAATTAAGAATGGTTAACGTATTCGACTTCTCAATGCATAGAGTGCATACATATAAAAACTAATGTCAGCTAACGCTGTGGAAAATTCAACCCTTCGAACAGCGTAACTGCAAAGTTTTTCATGCTGGTGTAAATAAATCCGTAGTCGTATGTGTGCCACTGAGCTATCGTCGGCAAAACGATGAGAGGCGCCTTGAAAGCGACAACTGTTGAGTGAATGTCAACAAAACTAAACCCGAAGACAAACATCAGGCGATTCCAACGTTAACGTCGTATTACGGAAGCGTACGCAATGTAAGACAGCAGACGGCGTCACTCACAGTGACGATGAAGTTGTCGTCCGGAATTGCAATAACAGCTGCTCTAAGTTGCAACCGTTGATATCATTAGTGAAAGACGGTAAATAGATTTCATTGATACTTGAAATTTTGGTGTATGCGACTTTTTCAAATCTTGAGATAGTGTTTATGATGTAACGCTACACTCGGTAAGGTACGCGTCAAAGAGAGTGTTAAGCAATATTTACTTATTGTGGTAAGATATGTATTGAGGTGTTTACGTCTTATAGATCCGGACAGAAGAGTAGATAGATATTGAAAAGCTTTACCTTGAACGTCAAGAAATGTTATAGTTTTTAAACATAATTCTTCATATGATTTTCATATGGTTTTCGAAATAATAATAAATAAATAATAATAATAATAAAAATAATAATAATAATAATAATAATAATAATAATAATAATAATAATAATAATAATAATAATAATAATAAATAATTTGATTGAACAAAGTATGGTATGTCTGAGAGAACAGTAAAGCTGTCATATTTATCTCGATTTTTCTACTTCTCTGTCTAGATAGTCAATCTGGTATATGTTTTTAAGGTCTACAGGCAAAATTTGTATCATACAATGAGAGTGGCAAACTTACTGATATTAATGTAGGAGTAATTAACACAAAAAGATTCAGATCTGATATATATAATTCCAAAATTAACCGAAAGTAAATCTTAGAAACGGTATAATAGGACTTCACGTTTAATATAGAAATGTATTAACACAAAAATGATAAAAAAAATTGGAATATGAGGTATTAAGCTTTTGGCAATGGTTCTTTTGGGAAATTTGCATGTCATGCCAACTCTAGCAAAAATGAGCTTTATGTACCTATTTCTAGCAAATATTTTGACACACAGTTTTTTTGACATAAGATAACAACGAGTGAATATTTTATTAAACATTTCTTTCCTTTATTGGGCCACTCAATAGCTACAGAACATACAATAAGTTATTCAAAATGGCCCCTAGTTTGTCTTTCAGGAACGCAAAATTTTTGGCTGGCCACTCATCGATACAAGTACACAAATTATGCATGGGGCAATTTGCCATTGCCTAAACGATTATCATCTCTAAGATGGACCACAAATTGTAGTCCAACGGGCTTAGATTGGGCTACTAACCGTGGAAATGAAGTTTGGAACGTGGTTTTTAAGCAAAGTATGAGTAGATTTTGCCTTGTAAGCTGGAGCGGAGTCTTGCTGAAAGGGTCCACAGCTTGTTCGCAAGCATTGTCTTGTTGAGAGGCTGTACTGTGACCCCGTCAACTTTAGAAGCTTGTCGTGATGACACAGCATTTACTCTATCATTTTGTTTACAGAACGATTCTTCTATGGTAAAAATTTTCTCAAAAACAAAAATAAATTCTTAAACATAACGTACCATTTATAAAATATCAAGAAAACTCATTTATTTTTGTGGTTTTTTTTATTCCAGAAGGTAGGCATGGTTTCAATTTTATTTGATTAATTTTCGAACTTGATTTTTATATATTATATTTGTATAGGAGCATTTCCAAAATGGCGTTACGTACAAAAGAAAAAGTCAAATTTTTAAAAAGTTTTTTTATATTTGCGTAGTAATTAAAATAGTACTATAATGCTTGTTGACTACAATGTCAACAATCGACCATAAAGATTTAAAGATATAAAAAAAAACAGAAGTGATTTTTGTCATGCATTACAAAATTTGCAAAACTTTTTTAGAAGGATTTGAAATAATGTAAGTTTATTTTCTAAGTGATCAAATTTTAAAATCTTCTCTGGTCTTATTTTTATTAAGCTTTTTGATTTAGCGTTACGTTACTGGCGTTACGTTAGTTAAATTTCATTGTAGTTTGATTGGGTAATTACGTAATTGTTCAAACTTAGTTGTTCTAAAAAGCTCATAATAAAAATCATGTCAAAATTCAAAGAATAGATCACAATTAAGTATCAAATATAAGTTTAAAGGTAGTTAAGTAATTATGTAATTTAGTAATTAAAAGCAAATATAATATATTTTTCTTTCCTTGCCTCAATTACTTTTTCATTACCTTTAGCCAATGCCATGCATTTTTAGTAAAACAAAAAAAAAATTTACGAAACATTTACGAAAAAAAACTACGTTTGTAAAACAGTGCAGACGATTTGATCAGCATGGTTAATGAAATTATGTATAAGTTTAAAATTTTGAGCTTAAGGTCAAGTAATTTATGAAAGAAAACAACAACAACTACAACCATGGTAGAACTAGACAAGTTAGTGTTAGAGCTGATTGTGCTCTCTTTCTTAGTGACCATAACTGTCAAACTCAGCAGTTTGCTATTTTTGCCAATTCTTGCTTTATCATGGCATGACTGGTTGCAGATTTTGTAAGAGTTGTCAACTTCGTTTTGACAGTTTCGGTAACAGGTTTTCTGCCCTTTGTAAAAACAACTTTGTAAAAAGTTAATCACACAGCAGACTAGACAGCCTGTTTCGGAAATAGCTACACAGTCAAAAATCTTGGAGTAAATTTTAAACTTTTTTGGATTACTTATAAGACAATAATAAAAAAAGATTACTTTTTAATCCAAGAAAAAGTTTAAAATGTTCTAATTCAAAAAAATAAAAAATTTACTCGACCATTTCATGATTTGAACACACGTCCTCTGATGTGCTGGTTCAATATCTTATCCACTTGCCCAATTCAGTTGTACACTCAGTTGTTTTGTGTAAATTACACGAACTCAAAAAATTTTCTTCCCTTAAATTAAGAAATTGTGGCTTCAATTCATAGGCGTGGGTTTTTCTATATTCTATAGAGGTTTCTCCTTAATGTAGAGAGTTTCAACATGATTTACGGTCTTACGTCTTGATTTCGCTGCAACGTTATGAAAACAGTTCCTTAGTTTTGAAAACAAGTTTTACTTAAATATGAGAGATGGAGGTATGATAAATTTAAAGTCCGCTTGCACCATTTTACAGCATTATTTCTTAAATTTGGAGATATATAAGTTACAAAACCTGGAAATTTATTTTTTTTGTATAGCACAATAATTTATTTTAAAGATGCTTTTCTTATATATCTAGAAAAAATATTTTACAATAATTTACAAAGCGAACTATTCTTAATGAAGCAATTCAAGCGTCGATTGTTTAACAACTGCGATGGTCGAATGGATAAGCTGATGCACTTACACTCACGCGGCCTAAGTCAAGTCTTCGGATAATGGTAATTTTTCAATTTAATTTAATGCTAATAATAATAATAATAATAATAATAATAATAATAATAATAATAATAATAATAATAATAATAATAATAATAATAATAATAATAATAATAATAATAATAATAATAATAATAATAATAATAATAATAATAATAATAATAATAATAATAATAATAATAATAATAATAATAATAATAATAATAATAATAATAATAATAATAATAATAATAATAATAATAATAATAATAATAATAATAATAATAATAATAATAATAATAATAATAATAATACTAATAATAATAATAATAATAATAATAATAATATAATAATAATAATAATAATAATAATAATAATAATAATAATAATAATAATAATAATAATAATAATAATAATAATAATAATAATAATAATAATAATAATAATAATAATAATAATAATAATAATAATAATAATAATAATAATAATAATAATAATAATAATAATAATAATAATAATAATAATAATAATAATAATAATAATAATAATAATAATAATAATAATAATAATAATAATAATAATAATAATAATAATAATAATAATAATAATAATAATAATAATAATAATAATAATAATAATAATAATAATAATAATAATAATAATAATAATAATAATAATAATAATAATAATAATAATAATAATAATAATAATAATAATAATAATAATAATAATAATAATAATAATAATAATAATAATAATAATAATAATAATAATAATAATAATAATAATAATAATAATAATAATAATAATAATAATAATAATAATAATAATAATAATAATAATAATAATAATAATAATAATAATAATAATAATAATAATAATAATAATAATAATAATAATAATAATAATAATAATAATAATAATAATAATAATAATAATAATAATAATAATAATAATAATAATAATAATAATAATAATAATAATAATAATAATAATAATAATAATAATAATAATAATAATAATAATAATAATAATAATAATAATAATAATAATAATAATAATAATAATAATAATAATAATAATAATAATAATAATAATAATAATAATAATAATAATAATAATAATAATAATAATAATAATAATAATAATAATAATAATAATAATAATAATAATAATAATAATAATAATAATAATAATAATAATAATAATAATAATAATAATAATAATAATAATAATAATAATAATAATAATAATAATAATAATAATAATAATAATAATAATAATAATAATAATAATAATAATAATAATAATTATAATAATAATAATAATAATAATAATAATAATAATAATAATAATAATAATAATAATAATAATAATAATAATAATAATAATAATAATAATAATAATAATAATAATAATAATAATAATAATAATAATAATAATAATAATAATAATAATAATAATAATAATAATAATAATAATAATAATAATAATAATAATAATAATAATAATAATAATAATAATAATAATAATAATAATAATAATAATAATAATAATAATAATAATAATAATAATAATAATAATAATAATAATAATAATAATAATAATAATAATAATAATACTAATAATAATAATAATAATAATAATAATAATAATAATAATAATAATAATAATAATAATAATAATAATAATAATAATAATAATAATAATAATAATAATAATAATAATAATAATAATAATAATAATAATAATAATAATAATAATAATAATAATAATAATAATAATAATAATAATAATAATAATAATAATAATAATAATAATAATAATAATAATAATAATAATAATAATAATAATAATAATAATAATAATAATAATAATAATAATAATAATAATAATAATAATAATAATAATAATAATAATAATAATAATAATAATAATAATAATAATAATAATAATAATAATAATAATAATAATAATAATAATAATAATAATAATAATAATAATAATAATAATAATAATAATAATAATAATAATAATAATAATAATAATAATAATAATTATAATAATAATAATAATAATAATAATAATAATAATAATAATAATAATAATAATAATAATAATAATAATAATAATAATAATAATAATAATAATAATAATAATAATAATAATAATAATAATAATAATAATAATAATAATAATAATAATAATAATAATAATAATAATAATAATAATAATAATAATAATAATAATAATAATAATAATAATAATAATAATAATAATAATAATAATAATAATAATAATAATAATAATAATAATAATAATAATAATAATAATAATAATAATAATAATAATAATAATAATAATAATAATAATAATAATAATAATAATAATAATAATAATAATAATAATAATAATAATAATAATAATAATAATAATAATAATAATAATAATAATAATAATAATAATAATAATAATAATAATAATAATAATAATAATAATAATAATAATAATAATAATAATAATAATAATAATAATAATAATAATAATAATAATAATAATAATAATAATAATAATAATAATAATAATAATAATAATAATAATAATAATAATAATAATAATAATAATAATAATAATAATAATAATAATAATAATAATAATAATAATAATAATAATAATAATAATAATAATAATAATAATAATAATAATAATAATAATAATAATAATAATAATAATAATAATAATAATAATAATAATAATAATAATAATAATAATAATAATAATAATAATAATAATAATAATAATAATAATAATAATAATAATAATAATAATAATAATAATAATAATAATAATAATAATAATAATAATAATAATAATAATAATAATAATAATAATAATAATAATAATAATAATAATAATAATAATAATAATAATAATAATAATAATAATAATAATAATAATAATAATAATAATAATAATAATAATAATAATAATAATAATAATAATAATAATAATAATAATAATAATAATAATAATAATAATAATAATAATAATAATAATAATAATAATAATAATAATAATAATAATAATAAAAAATAATAATAATAATAATAATAATAATAATAATAATAATAATAATAATAATAATAATAATAATAATAATAATAATAATAATAATAATAATAATAATAATAATAATAATAATAATAATAATAATAATAATAATAATAATAATAATAATAATAATAATAATAATAATAATAATAATAATAATAATAATAATAATAATAATAATAATAATAATAATAATAATAATAATAATAATAATAATAATAATAATAATAATAATAATAATAATAATAATAATAATAATAATAATAATAATAATAATAATAATAATAATAATAATAATAATAATAATAATAATAATAATAATAATAATAATAATAATAATAATAATAATAATAATAATAATAATAATAATAATAATAATAATAATAATAATAATAATAATAATAATAATAATAATAATAATAATAATAATAATAATAATAATAATAATAATAATAATAATAATAATAATAATAATAATAATAATAATAATAATAATAATAATAATAATAATAATAATAATAATAATAATAATAATAATAATAATAATAATAATAATAATAATAATAATAATAATAATAATAATAATAATAATAATAATAATAATAATAATAATAATAATAATAATAATAATAATAATAATAATAATAATAATAATAATAATATAATAATAATAATAATAATAATAATAATAATAATAATAATAATAATAATAATAATAATAATAATAATAATAATAATAATAATAATAATAATAATAATAATAATAATAATAATAATAATAATAATAATAATAATAATAATAATAATAATAATAATAATAATAATAATAATAATAATAATAATAATAATAATAATAATAATAATAATAATAATAATAATAATAATAATAATAATAATAATAATAATAATAATAATAATAATAATAATAATAATAATAATAATAATAATAATAATAATAATAATAATAATAATAATAATAATAATAATAATAATAATAATAATAATAATAATAATAATAATAATAATAATAATAATAATAATAATAATAATAATAATAATAATAATAATAATAATAATAATAATAATAATAATAATAATAATAATAATAATAATAATAATAATAATAATAATAATAATAATAATAATAATAATAATAATAATAATAATAATAATAATAATAATAATAATAATAATAATAATAATAATAATAATAATAATAATAATAATAATAATAATAATAATAATAATAATAATAATAATAATAATAATAATAATAATAATAATAATAATAATAATAATAATAATAATAATAATAATAATAATAATAATAATAATAATAATAATAATAATAATAATAATAATAATAATAATAATAATAATAATAATAATAATAATAATAATAATAATAATAATAATAATAATAATAATAATAATAATAATAATAATAATAATAATAATAATAATAATAATAATAATAATAATAATAATAATAATAATAATAATAATAATAATAATAATAATAATAATAATAATAATAATAATAATAATAATAATAATAATAATAATAATAATAATAATAATAATAATAATAATAATAATAATAATAATGATAATAATAATAATAATAATAATAATAATAATAATAATAATAATAATAATAATAATAATAATAATGATAATAATAATAATAATAATAATAATAATAATAATAATAATGATAATAATAATAATAATAATAATAATAATAATAATAATAATAATAATAATAATAATAATAATAATAATAATAATAATAATAATAATAATAATAATAATAATAATAATAATAATAATAATAATAATAATAATAATAATAATAATAATAATAATAATAATAATAATAATAATAATAATAATAATAATAATAATAATAATAATAATAATAATAATAATAATAATAATAATAATAATAATAATAATAATAATAATAATAATAATAATAATAATAATAATAATAATAATAATAATAATAATTATAATAATAATAATTATAATAATAATAATAATAATAATAATAATAATAATAATAATAATAATAATAATAATAATAATAATAATAATAATAATAATAATAATAATAATAATAATAATAATAATAATAATAATAATAATAATAATAATAATAATAATAATAATAATAATAATAATAATAATAATAATAATAATAATAATAATAATAATAATAATAATAATAATAATAATAATAATAATAATAATAATAATAATAATAATAATAATAATAATAATAATTATAATAATAATAATAATAATAATAATAATAATAATAATAATAATAATAATAATAATAATAATAATAATAATAATAATAATAATAATAATAATAATAATAATAATAATAATAATAATAATAATAATAATAATAATAATAATAATAATAATAATAATAATAATAATAATAATAATAATAATGTTTGTAAATTTTTATCAGTATAAAAATCATAATTCTCACAGGATGTTGTTTAAAATCTTAAAAAGGTTGTTTTTTTTGCAAAAATACCAAAATTTTAATATAATTAATTTTTATAAAATCGGCCATGGCGCTAAATGAAGCCAGATTTTCCAACGATTGGGTGCTATTTTTCTAGATTTTCTTTAGATTTTTTCTGAGTGCATTTTGACGAAATAGACCAAAAGAAAAAGCACAACCAAACTTTATACAAATTTTTAAAAAGGAACAAATTGCAAGTTCATCGCACCTAGTCTGAACTCCCAATGACGTCACACTTTTTTTAGGTATTTTTAAAGTTTAAGTGTTCGAATTTTGCTGTGGCGACATTCAATGAATTTTTACAGCCATATGCCTTGTTGGAAATGAAAAACAAAATGCACTTCTTTGCAGTATAGCTTCACGTTAAGGCTATGTAAACAGAAATCTAATATAATATAATACAAATTCCTGTATTTTTCTTTAGTTGAAGAACAAAATTGGTGTTTCTATCAATTATATTTAAGTAATACTCCATTAATTACATTTATTTTTTTCAAAAAAACTAGTTGCGCGTAAAAATACCTTTCCATTGAATCCAAAAACATCGAAATCGGTCAAGAATTCGCTTAATTGCGGCAATTTTAAACGTTTTTTTCTACGTAAAACACTGATTCACAAGTATTTCGTCAAATCTCAACCGATTTTGGTTATCTTAGACTCGTTGGAAAGACAATATGATGAGCAACATGTTGTGATATAGAGCTTTGAAAAATAAAAAAGTCACTGTGGAATTTGATGAGGCCGATTTGATAAAATTATGCTTGTACAATTTTTCCTCTTAGAGGACAAAAAATAATTCTAGGGCTATATTTATTTTCTCCGTAAATAAAATGTACTCACCTCATTTTCACTTTGTTTAAATTTTCCAGTATATTTGTACTGGAGCCCCCCCCCCCCCCTAGTGGTGGCCAAAAATTTTTTTCTGAAGCGAAAAAAAAATTTCACGGCTCTTAAAACACTACTTTGCAAAATTTGAACGAATTCAATAGGTCGAAAACAAAGTATAAAAAAATGCCCTTTTTTCGAACTATATACTTCACTGTAAGTAACGTCGTTTTTAAGTTAGATTTGAAAAAATAGAATCAAATTTAACAAGAAATGTATGTTTTTGTGTTAACTTTAAATCTAAGTGAAATTTTTGAAACCACTTTTTTTAAAAAGGGGTGGAGTGATTTTTGTTTTGAACTTGAATTCTTAATAAGATTGTATGATAATGAATGATTATATTTATTGTATTGGAAAAGTAGTTTAAAATATCAATCCGAATATGTGTGAATTATATTTGCCTTTTCCTCATATTGACTTTTATTTTTCTTATATACTAAATACGTTAGCATTAATACAGCTTGACTTTATATTTAAAGTTTTTGGTCCACAATAATTCAGAATCAGCACATTGATCCCTTTAGGCCGTTTTAAAAAGATTATTTTGAAAAATTTGTTGCAAAAAAACAAAAGCTTAATTTAATTTTTTGAATACTATAACTTATTAAAACACAATGCCGAAATAATTACAACAGCAAAATAAAGATACTTCATTTTAACTAATGCACAAAACAAAATCACGAAATCTTTTATCGTTTTCGTACAGTAACACATTGAACTACGCATTTGAATTTCTCAGTAGTGAAAAAAAAATTTTAAATGTGTCATGTTTGGACACGCATATTTTGCAACAAAAAAATGCTTAAAAGCTGAAATATTACTTTAAGATATATAGTTTACTGAAGAATGTTACAGCGCTTTTGTTATAGCCCAAACAGAATAAGCATAGCCAACACGTAGCGACCTGTCGAAAATAGCCAACGAAATGTTGTGCACAGAATAGAATTTGTGTTGATAACGCAGATAGAGCCTTAGCTTACAATATTTTGTTATTTTTTACTAAATTAATAGATACAGCCTTTTGCATATAATAATTTGTTTGTTTTTTTACTTAATTGTACTAATATGTTTTAGTCAATTTTAAGTTTTCTAATTTGAACTATGTATTTTGACATTTCGCTATCGTTGGTTGCGGCAAAAGTTAAAAGTTGGTTAATTAACGTGTTGGTTAATTTCATTATGTTCATTTCATAGGGTTGCAAGGCAACCAACTTCTATGTTGACATTTATTCTGTTGGCTGCGTGTTGGCTATGCTTATTCTGTTTGGGCTATTATTCCAAAACAAATTTTTGAAGTGAAAACTTCTTTAGGCGCGTTGAACGATTTTGGTAGAGGGTAAATCTTTGGTTTGCGTCATCCTCATCGTCATTTTGCGAGTAACTCTCGTCATCAATACAGACAGCGAGTAGGTTTTTAAATGACGCTCTTGGCAAGCAACCATCAATAAATTCCTCGTTTGACGCATCGTTTTTCCCCCTCCCTTTGCTCCGCTGCGAAACATTGAATGAGCTGCTGTAGGTTAAAATAAAATAAATTTAAAATTTTTGATATTTGGTTTTTGTTTGACTGGCCGTGAAGTCCCTTTTGATGCCACCACTCATACTACAACTAGACAAGGTAGTGTTAGGGCTGAATGTGTTCTCTTTCTTTGTGACCATAACTGTCAAACTCAGCCATTTTGGTATTTTAGCCAATTTTGGTTTTCATATTGCATTCTCATTGGTTGCAGATTTTGTATGAAATGTCAACTTCGTTTTTACAGTTTCGGTCACTGGTTCTCCGCCCTAATACTACCTTGTCTAATTTTACCATTCCATCACTTGAGATTTTGATACCAGGCAAACAGAAAACATTGCAAGCAAAGGGGCATGTCACACGTAGCGGACACGGACAAATTTGGTTGTTGTTTTCACGGGTAAAAGAAGCTCTCTCAATTTCCAGTTTCTTATTTTACCCGCGAAAACAACAACAAATTTGTTCGTGTCCGCGCTAGTGTGACATGCCCTAAAATGCGGTGTATTTTCTGACGCCGATTCGTTCATCCCCTCTAACGTTGCGCAACCGCTGAGAACCTTTCCATTCTCACTGCGTTGTTGATGTATATTTGAAATGTAATTGTTGTTGTACAGTTAGCTGGAATTTTTTTTAGACTTTTTTAGCTACAGTCGGCATATGACAACTGATTTATTTTATATAAGAGTTTAAATAAATTTTTGAAATTTTGTATAAATGGCTGAAACTATTTCTTTTAACTAAATGTACTACCATATCAAAAATATATGTATGCATATAATTCATATAATTTTTTTAAAATTATTTCATTATTGAATTAATTTAAAAATTTAAATCTTTTTATTTATCTTTTTATATAATAACACAATATACATGCACGCTATATATTGTTTGTGTTGTGTATTTAAATAAGAATATATAAGGAATAGATATAGTATATAAATTATATATAATTTAATATAATGAATGTACGTAGACAGTTTAACCGCCTAGTGTTGTAAATTGAAAACGCAAGCCAACGACAAGCAAGACACGAGAAGCAATAGAATTTTGTATAAAAAAAGGTGTTGCTTCTCGTGTCTTACTTGTCGTTTGTTTTGCGTTTTCGATTTACAACATTAGGCGGTAAGAAATAGAACGCTTGTGATAAGCAGACTGTAGTAATTCAATTACAACTGTAAATATAAATTTATTTTGCAGGTTTTTTGTGTAAGTGTTTTTATGTACATATATATAAAGCGTTATAAAAATACTTCGATTGTCATATGCCGACTGTAGCTACCAAATAAGATCTACAAAAAAATTAAAGCTAACTGCACAACAACAATTACCAAACAAATCTACAACAAAAACGCAGAGAGAATGACATGATCACAGCGATTGTGCAGCGGTAGAGGGGATGAACCGAATTGGCGGCGAAAAATAAATAGCACTTTGCTTGCTATTTTTTCTGTTTGCCTGCTCGCAAGATCTAAAGTGGAGGCATTAAAAGAGACTTCATGACAGTCAAACAAAATACAAATATGAAAAATTTAAATTTCATTTTATTTCAGCAGTTAACTCTGAAGTCTCTTTTAATGACTCCCTCCACTTGAGATCTTGCTAGAAGGCAAACAGAAAATATAGCATGCAAAGTACTGTATATTTTACGCCGCCAATTCGGTTCATCCCCTCTAAAGCTGCGCAACCGTTGGGATCTTGTCATTCTCTTTGCGTGGTTGTTGTAAATTTGCTAAGCAGTTATTGTGGTACAGTAAGTTTTATTTTTTTGTAGATGTTTATTTGTAGCTGCAGTCAGCATATGACATCGAACTAATTTAGAAAACAGTTTATACATATGAATTAAAGAGTATATATATAATATTGGTTAATCTATTTGTTTTTAGTAAAAGTGTAACCGTATCAGAAATACATATATACATATATATACATACATATATATACATATATTAAGTTCATATATATGAACAATTTAACTCATGGAGAAAATGTAAAGAATGTATATTTATATAATAATAATTACGTAATAAACACAACGCAATATAGAAATGGTGAAAATGTATATTGTGTTAGTGTCATGATATAAATATATATAAATAAGCTTCAATTTTTTTTATTAATTCAATAATGAAATAATTCAAATAAATTACATAAGTTAACAAATTTTAATAAATTGCTATAAGCTCTTAACAAAAATAATTCTAATTTCATAAGCCGACTGTAGCTACACAATTAGAATTCACAACGTCTACAAAAAATTTCCAGCTAAGTGCGCCAACAACAATTACCAAGGAAATTTACAAACAAGGACGCACAGAGAAGAACAAGATCATGGCGAAACTTTTAGAACTTTTTGATTTTCATCCTACATGTAGTATGAGCTGCAGTATGAGCTTTCGCACATTCTACATTTCCATCCGACCCGTCAAATCCATCCTACATGTAGGATAGTCCGAAACCCTATATTAGCATGAAAATTCTTATATAGCAGTAAGGTCGTGGCAGGACAACGTCTTCCAGGGAATACTAATATTTTAAATATAGGTTTTCGCTTCGGTCGGCAGTCCGCTCACTGCTATACTTTTTTTTAAATACAGTATTCCCCGGATATAAGCATCTTCAAAAATGCACAGTACCAAGTGCTTATAAGCGGGGAGTTCTTTTAAGGAAATCCCGCTTATAAGCACTGAGAGTGCATATATACAAACCTCGGCTATATGCACTTTCGATGCTTTTATCTGAATTCATTCCTCATAATTTGATAGCACAAAATTGAAAGAATAAATTTGATTTCTTTGCTAAAAATAAAAAATAATTTATTTAAGAAAAATTCATTCACATATATATATGTATTGTACACATTAATGTAAGTTTGTTCATGGGTATTGAGATCAGTTTTATTAATGTACATATATATATGTACGTATTCCATACATCTTTTATTACACATATATGAAATGAAGATATTAAAAATTGCTTTTACATATTCTTGAAAAAGTCGGTTATTTTTGACTGAATATTGTTCATCGTACTCAACCCGAAATAGTATTGTTCAATATCTTCAATTTCTTTTAAAAATTTATTTTTGGGAATCAAAACCTTTCGAAGAACATTAATGGAATGAAAAACTTCGCCCTTGGAGGGAATATCATCTTCTAAATTTATCATTTCAGAATCATCTTCAGACAAATCGGAAATATTTATTTCTGCCTCTGAAACTACTTCTGCAATTATTTCTTCATCGGTGGACTCTCCGTAGCAAGGCAAATTTTCATCACATTGAGTGAAATTTTCAAATTCTCCCTGAAGAAACTCATCGCGTGTTACAACCTCCATTATATCATTCTCTTCTTGCTCAATGTTCTGCAGCTCACAAAATTCATGAACATATTTACACTGTAAACAATACATACATACATTAAAACATTAAAAAATGTTTATAGTTTAGTAACAAAACCTACCTTTTTGAAACAGTTCATAATGGATTCAGGTTTTACCATCCACCAAACACGATGAATCATATGAATTGCCATCAAAAGATTTATTGAGTTGCTTTCTTATTATATTTTGACGATAATATGCCTTGAAGGCGTGGATTATTCCTTGATCTAGAGGCTGTGAAATTGATGTGGTGTTTGCGGGAAGGTAATAAAGTTTCACATTTTGCAAATGCACTGGCTTGTGAGATGCGGCATTATCGGTGAATAAAATAACCTTTCTATTCTGACTTCGCATTTCTTTGTCAAATATATACAGTATTGATTTCCATATTTCTTGTGTCATCCAAGCTTTTTGTTGTGAAAAGTATTGTATTGGCAACGTTTTATTTTTAAAACAACGCGAATTTTTTGACTTTCCGATAGCGAAAACTTTTTGTAATCGCCAGAAGCATTGCAGAAAAAACAAACTGTCAACCGATCTTTCATTAGCTTGAATCCTTTGGATTTATCATTGCTTCTGCTTAACGTAGAATTTGGTAACGCTCTGAAAAACAGACCACTTTCATCGGCGTTAAAAATATCCGTAGTGCTATAATTTTTATTAAATCAGGAAGCAGTTCAAAAAATTGGTTAGCACTTTCAATATTAGAAGACCCGCCCTCTCCATGCAGCTTCTTTAAACGTACACCTTCACGGTTTTGCCAGCGCCATAACCAGCCAGCGCTTGGGTTAAAGTCCTTATTCAATTTAATGGCAAACTGACTTGCCTTTTCGAGGACCATATGGTTTGAAATCACAGCGCCAGATGCTCTCATTTGGTTAAACCAGATCGTTACGGCACGATCTATTTCGGATGAGCTGCTGCATCTGTTGCGCTTCCTGTTAAAGTTTTCCGAAACACTTCTTTCCGTCAAACTTTCTTTTTCTCGAATTATTCGATTTATTGTTGCCCGAGAACATTTATATTTAATACATAGCTCATTTTTTCCCGTGCTTTCCAGTTCAGAAATAATTCGAAGTTTTTCGCGAAAAGTTAAAGACGTTCTCTTACTCATGTTTATTTTAATATAAAATAGAGATGTGCAACCTCGGTTGTTTGTCAATAGTAATGAAGTGTTGCCATTGTTATTAAAAGTTTAAAGACGTTTTTACAAAAGTTTTACATTTTCGTAGTAATTCAAAGTTATATTATGTCGGTGATTATAAATGAAATTTTTTTGTATAGAAAATGCAAATTGGCATTTAGATTTTTAGTGCTTTTAACCGGGGAGTGTTTATAAGCGGGACGCATATATAGAAATTAATTGTGTACATTTAAAGCCTGAAAATAAAGTTGCACTACTTCAAGTACTACTAAGCGGGGAATTCTTTTATGCGGGGTGCATATAAACGGGGAATACTGCATTGCATTTTGAGCACACATGTGCTCCGCCAGGACAAGCAACACTTTTTTTACCATTCCTTTTTTATTGTATCAGAAAGTAAAAAAGAAACTTTTTTAATAGGCTTTAAATAAGTGTTATAGATTTTTTTATAAAGAATTATAAACAAGGTTTATAAATTACTGCTAATCACAGTAGCAGTTGCCTATGCTTAGATGATTCAACCGTCCAATTGTGTTCCCTAATTCCCAAACTGCCAGGTTATCCGCGACTGTCGCTGATGAATTTTCTAAAACATATTGTGTGTACATAATTCGTCATTTTTTTACCACCCTCATACTTAACCGTATCAATAGAGTGAATGAGTGAAAAACCCGCCTTAGTAACCAGCATTGATAGATACCCTCTCAACAGTCTTTCTCTATTTTGACTTGTATTTTTTTATTTGTGTTCACCGTGCTACTCCAATCAAGTGGAGTTGATCCCCGATAATGCTGTAAAAACTAATATTACAAGCGGTTATATCGTTGGCGCCATCGTGGAAGCCTCAACAGCAGCAATACCAGTGCCGCCAACTGGCCGCGCCGCTTTTGACAAGCGTGCTTGCATGAAAGCGAGATTGTGTGTGTATGTGTGAATGTGTTTAGGCTGAGTGAGGTACTCACTGAATACCTGCATAAATAGAATAGAGCATGTAATGAGAGTAGCTTTTACCTCTTTGTAATGTTAATCGAGGAGATTATAGCTTGGCGGCACTTTGGAAGGAGCATGGTCGTCCCCAATCAACCATTCGCTGCCAATCTAGACTTTTTATACTTTAATGATTTGTTTCTTGAAAAATATTAGTTAATTATTTTATCTCAAGCCAAAGGTTTTTATTTAAAATTATGGCGAACACTCTCAATTGCACCCATACAAATATTGATCTATCTGTGTACACATACATTGTTTATTATTTACAGTTACGCATATAACGTTGATTTTAATTTTTTTTTTTAAAGCTGTCATAAATTCTTCATTGATTTGGCTTGTTTAAACAATACCTTGTGACAGTCTTTATTTACGATAGTTTTGAGTGATTTAGTGTGGAGGATTATATTTTATTGTGGCATTTAATCCGCAATAAAAAATTATTTCTTATGTGTTTTTTTTCTAGTTGACATGAAAAAACGAGTATTTTACGGTTGGTATTAGCTTTTGGACACTCAAAAGACATATTAAGGCAAATTATTATTTATAATTGTAGAATTATTCAATTACGTTTTGTTTTATTGAAGTAATTCAATTACAAAGAAAAATTATTATTAAAGTATTTAAAGCTTTTAACAGTTGCGTAGATTTCTAGAAAAGAACAAGTCATTATACATGTGTGTAAGCATAAGGCATAAAAACAACAACATCTTAGCAACAGTCGCTTGCGGCCTTTTCGGTTTCCAACAAGCTAAGGAAGCTTTGATGTGTTTAAAAGTAATTTAAACTACAACAAAATGAAGTTTGCAACACGGCCAGCAAACGGACCACGAGTTACAAAACTTCTTAAGAATAAGGAGAAATACTTTACCTATCGCCAATGATCGTTCCACACTGAGTGAAGAAAATATGGTGAGCGTTCGCCTTTTATAGGGCTGCTGAGCGTTGACTGCGTGAAGCGCAGCAATGAGTGTGAAAGAGAAATTATGTATGCTCACAACATTGAGCTCTAAATGCGTTAAGCGTAAAAAGGAACAAAAATAAATGCAATATGCACTATGCAGTAAACGAACGATGAAAAGCTTTTTCAAGTTAAGGCTGCTTCACACTTTTAATGTATAATGGCTTGTGCACACTCTGCACTGTATAATTTAAAAGGGTATTCATGAATTAGGTACTTAATATAATTAAACAAAAATAGTGAATAATATAAATAAATAAATAATGGTCTGCTACAATCTCCCCCTTTGACGGACTGGACTCGACCCGAGAGTACGTCAACACATGACTACTGCTTCTTAGGACGACCTCTCTTCCGTATTGGATGAACTGGAGTAGGTTCTTCTGTAGTGTTGGTGCCCTTATATTGAGTTAGAGCAGATGCATGGTAAGTTCCTAGAGGAATGTTTAAATTGTCCGGCGATGAAATTTCGTAAGCTGTAGTTCCAACCTTCTTTGTTACAACATAAGGTCCATCTCGCTTTGGTATAAATTTTGAAGTAATACCTTTCGCTGCTTGACTCAGGACATGTGTTGAAACGAGAACTTGAGTGCCGACATCAAATGACTGGGAGCTTCTATGTTGATCTACGTATAACTTATTTTTGTCTTGAAGCTTTTCTTCAGTTTCTCTGGCGTCTTTAAAAACATTCGCAAGATTTTGAAGGTACGGTGAAATCGTTGGAATAAAAGTTTCGCTCTCGACTATAGCTCTTACGTCGTTTACGATATCATTAAGAGTGCGAAGTTCTCTCCCAAACGTGAGGTATGCGGATGTGAAACCAGTACTCTGACACTTAGCAGTATTCATAGCGAATCTAATTGCTGCTAGGTCGGAGTGCCATTTGTTGTGTTGGCTTTGCACAAGGATCGCTAATTGTGCCTTCATATCGCGGTTTTTGCGTTCTACGGGATTCGCCTCGGGGTGATATACGGGTGTAAATTGTTGTTGTATATCAAAACAATATGCTACTTTTTGCATTATGGCGGAGATAAACTGTACACCATTATCGGTTTTTAGGCGTCGTGGAATTCCATATCTAAGGAAAACTTCTTCAATGAGCGTTTTAGCGCAAGCTTCTGCAGTTGCTTCTTTCAAGGCGAAGATTTCTGTCCACCTGCTTGCAACATCTTCAGCAATAAGGATCCACTGATATCCCTCTTCTGTCGGTGGCAAAGGTCCAAAAAGATCCACTGATAATATTTCAAATCGCTGCTTGCTACTTGTGGTTTGCAGTAAACCCAATGGCTTCATGTTCGATGCTTTGAACCGTTGACACTCGATGCAGCTTTTGACATATCTTGAAATTTCCGCACGTATCCCAGGCCAAAAATACCTATTCATGATTCGTGCTATAGTTCTCTCGGCTCCATAGTGACCAGCGGTGCTGTCATCGTGATAAGCTTTTAAAATTTCTTTGCGCTCAGAAACAGGTACAACCAGCTGCGCATCCTCAATGTCTTCATTAGCGTAACAATACAGGATGCCATCATTAAGTACGTAGCCTCTATTGGTCCAGCGGATAATATTTTCATCTTGTGAATCCAAAGATTGGATAATGTCTTTTATGTAATCATCTTCCAGCTGTGCATTGCGGATATCTGATGAACTTTTCCTTGGTAAATCAATATGAAAAGCACATATACACAATTCTGATTCAATGTGCTTGTCATCAGGACATGGTGGGCGCGACAACATATCTGCAATTGAATTTGTTCTTCCAGGCGTATACTCGATTTTTATATCATATTGTTGGATTAGAAGCGCCCATCTGGCAATACGACCTGATGGCGACTTAACAGCAAACAACCATTTCAAGGGCTGATGATCCGTCATCAAAATAACACTTTCGCCTTCAATGTAGCCGCGAAATTTGGTGCAAGCCCATACAATGGCTAGAGCCTCGCGCTCTGTTGTAGAATAATTTCTTTCGGCGCTCGAGAGAAGACGACTGGCGTATTCTATAGGGTGCTCGTCCTTCCCCTCCCCCTGGATTAAAACTGCTCCGACAGCATAAGCACTTGCGTCGGTTTTAATGTAATATGGCATCTTATCCTGTGCTTGTTTCAAAATAGGAGATGTCGTCAGCAACATTTTTAGCTTGCTAAATGCCTTGCTCTGCGGCTCTTCCCAGGTCCATTCTTTATTCTTTTTTGTTAAATCGGTCAATGGCTTGCATATTTCAGCATAATGGTCAATAAATCTTCTGTACCAAGAGCATGTCTGGATGAACGAAATTAGTTCTTTGACGTTTTTAGGCTCTCTTCGATGAAAAATAGCTGCAGTCTTCTCTGGATCAACGCTGATTCCATCAGATGTTAAGATATGGCCAAGATATTTCACCTGCGTGCAGCAAAAATTGCACTTTGAATTATTCACCCGTAATTTGAACTTTTCCAATCTCTCAAAAACTGTATCAAGATCTTTAAGATGCTCCAAAAATGAAGAAGAGCAAACAATCAAATCGTCTAAATACGCTAGCAGCCTTACATTAGAAATTCCTGACTTGAGTCTGTCGATAAGTCGTTGAAATGTCGCGGGCGCATTCCGCAGACCAAATGGCATGCGTTTAAAACAAAAGGTACCAAATGGTGAAATCAAGCATGTTTTCTCGCGATCCTCCTCGGCGACTCCAACTTGATAGTAACCACTTTGCAGATCGAGTGTTGTCATGTAGTTTGTGCTTTTTGCTGCATGCAATAAATCATCCATACGGGGCAAAGGGTACCGGTCGGGTATGGTTATCGAATTCAATTTGCGGTAATCAACACAAACACGGATGCCACCACCTTTCTTTGGCACCATAACCACAGGAGATGTCCATGCTGATTCGCACTCCTCAATAACATCGCTCTCAAGCATTTTAGAAATTTCATCTTTGAGCTCACGACACTTAGCAAAAGAAAGTCGGTATGGCGGCAATGAAAATGGATCATGATTGCCGGTGTTTATTTTATGCACCGCGTATGGGGTTGGTTCTCCAATTTCACCAAAAACCACTTCATGTCTTTGCAATACGTCATCCAGCTGAGCCTTCTGTTCTATGCTAAGCTGTGGTCCATCATTTTCTTTGATAATTTTAAAATTAAAAGAATAAAGTTTTGTAAAAATTGGTTCTCGTTCATCTACTTCGGTAAAATAAACGCCCTCGAAAAGATGAGCTGTACTATTCAATTTCTCACGATTTGGGGTTATAACATGTAAAGGCAAAGCATCTCGAAAGATTGCTTGGATCGACTGCGGTGAATAATCGCTAGATTTCACATAATCAGGGCCGTAATTCTCAAAATCGGATATATGTGTTTGATGCCTTTTATATTCAACATGGCTGACTTTTAAAAATTTGGGTTCATTTGCTATAGCTCCAAAAGGTTTGCGTTTTGATTCTGCGAGCTCGACTTTTGTAGGATGCTGCATGGATACATCACTTTGGAGTTTTGTGTTTGCAGCTTTGATGGTTTCCAATGAATTCAATCCAAGTGGTAATGCGTCATTAAAATCGAATTGCTGAGAGGGGGTATTCTCAAAATACCAATATTTTTGGCCCATGTTGAGCACAATTCCGGCTTGCTCCATGAAGTCCGCACCAATTAGAGTGCGGTTGCCTTGAGCGTTGGGAAGAATGATAAATTGAATATTGAGGCACCTACCTCCAATTACTATTTTGCAGATTGTGGACAAACATTCCTGTATTTTCGTACTTCCATCAGCTAAACTTATTTCACACTTTACCCTCTGATATTGGCAGCCTTTCAAGTCCATAATCTTCTTCAGTGCAGCACCTGCAACACTCGTGCGCGCACCTGAATCAAAGTACGCCTGGCCAGTCACTCCAAACAACTGAATGTTGACAATAGGTATATCACGACCAATAATGTTTGTTGAAATATTATTAAAATTAACACAGCCTGCTTTTGCTGCTCCAGTTTTCTTGCTACATGTTGGACAGCTAGCACGAGTGTAGCCTGGCGTACCACATCCATAACATGCGAACTTTGGCTTCACAACAGAGACTATCGGTGCTTGAGCAGCGACTTTTGCTTCGGCTTCTCGCTTCCTAAAACATTTTTCCTCTGTATGACCCTTTTTCCGACAGAACATACAACGAACTGTAGCACCTACATTTTCTTCAGCGCTCACAGGTTTAGCGCGCTCCAAAACAAAAAGTTCTGCTTCACGGGCATCGGTCAACAGTTCATCAAAAGTTTTTATTTTATGACGTAGCACACGCTCACGAACCTGGGCATGCAGCATGCCAAACAAAATGTCAATTTGATCGTTTTCAGCAGGAGCTTTCGGCAATTGCGAAAATAATGCTCGCTTCTTCCGAATGAAATTGTCAGTCGGTTCATTTTTCTGCTGCTTTCCATCAAAAATTTCTGCATATATACGCCATGCAGGCTTCGGTGGCGCAAAAGCTTCACGTAGCATTTTTATAACATCTGCAAAAGTTTTAACGCTCAACTTCACACCACGCCACCACTCCGCAGCATCACCCTCCAGAAGCATAGGCATACCAAGAACCGCATCATCATCTGTGATTTTCTCAACAGATTTAAAAGTTGAAATGGATGAAATAAATTCTTCCACCTTAAGGGCGCTCCGTTCACCATTAAAACGCGCAGAACAACTGCTAAACGAACCACTTTTTAAATTACCTGTGGTCATTGCTTGCATTAAACGTTCAAACTGATCACTAGAAAGCGTCACCATCGTTGATTTTTGAGCTTTTTCAGCTATTCGTTGACTCCGACGAGATATGGTAATAGAATCGCAAATGTTTGCCACAGCGTTGGGTAAAAATAGAGTTTCAATTACCTCCCACAGCTTGCTTTAGTTATACACTCAAGTACAGGCCACAATGTTTGCTTTAGCCGCAGAATATAAAAATTTCTCGATCTTGGGCTCTAACTGCGAAAATTGCCTTACTTGCCGTACATATACAGCTTTTATTCAAAAATTAAAACGCTGTGCTTCGTACTTGCCACTAAGTTGGGCGCCAATTGTAGAATTATTCAATTACGTTTTGTTTTATTGAAGTAATTCAATTACAAAGAAAAATTATTATTAAAGTATTTAAAGCTTTTAACAGTTGCGTAGATTTCTAGAAAAGAACAAGTCATTATACATGTGTGTAAGCATAAGGCATAAAAACAACAACATCTTAGCAACAGTCGCTTGCGGCCTTTTCGGTTTCCAACAAGCTAAGGAAGCTTTGATGTGTTTAAAAGTAATTTAAACTACAACAAAATGAAGTTTGCAACACGGCCAGCAAACGGACCACGAGTTACAAAACTTCTTAAGAATAAGGAGAAATACTTTACCTATCGCCAATGATCGTTCCACACTGAGTGAAGAAAATATGGTGAGCGTTCGCCTTTTATAGGGCTGCTGAGCGTTGACTGCGTGAAGCGCAGCAATGAGTGTGAAAGAGAAATTATGTATGCTCACAACATTGAGCTCTAAATGCGTTAAGCGTAAAAAGGAACAAAAATAAATGCAATATGCACTATGCAGTAAACGAACGATGAAAAGCTTTTTCAAGTTAAGGCTGCTTCACACTTTTAATGTATAATGGCTTGTGCACACTCTGCACTGTATAATTTAAAAGGGTATTCATGAATTAGGTACTTAATATAATTAAACAAAAATAGTGAATAATATAAATAAATAAATAATGGTCTGCTACATAATTGAATTAATAGCTTGAGTGCAGTTAAGAGCGGGCTATAATTTTAAAAATATTAATTGGAACTATTATTTTATTTACTAATAGAAATCTCGTTTGAGGGATATGCAGAGGATATTAAGTAAAGGATTTAAATTTTGAAACTGTAAATCGCAGTAATTTTTATTGAAGACTTTTTATGTAATATTTTTGATCCAGTCCAGTAATACTGCCTACTAAAAGCTTTTTATGGTATTGGTATAAAAATTAGCATTTTATTATATAAACAAAAAAAAAAGTATGGCACACTCTAAAACATACGCGATTATGATTTTTAATAAAAGAGCCAATGCTTTAAAAAAAGAAAAACCCTATACAATATTGCACATTATGGCTTTGTACTAAAAAGAAAGTAAAAAAAATATAAATAAAATATCAAAGCAAGTAAGAAGTTACACTGCAAAAAAATCGTTTTATACTGCATGCATTAATATTAAAATTCATTCAGTGTTTTATAAACAAAAGGGAACTTAATAATTATATAGATTTTTTTCTTAGTTATTATTATAGACCATTTATTTTATTTATTAAAAATTTTTTACGTTTAACACAGCTTTCTGAACTTCTATAACAATAACAAAATTCACAATCACAAATATCTAATCAGCCATTCTGTAATAATGTTTGGAGTAAGCTTACATACAATAGAATAATATAGGCCTCTTCAAAACATGCTCTGAAAACATTTGTCTACGAATGAATCAAAACTGTTAAAAAATTTAGCTCCTTTTATTATCTCTTTGTCAAAAAGTTTTAAATTTTCTGTCTCATTTAAAGACATGTTTAACATATTTTTGTTAAAATTTTGTGTAAACATTTTATTTCACGAATAACCACGAAATTCCATCTTATTTCTAATGGAAAAATACAAAGTTTCTTTTGTTTTTTCCAAAATATTACAATTAATTAATAATTGCAAAATAATACTTTAATTTATTTTAGTATTTTCGTCTCATGTTTGTTAATTCTACTGTAAAATTTGTGAATTGTTAGTAACGAGCTGTCGATTTATGGCGTTTTCTTTTCTCGGCAAAAAGAAAATAGCAGAATTTTCTAATTTTAACCTGAACTCAAAATATGTTGATCTGTTATTAGTTGAGAAAAGATCAGAAAAAATGCAGGCATATTTAACTTTTAGCAAAAATAAAATTTTCCACTGTTTTTGTGGAACATAAATACTTGGGGCTTTTAATTACAAAACTGAAAAAATTAATGGCCGCTCTCATCTGGTTTAGAAGTTATAGGGGTCCAAAGTTGAAAAATGGGCTCGAAAAACTTGCTATATCTTTGCTGTGTGTAAATAAAACTAAACAAAATATGTATTAAAAGA
The DNA here is from genome assembly GCA_963920525.1 of Dichetophora obliterata. Classification (NCBI taxonomy): domain Eukaryota; kingdom Metazoa; phylum Arthropoda; class Insecta; order Diptera; family Sciomyzidae; genus Dichetophora; species Dichetophora obliterata. The sequence continues at coordinate 303,668,737 of OY986435.1, read as the reverse complement.
ATGGCTATGCTATTACCTATTCAATAAGCCATTTATTATAAAATTCCATTATCTATTTTTTAAAATATCATTTTTTTATGTACCAACTATTGAGTAAAAGTTTATTTTATTTAATTTGGACTTTCAGCTTAATATATCAAAACATGAAAAATTGTTATAAAAAATCGCGCGATTTTTTTTTATGATGTAACTTCTTTTATGTACCAACTATTAAATAAAAGTTGATTTTATTTAATTTGGACTTTCAGCTTAATATATCAAAACATAAAAAAAATGTTATAAAAAATCGCGCGATGTTTTTCAAGGACAAAAATTTTATATCACAAAAACATCTTCAAACGTAAAATTTTCTTAGTCCAAAAAGAACTATATCTTCAAGAGATACGCTTGGATTTTCAAAATTTATACAGCGTTGAATAGATACTTGCATTGTCTTTCTTTTGATACCCATAAATATTAGTTTTGTTAGATAATTGATCACATGTTTTTAAAGCCACTTTTTCCAACTTTGGGCCCATATAACTTCTGAACGACTTGAGAGCGGCACTTAATTTTTTACTATTAGCTTTTTTAGCTGCAAATACACATTTTGAAAAAAAAAACAATAAAAAATACCATTTTTGCTAAAGGTTAAATGTTCCAAAATGCATAATTTTTTTCAATGATTTTGTGTTGGCTACATTGTTGTTTACTTCTGAAAAATAAATTAAATTGCCAAACAATAAATCCGAACATCAATATATTCCTTCTTTCATTATATTGTTCTCGGTAATGAAAAATCATTAGATTTTTATTATTGGATGAGGACGAAGATGTTTCAAGTAAATCTTTTATAATAACATTAATTGCAGACTCAACTGTTGCGTATATATTTGCCACATCACAGTTTTTGTAATATTTATTCAGTTGGCAGTATTTGAGGGCAGAATTTCAAAACCTTCGATCTTGAGAGTGCAAAAATTCTGCATTTGTTTTTGTTTCTGAGGTCAACATTTTCGAGAAAATAACACGATTCCATTTTAGAGGCCACCATTTTTTTTTTTTTTTTTTTTAAAGATTTTTTTTATTTTTATAAAATTTTTTTTATTTATTTTTATAAAATTAAAAAAGCTAACATCAGTACACTTAGAACTATGTTCTTTTATAGTACAAAAATCATTTAGTTTAGTTAAATAAGAATTTAATTAGATTAAATTAGATTAACATTATAACAACCGGGCTTAAGATTTAATATTTAATAACAGACATTTAACAATACTTTTGATTAAACAAGAGTAAATACATTAATAAAGCGGAAAAGAAAAGGAGAAAAAAGAGAGAAAAGAAATAAAAAATAACCTTTGAAATAGTTTAAGCAAATTGCAGATACTATGGAGTAGAGAAGAAAGTTAAGATAGATTGCCTAAAATTACCTCTCCTAGTTATTTCTCTCAACCATCTAGGTAGTGCATTCCAGAGTCTAATGGCGTTAATGAAAAACAAGTAAGAGGTGTTTAAAGAATTATGCCTGGGTATAATAAGAATATGACTTCTTCTAGACATACAAAACCGTAATTTTTCATAAAGGTAACGAGGCGATTTTTCATGAATAAGTTTGTGCAGGTATATACAGTTTCTTGCTTTGATGTATGATGTTATGTCGCAACCAAGTATTGAATTTCTAAAGCTAGATAGGTGTTCATATCTTCGTAAACCATAAACATAACGTGTGGCATAATTAAAAGCTATTTGCAATTTTAATTGGGAAGATGAGTTGAGCTTACTGTACACTGTTTCAGAGTATGTTATCAATGGTAAAATTAATTGTATCACCAACTTTCGTTTTATATTTACAGGAGTTACGCTAGCAGACATTCTCAAATTACGTAGGACATAATAAACTTTTTTCACTACATTGTTAACATGATCAACACAGCACAAAGAAGAATTTATATAAAAGCCAAGATTTACAATTTTTGACACAACAGCTAGCTTATTTATTCCAATAAACAAATCAGGGATATCATTTATACAGGTTTTGTGCTTACAAATAGGCAGGTCATATGACTTTGATGCATTTAAATGCAGACCACTGTTACTGGCCCACTCATTGATGCTGTTGAGATCTTCATTCATTCTACAACAGAGTTCGTCAAGATACCCTGTTCGTCGTGAAAGATAAAGCTGAACATCATCAGCATATGCATGAATAGATGCATGTTTGCAAAAATTTAAAATATCATTTATAAATATTGAAAATAACAGAGGACCAAGTATGGAGCCTTGTGGAACACCATCTAATACTAACTTGTACTGAGAGGACAATTGACCAAATTTAACTTTTTGAGACCTATTACACAAATAACTGGAAATTAGATTGACAGCACTATTACAGAAACCAAATAACGTCTTAAGCTTATGACACAAATACTGATGACTGACTCTATCAAAAGCTTTAGAGAAGTCTAGCAGACAGAGTATAGTCATAGAACCCGCATCGTATTCAGGTCTTATATCGTCAATAACTTTAACAACAGCTGAGGAGCAACTATGTCCAGCTCGAAAACCAGATTGAAAGGGGGATAACAGGTTTCTGCCGAGTATAAAATTATTGATTTGCTGAGCCATGAGTTTCTCACAAACTTTTGAAAGAGGCGGTAAAATACTTATAGGCCTGAAATCGCTGGGACCAGATGGGTTTTGCTTTTTTGCTATCGGTAATATAGTGGCCACTTTCCACTTGTCCGGAAATGATGAAGTCGTGAAACAAAAATTGATGATATGTGTTTGGGGGCTTATAATGTGGGGCAAAATAATTTTAATAAACTTTATGGGAATGCCATCTTCACCTATTGCGTTTGACTTAATCTGCATAACACATTTACCAACATCAAGCTCATTTACTGGAGCAAATTCAAAAGACTGAAGCATAGAGAGACCAGTAGGAGAAGAAATATTATAATTAGGAGTAGAAACAGAATCTACTAAAAAGTTATTTATAACTTCTGGATTAATATTGCAGTCAGTGTTGTTTTTATTGCAGACCCCAAGTTTTCTTATATTGCTCCAAAGCGTTTTGGTTGGAAGGTCGGGTTGAAGTTTAGCCGCAAAATAGCATGATTTAGCCTGTCTTATTAGTGAAACAGATTCATTCCTCGACAGTCTGTATGTTTCCCAGTTTGGTTCGGTTGGGTTTCTCTTCCATATTGATCGAAATTTGTTTCTTCTTTTAATAGAATTTACAAAATTGACAGAAAACCAAGGGCAAGCTGAATTCCTAATACAAATCGTGCGTTCAGGGACATGTTTCTCAAATAAATATTTTATGGGTTCAACAAGGTTCGAGAAAAGAACGGAAAAAATGGAGAATTCTCAAAGACGACAGAAAAAATGCGGAATTTTTTCGAGAAAAGATAACGCCATTAGACGATGGATATTAGACTAGAGTGTTGAGCTATAGAAAAACAAACAAAAATAATTTTATTTTTGAAAACGACTTGTTCTCAATAGTTGTGAAATTGTTTAAAAAGTATTTTTGGAAAGTTCAATCGGACACGGCCTTAGGATTCCATTTTTGTTAGAACCAAATTTATGTAGTTTAGTATTATTTTGTTTATGTTATCTGAAAAACTAGAATATTTAAATTTGGAATACTCTAAGCTTTAACACTTTATAATTAAAGGGCCTATTGCAAGAACATGATAAGCCACATAAAAAATATTTTGAAATAATCGACTCGAAAGTTTTGAAAAAATTTATTTTTGTATAAATAACAAGGAAGCTTTTACGAATAGATTACAAAACTAATAAGAAATAGCCAAAACTCTTCAGTGGTTATTGGCAATGCATTGAGTAATGTATTCAGCCTCAAAAATTGTTTTTTGAGAACATGTGGCTTATCACATTATTGCAATAAACCCTTCAATTGATATAATATTTTGATATGTACGTGACGAGTTAATACTTTTTTGACTCAAGTCCCTTCCTATGTTTGTGAATCGTAACTCATTATTCAAATTTATTTCATAAGCGGGAGGGCTTACATTTTTATTGTAAGGGCCGGTGCCCACTGCCACAAATATACACGTACTCGCATTGCGCACAACATGGGAAATACGCGTAATTACGTGAATTGCCAAAATTTTGGGTAGGCAGCCGATTTTGACCAAAATAAACTTTCTTCGCACATTGATGTAGCAAAATGCTACACATTTATTCAAAAAAGTTTAGGAAAATCGAACTATCATAAAAGTTTTTCGGAAATTTCTACAATATAGTCGAAAAAAAAAATTAATAGCAATATGCGAAAAAGCATCTTTACCAATTTTAAGTATGACCAGAAACATTGCAAAAATAAAAGATTTTCATGAGCAAAAAATATTCAAATAAACAAAAAGTTTTTATTTTAAAATGCAAGGCTTTTACATCCAAGTACAATGGCAAACTTTTCGATGTATGTTCTTGCAAGTGCGTCGATTTATCTGCTTGCCGGTGTATAAAGAAAGTTCCGATCTTGGAAAGACCTTTCTTGTTAGATCAAAGACAATGTAGAAAGATGATAATTGGTGAAGTGTATGTTGTTGCGTCAAATAAGCTTCAAAAACGAAGAAAAAGGATAATGGCTGACCAAACAAGACTTCATAACGCTCAAATCCTTACATCTGACCCGCAGGGTCAGCAGATGCACGTACAATAATTTTCGATTCTGATACAGATTCTGTAGACTTAAATAGATCACTACTATTGCAATCATCTACTCCCGCAGATTATCAAAGCTCCGATATTGTATCGCGACACATTATTTCAAGTACAGAAAATTAAATTGCAACCACCTCATTCCACAACAATAATGTAAAATGTCACAGAGTAGCAATAGCTTGCTAAAGATACGGAATTTCGGATCGATCAAAACCAAATTAGAGGAGCATATTGTGATTGTTTCGGAACCAAGATCAGAATACATTGGTCACTTTACTACTTCATCTAGCACAGCTCTATCCATAAAAGCTGACCTTTATGGTTATCTAACTAGAAAAAAATTTAAATAAGCAATTTAGTTGCGATCGGATGTGACGGACTGCAGTGAATACCGTAAAGAATGGGGGAGTGTAAGATTGGTAGAGTCAGAACAGCACAAGCCTTTGCAATGGTTTATATGCCTGCTTCATTGAAATGAGCTCCCTTTACATTTGTTTTAAAAACTTGATGGTAGAGCTGTGGGTCACATTGGGGAAAAACTTCTGTTTTGTGAGACTTTTCCAGTAGCAAAATTCAAACCAATTGCTACAGAGATACCAATCATGGACTTTTCTGACCTCAGTACAGATCAGAAATATTTGTACCAAATGACTACAGCTATTTCTAGTAACAACTTAGCACCAGACTTTGCTAATAGAAACTGTGGAAAAATCGTTTACTCAAGGTGGATAACAACCGCTAATCGCAATCTTCGTATGTCTGTATGTATCCCAGAATAACCAAATTTAAACCTGCAAACATTGGAAAAATTTGTTGTTAAAGCTTATGCACCAGTTTGGTTTGAAATGAAAAAAAATTGTACAGCTAAGCATGTAAGTTTGCATTTGTGCAAATCTAGGCATTTTGACACATCGGTACGAAATATCATTGACCCCGTTATCCAATAACGGGCAATATTATAATAATAATCCGGGCAATATTATTTTACGCATTCGGAAAACATACTGCTTGCAATGCTTGCTGATAAAAACAGCATATACTAGAGCTAGCAATAAGCCAAATTTTACAAATAAGTTACAATGTTAAATCCGATGGAACACCAGTTAGATTTTTCGATGTACCAAAAAAATAACTTTTCTGCAAATGATTTCACCGAAATCATTGACTGGCAAACAAATAAAATTTATGTCCCTCCGCTTTTAAATAAATTTTCTAGTGAGTCCTTGAAAGAATTTTATAAAAATGTTCCAGAGATAGAAGATCTGCTCAAATTTCCTTGCCACTCACAAGCAGTAGAACGTTGTGTTAAACTCGTAACGGAAGCATCTGCTGTCGTCTGCGCAGAAGATAATAGAGATGGGCTTATTCGAGGTTGAATTGCATCAAGAAAAACGCTGCTTAAATTTGAGACAAAATCTGACTACCAGAAAAATTTTTAATAGAACTAAAAAAAGCCGAATTAAAAAAATATATAAATAATGTTTTTTTTTCGTTATAAAAACAAATGGAGATGAAAATTAAAACAATGTATGAAAAATATGAATTTCAATATAGATTTTAATCAAACAAAATAACTGTATTGTTCTTATGAAATGAAAAACAAGAGTTAAAAAAATACAAAAAAAAAAAAAAATAAAAAAATTAGAGATAAAAAATAAAAGAATAAAAAAATAAAAAAAATTAAAAAAATTTTAAAAAGAAAAAAAAAATTAAAAATGGATTTATAGTAATAGCAAAACCTACGTGGGGAAATCTAGGTGATCTAAATTTTTTAGATTAGCTGAAAGCTGTTAATTTATGTTTATTTTTTAATTTTCGAACGAGAAATGGAATCCTAAGACCTTGTCCGATTGACTTGAAACTTTACAGGAGTACATTCTGGATCCATTTACAACTTTGGAGCACTAGTCGTTCTCATTATTAAAAAAAAATAAACGTTCCACCCCAATATTTATGTTGTTGTACCAAAAGTTTATTTAATCAAAATTCATAAATAATTTCAAACATTGAAAATGAACAAGAATACTTGTAGTAAAATACACTTTTTTAATCATGAACCAAAAATTACTATTATTATTAATAGCAAATAAACATTTTTTTTTCAAGTGCATTCATTCTATGCGACTTCCGTAGCATACAAACAGAAAATGCAACAGCAGCTCTTGCTACATTTCAAACTGTCAGATCTGTCCATTCACCATGCTCTACTGTCAACACCTAATTAATGGATGAGCCACATGTGAGTGTCCAACTTCATTACCGTTATTAAAAATGAAGAGAACCAATGCATGTATGTGCTTCGTTTTGAGTACACAGCATATTAAAAATAGTAAACGAAAATGGTGGTTAAAACCAGAAATACACAAATCTTAAAAAATGGTGGTGTATTAATTAATGCACAGACGAGATACTTGTAGTAACTTGAATTATGGGACAATTTAGAGAAAACCACATTATTAGATATCAATTTTTTATAGCATAAAATTAGGACAGAGAGTAGATATTTAACTAACACTAGATAGTCCAAAACAGTAATTTTGACTGATTTTAAATGTAGTTTTATAAGATTATATATTCATGTATAATTTCTTATAAATACAATTCTTAGATTTGAATACGACTTTGTAAGGAAACGAAGTGTTTTACACCGGACCTGGAGCCTTAAGGGGGTCCGGTGTGGCGGGTAAGTAAAGAAACATAAAGCTCATATGTTGTTGAGAGAGAGAAGTAACGAAAAGTACTTACTTTGTTTTGAATCGACATTTTCAAAAATTATAATGAAACTTTCTAAGAAACTAAATTATGCTCGTGGCTTGGGAACATTTGAATTTAAGGGTCTTGAATCTGAAAAAATTGGGAAATTTTTTTTCTAATAATTATTCTTTATTCAATTTAGCGCAAAATAAAATAAACTGCAGAGTTTTCCCACGAGTTCAAGTGCTCAAAAATTTAATTCAAAATTAGGAGCTCTCCTAGGTTTTTTTGCTATCCTAAAAAGTTTTATTTAAGGTATAATATACGTGTAAGAAGAGAAAAACAGTAGCTTGTTTTCAAACATTTTTTTGAGGTACAAGGAGTTGTTATATTTTTTTGAAATTTATACAGGTGGTACAATCTGTACATGTAAACTACTTTAATACATTTTTTTAGCAATTTTTTGGCTTTTTAAAGATGTCGCTAAAAATGAAATTGAAAAAAAAAAACATTATATCAGACTAATATTCGTGTATTCGTTATATGCTGTGAATTTTGGTGCACTTTTGAATTTATCAGAAACGTGAATGTAGTACTTCGAAAAACTGCAGCGGGATTAAGAAATAATTAAAATTAGGAAGTGTTTATTATTTAACAATAGTTCGAATATTTTTAACATTCTTTAAAATCAACTAAAAATTATTTAAATACTTTATTCTTAAATATAAATATAATAGAAATAATCAATTTTGTTTAAAATATTATTGTAAACTATAATATTTAGCTTTCTGAAACTCTCAAGTTATTCGATTTTTAATAAGATCGCCATTTTTCCAAAGAAGCTCTTTATCATATTTTTTAATTACTTGTTGTTCCCAAAAAATTTATTGCATTAATTTACAGTATTAGCTTTAAAAATGCAATACAAAAATACATATTAAAGCAAACATTATACTGAATCTACGGGATTCAAAACAGCTCTATAGTTATGTTTATTACTTTAAAAGAGCCTTTACAGAGCAAGTAGTAAATTTTCAAGTTCTGCTCTTTTGCAGATTTTATAAAATCCTTTACAGAGCTGTATAAAGTATAAGAGCTCAAAGTGGTAAAAAAAAAAATCATATAACGAGCATTTTCTTTAAAATTAAATGCAACTAGCAGCAAAACAAGCTGCGGTAAAGCCTTAGCCACATATTATATACCTATAGAACACTTTTAGAGCTCCACTTTTAGAACCTAGTTGCTCCAACAATGTTACTTGGGTAGTATAACATATCATTGATTCTGCCCTGAACCACGTATTGTCGCTTGAGAAAATTAATGTCGTATGTGAAAATTTCCACTTTTGAGATTATTTAGGAAAAGGAGCTATAGTTAAAAATCTAGCCGTGAAATATTCTTCCGAATTTCAGGCCTATTTGCAAACACATTTCACAGTAGATTACGAATTTTTTGTGGACTTATCGCTATTTTTTTAGAATTTATAGCCGTTTTTTCTCAAAAATCTCAAAAGTGAAAATTTTCACATACAACATTAATTTGTTCAAGCTGTGATATACACGCAGAGAAAAAACATAGTTGCAACAACCATATTTTAAGATGATCATAGTATGATTCGGATTATGATTGTTGCTAACATGTTCTAAAACATGTAATATTTTCTTTGATTATGATAAAGTGATTATAACAACTATATTTAGAAAAGGAACTTTTTTGTAGCATCAAAAACATTATTGAAACAACAACAAACAGAATATTATTGAAACAATAATTTTTTTTATTTTTCACACTATTAATTAAGAGATATTCTCTCTCAAGGGGTTTGCCATTGTCTGGGCTGAACAGAAATATTAATTCAATTGAAAAATCTTTTTTATAAAATTTTCTGTCCGAGCTGGGGTTTGAACCTTGGCTTTTTCGGTTACGAGCCACACACACTACCAGTATGCCACAGCCGCTTCTACCGCTCTCCTGACTAATGCAATTCATAAATATGGCACATTAAGTGCATTGTCACAAAAATAGCAATATTTGTGATAAACCAAATATGGTCAGAATTGCAAAATATATTTACGGTAAATAGAAACAGCATGTTTGCTACAATTTAAGTAAAAAATGTCACTTTTCTGCGTGCTGTTTTTAGAATAAGGCGATTTAAAACAAAACATAATAATTGAACAGTTGACAAACGAAACGGCACATAGCCAGGAATCGATAAAACTTATTGTGTCTGAATGAAGTGAAAGTTTTTCCTGCAAACTGTTCAGACACACTAAATTCTTTCGATTTTTGGTAATGTTCTGCTTCGTTTGCCAACAATCAAAGAATAGTTCAGACAAACATTCAAAATTCTAATATGTTTGTCTCTATAATAATATTCACATTTATCATGATTGACAGAACTACAAAATTTTTGTTGCAACTAATTTGTTGAGGCAATCATAGTATGATGACGATTTTAATGATGTTATGATTTCAACTATAATGTTATTTTTGGTACCACCATTAGTAAATAATGACTTTATTAAGGCAAAAATTTTTGTTTGCAGAAATAATACAAGAATTTTAGTAAAAAAATTATTATTGCAGTAATCATTTCTCAACCATGTCTTTTCTCTGCGTGTAGTGAGTTCATATACTTAAGTTTCCTTGGCTTACAATGGTCAAAGATTCAATATAATGATCCAACAGCTGTTTTCGGTGACTACTATTTAATCAGTTATTTAATCCAATTTAGCTCAATCTATACGCAAGCACAGTCTACGCATAAACGCTTAACACATTCGCATACTATTTGATATTGTGATCTCAAAATAAGTTCAATGTCCAGACAGATGGTCAGTTTCGGCAAGCAAATGGTAAGTTTTTAATAACAGCATGACTGGACACATCATAGACAATAACATACTTGAAAAAAAAGGGTTTGATATGAAACAAAAATCTTAGCAAATCCCGCATTTTCGAAAACTGTTGTTGGAATTAACTCGAATTATGTATTGTCAACACTGCCGCTTATATTTAAACCTTTGAGCGGGCAACCTAATTTGCAGCAACAACAATATACAGTTATAGCTGGTGAGGGTGCATAAGTATTTGATGAAATTAGCTGCTTGAGTCATTAGCCAAAATCAACACTTCGGATAAAAAAAAAAATCAATCTTAAAAATGCCTTAACTGAGACATTATATCTATTTGCCCTTTTCTTTGCAGGTTTATAGGGTTAATTTCGGAATTTCAACACGATGATTTGGCAAAATGTGGGCCAATCTAGCTGGCGCATGATTAATCTAAACTGTCACTTGATGATGACTTGTCACATTTGGACTTTCTCCAGAGTCAACGTCACAAGAATTTGAATTTCTAAGCACACAAAACAAGATAATGAAAAAAACAATGAACAAAGCAGCATTCATTTTGGACTGTATGTATGTCTGTGTGTCTTCTGATTAGATAGTTTAAAGCAGAGATAAAGAGATGGGAAACTCCGTTGGAGAGGGATAGCATTATGTTCAATTTTACGTTAAATTGGCTCCAATACTAGCACAAAACACTTATACTATGTCGTAAAATCAACGGAAAACAACCCTGGCTTATGATAGATTGAAGAAATTCACCAGTTACGTTTGAGGTCCGATAACTGTAAAACAGCATATTATTGCAAGAAAATGGGTAACGAAAGGTTATACCACAAAAGACGTCGGAAAAGCAATGGAAAATATCCCTGAAAAATCATGGTGAAATTACCTTAGAATAATTACACCATAGGAATCAGTTCAAGCAGTGTTGCCGCTTGGAAAAATGCATGGATACTTTTTTAAGCCTCAGTTTAAGTTTAAATACTTTTTTAATAAATAATTTGTATATGAACATATGTTTTTATTTGCAAAAATATAAAAAAGGAGGCATTTTCTTAAATTCGACAAAAACTTTAAGAAAAATTATGACATTGAGACATTTTTGAACATTACTTTTTTTATCAAAAAATGCATTAACGCAACCTCTTAACAAAGAACTTTAAAATTTTGTGATAAATATAATAAGTCTGCCTCATAGCTCAGCTGCTGCTGAATGATTTTTTTCTAATTTAAAACTTACTATAAACGATAAGACTAGTCGATTTTTTTTGGGAATAGGTAAAGGTATATTGTTTTGCAAAATACTTAAAAACGAATAATTTTTAACTTTTAAATTTAATTTAAATATAGGGCAATAGCAACCCATTTTATTTATATTACACTTAACTGAATAAGCTATTAAATTACTTTTTTATGTATTTATATATTATTTTGTATCATAGCTGTTAAATAATTATTATTAATCGTATTCATTAGCAATTCGATTATTTTTTTAGAAATGTGAAATAATTGATTCAGTACAATTATTTTCTATTTGCAATTGTAATATAATAATAACATTCATAAAATAATTACGATTTTTTCAGATGACGAAAATAATTAAAAATAATTAAAAGTAATCAAGAAAAATAATCAGACTACTTTTCGAAATTATGTTTGATTCTTTTTGATTATTTCAAAAATTTCAGTCTAAAATACTAAAATTGTTGTTGTATTTTTTGATAAATTAACATAGAAATTGTTAAACAAAGATTGTCAAAAAACAAGAACGAAAAAATGCATTACAACATTTGCTCCGTTAGTTTTGTCAATCACTTTTTTCTTCTTTCTTGTTTTTTAAAAACTTTTTTAATGATTATTTACATATCTTTTTCTTTATAAGTTAAATTTTATAAAATATTCCGTACTTTAAAATAAAATTCTTAAATAATCAAACAGAATCAAAGTAGTAGTAGTACTTTATTGAGTTTTTAATTAATCGATATTTCAAAATATATATATATATATAAACAATTTCTTATTTATTACAGCCGCTAATGCTGTAATGTATAGCCTGCCTGGTCTGTTACACTATTAACTAAATTAATAATCAAAAGCCACTTGGCTATAATATTATTACAGAATAATTTACTCCTGCTCAAGGAGTATTTTAACATTTGCTTTTGACGATTATCCTAAAAGCATATGTGTGAAAGAGACAACGACAGCTTGTATACGGCGAGACATATACAAGCACTAAAAATACTAAACATTTGATAAATTACATCAAATGCAGATTTTACGTTCACATATAGAATTATAAAAATACGCAATCACTAAAAATATAATATATTAAATCATTAATGTTATGGTCACGATAATCACTAATAAAATTCAGCCGTTCAGTTCAATTCAATTGCAGCGGCTAGGTACAGTTCGCTTCAACTCGTTTAGGATGTCGTCAAGTATTCCTCTTTTTATAAAACAGTACTATACAAGCCATGTATAGCATTAGCAGCGGTAACAGAGAAGGAACCATGAACCCAAAAGTCATACTGTAGCTCCCAACATATTTGTTAATAAAACTTATTAAGTTTTTGTATAACTGGTATTCGTTTAACTGTGTTAACTGAAAAAGCCGTATCAGCATATGGGCGATTTCAGTTAAAAATTACTGGTTGCACTTCACAACCTCACCGTTGAAACGATGCGAGTCGAACTCAAACAGAATCAAAAATAATATCTATAAGTAGTTGGATTATTTTTTCTTGATTACTTTTTATTCTTTTTGACTATTTTCCTTATTCCAAGTAGTCGTAATTATTTTTTGATTACTTTTAATCTAAATCAATTGCTTATCAAACACATCTCCCTTAAGGATATGATTATAATTATTTTTAAAGTATAATAATATAATCTAATTGTTTATTAATTGAAATCGCAATTTAACAGCTATGTTTTGTATATAGTTTTTTGTATAAATATCAAACCTTTAAAATTCATGTAATAAACATAATTTATAAAAAATATAAAAATAACACAAAATATAACAGACTGAAGTACTGAAATGTACATATGTTCCTTGTTAAGTCAGTCGCCGGTAGTCTAAAATTGTTATCTTCTTTTTCTTCTTCATCTTTCAAAAGTATAGTTTTTGAGAATTCACCGTAAAAGTTGTGTAAGAATACTGACGTTATCTCCGCTACTACATCCGTTTTAGTAGGTGTCGAGCGCACAGCAGAAATATACATACTCTTTACACTCATTTATTTCTAAACTACTTTTTTCGGCAATGTGTTGTATCGAAAACAAAAGCTATCCAGCCGAATCATGTGAAATTTTAATATGTTATTCACATCAGTGGCTTTCGCTATCAAAATTTAAAAAAATCGTTTATTTTACACTGAATAACCAGTAAGAAACCCTGTTTTTAGAACTTAAATATTAAAAGCGCGTCATACTGTCAATTTTCAGTGTTTTTTCTAGTCCCGGCCATAGCTGAACTCTATTACTAGAAGAGTAAATATCAACAACAGTGACGAAGATCTTTATTTGAAAGGCTCTAATTGAGCACCTTTGTGAACATAATTAAAAAATTTTTATGAGTGTTTCAATATACCTTTAAAGTTTAAATATCGTTGTTCATTATTTTAACTTTTAAAAAAATAAATCCTAAAAATATTTAAAATATTCAAGCACTAAGTCTTAATATTATTATTTTTTATTTTATATATGTATATGCTTTGTTTCTCACTATTTCATTTTAACAAAACTATTTGTTAGGCTTCAAATTAGATAAAAAGAATTGTTATTAAAGCTTAAAAAATTGGGTTTCAGTACTGTAGTATGTGGATACTTTTTTCTGAAGTGGATACATTTGTGACCTTTTCATGGATACTTTTTTTAGAATCGTCGCGGCAACACTGATCTGAGGTGAACTCACGTACACAATAAATGAGTTTCACCAAAGTACATAAAAATGGAAAAAACATATGTTTTGACGTCACAAAATTTAAGTTTCCTATCTCTTTATCTCTGGTTTAAAGCTTCAACTTGTTGTTTTGTGTTAAGTCTTTTTTTTTGTCTTTTAAGTTATGGCAAAAAAAAAAAACAAACAAACTAATAAATCAGACAAAACGAAAGAAAAACAAAAAAGTAAAAATCATGATTTGTACACAAAGTGACGTTTGACCAACGAATGGTCACATCATATTTCTGTTTAATTAAAAACGATATGCAAGCGATCTCCAAAAATTGTAGACCTTAACATTTGACATGTTGAATGTGGCTCCCTGTCGTTTTATTATTAGTCACGATTTGTAATGAAATCAAATGTTTGAGTAGGAAAACAAAAATAAAAAATAAACTCGAAAACAATCGATGGAGTTAATATTGAAAAAAAGAAACAAATACCAACAACAACCACAAATTGGAGGGACCTGTAGGGAATTCTAAGACGCATACAACAACTATGACAGACTGTCTGTCTGTGTCTGAATGATAACACAAAAAAAAAAAGGGTTAAGCGTTTGTGCCCCAATGCGACAGAACAGCATCATGCTCTGGTGATTGTAGCTATAAGCACCTTACAGGCCTCTGCATACCAAGGGATCTATCTAATGGATACAATTTTAACAAGCCTTCCCAGTGTACTGTGCGTGTGTATGGGCGTGTGTGTTTGTCTTAAAAGATATCTTTAAATTCTTCCTTCGTAGGTATTTACGTTACATGGTCTCTGGCTAATACCCATGAATTGTTGAAATTGTTTTTCATGCTTGTCTCTAATTGTTCAGTTAATATCTGTCAAATAATCAAAGTAGCTGGGTTGGCGCCTCAAGAGCTACAAGCAATTCTTATCACTGTTGCTACAAACGACTTTTTTTTAATAAGAAGAGTTGTTGTTGTTGCCTTCTTCAAACTTACTTGATCTAAAAACCTCACAATTAAAATCATACAAAAACTTGTTGGTTTTGCAAATTATTTCTGATGCAAATTAGAAACTACTTTGTACTTGAAATATTTTAGAAATACTTACAATACATTGCGCTGTAATAAAAAAAAATCACAAAAACATAAATTTTAAAGACTTATTGTTTTACCATAAAATTAGTTTTTGAATTTTATTTTATTTCTTCTTATAAGTTATTGATTTGCGATAATAATATTTGGAGCACTGAATCGTCACTGTGGAAGTTAATGATAATTTGTGACTACTTCAAGTTAATCTTTACAATAATTATAGCTTAGCGGCTACTAATCTAGCAACAAATAACTTTTTTGTTATACTAGAAGATATTAGTTATTAGTTATATTAGTAGATAGATCTAATCTAACAAAATAAAATTTGTAAATTTGTATGTAAGCGATTCTTTGAAAGATGGATCGCTTTTCGATCGCCCAAGAGATGATTGCACGATTCAAGAAAAATCTTCAAAATCTTCCTTCACTCATTCTGGCGATCTTAAGCTTACTTGATTTAAAAAGCTCACAATTAAAATCATGCAAAAACTTGTTGGTTTTGCAAATTATTTCTGATGCAAATTAGAAACTACTTTTTACTTGAAATATTTTAGAAATACTTACAATACATTGCGCTGTAATAAAAAAAATCATAAAAACATAAACTTTAAAGACTTATTGTTTTACCATAAAATTAGTTTTTGAATTTTATTTTATTTCTTCTTATAAGTTATTGATTTGCGATAATAATATTTGGAGCACTGAATTTTGTAACATCGTCACTGTGGAAGTTAATGATAATTTGTGACTACTTCAAGTTAATCTTTACAATAATTATAGCTTAGCGGCTACTAATCTAACAACAAATAACTTTTTGTTATACTAGTAGATATTAGTTATTAGTTATATTAGAAGATAGATCTAATCTAACAAAATAAAATTTGTAAATTTGTATGTAAGCGATTCTTTGGAAGATAGATCGCTTTTCGATCGCCCAAGAGATGATTGCACGATTCAAGAAAAATCTTCAAAATCTTCCTTCACTCATTCTGGCGATCTTAAGCTTACTTGATTTAAAAAGCTCACAATTAAAATCATGCAAAAACTTGTTGGTTTTGCAAATTATTTCTGATGCAAATTAGAAACTACTTTTTACTTGAAATATTTTAGAAATACTTACAATACATTGCGCTGTAATAAAAAAAATCATAAAAACATAAACTTTAAAGACTTATTGTTTTACCATAAAATTAGTTTTTGAATTTTATTTTATTTCTTCTTATAAGTTATTGATTTGCGATAATAATATTTGGAGCACTGAATTTTGTAACATCGTCACTGTGGAAGTTAATGATAATTTGTGACTACTTCAAGTTAATCTTTACAATAATTATAGCTTAGCGGCTACTAATCTAACAACAAATAACTTTTTGTTATACTAGTAGATATTAGTTATTAGTTATATTAGAAGATAGATCTAATCTAACAAAATAAAATTTGTAAATTTGTATGTAAGCGATTCTTTGGAAGATAGATCGCTTTTCGATCGCCCAAGAGATGATTGCACGATTCAGGAAAAATCTTCAAAATCTTCCTTCACTCATTCTGGTGATCGTTGGAAGATAGCTTTTTTATAAAATTTTCAAAATCGATCGTTGGAATATGAAGCAGGCTATTCTATATACTTGTGCACTAAAAGTAATACAGGTTTACAAATTAGGGTCAACTTTTGGACCAGAGAAGACAAAAGTGGTGCTATATTATCTTTAATAGGTTTGATTAAAAAGTAAAAGTTGTAACTATAACTGTTAACAAAAATTCATTGCCTTTTGTAGTTTGAAATACATCAGCCTTCAAAGTTCAAAATGTTTAAAATTGTTAAATGTTTTCATGTTTGCCACCCTGTAACTTTTTTCCTTTCGTTTATTTTCAAAAACTTTCTTTCGCCAGATAGGAGATCTTATTAACTTTAGCAAACATTTTATTTCTTGACAATATCTTTGAGAGTTTATGAGTTATTTAGAAAATTCGGAATTTTCAGCCGCATGATAATTTTTATAAAAACTGTAGTTTCTTAAAAATTTCTAAAACATTCTAATACTACGTTTACATATAGAGATTAAAACGATTTAGAGAGATTAACTCCTAAATCTTATTGAATTTTATTAGATTAGCCATAGAAAATTTAACCTCATTCTAACGTAGTTTAATAATTAATCTCCTTGCTTATATTCTAAAAAGGTTTGAAAATCTGTAAATATTAGGAATTTCTTAAAAATTGCTACACTGCGAGAGGGAATAAAGAAAACTGACTTATTGAAGGCCAATAACGGCTATGTTATTGTGGCAGTCATATGATCCCCGTTCACGTGTTTTAATGCTGAAACACAAATGTTGTGAATAATTTGTGAAAATCAGGTTGCGATTTTACTACATGATTTAGTCAAAATTTATTTCCTTGCTCACTCTCTACAAGTTCACACTAACATTGAAACAACCACAATTCATGACATGCCCTTGATTGCCACCATAACGTAGCCCTAACCTAAAACAGGAAGCAAAGAAATATCAAAATTAATCTCTTGCACACTAGTGAAAACAGTGTAGATTACAAATGGGGATTTTCTTAATCTTGTTTTTTTTTAATCATTTTGATCTTGTCAAAAGGCAAAAACTGTACTAAAACTGCATAATTTTTCTATTTTTTATTGATTAATAATAATCTTGATTTGAATGATTAGAATCTCTTACCACTGGTTTCTTAAAAAAAATCAATGAGATATTTTCAGCAATTTTCAAGAAAAATCTGTTATATACTTTCAAATATAACATATTAAAGAAAGATTTTAAAAATGAAGGGCAGTGGAACTGCGACGTTCATATTTTTCAGGGTCTGTTTCACGTATTAGAGACCAACAATAATCGCTCAGCATACCTTCATCCAAAAAACCATGGTAAAATTAGACAGGGTAGTGAAACTGTCAAAACGAAGTTGACATTTCTGAAATCTGCAACCAATAAGAATGCAATATGAAAGCAAAAATTGGCAAAAATCCAAAATAACTGAGTTTGACAGCTATGGTCACTGAGGAAGAGAGCACATTCAGCCCTGACACTACCTTGTCTACTTAAACTATGCCAAAAACCTTTGTAATTTTTCTCAATTCTGTAGTCGTTCACCTTGCTCGTCGCTAGTTTCGAATAAGTTGCCAGGAAAGAAATCCAAATGCGAATAAAGAAAATAAATTTTTAACGACATTCGGGCACCCATTTTGCAGTAGTTCTCCAAAAGTTTCTCAACAATTTCCTTGTAGTCGTTACTCTCTCTATTACCTAGTAAATTTTGAACAAACTAGAGTTTTTATGAAAAATTTCTAGTGGCTGAAAATTCAGAATTTAACTCAGAAATAACTCATGAACTGTCAAAGAAATTGGCAAAAAGTAAAATGTTTGCTAAAGCTAATAAGATATTCTATCTGACAGATGAAAGTTTTTGAAATATATGGAAAGAAAAAAAGTTACAGGGTTGCAAAAATGAAAAAATTTAACAATTGAAAATATTTTGAACTTTGAAGGCTGATATATAGGTACAAATGAATTTTTGTACATAATTTAATAGTTAAGCCTAGTCTTTTTTAATCAAACCTGTAAAAGACAATTAAAGCTAATACGTTAATAAGATATAATCCAGTTATCAGAAAAAGAAATGTTTTTTTAATTTTACCTATATCTCTTAAACTCGACCTGACAGAGAAAACGGACGGCGGATTTGAATTCAGTGCGCGAAAATACATATGGAACCACTTTCGTCTTATCTGGTCCGAAACCGTGTGTAATCATCGAAAACATTTAAAAAAAGTATTTTTTGTGTTGAGCTGCCGTATGGAAACTGAAAATATTCATATCACCACGATTTGTGGCTCGCCGCAAATTGCCACGCTTGTCGGCAAATCGCTTAAGACCCCTTTTTTCCAATGCGTGTGCGACTCTTCCCAGCGAATCAATAAGAACTTTTCCTGGCTATTCGTTAAGACCCCTTTCGGCGATTCGTTAGCGACTCTTCCCAGTAAATTGCTGACGAACCCATTGGGCAGATCGCTTACGAATATTCCAGGCGAGTCGCTTTTATGGCCTCAACTGCTTACAGTCGGCGATACCTGGATCACTCTCAAATGAGCTCGCCGGCAATTGTCTCATCATCCAAGTGATTCGCTGGCGACTCTGGGGCGATTAAAAATGTTTGCAGGGAAGGTAGCCTTCAAACCTTTGAATACAAAAGGTAGCTACAACCCTGCAAACATTTGGAAGACGATTAGAAGAGAAGTTGATTTTGCGAAGCACTTGCTATTCGACCAAGGATTCTTTGGAAAATGGATTGCTTTTCGATCGCCCAAGCGATGGCTGCGCTATCTACAAAATATTTTGAAAATCTTCCTTCCTTTAGTCCGGCTATAGTTGAAAGAAAGGTTAGGTAAATCAGGCCGTGCACCGTTACCGGCGCTTCCGCGGGGGCCTGTAGATCCATTGCGAATCCCTCTATTTTTTATTCTTTGTGATACCATGTTACCCATTGTTTCAATTTATTGCTTAAACCAGCCTGTGCTTTTTATGAACCTCCAGATGTCTAGCAGTGGTGTGTTCGCTTAATCTTTCAAGTCTTTGAAAAATCTGTTGCCCATATATCGGAGCCGACGATTCTGTAGATTTGGACATTCACATATAAGGTGAGTTATTGTTTCTGTTTCTTCCGGATCCTTTCAGCTCCGACAGAAGTCTGGGGCTGTTATGTTTATTTTATTGGCCATTACCCCAATGGGGCAATGACCTGTCAGAGTTCCAACAAGAATCCGGATTTCTCGTTTCACCAACAGCAGAAGGCTTTCGGTTCTCTTCTTATTTAATTCCGGCCAGAGCCTTCGAGATATGTTGCAGTCACCTCTGGAAGCCCAGTTAGTTTTAGCATTATCTCTGGCTTTAAGGTCTGTACTCCTTTTGACGACGCCTATTGGAATGTGCACATCTGTATCAGCTCTGTTTGTACTTGCGGTCCACGCCTATCCATCCGCTGCATCGTTCTTTTTGGTATTACTTTGTCCGGGAACCCAGCAGAGAATGACGTTGTGTGTATTCCAGATACTGTTCAGTGCCAGTTTACAGTTTTGTACCGTTCGAGCCCTTGTCGTTTTACTATTCAGCGCTTTGATGGCCGCTTGGCTATCCACAAAAATTATAACCCTTCTAGGGGTAAGATTTTTCCTCTGAATGGCCAGTGCAGCTTTTTTAATATCATATATTTCTGCCTAAAAAAACGCTACAGTAGTCTGGGGGCGTGTAAGACTCTTTGATTTGTAGCGTTTCACAGTATTTACATGATCCAGTTCCATTTTTCATTTTGGAACCAAGTATAAAATTGGAGATTGCCGTAGAATTCTACAGCCATTTCTTCTCATTCTTGTGTGCTGGGGATGGATGTGGTGTATTCTGTACCGAATCTCTTACTGGGTATGATATAGTCGATTGGTCGTTTTGATTCCTCGGTTCCTCCAGGTTTGTGATTCATTGAGGCGAATTGCATTTTTGGTCGCGGAACACTTAAGGACCTCTTCTATGTGGAGAACATTTAGTATCATATCCAGAACCGCCTGTGACGTAGATCTTATGGCTCCTGTTATTCCTATGCTCGCTTACCTTTGGTCTCCTGTTAGGAAGTTAACGCAGCTCTTTTTGTGCGCTATCGTTCACCATACGAGAGAGTCGTAGGTAAGAATGGGTCTCACGATCGCTGTATAAATCCATTGGACTATGTGCGGTCGCAACCCTCATTTCCTGCCAAAGGTTCTCTGACATGCGTATAGAGCTCACAGTGCTTTCTTCTGTTTTGCTTTTCCAGCTTAGCTTGTGTTATCAAGGATAGTTCCAAGGTATTAATCTTCCGTGGAAAGCTTCAGAGTTACAGCGTTGAGTGTCGGTAATGTGAAACTTTCTTTTTTTCTTCTTCTTATGAACAGAACGAGTCCAGTCTTAATTGGGTCCACACCGAGTCCATTCGATTCTGCCCACCGCGATAGCTCATTCAATTCCAAAGTCATTAGTTCGCTAACTGTTTGCAGGTATTTTCCGCATATTAGGATGGCAGCGTCATCGGCATTGTTGGAAGATGGATCGCTTTTAATCGACCAAGCGATTAATGTTCGGTTTCAAAATCTACCTTCGTTTATTCCGGTGATCGTTAGAAGATGGATCGCTTTTCAATCGCCCAACCGATGAATGTGCTATTCAAGAAAAATCTTCAAAACTTGCCTTAGCTGATTCGGGCGATCGTTGGAAGATGGCTTTTTTAAAAACTTTTAAAATCGATCGTTGGAATATGAAGCATGCTGTGCTATATACTTCTCCACTAAAAAAGTCATCGAAAAAATTTGAAAAATTGATTTTTTGTGTTGAATTGCCATATGGAAACTGAAAATATTCATATCACCACGATTTGTGGCGATCGTTTTTTTTGTTGACTGATTTGACAAAGAATGTACCCTATAAAACAGCTTGTAACGTTCAACAAATACGCGTCGCAATAAATCTTCCCAGTGAATCGCTTACGCGCCCTTAAGGCGATTCGTCTGCGAATCTTCCTGGCGAATCGCTTTTATGGCATCAGCTGTTTAAAGTCGGTGATTTCCGGATGACTCTCAAATGAGCTCGCCGACGATTGTCTCATCTTCCAAGCGATTCGCTGGCGATTCTGAAGAGATTAAAAATGTTTGCATTCTAGGAAAACAAAACTTCTTGTAAAATTTTGAAAAAATCTGTCCTGGTTAAAGCTCTCCTTCTTAAAACTTTTTCCAATTTTTATTAAAAGGTCCTTGAAAAAATGCATCGCCATCTCTCATTTGAACTTATATATTCAAAGTTCCTTGGAGCCTGAACGTACTACGTGCAAAAGATGCAACACCAGCTATAAACTTATGGCTAGACAATCTACTAATTTTCAAAAGGATTCGAGCTAAGTTTGGCACCAAAACCATGAAAAGGGAAGCTCGCAGTGGGACACCCCAGGGAGGGGTCCTCTCACTCCTACTATGGATTTTTGTTGTCAACGAACTATTCTATAATGTACGGAATGGTGTAGCAATATGAATTATTCAAATAACCATTTACTAATTTACCTAAATGATGGAAGAAGAAAGCACCGGCGCTATGAAAAAACGCCAAAAAAAAAAAAATTAAAAACCGACCAAATGAAAAATGGCCTAAAATGATATGAAAAATGGCCCAAAAAATTAAATGAAAAATCGCCCAAAAAAAAAAAAAATAAAAATCACCTTAAACTTTTTAAAGAAAATGAAAAATCATCCGAATGAAATATGACCCAAAAAATTAAATGAAAAATGACCCAAAAAAATTAAAAACTACCCAATTTTAAAATAATTTTTCAATGTTTAATTATTAACAAAAAAAATCTTATAAAAATTAATATGAATATTAATTTCCTAAATTAGGAATTAATTACTAACACAATTTAGTTAAGGTCGCATTTAGATCAATTTGCACACAGCCTTAAAACTTAAACTAGATGTATTTAGATTTATCTTTTTAACAGTCGGCCGCTGCTTAGTACAAACCACAGTAAGTCCAACATAGTCCTTGCTTTGTGGTAAAAAAACCATAAAAAAATTGATTTGGCCTTGTTGCTGTTGTTATCACCATATCGTACAAGGGCAAATCATTTTCTCTTATATTCGTATTAAGGAAAAATAGCTTAAGTCGACTTACGACAGATTTGAGTTATTGATGCAGCTATGTTGCACGCATATAGCACTAAAGGGTGATCTTTTAAGAGCTTGATAATTTTTTTTTTAAAAAAAACGCATAAAATTTGCAAAATCTCATCGGTTCTTTATTTGAAACGTTAGATTGGTCCATGACATTTACTTTTTGAAGATAATTTCATTTAAATGTTGACCGCGGCTGCGTCTTAGGTGGTCCATTGGGAAAGTCCAATTTTGGGCAACTTTTTCGAGCATTTCGGCCGGAATAGCCCGAATTTCTTTGGAAATGTTGTCTTCCAAAGCTGGAATAGTTGCTGGCTTATTTCTGTAGACTTTGGACTTGACGTAGCGCCACAAAAAATAGTCTAAAGGCGTCAAATCGCATGATCTTGGTGGCCAACTTACCGGTCCATTTCTTCAGATTAATTGTTCTCCGAAGTTTTCCCTCAAAATGGCCATAGAATCGCGAGCTGTGTGGCATGTAGCGCCATCTTGTTGAAACCACATGTCAACCAAGTTCAGTTCTTCCATTTTTGGCAACAAAAAGTTTGTTAGCATCGAACGATAGCGATCGCCATTCACCGTAACGTTGCGTCCAACAGCATCTTTGAAAAAATACGGTCCAATGATTCCACCAGCGTACAAACCACACCAAACAGTGCATTTTTCGGGATGCATGGCCAGTTCTTGAACGGCTTCTGGTTGCTCTTCACTCCAAATGCGGCAATTTTGCTTATTTACGTAGCCATTCAACCAGAAATGAGCCTCATCGCTGAACAAAATTTGTCGATAAAAAAGCGGATTTTCTGCCAACTTTTCTAGGGCCCATTCACTGAAAATTCGACGTTGTGGCAGATCGTTCGGCTTCAGTTCTTGCACGAGCTGTATTTTATATGGTTTTACACCAAGATCTTTGCGTAAAACCTTCCATGTGGTCGAATAACACAAACCCAATTGCTGCGAACGGCGACGAATCGACATTTCACGGTCTTCAGCAACACTCTCAGAAACAGACGCAATATTCTCTTCTGTACGCACTGTACGCATTCGTGTGGTTGGTTTAATGTCCAATAAAGTAAACTGAGTGCGAAACTTGGTCACAATCGCATTAATTGTTTGCTCACTTGGTCGATTATGTAGACCATAAATCGGACGTAAAGCGCGAAACACATTTCGAACCGAACACTGATTTTTGTAATAAAATTCAATGATTTGCAAGCGTTGCTCGTTAGTAAGTCTATTCATGATGAAATGTCAAAGCATACTGAGCATCTTTCTTTTTGACACCATGTCTGAAATCCCACGTGATCTGTCAAATACTAATGCATGAAAATCATAACCTCAAAAAAATCACCCTTTATTAAAACCCTGTGGAGCTGTTCGCATGACCTTAGCCAAAGTTATGACACAAAATTAAAAGAACCTTTCATATAACTTTTATGGCGATTGAAAACTTTGAAGCAAGATTTCTCGAAACTTTGAAATCAGACTTAAGCTGTTATAAAAATTAATCGACACAGATATTAGTATTTATTGAAATCTCTGGGGATTATGACCTCTTAAAAGCGGACATAGTCCCAAGGGGTCAGAACCCCCATTTGGGATTATAACCGCTTAATACCCGATAATTTTGGGATTATGTCCTCTTTCAAAGCGGCCATAATCCCAAATTTCAAATTAGGAACTATGTCCTTTGGGGCTATGCCCCGGCCCCGCCGAAAGTAACCTTACAAACCAAATTAAAATTTTGTAGTCTTATACGACCAAACCAGTCTGAAATAAAGCATTTTTTGGTGGATGAATTTTGTGTATGGTAGTTTTATGTGACATTCAGTTCCAAAGCTATTTGATATCATAAATTTTAATTGTATGGGCAGTGGTGCCACGTGCCCTAATCCAACTCTCGCTCAATTTTGAGTGTTACAGCAAACATGTTCTGAAAGTTTAAACTAAATCGCACGGTTTGTTTCGGAGTCTATAGAAAACACACATTCAATACCGTCTGAACTAGATGAGATTTTTATTGATTGGTAGGTGGTTATAGGAGGTGTGACCCAGCAGTAAATTTTAAAAATTTCTAAAAAAGTGGGCGTATATAAAATGTGACCACTCCCATTTTTAGTACAGTTTCCGACGGTAAGCATACGAAATAAACTACCAAATTTTAGTGATATGCGATCAAACCCGTTGAAAATATATAATTTTTTATGATTCGTGGGCGGTAAAAAGGGGTGTGGCAAAAATAAATTTCTCTAAACCATCTCGTACTCAGAAACAATCTACTTCCAAAATTTCAGCTTAATCGGCCCAGTAGCTTTAGAGTATCAATAATTTTTAAAAAGTGGTCGTATGTATAATGCGACCACGGCCATTTTAAGTACACTTACTGAAAGCATAGAAACTAAATTACCAGGTTTTAGTCTTATACGACCAGAACCGTTTGAAATATAGCATTTTCATTGATTGGTGGGCGTGGAAACCCATTTTTAGTACAGTTGCCGACAGTAACCAAGCAAATGAAATTACCAAGTTTAAGTTTTATACGACCAAAACCCTCTGAAATATGCAATTTTTATTGATTTGTGGGCAGTAAAAGAGGTGTGGCAAAAATATTGTAAGCCGTCTAGAGTTGGAAAACAATCTACTGCCAAAATTTCAGCCTAATCCGTTAAGTCGTTCATGAGTGATGAAGCTAGCAACATTGGCATCGGAAGCAAGGGGAAAGGGGGGCAGTTGCCCCCCACTTTTTTAGCTAGATAAACAATTTAAAAAGAAAACTTCAAAAGTTATTCAAAATATCAGTTTTTTTACAACGATAATATTTTTGTATTATTGTATTGTGGCGACCGTAGCCTAGTGGGTAGAGTGCGTGGCTCCTAAGCTAAAGAACCGCGGTAGCCTGGGTTCAATTCCAGCTCAGACAGAAAGTTTTTTCAATTGAATTAATTTTTCTGTTCGGTCGTCACCTCTCTGTAGACGATGGCAAACCTCAGAGAGTAAAAATTGCCATGTAAAGCTTCTTGAGAACATAAGCCGTTCGGAGTCGGCATAAAACACGTAGGTCCAGTTCTCGGTCATTTGTGAACAAACATTTAATAACACGCACAACACAATTGATCAATAGAAGCTAGGTCAAAGTCCTTCCAAGGGCTGTAATGGCCAGTCTATTTTTTTTTTTATAATATTTTTGTATTATATATTTTCCTCTTCTTTATTTCTTCTTCATAAGCATGCTTGCGGATAACCATTTTTTTTCTCTGTGTTTGCAAAAAGATAGAACAAAATGTAGAGTTTCTACTGCAAAGCCACCACTTCAGTTTAAAAGCACCCTTAAGTATGTAGCTTAATACTGTAATATTGTTATCGAAGCCTTCAACGGAAAAGTACCTTCTGAACAAAATCTAAAAACAAAAATAGATCTTTATGCAGATGACTTTGATGGGAGCGACCTCCACGCGCAACTTAAAATGCTGAAGCCATTGCCTGGCCAAACACTTTCAAATTGTAGTGGCATTGTAGCCCAATTTGCAAAAAATTCGGATACTGTAAAAAAACTATTATATTAAGTTGAAAAACTTATTGCTTTGCTTTTGACTGTGCCTGCATCAGCAGCTTCATCTGAGCGTTTTTTAGTGCACTAAGACGACTTAAAACGTATCTTCGAGCAACTATGACACAGAAACGACTCACTCATGCGGCACTTATACACATTCACAAAGATAAAACCGAAGAATTGAATTCGATGGAGGTGGTGAAAGAGTTTGTTTCTCGCAAGGACAGAAAGAAATATTTTGGAATAATTTAAATTGATATAACTTTTTGTACCTTATTGCATTTAAACCATGTAAAGATATACCTAGTCTTGCTTTATAAAAGCAACCATAATTTCTCATATTTTCATATTACCATATGAAAGATCCTTTAAAGAATGATCTCTAATATTGAAATTGGAAGAACTTTTAAAAATAATGAAATTTTAATATTTTTTATATATTTTTATATTTCTTTTATTTTAAACTAAAATAAAAAATTTGTTTATTCACATTCATGTTTCTTTGAAGAAATTTTGGTGAACTTTTTTTGCACCATCATTTGTACTGCCCCCCCCCCCCATTTGTACTGCCCCCAGATGAAATTCACTTCCGACGCGCTTGGCTAGCAACGAACACCATTTCATTTTTATTATCATTATACCATAGTCGTTATTTTATAATTACATTTTTTTCGATCTGCCTTAACCCTATATCACGCAAAAGCACCAATTTCAATTGTGTACCTAAAAATCTCTAAAACATTTGTAAAAATAAAAAAAACTTTTGTATTGAAATAAATACTTTATTTATAAAAATATTTGCAAAAAAATCTTTTTCTGCAGATATAAAGATTTACATATTTCAGGGAATACAGCATGCCTTTTTAAAATAAAATTTCATGATTAACATAATTTAATAACTTACCAAAAAGTTTTTAACTTTGTTACTAATTTAATAATAATATAATTATTATTACTTTTTATTAAAATTTTAGTCATTTAAAAATATATTCAAAATATAGCAAAACACAAACTGTTGCCAAATGCAAAACCACGTTGTTGCAACTAAAAATAAAAAATAACTGTTGATTTATCTACTCTCTAATTTAAAAGTTAGAGTTATTTGGAATGTTGATGTGTCATATATAAGAATTCCGACTTAAATTGTGCTCTTTGAGTTATTTTTCTAGAGCAATTTCTAAATGTTTCAGATCTGCAAAATGGCGCGATATAGGGTTAATCAGGTGATGTATAATTTTCAATCATAAAATTTACAAGTGTTTTTCCTAAAAATAAAAGTTATGATTTCAGATTTCGACTTTATATTCCAATTAGTGTTGAGTTTTTTCCTTACATTTGTACATTTGTACTTTGTGCATTACAACTGTTTTGTAATCCTTGTCTGCATTATTTATTATGTTTTCGTCTTGGTTTTGTTTTATAAATATTTGAATATTTGAAGTTTAACGATTACGTTTGGATTTCTATTTAATAAAAAATATATAATTGGCAGCTCTGTTTGCCTAAACGCAGAAATTAAAAGTGTTAATAACGGCCCCTGCTTTTAATACAGCTAAATGCCATTATTTTAAAATTTCGGCATTTCGGGATCCCGAGATCAATTCTATATCCATAAATGAAAGAAGCTAAAAATGTAAGTTAAACTTTTTTAAGCCATATGTATATAAATAAATTATATCAAATTGGATAGTTAGTTTATTTGCGTAGTAACAAAAAGTGAAAGCGGGAAGTTGCCAACCGCAAATTTTATTTTGAAGGGTGCTCATAATTGTGGTTTTCAACTATGGCAAAAACCGCAATACCACGATACCACACAATTGTGAATACCCTTAGTGAAATATATCTAAAGTTTTTCAATAAGTCAATTTTAAGTAATGAGTTCCAAAATTGTTAAAAAAAATCAGAAGTTTGTAAAATGGGCGTTGTTCGTGATTTATTAATTTTAATTAATACGAAATATATGAAAAATCTTTGAAATATTTTCCTGTTGTGAAAATACTTTAAATTTGTTGAAAATTAAAAGAAAAATACTAGCATTGTATCAATTATTAGTAGGGGTGTTCACACTGACCTGGGTACTACCCAAGGGATAGATTGAGTACTTTTGGTTATTGCGAGCACCATTAATTGCAATTGAGTACTTTGTAGAATAGTTTTGGGCTGTGCTGCATGCTTGTTTGATCTCCCCGGCTTATGTAGCTGATGAGAGATTTGTGACAGCTGAACGAGGGCTGCCACCAAATTATTTTTTGTCATTTTATGTGCAAAAAATGTAGGCCATTAATTATGCGTAAAAAAAGTTGTGTTATATACGAGTAATTTTTAACGTGAACTTCACATCATCTTATCATTTACTAGTAATCTAGGGGAGAGCGTTGCCCTGTCACAGAACGGCTTACAGCCATATAAGAATTTTCATGCCAATCGGAAAAATAATTTTAGTTTTTTGTATATCTGAACAGGCATAACTGTAGTGTGACTACGCCCATTTTTAGTTCAGTTTCCGAAAGTAACTATATGCATTAATTTACCAAATTTTAGTCTAATACGACCATTTTTACTACTGTTCCCGAATGTAACCATACAAACGAAATTACCAAATTTAAGTCTTATACGACTAAAATTGTCTATAATAAAGTATTTTTATTGATTTGCGGGCTGTAAAAGAGGGCGTGGAAACCCATTTTTAATACAGTTTCAAACAATGGTTATTGTTTACCTACTTTATCAAATTACTAAATTACCAAATTTTAGTCTAACACGATCTGACCGAAACTGACCGAAATATAGCATTTCTATTGATTTGTGGGCGAAAAACGGGGTGTGGCTTTTTTTTTATTAACCGAGATACCAACTTTATTAACCGAGATATTAACAGATATTGTAAATGTGGTTGCCTTAGGTGTTACCGTCCCTGAGATCTTAAGAGACACCGCACGAACGATTTTATATGTATATGTATATATAGAAAGGCGGTAAAAGTAGTCGTGGCAAAATTTATATATCAAGAGTCCACCACATGATCTCGTAGAAAATATAAACCAAGTTTTGTTATAAAAACATGTATAACTCCGGAATTATAATTTCTGAAAAGTGGGCGTGGTTATAGTTCGACTACGCCCATTTTTTGTTGGATTTTCGATAGTAGCTACACCGGATTCGTCTGAAGTATGGCGTTTTTATTACCTTGTGGGCGGAAATAGGTGGTGTGGCAATATTTTTTGTGTATTATTCGAGATATTAGCCTTGACAACAAATATTGTAAATTTGACGCCCTTAGGTCAATTATTGCTTATTTTTGCAAAGGGTGGTAACACATGGAAATAGTACTCAATTTGGCAAGAAAACAGTCTACCCAAACAAGTCAGGGGGTCAGCTAGAGTAGATTGGTAAATGGGTTCTTGGGTAACTGGGCACTATACAAAAACAAAATTTACGGCATTTGCCAATTTACCCAACTACCCAAGTCAGTGTGAGTACCCCTAATGTTTCTGTAATAACAGATAAACTTTCGAACATTCTGCGCAGTGCGATTTTTACGATCGCCAATGTACTCTTGTGCTATTGTCGCAAATGTCTTTTTATTTTGTAATTTTTTTTAATAACACTATGCTTCAGCCATTCTGATCTGGGTTAAATATAAGGCAATCCTTATTTAAAATAGGACGCTGATTCCAAATATAAGGTTAAAAAAAATAATTCTTTAACACTGTTTTTAAGTTATCGATAGTTTATTATTTTTAACGAATTTCGAAAAAGTGATCCCATGTTATTGCAAATAAAACACGTTTTTATGATTTTATATAAATGAATAGTAATTTAAACTAAAGGTAAATAAAATATCTTTCAATTATTGCTACATTATATTCCAATTGGATTAACATCTTAGGCTCTATTTTTTAAAACCTTTGAATTTTTAATTTTTTTTTCTAAAAATTTCCATAAAATGGAAAATAAGTTTGCTTACATAGTTATAAAAATAAAAGAAATTTTATGGTTTCATAATTTTATTTTAAAGTATGTTCTATTACGAAGAAAATAACATACAACTCTAAAAAAATCTGTCTCTAAATACAAGTGTAAAAACTACCTGAGTGAAAATGGAAAAAAATCGATTACAAAATCGGTTAATACAAAACTACTTAAATCTTGACTTTCTGGAAACGCTGTGGGCTCTACAAGGTGAGTACCTATAAATTATTTGTCTTGAAATGGACGATATTTCTCCCTCAGAATCTTGGTTATGAAAGCGACGATCATGGAGAAAGATTGCACCAGGAAATTAAAAATATAGAGCGCCGATACACTGGAACGAGTCCATGATTGGCGACTGCGCATGGTTTCTCATAAGAGAAACAGATCAAAGTGAAAACAAGAGACGAAGTAGATCCAATAATTTCTTTAAATGTCATCTATCTCTTATATTTTATTTTGAGCTTATTAAAGGATGTAGTCTGGTGCTCCGGCCTAATTTGTAAGGTTTCTTTCGTTATTTTTTTTATAAAAAAATTAAATACAATCGTTTATTGAAAGAAAATTAAAAAATTCGAATGTTTTAATTAATAGAGCATAAGATGTTTATCCAATTGGAATATAATCCTGTAAAAAATGAAAGGTATTTCAATCACCTTTAATAAATTATATACTTATTTAAATCAATTCATAAAAATGTATCTTATTTGCAATAATGTAGAAACAGTTTTTCGAGGTTCACTAAATATAATAACCTATCTATAACTTAAAAACGGTGTTACAGAATAATTTTTAAAGCTGATGTTTGAAATTAGAGTCCCAATTTACATCTAAATTAACTGTTCAAACTTTCAAATCAGAACATTTTTGGATTTTGGAGCAGTGTAATTTAAAGTAACTATGTAAGCAATTGCCTGCCCGCCCCGCCCCCAGAGCGGGGCTCATGACTCTACCTTTTAAAGTAAAAAGCCTAAAGCGCTATGTGTTCCTCCCGATAATCTTTTGAAACTTTGTGCCAAATGTAG
Organism: Dichetophora obliterata; assembly: GCA_963920525.1. Taxonomy (NCBI): domain Eukaryota; kingdom Metazoa; phylum Arthropoda; class Insecta; order Diptera; family Sciomyzidae; genus Dichetophora; species Dichetophora obliterata. Next base: position 303,637,257 of record OY986435.1, on the reverse strand, counting down.
AAGATGAAATTTTAGGTCCGTTTCCGTAATCGATTCAAGTGATTTGAAGTTGCTTGAAAGCGTTTTTTTTAAAAATTTTCAAGTTCGAGAAAGAAGAATAACTAGCAAAATGGCACTCTCTATATTATTACAATTACTTGAAGTTAGTTCGGAAACAGACATATTAACTAGTATTTAAGATGAGACGATGAAGGTTTTTCCCTACAACATTTAGTAAAGAATTTTTATTTGTACAGTTCCAAAAAAAAAGACTGTTAGAACTCCTGTTAGGTTTATTGACTGCATGCACCAACGTTTTATGCAACAAACGTCTCATAACTGGAACAAGTAGTGAAAAATCCCTTTTTCTTGGTTTGTATTTGTTTTTTATTTACCTTAAACAAGGAACATTCTTTTAACACTTTTCTGGCATATCTTTGATGATTTGACAGCAACATGTTTGAGTTTTAAATTAAGTCTTGTTTTTAATATTGAAATAGTTTATCTGATTTAGCTACTGTTGATTTTTCAAAAAATCCAGAAGCTAGAGCTATTTTATTAGAACAAACACAGCCATTACATTTTGTTTGAGTTTTTTCACTGAAGGTGTTCATAAAATTTTTGTATGTTTATGGATTTGCCTTAAATTATTTGAGTTTTCTGCGATATCTTAAGCGATAGAGTCAACAAATGATACCAATGCGTCATAAAAAAAATTATTAGAGATTTTTGTATGAAAAAAGTTTGAGGAAAGTTATCACTTTTTCTCTCTCGCTCTCGAGAACCTCCTCGCAAAAATAATCTAGAATAAAATATTCTTATACATATATGTATGCATGTATGTCAGAAATGTTTTCCTCTTTTACCCACTTGAAAAAAACCCAACCGTAAAGATTGTCAGACTTTTCATGTGTCAAGTTGTCTCACACTCGGGACAAGTTTTATTTCCTGTATACATAGTGCGAAGCTAATTTTTGTATTTATTTAAAAAATAGTAGTATGGCTTTTTCCTTTCTCAAATGCTTTTATTAGTTTTTGGTTCCATCTGCGTCTTTTTTCAGCCCAGAAAAATTTGTTCGCCAGAGTGAAGAAAAAATATATTATATACACAAAAATACAATAAATAAAAGTATTGGACAAAAAAAAAAATGAGGGAAAATCTTAATTCGGATAAAATACATTCTGACAAGATGACGGATCACCAGCGTAAATGCAAAAGCAAACGCAAGAAAATTCCTAAAATTGTTTTCAACTATATAGCATGCGTATAGTATATACTATAAGGGTGTTCGCTCTAACATACTATATTGTATAGAATTAATATGGTTGCCATAATTGTAGCTTATGTGCAGTAGTGTTGTGTTTTTTTTTCTTCACGATGTAGATGGAAATTTTTCGTCGCCATAATTTATTAGTAACGCTTAAAGAGGTTAAAGGTTTACATGAAATGCTTGTTTCACATATCTTACTTTCGTTATTTAAATGCAGGCAATGTACAAAACGTAATCACTCAAATGCTCTGTCTTTGTAAAAAATATATACCTATATTTTAAATAATGGATTACTTTATAAAGCTCATGTAAACTGTAACAATTGCTCAAATTTAAAATTAGTTGTAAGCTATAAAAATGAAATGGTATCAGCTATAGGCAATTTAGATAAAGTGAGATTTTCACAATATTCTAGTACTAGTCGAAAGTTTAACCCTAGAATAATAACCTTATTTCACTTTACGTAATTAATAACCATGTCTTTTATTTATAACTGACTTGTTCTTTTTTTTTAATAAAGTAACAATTTCTTATACTCGACGCTTAAACAACTTAGAGCTTATCGACTTGTATGTGAAAAATGTGATCCCCAATTCCGGCATCAAAATTAAATAGCTTATATTAGAAATCCTTTCGATGGGTATACTTTTTTTTGTCTGAACCAATTTTGGCGTCCCCCAAAACGAATTTTTGAGCAACTTTTGTACTGAAGACCAACTTATGGTTGCTTTAAAAAAATCAAGGTTATCAATCAGTTCCTTAGATATAAAAACATAGAACTACGAATTTTCATTCCATTTGACAAGTGCTCTAACGAGATTTTACAGTTTTTTTTCACACACGTAGATTAACATGCTTGCTTACACTACAAAATAGGCTCGGAAATGATTTAAACTCACGCCCATGCGAATTTGACAGATATTTTACGCGTATGTAAGTTCACAAGGCTTACAATATTTACGGTTTAGTTACAGGCTTAGATGAGAACCCTTATTATACCCTTAAAAATAAATCCTGTTTATATATGCATAAAATGAGGTTTCCCTATCTTTTTCACTCATTTGCGAACCAGCTTCAAAAAGTTTTTATCAAGGTTTTATCAATGTTCTCTAAATAGACGTCTGTTTCAGTGATGATATCTTCATTCCATCCGATTCGAAAATTTTTTGATTGCAATTAAGGAAATATGGGTATCATTTAAGATAAAGTATGTACTAAAATAGATCAGTAATAATTTTCTAAAAATATTGAAATTTGTGACCGCTACATCTTTCAAAACTTGAAAGTTTTTTTATGGATTAAAGTTTTTCCTAAATGACTTCTATATTTATTATGTTGACTTTATATGATTTAAATACAAATTCTAAATGTTTGATAGTTTAAATCATACTTGATTTTAAATACAAATTCTAGTTGTTTGATAGTTTAAAATCGTTTATTGAGCTTAAGGTTAAAGTTAGAACAATTAATTGTTCTAACGAATCTTTCCAAAGAAACAACAACAACAACAATAACAACAACAACAACAACAACAACAACAACAACAACAACAATAACAATAACAACAACAACAACAACAACAACACCAACAACAACAACAATAACAATAACAACAACAACAACAACAACAACACCAACAACAACAACAACAACAACAACAACAAAGTTTTCAATATGAAAAGGAAAAAAATCACTAGCTGATCTTATTGCAATTTCGGCCTGGCTAAGGGCTTCATCAGAAATCTTTGTGGTACCCGTGCAAGCGCGTACTAACGCACTGCACCACCGGGGCGATGAGATTTGAAGTGTCAATTTCTCAGTTTTTCTCAATTTCATAATTTCACATTTGTTGTTGTATTTTTGCTTTACTTTAGTCTCTATGCTTATGTTATTATATGAAGTCCAACAGCCAATAAACGATTTTAAACTATCAAACAACTAGAATTTGTATTTAAAATCAAGTATGATTTTAACTATCAAACATTTAGAATTTGTTTTTTATGGATTTTATATATTTTTGCGTCATGGCAAAGGGGTAAGAAAAAAAAAAATGTAAGAAACAATTGTAAAGGTAAAATAACAAATTAAATATTGTTGTAAAGTTCATATTTTAATTCAATTTACGTTTTTTTAATTTTTGAAAAAAAATTACAAATTTTGTGTTACTTTAAAGTAGGGGATTTTTTTATGAAATAATCTATAAAAGGGTAAATTCGCAAAGAAAAAACATGGTAAAAAATAGTAATTTTTTTTCCAATACCGTAGGTCTTGACTTTCAACTACTAAGAACAATTTAAATCTCCTCCGGGTTTTTTTTTGTCTTTTTGAATGAAGTCCTCTTTTCTAAACGGCGAAAATCCTAAATGTATGTGCTAATTGTGTCTTAAATTCTACCCAGTGGGCATTTTAGCAAGCGATACGCAAAAGAATGCATGCTAGTAGTGCTCTTATTGGTGTCAATATACCTTCCATGATCGCTGCATTGATGAGTGCTTCTGTAACACCTACCTTTTGAAGGTTTGGAGTCTTTTCCTGTTATTTTATATAAAAAATTTTAAAAAAAAATTTTTAAAAAAATTTTTAAAAAAGTATAAATGATCAGATCAATTAAAAAAAAATCAAATTTAAGGAAAAAACAAAAAAAAATTATTTTTTTGTGTTCGAGTTGGGACGCGAACCCAGGTCTCCAAAATCTAACACATTGCATATCACATTATATGAAAACTTTTATATGGAAAAATTCGAAGTCTTTTCTATTATTTTTGTATGAAGAAATTTACAAAAAAATTCCAAAAAAATTTTTAAATGGACAGAAAAATTTGTAAAAAAATGTAGATTTTAAAAAAAATACAAAAAATTTTTTTTTTGGGCCGAGCTGGGTTGCGAACCCGCGCTCCCGAAAGCTTACTTTCATTTGTAATCATGCAAAATAAGCTGAAGTTTGTTAACAACTGAGGTGGACGAGTGGGTAAGATGCCAGACCGCCAGATGAGAGGGCGCTAGTTCAAATCTGGAAATTGTCAAAAGTTTTTTTATATCAAGTTGATATTTATATATTTCTTTTCTTTCTAATGTACATTCTAAAGAAGGGCTTCTAGCAGGCTTCTTTAGAGTCGCGAGAGCGGAAGGCCTAGAAAATTTTCTCATTTCATATAAAAAAGCTTATGGGCTTGGAAACGAGAACGGAAGGGCTAAGAAATCCATATGATGGCCTGCTAGAAGCGCTTCAAAGACCTGCTTTTGCCCACTGGGTAATTGTTTACACTTTCTTTGTCAACACATAAGCGAATCCGTTACGTAAAAGAAACTGAAAAACAAGATTAACCCTTTATTGCGTGTAAAATATTGTAGAAATATTAATTAGGTCTAAATGTAATTTTGAAGTTAGTAAATTTTTTGTAAAAAATTTCTGTAAAAATTTTTTTGTTTAAATTTCTTTAAATATTACTTTTTTCTTTAATCTACTAGTATAGACTCTACTTAACCAAGAACTGCAAATAACTTTTCCTGCTTCGTCCTACAAATACTTTCTTTTTTGTTTCAAAAAAATGCTTAACATGAAAAATGTACATATAAAATCAAGTAAAAAATAATAAAGGTCCTAGGAAGGTACCCCTGGGGTCTAACCAATTTCGATTTTTTTACAAACACATCTTTAACTCTCTTTGATTACCCATCTGACGAATTTTTGTTAAGGGAGGTACCCCTAGGGTCTAACTGATTGTAATTTTTTTCAGTAAACATCTTTTACTCTATTTGGCTACCCCTCTGACGAATTTTTGTTTAAATCGGCCAACCTTTGTGTGTACCTCTCATACAAAATCAAGTAAGAAATTAATATAGGTCCAAGAGAGGTACCCCTTGGGTCTAGCCGATTTCGACCATATTTTAATTTTTTCTCAAATGGTTTCAACACATTAAGTATACTAAATTGCAAAATCATAGGAGCACTCGTTTATATGAAGATAGTTCACTGTGCGCCGAGCCATTTTTCAGGTTTGGAAATAGGAAGGAATTTTTAGACTAAAAATTAAAGTCCTCAGTATAAATTAAGTTATACGATTTATAAATGAAGTTTTTGCTGTTTATTTTTTAAAAGTTGTTTTTTTGCGTTATAAAAATTTATATGATTGCAAAAATATATAGCTTTCTAAAGTATTTGAAATTTTGTTTTATTTATACTTTTATCGTATCTTAAATCGACTTTTACCATTAATTTTTTTATCTTCTCTAATAATTGCCGCCGATTTGTTCGCACTGAATTACAAATATGCACAAAATTTTACGAATGTAAAGTGAATAAAACAGGAAAACAAAAAAATATATAATGCCATTAATTTGGATGCATAGAAAAAAGTTACAATAGGCCAAAGTTAGAAAACATATGCGCAACATAGGGCATAAAAGGGTTAAGGTGACTTCCTCTACAGATGTCAATTGATAATAGTAAACAAATGCTAAGAATGAGATGGATTAATCTAAAACTGCAGAAAATTCATTCCATATGATACATTAATGGGTATTCAAGTATTGACAAAAAGTTCTCTTCACTTAATCCAACAAAAAAAATCGGTTTTTCTTATTAACTTTTTGTAGTAAGTCGACGATATTTTAATTGATTGTCACCACACTTTTTGTTGCTATGCCTTTAAGCTGTGTGTGTGTTGAAAATAATGTGATTTTTTTCTTCATTTTTTGCAAATTAAAATGTCAACATAACAAATTTTCAATTGAGGATATTTAGCTTTATCTAACCAGCAGCCACTTACAAATTTTCAGAATCAAGAAGTAGAAGAGGAAATCGTCCCATACACTTACTCAAACTCGTAGTCTTGAAAATTTTGACAATGATGCTAATGTCATCATCAATCTTAGGAAAAAATATTTCGCTGACGATGAGAACGACCACAATGGGCAGAGTCTGTGAGTTTTAAGTTAGGCGTAGATGTCACAAAGTGTCTTCGTCAATGCCTGGTTAGGTATGTAAAAAAGTGAAGGCTCTGTGTTTGACATTCTGACGAACGAAATTTCATTAGACAAATTAACGGCATCCAAATAATACTGAGGCTGCCTAAGATTCGTTGGAGGCAGCAGGTGTGGGTGGGGTTGTTGGTTTTTTGTGGTTTATAGGGTTAACACAACACTCCTGAATGCATTGCTTGAGGGGATTAGAGTGAAGTTTTAGTCTTAATTCTAGAGACAAGTGGTACTTTCTTTGTAAGTGGATTGAGAAAACGACTTGTTTACACAAGTGACTTTTGCCATAATAAATCATAGAGTTTCCTGTCAATATTTTCTATAATTCAATTAACTTATTATTTGAGCATTGTGCGAATTTGTACGCCAGGTGATCCAGTTGCTTTTGAGAGATTTTTCTATTGATTAAAGGTGAGTTCATTTTCAGGTATAAGGATTTTTAAAAGCCAATAAAATTCAAACAAGTTTATCCATAAAAATATATATAGTTTTTATTGAGTAAAAATTTAAAAATCTCTATCCAATAAAACATACATACATATTAAAAAGGATTCTAAATTGTGAAGAATAGCTGACGTAAAGCAAAAAAAAAAAAACACTAAAAATAAAAAGAGCAAAAAACTTGCCGCAGATGCTGGTAGAAAACATCCCTTAGTGCCTATCATCCCTGAGTACATAGAAAACCGCCCAAACAGCAAAAAAAAAAAAACAAATTCTTAAGTTGTCAATATAATATGAACAAGGAAATAAATATGTACCAATATCCATAAATTGGGTGACCATATTTTTGAAATCAAACTACGCATCTTAAAAAAAATTAGTTCATTTCCAGAAACACACATTGACTTATAAAATAACTATATTATGTTCTTGGATTTCATATCTTCAATTGAACTTTCGTGTAGAATATAGCACGGATGGTCACTATACTGTATATGTTCTCTGAATCTAACCCTCATCACAAGATATCGAAGATGCATGCATTGTTATTGTTGTGTACTTGAATAAATTTCAAGTGGGTTGTAATAAAAATGGCGCAACTGCGGCCATATTTGCGCTGGAGAATATTTCTAATAATAATAATAATAATAATAATAATAATAATAATAATAATAATAATAATAATAATATAGATATTAAGTGTAAGAAGTTCTATCGTGTATTTTTTCAGTGTGATCGTGATCACAGACAGACAATTAATGATACGATCGTAGAAATCTACGAAGCATAGAGAGTATTTCATGATAAGTACACAATAATGACCTCACATTGACCGTCAGATCGAGGTGATTCGATAAGATATATTTTGAAACAACTACACACAAAAGTTTTCGAAATTAATTCACACCGGTGCACAGTGAATCTTGTAGAACATGCTAGCTGGACAAAATTGATTTTCTGGCTTTGAGAAAATAACTGTACAAGTTGATGAGTAATGATCTAAAAAAGATGGTATTAAGAATTTTGTTTGTCACTGGAAGTTAAGTATTGAGTAATAAGCAGTACATATAAACTCAAACTTAGAAGCGCTATTTCTACGCTATTTATTTTTATTTTTAAACTTTATTTTAAATTTTAAACTTTATTTTAAAGAAGGTGGGACTTATTTGACACCGCTTGACACCGGGCTGATTTTTCAGTATATGTTGAATATGTGTGTATTCATTATTTTAAAACTGATTTGAAGTTTCGAACACGCTCGCTTCTATTTAATTTCCTTTTTTCTTAGAGTACACATTCTTCATCACTAAATGGGAATTGTATGAAATGTGGTGCAAATTTTCGAAGAACGAAAAAAACAAAAATCTATTTGAGTTCGTTGGATCAAAATTTTATCTTGTCGATGCTGATAAGAAGTCTTTAAGATTCATTCAAAATAAACCCACAAGTTTTTCTAGCAAAATGATTATAAAGTGGCGCACTTGTGGGAACAGGAAGGAAAGTTTGAAGGAAAAATTTTTGGAAGTTTTGAAGGAAGAAGTAATCTGCAGTGTTAGTTTTTGTTTTGTTTTTGTTAAATATTATAGAAAACAAAAATATATTTTTACTGAATTAGTTTCCTTTTTTTTTGTTAAAACTTCGCGTAACAATATTTTATAATGTAAATGGGCAAAATATGTAAAAACTTTTTTGATATTAAATTTTTTTTAATTGATTATTTTTGTACAACTATTCAAGAATATGTAAAAAATATCAAATCAATCCTGTTTATAATACAGATTCTGTGGTTCAGCGCTTAAAACTCGGTGCGCTGGAGTATCTTTAACTAACCAGAGTATCTGTAAACGCGTTTTTTCGAAAAATACTTTTTCAAACGGACCACACTACACAGTAAAAAATATAAGCATAAATTTTATACTATTTGGTATACATATAAATCCAAACCAAAAATGTTTTAAAAGTTATACCATCAAATCTTATAAATTTTTCCAGACCATTTTACTCGTCAGACCAATCAAAACAACAATATTTTTATATTTCCCCATTTCGGTGAATTTTTTTAACTTTCGAACCAGAATATATTTTGATATACACATGATATCCATATAAAATTTTTAAATTATATTTGTTCTATTATTTTTATAATATTGAGTTGTATAAAATTTATAAATTATTTGGAATAAAAAAGTTTATACCACACAAATGTTACAAAAGAGATAAAATTTACCCTCAAATTTTTTACTGTGTACTGCAAACACATTAATCAACCATATTTAATTTACTTTATTTTTTTTTATCTGTTTATAATCTAATTCTTCACAGGCCTGTAGCCAGACCAGGAAGACAGAGGGGGCAGGCATGAATCTTGGGGGGGAAAATTTTTTGTTTTTTCATTTAAATAAAAAAAAAAGATAATTTTTGAACGTGTGAAATAAGAAAATTACACACATTTATTAAAAAAACAGTTAATTTTATTATATTTACATGGATATGTAGATCTTTTTATATATGAGATTAATACATAAAAAATAATATAAAACTTAATTCAGGACTTTGTAATAAAATGAAGGTAAAAATACGATATAAATAGAAATATAAGCAAGAGTAGCTAAATGGGCTAGCATATGTATAAGACATCTTTTAAGTAAAACAAATAAAAAAATTTAATTAACCCGCATCCGTCGTTTGCATCAAATTGATGCAAATTTTTTATTCAGATTTATATATTAGGAACAAACATGCATGTTTTGATTAAAATCTTTTGCTTGTTTAAATTTTGGCTAGAATTAAGATTTTCAGTTTTTTCTTATTTTAAAATTAATAAACATTCATCATGCATAACAAAAAAAATTAAAATTAAAAACATTTCAATGTATTATATATTCTTTTTGTATCTGCATCAAATTGGTGCACAACGTGCTTTTCATTTCTAGAAAGTTCCTACGAATGCGGGTTAAAAAATTATTTAAATTCAAATCTTTTTCTTTTGGTAGCAAATGTTGGCGATCCAGTAGAAATTTGAAAAATTGTAACAATTTATATGAAATGTTTTGTTAAACAAATTTCATATACATATTCAAGTCATGAATAAGGTGAATGAGTATATTTTTTGTTATTTTAAACTGAATTAATTTTGAAGCAATAAACAAATACATCTTCATAATGCATATTAGTTATTCATTTAAAGTTTTTCATTGTCTGATTCGGCCAGGAGGGAACACAGTTGTAGTAGGGGGGAATTTCCCCTCCCTTGCCCCACCCTGGCTACAGGCCTGATTCTTCATATTTTTTACAAAAATTAGTGTCTTTGTAAAATTTTTCTAGCTTTTACACGCAACAATATGGTCAAAAATAATGTAAATTTTTAGGTTTTTTCAACGCTTTATAATTTTCTTTAATTTTCCATATTTTCGTTCGATTTTGGTAAAAAATTTGCACTGAAGAGTTCATTTTCGAATGCATTTTTTTTGCCTTTTTTTAAGCACACCAACTTCAGTGCCATCTTTATATATAAAAAAAAATTACAGCAGTGGGGGGACTGCCGACCGAAGCGAAAACCTGTATATAAAATATTAGTATTCCCTGGAAGACTTTGTCCTGCCACGGACCGCTTTACTGCTTTATAAACATTTTTATGCGAATCGGAAAAACTTATTATATTCTTTAAAATATTTTTTATTCAGACAGCATTTTTTTTTATAATTACACCAAACTATATTATTACATTAAAATTGAATATTGCTGATATAAAAATAAAATACAGGGAGCACTATTGAATGAAAAATAATCCTCATAAAATAGTATGATCCTCATAAAATATGATATTTTGTCTGATTTGTCTTGAAGTCTCTTTTAATGCCAGCATTTGAGATCTTGCTACAAGGAAAACAGAAAACATAGCAAGCAAAGTGCAGTTTATTTTCTGCCCCCGATTCGGTTCATCCGTACATCCGTACATCCGGTTCATTATTAATGCACATTATTTTCGTCTTTTATCATTTCATTATATTTTAAATTATGGGTATTAATATAAAAAACAGAGTAACACATAAACAAAAATAAAAATTATACTTATTTAAACAATTAATGTACACATAAAATACGTATACATAGAATTTGTACTTACATAAATTTCATTGAATTTCATTTACATTATTTTCACTGTTTGCGTTAATAATTGAATTATATTCTAAAAAAGATACTCTAGGCGTATGGTACCTGAAAAAAGAAACAAAAAATTTTTGGACGATGCAGTCCCAGTCATGATAAAATTATTTTAACCTTGACAACTACTTATTTTCTCACGAGTTGCGACCATCGAATTTCACACAAAAGAAAACAATATAAAGTGCGTGTGCCACACACATTGGCAGCCTTAAGCTGAGTCAATAGTTGGCAACTGTTTTTTTAAAATTTGAAACCTTTGCAATTAAATGATCCATTCACAACAGGTGACTCCTCTGAATGCGGCCAATGTGTGCGACACACGTTCTCTATTTTGTTTTCTTTTGTTTGACTTTCGATGGTTGAAACACGAAATGTCACTCCTACCTATTACTTATTATACCATGGCCCCAGTCAGAGAATATGCTGGCGACATTTATAAAACTACAAATGTTTTTATGTTGGTCATGAAACTCAAACACACGCTGTAGGATATTGTCTACCAGGCGCTCAGCTTTTTTCGTTTGACATGATTTTGACAGAATTGTAGGTATTGTCGCCTTGCCGATGTAAAAAATAAGACGCCTTGCCGATGGTTTTAAAACCGGGGCCTCTTCCTGCAAGGATGAAAACGGGAATCTAGTGACAGATGTCCAGAGTACACTGATGTTATGGAGGGAACAATTCTCTAAGCTTCTAAATGGCGACGCTGACAACAATCCCGCCAATAGAGATGATATTCCGGAAACCCCAATTTTGGATGACAGCGTTGAGGTTTCGCTGCCCGACTATGATGAAGTTCTGACAGCTATAGCTCGGCTTAAAAATAACAAAGCCGCGGGAGCTGATGGCTTACCTGCTGAGCTGTTTAAGAACGGAGGCGAGGCTCTACTTAAATGCATTCACAAGTTTCTATGCAGAATATGGTCAGAAGAATGCATTCCGAAGGATTGGAATCTCAGTGTGCTCTGCCCAATCCACAAGAAAGGCGATCCCACTATCTGTGCCAATTATCGTGGGGTAAGCCTTCTTAATATCGCATATAAGTTCCTGTCGAGCGTTTTATGTGAAAGATTGATTATGTGAAGATGTAAACGAACTGATCGGACCTTATCAGTGTGGCTTCAGACCTGGAAAGTCCAACATCGATCAGATTTTACGCTACGACAAATCTTAGAGAAGACTCAAGAAAAACAAGTCGACACCCACCATCTTTTTGCCGCCTTCGACAGCCCAATAAGGAAGCACCTGTGCTCCACCATGTCTGAATTTGGTATTCCTGCAAAACTAATACGACTTTGCAGGATGACACTGAGCAACACCAGCAGCGTAGTTAAAATCGGGAAGGACCTCTCCCTACCATTTATTACCAAACGAGTTTTCAGACAAGGTGATTCCTTATCGTGCGACTTTTTCAACCTAATGATGGAAAAGATCATCCGAGCTGCTGATCTGAGACGTAGTGGCACAATATTCTACAAGAGTGTTATGCTGCTTGCATATGCTGATGACATCGATATTATTGACCATAATACGCGCGAAGTCAGTGCAGCATTTTCCAGATTAGAAAGAGAGTCAAGTCGAATGGGTCTGTCAGTGAATGCAGATAAGACGAAATACTTGGTGTCAACAAACAAACAGTCCCAGCGTCTTGGAACCCACGTTAAACGAAGAATAGCTCTTGCCAACAGGTGTTACTTTGGGCTCAGTAGGCAATGGAGAAGCACAGCCCTCTCTCGACGAACGAAAATCACGCTCTATAAATCGCTCATCATGCCCGTCCTACTTTATGCATCACAAACCTGGACGCTGAGCAGTTAAGATGAAAAGACTTTAGGAGCATTCGAGAGAAAGATTCTTCGTAAGATCTACGGACCAATCTGCGTCAATGGCGAGTACCGAATACGGTGGAATGATGAACTGTATGAGCTGTACGCTGACATCGGCATAGTCAAGCGCATTAAAATCGAGCGGCTTCGCTGGCTTGGTCATGTTCAGCGCATGAAAGACGATGCTCCAGTGAAAAAAACATTCGATTCGGTACCCAGCAGCGGTCAACGCAGAAGAGGACGACCGCATCTTCGTTGGAAAGACCAAGTAGAGGGCAACCTGACGAAGCTTGGAATTTCCAACTGGCGCCAGCAAGCGAAAGACAGAAATGGCTGGCGCAAATTCTTAGATGAGGCCAAGACCGACATACAGTTGTAGCGCCATCTTAGTAAGTAAGTAAGACCTTATTCATATATAACATAAGATTAAATATAATTAAAAGCAAATTATATAATACATAAAATTGTTAAGACTCTTATTTAACTGTTTTAGATGTTCGAAAAATATAACATAATAGATTGCTTGAATTTGTAAGTACTGACGATAAATATAATATTATGTAATTGGTAACGAATTCCATAGTTTAATGGCATTGATGAAGAATAGACGTTTAGATAGTAAACAACAAAAATCGGTATTATAAAATTGCAGGTTCGATTTGAGGCAGAGAAGCGCAATTTTTGATAGGTGTATGAAGGAGTCCTGCAAATAATGAGCTTGTGGAGAAATATACAATTTCTCGCGTTCAAATAGCTAATTATGCTACATCCCAAAATATTCTTACTGATCGTAGAGCAGTGTTGCCAGGTTAAGGGATTTCCCCCTAGATTTATGGGGTTTTTAGCTGTGTTGAGGGATTTTAGGGGTAATGAATCTTTAGGGAGATTTATGTTTTTTAGGGGTTTTTTAGGGGTATGTGAAAAATTTACCTTTGGAAATAAAGTTTTCTTTCTTTCCTTGAAATTATGCTAAAAATTTAAGAAAAGAAGATATTTGGCTTCTTGGGTATTTCAGCAAATTACCAAACATTTCCCACTTTACTTCAAACTTGCTTCGCGCTTTACTTGCTAACGGATCGGTCAAAAAAGTCCCAAATGTCGTCATTTGTATGTTTATCAGAAATGCACACAATATCGGGCTCAGCGATTGTTGTTTGCGTTTTAAAAATAATAAATTCCTAATAAATTTTGTTATAAAAATTCTAATAAAAAAAGAATAACTTGCATACCAGTAGTTGAAATATGACAAATAGAGGCTTCAGTGTTAAGTTTTTAGATTGAAAATTCTCAAAAGGTATTGAGAAATAAATTCGCAAAACAAAGCAATGGCTTAAGTTTTCATATACATACTAGCAACACTCCGTGGCTTTGCTCGTGACATGGAAACAATTTCTTGTTTTTTATTTTTGTTGTAACAGTGAGTAGCATAAATGACAGCTTTAATTGTTTTTGAAAAATTTCAGATATTAGGTCTGTTCCCGTACTCGATGCAAGTTTCGATTGTTGCGATTCCATTCTCATTAAAATAAAAGTAAAATAACCAAAACTATAAAAACATGACACGAAGGAAATGCCATAAGAATAGCCAGCCCACCCTAGATTAAACAATATGTATGTGTCGATAAGGAATAATCGCTAAGTCGACTTAAGACAGAACTGATTTCTTAATGCAGCTATGCTCCACACATAAAGAACTATAAACAAACACAATCTGGAGCTTCTAGCATGTCCTTAGCCAAAGCTATGACACAAAAACTAAACAACCTTTCATTGAACTCATATGGCATTAAAAGACTTAAAACTTTAGACGCGCTTAATTGCCTTATTCCACAGGTTCGCATTGGATACTTTTTTGGTACTTGTCTCGGTCTTAGGGTTCTGACTATCTTTTTTTAAGATAACCCACAATTAATAATATTGTTAGAATTTGTGAAGAAGATTTTAATAAACTTGAAATGGTTAAGGCAGGACCATATCACTGGCCAAATAAAGAATACAACTTATTAATAAAGAATACAACAAATATCAAAAAATTAGATGTAAATCCAACTCACACCTAAGTGAGCATAAATACTTCGACGAAATACAACGATCGAAAAAAAGTTTAACGTCTAGAAAATGTTCGTTTTGACTCGGATTCAAAAACTTTCTACATTTTTGCAGTACATATAAAACTAAAATGATATTTTTTTTCCACATATCTTTCATCGTATCTGAATCGTATCAATAGTTTCTTATTATTTCAAAAATGAAGCTTGGTTAAACTTTTCTTTTGTATGAGTAAATGATTTTTGTATAATCGCTGGAGATACCTATTCTGTATTCAATATATTGGTGTTGTATTATGGGAATTTGTGATGATTTTAAAAAACTTGAATTGGCTAGGGCAAGACCATAACTTGGGTCTATAATTAATGTAGAATACAACGAATATCACAACATGAATGTAGATCTAACTCGAATCTAAGCAACTCGTAGCCTTTAAGGCCGCGTTCATAGTAAACGCTTTTAGCTTAGCCGAGAGGTTTAGCTGAAAAACGCTCTGTGTGCAATCATATAGTTATGCAATAACAAAATAAGCAAACTCTATCAAATAACATAAGCAAAGTCTGCTTCCGTTCAGCAGCTGCTGTCCCACGCTAAAAAAAGGTCAAGCGTCAGCAATCTTACGCTTTTGTAGAATATATTTGATAACGGCGAATAAAACCAAGCGTCAGCAACTTTATGCTGACTTAGATATTAAGAACTTAGTTTGTAAGGATTGAAAAGAATTGAAAAATGAAGTTCAGTCTACGTTTGGAAATCAAGTGAAGTTGTTTTTCTTAATTGGCGCAGTCGGTATTCGGCCATAAAATTAGTGCAGTTATATTGTTTGTAACTAATACAATTGAGCAATGACATTTAATGCAGTTGTAGTGCAGTGATGGTCAACAAATCCAGTTAAGCAGTTAAATTGTTTACTTTGCTGGAATATTGTGAATTAAATCGACGCAGTGTTAATGCAGCGATCGTTAAAACAAATCAAAACGCAAGCGAAAGACAAACATTCAAATAATTTTAGTCATCTTTAAACCAGTGCAGTATTACTGTAATAATTGTTAGAAGTATTAATTAGTAATGAAAATACTTTAACAAAGAACTCTGAAAAACTTTTCGATCATTTGAAAAAAAAGAAAAAAACAAAACAACTTCTACAAACGAGATTCAACGAGAATTAAAACATCATCCAAATTTAAAAACAACCACAACAACACAAAACAGCATCCATTTTAATGCGGAGAGGAGCCATCGAGCTGCAGTAAAAGATTTAAGTTCGAATTAAAGGTATAGAATAAGTTATTTTTAGTGAACGAAAGAAAAAATAAAAAGAAAATTGATAACAATGAATTTTGAAGTACAAAACACGTTACAATACATTGAAAAAGGCATTAGCTTTATGACTCCATTTGACGGAAACAAATTTTACTTAAGTAGCTTTATAACTAGAATTGAAGCAATGATACCAATGATCGAAACTCTAAGCAATGATTTTAAGTTACTTGTTCTAGGCTACATTTCCGACAAAATTGTAGGAAAAGCCAAGGAAACTTTGATTAGGCAAGGCACATTAGAATCTTGGCCTGACCTTAAGCGGGCATTAATTAAAAGCCATGGGGAAAGAGAGCCGACATCAGAACTGTTAGATGAGCTAATGGTGTCTAGATGCACCTATACTATAGAAGATTTCTATAATAAAATAAATTCACTGTTGGCAAGAATTATAAACTCAATAAATTTAAATAAGGACAATACCTCATATGAAATAGCTGCGATAAAAAGACTAACAATGAAACATTTTGTAGAGGGTCTTCCTCCTTTAGCAAAAAATCTAATTGGATGCCAAAATCCAGAATGCATGGACGACTTATTAGCACGATTTAATTATTTGTGTCATACAAAACCAAGAGGTAACAGTTTAGTTAATGACAATAAGACTAGCTCTAACGTAAACAAAAGCAGTGACACTAAACAGAAAAATACGAATATTAATAACACTTTTTTTCGACAACAGGACGAAAGGAACAGGTTTTCCAACACGGATCATGCGACAAATCACTACGGAAGGAACAGATACCCTAGCAGAGGCCAACCTAGACGTTTTAATACGACAAATAGTTATGAAAGAAATAGATCCTCTAACTCAGACCAAAATCGAAATTCTTATACATTTAACAACTTTGAAAGAAATAGTAGTTTTAATAGGAATAACGCATCAAGATACGGAGCCAATAGTTTCCAATCGAGAAATTTTAACAGTAGTAATCGTAGAGCAAACCATTTAAACAATATCGTGGAGCAAATGGACATATCAGTAAACGAATTAGATGGTAATAGCCAAACACAACAGGACTGTGAAAATGCACGTACACACAGAAATCAGACAAATTTTCGGTCAAGTGCAGATAAGGCATATAAGGTAGTTGTTACCTTATATAGTAATTAAAAACGATATACGCAATATAAAGTTTACTATCGATAGTGGTGCTGAACAAAGTATTATAAATCCTCATATTTGTAACAAAAAATGGGAAGGTCAAATTCCAAGTAAATCACTCAAGGCTTTGAATTGTGAGATTAGAACACATATATGTTACAGTATCCCTCTTTTTAATGAATTCAAAGAAGACAAGAGTTATAAAGTAGAATTTTTAGAACACAATTTCCATAATGACTTCGATGGAATCATCGGTAACAACATTCTAGACAAACTTGAATCGGTTATTGACTATAAAAACCGACTACTTAAAACACGAAACGCAGAAAACCGAATTTATCTTAATAAAGAAGAAGAAGATTACGATAGAAATATTAAAAATAACGAGTTTGTTTTTAATCAAGAAATATATTTTAACGAAAGGCCAGTAGAGACCTTTGCTCGACACTTAAATGAAAAAGACACGAATAAGCTTAAAAATTTATTGAACTCATTCAAGGACGTATTTTTTAGGGAGGGTGATAAACTTTCTATGACTAACGAGATTAAACACAAAATCCTCACGAAAAATGATATTCCAGTTTACGCTAAATGTTATAGATACCCCGAAGTTCATAGACGCGAGGTAGATCGACAAATAAAAGAAATGTTGAATCAAGGAATAATAAAACCAAGTAATAGCCCTTACAATGCACCCATTTGGGTTGTTCCAAAAAAAGTAGACTCATTTGGACAACAAAAATGGAGGCTTGTAGTAGACTACAGGAAGCTAAACGAGCAAACTGTAGACGACAGGTTTTCCATGCCAAATATGGAAGAACTCTTTGATAAGCTTGGAAAGTGCAACTGTTTTTTAACTTTAGATCTGGCGAAAGGTTTTCACCAGATAGAGGTTTCACCTGAAGATAGCCATAAAACAGCTTTCTCCACATCCAGTGGACATTATGAGTTCTTCAATGCCCCATCTTTCAAAAATGCCCCATCAACGTTTCAAAGGTTGATGAATGGTATTCTGGAATCCTACATAAATAAGATATGTGTAGTCTACATGGACGACATTCTTATATTTTCAACGAGTTTCGAAGAGAACTTGGTAGCCATTTCTAAAATTTTGAAAAAACTTAGAGAGAAAAATCTGAAAATTCAGGTTGATAAGTGCAATTTTGCGGCACAAACGACAACATTTTTAGGCCATGTAGTTATCATGGACGGAATTAAACCCGACAATACAAAGATTGAGGCAATACAAAAAATTAAAGTGCCTTCCACAGTTAAAGAAATCAAACAATTTTTAGGTATCACCGGGTTTTATCGGAAGTTTATTAAGGATTACGCCAAGGTGGCATATCCTTTAATTAAATATTTGAAAAAAGATTCAAAAATAAATAAATGCGGCTCTGAATTTTTATCTGCATTTAATAAATTGAAAACACTTTTAGTTACCGAACCAATACTGAAGTGTCCTAATTTCGAAAAGAAATTTACACTGACAACGGATGCGTCGAACTTTGCTATTGGGGCCGTACTAAGCCAAAATGGCCACCCAGTATGCTACGCGTCACGAACACTTAACGAACATGAAAAAAGGTACTCGCCTATTGAAAAGGAACTTCTCGCCATTATATGGTCAGTAAAATACTTTAGAACGTATTTATACGGAAGGAAGTTTACCATCTGTACGGACCATAAACCGCTGATATGGTTACATAACATAAAAGAGCCAAATCTGAAATTACAACGCTGGAAGATCATGTTAAACGAATATGACTTCGACATAACCTATATCAAGGGTAAAACGAATCAAGTTGCAGACGGGTTAAGTAGAATAGATAATCACGGCAATGTTGAAAAAATCGTTGACGCCATTTTGTTCAACTCAGAGGATTCAGAAGGTGATAATGTTGAGATTAATTCTACGGACGCAACAATACATAGTGCAGCGGAAAACATAGATTACATTCATATTACAGAAAAACCTATAAACATTTATAAAAATCAAATTTACATACAAAAGGGAAACATAGAAAAAATTCTAACGAAAACCGTGAACTCAAAATCTCACAACTATATCACTGTAAACGAAAAAAGTAATTTAAAAGTTATCTTACAAAAAGTTTTGAAAGATAAAGGCTCAATGTGCTACTGCGAAGATGACCAACTTTTTATAAGGGTGCAAGATATTTTTATCCAATTTTTCTCAAGAAATGTTAATTTAAAACTATTGAAGTCTAATATTAAACTAATAGACATAACCAATAACGAGCAAATTTTATCCCTGATAAAAGAAGAGCACTTCAAGAAAAATCATAGAGGAATTCAAGAAGTTTTTAATGAATTAAAAGTGAAATATTGCTACCCAAACTTAATAAAATTAATAACAAAATTTGTAAATAATTGTGAGACATGCTCACTAGCAAAACATGACCGCCACCCAGTTAAAATTCCATTGAAAATAACGGAAACGCCAAGTAACTTTAATGATATTGTCCACATTGGCATATGGTTTCCTTACAGAAATATAATGTATTTAACAACTCTAGATAAGTTCAGTAAATACGCAACCGCACACAAATTAAAAGATCGAACATGGGTCTTAATACTTTACACGCTAAAGGAACGCATCCGGTTCCTTGGTAAGATGAAAAAACTAGTTTTCGATAACGAAAGGTGCATCCTTCATAACTCTGTAGAGCTATTTCTTAAAGAAAATTCCATTATTTCCCATGCGACAACAGCTCATAATAAGACAGGAAATTCGGATATAGAGCAGCTTCATGGTACTCTTAATGAACATCTAAGGATTTTAGAAGTTGAAAAATGTACAGACAGCATAGATGATAAAATTTTTAAGATAATCACCGTATACAATAACACCATTCACTCAACTACGAAAATGCGACCTATCGATTTTATTGAAAACAATCTAATTAGTGATCAGATTAGCAATTTAGCACAACGGTTTGAAGAAGCAAAGCGAACGCGAACAAATAAATTAAACGATAATCGTAGAAGTAATTTTGAATTGGTAGGAAATATAGTTCAGAATAGGGCCATAGGGAAGAATACACCCAAATACAAAAAACTTGTTAACTATAAACGAGATGGAAACTACATTATAGACACTAGTACGAAACGGAACAGTAGATTTTATGAAAATCAACTTAAAAGGAAGTACAACTACCAAACAAATTAATTTATTTGCTCTTTTTCAGATGTTTCTTCTCTTTTTAATTTTTCCCCTGACTCTGGGAAAATTCATTGAGATATTGCCGGTGGACAACAAGTATGGGTTTACAGTACTCAGATTAGAACAGAAAATAATAGTAGAAAACTACACCAAGATTTTACACATAGTCGAATTAAGTGAATACAGTAACATACTTAAGACACTTGAAAACAACATTCAACAGTTAAACATGCCCAACAGCAATGACTTTGACTTTTTGACTAGAGAATTAGTGCTAGCAAATAATACTTTAAATACAATTATCCCTGTTACCCATACGGAAAAGCGTCGTAAAAGAGGATTATTAAATATTGCTGGGAAAGCTATAAAATTTTTATACGGGAAAATGGACAATGATTAGGCCGAAGAAATTTACAGCCATTTGCAGAACTTAGATAAAAACTCAAGACAAATGACTGATCAAATCAACAAACAAGTTATAATTAATAATGATCTAATTAAAGACTTAAAACAAGTGACTGAACACGTTGACAAGCAACAGGTAAAACTAAACGAATTTCTTGGAAATCTACAATAACTATTATGACGAACAAAGTCCTTAGCTTTGTGGAAAAATCCAAATTTATTTTTCAGATTTACTCAGACTTAATACTTATAAATAGGCAATTAGACAAAATAATGGATACTATTTTAATGAACAAGCTCAACGTGCTCCCACATGACATAATGACTGATCAAGAAAAGAATAAATTTAATATAACTATTGACAAACTAAGATTCATTAAGTCAAACGTATTGTACTTTGGAAACGCGCTTATATTTTGCATCAGTATACCAAACTTTACTACTGAAATCTATTATAACGCATTAATTATTCCAATTCCAAATGAAAATAAAGAAGAGTTAGATCATGAAATTTTTAGAGTAATAACTCAACAAAACAAAGGCCCTTATTCTTGAACCCTCGCTCGCTCTCAAAACGACGTCGAAACAAAATTGTTATATTCTTGAAACTTTCAATTTCGACGTTGAGACCTGCAGTGATTGTTCATGTCAATTATTGAGCAAATGTCGTCAAATAAATGTTTAAATTTTTGATCGTCGAAATGATCTTCGACGACAATTCATTGGTGAAAGTAAGCTCTCGACGACGACATTTACTCGACGCGGATTCAAGAATAAGGGTGAAAGTTTATCTCAGTGAAGAGAATGTAATTACAAAAAAATCTTTAAAAATTCATAATAATGATTGTTTAAAAAATGTCCTAAAGCTAAGTAATGTATGTAAATTAAAGAATAACAATGTATCCTCACTTGAAGAACTTAATGAAGGTTTAATTGTAACAAAAAATTTGGAACTAACAAAAATCGATCAAAATTGTATTGAAGAAGACATATTAATCAAAAACAACAACATTATAAAATTCAGTGAATGTAGATTGCTACTAAAGGAGCTTATATTTGAAAACTATATTTGAGAATTTTACTTAGGCCAAGTATACTTATGCCAGTAATTCATGTTAACTTTACCAAAATAATTAATAATTTTACTTTGGAACAACTCCACATCGAGAATATTAAAAATAGAGAATTAATTAAATACATTGAATACCAAAATAAAACTACCACGGGTTCGACAATTGTAATAATTTTATCGCTAATGATTATTTTTATTATTATCTATAAGACAAAAACCTGTAAGAATAAAAAACAAAACACAGTAATAACTGAAACGTCATGTAAAAAGTCCAATCCATTTGCAAAGAGTGCAAATATTCCAAGGGTTGGAGGAGTTATGCAATAACAAAATAAGCAAACTCTATCAAATAACATAAGCAAAGTCTGCTTCCGTTCAGCAGCTGCTGTCCCACGCTAAAAAAAGGTCAAGCGTCAGCAATCTTACGCTTATGTAGAATATATTTGATGACGGCGAATAAAACCAAGCGTCAGCAACTTTATGCTGACTTAGATATTAAGAACTTAGTTTGTAAGGATTGAAAAGAATTGAAAAATAAAGTTCAGTCTACGTTTGGAAATCAAGTGAAGTTGTTTTTCTTTATTATATGGAAAAAGCTGAAAGTGTTCATAGTGCCAGCAGAATGGTAGCATAAAGCTTATTTTCAAATGCATTTCAGCGCTTATATCTCCATCTTGCTTGCTCACACAGAAAAATAATTTTGTTTTTTATGCTTTGTTGTAGAGCATTTTTAAAATGCTATTCGGCACTTGTTTATTAATTTTGCCTGTTAACAATATTTTCGTTGATTTTGTTTTATTTGTTGGATTTTTTTGTGCTAAAGTTTTAACTGTTGTTGTGTTGTTGTTGCGTTGTTGTTTCCTTTTGTGGTGCTTTTCAGTTGTATTCACTTGTGTATTCTATCTCGTTTGTTTACATAGTTTTCGTTGTTCTTGCTTACTTCTTAGGTACTTTTTGTGCTGAACTTTCCACCTGTGTTTTCAATTTCCTTTGAACTTTTGTTTGTTATTGGTTTGATCTTTCATTAGTGATCATCACGAATCTAGATACTCATTAAACAAAAAATTTTTCATTTACTTTGCAAAACGCAACTGAGGGCATTATTTTCCAAAGAGGCAAATGAAAACAAAGCATCTCAGTCACAAGCATAAAGCGCGCACTATGAACACCAATAAGCTCAATTAGCTATTTTGTGCAGCGTTAAATAAGCGTTCACTATGATCAAAAAAAGCTCGACAAAGCAGCTTTATGCATCAGCTTCAGCCAAAACGTCCACTATGAACGCGGCCTAACAGCATTAAAGACAATCAACAGACAACCTGCTTGCAAGAAAATGATTTTATTTTTTATTAAAATGTCAATTTTATGACAAGACCATTGAACGTAGATGCATGTCACCTTAGACTTTTTTATTGGAATCGAGAATATTTTTCACATGTTCATACATAATTTTCAGATATATTTTACTGTTTAGGCAGGAAATGGAAAAATGTGCCGAATTTTACCAAAAATTGAGACTTAAGCCAGTTTATCAGTCAATTACTTGCTTGTTATAATATAAATATATCAAAATTTTGAGTATATATGAACCATCTATGATCAATTCTGAATCGAATAGTGAAAATTTCACACAAAACCGTTCAGCGGTTCTTGAGTTTACCGGCGACCACAAGCATGCTATCTTTTTAAAAGTTCTATTTTTTTATAATAGTATAGATATTTTGCAATAAAAATGGGTCAACAATTAAATTAATAAATATTTACGCATAAAAAGTACACATTAATTTCATTGTTTAGAAAATATTTGACAAATAAGGAGTAAATTCTCTTAAACACAAACAAAAAAAAATTAGAGACATCCTACCTTGCAGAACTTGAATGCGTAAAGGATGATGGAAGGAAATCAGAACAAAAAAGAAAAATATGGACATGCAAGAACGAGGAATCATGATCAAAGTAAGTAAACTGGCTGACGGTCGTACGTTTTTCGGCTAACACTACACAACACCACAAACACCAAATACCTTCGAATGTGTATCCTGAAGCTGATTAACCTTTCATTAACAGCCAAAATAAATCTTCACATCATATAGTATAATTGCATTCGGAAAATCATGAATTTTATTATTACGTTTTATCTTTTTTTTTTTCAATACAATTAAATTGACAATTGAATTTAAAGTAATAACATTTTACTATATAAACATTTGTTTTTGTATTTTTACTTAGTTTGAAATACGGTGTTATCTTTTGAAACTATGTCAACTCTGTATTTGGCTTTAATTAATCTTCAAATAGTTTAATACATTTCTAGTTGTTTCAGCAGTATTAAAAAATAATTTATCAGAATATTTCTTGTTCTCTGAGCTATCATCGTATAGTTTCGGTATCGTAGCATCGGGTTTTTTAAAAGTAGTTTGAATGCCTAATTCTTCCATTGCCTTAATTTTTTTAATATAATCTGAAAAAGTTTTATATGTAAGCTAATATCTCGAATGTATTTATATGTAATACTCTGAAGACTCGGCTCTGTTTCCAAACTTATATCGACATCATTATCTGTTAATGTCGTTATGATGCACGATATAACCAGAATACTTGGGTTTTACTATCCCAAGGTTTAATCATTTTGAAAAATGAACTTTATTTTTACACAACCGTATAACTTGAAACTCACTCAATGTTCCTCGTTTATAGCTGGTAGTTCATGTCAAAACATGCCATGAATACTGGGTTTCATTAAAATTTTTAATAGGTACTTATTATGCACATTAATTAATGGATACTAATTATATACATATATGAAAATAACGATTTATAATCGTTATTAATTACTCATTCAACAATAAAAATTAACTAGCAATTTAAGAATTGCTCATTGTTTGAAGGAAATTAAAAATATCAAAAAGAGCTTTTACACTGCGCAAAAACGGTGCTTACATTCTTGTGAAATAGAACTTAACTCGAATACTATCTCTTATATTACATTTTAAATTTTTAACTTTTGTTGCTTATCAAAAAGGATAGGACTTGCATTTGCCTATACTAAGTATTGGTATCGGGTATGCGAAGAATTGAAATCATATTTATTTATTTTAACAGTGTATAAAATTTTGCATGTATATTCAGAACATGACATCTGATAACAAAATTGCTTGGAGGTAATTACATTTTTAATTTTTACGTTTAATCATATTTATTTTGCAATAAATATGGGATAACAATTAAAAAAAATAATCACTTTTGTGTAATAATTACATATTCGCCCATATTTATGCATAAAAAGTACACATTAATTGCATTTAACTTGCAGAACTTGAATGCGTAAAGGATGATACATAGAAAGAAATCAGAACAAAAAAGAAAAATATGGACATGCAAGAACGAGGGATCATGATCAAAGCCAAGTAAACTGACTGACGGTCGTACGTTCTTCGGCTAACACTACACAACACCACAAACACTGTGTATCGAATGTGTATCCTGAAGCTGAATATCCTTTCATTAATAGCCACAATAAATGGAAAACGATGAAAATATGAGCATGAGAGGAGAGGAGCACCTACACAGCAAGTTTCAGTATAAAAATGTGTAGAACTCCGAAATTACCATCATTTCGAAAAAGTGGGCGTATATATATTGCGACAACGCCCATTTTTTGTACAGTTGTTGACAGTAACCATCTGAACAAAATTACTAAATCTCAGTTTTTTACGATCGAAACCGTCTGATATATATCCCTTATTTGGTTTGTGGTCGATAGCGCAAATTTGGCTTGTAGGGGAGGTACCACGCCCCCTATACCAAACGTTACCAAACCTCACAGGAACACTCACTCTCCTCGGCAGACGTTGTTCTGTCACAGACCGCCTTACTGCCATATACGAAAATGTCAAGAAATGCCAAATATATTCACCATTTGCAGTATAGCTGCCGAAAGTAGCCATGCACTAAATAACCACATTTTAGTCCAATACGATCAAAACCGTGCGAAATATAGCATTTTTGTTGTTTTGCAACGGGTAGAAATCGAAACAAATCGACTGCCCAAATTTCAGTTCAATTTAGGTTAAGCCTGGCGCACTTTACTTCACTCGACGCTAACTCCCCGAAAAGTGAGTTTAACTAAAGTGGGACAGGCCTATTTTTAGTGCACTTGCCGAAAGTAACCATATGAACTGAATTACAAAATTTAAGTCTAATACGACTCAAACCGTTGAAATAAAACATTTTCATTGGTTTGTGGGCGGTAAAAGGGGGGCGTGGAAACCAATTTTTACAGTTGTACAGTTGCTGACAGTAACCATTTAAACTAAGCCAACATTTTAGCTCAATCGACCCAGTAGTCAATTTTAATGATTTCTTAAAAAGTGGGTGTGGCTACATAGCGATGGCGCCCTTTTTTAGTACAGTTGCTGAAAGTAACCATACAAACGTAGGTATCACATGTAAGTCTCATACGGCCAAAACTGCTTAAAATATCGCATTTTCACTGATTTGTGGGCGCAAAAAGTAGGCGTGGAAACCAATTTTTCGTACAGTTACTGTCAGTAACTACACAAACCAAAGTAGCAAATTTAAGTCTTATACGACCAAAACCGTCTGAAATAAACCATTTTCATTTATTTGTGGGCGGTAAAAGGGGCGTGGAAACCCATTTTTAGTACATTTGTCGACAGTAACCGTATGTACTAAATACAAAATTTTAGCCTTATAGGACCTAAACCGACTGAAATATAACATTTTTATTGATTTGGGGGCGGTAAAAGGGGGGTGTGGCAATTTTTCCTCAACCATCTCGTACCTAAAACAAATCGACTGCCAAAATTTTAGGTCAATCGGTTCAGTAGTTTTGGAGTCTATAGACATCACACATCCAAACACACATCGTTTTGCTTTTTATATACCCTGAAGGAAGCCTGGGGTCAAGTGTCTCCAAGTCACCACTTTTGTCGACTATTTTGGGCGACTTTTTGGTGACATTGTCAACGAAAGCGTCTACACTTTTTACTTTGCCTTTGATAGGTAGATACATTTTTTATGGCTAGCAAGCTTTGCTTCTTCTTTATTTTTTTATTGTTTCATTTTGTTTTGTTGAAAATACACGTGGATGACGCACAATATTAAAGTTTTTATAAAAAAAAGTGAAAAAATTAATTTTAAAGGTGAATAAATTTACAATTTAAACAAAATATACCATGAGCAAAAGGAATTACAAAAGACTTGTGATAAAGCAAAAAATTTTGTATAAAAATAAAAATAATGAAAAAGAAGCAACCATTTTTAGTGAAAGCTCTAACTTAAGCAATTTTGTGCAGCCTGCTGAAAATTTGGAAGAGCCTGTTGAAGATTTTGTGCAATATTTTGAAGATTTGTCGACTCCAATATTAAATTTACGCGAAAAAATAAAAAAATTGGTATATTGAGACAGCACCTTCCAGAAAATGTTTGGAGAAGCTGCTGGCCATAATCCAGGAGGATGGCCTGCAGGTTCCGCTTTCAGCTGCAGCATTGTTGGGCAAAAGGTGTAAAGTTTCAGTCAGAAAAGTTCTCTCTGGAAGTTATTGCCACATTGGAATCCAAAATCAACTAAAAAAAGTTGGAGACGTGTTGAAAAACTATGACAAAATTGAACTGGATATAAACATCGACGGAATCCCATTATTTAAAAGTTCGCGAATCCAGTTGTGGCCAATTCTTTTGAAGAATTTTGAAGAACTGTCAAAAAAAAAATAGATTTAAATAAAGGTTTGTATAAGAACGGATGTTGTGTAGAGAGGTCCTTTTTTAAAAATTTTTGCTACTCCGTAACACTGGACTTGTTAAGCAGCATCCAAAATTTTTAAAATAAGGACCACCCTATTGTTGAGCCTTTACGGGTAATAAAGATCAAAAACCATGTCAAAGTGGCGAAGCCATAGTGTTTTATGCTTTTCGCAGAGATTTTCGGATAGAAATTTTTATTGAAAACTTCTGCAGTAAGAGCTAAAAGCTGTGGAAAAAGTTTTTCGTTCAAACATTGGCTGTTGGTTTTAGTTCGGCCCTTGAAGAAATTTTGTGAGAAACTCCATCCATGTATCTTATTAGTAAATATATTTTTTTTCAGATGCTGCTCAGAAGCAATATAACACCTTAGTTGATATTTTGGCGGAACATAAAGTTTTATTGGATCGCATAGTTACCCAAAACGCAGTTGCCAAAAATATAATGGGCATATTTCCAATTAACACTGAGGAAAAATTGAAAGAATTTGATGCTATTTTAGCGACGCATGCAGATCCATATGTAAGTGTTTTACTGTACTGTGAAACAAAATCAACAAACAATTTTAAAAATTTCTGATTTATATTTTATAGATACGGCAAATAAAGGTACTTCTCGGTGGTAATGCTGAACGAAACCTACTTCAGATATTTGGTCACGATATTATAATGAACTTTAATGTTGACGGAACTTTCGGCAAAAAGCGATTACGGGACTACGGCAATGTGTTCAAGGCTTTGAAGGTAAACAATTTTTTAAACGAGGTTTTAATTTTTTTTTTATATTTCAAAATATTTTTTTTTTCAATACCCAGATGCTATATCAACTTTCAGTGAATCTTCTGACAAAACATTAAGAGCAGCTTTCCAACGACAGAAAAAAAAATATTTTAAACAAACCAGCCGCAGCAACTTCAAAAATAAGGAACAACATGAAAATGAAGGCGACTCTTCTGACAAAGAACAGTAATTTTTATATCAATTCAAAATGCTAAAAGGTTTCGCCAGCCTTGGAGAAAATGAGCTTTTTTTATTTTGAAACAATTTGATACAAAGAAATATGTACAAAATCATATGTGCTACTTTTATGCTATTAATAAGCTGTGTTTATTATTTAATAAGAAACCTAGACTTGTAAAACAAGCTTTAAATCTTAAAAACCCGATACAAAAAGACTGTAACACTGAATTCGTACCTTTTTTTACTTTTAAGAAACTAACCTTATTTTTGTCTCTTTAATAAATATGTAATATTAACAAAATAAATGAACTTGTTTGAAGTTCTAAAATTGTGCCAATGGATTTTAAAATTGTCCAATTTTTTTTTGTACACAATTTTTAAAATTCAATTTCAAAATTCATTTGGAAAATTATAAAATATATTTAGACAATTTTAAAATTTATTTTGAAAATTTTAGAATACAATTGGAAATGGTGTAGTGTGGAAATTTAACAAAAAGTTCCAAAAGTGTAGACTAGAACTACTGAAATGCACTAGTGAATCTCTGGTTCCAATGTCTCCATATGTCCCCATACGAACTACCTAGTCAATAGTTCTACTGGTATGAAAATATTATAAAAAGTTCAAAAAGTGTTGACTAGAATTACTAAAATGAACTAGTGAATCTATGGTTCCAATGTCTCCATGTGGTTCCATTAGAACTACCTAGTCAATAGTACTAAGGGAACTAGTGGATTCGCAATGACAAGCCCATGTAAATGTCTACAGTAGAAAGCATTGTATGTCATATAACTGGTCAGTAGTACTGGTGACGAAGTCAATAGTGAATCAGTACAGTTTTACTATTGACATTTCCTTCAGGGTACATATAGATATTGGTTTGTGGGCGGTGAAAACATATATATATAGTGACCGCCTCTTGGAGCACCTACACAGCAAGTTTCACTGTAAAAATGTGTAGAACTCCGGAATTGCCATGATTTCGAAAAAGTGGGCGTATTTATAATACGACCACGCCCATTTGTTGTACAGTTACCGACAGTAATCATCTGAACAAAATTAACGTTTTTTACGATTGAAACCGTCTGATATATATCCTTTTTTTGGTTTGTGATCGATAGCGCAAATTTGGCTTGTATGGGAGGCACCACGCCTCCTCGTCCAATCGTTACCAAACCTCTCAGGAACACTCTCAAGATGTGGCTTCAGTTTTCCTGAAAATAAAGATCGGTTCAGCGGTTTTGGAGTCTATACGTGATATAGCCACATACCCACATACATACATCCATTTTTATATACATATATAGATAAGTTAATATAATATACATATTTTTTGCATTTAAATATTTTTCATTAAAATATTGAATATCATTTTTCCAACGTTCTCCCTTTTTTTATTTTTCAGAATGAAAAATTATGCGTCGACTACTTCGCATTGTTAGATTTTTATTTAAATTTCCGAAAGTTATTTGTTGGCATTACAACTTCGCTTCTAATCTCAACCGACACTCAGGAGCAAATACAAAGCAAATTCAGTCTCGGGCTAACTGAAAGCACTCATAAACGTTTGACAGCATTACACCTTCGCTTCTGAACTCAGGGGCATCTTCCGTTCTGAAACTTACACAAAACAAAATTTTCACAACTTCAGGGACAACTTCAGGGAAATTTTCAGAAAGCTTGAATGGAAATGCTTATTCTTAAATCAGTAAGAATATCATTCTTGAATTTTCAAAGCAATAAAGATCTTATTTTACACCAGATTTCATCAGGCATTGAAATTGCTGATCGCTGGGTATGACATATTAATGGAAAAAGGAAATCGAGTGGTGTGTTGAATACTCAGGCCTTACCATTAACCCTCAGGCCTTAAAGAATGTATTGTTTCAGGCCTATTTTAACCACTGGGTTGTTGGTGTTGTTGTTATTAATATGTATTTAAAATGTACATATAGAAATACACATAAGTTGCTTTCGATTTTGTCTTTTGTTATTGGCTTTGTTTATTTTCAGCAAGATAATATAGTTGTAGCTACAGAGCCAGTATGTATTACTACTACGCAGGTTTAAGCATGCGTTACAAAGCATGCGTTTGCTTTGAAAACTCTATTTTTGAAATATCATAATTAATCCGAATTATTTATACTATACATTACATTTTACCCATATCAAAAATCTATTTTGCTAGCTAAAATTTAAATTTTAGAACAATTTTAAAATATACATATAGTGTTTGCTCTTTAATACAGGAGAATTAAATAATTCATATTTTTCCAATATATATATTTCCACTTATTAAACATAACTTTGAATTGCGTAAAGGTTTTACCAACATACACAGAAAAAACAAATTTAATGAGCACGCTGTTAAAATTAATTCATTGATTTTAATGAAAACATCATTGAATTTTAATGAATTGCTCATAGTTTTTAACGTACTGTTCATTGAAATCAATGAAGTTATATTCATTAAAAATGTCTAAATAAATATCAATGATTTGTTTTCATTATATTAATGGGCTTTTCATTGATATCAATGAAAATTACATTGATTTCAGTTGTAAATCAAATTTTAACGAACCATACATTGATTTGTAATGAACAGTTCATTGGATTCAATGTTTAGGTCATTAAATGCAATGTATAGTTCATTAAATTCAATGTACAGTTCAGTGAATTTAATGTATAGTTCATTGAATTTGATGTATAGTTCATTGAATTCAATGTATTGTTCATTGATTTCAATGTATAGTTCATTGAATTCAATGTATAGTTCATTAAATTCAATGCATAGTTCATTAAATTCAATATATTCAGTTCATTAAATTCAATGTATATTAATTTATTCCCTTCCCATTCTGCGGCATGCACTCTCGTGTGGGAGTTTATTGCCGTATTTTTTTATAAATTTAAAAACTATTCCAATCTTCGAAAATTTGTATATTAATTGACTCTTTAAAATAAAAAAATATTGTTTAAATTGTAATTATTTCCTTATTTTAAAAATGTTTAGAGAGGGATTAACAAATAGTTCGTTGAATTTAATGTATAGATCATTCATTCCAATGAACTAAATACATTAAATTTAATGAAATATACATGGAATTCAATGAACTGAATACATTAAATTTAATGAACTGTACATTGAATCCAATAAACTAAATACATTAAATTCAATGAACTTATTACATTAAATTCAATGAAATAAACATTGAAATCAATGAACTATACATTAAATTCAATGAATTATACATTGAATTCAATGAACTATACATTAAATTCAATGAACTAAACATTGAATTCAATGAACCTTACATTGAAATCAATGAACTTTACATTGAATCCAATGAACTTTTCATTAAATTCAATGAAAAAATAATTAATTTTGTAATTTTTTTAATTAACGTGTTCATTGAATTCAATGTAGTGTACGTTGATATTCAGGGAATCATTCATTGAAAATCACTAAGTTTAATGAACTATTCATTAAAGTATGAAGAAAATTCATGGAAATCAATGACCACAGTTCATTGGACTAAAATCAGTGAATAATTCAATGAAATTAATGCACCTTTTCATTAATATAATGTACCTTTTTGGTTCAGCGTAGAAATGAACAAGAGACACAAATTCATCACTAAAAATATCAAATGAAAAATTATTATACAAAACAAATTTGTTTTTAAATAGTTTTTATTTAGAAAATAAAATGCTTTAAAACAATTTTGAAAGATATAAATGAAAAAATCAGAATTTTTTAATTACTGTTTAAAAAGGAATTTTACGCCTGTACTTACGATACTATCGAAACTATGTCTTTATTATTCAAAATCAAAAAATTAAATTATACAAATTTTGTTTTCATTACATATTCCAGTTAAGTTTTTTAAATATTTTATATGTTTGTAAATATATAAAGGTGCCTTGACTTAAATAAGAAAAAAGTTCCATTTTTTTAACCTAAAAAATTAACCTTGGTCTGTTTAATATCGATTCGCAAAATATTTTAGCTGTTAGCAGCAAGTGACCTAAGAAATTTTGCTCATATATAAAATGTTTTTCGTATATATATATATTGGCTGGTAGAACAGTTTTAAAAAAATGAATTCACAGATATTAACCCATTAATTACAACGTATATCATTCGCGATATAAGCATTTTTTAAAAATTCCTCAAAAATCCTCAGCCACTGTTAAGCTTTTGCCTCCAACAGTAAGAGAAGGCCAAAAGTATGCTTTTTCAAAAAAAAAAAAAAAAAATATAAAATTGTCATAAAAGCCTTTTTGTGTACTTCTTCCTGTTCGTGCAGTATTTAAAAAAATTGAACAATGCCACTCAGGCGAGTTATTTGATTTATAAACCTCGAGAAAAAAGAAAATATAATTAAAAAAGTGTATTAGGTTAAAGTGGAACGCCTACGCTACGAAATGAAAATTTTCCAATATATCATTTTTCTAATTTTTTAAGATTTTTTTTTATTTGTCTACTTACAGACCCCTTATGCGTTTATAATCATGCGCTTTGCCACACCCAAATCCTTTAGAATTTTATTCCGTCTAATATTAATACAAACTTTTGCTGAAATTTTCAAAAGCTAAACTTAACGGGTTCTGGTAGTGAGCATTAATGGGTTAAAGGCCGGAAGAGGCTCTTCTAATATGCATCAAAAAGTTTTAAATTTTTGTATAGCATTAAAGATAATACTGTTTTTCGGTGCTTTTTTTAATTTATTTTCAATAAAATTGAAACGACTTTCAAGACATCGTTGGAAAGGTTTTGAGTGAGAAATGACTAGAATTCTTAAAATGTGTATATATTAAAGCTAAAATATGGATTATAAAATAAACACATTCTGAAAAAATTTTGCAAGAAATTAAAAAAAATAAAAATTAAATTATTGGAATTTCGACAGTTTTTGTATGGAAATAAAGTAAAAAGATATCAAAAAGAAATTCTTCTTTTTTTGCAATTCTACCAACACTGGGGGGTTTGAACCCCGAAAACTCCCCCTTTTGGCTATGGTCAGTGGAAGTGAAGGTCGCTTACGGTTCGGAATTCTTTAATTTTCATAAATTTTATTCAATTACTTTAACATTAGGTAAGTTGATATACTATCATACTTTAAGTCTGCAAACACACACCAACTCATATACTGTTTAAACATCCCATTAAGTAACGACTACTTTGGCACTTGATACACCGTACACTGGCATGTTTTGGTTCTTTACCTTTTTACTTTTTTCTACTTTCTTTATCAATGAATTAAATAAAACTGGCGCCGTGTAATCCATCATATTAACAGAATGAACATTGTTGCTTAGTGCTGGGTTGGGCAGTTCTAAGTTTTACTTCTACTTATTTTTTTATTTATAAAAATAATTGAAGCAAAACTGTGAACACGTTAACTTTAAATGTCAGGCTAAATTTTATGCATTTAAGCTAAAACTTTAGTAACACAAAAGAATGTGTAATCAGGGTAGTAGCTAAGAGGGGACGGGGGGGGGACGCCGCACAGTTCGTTTTTTTAATTTTAGGATGGCATTTGGGTTTTTTTTTTTGTTAAATTTTATAAAAAACTATTTTTATTCGTCGGATTATAAATCATGTATTATTAATGTGGTATTAAAAACTTGATGTATTGTTTGGTTTTTTTTTATAAAATTTGTCAAAGTTAAAACTCTTTTAACAAAAATAAGCTCAATAAAACTCAAAAAATAAAGTCATGTTTAAACAATAATAACTTCGGGCACAAAGTATATTTCAAGGTTTTGTTTTTTGGATTTTTTATGTCTTAATTGTCCTTGAATTTAATATAAAATACAATAAAAAATTAATATAAATAAAAATAGAAAAATCGTTGAAATATGACTGTAAATTTTTCAAGAAATGAAAATTTAAGTAAAATGTAGCAGAAAATATCTAGCTTATTTAGCATTATTAAAGCCGAAGTCGTAAATTTACCTACTGTTTCTTTTAAAAAACTTCTGCATCTAACTGCAGGTTTTTCTTAATAACCACTTAATTTGAAAAAAGTCTTAAAAATCAAATTTTGTCCTAAAATGCACTGATTTCCAAGACAATTTGAAGGTACTCTTAAATTTAAAGAAAAATAAAATAAAATTCATAAAAACAATTTGTATTAGCAACCACTTTTTTTAAAAAAAAATTGTTTTTAACTTTCGTTAATTTGGTAATACTTTTTTATTGAAGATATATCTAAAAGTTATCCGATTTGAAATATTTTTAGTATTGCGTTTAAGTGAAGTTAAATTAACTAAATTTACTCTTTAAAAACAAAAATAAGCAATTTTATGCGTGTTTTTTTATTTAAAAATATGGTTTGTATAGGAGGTAGGCGATGCAGTTGACCGAGAATTCTAATTTTTGTGCTGTTACTTAATTTAGGCTAAAGCTCATTTGTACAAAATTTCATGGCCCTAGCTTTTATAGTTTCTGAGATAATGCAAATGTCATCCTAAAATCGAAAAAAGCGCACTACGCGTCATCCACCCCAGGCGTCGTTATTTGGAGAGTAGCTTTGAAGCTACAAAAAAGGAGATAGCTATCAAAAAAATTTGTTAATAATTTCTCAAACTGCACTTATAAACTCTTCTAGCGAAAAATTATGAAAATCGATGGAAAAATTTGAGAAACTGTTTTATTGAAATCTGTTTTTCGAGAAGTCATTTAAAACAGCTCAAAACCATTTAAATTTATTCAAGCGAAGTGCTTAAGCGCTCAATACTTACAAATGAAATATTTGTTTGGTACCAATTTACTTATTTTATGGCAAAGTCTTCCGAAAGATATAGGGAACAACATAAGCAGAGACCAATAAAGTTGTAAGCGACAGGATAAAAATTATTCACAATACATAAAAACTATTTAAACTTAGCAGACTCATCTAGATTTTTTTATAATGCATTACCGAAATACTTATGTTGAAAATTTATTTAAGTAAAAAAAGATGTGTGTGGTCGTCACTATGAAATGAAACTTATAACCAGGGCTATGATTACGATGGCATGTCATCTTATTTCCGATTCTAAGAAATTTCATGCTTATTTAGGACGTCCATATATGTTTCCTAAATTCCAAGTATGAAAAGTTTTTAGGTAATTTTTTCATCATTTTTCACATTTTTTATCGGTTTAAGTTTTTAGGTAATTTTAACTAGATTTAGGTACTTTTTAAGTTATTTTATTGTCATTTTTTGGGCATTTTTAATTTTTTAGAGCATTTTCGGTTTTATATGTAATTTGTGTGTAATTTTTAAATATTTTTTTCCATACTAAATAATGTAAAAATGCCAATTTTTAAACAATTCCTTTGACAATAGAGTCCCTACAATCAAAAACATTACTTTTCGAAAAAGGTGTATCTTTGTTTTTCGATCTCGATCTCGATGAAAAAAACCTCTGCGCGTGGTGAAATTGACGAAAGGATATGTAGAAAGATGAAATAAGTGTTAGACAAAAACTCAGGATATGGGCATTTCCGTAGCTACGCACGTGACAATCGTACGATTTTAATGAGTAGAAAAACAAAGAAAAATTAAACTTACAGTTTTCTTATTATGATTTTTAATAGTTTACTAAGCGCACTACAAAAGATGTAAGAACCAAGAGTTGTCAAAAGTTCGGCTCTCAGATAGAAGCCACCAAAATGATACGTTACGTGACATAAAATAGAAGTGGTTCTTACCTGCATCAATATAAGCGAAAAAATTTGCGAAGTGGGCACGAGTTTTTTATGAACGTTTTTTAATATTATCTGGAATAATGTTGCTACATTTTCATAATTGTTTCGTTGAAAAGTCTTTTTTAATTATTTTTTATTTAAACCATAGTATGATACGTTACGTGATATACGTTATGTGACAAATTTTTCCTTCAAAGAAGTGCTAATATTTTATAGTCTCATTTATTTAATTGAACTAGAAAAATATGTAAAGTGTAATTTACCACCGTTACAATCGAAAACTGGAAAAAATTTATTAAACTATGTATTTTACGAGTATTTATTATACTTATAAAATTTAAACTTTTGTTAAAATTTTTCAACTTTTATCACCATTTTTTAACTTTTGTTGCCATTCATTATGTTTGCTGCTATTTTTTTAAGTTCAAGTTGAGATCATCTCGCAGTACTCTCACAATATAAATTTAAACATGTTTTCTCTATTATCCAAGATTAAACGAATTTAAGTAACATTTAATTTTTCTCTCTATTGCTGAAATATTTGGGGTTAAAAATTTTAATACTATGAAATTCGAAGAGGAACTTACATCCGATGACATATCATATTTTAAATATGGTCCTCAGTGCAGAAGAAGAAAAAAGTTTTCTGTTTACAAAAACATTTCGCCAGACAATCGACGATCCTAAAATTTTAATAACTTCAAAATGTACCCTGTGTTGTAACGCTATTTATAAAGATTATATAAAATAAATTTTAAGTTTATTAATGTTTTATTTTAAAAGCTTTATATTTTGTTTATTTTTTATGTTATTTTAGGTAATTTTTGCCAGTTTTAACGTAATTTTCTGTTTTTCAATTATTAGGTGATTTTTGTCATATTTTAGGTAATTTTTTGTAGTTTTTTAGGTCATAAGAATCCGGTTAAATATTTTTTATTTACGTCAGGCCCGCAGCCAAGGATGGCTTTCGGGGTTAAGACCCCAATGGTCAAAAGGTATAAATACAGAAAGGAATATTAAGTACAAATATTACATTATTTAATAAAAAAATGTGTTATTTTCCAAAATATTTTTAAAGTACTTTTATATAAATCTTTTTAGTGTTTAAAAATACATTTTCTAATAAACTATAATAAAATTCATTTAGCACCAAAGGTTCAGTTTTTAAATTCAAAATTTCTCGAAAATGGTTTCCGACTCTTTCAATATAAAAAAAAAAAAAATACTAGGGGAGAGGGCTGGGTTGTTAAACGGGTTTTGTTTATGGACTCTAACTTTTCATAGAACAAAGATATCAAATAATCCAAGATACCGAACAGATGAGTATTTTTATTAATATATAATTCTCAACGGTCAATTTTCTAAGGACGTGATTTTTGGCTCTTCCAAAAAAGTGAATCATCAAAACAAAACAACGCTGTGAACGTCGAAAATATCGACACTTCCAACCATATATCGAAATAACCAAATATTGGATCGTAAAAAATATCAAAACACTAATTAAATATGCATTACACTCACCTTTTTGGAATAAATTCACTCACTTGGATAGCATTTTGAAAAATCAAAAAAACATTTTTGCAATTAATTTTCAAATACGATGTTTGTAGCTGCCACAAGCAATACAAATTCTAAACACATCAGTGTAACTACAAAAACTGACGCATGTCTAAAGACGAACTTGACAGTTGAAATATTGGCTGTATGTCAATAAGGGAAAGAAAAATAAGTAATACCAACATTTGTTTGAATGTTGCTTCTTAGGACAGCAAGATGATAATCTTATATTATTGCCCTTACTTGGCCATATTGGTTTTTAATAAAATTATATGAGATTAATAAGTAAACCCAACATTTATATAATTAACATAAACAATTGTGATAGTTAACAAATCGTTATACATATTGAAATGAGTAAATTTATAAAAATTTTGAAAAGGATTATAAAGAATGATTTCAAAGAAAATATTTAGAAAATAAATTATTAAGAAGTATTATCTAAAGTTAAATAAGAAAAATAATACACATCATCAAAGCACATATTTTAAGCATAGAACATTAATAAAATAAAATAAAAAAAGTTACAAACATAATACTATTAATAAAATTATTTTTTAAGTTTTCAATACAATTTCTGAATAAAGAGGAATGAATTGAAGTACTTAAAAAAATGTCCTTATAAAGGAGTTTTTTAAGTAAATATTTAAATTTTTTAAAATAAAGTTTTTTCTAAATGACCTTATTATTTATTATGTTGATTTTATATGATTTAAATACAAATTCTAGATGTTTGATAATTTAAATCATACTTGATTTAAAATACAAATTCTAGTTGTTTGATAGTTTAAAATCGTTTATTTTTTAAAATATTTTAATTCTAGTACGAACCAGGATTTAAATCAAACCACATCCAATTTAGCTCCAAGGATGGTGCGGAGAAAAAACACTGTAATTCGGTTGTCTCAAAAAATAAAGGAACTCTAAGAAACAATCGTATAGCGTTTGCACAATGAAATAATGCTTCTTTTTTGGAAAAAAACTTAATTTTAGCTAGTAATTTTTAATTCTTGACAGAGTTTTACTCAAATTTTCTTTTTATTTATTTATTTATTTTTTTTACTTTTTTCTTAAACCTCTAAATTTCAAATTTGCCTGCATTTAAAAAAGATCTCTGTGCTTAAACGGTCATAAGTAATGGATTTTCACCAATTTGGTGTTGTAAGTAAATAAGCCCTTATAGCTTGGATCGTTGTCTACGAAGCTTCTCAAATTAAGTTTTATTTAGTACGACGATAAAAGTAATATATAAAAGTGATATTTCACCCAGACCAATTTCATAAAAATACAATGTAAACTTAAAAGCCGTTTGACCAAACTGTGCTTTTGAAAATTTCAAAAAAATGCTATTTTTTCGGTTGATAAAAATTGTTATTATACAGAAAAATCAAAATCTATCCGTTGAATTGTATTCGATTTAAAAAAAACTATACAAAAATCGTGTTAAATAGTAGCTTTCGTTTTTAAGATCTCAAACGGTGAATTTTTAATTACAATCCAGTTTGAGTTTTACAATTATTTTAGGCTAAAATTTGATCTGTCTATTCAAATTGCGATAAAGCAGTTACTTTCATTTTTTTACTCCTTAAGAATCGATTTTATATATAGCATGTAGTATGAAAATTAAAAAGGGAGTAAAATCGAGTGTAAACAAAACACTCAAGCGTTTCGTTTTCCAATTCAACAATATGTGTTGAAACCAACGAAAAAATATCAACAAAATAAACACAGCAGCATCAACAACAAACTACAATAATGCTATGCATATTTTTTTTGCTGTCGCAGTGCGATGCGCTGACAAAGTCAATTTTTTTAATTACAACACA
This sequence comes from Dichetophora obliterata, assembly GCA_963920525.1. Taxonomy (NCBI): domain Eukaryota; kingdom Metazoa; phylum Arthropoda; class Insecta; order Diptera; family Sciomyzidae; genus Dichetophora; species Dichetophora obliterata. The sequence continues at coordinate 303,597,651 of OY986435.1, read as the reverse complement.
CACGGAAATATTGAAGTTGTTGGAAGTGCGCTAAAAGTGCTGCCAATATGAAAAGTTGGAATGGTTTCAAAGTGGGGGCGACAAGACTCTTGCTAAAATTTAGCTCCATTCTCTCGTCAGTATAATTTTTTATAGCACAACGTATTCAAATATCTAATAACAATTTTTGCAATTTCATTTTTATTCATATCAATTGGAATAATTTGTTGTATTTTCAATTACATCTATCAATATTGAAATTTTGTTTTTAAGATAATATTAATAGTGAAGGAAATCAATTTACATTCCAACGTTTTAATGTTATGCTTTTTTATGTTTAATTTATGTTTAGTAAAATATTTTAAAATATGAATAAAAGTATATAAACCTTTTAGTATATAAAAGATGCCTTCATTCACACTCTTGGCATATCATAAATATAAATTTCAAATTACAAGATAAGCTATCTTAGCGAGAAAACCCCAGTCGCGCGTCGAGCAGACACGCACACTTTTTTTAAAGTAGTCAAAGAGTCTCACTAAAAATCCCTATTTCATTAAACAACTGGAGTAGATTAAATATGAATAAACTGAACCATATAATTGTATGAAATCATAACATTATATCCTGCCATCATTTTACAATATCACACATTTATACTATCCAAAATTGTAGTAAACATACATATCAGTAGAAATAAAAGTTTAAAATACTAGCAGAAAAAGTAGCTGAAAATGCTATTAAAAATATGAAGCAGTTAAAAATATATGATATGAATATTAGTAACCATAGTAGTGGAAAATTGTGGTTAAATTATCATTGAAATAATATATCAACAGTATTATAAAATAGTAGTAGAAATATATGTATCATAACTATCATGTCTTTACACCATACCATCAAACCATTTCACCACACTTTCATACGACACCATCTTACCATTTCATTATACATATGAATGTGATACTCTTTGCCATTTTATTATGCCATAGCATCCCGATTAAATTATTAAGAGAGCGAACAGCGGTCGAACATGGGCCGCAAGTCCGCACAAGGATCGAACATGGCCCAAAAATTATGTAAAAAGCCTAACGGCCGAAAGTTGGGTCGAACAACGATCGTACAAGGCCTCAATAAAGGTGAACGACCTTTGTATGACCTTAGTACGGCTGAGGAAAATATTTTAAATAAGGTCCTGTTCGGCCGCTTTTTGGCCTTAGCTAAAAATGTTTTTATTTTTACTATCCATCCCATACCATATCCATTCCATACCGATCATATCAGCTCATCCTACTATTTCTTCTTTCACTTTTCAGCAATAATTTTACTTTTTGTGCCTCTATTTCTCTTATAAACTCTTTTTAAAAATTTTTGACTGACATTTTTAAATAGCATCTGAAGGCAATTCAGTGCATAATAACTATTAGCTGATTTGGTGTTCGAGTAATGTAAAAAGAGTCATATTAAAGGTAACTTTAAAAAGTAACGATTTTGCAAAAACTGTCGTTCATAATACTTTTATTTCAAATGAAAGCAAAATTTTGTCTAGATCAAATCTTCTTCTTTATTTCTTCAAACAATGCTACGGTAATGAGAAATTGGTTGAAAATTATGGTACTAAACAAATTTCGATTTTTACCCTTTTAATTATTTTTATTAACAAATAACTTGAATACGTTACTTTTTTATATATTTTGCTTGAAATTTTTAGTACCTATATTATCTAAGAGCAGCCAAATAAAAGTATAATCATCAGAATCGGTTCAATGTCATTAATATTAGCGATTTCACCGGAGCTTTCTACCTAAAGCTTTTAATTTTCCCTATCCTTAAAGAAAGATATAAAGGTTTGTTTTTATTGCATCTGGTTACATTAGTTAAGAGACAAATAACAAAACACAAATTAAAAGATTACTATTATCCTGATCTAAGCCTCAATGGTCACTATGTTGATCATTGTGTTGCTTTCAACAAATATGTTGAAAGAGCTATTATAACCTTGTGGTAAACGAACGCATGATTGATTGAACACTGATGACATCTACCTTACACAATAAGCGACTATTGGAGTAGGTACGCCGCTTACGACGCACAAGATAGCATGGAACTAAAAAAATTAACTAAAATCTTCTCTACAAAAAACACAAAGAAATGAAAGAAAGCAAATGACGCCAGATTTTATGATTAGAATTTAATTAATGAAAACATAACCATTTTTCTAGCATTTGTGAATCAATGGTTTACAAAATATTGGCTATTTTATACATAAAACTTTGCTCTGGTTCAAACATAAAGATAAATAACTTTAACAAACACACTTCACGGCAAAACTTCCTGTAAGAAAATACAATGAAAGTTTTCTTTTGGCCATAAATAGGAAAAATCAGTTTCCGAAAAAGCCCAAAAAATTTTGATTTCTAATAGAAAACACTTCAACTAAGAAGAAGCCCAACGGGTTTTTAAATTTTGTATTTCGTTTGCTTACACAGAGCTCCGCAAGTCAAGTGTTAAAAAAACTGATAATTTAGCAAAAAAAAAAACTAACTTTTCGTCCAACTTTCGAATCCTCTTATTGAGTTATATTAAGTGAAACCCTAATTTATAAAGCATATTTTAAAAACTTGTAATCACTTTTTTACAACTTTCATTTTACGGATATTTCAAAAGTCGTTGTGATTGTTCAAGTGAAAAAAGTGCTTTTAAAAGTTTGAAAGAGAATAAAAAAAATATTATATCGAGGTAAATTCTAAATTTTCTCACTTCATTAGAAATTCATTCATTGTAAAAGCAAAAACTTGCGCAAAGATAAATCAAGACCAACTTAAAACTCAGTAAAAATATTTAATAGCATCTTTTCAAAATAAGTTGAAATAAATTTCAGCAGAGACTTAAAAAAATCAGTTATGGTTCAGTAATATGGTTCCAAAATTTTTTGATAATGATAGAATAAGATAAGTAGGTTTTCGCAAATGAAATTTTATTTAAAAAATATACTCAAATAAAACATACTTTCAAAAAAATCATATAAATATTTAACTTGCAAGATCAAAAATATAAAAAAAATTCAATTAAAGTCAGTGTGTTTTTTGTTTGGGAAGGGTGTCAAATAGAGTATAGGTGTGTAGAAGAAATGTTGAGGGAGAAAAATTAATAGGACCAGCTCATACCTTTGATGCCCCTAGGGGTCATAGATTTTTTTTTTATATGAACAAGTAGCTGAAATTCGGCCCTTTGCTGTCACGCCCCCGTTTTCAAACGCCCATCAAATATAATCTTGATTGTGTAAATTGTGGTCGAATACTGAATTCCGTGACTGTATGCGACCTCTAACTCAATAGCTATTTAATTGCTTTATTTTATTTTTTTTTTGTCCTGAAAGGAAAGGGATTGATTATTTAGAGGAATTGATTGAAACCATACGTGAATTATTGATTTGGCGAAACAACTGTGAATGACAATTTGAATTGCTTTTAACCGAGGCTAGTGTTATGCCTTAACCTCTGCAAGCATTTCCAGCCCTTACTTTTTCCTGGCCTTTAATTCCACATTTTCCACAATTTAGTTGTGGATGTTTAGTTTTCCAGAATTCTTAAATGTAGGAAAGAACAAAGAAAGTGAAAAGAACCATGCCCGAACCCGGATTCAAACCAGAGACCTCTGGGTTGATAGTCTAGCGCACTCTCTACTAGACTACAAAGGCCGACAGCCTTCGAATTTCTCAAATTTTGGTTGCATGAGAGGTACCCCTTGTCCAACACCTATAAATCAGTGAAATAGCAAGTATAAATTTTGTTCGAATACCGAATTCGGAAGCTGTGCGACTTCTAATTCCTAAGCTAATCGATATTGCACATGAGTCTGTATTGGAGGTGCCACGCCTCATTTTCCAACTTAACTAACTATAACTTCCTAAAGTTTCATGAAAATCGCTAAATTACGAAATTTTAGTCTTCTACTGTTAAAACCGTCTGACTAGTTACTAGTTTATGGGCGACAAAAGTGAGCGCAGATATTCTGCAACCACACCCATTTTTTGGAAAGTTGTCAAGAGTAAAAATATGAACTAAATTACCAAATGTTAGTGTTTAGATATATTTCGCTCACGCTCCTTTTTTGTACAGTTGCCGACAGTAACCATCTGAACAAAATGGCACCACGAAATAGACCCTAAGAAATAAGCCCCAAAAAAATTAAATAAACCCCAAAAAAATTTCATACATTTTTGGGTGTTATTCATATGAAATAACTCTCAATTTTTGCGGGCTATTTCCTAAATTTTGAGTAGTATTTCATTTTTTTGGTTGGGTCTTATTTCATAATGAAATAAGCCCCAAAGAAATTTTAGTTGGGGTTTATTTCATTTTGAGTTTTCCTTGGGCTTTATTTCATTCGGTTTGGGGGTTATTTCATTTCGCTTTATTAAGGTTATCGAAGAGTTTTTACAATAAAATGAAATTGAAGCAAGGGTTTTTATTTTTAGGTATCCAATTTATTTATTTTAATAACTATAATAATAATAATGTCTTCTTTGAAGATATACCAGACCTTATTTTTAAAGACCAAAAGCTAAGTCTCGTCAGCAAAATCAAAAATCTAGGTTTTCATATTAATTCTACACGTACCTGCAGTGACCACATCAACAGTGTGGTTCAAAAAGTATATTATATTTTGCGTAATCTAAGAGTTTCCGCTGATTATACGCCAGTTGAATTGAAACATTAGCTTGTTCTTCAACTTATACTACCTATAATTACTTATGCAGAGTGTGTTTATAGCAAATTGGACTCCCGATCTCAATTAAAATTAAACTTAGCATTCAACCAGCTTACACGATATATTTATGGGCTGCGAAAATTTGATCATATATCTCAGTTTAAAAAAATCCATTCTTGGAAGTGTTATTATTAACTACCTCAATGCTAGAAATTGTATCTTTCTGCATAAATTAATAGTGTTTAAAACGCCCCCTTTTTTATTTGAAAAAATTCGATTTGGTAACTCGACAAGAAGTTACATGCTGACCCCACCAAGTTTTAACTACCTGAACTCCACAAGATTATTTTTTATTAATGCCACTCGTCTTTTGAATTCCTTACCGAGTCATGTAAAAGCTGTAAGGGAAATAACAAGATTTACAGCCCTATTCTGGTTGTTAACTTAACAAGAAATTGTTAAGGAGCTCTTGTTAAGCTGATTGTTATGTTATGTAAATGTTGGTATTCTTAAAAATCATTAACAACATAAAAGCTTAAAAAGTTTTTAAAGTTCACCATGCATGGTGAAAATCGATATGCCTATCGAAAGAAGAGAAAGAACAGATGCTTCGAGTGCAGCTTGTGACTTTGCAAGCGCTTGAAAAATTTGCCATGGCTACTGAAAGATTTCATTATCAACACTTAAAATAAGTAAAAAATTCTTCCATTTTTCAGTTTAATGTATTTAAACTCAATATTATATTATAATTTGTATTTTTAATTATTTTCACAATAATTTTACATCTAAGCACATACATTTCATTCGTTGTTAAGACTCTTTCTGTTATTAACAAAATTGTAAGGAAAAGAGCAAATTTAAGAGCTTTTAAATTTGCAGCAGAATACGAAACCTTAACAAATTGTTAATATTAACTATTTTGTTAATGTGGTGAGCTTAGTTAAGCTGCCAGACTTGCCGTATTTCAACATTTCGCTTCTAATATATAACGAATAATAAATTCCCCAGTTTTCTTCAACTCTATACTTTCTTCTTGTCACTTTTTTTCTCTCTTAGTAACTTCAATTTTGTACTCTATCCTGATTTCTCTATTTCTACTTTATATTAAGATTAACTTTATAATAAGTATAATTGTTTAAATTAGGTTTAAGAAAATCTTTAATTTGAATAATCCTAAAAATATTATTCCAACTTGTACATTAAAAGAACTAAGTTCTTATCGTACTATAAATAAATAAATAACCAAAATTTTACTACGTACAGTATATAACAAGATTTTTTTGTAACATTGAAATTATAATAACGTCTTTCGTTTTCTGGATTTGGAACAATTCAAGCAGTAATATAATTTTCCGCTTGTCATTGATCTTAAAAGAACTCCATCGTATCTAAGAAAATAACTGAATTGTTCTTAACCCTCCGATGCCCGAATAGGTCCACAGGGACCTATGGCGTTTTTAAAGATGTGTCATTTCAAAGTCGATCGACCGAAAAATTTCAGTCTTCCTGACTTCTATAATTGGATTGTTTTGAAGCGATTAAAATTGGTTTTGAAACGATTCCATAAAATTTTTCATCATAATTGTCGGGTTGAAGTTATTTACCTCGTGGTTGCCCGAATAGATCCACAGGGACCTTGTAGGAACTTCCCTGAATATGTTCTTGTTTTATTTTTCTTGTTGCATTTTCATGTAATTTGTTCATGTTTTGTGGCTATGTTGTGAATGAATGATAAAAGTCATGGCTACCTCATCTGTTTAAATACATATCCACACACTATTTATACACTCCAACAAAAATTCACGAGAATTAACTGCAATAATTGCTGGCAACTGATTGCCTACATTTATTGTCGTTAAATCCCATAGAGCAAAATTATAAATATTTATCGTTAAAAATGCGTGAATCCTCTCACCTACAATTATTTCTTTCGCTCTCTTGTAATGGTAGAAGGATAGAGGTATATGCAGCGCTGACTGTGCTCTCTTTCCATACTGCCATGTCTGTCAAATTTAGCTGTGTGGCGAATGGAAACAAAAGAAAATAAAGAAAAAGTTTTGCTTCGTTTTGACAATTCCTGCAGTATGCTCCCATCTGGTGCATATACCTATATTCTTCTACCATGCATAGAACAAAGAAAAGCACAGTGACAGTTTAAGCAAAGGCGGAAAAAGAGTGCATTTCTCTCAAGTACCACAACCTTATAAATGAACCTTGAACATGCTGAAGGTTATCAGTGAATTCAGCTTAACTACACAACATGGCTGTCGTGTTATATTGAGAGAAGCTCTCTCGACAAAGAGAGGAAAGCTTTGTTTGCTGTTATATTGTGCTGCTGGTTGAATGTAGGCATCAAATAAAATGCGTGATTTTGCAATAATTAAAGAATATATTTTTCGAAAACCTTGGTAAGCTTTAATAATCTATATTATCATAGGAATCGAATAAAAAAAGAATTATCAAAATCGGCTCAGCGGTTTCCGAGCTTATTCTGGATTAAATTTCGTGAGTCTCCTTTTATATAATAGTATAGATCAGTGTCGGGCAGCTTTGCACACTTGAAATTGTGTTTGTGCAGTAAAATATGTATTCATCTCACCTACAGAACGATCAAAGCTTCAAGGCCCATTTCCAATAACGCGTGAGATGCGTTTCGTAAATTGACGCAAATATTCAATACATGAAGACATACCTAACTGGTTCCAACGAACAGCATGCGTTTGCACGCAGCGTTCGAAATTCGAAAAATTTAATATTTCATGCGCGTGAAGCTTTGACAGCGAAACAGCTGTTCAGTTTTACAAAGGAAAAATTAAAAAAGGTTAGTAGAATTTGAGAGAAACTAAAAAATTTATTACAGGCATTTAAGACGTGCTCCACACTCACGACACATCTGCAGCGGCATGCCGGAGTGCCTGACTATATGGGCGAGGAGTATGTATATGGACAATATGGAAAAATGCATTTAAGAACAGGCGGTGGTGCAAATGGTCACAGGCATTTAAGACACGCTCCATACTTACGATATATCTGCAGCGGCATGCCGGAGTACCTAACTATATGGGTGAGTTCCAAAATGCATTTTTACAAAGCATCAGTGTGTTTTATTTTGAATTAGTTCGAAGATTTTTAGCCAAAACTGCGCAATTATACTATTTTTAAGAATATCAACAGAGCTGCGCAGTTTTTGTATTTCATCTCACGCGTTATTGGAAATGGGCCTTCAGTGTTCAAGCGAATGTCAAGCAGATAAAATCTGCGCTTGCGTGTTCCTTGAGTATATTTTATTAAATCTGTGTCGATAAGCAATAATAGCTTAAGTCGATTTAAGACAGAACTGAGTTATTGATAAACAGTGGAATTCGGTTATAACGAACCTGAAGGGACCGGAATATTTCGTCGTTACAACCGAATGTCGTTATATGCACACATAATTTTTTTTTGTTCATTGTTAACTTAATTAATTTATTATAAAGAAAAAAAAATTATTATCAATAGTAAAAATAGAAATATAAAACTCAGGGTAAATAAATACAATAAGTTTTTTGTTTCTTTGACTTTCTAATAAAAAATATTTTCCTTTTCAAACTTCCATCCATGTTTGCAGCAACCAAAACTGTAACACGAACCGTCAAAACTTTTCCTTCTTTACACTTTTTACCTTAAAATTTTAAAATTCTATCAGGCATGAGTTTAAAGACGAACCTTGTTTCATCAGCATTATAAATTTTTTCTGGGTCCTAATAGCCATCTCGAAGTTTTGGGAAAAATTCTGTAGTCACCTTGGGATACATCACCTGCTTCATCTGAAACCTTGCAGTTAACAATGCAGTGCCGCTGTCGAAAATGGTAAATCAAACTTTCTAAACAAGAAATATTCGTTTCACCTAAAATTTTAACTAAATCATTGGCTTTTTCTTGTAAAATATGATCGGTTAGAGGTATACATCGCGATTTTTGGATTTTCTACATTTTGAGGAGGTGTGATCCTTATTTTGATCCTATGTTTCCATATGATGGATATTGAAGAATATGACGCAAGAAATTCCTCGCCGTTTTCACGCAGCCAGATTATTGCAGATTTTTCTTCAATGATGAACGCGTTACGTTTAGTTTGTGGAGGCATTTTAAACACATTAAAAAATCAATCATGCATTTGAAGGAACAAATGTATACTGAGCAAAATCACATGCGCAAATGAAGCTATGCAGTTTTGTTGTCATTGAATTTTATACGGTTATTTCCTTTTCAACAAAGCAAAAATTGCAAATATGTTCAGTTGTTGAACCCTTTAAAGAATACACTTTTCAGTTCAGTAGTTAATTTAAGACTGTTTATTTAATAATGATTTCTGTTGAACGAAAGGTAAGGAAAATATATAATCATGAATCACTAGTTCACTTCAAGCGCAACTTGAGATAGGTGACTAAACGCTGGTAACTCAAGTGCCTTGGAATGTTGTAAGTATGCTTAATCAGCTTGACAATTTGGTAATATCAAAATGTCAAGTGATGCATGTTTTGGTTATTGACTCGTTTAGGTTATTGACTGTATTTTCCCTACACCTCCCTTTTTTAAAGAGAAAGCTTTTATAGAGATCGCTGATCAGACGATGTCGATAAAAGCTTTCTTTTACTTTCACAATAATATAATTATAATTTATTAAGTTTAATATCTTTATGTTTAAAGATTTATGATTTTACAAATTATTATAATTGGAGTAATAATATAATTTAATAGTAACTTATAATCTAAATTATATTGAAAGACATTTATAAAAAGTTGTTACCAAAATAAATGTAGTACATTCAATATATTGTTGTACTGACTGATAAATTTAATTTTAAAGTATTCAAAACTAGTCTATGTATTAAATATAAAAATATGTATATATATTTATATATATATGGAGTTATTGAGAAGTATTATAAAACAATTTTATATTTTGTTTGTTAATTTTTTGTTTCTTTCCTCTTAATTCAATAATAACATTATTTTTATTGTCAATATCAATTACTTTAAATGGTCCCTTGTAAACGGGTTCTAATTTGTGTGCTGTGTGATTTTTGATAAATATTTCTTGACCTATGGTAATGTTTGTATTGTTGGTGTTTTGGTCATTTAATAGTTTTTGATTATGTTTTGCTTTATTAATTAAGTTTTGTGCTCTTGTTAAAGCAGTTTGTAGTCGGAATTTTACTTCTTTTGAATAATTTTCAAAATTATATATAGTATCTACTGTTTCAAAAGGTATTAGTGGGTTGTGGTTTGGAACGTTTGGGAAAATTAATTCAAATGGACAATATCCATGTACTGTGGAGGGTGTTGTGTTAAAAGTATATGTGAAATACTTAACCCATTCATCCCAATCGTTTCTGGATGCGTGAATGTATGAACGAATGTATTCATTAAATGTGCGGTGTGATCTTTCAACTGTTCCTAGTGTTTGATGGTGGTAAGGCGCAGATGTAGCTTTTTGAATGTTTAAAAGTGTTAGGAGTTCTGAAAGGATTTGATTATTGTATTCAGTACCCATATCACTTAGTATTTTATTCATTGGTCCATAAATTAAAATAAAATGTTCTGTTAAGGCTTTTGCTACTGTTTTGGCGGATTTGTTAGTTACGGGTATTGCTACGAGATATTTGGTTAGATCGCATATTAAAGTGATGATATATTGATTTCCTTTTTCTGATATTGGAAGAGGTCCTACAGTATCTATTATTACCGTTTGAAAAGGTTTCTGAGGTGTTGGGGTAATAATCATATCTGTTTTGATATGCTTTGTAGTTTTATTGATTTAACATTGAAGGCATTGTTTTACATATTGATTCACATCTCTAGTGATGTTTTTCCAATAATAAAATTGACGAATCTTTTTAAGTAGTCTGGTTGTTCCAGGATGTCCTCCGGAAAGAGCTTCATCGTGAAACTTTTTTAATAAAGATTTTTGTTCATTTTTGTCAGTTATTATGCACACTTTAGGTGTAAGTGCTATTTGTAACTTTGTAATAAGTTGAGTAGCTTTTTGTTTAAAGTTTTCAATGGATACGGGGTTAAAAAAATTATCATTTAAATTCATTTGAATTTTGTTTATATTCCTACTAATTGCTTCTTTTTCAAGAATTGGAAGAAATTGATCTAGATCGATAGTTCCATTAGCAATTGTATTCTGTATATTAATTCGTGGTGCTAGCACTTGTTAACCATGTTTTAAGTAAAATGTAGGAATACTTTTCTCAGTATCCACTCTGAGTTTAACCCACTTTTTAACGCAATTGAAGCCAATAGTTTCGAAGACCTTAGGCTTTTGTTCAACTACTTTATTTTCTGTGTTTGTTATTTTTTCTTTAGCTTTGGTTTTTGATTGTGCACGTGTAGCTACCAGGAGAACATTGTTTGTTGATGGGATTAATTTAATATCATTAAAGTCAATTCGAGACAGCGCGTCCGCTCCTGAATTGTCCTTTCCTTTAATGTGTTCTATTGTAAAATCATACTCTTCTAATTCCAGACGAATTCGCGTTAATCTGCTGGATGGATTTTTTAAGGAGTATAAAAAGGTTAATGGTTTATGATCGCTGCGTACTATAAATTTTTTGCCATAGACATATGGTCGAAAGTGATTAATTGCCCATTGGACAGCTATTAATTCTTGTTCTATTGGGGCTTTGTTTGATTCTCCTTTCGAAAATGCACGTGACGCATATGCAACTGGAAGCTGTATACCGTCTTTCTCTTGTGATAGTACTGCTCCACAAGCGATTTTGCTAGCGTCGGTAGTGATATAAAAAGTTTTTTCAAAATCTGGATATTGGAGGATTTGTGGAGACAGTAGTGCTGACTTTAAATGTTGAAAAGCTTTCTCACAGTCTACAGACCATACGAAAGGTTCATTCTTTCTAGTTAGTTTTGATAAATGGACAGAATAAAATGAAAAATTTAGTATGAAACGTCTGTAATAATTACAGAAAGCTACGAATCGACGAACCTCATCGCTATTCTTAGGTCTGGGGAAGTTTTTAATTGTGTCGTATTTGCTACTGTCTGGTAAAATACCTTTGTCGGTACATTTGTGTAAAAAATGTGCATTTATCCGGGTGTAATTTTAAATTATGTTCTCTGCATCTTTGAAATACTGTTTCTAAATTTTTTATCATGTGTTTAATCGAGCATCCTGTGACAATGACATCATCCATGTATATAAAAGTTTTTGAAAGTTTTACTTTCAAAGGTACTTTACTTTGAAAGGTTTAGCATTCACAACCCTGTGAATGCTAGATTTATCATTCTCTGAAAAGAATTTGGGGCTACTTTTAAACCATATGGTAAACGCGTGAAACGAAATGAACCGTTTTCCGTAGAGAAAGAAGTGATGTCTCGAGATTTTTCGTCCAATCCAATTTGATGGAAACCAGATGTTAAATCTAAACAACAGAAAAATTTCGCTCTGCCAAGTTGGTCTAAAATATCCTCAATTCTTGGTAAAGGAAATTTGTCCGCTATCAGCTTTTTATTTATTTGTCGGTAATCGACTACTAAACGCCATCGTTTTTCGGGATTATTTGGTAATGATTTCTTTGGTACTAGTAAAATTGGACTATTGTAATTGGACGTCGCCGGTTCGACGATCCCGTCTTGTTGAAGTTTTTCAACTTGTCTAATTATTTCGTCTTTTTGTGAGTGTGGCGTCCGATAATTTTTGTTGTAAACAGGATTATTGTCAGACAATCTCAATTTTTGTTTGTAAAAACTGTTTGTGCTTATTTTATCGGTTTCTAATGCGAAAATATCAGTATATTTGGAACATAATTGAAATAATTCTGTTTTAGCTATTTCAGGAAAATTTTTCGTTAGTTTCTCTAAAATGGTTTGTTTTCTGTGATGGTCACTATTGGATGTGTTAAACATTTCATAATCAGATAAGTTTTCATGCTTTAAGTGAACATTATTCAAAAATTTATTTTCAGAATTTGTGTTGATCATTCTGACATAAGGAACATTTTTTGAAATTATGCAGCCGGTAACATACATCCCATCTTGTATTGTTTGACTTGGTATAATCAAATCAGAACATTCGCTGTTAATTTTAATAGCTCTGAAAACCTCAGCGCGTGCGGGTAGTATGAAAGCGTCATCCTTGAAACTTTCTAGCAGTGGAATATCTATTGGATAATTTAAATTAAATGGTCTTAATGAAAGTAAATTTGAATTTGTATTTTGGCCATATTGAATAGTGACATTGTATGTTTTAAGAAAATCTAAACCCAATATGCCTTGAAAAGGTATTGGAAATGTATCTGAAATTATGTGAAATTTATGAGGAATTAAAAAATTTCTAACTTTTAAATCAATTTGGATTGTCCCTAAAGAATTGATAGTTCCTTGTCCTATTCCAGTTACTTGAATAGTGTTTTGTGTGTCAAATTTAAATGCATTGAGCGAGCTGATTTTAATTAGTGAGACATCCGCTCCAGTGTCCACTAGAAATGTATTAAGATTTTTATTAGTTGATATACGGATTTCGATAAAACTACTTAAATTAAGATTCAGATGGAATATTGATTTTTGATGCTGACCCCCCATATTTTGGGGGGAAATTTCGTTTCCCGACACTTCCTGCATCATTCTTACTCGCCCCCTATTTTCAAAATGGTTTGATTGATTTCTATTGTTGTTATTCTGGCTTCTACGTCGCCAGTTATTATTGTTGTTACTAAAATTACTATGACGCCCATTATTATTGTTGTTATTGTAATTGTTATTAAAATTACTACTCTGACGCCAGCCTTGGCCGCGTCCGCGATTGTTACGGAATCCGCTATTCCTATGGCTTTGGCTTTGGCGGTTAAGGTAAAATATGGAGGAGTTTGAAGTTGAAGCTTCTGTGCTAGCTTCTACGAATTTAGAAACAACCTCATTAAAAGAAGTGAAGTTTCCAGTTTTAATAATAAGTTTTACTTCATCACTTGTAGCATTTCTGGCAATTGCTTTCGTTGTATTTTGTACTATTAATTTTTGAGCAATATTCTGTGGATAGCCCTCTCGTATGTAGGCTCCGTCTAGTTTTTTCGTTATGTCTTGTATTTCCTCGGCATATGCGGTGGCTGATTTGGATTGCTGTTTAATGTTCATTAGTTTTGAACATAACAATTCAGATGACTCACCTTTTATGGAGGATTTCAATTTATTTGTAATTGCCTGTATGGTGTTTTCGTTTGTTATTAAATTCCTTGCCTGTCCACTCAGTTTAGTTTTTATAACCTCAATAGCAATCAACTCATGTGTGTCTTTAATTCTTTCAATCAGCGTTAAAGCATCAAGAAAACTCTGCAACTCGTTTACATTACCATCAAACACTGGTACAATTTTTGTTGCTTTATCTAAAATATCGTCCTCTGTTCGCGGCATTTTGATAGTTTCAATTTCTTCGTCTGTTTCTAAATCAGCTTGATCGCTATCATCAGTTTCTACAATTAGTTTATTTACCTCACAGCTTAGGGTAAGAGGCACTTTAATGGCTATATTATGCTTGTGGAAAACTTTTATTAATTTGTCTCTAAATGTAAAAAAAATCTCGTCCGCCTGTTCTCTGTGAACAGTTGAGTACCTATCGTATTGTCTGTGTAGGGTCGCTCTAATATTATTAAACGATTCAATTAAAATTGTTATGAGTTTACTTAAAGTTTCTGTTTTTATTGTCCTATTTTGACTTAGACATTTATAAGATTGCTTAAATTTATGTTTGAATGGTTCTAAACTATCTAATATGGTTTCCCATTGCATGTTTATAATTACCTGATAACATGATATTAAATAAAATGTTTTTTTTTTTTTTTTTTTTTTTTGTATTTTATAAATTTTGGAATTTACAACTGTTGTCACCCATTTTTTTTTTCTGCTCACTAGCTGCTACGTTACGCTTGTTGTTTCAGTTGGCTGATAAAGGTGGGGCTGAAGATGTTTCTTGTATTTGTTGTTGATGATGAAGATGATAATGATGATAATGATGATAAGATGAAGACACTTCTATTCCCCCATTCCCAATCGTTGGGGGGTGTTGGGCCTCCGGCTTGAGGCACTCGTCACTCTTTACAATGTTAATTAGTAGCATACTTGTGATTTTTAAATTCTCGGTTGATCGCGAGCAATGCCATTGAGGCTCTTTTTTATTGCTGATTTAATTACTTTAATAATATAAATTATGACGATCACTACTGAAATGATTATTAGTGTGATTTCCGCCAAGTTAATTCCTTCACTTTTTATAAGAGTTTCTTCATTGTTTATTTTGGCTTTTTCCGTGCTCAGTGCTTTAATTATTTCGTTTTTGTCGTTTTCTTCTACCGTTTTTCCTACTTCATACCCGGCGAAGATTAAGTGTATAGTAGATAGAATTTTTTTCCACCACGACATTTTTTTTTTCACATTATAAGTTTTTAACTTTAAAGTTATTCACTTTAAGTCCTTGTCAAAAAATTTTTTTTTTTTTTCAGCTTATGAGTTGTTCGCTTTAAATATTCATTTTTTAAAATTTTTTTTTTTTTCACTTCAGTTTGTAAGTTTTTCACTTTAGATATTCACTTTAAAAATAACTTTATTTTTTTCACTTCAGTTTATAAGTTCTTCGGACTTCGAGTCCTGTCACGGTCGCCATGTTGAACCCTTTAAAGAATACACTTTTCAGTTCAGTAGTTAATTTAAGACTGTTTATTTAATAATGATTTCTGTTGAACGAAAGGTAAGGAAAATATATAATCATGAATCACTAGTTCACTTCAAGCGCAACTTGAGATAGGTGACTAAACGCTGGTAACTCAAGTGCCTTGGAATGTTGTAAGTATGCTTAATCAGCTTGACAATTTGGTAATATCAAAATGTCAAGTGATGCATGTTTAGGTTATTGACTCGTTTAGGTTATTGACTGTATTTTCCCTACACAGTGAATATTGCTTGTTCACATATAAATAAAAAAAAATTCATAAGTAGGCAAATCTAGTCTCAACTTGCTTTCGTCGTCGCTATATGTGAAAATATTTATTATATTTTATGAAAACTGCGTCGTTATCCACCGACGTTAAAAGCGAACGCAGTTCCTAAGGAATGAAAAATTAGAAAATGCTGACTTCAAGAATACGACGTTATAGCAGAAATGTTGTTATAACCGAGGTCGTTATAAGGGGTCGTCCATAAACTACGTTACCAATTAAGGGGGGGGAGGGGTTTTGAAATGCACTACGATAAGTAACGGTAGGGGGGGATGTGTTTAGATATTGTAACGTTACCAAAAATTAAAAAAATCGACGAAAAACCTCTAATTAATAACACAATCATTTCAAAAATTTTTAACCTTACATGTTTATATTTGATCGCCTAAATTGATGGTTAACTTTTGTTTCAACGATTTCTTCCACCACCTTTTCCCTCGACACAGGAACCTTTTGGTATTCCTTCACCATCTCAGCACACGTCTGAAAAATTTGGGTCTTTGCTTTTGCGACAGGCTTTGACGTTAAGGCCTGAATGTTCTTGATCAAAGGAGATACCGTAGGACATGTACTGTCCTTCTCAGAAAGAAGAAATCGGTTCAAGGTCGTGTCCTACCTGAGGCTTGTATTTCGTTTTTAAAACTTCTATGAATTGCCATAGAAGCATAGTAAAGCTTCTTGAGGGCATAAGCCGTTCGGAGTCGGCATTAAGCACGTAGGTCCAGTTCTCGGTCATTTGTGATCAAACATTTAACAACACGCACAACACAATTGATCAATAGAAGCTAGGTCAAAGTCCTTCCAAGGGCTGAAATGGCCAGTTTATTTATTTATTTATGAATTGCCATAAGTTTGTATTATATCGTTTACAATAAATCGTCGGAATAAAAAATACTATTTAAATAAATCAATTTCAGAAAGCATTTACACAAAAACACAGAACTTGATGCAGCTTGGGTGCACCCTTTAAGGGTACTCTGTCAAAGACCAGGTGAATTTATTTGCGTTAGAAATGAGGATTCTCCTGAATGGGTCGACATAGAATCTCATGAAAAATTCTATTTTGAAGAATTCTCAAAAAAGCTACCAGCTTCTTCTATCCCAGTGACTGAGAGCATCGAATCTTGGATCGCAGATGGAATAGCTTTTACAGATGATATTAATTATTGATTTTTTTTCAATTGTTCCTTTAATGTATCTAGTCATACTAGTCACTAATACTAGTGAAAATTGTCAGAGCTAGTCAAAATATATAATCATTCGAATGAATTAATTTCATATGTCACGTTACTTTATGGGAGTGGGGGGGAGGGGTTTTGAAAAGCACTACGAAAAGTAACGCAGGGGGAGGGGGGTAAAAAAACCGGAAAATCAGTAACGTAGTATATGGACGACCCCTAAGTGAATTCCACTGTAGTTGTGTTCCTCGTATATATCATTATGAACACACAAAATCTAGAACTTCTATCATGACCTTAGTCAAAGATATGACGCAAAAATGAAAAACCCTTTCATATAACTTATATGACAATTGAAAACTTTGAAGCAAGATTTTTGGAAACTTTGAAATAAGACTTAAGCTGTTATTGCTCATCGAAACAGATATAACGTAAGATTACACTGTGTAAAATTCTATGTATGCAAAATTATTGGAAGTATGGGAAAATTTTTTATATTTAGAAATTAACGTCATGGCGCGGTATCGAAGAAATAAAATTAAAAAAATTATGCGTTACAAGGCATTACGATAATTTGCATGGCCAATATAATTTAATTGTGGACCATGCAATTAATTAATTATTTAAAAGTTGCACTTCCACATATCATATCATATTGTGATCAGTTCCAAGTACATAAAATGAAAGCATATAACGCTGGCCTTGGCAAAACACAATAAAACAACAAATTTGTGTTTTAACATTAGCCAGACTTTTTACATTTCACATTATCCGTCTGTCGGTCTGTTTCCTTTTGACATTCCGTTCACTACTTATTTATTTAATTTCGCAATAGAAATCCGAGCAAAAAAATATCCCATAATGCCTAGTAAGATTTCCGGAAAAAGCGCTTTAGCACTACTTTGTTTTCCGTGTGAGCTTTAAAGCGTTCATTAATACATAGTCAAGATGAGAACGTATAGGTTTGCAAAGCTGCCCGACACTGGTATAGATAAAACCGATTTCAATTGATTTTTAACTTTTCGACTTTTTTTGGTTCACTTTCATGACAAGAAATTTTAATGGCTTAGCAGCAATAAAAATTAAAAAAATAATATCTATAAAGATATCTATATTTGTATGCACCACAGTTATTTTTTGATTATTTTATGACAACGTGCCCGTCACCTTCACCCACAGATCTGCTCCCCGCAACACCGTAGTGTTTTTACTTGTTGTTTCTTTCAATAAAAAAAAATTGCCTGCCCGGCGGCATGCTAACAAGTTAAATGGGTAACGCGTTACATTGTCACAGAAACATGTCGGTCCCTTTGATACAGTGATCAATTTCTAATACTTGAAGATTTCAAGAGTCATTTAAATGTTTATAAATTTCGGCAATGGATAGCAATGCCGAGTAACCAAACGGTTAGTGGGCCACGAAGATTGTTAGCGAGCTTTTCTACTCTAGTGTCTTTTTGTGTTGTTGACAATATTTTTCTTTTCAGTATTTTTTGTTCGCTGCTAATATTTATAATGTTTTTTTACACACAGCAGCGTTGCTAGCAGCGAAAACTCAAATATATCTAATACATAGTTTACTTTACCAAATTTTTTTTTAATTTTAGTATTTGTATTTATAAATTTAAATTATTAATTGACACAAATTTTTCCTAATGCCGAAACATATTTAATCATATTACTAGTGCTTCATAGATGACGCAAGATATAATGCAAGATGACGTTGACGCACATCCAAAAAATAAATCTGGTTATTCTAACCAAATTTTAGCCATATTTCAGGTTAAAATTTGCCAACATCAATCGTCAGGTTAAGATTACCACATGCCATTAAGGTCAACTATCTTATCCCGAGGTACCCTTTATTACAAATTCTGCATCACTAGAGCAGAATTTAACAGCTGGTAGACAGTGGGGTGGACGAGGATAATACTCTCCTAACAAAATTTGTCAGGTAAAAACAACCTAGATCAGGTAAGAGTATTTTTCCCAGAGTGAAAGGTACTCATTGCATATCTCAGATAGGACTTTATGAGTTTCAACTCACACTTGTAAAAAATTTGTTATATATGACATTGTAATACAGCACTGTAAGCGGGATGTGACAAAATCTGAGTTGTAATTTTGATATCGGTAGTTTATTTGAATTATTAAGTGCAGGTTCTCATCTAGAGATCCAAAAACACGGTGATGTTGTGATGATGAACACTGATGCAAACCGTCTCCATCGCACAGCACGTTCTTGTTATCTGATAAAAAAAACCAAAAATTAAAAGTTTTTCTAAATGACCTTGTTATTTATTATGTTGATTCCATATGATTTAAATACAAATTCTAAATGTTTGATAGACAAACAGAAACAAGCTGAAAATATATCAGCAAAAATCTAAAAACAACTTCAGTAACCATGCTGGGAGAATGGGAGAAAAACTGAGAAATTGACACCTAAAATCTCATCGCCTCTGTGGTGCAGTGCGCTAGTCTGATCACGGAGTATCACAAAGATTTCTGATGAAGACTTGAGACGGGCCGAAATTGCAATAAAATCAGCTAGTGCTTTTTTCCTTGTCATATTGAAAAAACGTTGTTGTTGTTTTTTCTTTGGAAAGATTCGTTAGAACAATAAATTGTTCTAACTTTGACCTTAAGCTCAATAAACGATTTTAAACTATCAAACAACTAGAATTTACATTTAAAATCATGTATGATTTAAACTATCAAGCATTAAGAATTTGTATTTAAATCATATTAAATCAATATAATTATTTTTATAATTTATAATTTTAGGTTATATTAATATATCATATATATGTTTTTTTACATTTTTTATTTGTTTTTAATTTTTATAATTTAGTAATTGTTTATGTTTTTTTTTAAATTTATGTTACATTCATTAACCAATTTTTCATTTTGATAAGCATTTTTTTTTTTAAATATTTTCTCTTATGTTCTTTGTTAATTTCAATATATTTCTGAATACATTTTCTAGTGGCTGTTATTTTTTTAATGTTTGTTAAATTCTTTTTTAATTTATTTCAAGTTTTTAATATATTTTTCTTTTTGTTTCGTCATCACTTTAAACTTTTTATATTCTTATAATTTCGTTCTTTTAAATTAGGGTTATCCATTTGTCAACATTTTTGTTTGCACTTTCTGAAAAAGTGTATTTTTGATCTTTTTTAAGAAGCATTGCTTTGAGAGCAGGGACCGTAACGGTTATGGTTTTTTAAAAAAAATTCAGCAAATAATCGTTACTTTTTGACTGATTTCATTTCCATCAAAAAAAGTTCAAATTTGACTTTTAGTTTTTCGATCAAATATATAAGTTTAAATTTTACTTTTATTTTTTTTTTGCAAAAACTAAAAGTAACAATATGACTTTTATTTTTTCGATCAAAAATATAAGTTAAAATTTGATTTTAATTTTTTTTTGATCAAAAATAACAGATAAAATTTGATTTTTAATTTTTGATCAATAACAGTTAAAATTTATACTTTTATTTTTAGGATCAAAAAAAGATATTAAAAATTTGACAGATTTATTTCTTAATAACTATTACACAGTACGACATAATCAAATTTTTTTGAGTACACATGTTATAACATTATAAATCATATCCACCACCTAATCAGCGTTATATCTCTTTACGTCAACAATAATGCCGTCCATAAACAATAAAAAACTTTTTAACAAAAAAAACCCAACTTCACTACAAAGTAAAAAACAATTTCAAATTACTTTTCACATAATTTCTTAGTCAAATTTGTCGACTTTCAAGCAGGACAACGCACCAACAAATTCTTCCCGAGCCACAAATGACTTTCAATAAATCTGAAATATACCCGTACTGTAGTGACCTGCTGTTAGCCATGACTTGAATCCTATCGAAACCTGTGTGGCATTCTTTCGGCCCAAGTTTATAAAAACGGGTGCCAGTTTGAGTCGATACAGCATCTGAAAACAGTTCTTTAAGATGAATGGCAGAAAATCGATGGCTCCATCCTCAGATCGCTGATGTACTTCATGCTTTTCACGCTTAACCAAGTCAAATATAAGAAAGAAAGACATATTCTTTTATAAAATCTATATATATTTATATTTTATTCCATAAAATCAATAAACATAAGTTCACATATAAATATTTTCTATGAACTTTTTAAATACATTATAATTTTTTTAATAACAACAAGTTTTTTATGTATGCTTTATCTTGTTTTGCATATAAGTACTTAATACTATTTCAATAAAAAAATAATATAAAAACAAATGAAGTTATGTTTGCTTAGAATTGTATTTGAAGTGTTGCACATATAATTATTTTACAAAGGTATGTCACTATATCTCTAGTAATTGTTTACCGATTTGGAAAAATAAAACACTGAACTAAATCAAGTTTTGATAACTTTCATGAAAAAATAGGAATTTTTGGCTATACCTATAATAACATACATTTGGATTCGGAATTCACTTCATAGGGTTGGATCTAGACCCGTGGACCTGGTCCCCCCCATATCTACGCCACTGATTTCATTGCATCATTTTTGCGTAATGTTGAAGTTATATTTGATATTTTTAATTTCCTTTCAATGTAGATTATATTATTATTTAGATAATATTTTTAAATTGCTAGTTAACTTGTATAGTTGAACGCGCATATCACTGAGTGAGTTTCAGCACATTTTGAAGTTTCAAGTAATTTGTGTTGTGTTAAATTAAAGTTACCATACTTTGTATATGCAAATGCAAGTTCTATCCTTTCTGATAAGCAACAAAAGTTAAAACTTCAAATTGTAATATAAAAGAAGGTATTCAAATGAGTATTTCACAAGAATGTAAACACCGTTTCTGCGCAGTATTAAAGCTGTTTTTGATATTTTTAATTTCCTTCAACAGAGTATATTATTTTTTTAAATTGCTTGTTAATTTGTATTGTTGAATGGGTAATTAAGTACGATAATGAATCGTTATTTTTATTTATATATATAATTAGTACCTATTAAAATGTTTAATGAAAACCAGTGTTCATGGCATGTTTTGGCATGACTTACGAGCTATAAAAGAGGAACATTGAGTGAGTTTCAGCGTCTTTAGCAGTTTCAAGTAATACGGCTTGTGTAAAATTAAAGTTAATTTTTTAAAATGATTATACTTTGGGATAGTAAAACCCAATTATTGTGGTTGTACCTTATATCGTGCATCATAACGATATTGGCAGATAATCAAGACGATATAAATTTGAATTTAGAGCGGAATCTTCCGAGTATTACATACAAATACATTCGAAATATTAGCTTACTATTGTATTACATATCAAACTTTTTCAGATTTTATTAAAAACGTTAAGGTATTGGAAGAACTAGGCGTACAAGTTACGTTTAAAAAACCCGATGCTACGGTACCGAAACTATACGATGATAGTTCAGAGGAAAAGAAGTATTCTGATAACTTTTTTGGCAATAAAAGTTTTGGGATACAATTATTTAACCAATTGAGGAACAACAATTAGAACCAAATACAGAGTTTACATAGTTTCGATAGAGAGCACTTTTGGGATACATTTATTAAACCATTTGAGGAACAACAATTAGAACCAAATACAGAGTTTACATAGTTTCGAAAGAGAGCACTGTAATTGAAACTAAGTAAAAACAAAAATACAAATGTTTACATAGTCAAATATTATTACTTCAAATTGAATTGTCAATTTAATTGTATTGAAAATAATAAAATTTATGAGTACCCGAACACCATTGTATTATCTGATATCTTAAGGGTCAAACTTAAGAAATTTTTCTATATACATATATACAAAACAGGTCTGTTCTCGTAATTTTTGGACTAAAAGCTAAGTATGCTGTAGAAGAGAAAAGAAATCTTCCGTAAGAATTTGCATTTTGACAGCGAAAAGGTAGCGAATTTTTTTTTTTCGTTGTTTAGTACGCTGTTGAACCGAAAAATTGCTCAATGCAGCCAAGTTTACAACCATGATTGGAGAGTTAAATTCCGCTAACTTTTATATGTCCGTATATATAATTGGCGTGGAAATTTGACATTCATTTGTCATTTGACAAAACATTGACAATGTTCAACTAACACATTCAACAAACACGTTATGGTTAGTATGTGTTAGTGTTGAGTCTACATTAAAATTTCGCGTGTAGAATTAAATGCCTAAAAATTTTCGTTCCTACAGCATACTAACAGCCCTATTCTGGCAAATTAACAAATTGTTAACCAGTATTTTGAATATTTCTATGTGTTTGTTGTAATTTTTTGATTTCAAAACAAAATTTGAAGCTCAAAAATAAAAAGTTTTGGAAAAAATTGTCAACTGCTTTTCAGTTATTGACAATTTCATTAACAAATTTTGAGTTTTGAGCTTTAAATTTTGTTTTGAAAACAACAAACAAATAGAAATATTCAAAATACTGGTTACCAATTTGTTAATTTGCCAGAATAGGGCTGTAAGCTAAAGATGGTAAAAATGTCAAAAGCCGGAGAGTAAGAAAATAAAACTTTATATCGGAGAAAAACACAAAAAGTACGGAAACACTATTCGGCCTTTCGGTTTGTGTAAAAATTAAGAAAATTTATATTTTCACTATTGTCAATTTATTTTTTTAAGTAATTCGAAAAATGGAAGAAAATTTAGATTAACTGCAGAAAATATGATTTTGATTAGTGTGGAGCATCAGCATTGCATATGTCCGTCGATTTTTATGTATTTTAAAGAAATAATATTTAAAAATTATTCTTCATTTTAAATTTTTTGTTTATTTTGGAATGCGCAAATTCTCATCAACGAAATTGAAGACTTTCGCTGCCACCTGCTATTTCCACATATTTCTGGTAAAGATTTCTCTAAAACGTCTGCTGTCCTTATTTCTAGCCAGGCCCGTAGCCAGACCAATAAGACAGGGGCATTTTTTTTGTTTTTTCATTTAAATAAAAAAAAAACAATTTTTTAAAGTGTGAAATTAATACATTCTACATATTTATTAAAAAACAGTTAATTTTATCTATCTATACTATTATATAAAAGGAGACTCACGAAATTGATCCAGAATAAGCTCGGTAACAGCTGAATCGATTTTGATAATTCTTTTTTTATTCGATTCCTATGATAATATAGATTGTTATAGCTTACCAAGGTTTTCGAAAAATGTATTCTTTAATTATTGCAAAATCACGCATTTTATTTGATGCCTACATTCATTCAACCAGCAGCACAATATAACAGCAAACAAAGCTTTCCTCTCTTTGTCGAGAGAGCTTCTCTCAATATAACACGACAGCCAGGTTGTGTAGTTAAGCTGAATTCACTGATAACCTTCAGCATGTTTTTGTGTGATTTAAAATAATGTTAATCAAGTTGAGAGCGTGAAAAATTTTTCTCTCTGAACGAAAACTTCATATGAAAAAACTTTCAAAACATGCTGAAGGTGATCAGTGAATCCAGCTTTACTTTCAGGGAGATTTTTGCTTTCATATAGTGTTAATTAATTTTCTTTGCTAATGTATTGAGAAGAGTTGCCAGAATTTAGTTATCTGCATTAATTATGTTTTGCAGCGTTGCCAGCCAGCCTTTCCCCACTTGAGATTGTGATAGTCTATCTATACGAATATATTAAAGCATTGTGACACTGCTCGGATGTTTGACAATCACGCAAGAACCACTGAACAGATTAACACGATATAGATATCAAACGATATCCAACTTTATCGTAATATGCTATGTTAGATTTGCCACGTCTACTTTCCATGCCCACTTTTTGCAAAAAATGCTATATTTCAGACGATTTTGGTCGTATGAGACTACAATTTGGTAATCTACGTTGTATGGTTACTTTCGCTAACTTTACTAAAAATGGGCATGACCCACTTCTCGGGGAATAAGCTTGGAGTAAAGCAAAGCACATTAGGTTTAAGCTCAATTGAGCTGAAATGCTAGCATTTTATTGTTTTGAGTATGAGAAATATGAGATTGAGTATGATGATGAGTTTAAGTGAAAAAATTTTTCCACACCCCCATTACCGCCCAGAATTAATCCAAAATGTTATGTTCGAACGGTTTTGGTTGTATTAGACTAAGATTTGATAATTTAGTTCATAAGGCTATTTTCGGCAACTGTACTAAAATATACATTTTTTTTTCCGAACAGCATGAAAATTCGTATATAGCCGTAAGGTGGTCTGCGGCAGGACAACGTCTGTAGGGCAATACTATACATCAATAAGAATGCTGTATATATCAGAAATTTCTGATTGTCATGCATTGATGTTTCAAACGGAATCGTTTAGCATGCGTTTTGTTCGAAGGTCAATTTACACTTTTACAAATTCACAAAACGATCATAAAAAATTCATTGAATTGGGTCAGGACAAATTCTACTATAACTATAACGTTAACTATGAATATATAGATAAGAAAATAGATTAAAACAGAGATTTATGTATATAACATTGGAATAGATTGAAATACTTGGAATATTTTTCACAGAATCATTTTTTAAGCTATATTTGAAAATGTTTTCCACATAAATTAGTTTTTAAGCTGTAGCACATTGCAAAATATATAACAACATTTTAAGCAAATCATAGGGGGGTAGGTGGCCCATGATTTTTAATGATAGAAACTGTTTGTGTCAAAATAGAACAATTTTTGCAGGTAATTGATTTGAAATCGATTTGAAAACGGCGGAAATGTTTGCTTGCTAAATCAAAACATGAAATTTCAATCGCTTTTTTTTCATTCTGAGGCTTATAAGTTATTCTGAGAAAATCTATAGTTTTGAGATATCGCAAGAATTTTAATGTCATAATAATAGGTTTCTTAAAACATACCTAATATCCGTACAAAATATTTCCGAAAAGAAAAGAAAATTACCGTTAATTTTATTAATCAACGGCTGTCCATACAAGAATGCGTTGTTATGCATTGTTATGCAATGAGAAAGTCTACAGTTTTTGAGATATCGCCAAAAATTTGATGTCATTATAACGGTTTTTTTTTAAATTTAAGAAGAATTGTTGTTTGGCCGAAGCCCAATAACAACAATTAATAACTGAAGAATTCCGATTAACTACAACAATTTAAGAAGAATATATTTATTTTCAGAATATATCTTAAAAATTACATTTTTGATTACAAATTTTAAAAATTTTTTACCCAAATTTTTTTATAACGCTGTTATGCAGGACTTTTTCAAAAATAAAAAAAGCAAGCCAGGTAAATTAATGTCATCATAGTAATTACTGTTAAAATAAGTTATTCAAATTAAATAAAGTAATTTCTTTATATATATATATACCATCTTTTCATAATTAAACAAAACAAACACAATAATTTTTATATTTTGAATTTGTTTTAATACAACTAAATACTTTCATTTTAAGATTTAAAATTTTTACATGGTATTTAACATTTGTATCGCAGGCAAAGCAGTGGGTATTTGCTAGTTTAATATAAAACTAATTTCTGTAAAGTTTCGTGCCGATTGATAAACTTTTAGAACGCGCTCAAAAGCCATTTAAATGGAAAAGCGTTTTATCAGATTTTTTCCTAATATTTGATCAAAGAAGTAATAAAAACATTCCTTAAAGCCTATTTTTTAATAAAACTAGTATGCATTTTGTTTTCAGTGTAATTGGTCTTTAAAATGAGTTATCAAACATAGATATCGGATGAAAAATACCAGAGTTGTGATATTTTAGTTTTCGATAAAATGTTTTTTTCTTTCTTGTTTCAATAAAAAAAATCGAAGAAATCCAAATTTGCAAAAATTACAATGAAGTGTTGTTAAAATATTTTCTGAAACAACACTTATTACCAATACTAAAAATAGCAGAGGGTGCTATAGCATAGTTTTAAGCTATTTTGTGAAAAAAATTACAAAAACCAATACTAGGATCAAAAAGCTAAATGCTGTTGAAGCTTGACTTTTTTTTACCCTAAAAAATGCACTGTTTGGTGCGGTTTGTGGGCCGGCAGCATCATTGGACCGTACTTTTTCAAAAATAATGAAAATTTCAACGTTACAGTCAATGAAGCAAGTTACCGTACAATGATTAGCGACCTTTTTTTGCCCAAAAAAAAAAAAAATTGGAGCTGGTTGATATGTGGTTTAAACAAGACGATTCCACATGCCACACGGCATGCGATATTATGTACCTATTGAGACGCGAGTTTGGTGAGCAATTAATCTCACGTTTAGGTGCAGTTCATTGGCCGCCGAGATCATGCGGTTTGACCCCACTAGACTATTTTTTGTGGGGCTACGTGAAGTCTTTCGTGTACAGCGGCAAGCCAGCCACAATTGCAGCCCTGGAAGACAACATTACAGCTGCCATTGGTGCCGGAAGAAATGCTGGAAAAGTTATACCAAAATTAGAGCTTACGGATGGACCACTTCAGGTGTAGCCGCGGGCAACTTATTTGCATGAAATAATCTATAGAAAGTAAATGGCAGGCATTGATGTATCGCTCCAATTAAATATTTCATTCACTATTGCAAATTTTCTGTTTTCTTTTCCAATTTTCAAATGCCAAACGCTAAAAAAGCATCCTTTATATTTATGATCTAGTTTTTTATGGTTTCTTGTAATCAATTTTGATTATATGAAATGTCATATGGTTAAGTAGCCGATTTGAACGTAAAATTCTTAAGAATTTGTTCAAACATGTGTGAAATCATATACGAGTTTAACAGTGAGTTGATCACAGCTTAAGCACTCAAAGACTACTGAAGAGGAAATGTAGCGATTTCCGAAACAGACTGTCTAGTCAGCTAAGTGATTGACTCTTTACAGTGTTGTTTTTGTTGTTGTTGCCTTCTTAAAAACTTATTTTATCTAAAGCTCGCAGTTAAAATCATGTAATTTTTTAATTTTTTTATACAAACCATTATATAATACGTTACGATAGATACGCTACGATATAGATTTTTCATTTCAAAGAAGTGCATATTTTTTATAGCTTTATATATTTAATTCAACTAGAAAAACATATAAAGTGTACTTTGGGACCGTTGCAATCGAAAACAAATTAGTTAGACTTTATTTATTATACTTGTAAAATTCCATCCTTCGCTAAAATTTTTTTAACATTTGTCAACATTTTTCAAATGTTGTTGCCATTCATCACGTTTGTTGGCTTTTTTTAATATTTCAAATTGAGATCAACTCTCAGTACTCTCACAATATTAGTTTAAAAAATTGTTTCTCTATTATGGAGGTTAAAAAAATTTTAAGTTACATTTAAGATTTTAATCGTGGTAGACCTTTTTTTTGACATTCTTTGATCTTGTTTTTTTGCAAAAATAAATAAATAATACAGGGTCCGCCAAATAACTTTTTTTTTTTTGAAAATTCTATAAAAAAAAACTACTAAATATTTTCTCAAATTTCTTCTTTTATATGAAAGTACAATTCTTCCGGTTAATAATGGAAAATAATTCCATTCAAATGGCTGCCTCGGTTTGCCATGCAGTAGCCTACACGATCGGTCCAATTTTTAAGCACATTATCGATTGTGTGCAGCTGTATTTCGCCAATGGCTTCACGAATATTGTCCTTTAAAGCGTCAATTGTCGCTGGCTTGTCGGCGTAACACTAACCTTTGAGGGCAACCCACAAATAATAGTCCAACGGTGTCAAATTGCAGCTCCGAGGTGGCCAAACGACATCAGCTCTGCGGCTGATAATGCGATCTTCAAAAACAGTGCGCAAAACATCGAGTGTAGCTTCGGCTGTGTGGCACGTAGCGCCGTCCTGTTGAAACCAAATGTTGCCAATATTCTCCTCTTCAATTTTTGTGAACAAAAATTCGTTCAACATGGCCCGATAACGATCGCCATTGGCTGTAACGGCCACTCCTTGCTCATTTTCGAAGAAAAATGGCCCAATTATGCCTCTGGACCAAAATCCGCACCAAACAGTACCTCGTTTTGGGTGCAGCGGCTTTTCAATGTATGCATGCGGGTTTTCTGTGCCCCAAATGCGACAATTTTACTTGTTTACATACCCGTCAAATTCAAAATGAGGTTCATCTGAGAAGATGATTTTTTTGGCAAAATCGGCATCTTCCATCAAAGTAATGTCGCAATATTTCCCAGCGTTGTTCAAGCGTACACACAACCACATTCGTTCAGCGGAAGGATAAAACTAATTATCTGTGGAATCAGACATGAGCTAAGTGCAAGGAGAATAAATAATAGTAGAGAGATTTCAAAGGCGAATTCGTTCAATAAGGCGAAAAATTATGACCACTGAGGTGTAGCCCGTGCGAAGAAATATGGCGGCGATATTGAGAGCAGAGCTGAAAATGAGCCAATTAAATGAGTCGACTGAAAACAAATCGAACTGAGAGAATCTTGTAGTACAGCGAGTGTGAGCGGCCGGAGGAGAGGAATGAAAACACCAGCAAAGTCAAGCAACAACGAAAACAAAACAAAAGCACAGACCATATGGCAATTGGAAACTCTTGAGTATCCGAATTGACTATTATAAATGAAAATGCAAAAAATCTAATTGTCACTGTTTTAGCGCATTTAGCTATTTGCATGTTTCCTTTTCTAAGCCGAATTGGTTTCGTTTTATCCTCATCTGGACGTTGCTGTTGTTGTTCTTGTTGTCAGCCATATTTCTAACATAGCCGATATTGTTTTGTTTTGTTCTTAGCTGAATAGATAGAAACCAAGCAAATATCCCATTTTCATGATTAATTAACTTTTTGAAAATATTTTACATATATGTATTACGAAATATTTGCAACAAATATTTTCCTTCTTTTAATTAGGTTTGATATGAAAAATTTGTGATAATAATTATTGTGAAGAGTTCTAAATATCTTTTTATTATTTATTTTAATACTTAATATTTATTTTAAAACTTTTCAAAATTGTATAATACTTACCAAGACATATGGTTGGAATTAAACCACTTTTAAGGCGTGACCCTCCAATGCAAGAAAAATCAAAATGACGGCTGCATACTCTTGATTTTGAATTGATCAATATGCCAGAAACAGGCACTTTGAGGATTTTTAAGTGCTGTTTTTATTTTATGTTGCTGTTTTATGCTGTTTGATTTTATGTAACCAAAAAGTTGGCTTTGTATATATGTTATTAATGTGGTAAGGACTTTAATAAGTAAAATTTTTAAATTGTTGAAATAGATTTTTTTGTATTGAAAATTATTTGAAAAAAAAAATTCAAATACATAGGTATTTAGAACTCTTCACAATAATTATTATCACATATTTTTCATATCAAATCTAATTAAAAGAAGGAAAATATTTGTTGCAAATATTTCGTAATACATATATGTAAAATATTTTCAAAAAGTTAATTGATCATGAAAATGGGATATTTGCTTGGTTTCTATCTATTCAGCTAAGAACAAAACAAAAAAATATCGGCTATGTTAGAAATATGGCTGACAACAAGAACAACAACAGCAACGTCCAGCTGAGGATAAAACGAAACCAATTCGGCTTAGAAAAGGAAACATGCAAATAGCTAAATGCGCTAAAACAGTGACAATTAGATCTTTTACATTTTCATTTATAATAGTCAATTCGGATACTCAAGAGTCTCCAATTGCCATATGATCTGTGCTTTTGTTTTGTTTTCGTTGTTGCTTGACTTTGCTGGTGTTTTCATTCCTCTCCTCCGGCCGCTCACACTCGCAACATGTCTTCATTAGCAAACCAGTTGCGAGTGTACTACAAAATTCTCTCAGTTCGATTTGTTTTCAGTCGACTCATTTCATTGGCTCATTTTCAGCTCTGCTCTCAATATCGCCGCCATATTTCTTCGCACGGGCTGCACCTCAGTGGTCATAATTTTTCGCCTTATTGAACTAATTCACCTTTGAAAGCTCTTTACTATTATTTATTCTCCTTGCAAGCGTCTACTTATGCTTCATATATGCTTCGTGTGCAGTAGAGGGTTAATTTTGACACAAACCGAAAGTTCGAAAAGTGTTTCCGTACTTTTTATGTTTTTCTCTGTCTTTAACTCTTTGTGATATTTTGTACACAATTGTGAACATTATATTTGAAAGTCAATTGTAACGTAACGGCTTATTAAATTTTTAGTTTCTGCAGAGGTGTATATAGCGTTTCTTTTCACACTATCTGTGAGAAACAGCTGATCTTCTATAAATTTTGGTCTAGGAAGCTTAGTTTCTAAAGCGCTCTCACCACTTTCATCACAAGTTTCGTAGCGTTACTATGTTTTATTTAGTTTTTTTGGATTTTTTAGAAGCTAATTCAGGTAAGTAAATATATTTGACTTTATAAAACAAGAGCAATACAAAATTTCTTGATTTCGATTCGTTAATTACGTTAATTTCGTTAATTTCTGCAACCTTTAAGTTCCTTTGTACACAATTGTAACCAAAGTCCTTTAAGGACTTCTGTTAAGGATATTAATACAAAATTTTTTTATGTGCTTGGACAACTATTATACACAGAATTTCACTTCCAAAAATTTTTTTATTCGCTTCAATTAATGTATGTCACAAAGTGTTAAGAGATTTTTTTACTGTTTGGTTTTTGACAGTTTTGAAAAAGTACGAGAACAGACCTATTTTGTATATATCGAAAACTCAGAAAACTCATAACTCAGAAAAAAGACATTTTGCATAACACGCATTTAAAATTTTCAATTGACTCACACCTTGTATGAAGAGATGGAAGCATTTTCTCTTCGCACGCGGAGACATTGAAAATAATAATTTGAAAATTTTATACAATATGCAGCAAAATTGAACATGCTTATAAAGAATAATTCTGCATCATTAACCCAAAAATCTTGTTTTTTGAGTTATGACGTTATTCAAGCAAATGAGCGATATGTACAATATGTATATAAAAAATCACTAGTTTAACCTTTATAGACATCTGTTAATATAATTGACTTCGGGTAATCCTAAATTTTATTATTACTTTTAATAACTTTTTTTTTTTCAATACAAATAAATTGACAGTTCGAATTGCAGTAATAATATTTTACCATATGATATTAATTTATATATGTGTTTTTTCTTCGTTTGAAATACTTTGTGTACTATTGAAAACATTGAAACTCTATATTTCTCTATATATCTTTGAAGCTAAATCATAGGCAAAAATAGTGGAATCGACGTGAGGATATTAAGATTTACTACTTTTTTGTCTGGGTGTAGAGAAGATTAAAATATGCACTATAAAATTCGATATTGAGCACATTAAAATTCGCAAAAAATCTAAATATGCTGAAATTTGCTCGATAATACTACTATAAAAGTTAAAATAAAACAACATTTTTGGAACCGAATATATATATTTTCTACGTTATAAATTTATAAAAAGGAATTATAAAGGGTGATCCAATAAGAGCTTCCTACTTTGTTTTCTAAATAAAAAACGAAAAAAGTATTGATGCAAATTTTTATTCGGAAATCATTCCTACAATTATAGTTCGGTTCCTACAATTCAATGCATAAAATTTATTTCGTTCAAATGTTGCCCACGAATAGCTCCTAACCCTAGAACCATGATGTACGTAAATTTTACGTGCAGGAAATTTTCAAATTCCGATTGCACAAGTTTGCGGCAATCTAACGGAACCAAACGCCAGTAGTGCTTCAATTAGTCATTTTTGAGTAAACGGAAGTGCCGAAGCAGCAACATTTCAGTCGTCTACATGCTCTGAGTGCGAGAGCAGTGAAAGTCTGTACGTAAAATTTACGTAGCATTAGTGTTAACAGTATAAATTGTGGGCGTAAATTTTACGTAGTGTTGGTATTAAAAGTATAAAACTTTCACGTAAATTTTATGTAGGCTTATGGGTAAAGATTAAAAATGGCAGAACAAAAACCGTGTTATTCAAAGCGTTATCTTAATAGTGAGGATGTAGAGGCTATTTTGAACGCCAGTGACATCAGTGATGTATGCGATACTGCTGTAGACGGAGAGGAAGAGGAGGAATTTGATAGCGATGATAGTTTGGCTGATCGAAATTATTACCCTGTTCCAATTGACGAAGCAGAATTTGAAAAAGAATTGCAAGAAGACTGGAATACAAAACGAAAAACATCTTCTGTATCGGAAAAGAATAAGCTGCAAAAAATTAGCTTAAGGACTGTTTTCTCTTCAGAGTTGGAACTACCATTAGATGAAGCGATTTGAAATCCACCTGCAACAGCAACTGCTTCAGAAAGTTTGGAGAATAGTACAATCTTAGCCGCTTTGTTTCTTTTACAATATGTTAAATATTGCATCAGTTAATGCTTACGTTATATACAGTCACAACGTAGTGCGACGTGGGCTTAAACCAATGAATAGGTCAACATTTGTACTCAAACTTCATGAACAACTTACCCGGCCGTGGTAAGAACGAGTACAAACTATCTCAACCACGCCCAAAAAATTAAAGGAAAATATAACGGTAGTGCTGAAGATAAGCAAAAAAAACAGGATCATCAATATCTGACGTACAACCTCACCCGAAAAAGGGGAAAAGAACCTAGTGCACATTTTGCCACTACACAAAAAGACAATTGACTACAACGTATTGCTTTGTGTGTAAAGTGTCTTCAATTTATGGCGAACATCAACTTAAAATTTGTCAAAACTGTTGTAGCCTTGAATATATGATGTTTATTCATTCAATTTAATTTTTTTTGTTTAAAAACCTGAAGAAGAAATTTATTTTATGTTTGTTTAAGAGTAACTAATTCAATAAAAAACAAAAAAAAAAACATATCAGACTGAAAAACATGAATAAAATTACAGTACGTAAAATTTACGAGTCGTTAGTATTAACGTAGTATAAAACAACGTTATGGTTCTAGGGTTAAATAGTCTATTGTGTGGGTCCAATTTTCGACAACTTTTTCGAGCATATCGGCCGGTATTTCTTGAATAACACGCGTTATGTTGGTTTCCAAAGAGTCAATAGTTTCGGGTTTGTCGACAAAAATAAGTGATTTAACATATCCCCAAGGAAAGTTATCCAATGGCGTCAAATCACATGATCTTGGTGGCCAATTAACAGGACCATTTCTTGAGATGATGTTTTTATCGAACGTTTTCCCTCAGTAAAACGATTGTTTCTCCAGCTGTATGGCATGTTGCGCCATCCTGTTGAAGCCAGAGGTCGGCTTCACCAGTATCCTGAATTTTTGGCAAAAAAATTCATGGATCATTTTTCTGTCGCGAGCACCATTGATCGTAACACGGGCTCCATTCGCATTTTTGAAGAAATACGATGCGATGATGCCTGCTTCCCATAAACCACACCAAACAATACATTTTTCGGGATACATTGGCAGCTCTTGGATTGCTTCTGGTTGTTCTTCGGCCCAAATACGGCAATTTTGCTTGTTGACATAGCCGTTGAACCAGAAATGAGCTTTTTCGCTAAACACAATTTTTCGATAAAATAATGGATCAATTTGAAGTTGTTGTAAGGTAGGGCTGCCATAAGTCTACAGCACTTGACCGGGACAAATTTGCACATTTTTTTATATTCCACAAAAACACAAATACGAAATTTTAATATTATAAATAGCCGTTTTTTAAAAAACATAAATCAAAATAACTCCCAGGTACACGTAGTTTGTAATACATATATCATTTATAAATCTTATAACAAAAAAAAAAAACATCAATTCAGTCAATGAGGTAAAAAAAACTATTGCTTGGACTTAGTCAAAAAAAATGTTTGGCTCACTCTATTTTCCTTGTGCCCTAGAATAGCGAATAAAAATTATACTATTTTCAACAAGTTTATTTTCGCTCTTGGAATTCAGAATTTTGTAAAAAAAATAGTTCCATTTTCATTCATTTGCACGAATTTCCGCATTTTTTATTGATACACTTTTAATTTTTTTTCTTCAATATTTTTAACCGGGACATTTTTTACTCTGCACCGGGACACAGGGACACCGATCTCAAAACTGGGATATGTCCGGGAAAACCGGGACTAATGGCAGCCCTATTGTAAGACCCATAAACCGAAATTAAAAAGTACACCACGATTAAATTATTAAACATTGTTCAGGAGTAAGTCAGTCGTTTTTAACCCGCTCTTACATTTAACTTTCAAGAATTTGTGCTTGTTTCTTTCGGCTTGCAATTTTAATCACCTAAAATTCAATAAAAAAAAAAAACAATAAAAATTATCCAAAAGACCATTGTAAAAAATTAAATAAAGTAAAAAAAAACACACACACATTTCACTGGATCAATAGTTCATTGTGCTATTCTATTTGTTCTCTGACCTATATATATGTGCAGTTGCATATAAGTGTGCCGCGAAAAAGTGTGAATATCGCAACAAAGCAACAACATTAACAATAAGAAAAAGTGTGAATATTGCAATTAAGCAAAAACAATAACAATAAGAGAAACAGCCCACTCCAACTTTTAAGTGCACCTGAAATAAGTGCAAATATCAAAAGTAAAAAAAAAAAACTTTTTATAAACAACCAAATAAAGTAAACAATAAACAATGGAACCTGCTTGTGCCAAAATTAACTGCTCTATTGAGGACAAAGGTGCAATTAAGCTAAGTTGCAATGGTCTTTGCGGAAAATCTTACCACGGCACTTGTGTGGGAATGACTAAAAGAAGTTTAAGCTACTTTCAAGAATACACATCACATTTTAAATTCTTCTGTGATGAGTGCATGGATCTATCACTATCCCATGTTATGCTCGCCATAAAATGTCTTAGTGACTCCTTGAACGTGATGCATTCGGCTAATAAGCAAGTCATCAGTAAAATACCAAATTTTGAAATAATGACTCACGTATCCGATGATCTTGCAAGGGTAGAGTCCATCTGCAAAGCAAATAACTCGGATATCTCAAATGTTTCTAAAAACTTGAGAATTCTAACAGATTTAGTCAAAGATAGCGAAAAAAATTTTATTTGGAAAACGGCCATAAGCGAGCTTAATATAGAAGTAAAAAAAAGCCTCGACGTTTTAAAAAACGATAATACAGCCAAAAATATACTGAGCATGCTAACATCTTTGCGCTATGATGTGGATATCGCACTTCAGTCAGGCAAACCCCAACCATCACCTCCGCAATCAGATCCAATGCTGGAAATATTACATCAAAAAATAAGTGATATCAGTGATGATCTTGAAGTGTTTCGAGTGACGCTTGCAGATGTAGTGGATGAAATAAGATCTGCACCCAATAGAGCTGAAATAAGTTATCCACAAGCCTCTCATCATAACTCTTCCTCTATTTTCGAGGAAATAATGGAAGCATCTATTCGTTTGCCACAGGTCACCTCTTTACCAGCTAATCTGAATTCTTTAACTGCCTATGACACTACGGAACATATAACACCGATTGCTACTCCTCAAAATATTGCAATGAATCCACCCCAAATCGGATCTCCACCATCAACAGTACCCACAATAGCTCATTCTATTCGTTCATCAACAAATTCTCCAAAACAAAACAAAAATACCAATAACTCACAACCTGGATCTCCCTCTGCCACTTCACCTCGTGACTCACCACCAATTGCAGCCCCTCGTAACAACTTAATCCATAAGTTTGGAACGTCATGGACTTCAACTCAATGGCAGAATAGAATAAAGAAACTCCATGATTCTAATGAAATTGACAAGACCACTCTGTTCATTAAGGGCCCATCAGTTAAAACAACTATATCCTGGATGAGCACTTACTTTCGTAATAAATTTGGCATATCTATTACAAACTGTTCAAAGATATCCAATAAAGTAAAAAAATTCTGCAGTTTCAAACTAAACATCCCAAGTCAATATGCGTGGATGTTCTTGAACAACAGCGGTGAGAGACACGGCGAATGGTTAATAACCGAATGGACGAATAAGCCTGGGAAAAAGTCTAAAACATCAAGATCTTTACAAAGTTCTGGCAGTTCAAGAATCGAATCTTCTGAAAGGAATCCTAACATTAACAAGAATCCATTATCTAAAAGTAATTATAGTTCTTGCTCTAACTCTTTTACATATATAAATTCCCGTCCTAATTCTAAATCTAAGTTAAATTCTTATTCTAATTCTAATCATAATTCTAAGAATCCTCTATATAAAAGAAATGTAAACCTACCTGTTCTTGAATCCAAACCTTATTCATCAAACAAGTTTGTGCAACCTAAGTCCCACCATAATTCAGATTCTAATTGGAATCTGAAAACTAGCATTTTCCCCATATTTTCTCCCATAATTAACCAGAATACGGCTTCATCTTATAATAAGATGATTACTGGAAGCAATCTAGCACCTAAACCGCCAACTCATCAAACACGTAAACGGGTTTCATTTAATCTTAACAATAATGAAACCAATTGTGAGAAATATCCAAATTTTATCCATTCTCATACTCTTAATCCTTCACCAGCAACCGGAAGTGGTTTACCAAAACCATCTTCTGTTTCAAATGAGCTTTGCAATCAACCTGGTATCCTACGTCATTTTTAGACCCCCTACTTCCTCCAAAAGTGAAATTGACACTAAACTCTTGCGAAGGCACTGAGAGCAGATATGCCCTTTCTCGCCTCAGGGAGAACAACGTTTATAACAATGTTCGCCTGTATCTCGCTTATATGTATAAAGCCCCTGATTCAACATGCATTGAAGGCAAGACCAAAACTAATCTTAGAGTACTAATTCAGCAAGAAGGTCTTCCTACCGGTGTTGAAGACTTGCGTAATTTATTTGTCCGCTTTCACGAGCACCTCGGTGTAACGGTTGATCAAGTCAAGGTGGATCTGGAAACCTATGGCGCTCATGTCAGAGCTAAACATGTTTCTCTTCTTCAAAAATCTCGTAAAGAGCAACAGCAATATTATCGTTCCTAACTCTTCTTTCTTAAATATATTCTACCATAACTGTGGCGGCATGAGAAGCAAATTAAACAAACTTTATGTTGACGCTAAATCATGCCACTTCAATGTCCTAGTATTCACTGAGACATGGCTTAACGAAACCTTTAATAATGAGGAAATTCTTGATAGCAATTGGACTGTCTTCAGGAAGGATCGGGACTACTCCTCAACAGGTATTTCTCGAGGAGGTGGTGTCCTTGTAGCACCTCACAATTCCCTTTCAAGTGAGCTAATAGACACACCTAACCATAAACTGTTCGATCACCGAATTATTAGAGTTTGTTCAGGTAAAAGTCTCAATGTGTACATAGGCGTCGTTTACATTCCTCCCGGCTCAAATGAAACAACATACAACGAGCTATGTGAAACACTGACCACCTTTACCTCCTCCCTAAAAGAGGAAGATAAAGTTGTTATTCTTGGTGACTTCAATCGCCCAAATATATCTTTTGTCACCGACGAAAACGACAACTTTCTTCTTCCTGTAAATCTTTCTAATGCCATAGACTTCAACTTACTTAGCACCTTTTATGGCAGTGACTTGCAGCAAGTCTCTTCTGTACAAAATCAGAATGGCAGATGGTTGGACCTAATTTTTACTAACTCGTATGAAGAAGTAAAGGTTAGTCCATGCATGGGAGCAGAAAATTTATTAACCAACACTGTTCATCATACAGCCTTAAAAGTTGTTTTCTCTGCTAATAACATCAACTTTACCCAGTCTTATAATAACACCATTGCGTACGATTACCTCAACGCCGATTATGAAAGAATAAAATGTTATCTTAGTTCTCTAAATTGGAATCATATTCTATTCAATTAAGATTTAGACAGTGCTGTCTCTATATTTTATCAGCACATTTTTACCGCTATCGAAAGTTATGTGCCAATAATAAAGAAAAAGAATAAGCTCACAGAACCATGGCTAGACAACAATCTCAGATTTTTGAGGAATCAAAGAAATAAAATCTACAAACTTCTCAAAAACACTGATAATATAAGCGATGAACTGAAGCTTAGATATGACGAGCTATCAAGAGAGTTCTCTATCAAGTCAGAAGAAGCGTACAAGTTGTACACGAACATCATCGGAGAAAAAATTGTCCAAGAGCCGAGAAAATTCTTTGACTTTGTTAACATGAAGCGCAAATCTAGCGGCTATCCATCGTCTATGTTTAAAGGTAATGTCACTTCGTCCAATTCTCTTGAAATAAGCAACTTGTATGCCGATCACTTTAAGGAGGTCTTTTGTCTTCCTACCACCTTATCTGAAACTTCTCCTAGCTCAACTATTATAGTTGATAGTTTATATTTAACCCAGGAAGAGATTTCTAATGCAATAAAAGAACTGGATATATTAAAGGGACCAGGACCAGACTTAATACCTACAAGCTTTTTGGTGCGATGTTTAGACCAACTGCTATTGCCATTTCACATAATCTTTAACGAATCACTGGTTTGTGGGACATTTCCTTCATATTGGTAATCATCCCATCTTACGCCAATTTACAAGAATGGTGATAAAAGATCAGTTGAAAATTATAGAGGCAGAGCAATCTTGTCAGCCATTCCAAAACTTTTTGAAAAACTTATTTGTGAAAAGCTAACAAGTTTCATTAACCCACGTCTAAATGAGCAGCAACACGGGTTCCGAAAAGGGCGATCTACCACCACTAATCTCATGATTATGGTATCAGATGTTCTAGTCAAAATGGAAAAAGGGCACCAAATAGATGCTGTTTATACTGATTTCAGTAAAGCTTTTGATCGAGTTGATCACAACATTCTTATATATAAGTTAGAAAAGTTTGGTGTTGCAGGGTCCATACTAAGTTGGCTAAAATCATATTTAAACGGCAGATCCCAGTTTGTTAAATTCCAGGGAGTTCTATCGAAAAAAATTGCAGTCTCCTCGGGAGTTCCGCAAGGTAGTCATCTTGGTCCTCTTCTTTTCAACATATTCATATCCGATCTGTCAGAAGTTCTAAACGATATCCCACATCTTATGTATGCAGATGATTTAAAAATATACTTTTCAATTCAATCAGATGTAGATGTAAATTTTTTGCAATCAAAATTGTTGTCTCTTGAGCAATGGTGTTTTCAAAATAAACTACATCTTAATGTCAATAAATGCAATGTTATTAGCTTTTCTCGTAAAAACAACGTAACATTACATACCTACCACCTCAATAGCATCGAACTAAAAAGGGTCAACCATATAGTGGATCTTGGAGTTGTCTTAGATTGCAAGATGCGCTTTAATCTGCACTATGATAAAATTGTGTCCAGGGCCAGCAAACAGCTCGGTTTTATAAAAAGACGTGCAAATGAATTCAAGAATATATGGGTCACTACATCCTTGTACCGTGCATTAGTGCGCCCAATACTTGAATATGCATGCATAATTTGGAATCCATCTTTCGATTCCCATAGAGAAAGAATTGAGTCTATTCAAAAGCAATTCTTACTATACGCGCTTAGAGATATGTACAACCCCCATGATTATTGTAGCCTTCCATCATATGAACATAGACTCAGCCTTTTAAATTTGATGCCACTATCAACAAGAAGATCGTTATTGGGCTCATGCTTCACATTTGATGTAATTAATGGTGCTATTCACAGCGAATATATTTCTAATATGATTTCCTTTAACGATCCAATTACGCGCACTAGGCATACTCGATTGTTAACTGAATATCAGCACCAAACTACATATGCAAATAATGAACCCATCAATCGTTGTTGCAGAGAATTTAATAATATCTCTATATACTACTCACCTTCTATGTCCAAATCCTCTTTCAAGCAAACCCTATATAAATCACTCAGAAATCAGAATTAACACAGGCCTCAGATAAACTACATACATGTATGGATTTATATGTATAAGCATTTAGTTTAATAAATCAAAATTCTTTAACATCCCTCTCCAAATCTCCCATTTACATCCTTTTGTCCTTATAGTCTTTAAGAATAATATATATACATCGTATCTTAAGTGTGTATATAGTCTTTCTTGTTTTCCTCCTCTTCTCTTAGTTTTGACATGGTTTTTGAAATCATGTCAATCCGGTGGGCGGAGTATGCCCACTAAGAGCACCAAATAAAAAATAAAATAAAAACAAGGAAAGGGGAGAAGAAAAACAAAAAACTTAGTAATAAGTAAACAAAACCTGTTAGAATAAGTTAGAATAAGTAAATTGCATTGCCTTGTTTGGCCAATAAATAAATAAGTCTATTCATGATTGAGTCGTATTGAATACTGAACACAAAGGTCATATTGACAAGCCATTTGACATATAACAAAAAATATAATACATTTACAGCTTATCTCAGTTGTTATTGTGAGAAAATTGGCTTAAAAACTAAAAATGTCTTTTCTGTGCTAGCTACTTTTTATGGTTTTTTTTCTTTAGTATTTTTTGTTTAAACATTTATGTTATGGTTGCACTCAACCATAAATTTTTACATTTCTTTTCTGTTAATAAAGATAAATACAATGAGAAACCGCGCTTAACATCGCAGGATGTTGCGGGGAAATACCTTTAATATGACAATTCATTGGGCCTTAGCTTACTAGTATATTCATTAAAAATTTCTTGGTTTTTAAACAACATCTAATCTTAATGTCTGTAAAACCTACATTACGACAGATACGGAATTCACTTTTTTCAATTAACTTTTTCAAAGATCTTTTAACATCTTTAACCACTTTAAGGCTAGACTAAAGCGACAAACCTTTTGTATCTAAAGTGGTTAGTGAGGAATGAATAATCGAAAAGTAAAACATAATAAAAATTTGCAATATATATATATTTTACTAGCAAATACCCGCTGCTTCGCCTGCGATAAAAATGTTAAATACCATGTACAAATTTTAAATCTTAAAATGAAAGTATTTAGTTGTATTAAAACAAATTCAAAATATAAAAATTATTGTGTTTGTTTTATTTAATTATGAAAAGATGGTATATATATTAAGAGATTACTTTATTTAATTTGAATAACTTATTATAGCAGTAATTGTTATGATGACATAAATTTACCTGACTTGCTTTTTTTACTTTTGAAAAAGTCCTGCATAAAAGCGTTATACAAAAATTTGGGTAAAAAAATTTTTAAAATTTGTAATCAAAAATGTAATTTTTAACATATATTCTGAATATAAATATATTCTTCTTAAATTGTTGTAGTTAATCGGCCTTCTTCAGTTATTAATTGTTGTTATTGGGCTTCGGCCATACAACAATTTTTCTTAAATTTAAAAAAACCGTTATAATGACCTCAAACTTTTGGCGATATCTCAAAATCTATAGACTTTCTCAATGCATAACAACGCATTCTTGTATGGACAGCCGTTGATTAATAAAATTAACGGTAATTTTCTTTTCTTTTCGGAAATATTTTGTACGGATATTAGGTATGTTCTAAAAAACCTGTTATTTTTTATTTATTTTATTTATTTATATATTTTATTGACATACTAATGCAACAAGACAAGTCTTATAATTAAAGCACTAGCCTCTAATTTCATCAGTATTTGTGATAACAGGGTTAATTATACAAGTTATTAATAAAAAAACTTAATAATAAAGCTTATATAAAACAGTAATGCTTGAATTTAAATTCGAATAAAAGTATTGCTTGATAGCTTAATTTACAATTCTGCTTGTGTAAAACTGAAAATTTATAATTATTGCAATGAGGAGAAAAAAATATTCAATCGAAATTTAAATTGCACAGCATTGGTAATTGTTCTTAAATCAGTTTGTAGAGCGTTCCAAAGGCGAATTGAATACACAAAAAATTGTCTTTCCGATGCCAGATAAGAATGACGCATTTGTATTATAACGTTTGATCTTCGTGATCTTGCAAACCCGAGTCTGTTGTACAGATAAACCGGCTCCCTAGTATAAACCACCTTGTGCAGTAAAATTAGTGAACGAAATTTCAGTAAATTGTCGAAAGTCATATTGTATAAACGTTTTGCATGCACGGAGACATGATCACTACGTTTTAAGCTATAAACATAACGAGCAATGTTGTTGAAGAGAACATTTAGTTTGTGTTTAAATAAACTGTCACAGTTAGCAAATATTTCGCACCCATAGAGCAGGGTAGGCATAAGGTACGATTTAGCCAGTAAGATAAGTGTTCTAAGGGGCGTAAAATATTGAGTTTTCCATAAAACACGTAACATACCATACACTTTACAGATAGTGCTACCTATATAAGTGTTCCACGACAGTGTTCTATTAAATATTATACCTAGGTTTTTCACGCTATCCACACATTCAATATCACAATTGTTCAGCTTAATTTTTGGGAAGAGTGAATAGTCTACTGGTTTTTTTGAGATGATAATGCATTTTGTTTTTCTGGGATTTAAACATAGGCCATTTGATGTGGCCCATTCGTTAACGCGTCGAAGATTATCATTTAGGTTTGAAACACAAGGGACGATAGACTCACGGGAACAACTAACATACAATTGGACATCATCGGCATACATATGAATATTACAATTTTTCAACACTTTTGGTAGGCATTTTATGTAAACAAAGAAGAGCAGAGGACCTAACACCGAACCCTGTGGAACACCTGTGGCATTTGGTAGGAATTTTGATACAATGCCATTTGAAAAAACTGCTTGTGTTCTGTTGGATAGATAGGATGATATCAAATTAGCAGCATTCGGGGAAAAATGAAATAGATTCACAAACTTATTATACAACACAGAATGATCCACCGTATCAAAGGCTTTTGAGTGGTCTAAGAGCACTAGAAAGTTAATTTTGTTCTCATCAATACCTACTCTAAGGTCTTCAACAACATCAACTAGTGCTGTTACACAGCTTCGCTTAACTCGGAATCCAGATTGACATTCGTTTATTAAAAGATTTCTATAAATGAACTTACACATTTGTCTATAAATTATTAGCTTTAGAACTTTTGATACATATGACAAAATGGCTATAGGACGGTATTCATTGCACGTTTTTGGAATCGGTATTATTTTTGCCTGTTTCCAAGTGGAAGGATATATAGAAATAGTGAGAATAAAATTAAAAATTAGCGTTACAAAAGGTAGTAATTTTGGGAGTAGGGCCTTGAGAAATACAGGATGAATTTTGTCAAAACCAACAGCATTTGACTTTATAGCTAAAAAACACTCGAGAACATCCGTTTGCTCAACGCTTTCAAAACTAAAAACGTTGTTACTTCGCAGGCTGTTAGGGTTAGCGAAAGATTCATGAGAGATTGCTGGCATTGGAAGATCTAGAAACTTAATATTTAAATCGTCTACATCAACATAATCACTTTTCTTACCTTTACACTTGCCCATTCCAATGTTTTTTATTTCCTGCCATGTTTTTTTGCTATCAATTGCAGAAGAGAATTTTTCACAATAAAATTTTGTTTTTCTGATTTTATTTCTGCAACAACAATTTTTCTAGCATTTTTGAATTCACTATAAATCTCCGGTGTCTTAAAACGTTTCCATCGATTGTATAGTGTATCACGTTGCAATATTAAGTTTTTAATTTTGTCGTTAAACCATGGGCGCTGAACAGGTTTAAAATTTTTATTTTTAAGTGGGACGAACTCCTCAAAAAGACTGCTGAGGTTGGATTGCAAGAAATTAACTTGCTCATCGGGCGATGTCATACTGTATATACTGCTCTAGTTGATATTTGAAATTCCAGACTCGAGACGATGGTAATCAATACCTTTATGACATTAAAATTCTTGCGATATCTCAAAACTATAGATTTTCTCAGAATAACTCATAAGCCTCAGAATGAGAAAAAAGCGATTGAAATTTCATGTTTTGACTTAGCAAGCAAACATTTCCGCCATTTTCAAATCGATTTTCATCCAATTTTCTTTGTTTGAAAGTACAATTAAGTAAATTGGGAAAATAAGAAAAGGTTTACCGTGACCTCACCAATGCAATGTTTTATATTGTTTTCAAAAAACCTCTAAAATATCCAACTTGTACTAAG
Organism: Dichetophora obliterata; assembly: GCA_963920525.1. Lineage (NCBI taxonomy): Eukaryota > Metazoa > Arthropoda > Insecta > Diptera > Sciomyzidae > Dichetophora > Dichetophora obliterata. The sequence continues at coordinate 303,552,895 of OY986435.1, read as the reverse complement.
CAATAGGCCAAGAGTTGCTTTGTTGTACATATTTTTTTTAATTTACATTTTTTTTTAAGTTTCATTTTCCTTATTCTTTCATATAACATAATTACCTGCAAAAATTGTTCTATTTGGACACAAACAGTTTCTATCATTAAATATCATGGGCCACCTACCCCCCCTATGATTTGCTTAAAATGTTGTTATATATTTTGCAATGTGCTACAGCTTAAAAACTAATTTATGTGGAAAACATTTTCAAATATAGCATAAAAAATGATTCTGTGAAAAATATTTCAAATATTTCAAACTATTCCAATGTTATATACATAAATCTCTGTTTTAATCTATTTTCTTATCTATATATTCATAGTTAACGTTATAGTTATAGTAGAATTTGTCCTGACCCAATTCAATGAATTTTTTATGATCGTTTTGTGAATTTGTAAAAGTGTAAATTGACCTTCGAACAAAACGCATGCTAAACGATTCCGTTTGAAACATCAATGCATGACGATCAGAAATTTCTGATATATACAGCATTCTTATTGATGTATAGTATTGGCCGGCAGACGTTGTCCTGCCGCAGACCACCTTACGGCTATATACAAATTTTCATGCTGTTCGGAAAAAAAAATTTATATATTCGCCATTTTTAGTACAGTTGCCGTAAATAGCCGTATGAACTAAATTATCCAATTTTTTTCTAATACAACCAAAACCCCGAAGCTTATCCCCTGAAAAGTGAGTCATGTCCATTTTTAGTAAAGTTAGCGAAAATAACCATGCAACGTAGATTACCAAATTGTAGTCTCATACGACCAAAATCGTCTCATATATAGCATTTTTTGCAAAAAGTGGGCATGGAAAGTAGACGTGGCAAATCTAACATAGCATATTACGATAAAGTTGGATATCGTTTGATATCTATAACGTGTTAATCTGTTCAGTGGTTCTTGCGTAATTGTCAAACATCCGAGCAGTGTCACAATGCTTTTATATATTCGTATAGATAGACTAATACAATCTCAAGTGGGGAAAGGCTGGCTGGCAACGCTGCAAAATAAAATTAATGCAGATAACTAAATTCTGGCAACTCCCCTCAAAACATTAACAAAGAAAATTAATTAACACTGTATCTCCATGAAAGTAAAGCTGGATTCACTGATCACCTTCAGCATGTTTTGAAAGTTTTTTCATATGAAGTTTTCGTCCAGAGAGAAAAATTTCTGCACGCTCTCAACTTGATTAACATTATTTTAAATCACACAAAAACATGCTGAAGGTTTTAGTGAATTCAGCTTAACTACACAACCTGGCTGCAGTGTGACCAGAGTGGAATATTATATTCCACTTTGGCTTATTTTAGCTTCGGGAAGCATACTTTTTTTTATAAAAATATGCAGCATAAAAAGTGGAATATTTTTCTTATGCCTGTATTTTTCAAAATTAACAAAAATTGCTATAAAAAATGTCTATTTGGTTACTAAATGATAATTTTTTGCTCCTTTTTTTTTTATTTCTGAAACACCTTGTAAAACGCAATCTTCACAAAATCTTCATAATTTCTTTTATTAAGTAGATATTTAAAGGTATTTGTCCAAAAAACTGCTTTAAAATCTAAAATATGTCCCATTTTAAAATGTTTTTGGCTTCTACAAAAAATTAAAAATATTGTTAGGGTTTTTGTATTTTAGGTGACAATATGTAATACACTTATATGTTTTTGATTTAAAAGTTAAGTTTTCTCTGTGAGAAAAGTATTTGACTATTTTTAAGAGAATATAATTCTTGAAAAGACTTTTGCAAAGTACAAATGAACTGATATGTGTTTTGTTTACGTTTTATTAATATAAATTATTGAATATTAACTTATGTTTTATAAATTTAAGTGCGAGAGCAATCAAATAAATAAATAAAAGTTTTTAAATTTGCTTCTGTGTTTCTTTTATATGCATATTTAGTCTTATTTAGATATATGTCTTTGAAATTGAAAGTGGAATATTTTCGTGGAATATTTAGCATATTTTTTTTAACAAAAAGCATATTTCTTCAAAAATCTTCTGGTCACACTGCCTGGCTGTCGTGTTATATTGAGAGAAGCTCTCTCGACAAAGAAAGGAAAGCTTTGTTTGCTGTTATATTGTGCTGCTGGTTGAATGTAGGCATCAAATGAAATGCGTGATTTTGCAATAATTAAGGAATATATTTTTCGAAAACCTTGGTAAGCTATAACAATCTATATTATCATAGGAATCGAATAAAAAAAGAATTATCAAAATCGGTTCAGCGGTTACCGAGCTTATTCTGGATTAAATTTCGAGAGTCTCCTTTTATATAATAGTATAGATATTTTATATTTTAAATTTTTACAACGTGTTAACGATATAAAGCACGAACGTAGTAAAAAATGTCAAATGGGCTAAAAAGTGTAAAAATATGCAAATGCATATGCAATATGTTGCTGATACTCACTTATTGATGCTCTTTTATAGCTCGTAGTAATTCATGCTAAAAAATGCCATGAGAACTGATTTACATTTAAAATATTAATAGCTACTAATTGTTTATATAAATAAAAATAATGATTTATAAACGTTATTAACTAACAATTCAACAATATAAATTATCTAGGAGTTTAAGAAAATAATATAAATTGTTTGAAGGAAATTAAAAATATCAAAAATTACATATTCACTGCGACAAAACGGTGCTTACATTCTCGTGAAATGGATACTCATTGAAATACTATTTTGTATATTACATTTTGAAGTATTAAGTAAAAAGGTTAGGACTTCAATTGACCAATACTAAGTATGGGTATTGAAGAATTGAAATCATATTTAATAGATTCTTAGAGGCAATTCCATATTTTGTTTCTACGTTTTATATTTTATATTTTGCAATACAAATGGGACAGCAATTAAAATAAAAAATAATTTTCAAAAATAATTATACATTCGTCCATCTTTATACATAAAAATGTGCACATTCATTTCCTTAATGTTAAGTGCTTAGAATGTATTCGACAAATAAGGAGTAAATTCTCTGAAACAAAAACTAAAATAAAACTTGAGACATCCTCACTTGCAGAACTTGAATGTCTAATGCGTAAAGGATAGTGGAAGGAAATCAGCACGATAAATAAAAATATGGACATGCGAGGACGAGGGACCATGATCATAGTAAGCAAACTGACTGACGGACGGACGTATGTTTTTCGGCTAATATTACACAACACCACAACTTCAGCAAACACCCTCGAATGTGTCGCTAGAAGCTGAATATCCTTTCATCGATAGCCAAAATAAATGAAAAAAAATATGAGCAAAAAATTTAAAAATATGTGGGAGCAGCTTTCAAGGCGTTCGAAGCCGTTGTCGACATTGCCTTTGTGCTTTATTAGCTTAGCTAATGCGATTTTCTTGTAGTTATCTTGGTTATATTTGGACGTTGTTGAGTTCATAGAAATTTCAAATAAAATGATATGATGTGAAGGGGCAGACTTTTAGGTGTGTAAATATGACAGCTACAAAATACAATATTTTAAAAGTACCCATACAAAACGAAAGCCAAGCAATCAGGATAGAATGGATGGTACTGTACAAAAACTAAAGTCTCGCAATGAAATCCAATAAAACAGTTTAATGAAAATGTCAAGAATATAAAGCTCCTGCCCCATAAATCGAAAGAGTATATCAGTTTAAGTGGCAATGATTGTCACCATAACTTCATACAAAAATCCATTTCGGATAAAATCTTTAGAGAATAATTGCTATTGTTGTAATATTGTGAATGTTTCAACAGCCTAAATTGATACGTTATACACAAAGTAATCGTAGCGCCAACTATGATCCATATATTGTATTACTCTAAATGAGTCTCGAACTGATAAAGAGATTAACTAATGTTTAATGTATACTCACTAAGTAAGTTTAGTCTTAAAGAAGGTTTCTAAGTCTTAGCACGCAAATAAATAGAATACATATTTTAGAACTGAATAAACCTGTTTTATTTCCAACATGGTAGCAGAGCAAGGTTAGAACACCTAAGACCACGTGAAGTTTTTTGCTTTTTGTCAATGGATAATGATCACAAAAAGTTAAGCAGTGAAGAAAATATTAAGAGCGAATATTTTGCAAAAACGATACCAAGTGAAGTTTTTGTGCTGAGTAGAGAACAGAGAAATTATTTAAGAAAAAGTTTTCTTATTATATTTAAGAAAGTTCTGGCTATTAAACTTGCAGTAGATGATCTTTTGAAAATTAAAGAAGGAAAAATGGCAAAATTAGCAAAAGTTGATGATGTTACTATACCTATTTTCGATGGTATTAATTTTTCAAGCTGGAAATATAGGTTAATGAATATTCTAGAGTACAAAGAATGCAAAGCACCAGCAGAAAGAGCACGAGGTTCAAGTGATGATGAAGCTGCTTGGAAGAAAAATGATTTGAAAGCAAAAACAATATTAATTAGTGCTATCTCTGATAAACAATTAGAATACATTAGTGAATGCACAAGTACTTGTCAAATGATGACGAAACTAGAAAAAATGTACTCTACGAAATCAACGGCACTGCAAATAATCAATAGAGGCAAAGTAGAAGAAGTCAAACTAAAAAATTATAACACTGTTGAAGAATTTTTCGTCGAGTTTGAAACAGCATGTAATCAATTGAAATCATGTGGTGGAAAGTTATCAGAAGAAGAAAAAATGAATTATTTAATAAAAGCTCTACCAGCAAACTACAGCAATATTGGTGATTTTATTGATTTAGTGCCGCAAGATCAAAGAACTGTGGAATATGTCAAATCGAAAATCAAAGAAAAGAGCATGAACAAAAACGATTTGGAAAAGAAGACTAATGTGAGTACTTTTAATGTGAAAGCAAAAGGAAAGTGTTTCCAATGTGGAAAAATTGGGCATTACAAAAAGGACTGCTGGCAAAGGCAAGGGCAGCTAGGCAACCAAAACAGAGGAGCTCATTTCAGCCAGGTCAGAGGAGCTCATTTCAATCAACGAGGTCCGCAGAGAGGTTACGGCAGAGGTGCTTTACAACGTGATTATGGTCGAGGTAAAAGTTATAATCAACAAAGAACTGAATCATCTGGTGAGCTGCACAACGACTATTCAACAGAGTCTTGGATAACTCAAGTTATTAATCCAAGTGTAAATCAGGTAGAAAAATCCGAGCCTAACAATGCTAACAACAATTGTAACGAGATCGATTGGTTATTAGATAGTGGCTGCACTGATCACATCATAAAAAGTGATCAATACTTTTGTAATTTTATTTGTTTAAAAAATCCTATTGATGTAAAATTACCCGATGGCAAAAAATTGAAAGCTACTAAATTAGGTACAGTGAAAACATATTTTAAAAATTATTACGATGAGGTAGAAGTAAATTTAAAAAATGTCTATTTTGTTGAAGGAATTATGCAAAATTTATTAAGTTTTTCTAAAATAACTGAAGTGAATACTATTGTGGCTAAAGACAAAAATGCTAAAATTTATAATAAAAATAGAAAGTTGGTAGCAGTTGCTGATAAAGTAAATGGTTTATATAAAATTAAAAGTTTCTTGTATGATAATCAAAATTGTATTTATGCAGACGTAGTTAAGCTAACAGATAAAGAAAAATGGCATAGAGCCTTAGGTCACGTAAATTTTCAATATTTGAGCAAATTAGTTAACTGTAAATTATTAGATGGTTTGCCAGATAAATTAGAACCAAATATAATGAAGTGCGCAAACTGCATCCAGAGCAAAATGGCCAATGTGCCATTTAAAAATAATAGAACTGAATCTCGTGAAATTTTAGAACTAATACATACTGACTTAAATGGTCCACATAGAACTACAGGTTACGGTGGAGAAAAATACTTTTTAACGTTCATCGATGATTTCAGTAAGTGTAGTAAAATTTTTTGCATTAAGAGTAAAGATGAAACAGCAAGTTGCTTTATTGAATTTGTTAATCTGATTGAAAATCAACTAAACAAAAGAATAAAAAAAATTCAATGTGATAATGGAAAAGAATACCTAAACCGTGAGATTTTTAATTTTATTAAAGGTAAAGGCATTGAACTATTACCATGTCCTCCGTATGTACACGAATTGAATGGGGTCGCGGAAAGATTTAATAGATCAGCTATGGACATAGGTAGATGTTTAGCAAGAGAAGCTAAAACTAGCAGCAAGTATTGGCCTGAAATTATGAAAACAGTTTCTTATTTGAAAAACCGCACAATAGCCAACACGTCGGAGAACAAGACTCCTTACGAATTGTTTTTTGGCAAAAAACCTAATGTTCAACATTTGAAGATTTATGGTAGCAAAGTTTTTGTGAGAACACCAGAGTTCTTGAGAAAAGGCAAATGGGATGATAAGGCGAAATTGGGCGTGTTAATAGGATATAATAATAATAGTTATAGAGTGTTGCTAAACAATAGAATAGTCAACGCTAAACATGTAAGAGTAATTGAAGATGATACTGAATTGATTTGTTTAGAACAAATTAATGATAATGATGAAAGTAGTGACGATGAGGATAATTTTATAAATTTAAATATGCAAAATGAAATTGATGAAAATAACAAAGATTCTAATGACGAACTGAATCAAAATATTGAATGTGAAGAAAGTAATTTTTCTGAAGTTGATACTGAGGATAGATTAGAAATAAATAATGAGTCAAATAATTTGCGAAGTAAAAATCAAAACGAACAAAATCTATTTGTACCAAATAAATCTAATAGAAAGAAAAGCCCTGTTGAGAGATACGGTAATCCTGTAGCACATTATATTTACGTAAACTATGTCAACGCTAACGTACCGAATACATTTGAGGAGGCGTTGAACTCCAGAGAGACAAGAGAATGGAAGAAGGCTATGAACTCTGAAATAGAAAGCCTAAAGAAAAACAATACGTGGTTAGTTGTTGATAGACCTGAAAATAAGAAAATAATTGATGTTAAATGGGTCTACAAAAGGAAAAGTGACCATACTTTTAAAGCTAGATTAGTAGTTAGAGGTTTTCAACAAAAAGAATATATTGAAAATGTTTATTCGCCTGTAGGAAAAATGCAAACTTTGAAAATTTTATTAAGCTATTGTTGTGCAAATAATTTATTTATCGAGCAAATGGATGTTGAAACGGCATTTCTCAATGGTACCGTAAAATCCGAAGTTTATGTTCACGAACCTAAAGGTTTTGAAACAGGCAAAAATAAAGTTTGTAAGTTGCAGAAGGCACTTTATGGCCTTAGAGAAAGCCCTAGAGCTTGGTATGATTGTTTTAATAAATATGTCGAAAAAATGAATTTTGTTAGAAGTAACTTTGATTATTGCTTATACGTTAATAATACAAGTAAAGATTCAATATATTTATTAGTTTTTGTTGATGATCTTTTAATTTGCTGTAGAGATAAAAGTAAAATTGATGAAGTTAAAGCTTGTTTCATGCAAAGATTTTCAATGAAAGATCTAGGTAAGATCGGTAGCTACATTGGTATTGATATTGATTATAATAATGAAAGAAACGAAATGACATTGAGTCAAACAAAATATATTGAATCTTTGGCTACAAAGTACAATCTGGAAAATGCCAAACTATACGATACTCCTATGGAAAGTAATCTTAAGCTAAATCAAGCAAAAGAGATTGATGAAAGAATCAAATATAGAAATTTGATCGGTGAATTATTATATATTAGTACAGGCACGAGACCAGATATATCTTATAGCGTAAATTATTTGAGTAGATTCCAAAGCTGTTATGATCAAACGCATTTTAAATACGCTATGAGAATTTTAAAATATTTATATAAAAGTAAAGATTTAAAATTGACCTATAATGATTCCTTAAAAAATGAAACCTTAGATTGCATGGTAGATTCTGATTACGCAGGGGATAATATTGATAGAAAATCGACAACAGGTTTTGTAATCAGAATGCATGGCAACTTAATTTATTGGAAATCTCGTAAACAAAACGCAGTTACAAAATGTTCTACTTTCGCAGAATATACTGCAATGTCAGAGGCAGTGAGTGAGGTTATATTTATAAAAAATTTATTAAATGAGTCTTTCGATTTAAAAACTGATATACCAATTAAGTTGTATGAAGATAACTCAGGAGCGGTAGCAATTGCAAAATTTGGCAACTTTACAAAAAATTCGAAGCATATTGAAGTACAATATCATTATGTAAATGAAAATTTTGAAAACGGTATAATAGATATAATAAAAATAGATTCAAAACTAAATTTAGCTGATATGTTGACAAAAAGCTTAGACAAAGAAAAATTTATAAAAAATCGAAATGCCTTAAGATTAGTTTGAAATTATTTAAATATTTACTGAATTGAAAAATAAAAATGTTAAATTAGATATATAAAAGAAATATAAAAATAAAAAATATATTATACCAAATTTATGTTTAAGAACGAACTGTTTAAAATTCAAGGAGGCGTGTTGTAATATTGTGAATGTTTCAACAGCCTAAATTGATACGTTATACACAAAGTAATCGTAGCGCCAACTATGATCCATATATTGTATTACTCTAAATGAGTCTCGAACTGATAAAGAGATTAACTAATGTTTAATGTATACTCACTAAGTAAGTTTAGTCTTAAAGAAGGTTTCTAAGTCTTAGCACGCAAATAAATAGAATACATATTTTAGAACTGAATAAACCTGTTTTATTTCCAACAGCTATTAAAAAAGTGTCAACGGGCATAATTTTTTATATCTCTTTAACTCTACAACTATACGCTCTCTGCTTTAATAAGCCCGCACATAAGGCAGCCCATACTCGATTACAGTGACGGCACAAGCCCTAGAAAAAAATTGTCTTTTTTTTTTGTGTCTCTTAAGTTAAGCAATATCACCGCTTCGTGCTGTGAGGTCAAACAAGGTAGCGAGAACTTTTTCAAATAAGAACAATTATTTAATGATAGGCTTTCAAAAATGTTAACTCAGCGAGCGCACAAAATTTGTCACGACATACAAACCACAGAGAAAACAATATTTTCTCTGCCCTGCACAGTGGGTCAGCTGGCAAGGAAAACTGGACACATAATTAAATAGGATAAATAATTATTTTGAGTGAAACTTTGTGTAAGATTGTTTTGGGAGTCGCTAAACATGATGTTGATATGGCCATAATGACCGTGCGACAAGACAATTTCATTGTACATATATGTATAAAAAAATGTGCTTTGTTTTCGTGTATGACTTGACTTTAAAAATTAAAAATCCTAAATGAGAGTTTAAGGTGGTGGTAGGAGTTTTAAACTATTATTGTATATTTGTGGAAATTTTTTTAAAGACAGGAATAGAACTTTGAAATTATGTTGATTATATTTAGTGTTCACAATTATTTACTTTAAACGTTTGAATTTTTTAAAATTTATAGTAAATTTATTTTTGTGTTTTTGTTTTAAACATGGACATTTCTCAGAAAATATTTTTTAATTAAATTGTATAGAAAATAATTGATCAGTAAGCCTACTCAACGTATTGAAAGTAACATAAAGTTCTCAAACTGATCTTCAAAGTAGCGGCACAATATTGTACAAGAGTGTTATGCTGGTTGCGTATGCTGATACCTCGATATTATTGGCCATAATACGCGCGAAGTCAGTGCAGCATTTTCCAGATTAGAAAGAGAGTCAAGTCGAATGGGTCTGGCAGTAAATGCAGATAAGACGAAATACTTGGTGTCAACAAACAAACAGTCCCAGCGTCTTGGAACCCACGTTACAGTTGACAACACCTCCTTCGAGATTGTGAAGAACTTCCTCTATCTGGGACCCAGCATAAACGTAACCAATTACATCAGCATTGAGATCAAACGAAGAATAACTCTTGCCAACAGGTGTTACTTTGGGCTCAGTAGACAATTGAGAAGCGGAGCCCTCTCTCGACGAACGAAAATCACGCTCTATAAATTGCTCATCATGCCCGTCCTACTTTATGTATCACAAATCTGGACGCTGAGCAGTTCAGAAGAAAGGACTTTAGGACCATTTGAGAGAAAGATTATTCGTAAGATATACGGACCAATCTGCGTCAACGTCGAGTACCAAATACGGTGGAATGATGAACTGTATGAGCTGTACGCTGATATTGGCATAGTCAAACGCATTAAAATCGAGTGGCTTCACTGGCTAAGTCCTGTTAAGCGCATGAAAGACGATGCTCCAGTGAAGAAAATATTCGGTTTGTTACCCAAATCTTCGCTGGAAAGACCAAGTAGACAACCTGACGAAGCTTGGAATTTCCAACTGGCCAGAGAGACAGACATGGCTGGTGGACATTCTTACAGCCCTATTCTGGCAAATTAACAAATTGTTAACCAGTATTTTGAATATTTCTATATGTTTGTTGTTTTCAATACAAAATTTAAAGCTCAAAAAACGAAATTTGTTAATGAAATTGTCAATAACTGAAAAGCAGTTGACAATTTTTATCAGTATTTTTTATTTTTGAGCTTCAAATTTTGTTTTGAAATAAAAAAATTACAACAAACATATAGAAATATTCAAAATACTGGTTAACAATTTGTTAATTTGCCAGAATAGGGCTGTTAGATTAGGACAAGCTCGACTAACGGTTGTAGCACCAACTAAGTAGGTAAAGAAAAATGACAAAGTATTTGAATGAATATTATATTGTGCACTTGTTATGAACCAGAGCATTCAAATGATATAAGTTTTATTATAATGTGTTGTCTTAGAGTCGGTAAAAAATAGGGTAAGGTTTCGTGTTTGCGTATTTATACACAGATGTTCTTTTCAATAACTTTCAAAAGCTGCTAACAGAAAAATTAACATTAAGTCTTCTTCGAAATTCTATAGAAACTACTTTTTTTTTAAAAAAAAAGATCAAAAAACCAAGGCATGTGCCTTATACAAAGAAGGTTTGCTCTTTGACTTGAAAGGAAAGTAATAGATTATTTAGAGGAATTGATTGGAGCCATATGTGAATTATTGATTAGGCAAAACAAACGTGAGAGACAATTTGAATTGCTTTTAACCGAGGCTAATGTTATGCCTTAACCTCGGCAAGCATTTCCAGCCCTTATTTGTTCCTGTCCTTTTAATTTCACATTTTCTACAATTTAGTTGTGGTAGTTTTCAAGTTTTCCCATAATTTTTAAATGTAGGAAAGAACAAAGAAAGTGAAAAAGAACCATGCCCGAGCATTTCTTATCGTTAATGTCATATAATGACATTAAAATTTTTTATCAAATTTAATATAGTCAAAAAGTTGAAGTGGCTGGCCCACTGTGCGCTGTGTACACTGATCGCTGTTAAGACTGACGGCCAAGTTGATGTTATCTCAAGACAGACCGCTGCTGTTCACTTTCCTCAAATGCGATACAATGATTCCAAACTAACGTTTTCCTACAATTTTTCTCACTTTTTTTTTTAATTTATATCCTTTGTTTTTGTTGTTGTTGTTGTTGGTTACTTAACAAAATTCGTAAAATGTTGGTAATTAATTCAGTTTTGTTGCTGACGTCGGTGGCGTTGCTGGTGGCTGATTGTGTTAGAGCTCTTAATGTTACAACAACTATGGACCCTGGACAGGCTAGCATTGCGTGATAGTGTCAAGAAATATCAAAACATCACATCAAATATTGTTCAAAATGCAGCTACGTTCATGAAATAAAAAAATGTAATATGTAAAGAGAAATATATATCTAAAAATGCGCAATATTTTTAGTGCGAGTCGTTTTATTCCAATTTTACGACTCTGACGGTCTGTGCCTTATTTGTTTAGACAGTGTGTCAAAAATGTCTCTGTTTTTCATTTGTTTTTTGTTAATTTTATCCCTAATCAAAATATGTGCTATTAACATTCATTTTCACATAGTTACATACAAAATAATATGAAATTAGCCATTATAAATGAAAGTGGAATAAGTCCAGATACAAATAAGATACAATAAGTCTAGATGCATATGCACATATATATCCTCTTTTTTAATTTTAAATCTTACATTCAATGGATCACGATTTCTTAATATATGAAAAGAATTTTACTTTAATAAAAATTAGGCAATTTTTGTACATATTGACGAATTTTGACCTAAAAATCTTTCAAAGTCATTTCATATGAAATCATTAAATCGAGTCGCGTTTTTATTTTAACTTTTGCCTAAACTGTGTGGGAATTTTCTTTACAAGATTAGATTTTAGAGTAGAAAAACCACAGTTGGTTTTTTTAGCATAACATCTTTCAAACATATCTGCACGTTTGAGGTATCGTTACAAGATGATAAACGATTTATTAAAAAAAAACTTTACTGTAATAGATACACTTCACAAAAAAGTAAGGAACTGATTTTTCTTGCAGTGAACGTTTTTCTAGAGCATGAATTGACTTCATAAACATACTTTCTTTTTATATAAAAATTTCAAATACAAATAACTATGTAATATGTTTCGCTACAATGAGAATACCAGTAATAATATGGATATAATATGGTAAGGAACGTGAAAATCAAAAACATCATCTCTGAATCTTTACTACCACATTTGTTGAATTTGCGCTGTTACTCGGCTGCGTTAAGTATCTTGAGAATATGTATTAAAGTCTCTAGAATATTTTATAATCTTGAAATCTGTAGAATATTTTTATTTTTTGTGTGCTTAAAAACTATTCTAAAATAGTTTTTTTAATTATTAATATCAATTTTATTTTAGCTTATTTCTACACTATATGGATCTATATATCTATCACTAAATAGCAATTTTAATTTAGCTTATTTCTACACTAAATGGATGCAAAATTTTCTCATTATTGTTTGCCTTTTTAGCGTATATGCTTGCGTTGCTGAAGTGTTGGTAATAATATTTTATCCTTTAAATGTAAAATGCATTATATAATAATAGAGGTAAATCCAAAGACATTAGTTTTGCGCTCATTCGAATTTTATGCAAACAAAAAATTTGTTTGAAAATTTGCTATATAAAAGCACAAAGTTTAGACAACAAGTTTGATGAATTTTGATTTATTTTTGAAGGCTCAGCGGTAAATGTAACATGCGATTTAGAAACCTGGTTCCAGTCCTTTGTGCCCGATAGCACAACCCGGGTAACGGTTACAAAATCTTTCGTGCGGATAGAGTAGTTTATGGTGGGGGCGTAGCGATATATACAGTGGTGGTCATATAATTAGGGACACCAGTTAACGCTTTGAAATATCTACATTCTTTTTATAGGAAGTTGCTTATTTATTTATTTATTAATTTATAAGCAGCTTATATGTATTTATGTATATAATTTGAAAAAAGAAAAGAAAATTAAAACAGTCATAGCAACGTAAAAAATAAATTTAGTAAACGTTCACAATTTTCTACACTTAAGCTTTTTCCTAATATATATACATTTTTAAATATTTATACAAAATTTTTTAATTTTATTTAACTTTAATCTAATACTTTGTCGGATATCCCTTGGATTTCAAAACTGCATTGCATCTTTTTGGAAAGCTAGCCACTAAATGCTGACATTGCTCGATTGAAATGTTCTGCCCAGAGATTTTCGATCGGGTTTAGGTCAGGGCTTTGAGCGGTCCAATCTAATACGTTTACATGTTCTGAAGAAAACCATGCTTTAACGCTCTTAGCAGTGTGCTTTGGGTCGTTATCCTGCATAAAAACGAAAGAAGCAGGTATGTTTTCGTCGGAACATGGCTTCATTGTATGTACCAGTAAATCCTTATACGCATTTTGGTCCATTCGCTCAGTTATCCGACGAATAGGGCAAACTCCAAACCATTAAAATGCTCCCGAAACCATAATATTCCCTTCACCATGTATTATAGTCTTTAAAGTATAGCGAGGATCGAGTTCTTTGTTTATGGGACGACGCACATCCTTTTTCCCATCTGATCCAAACAAGTTTAACTTTGATTCATCACTCCAAAGTATGCTCTTCCAAAACTCTGAAGGCTTTTCGGCATGTTTCTTTGCAAACTGAATTCCATGTTTTAAATTTGTTTTTGAAACATGTGGCATTTTCTTTGCAATACATTCGCTGAGTCCACCATCAAGTAATCGGCGTCTTAAGGTTCTTGTTGATATGCTATTGTTCCTATGCTGTTGTTCCTTTATTTGGCTGTGGATTTGCGTAGAAGTCAGCAAAGGATTAGCTTTCTATCTTCAGCTTTAATCTGCAAATTATTCTATCTTCTGCTGCACTCGTTTTTTTTGGCCGCGGCTTACTTTTTTGTTTTCAATGGTTCCATTCTTTTCATAATGAACAATCGCATTGTGAACCATTGATTTTGAACACAAAAGTTCCTTTGCAATTGCGCGAATTGACTATTTCTCCTTGATGTTCTTATGAACTAGTATTTTCCCTAATTCTGGAGTACAGCTCTTCTTACGACCCATATCTAAAAACAAATTGGATAGCAAATTTCGTATTTAAGAGGAATACCCATAATGTGAAACTTACCTAGATTTTCGTACTTAATTAATAAAACAAACTGAAAAAACTTTACTTGTCCCTAATTACGTGACCAACTGAAAGCAGCGTCAACTCGCGACTATGTTAATAAAGACAAGCAAGTAACTGAGTGACAATTTTTTTCCTCTTTAAAACACGTGTAACATTTGTGTTTACTGTTACATTGTGCAGTGGCGTCATTGGCCGCATTCGCAACGCAGCAAATTTAAGTGAGAAACCTTTGCAATTGAATTAAATTTACATAAAAATTAAATTGAATCTAACTTCTGACGTGTAGAGTAGCAACACATTCAGAGAAAAAAATCGTGAACTAAGGTAGCGCTACCATTACAGTTCACAACAGTTGTCTGCGCTGAATGCGGCCATTGTTAAATGAAACAACTAAAAAATGAAAGCTTTACTTTAAAAATGCACTTTTATTTTTGAGTGTCCCTAATTTTATGACCACCACTGTATAAGGGAAGTCATAGCATGCAATTTTGATTGCAAATCAAGCGCAGATGATGTAATTGAGCATTTGTTTATTGAAGTAATTCATGGCATAGAGAAAATTCTAACTGGAAATGTCTATAGACCTAATCGTTTCCTTACTGCTGAAATTTTATTCCAAAAAATTGAAACCTTAGGCCTTTCATACACAAATATATTAATTCCAGGTGATTATAATAGCAATTTATTGGATGAAAACCATTTAAATGATAATATGCCAGCTTTAGTCTTTACCTCAGTTAATTCAATCGTGCCCACTCACTACAATAAGCATAGCAATACTTTACTAGATGTGTTCTTTGTTAGTGATAATGAAAAGGTATTACTATATGACCAAACCTCAGCTCCTGTTTTCTCGAAGCATTATTTAATTTTCATGACATACAACTTTCAACTTACTAGAATTGAACAAAAATAGAATATCGAGACTTAAAAAACATTGATTATTTCGCTCTAAACGCCGAACTTAATACCCTAAACTGGATTGACATTTTCTACATGACCACCGTAAACGAACAATCACGTCTGTTGATGGACAACATTACATATCTTTTCAAAAAGCACACACAGAAAAAAAATCATTGTAAGATCAACTAGAAACATAATGATTTTACATGTTTCCCCTATGATTTTGCTTCATAGAGATTTATAGTTAATTCATTGTGATTTTCATGTAAAAATTGCAAAAAATTTTCATGTTGAATCATTATGAAATCATGTAAAATCATTAGGATGGTCATGTTGTATCATTATGAAATCATTCTTAAACATAATGGAATCTATCTGAATCCTAACTTAATTTTGAAATAAAAATAACTTAGTTGGTTTTATTTAATTTTTTATTTAAAAATATCAAAAATACGACTTATACGACACGACCTAAATTTTTCTCTAGCATGTCCAATGGGTGGTATAGCTTCCTTTATATCTTCCTTAGACAAGTACTTACACTTTCCTAGGCAATTGAAGCTTCTAAAAGTAATACAACATTTTTATATTATTTTGTTATAGTAACATGAGTCACATACCACATTACCTTGTTCATCTGTGTCGAAGTTTGATAGTGATAGTCGAAGACCCATCTACTTCCACTATCATTTCACTTTTATTAACTTTTTTAGCTATTAAAAACTATTTTGATTTTTGCAACGACACTACTCCTCGCGATAAAACTTCTAATGTGCAGAAAATTTGCCAAGAACAACGGAAAATCTTCAGCATGCAACAATTTTTTACATGATGCAATAATGATTTTGCTACATTTCATAATGATTATACAAAATATCATAATGATTCTACTCTGCAAAACTAGCTAATGCGTGTTTTTTTACATGATTCAATAATGATTTTACATGAAATCATAATGATTTTCATGTTGCTGCCAATATGAAATATGAAATCATGTAAAATGAAATCAACTATGTATCACAATGATTTTAGTATGCAAAATTTTTTTGTGTGCATGTAAAAAAAAAACGAAATTCATTAAAAACGGACAGCCGTTTTGGTTTTCACGCAGTATAGTAAAAATAATAGATAAAAGAAACAAGGCATTTAAGCGATGGAAAAGGTTTAAGACACCCGAACCGAAGCGAAGACAGCCTATTTAAAAGAAAAGTTTAGATCCGCTTTAGGTAGCAAAGATAAATGGAACATGATCCATCAGGCTAGCCTCAACAAAAATGTGGCAAGAGCACTCATAATTGTTGACTGCAATGCCTTAAATACAACATTAACAGACATTCCTTTTCCCACTATAATTAACAAACACTGCACTGTTAGCGATAATTTCATAATTTTTCTGAATTCTGTTTTGCTTGTGTAACGCAAGCTGATGTTCTGGAAAGTTTTCTTGCAATCAAATCAACTGCTATTGGTCTTGCTAATTTTCACCTAATGTTTGTTAAAACCTTACTTCCATAATTGTTATCCTACTTTTACACTCCTGAGTGGAAAAAAAAGCTAAAATTATGCCGATACCAAAGTCTGGTAATAAATTTTGTTCCATTGCCATTTTGCCGTATATGTCTAAGGCTTTTGAGTTTTTAATGCATAAACAAATAAATAATTACCTTCAAGAACATCGGCTTCTCACTGAAAAACAATCAGGATTCAGAACAAATAGGGGCTGTGTAAAGCATTGTTAGACGTAACAGAACAAATTCGATTTAGCTTTGATCAAAATAAGCTCACGTTTCTGGTCCTTTTGGATCACTTAAAAGCCTTTGACACAGTTGATCATGGAATACTCTGCATTAAATTATCACGCAAGTTGAATTTTTCAGGACCCTCAATAGCTCTACTGGAAACATATCTTTCAAATAGGCCAGTAGAGGAGTGCTGCAAGGCTCAATACTAGGACACTTGCTTTTTTTTCAATATATTTTAACGATTCGAAAAAATTATATGTATCAAACTTACAGGCCTAATTCTAATTAATCCACGTTTTAATGAATAACCAAACGGATTTCATGAAGGAAAATCAACTGCTACAAATCTCACAATCATGGTGTCATATAGTCTTACTAAAATGGAAAAAGAACATCAGATTTCAGTAAAGCCTTTGATTGCTTTGATCACAAAATCTTAACAATAAAACTCGAAAATTTTAGGTACTTTACTAAAAAGGCTCAATTTGTATCTGTGTGAAAGGTCCAAATTTGTAAAAATTCAGGGTATTCTATCTAAAAAGATTGTTGTTTCGTCGGGTGTACCTTAAAGTAGCCACCTTGGTCCAGTTCTTTTCAACATATTTATCGCAGATATATCTGAGGTTGACTTACACGCAGATGACTTAAAACTGTGCAACGTCATTAATTAAGAAGACGATTCAGTATTCTTACAGAACAAGGTTTTATCTCTTCAACAATGGTGTAGTCTAAATAAGCTTTCCCTAAACGTAAAGAAATGTTTAAGAAGTCAAAAGTTAATGGGTAACAAAAACCTAACGCTGCACATTAGTTCGCTCGATTCTTAAATAATGTTGCATAGTTTGGAATTCAGCATTTGAAGTGCATAGCGAAAAACTGGAATCCATCCAAAGACAATTCTTGCTCTTTGCTCTGAGAGACGTGTATTTACCACCATACGAACATAGATCGAAATGCCACTGTCATCAAAAACAACATTTGATTGTTCATGCATTACTTATTTCCTAGTTAATCGGAGATTTTGTGACTCTTTCATAGTCAAGAGTTTTTAAACAATTAACAGAATTTGCCGAACAGAATTTTTGAGGAATGTGTGAAGTTACTCATGAGTAAAGTTTTTTCCTAAATGACCTCTATATTTATTATGTTGACATTATATGATTTAAATACAAATTCTAAATGTTTGATAGTATAAATCATACTTGATTTTAAATACAAATTCTAGTTATTTGATAGTTTAAAATCGTTTATTGAGCTTAAGGTCAAAGTTAGAACAATTAATTGTTCTAACGAATCTTTCCAAAGAAACAACAACAACAACAAAGTTTTTTCAATATGAAAAGGAAAAAAATCACTAGCTGATCTGATTGCAATTTCTGCCTGGCTAAGGGCGTCATCAGAAATCTTTGTGATACCCGTGCAAGCGCGCACTAACGCACTGCACCATCGGGGCGATGAGATTTGAAGTGTCAATTTCTCAGTTTTTCTAAATTTCATAATTTCACATTTGTTGTTGTATTTCTGCTTTACTTTAGTCTCTATGCTTATGTTACTCATGAGTTTTAAAAAGTTGACTAACATTTTTACGAATTCTGACCTAAAGAAAAGTTTTAAATCCATAGTTTAAGTAATTTTGTGAATTTTCAGGTTTTAAGATTTATGAAGTTTATGTAAAAGTTTTTTTGTCTCTAAAATATTATTAATTTGAGATAAATGATATATTGTTCTCATTGCTTAAATTTCTTAAAACATACCTCCGTAATTCAATGGGCGAGATCCGTTTTAACGGATGTGCATCTCTAGCATACACAGTGATCGCACAGTAACAGAGCAGGACGTTTTGGTAGAATTGCAAAATAAAGAAGAATTTCTTTTTGCTTTATCTTTATTTTATTTTCATACAAAAACTTTCAAAATTCAAATACTTCATTTTTATTTTTTTTTAATTTCTTACAAAAATTTTTCAGAAGATGTTTATTTTATAATTTATATTTTGACTTTAATAAGTATGTGTACATTTGAGAAATACTGGCCATGAATGCAAGCATTCAAAACCTTTCCAACGATATCTTGAAAGTGTGGATCGTATTAGAAATAATGAAGTTAGTTAAATTTTAGTAAAAATAAATTAACAAAATTTTTTTTAAAATATTTTGGAATCGTTATAAAGTTGACCAAGGTTAATTTTTAGAGGGGTAAAAATGTAAATTTTTTCTAATGGAAGTCGAGGCAACTTAATATTTTTACTTGCATATATAAAAAAACTTAACTTGAAAATTAAATGAAGCAAAAACTTGTATATTTTTATTTTCCTAGGAAGGTACCACCAAGTGGAGCGTGATATGCTTCGATTAAAAATCAGTATCTTAGGCATAAGCGAAACTTAATGGAGGGGCCAAAGGGGCTTCAAATCTGAGACATGTTTGACCTCAATGCTCAAGGCTAGCGAAAAAGAGGTGTGGGCATCATATTATCAAGAGGTACTAGGCGTAGCCTTATTACGTTGGTGCCAGTTAACAGGAGATTGATGTTGGGGAGATTTTTAACAAAAATGCTATGCTCAAACTCAAGATGCAAAGGCTAATGAGAAAGCTGACTTCTACATTTAGCTAAGCACGCTCACAAGGGCGAAATCAGTTCAGTTATGGGCGACTTTAATGCCAAAATAGGCTCTGAAAACAAGGCTGAAGGCAAGGTCTCGGCGTAAGAAACAGCAATGGCGTATTGCTAGTGAACTTCTGCAATGCACAGCCATTTACAATTGGCGGATCCCTTTTTCCTCATAAGATATGCCACAAAATCGCCTGGATTTCCCCTGATGGTCGCACCGAAAACCAAATCGACCACTTCATCGTGCAAAAAAAATTAAGGAAATCCCTATGAAGTAGGAATACAGTAAGTGACCACAAGGCAAGTATCCAGATTAGAACATCAGCTGCCAAATGCAGCTCAACGGATCCAGCGAAAACTAAGAGATTCAACACTAATGCTCTTAAAGATCGTGTTATGCGAGGAAACTTCTTCACCAAACTTTATAAAAGAGCACTAAGACCAAGCGAACCTGGTACCACCATAGATGAGATGTGAGCACAAACAAAAAACAGCGTTCATTGAAGCTGGCATGGAAACCTTACCTCATCCACCGTTAGGTAAGGACCTTGGATTTTCGAAATCTTGGAGAGATAAGAGAAAGCAATAGATAGCTTTGCTGGATTTTCGAAATCTTGGAGAGATAAGAGAAAGCAATAGATAGGTGATTTACAGAAGTGGTCACAAGAAAATATTGGCTTCGCAGTGTTGGATACTGATAAAAGGCTTCTGGCATCATGTTGCATGCAACGGTCACACAAAAAAAATTCTAAAATCGAGTTAGGTTTGAATGAGAGGAAGCGGAGGCACGCGTTATATCCGGCTAGGGATCGTCGGTTTGTAGGGATGGAGTTCTTGCACCCAATCACTCAATATTTTCGTTGCTACAAAAACAAATTATCTTAAAAATTGCGTGCGTAGAAATTGACTTTAAGTTTACCAAAAGAGAAGAGAAACAAAATCTATAAATGAACGGAAATGAAGTTTGTACGGACGGACATGTTGAAACTTAAGTAGTTTATATCTGACACCAAAACCTATTAGGAAGTTTGAAGGCTGTACAAAGATGTGTATGCAACAAATGCCCTCCCAACCATGATCTTAATATTTCAGTTACCGAACTCGATAAACAAATCACGAATAGTTATTAAGATCCCTACTAAATTATCACAACGCAATCACTTTTCGCTAGAAATCAAAAGATAGTATTTAGATATTCATTGTATTACAATTTTATTTATTTATAATAAAATTTATAGTTATTGGCATAAATGCGATTGGACGGAAAAAATGAAAAAAACTAATTATATCGCTCGTTTGGTTCGTAGATCAAAAAAATATAAATCATTAATTCAATATATTATCTTTAGCATCTTAAACGAACGTAAACTAAAGCATATACATTTAAAATTTGTTGCTTATTACAAAAGAAATACTTTAACCGCAATACTAAAACTAACATATTAGTTATGAATTTATAATTGTTTAAGTATCAAAATTTAGTAATAATTCTGCTTTATATTTCAACTAAAATTTTTTTATAAAAATACGAAATGCCTGAATCAAATAAATTTACACATAGGTCAATAAACTTTGCATCACATATCAGCTGTTCCTTTATGTGCCTAGTTTTTATTGGTATTGAACAATAAACACGCACCTAACCTGTCAACATTAGAGCAACATGTTGCCAGACAAAAATTAAATATTTTTTTCAATTTAAAGAATACATTTAATTCAAATCGCGCTTTTATTAATTAATTGTAGTTGACATATGCCTTATATAGCGAATAGAAAAAAAAAACTAACATTTAATTGAAATAAAAGTTTTTAAATTCAACTATAATATCACATGGGCATATGTTTAACACCATAAAGAGCGAAATACAAGAAAACATAACCTACATAATGACAATTCATAATTGTATTGAATATTTTAAAGAGAATTTTATTAGATTTTATTTTAACTCACTTTGGCTGCGCTGCTCCCACGATGAAAGTACTTTCAGCGTTATGTTGCGAGAGAGCCGATGATCTGAAAGAGAAGGTGCTTTAATCTAATCACCAATACAAGGTTTTTTCTTCTCCGCGTTGTTTTATGTTAATCAACATGATTGAGTTAAAAATTAAAATTTATCGCTGCAAATTAAGCCAATATTAACATTTGTTTTAACCACGATGTTAACAGCAGGCTTCTTTAAAATTGCCGTGATTAAATTTTATTCTTTTACCCTTAACCTTTAGATTTCACTTTCAACTTAAACCTTTAACACTTAATTTAAATATTTTAAATTTATATTTTTGTTTTACTGAAATTTTTTTTTTTTTTTTTTTTGATTTTACAAACATAACTACGAAACTTTGTAGCTATTTTTCCCATTTTTCGTCTTTTAATGAATATTATTTTTTCTTTGAAATTTTTGTTTTGAAATGCGAAAAGCTTATTTCACCACTATTTTTTTTACATTTTTTTCTTTCTCTCAAGACTAGCTGGCTGTTGCACTAGATATTACAACGGGGTTAAGCTGTTCTCGAGCTTGGTTTACTTTACTCTAATATATGTATACTTATGTGTATATCTTTTTTTTCTGGTTTTGCATGTTTTTTTTTATAAACTTAATATTGTTTTTATATGAGCAAAAAATTTTTTTCGCACCCGTACCGTTGTCTTTGTTTTTCTTATGATATACTTTTTATACCTTTTACTTATTATTTTAAACTTAATTTACCACTGTTTTAGCCCGTTTTCAATTGATAATGTAAAAATGAAATATTCTAATAATTTTTCTTGCACTAGTTTAAGCACGAAAGCACTATTTTTCTCATATTAGCAAAATTATTTCGGGACCCGAGCGATCACGGCTATTCGGTGTTGATTGACGATTGAAGATTTTAAAGAATTTGATGAGCCCATATTACCATGTTTTGTTTGTTGGACTTCTCTAGCGGCAACTTATGCCACGATGATGATGATGGAGAAGAGAATGACAAACTTTCTCAGTTTTTCTTTATGTTTGCCATTTCTTTGCCATTTATTTCTTAAATGATAAAAACTGTATTGGCATTGTAATGATTTTAATAAGGCGTCAATCCCTTTTGGTTTTGACGCCATAAAAATATATTTCTCTATTTTGCGTAAAAATATTGAATCAATTTTAGGGAAAGATAGTTTCAGAGAGGCAGTTAGGTATATTTTCATTGTTTAGGGTTGTATAGAGGTCCACTATGTCTTTTTTTAAAAAAAAAAATTCAACCTTTAACAAATTTAAATATTTTTTCCAATTACACTAGAATATAACTTTATTCGGCGGCTGCTGGATAGAAAAAGATCAAAACATTACACATGCTATTAGTCGGAAAGTTGCATATTCGCCAAGAGTAAAGCAATTTCCGGCAATTGGAAAGAAAATTTGAAGAAAAATAGCAAAATTTATATGAATTTCCAATACAGCGGCTGATAGCAAAGATAATAAACTTGACAACTAGATGGCAATGCTTAGTCTTTGCATCAAAGAGTTAACTTAGGTTTAAGAAAATAAATAAAATATTTTTATCAGATCTTAAAGCTCCAAGTACCCTACAATCAGTGGACGATCAGCTAGGATCAAAAAAGATCAGGAGACGGAAAGATAATTTTTGTTCATTGCTCAATGACGAGTACGTAGTACAGTCAAAAATGTCAAGCTCCCTGTACCTGAGGCACGCAGATCTCTTAAAGGCCTTAAAAACATCAAAGCGCCTGGATTGGATGGTATACACGCCGAGTTATAGTCAAAATTCCAAGTAACCTTAAAAATTGCAACAACTGGCGAGGTATTACCGTTCTGTCCGTATTTTCTTAAATAATGGTTTCCACTATTTTAGATCGTATTAAGAGCAGAATTGAGTCTACACCAAAAACCCATCAAGTGGGCTTCCGAAGCGGAAGGTCGTATGTCGACCATATTAACACACTTCGTATCATCCTCGAACAAACAGTCGAGTTTCCATCACCGCTATATCTTATATTCGTGGACTTTGCGTGGAAAATGCGTATGATCGTGTAAGCCGCAATAATCGTTGCAATCATCAAGGACTCCTAGGAACGCGCTCGTTGCCTTGTTCTACACAAAGGAAAGTTCTCCGACGCTTTTCAAGTACAGCAAAGAGTTAGACAGGGATGCATTTTTTTGCCAATCTTATTCCTAGTGGTAATTGATGATGTTATGCTCTCCACCGTAGGTTCACCGGAGAAGTATGGAGTACAGTGGCACCCTATGCCGACATTATTTGTTTTGTTGCAAGCACCGGCAGCGGACTCGCCAAGATGAGCCAATCGCTTCAGGAAAATGCAGAGCCGGCCGGCCTTAAAATTAATTATAATAAAACTAAAACCATGAACACTGGGCCTTGCAGCACAAAACAATATTATTCTGATTCAAACGGCTATTGAAGAGGTCAAGCAGTTCAACTATCAAGGTTGTCTGGTAGTCTTCTCCAAATGGTGGGGCTGACTTAGGCATTGACAATAGAATCTGCAAAGGTCGCAGCGCCTTCAAAGTGCTCTCGACTGTTTGGAAGTATAATCAACTCCGAACAAACTTAAGGCTTTTCGAATCCAATGTAAAGTCAGTGCTTTTGTACGCTTGCGAGAAGTGGAGAATAACACCAATCATCACTCGACAATGTTAACTTGGGCCACATATTAAAAATTCGATGCCAGTTGACGATATCGAATCAACAGCTACGGCTTAAAACGGGCCAAAAACTATTAGATTTCGAAATTCGGCAGCGAAAATTGCGTTGTATTGGACATGCCTTACGAAAGCCAAATGACAACCTGGCAAAGCAGTCATTCAAATGGAACTAGCAAGGCTCGCGAAGAGTTGGAAGACCATCGCTTACTTAGAAGGCCACAACACTGCCAAAAGCTGCAGCACTAAATAAAATATGGCCTCTGCTTAAGCATTTAGCAGCTGATAGAAGAAGATGGCAAGAACTTGTCATCGCCCTATGCCCCACGAGGGGTTAAAGGAAACAGAAGAAGAAGAAGAAGTCAGATGTCACATAGCTAACGAGATTACACAAAAAGTAATCAAATTTAAACGAAGGTCAAATTCAGCTAATTCGTAAAAAATTCTCCCTTTTTTAAAGAGTTAAGTCATAAATTCGATACTATTTTTTATAAGCAACTCTGCGTTTGCTTCAATTAAGTAAATACTTTCTTGATTTAGGTCTTGCTTCAGGTTCTAGTATCAAGTATTTTATTCTTGTTTCAAGCAATCATTTATTTTACTCAAATTTAGAAAGAAAGGTCCATTATTTAGTAAGCTTAATATTTTAAGAGTTTCGTATCATATAACATCTATTACAATTTCAATAGTTTTATCGATGAATTTTTAACCAGTTTGTGTGTAACCCGTTTGTACATAATAAAAATTGTAAAATTTTATAAGTACATATTTAAAATGATTATCTTGTGCCAGCATTTTAAAATTAATTCAAACGCAAACCCTTAAAAATGTCGATATATGGAAAAATAGACTTGTTCCGCTTTCATTTATAACGGCTCAAATATAAGTTATAATTTTGTAACCTTTTATTTTGACCCCTGTTAGTTTTTGATATGTTTATGTTAATTCTTCGTTTTCAATTTACACTTCATATTTCACAATGCAGTGGTTGTGAGTGGGAAAAGAAGATGAAGGGCAGTTGGCCAAAGGTTGCCTCATTTGCATTGCGTGTTGAACATTTTGGTTGGGTTCAAAAGAACAACATGTTCAGCTAGTACGAAGTTGGTCGGAAGACAACATCGTTTAAAAAACAATAAAATACGATATCTTTATGAAGTGCCATTAATTAAGTTTTAATTAATTGTTGCTATTTGAAAACGGTGATATTTTATGACAAACCAAATTCTTAGAATGTTTTATGAGATAATGAGTTTTAAATAATGAATTTAATTTGTAATAAATTTCATTGTTTTATGGTTTTGAGGCATATAACACAAGTGTCACATGACCAGTATTACAGTTACTATAGTTGGATAAAAGTGGGTCAATGTTGTGGTGGATGCAAGTGTTTTATTTTTAACTAAGCCGTATACATGAAGGTACTTCCCAGCTAGCACAGATTACGCTTTGTAACAAAAATATGTTATAATTCGGTGCTATTCCAGTTTTTTTAAACAAATTTAGTCACAAATGGGTTGTATTAAAGTTTCAAATAAGTAATTTGTAACAAATCATTCGTTTTGTTGCAAATAAGTAAAGCTACGGTGTTAATTATGTTACGATTAAATGCTCTTTTTGTAAAAATGTTAAATTAACATTATAACAACATTTATTTTTGTAGCACCTATAAAAAATGTTTGTGTTTTGTAATTGTAACAAATAGAGTAACGAGTTAGCAATCTTAATGCGACTAAGTTGCTTTATGTTTATGTTAAGTTATATCAATGTCACAACAACTAAATATTCAAAACTGCGGTTTGAAGATATTCTTATTAAGTTATAGGGAGCTCACTTCAACGAAATGTTTCCAATTTTGCTGTGACGCACTAAAATGCCATAAGCAAAATATAAATTTATTTTTCACAAAAAATTCTGTGTTGCTTGTCAATTTCTTTGTGTAGGCTCTACTACCGTGTACTCCAATTTCTTTTTATTTCAGCGTTCAACGAGACTACCAAATTGAACAAATATTTCTTTGAATTTCAATTAATCATTGCAAAATTATGAGAATTTGTTTTGTTGCAAGAAAGTTAAAATGAGGTTTTTATTCAGTTAAGAGAACATTGGATATAGTCATTGCAACCTTTTGCTGTATTGAGGTTATTATGCAGTTGATACAACTTTTGAAAACATTAATATAACTCAAAAAATTATGTTAAGCAAAATAACGTTGAATTGAGGTTTTTATTAAGTTGCAACAATATGGAAAATAATCATTGCAAACTTGTGCTATATTAAGGTTCTTATTCAGTTGATGCAAGTTTCAAAAACATAATTATAACTTATAAAATTTTGCTTGATATAAGAACGATGTATTGAGGTTATTATTTTGATGCAAGAACTTTAGAAAAAACTATTGCAACTTATATAATGTAATTAGTTACATGAAAATTGTATTGTAGTTTTAATTCAGTTGCAAGAAGTTTTGAATAAAATTGTTGTAACTAAATGCTGCATTAATGTTATTATTCAGTTGCAACAACATAAAAAAATATTTGTAACTTTTGATATATAGTTAGTTGCAAGAACTATGTTTTGAGGTTATTATTCAGTTGCAAGAACTTTGGAAAAAAGTGTCTAAAAACTTCATACTCGCCATATTTGATTTTTTTTCTACGCTATGAATTTTGATTGGAATAAATTTAAATACGATTTTCATTAGTATTTATTATTTTCTTTTAGAATTTGCAGTGCAATATGATACTAGGAACTTAAAAAAAATATTTCGCTGTATATTAAACATTATTTCGCGGAAATTAAGAACTCGAAATATATCTTATTTTCAAATTATTTTAAAAAATTTTATTGTTGGATGGCGCGTGACTTTTCTAGAGGTAAAACGCAAACATTCATCTACAAAATGGCCTTTGTTGTAAAATTTTAGTGTATAACTCTTCATATTTTCAATTTAATTTCACATCTTTTTATTGCATTCCAATTTGTCTTTGACTTTTTAAATACACTCCAAAAAATATTCACTGGTTGAATGAAAATTATATTAAGGAAATGTGTATGCAAAACATTTTAAAACTTTTTAAGAACTTATTTTTTTTTTCAATCAGGAATATTTATGTCATCAGTACTCCTTCCTTGTTAAAAAACCTGTCATTATAACAGAAAATAACTTCAATAAAACAAAATATTTGTTACAAGCTTTTTTACCTGAATTATAACTTAAGAATAACACAATAAAATCTTTTTTTGGATGTTTCAAGTATGTTTCATCTTGCGGCGTGCAACTTTAGTTTGTACCAACAACACATTTATAACAATATTATAACACATTTTTCGCCTAATTGCAACCTAAGTTTTAGTTTAGATATATAAGTATCTGTATTGGCGACTCTTTTGCGACAGTTTTGCAACCTTTTTGTGCTAGCTGGGTTAGTTACTTAGGGAACCCCCGGTTATTCCATCTAACACTTAAGACATTTGGACATTGATTATTGTATGTTACGGTAATTTTGTTGGTCCCTAGACAAAAAAAAATTGACACAGTTTTTAATTTAATCGATAATTTATGTTCGATCTTGAAATTGGGAAACTTATCTATAATTTGGAAATTGTTATTTATACTCTAATAGGTTAAATTCTCTGTTACTCTGCATCTACACCGACAAAAAAAATACAATAGTAAAAACGCCTAAGTCGGCTTGTTTAGATAGAATTGTATGGAAATTATATAGTTCACCAAGAAGCACACCAACGATGAGAAGACACGAGAAGCAATACTTTCTTCCGTACAAAACTGTATTGCTTCTCGAGTCCTTCTCATCGTTGGTGTGCTTCTTCGTGATACTTCGTGAGCCCACTTCACCAAAAAGCACTTGTGTCAAATTTCTGGAATTGACTTTTGGACTTTTTTTTTCAATTGACATTTTCGATAGTTTGATATTGGCCCTTATTATGAGTGCTTTCGACGTTCGATCTTCGCTAATTATCGAACAACGAGTATCGAACGTTAAATTCTTATTATGAGCAGTGCAACCCTATCGAAATGTTCGTTGTTCATCGAATTTTCAGCCGAATAGAATTTTGCTTTCGATGCGATGCTTGCTGAGCAATAATTGTTAAAAATGTAAGTATTACGATCAGCTGATAGAAATATACTACCGAAAGTCGAAGTCAGATCGAACTGTCGATCGATTCATTGTTTTTGAAGAGGCATGAGATTTGACTGATTAGCAATTAATTTATCATTTTAAATTTCTGTTGAGCTGAACACCTTAATCGTGGTAGACCAAAACGTGGTAGACCAAGAATGATCGCTCTTTTGTGTGCGGTTAACTCAACACCAAGAAAAATAAAGCCCTAAGTAAAAAGTGGAATATTAATGCTACTAGAATAAAGTTGAACAAATCTGGCAAAATATATGCTGCTACCAGGCTTGGAGAAATGGTGTGGACTCCAAAATGATCACACAATTAAAAGAAAGCCTTTTATGCACTCTTACCTGTTTGAGAAGGTTATTCTTACCTGACGAATTTGGTACGGAGAGTCAACCACATCGTATTAACCTGATTCACGTTACTTTCACCTGACGTATCTGGTATACAAAAATACATGTAGAAAATATCGGAAAAAAATTGGTGAAAAAAACCACCTCAAGCTGTCAAAGAAGCTGTCAAATTCTGATATAGTGATGCAGAATTTCCAACAAAGGGTACCTCTGGATAAGGTAAGTGAAATGAACATGTCTTTAAGTTTTCAATTTTATCTAATTCTGTGGTCATTTGAGCTAAAAAAATTAAGTGCGCATTATTAATTTGCTCCAGCTCTTCCTCTAGCCTTTGCTGTGGGCAAAAAGGGTGTTTTTTTTTAGTCTTAATTTTATTTCTCGTGATGTGATTGTTGAAAAATTCCAAAAATTTGCATCTTTTTTTAGACTGAACCAACACTCAGGGGATGCCCTCTATAAATGTGTAAGCATTGTGTTGATTCGGAAGATGTGTGATAGTTAGTTGGAGGGTGGATAGATGGAGTAGTGTCGGTGAAGATTTGTTTTAAATTTGCACAGCTCAAAACTGCCGGGAAACACACTTGCAGGGAGACTATTCCACAACTTAACCGTGCGACTAAAGAACGAATTATCGCGGTAATGCGAGGTTCTATTAGGCATCGATGCAATGGTAAAGGGGTGGGCTTGGACAGCTGCCCGAGTGGACCTGGGAAACACACGAGCTGGTGGCGTCAGGCCATGTATCTCCCTTGAACACTTCCCATGGTAATACCTATACAGAAAGCTTAGGCAACCTACATTACGTCGATACTCAAGAGAGTGGAGAGAGGATGAAATACTTTCATCTCCTATCAAATATATCGCACGACGTTGAATTCGGTCCAGAAGCTCCAAATAAGATCTTGAAGCCCCTGCCCAAATGTGCGAATTGTACTCCATTCTCGGCCTAATATATGAGGTGTAGATCATGCGAAGATCAGCTGAAGTGAAATATTTTTTGCACCGTTTTAGAAAACCTAGGCACTTGCCCGCTTCTTTCGACACATCGAAAATATGATCATTCCAACGAAGATCAGATTGGATCGATATGCCCAGAACGTCAAGAGCGGCTGATTCCACAAGATCCACACCATTCATAATGAGAGGAACTAAAGGGCAATTCACACGCTTGTGGGTTAACAGACAACTATGGGTCTTGCTTGCATTGAACTCTACTCTATTAGCAAGACCCCACTCGGAGATTTTTTGTAGATCATTAAGGAGTGTGTCATTCATAGTTTGCCTTTTTCTCTCAATCTCCATAGAGCTTGGGCGTTTTTTGAATGAATATGAATTGCAAATGCTGCTGTCGTCCGTAAACGAATGTATTGGGTTATGCGTCAACGACATAAGGTCGTTGATAAAAACCAGAAACAAGGTGGGCGATAGAACTGAATCCTGCGGTACTCCTGCGTTGATGGCGTGCTTCTCAGACGAAATACCGTCAACTACGACTCGAATCGTTCTGTCCTTGAGAAAACACGTGATCCATCGAGCAAAATTACCACCAAATCCATATGCAGCAAGTTTTGACACGAGCGCTTTATTCCACACTCGGTCGAACGCTTTTGAAATATCCAGAGCAACAACCCTGCTCTCGCCGAAAAAGTGAACGCATTTATTCCATTCTTCGGTTAAGAACGCCATACGATCACCAGTAGAGCGAGCCCTACGGAAACCATATTGACGGTCACTGAGCAGTTGATTGTGCTCCAGATAGTTTATAACGTTGAAGTTTATTACGCTCTCCATAACTTTGGAAAGCGTAGAGCATATCGCAATGGGTCGGTAGTTTGCAGGGTTCGTGGCATCACCCTTTTTAGGTACCGGCTGGACATTTGCCACCTTCCAACAAGATGGAAATATTCCTGTTCTATAGGAGAAGTTGAAAAGGTTGCGCAAAGGCCGAGCCAGCGAAGAAGCACACATTTTAAGCACAATTGGCGGTATGCCATCAGGACCAGAGCTTTGTTTACGTAAAGATTTGTAAGGACCCTTTTAACTGCTCTCGTTCGAAAGTATATCTCCTGCATTGCAGAAGATCCACCCTCAACAAAGGGCAGTGGCTGATTGCTATCCGAGAGAGTAGAATTTTGTGCAAACAATCTAGCCAATAGGTTCGCTTTATCAGCCGAGTCAGTGAAGATTTGGTCATCTTTTAAAAGAGCTGGAATCGATGACGATGTCTGGTTCTTAAGTCTTTTTACAAATGACCAAAAATGTTTGCTCCCTTTGGGGCAGAGAAGAACCTGTTCTCGAATGCAAGCTTCGTGCAGAAACTTTTCGCGTTTTAAAATTGCATTACAGCGATTCCTTGCCTTGATGCGAAGTATTTTAGTGTCGGTATTCTTGTTAAAACGCCAATTCTGAAAGGCTTCCTCTTTGGACCTGACTGCAATCCTGCAAATCTCCTTAAACCATGAGTGATCTTCTTTTTTTGGAATCGCCCGAAGGTATGAATCTTCCAGAGACACATATACCCGACCTATACGCATGCACGATTTACACTCTAGATCCTGCCCGGATCAGCCGGGACAGACAGAATGCACCTACGTACTAAACATACTCCCTATTGGCAATTAGAATTTTCCACTAAGCACATTAATTGGCTTATCAGCGGAATTTAAAAATTTAATATATAACAAACGCGTATTTAAGTATATTTAATTCTATATAAATAAGCAACATCGAACTAAATTATAGTGATTATCAATTTAAGGTACACGAAAAACAATCCTGATTTCAAAAACAATCCGAAACACTTAACTCATTTTAACTAGTTTGCGGCTATTGTCCAACCCAAGGACCTACGTGGAAATCAAAATGCCAATTAGTTGGATATGCATTTGGGCCAACGCAGGCATAAACTTGAATAGAGATATACTCTGGCACACCAATCCAGGTGTTAGTGTGAGTTCAGTCTAATTTCAAATCAGGAAACCACGTGAGCACGTAAATCACAATTCAATTTAAAATTAAAATATTGAATAATTAAAAAGTAAGTTTAAAAAACGATTCATATTTGATGGTGCTTACTTAATAAAACACAATATCGAGACAAAAAGGAGAAACAGAACAATCTTAATTACCGATATTACATTGGTATAAAACTGCGTTAGGTATAATAGGATTAAGTTAAATTGATTAATTTATTTAAATGTAATAAAGGGTCCACCAAATAACTTTTTTTTTTAAAATTCTTTTTAAAAAATTACTTGATATTTTCTCAAATTTCTTTTTTTATTTGAAAGTACAATCCTTCCGGTTGATAATGAAAAATAATTTTATTCAAATGGCTGCCTCGGCTGGCCATGCAGTAGCCTACACGATCGGTCCAATTTTTAAGCACATTATCGATTGTGTGCAGCTGTATTTCACCAATGGCTTCACGAATATTGTCCTTTAAAGCGTCAATTGTCTCTGGCTTGTCTTATCTTTGACACTTATCTTTGAGGGCACAGTTTCTTTCACTTTTTCACAAGATAACGAACATATGGAGCTGACGGTGCTTCTCTTCTTCCAAAATCCATACACAATTTTCGCACACATTCTGCAACATTACCATGATTTTCAAAGTAATGTCGCAATATTTCCCTGCGTTGTTCAAGCGTATACACAACCATATTCGTTTAGCGGAAGGATACAACTAATTATCTGTCAAATCAGACATGACAACCATTCACGAAATAAGCACTAGTTGACAAAAAAAACGTTAGATGGCGGACCCTGTATAATAGGATGAAGTTCAATTGATTTAAT
The DNA here is from genome assembly GCA_963920525.1 of Dichetophora obliterata. Lineage (NCBI taxonomy): Eukaryota > Metazoa > Arthropoda > Insecta > Diptera > Sciomyzidae > Dichetophora > Dichetophora obliterata. The sequence goes on along the minus strand of OY986435.1, from coordinate 303,520,223 downwards.
TATTTAAATGTAATATAATTTTCCGTTTTAAGACGTCTACCGAATTAGAAAAATTAATCATGTTGAAGTTATCATTGAAATCACTGCACATACTTCGTAAAGGTACATGAAGAGCGTAATTACAATTGCACTGACTTAACTTAAAAAACAGAAAATGTCTAGTTCCTCTCTTGGGATGTTAAAATTTAGAGCTGAGATGAGATATTCCTAATTAATCTCGCCACGAAGTAATTTATACAGAAACGTGACATTAAACATCATTCTTCTGCTTCTTAGGGAAGGTAGTAAAATAATTTTAAGGCGAATTTCAAACGATGGAAGCATAATATTGGGGTTCCAACGACTATGACGTAAAGCAAAAAGTAAAAACTGTTTTTGAACGGATTCTATGGCGTCGATGTAGACATTATATTGTGGGCTCCATATAACTGATGCATATTCAAGAATTGGCCTTACGAGAGAGGTATATAATAATTTCGTAGTAAAGGGATCACTGAATTCTTTAGCCCATCTTTTAATGAAACCAAGGACTCCTCTTGCCTTATTTATCACCATATTAACGTGGAGATTGAAGCGAAATTTTGAATCCATAATAACACCAAGATCGAGAAAACTTGAAACTATTTCTAAGTTAGTGCTATTTACATTGGAAATATGAATTTTGTTACGCCAGATTGGGAAAAACACACACTGTGTATCGTAGAGTTAAATCGTCAGTGATAAAATTAAAAAATGCTAGTATTGTTACTTATTTGAGTTAATAATTGAAAAGTACTAGAATATAGACTGTTAAGATAATATTAAACTATAATAGAAAAAAACTGTAAACAATTATTGACTCTTGCTCCTCATTACCGTGGAATGCGCCATGTAAAAATTATGTGTTTTGATGAATAACTTGGGTGGCTAAAAGCTGCCAAAGCCACTATAAATTATACCAGGGTTTTTGTTAATTTTACATAAAGCTGTTTTTTCGGTGTAAGTACAAATATGTGTTAATAAAAAATGTTCAAGACACCAACACAACCGTAAAGAAATGTTTTGCAAAAATATGACTTTCAATTTTGATTGGCATCCGAAGATATGTTAGCTAACCATACGGAGACGTCTTGCCGTGGACTAACTGTCTGTCTATCACCCACCTAAAAATAAAATATGTCTCGCTATTCAATGCCAAATGCTTAGAACGCGATGAGCATCATGTCAAGCATAAGCGTTCAAAAAATATATATCAGAGAATTTTTTCTTCAGTTTTTAATTTTGCTTTTCTGCATATTTCAGATAATTTTGTCAATTTTGTGCAGTCAAGCTGTCATGCCAGCCAAGTTCGCTCAGCATTAGCTGGCAGCTGAGGCTGGGACAGAGAATAAAAAAAAAGAAGAATGTACAAGAACAACTCACTCACTCACTTGATGTGTTGTATCCAAGTTGTCCAAATGGAATACTTGAGCTTGATTAGTTATGTATGTATGCTGATAAATATCTGTCGCACTAAATGTTCGTTCATCCGTTCACCTCCCTGCCTGTCTATCGTATGTTTTTCTATCAGGAGTATTTGCATTTTTGCGTTATAAGTCTGAATGATCTTGAAAAGTTGAAGAGCTTAAGTCTTAACGAGACTTGGATTTTATAAAGGGTGCTTTTTATAGAGTGATACAGCTTTGAGTTGGCATCACTGTTTTATTTGACAACCCATTTAACAGCTGATAGTTGCTTTTTGCTTAGTTTGCTTCAGAGCTGCTAATTCGAAAAACAATAGATCGTTTGCGGACCACATTTACTGTTACTGATAATGTGCATCTCGTGAGACGCCGAACAGTGCGCACTTGAGAATCTGTAGACACTGTACAGGAAAGCATTGCAGATGATCCTTATCAATCAATTCGTCGTTGTTCTCAGCAACTGGGGTTGTGTCCTTCCACTTTATGAAAGATTTTACGAAAAGATCTTGGCTTTAAACCTTTCAAGATTCAACTTGTGCAGGAATTGAAGCCAAACGACCATCGTATGCTCCGCCAATTCGGCGAATGGGCTGAAGAACAAATTGATATTGATTTTGAATTTCCATGGAAAATTTTATTTTCCGATGAAGCCCATTTTTGGTTGAATGGGTACGTAAATAAACAGAATTGTCGTATTTGGAGTGAGGAAAATCCACAAACTTTTGTCGAAACACCATTACATCCACAGAAAATTACTGTTTGGTGCGCTTTATGGGCTGGCGGAGTCATTGGCCCATAAGTCTTCAAAAACGATGATGTCAGAATGTTACTGTCAATGGTGAACGGTATAGGAACATGATTCGACTTATATAAATTTAGAATTTTTCAAATACATTTATATTTAATAGCTTAGGGCACCGATGTCCGCGATCCGTTATACAGGTTTACTACACAATATCAGTGCCTTAAGCTTTTAAATATAAATGTATTTGAAAAATTCTAAATTTATATAAGTCCTTAGAACTTACCAATTTACGTACGTTTATACTATGATGATGACTAACCAAGAGAGGGGTTCTTCTGCACCTAGAATATACCTACTATATACATATATGACAAATGTCACTTAAATTTATTTTTTCTTTTTAGTTCACGTCTTTTTAAATAAAAGCTTATTTTTTAAAAAAAAATTTTACTTTTAGTTTCTAATTTTTTTTTTTATTTCTTTACTTATAGACCCTTTATACGTTTATGAATTCATACGTTTAAACTTCAGAGTTTTCCGTCTAACATTAATACAAATTTATGCCGAAAATTTTTAAAAATAAACTCAACGATTGCTGGGTGGTGAGCATTAATGGGTTAAGCTATATACACTAGCCTCAAATGAGGCTGGCCACTGGCTCACTTCGAAATTAGATTCACAAAAACAGTTTTTTTATTTGCGAGTATTGATAAGCGCAAAGTTTTAACATATTATGTAAATAAATTTTTTAGTGATAAGTAAACTTTTTTACCATTCCAAAATTTTTGAAACAAAATTTGGTGACAAAAAGGCGAAATCTACGAAAAATCTGTGTGATATTCTTAAAAAGCCGCAGATTTAAATCTTTTTGCCACTGTTGTCCGTTTACCTGTGCAAGGCTTAAATATCCGTAGGAAAGCGTAACTTTAAGCTTTAAAGCTTTAAGAATACAATAAACTTTATTGTATATATTTACTTTACTTTATTGTATTGAAATATTCAACTTCATTCAAAAATGTAATAGTGTCGGACTGAAATAAGTGATACAAGGATGCATCACGTCTAAAACTTCGTAAAATAATTTTTCAAAATACTTGCTGAAGCTTAAAAAACATGTGACAAACTGCCACTACCGAATCTGCGCGGGCCTTACGTACTCTTGGAACTAAAGGAGGTTCTAATTTCAATTTCTCAGCTCCAAACCAAGCTGTTTTCCACAATTCATCAAATTCATTTTCGCCTAGCTTGATTAATGAGCTCCTTATGAGATCAACTTTTATGTGAGATTAAGTGACGCCTAATTGTTTATTTTTAACTATCCATTTAAAGGTTACACGCGCCCGAAAAATTAAATAAGTAGCTGTAAATTGAAATAGAATGCGAAAGTGTACATTTTATTTAGAAGTCCTAACGCAGCAAAAGTAGACGTAATGCCGGAATCTTTGTAATTACAGATAGGAAAAAATACTCTTACCTAATCCAGGTTATTTTTACCTGGCAAAATTTGATTAGAAGTGTCAACCACATCGTATTTACCTGATCCATGTTACTTTCACATGACGAATCTGGTTTACAGAAATACACGTAGAAAATAGCTAAGGGCAAAAACGATGTTTTTTTAGTCTTAATTTTGTTTCTCGTGATGGTGATTGTTGAAAAATTTCAAAATTTACATGTAGGTGATTGAGGTAAAAACGTTTAAACTTAGAATTTGGCTAAATAAACCTGATTCAATTCGATTTTACTATAAAATAAATAAATAAATAGCAAAAATAAAAATAAATGGTAATTCAAATTCAGATAAGAAAACCACATTTGTCAGTTTCATTTATTGACTGAAAATATGAACAAATGAGCTGAACATAAGAAAAGCAAAATGAAATGGAAAGCAATACAAATTATTTACATGAAAACACTGAGAAAACGAATGTTTTTTTAGAAATAAAGTAAGCCCCGATATTGAAAATTTAATCGAAATAACTTGGGATATAAAATTTTCCAATGCCCTAATTAGGGATGTAAGCAGTTATTCCAATCCTGGGGTTTTTGGAGTCGAACTTAAGTTGCAAACACTTTTCGGTATGCACATAGGGGTATTTTACCGATTTGGGCTGCAAGAAATCAATTTGATAAAACAGAGATTCGTTAAAAAAAATAATTTTTGCAGTGTTGTTGGTCGTGCAGTAACCAAAATCATATAATAGACTTGAATAGAAACTATTTTCCGAATAAATTAATTTTGGTCGCCTAAATCGGTTAAATACCCCAATGTTCGCTGCTAAACGAATTTTTTTTTGTAAAGTTTAAAGTGTTGAATACGTCCCAATGGCCGTACAGGGTAAAAATCAAGTAACAGATTTGAATAGAAATAATTTACTGAATAAATAAATTTTTGCTGTCTAAATCGTTCAAATACCTCAATGTGTGCTGATAAACGCATTTTCTCAGATATGCGACTTAGATCGATTTTTCATCAAAATCTCTTGGGCCGTTTTCGAGATCTCATTAGCAAACAAGCAAATAAACAAAGAAACAAACAAATATTGTTCGTTTAATTGTATAAGATAAGATAAGGTTAATTTATTTTTTTCTGAATTTCAATTGATCTTTCTAAAATTTTAATAAATCCCTTCTGAAGTCAATAAATATTCACTAATTTTTATATGAAATTTCTTAAATTCGATTTATTTATTCTGTATTTGAAATGGAACTCTGAAATTTAAATATTTTTGCTAAATTTTTTGTGGAATTTCTGATTTTCAATTGGTCTTTTCAAACTTTCAAACAGGTATTCGGAATTTCAATTGATCTTATATAATTTTTAAATAAAATTTTCAGAACATTTTTTAATTACATTTTGAAATCGTGTAGTTTCGCCAGTGGTGTAGATCCACACACTCTCACACTCATTTTTTTAGCTGAACCTTATGATGACGCCGCTGATTAAATTACAACAAAAGCAGCAAACCCTAAACAAGAAGTGCTCCAACTTGACACTCAATGCCCAGCACCGCACGTAACCACTCCTCTAGCTTCATCCACTTACAATGACGACAACAGTTTAAATAAGAGCGTTGCACTACAATTCTGCCTGGGCGCTTAGACCCCACCAACACCAAACACTTGACTCCTTTTTTTATACCTATCCACTCAGTAATCATTCCATATGACAGCCAACTCGACTTCCAGATCAGTTTCAATTTTAAATTGTTTGTGGTCTTGTTTGGTTTCATATTGCTGTTGTTGTTGTTTTTCTTTTGTTTTTAATTGCATACGTCATGATATGTTTTTGTTTTTTTTTGTTATTATTATTAGCTTTAAGCAGCAGCAGCAGCACACAGCCATCCAGCGGATCAACACTGGACTTGTGCTTGGCTCATAACTGTTTGATGTCGATGTGGAATGCCATTATTCAGTGCTGATAACTTCATAACCATGGTAATTCTAAATTTGTGATAAATTATTGCGCAGTGACGCTGAAAAGCATGTCGTTCGGCCCAATGAGTTAGCCAGCTCTTTTATTGAAGCAGGTTCCATTTTTATACACAACACAACACAACACAACACAACACTACAACTCTGTAAATGCCAGCCGAAATGTCGAACTTCTGAAAAAGATTTTCTTCAGTTCTTTTTAGCAAGAAGTGGGAAGTATTTTTAAACAAAACTTATTGCGGTTTGCTATCAATGCGATATGGCTTGGTAGGAACGGGTTTCCAGTATGTCAATATTCAGCTACTTTGGGATGTACAAAGTTGCTGTTGTTGTTGTTGTTATTGGCCTGGTCTTGGCGTCTTGGTTGAGCGACCAACTAACTATCTTTCTGTAGTGGCTGGATTCTCTTTATTAATGATGTTGCGCCTGCGCAGCCTTAATATGTTGTTCACTTTAACAACATTCTTAATTGAATCCTTGTTTTAATTGAAATATCTGCAAAATCATTGTAACTGAAATAAAAATATTTCATAAAGTATATGCAGTGGCGTCTTGAGACATTTCAAGGGAACAGGGGAACTACTGTTTTAGCGCCCCGCTCTCTGCTTTTGCACAAATTATTTCAATTTAATTATTTTTGCTAGCTTCGAACTTTTTTATTAAACCATTGTATAGTCAGCTCTATGTTCCATTAATAATATAGTACATAGAGAAGATTGGAATAGGCACGAAAAAAGACCGTTTTAGGCTCAAAATAGGCACAAACAAATGGTAAATATGTTAAAAATACAAAATATACACACAAAAAATAAAAAATTCAGAAATAAAAATAGAATGGATACCAATGGACGGAATAGTTTTTTTGTCTTAATATCTTTACAAAAAGTGTTTTGATTAAAATAACCGCTATTTTTCAATTCATTCGATTGAAACGTTTGCAAAAATAATTTTTTCCCGTTGGTATAGTAAAAGAAAAAAACTAATAAATACATCATTAAAAAACAAAATATAAATGTAAAGATTTAAAATTATCTTTACGAAAGTTTTCAGGAAAACAAGTTTTTGCAAATTTAATTTTATTTAATTTATTGTTGTAGTACTCGAGAATATGTTAAAAAAAATTCAATCCGATAACGCTTATATTACATATTCTACAGCGCTTAAGGCCCGGTGCGCCAGAGTAGCTTTAACTAAGCATAGTAACTTTAAACGCGTTTTTCTCGAAACATACTTTTTTAAACCAATATATGTCCCGAAAAATCGAGATTGAAGTCTCTAAAGCAATTCAATATATTACAGTTTTCTTGCAATTTTGAGGAAGTGAGTAAAATGAGGACAAAAAATTCTTCTGAATTGGTTATCGTGCGTTATTTATGTAAAAATCAATTTTTAAACAAAAACTAACTTCAGATAAATGATGTAAGACTGATTCCAGGAACTTTGAGTTCGAAAATGTTGGGTTTGCTATGTGCACATAACACGGGGCTTACACGAGACAGTAATATTAAGACAGTTGGAAGACACTAACAAATTTTTATCCACACACACACTCACTTTTGCTATTGTCTGCTACTGTCTTAACTTTTTTGAAGACAGTTAGCGGGACAGTAGAATGATATTCAGCATATGTAATGATGTAAGATAAAAAAAAAATTCAATAAAATTAATTAAAAATTTTAAATATTTTGGCGTAGTAGCTCAAAAAGTAGTTTTAACAAAAATCTTCTTCATAAAATAACAATGTTTTCCTAGACAAATTATACATATTCTTGACTGTTTTAGTAGTACTGTCTGGTGTAACCCCCGTGTACGGGCAGCAGAAATGTAATGTCAAATTTTGGAGGAAAATAGTTTTGACATCCAAAACTCCTTAACTCTTTGCACATTGATATTGACAACTGTCCACTTTCTATTCTTATGGATTCGTATTTTTTGCCTTAGCTAAGCAAATACTCTGCTATTGCATTACTTTCGCTTGCAACAATCTCTTCCTTAACATATCAAATAGCCAAGTAATATCTATAATAAGATAAATAGTTATATTTAGATCCTAATATATTATATTAATAATAGGTTAAAGTATATGAAATAAAAAAAAAGGACTTGCTTTCTTATGCTAAAACGGACATGACTTGAATAGCGGCAGGTAAATATAAAAAATTTGTCTGGCGCTGGAAAAGCTTTTTTAATAGCTTAAAAAGCTTTTCTTTATCTTGATTTGTTAACTTGCCTCATTACTTGTCAACTCATAAGTTATATCTGCTCTATTAGCGTTTTTTATTATTCTCATACTATTATACTCCTACTGTTGTCTTTATAAATGAGTTATGTTAGGAAAGTATTAATTGTGCAATTTTTAAGGCGCTAATTTGTAAAATTTATCCAATTGCTCAATCCACAGCATCGGTATTTCTCTTAAATTAACTAACTTCAAGCCTCTTATTTAGAAATTCATTAATATGCCTACATCGTTGATTCTATCGTCGCGGCGCCAGCATCAACAGTGGGAAAAGTCTCCTCTCGCAATATGTTGAAAGGGACGGAATTGCAAGTTATGAGTCGCCCAAAATTAATGCAGCGACTTGTTGCAAGATACAACAATATAGTTGGGCACATTAAAAGCTCGTCACAACAAATAAATATTTTTGTACCACCGCTGACATATGGTCAAAGAAGCAGAAAAGCTATTTTGTTTATATATGCCACTGCACTAGGAAATATGAAATATATATAGGAAATTTTACCGATTTGCTGGCCAAATGTCAAAAAGCACAAATGCTTTTTCAAATTTTTAGTTTACTATCCGGTAAAGAATTTATCAAAATGCGGAAATGCGCACTTAGTTGTTGTCTTAATCCTATTACCGTTGACTAATTAGCTTTGAAAGTAGCGTTACTCGATCAAACTGACGAAATTTAAAACACATCTATATAATTAAATGCCATATATATAATAAAGTAAAAAGTAATGGATAACAGTGTAAATGGCAAGTTCTATGTTTTGGTACGAGTAAAATCATAAGTTCAATAAATTTAAAAAGTTTTTAGAAAATAGCTTTTTTGTGTTGAAGTTTTAAAAATGTTTTTGTGAAACAAGCAAACGAAAAATTCTGCGTACCCTTGGTACACAAAGGATTTATAGACTCTTCGCAACAATAGGAATAGGGCTTGGAAGAAATATGTTTGTAGTTTTGACTCAAATGACCTAGAAACATACAATGATGACAATTCTGGAATTTTAAAATCGCTCATCTGCTTTATATATTGAGTATTTGACTGATGGTTGACAGAAGAGTTATGGTTTTCCTTCTTATTTCAAAATTCAGGATGGATTTATTGACGATTCTACCATAATTTGTGGCTGGCCCGTAGCCAGGATTTATAGAAGGGGGGGGGGGGGGGGGGGTTGATAAAAATTATATTGATAGTTCTTGATATCGATAAATCCAAAGGTATTTTTATATGTATGTTTTTCCACAGAATGAAATTTTATATTAATTTTTAATATTTGAAAATCAAGTATTGACAGAAAAACAAAATGTAAGAATAATAACTTCATAATATTAAAGCAAGTTAAAAAGAGTTAAGTGTTTCAAGTCAATCACAGCATAACAAATGGTTAAGTGTTTCAATTAAATCACGACCAAGTTGTTGACGCCATAGACTAAAAATAGTCGATTTGATACAAAAATAAAATCTATAAAGTTTCGTGCCGATTGATAGATTTTTAAAACTAGCTCAAGTGACCAATAAATGGAGAAGCATTTTACAAGAGTTCAAAACATCTCTTGAAGTAAATTATTAAAAAAAAGCAGATGCTTCGCTGGACACACGAGAGAAGCGAAGCATTTTCGCATTTTCATGCGTTTCATAATTAATTAGGTTTTTTAATAACAAAATTTTAAATTTAAAAATTTTAAATACCTAAAAAAATTTTATTTAAAAAAAATAATATTCCCACCAGTAAATTTTATGACTTAACAATATTATTTTGCATTAATTTTGAATTATTTTTGTAAATGTTAATGAAATTATATTGTTTTAATATCTAAAATATCAAACGTATTTTATTTAGATGTTATGTCATCGATATTTCTAGGAAATATTACATCAATAGTTGTCCTAATCGTGGTGTGCAAACATTTGGATTGCTTATCATTTCCAAATTATATTTATCAAGACAACATTGTTTAATTCCTTAAATTTTTATGGAATTGGTTTGTTTTTTTATTTCAAAAGTACAGTCTTTCTGACGTTATTTTCACTTCTACAGCCGTTTTTGTAGGTGTCGTGCCACAGTGTGTCGTCTACATTCATTCTCTTTATACTCATTTATCTCGAAACTACTTTTTTCGGCATGGTGTTGTAGGAAAACAAAAACTATTCAGCCGAATCATCTGAAATTTAAATATGCTATATATAACATCAGTGGCTACCGCTGGAAATAGAATCCAAGTTTTATTTAAAAAACAGCGTATATTTTACCTTTAACTATACCTTTAGTGTAACTATCGCTAAACACCCTACCGCCGCTCCACCACAGGAGATGAAGAAGCAACCAAGAATTAGAATTGCGGGTCCATTCCCAGAACTATCGCCCCCGACGACAGAAAGAAAAAAACTTTAAAAATTGACAAACCCCCTCTTTGGTCATCATGGGCCCACCCTCAATCAAAAATCCTTTTGGCCATTACAGATTTTTGACTGTTTTTCTTCCTAAAGATACAACTAATTAAGAATCAAACTTGATTGTGTTTGAGCGCGAAGCGTTTCGGTACTTTGTACTTAAAAAACTTCATTACTCTAATTTTTTGTAATACTTGTAAGCCTACAAAATGTGTCATAGAGACAAAAAATGTCAAAAAGACAGAAAAATATAAAAATGTAAATAAAAACTACTTACATAGTACCAAAGCGCTAAGCAGGGGTCTAGAGACGGGGTAAAAAACATTTGAAAATTGGCCACTAAGTTTCTGTCAGTCCGTTGTTCTGATTTTAATATATTACTTAAATTCAGGAAATAAATTATCCTTAAATTTAAGTATCACAAACCAAACTGTCTTCTACTTAAAATGCCTATAGAAAACATTTTTTTCTTAAAATATCTACCTAATTATGACCAATGCTATACAATGTCACGCCTTTAATCTGACATAACACTATACAAAACATGCTATACAATGTCATGTCCTCAATCCGACATAACGCTATACATCATTAATCATGGTATAAAATTAAAAGCAAACTAAAACCGGAAAAATAATATAAACCTGAAAAAATTTAATATATAAAAAGATAAACATCCCATCTAAAAAAGGCTTTAAAAATCTAAAAAACCTAACCAACCTCTAATTCTGAATGCTACGCATTCGAAGTAAGCTAATCTTATGACAACTAAAATAAAATTACATGCAACACATTCAAAACATACATATGTGGCACATATCATGTAACACATATGCAGCACATTCACACAACTCATTCAAGAGAAAACCTATAAAATAAAAATCCTAACAAAAATTTTTAGTAAAAACCTAGTGAAAAAACCTAACTAAAATAAATAAAACCTAAAATATAATAAAAAATTAGTAAAATCTGAAAACTTAATATATAGAAATATACTGCTCCCGCAAATCCCACCAAAAAACGCTCCAAAATACGGAACCGTCTATAGTGGAACCCGCAAGAACAATACGCCTAAGAAAGGTAAGAACTTACTTTTGAATAGCGTGCCATTCTGTCAATTAGTCATATCTTTTTTCGAGTGCACTAGAGTGGACCATGAAAGAAAAAAATTTTTTTTTAATATTTCCATTTGCAATTCCATTTGAAATAAGGAAACAGTTTTTTTTGCTTTTCCCAAAAAATTTTCAGTTTAATAAGGGTATAATAAGGGTAAACCTCATATTACTTGAATAACTCAGGGGGACAAAATTTTCATTTTTGGATTTTCCCAGCAATATTTTTATTATTTTCGACTAATCTTGGTGCGCTGATTTCATCATCATCATGTAATTTATCATCAATTACAACAGTTTGAGCCCGTGGGGAGGTCTTTTTTAAATAAGGTCCACTCTATTGTGCACTTATAGTGCTTAATAATATTTTTGGTTTTTATTTTTCAGATAAATAGAAAAGTCAAAATCTACGGCACCGCCCATGCTCCTTTTCCTTAAGAGCGTCTCATTGAGCGCCATTTTGAACCAGATCAACAATTTTTTAAAATAAATAAATATTTTTTATTACTTATGATGAAAAAGGGCAAATTTTTCAGTTCAATTTAACTCTGTTTCTCGGTTAAACTAAGTTTAAACCAAGAAATAAAATTTTCAGTGAATATTAACCAAAGTTTAAACTAAGGTTAGCCGCTCAATATTCATTGGTTAAACTTTTGTTAACTTACCGTTTGATTTTGACAAATTATTTTTTACTTCATTTATACAAAAAAAAAAAAAAAAAAAATAAATTCACACTGAGTAAAGCTGTAATTCCTGAGGACGGTTTCGGTCTTCTTCCTGTATTATATATTTGTTTCTTTTCTAAAGCATTACCAGTTTTATAGGCGCAGCGACGATTTGTTGATTGTTGCTAACAAAAATGCAATTTCCTTAATGGATAAATTTCTTTTACTCATTTTGTTTCTTTTATTGAGACTTCAGATTTAACAGATATATATTTGAATTTTAATGACGTTTGTTTAATGGTGCTGCCATATCAATAAACACAAAAGTGCTGGTTACTTAAGCAAGCATTGAAAAAGTGATTGTGTGGTTAAATTCTGGTTAACATTAATCTACGATTAACTAAACTCTTGTTAACTGGGGCTTAGACCAGCACTAAAAAATGGGCCCTAAGTGTTACAATATACCTTAAAAGTTTAAATATCGTTGTGCAATATTTTAATTTTTTAAAAAATCCTAAAAATACCTTAAATTTTTGAGCGCTAAACCACCGGTCTTGCCTTAAGTCCCTATGAACATTCATGTCTGAATTCGCAATTAAAATCGACACCTAAAACAATTGGCATCTAGTGATAATTTTCAACCCATTCAATGGAACCTTGCTACTTTTGCTGTTTGGATAGCTAATGCACAATGCTTTTTACTACGTTTCCATGGCGAATTGAGCCTGAGTTGGGTTTTCGTCAAGTTGACAAAATGGCGTTTCTAGCTCGATAGTGTTTCCATGCGCAACATTAGCCCCATTCAGCGGAAAATATGCTACGTAGCTGTTTCACAACTTTCGGGCTGAATGGTATATATCATAATGCGCTCAAACAACATGTTCCCCGAGCGGTCGCCATCTTAGGTATCGAAAAAATTTTATGCTACTTTGGTTGAGCTGCTTATGCTCGACAGCTAAAAAAACATAGCTGCAAATTGTTAATTGTTGCTGAAGTTGTGCTGTGAAGTGAAAATAGATAATTATTAGAAGATTATTCTATCATTCTTCAATAAAGCTGTTAATTAATGATTTCTTGTGTGGAACGAATGTACAAAGTATAATCAAATTTTAGATGTTAAAAAAAAACAACGAATGGCGAACAGCTGTTTGCTGTAGAAATAAAATAAAATAACAAATAATCAATAAAACCTCGTTTAACAGTTGAGCAACTGTTCCAAATTCTGAACGCATCCAATCTAAGAGCCTGAATAAATCAAAAATCGTTGCGGCCGACGATTCGTTGTTGTTGGAAAATACATGCAAAATGTAGGAAAAAACGCAGCTCGTTTTCCGCAACGATAAATCGCAGACTTACTGCATTATTCAGTATCACGAAGAAGCACACCAACGATGAGAAAGACACGACAAGCAATACATTTTTGTATGAAAGAAAGTATTGCTTCTCGTGTCTTTCTCATCGTTGGTGTGCTTCTTCGTGATACAGAATAATGCAGTTAGAATCTATGCTATTTCAATCGTCGGTTGCAACGATTTTTGATTCTGTTCTAACTCAGGCTCTAACTCAGTTAAATCTAAGAAGTTTCGTGGAGTTTTGTGGATTTGACGAAATTCAACTCAACTCGAGTTTTCATGGTAAGTTAAACCCGAGTCAACCCCCGACTTAACTCGCCATAGAAACGTAGTATTTGATCGATAATTGTGATCTGCTGCATTACAGCTTCACGCACTCACAATACAATTTGTAGGATAGCTAATGCACAATCTCTTTAATAAATTTGTCATCTACTGCAACATAGCTTCAGTTAATATTTAATATTGAATGAATCACATCATTATTAATAAGAAGGGTTTTGGTGTAGTAGTTAGTGTGTAGTACTCTCGATCGAGAGGGTGCGAGTTCGATTCTCACTGCTTACTTGCAAAGAAATATTTTTAATTTTATATACTCTTGTTGTTATTGACGCAAGTAAAAAAACAACAACAATAATTCTAAGAAAAAGGTGTATGGAAAAAAGTGTCGTTTTTCAGATTTCACTCAAGCAAATCACAAAACGAGGCGTAAAAAGCTTCGCTTCAAAAACAAGTATGCATTTCGTTTTTAATGCAATTGTTCTTCAAAATGAGCTAACAAACATAAAATTCGGATTTAAATTACCAGAGTTGTGGTATTTTACTTTTCAAAAAATGTTATTTTATTTCTTGTTACGATGAAAAAAAATTGAAATGTTGTCGAAATATTTTCTAAAACAATACCTAATACAAATGAGGAGTGTCTGTTCAAAAGTTCTATTTAACATTTTTGAAAAACGCTGTTTTTACTATGGTTTAGCACTTAAAATATATAATCCTTTGCACAAAAAATATTTAGAAAATCGTAAATTTTTCCAATATTATGTGCATAAAAGTTTATGTATCTGTTCAAAAGGGCCTAAATATGCATACTGAAAAATTGCTTTTGAAGATATTTGAACAAAAGGGACTAATTTAAATACAAGGTTTTAGTTTTTGCACAATATTTAATCAAACGGTCTTATCAAATTTTTATGAAAGACTTTATTATAAGTTCCCTTTAAAGTAAGAAACCGATTATTCAATGAATGAAAGTCATCAATGAATCCTCATTACTACAATGAGAAACCGACGAAGAATGTGAACGTTTTAAGCCCGATAAATGACTTACGTGTTTCATGAATTAATTATTTCTATAAAAACTTCTTACGTATATTTTATTGTTGTGTTCATTTTATAAAATGCTTAAAAACCTTATCAAAAATGCTTTTTTCATCAGTGACTGCACAAAAGAACATATTTTTAAATCTATATAACTTTTAAACCATTAAAATTTTTTAACCATGCTTACATCATATATTAGCTGTTGATCTCACAATTGTAAGCACAACAAAAACTAGACTTTTTTTCAGTTTTCTTCAACATCATATAATGTCGAAATAAGCTTTTTTGAACAGACACCAAAATCCCAGAATCCCCAAAAATACGAAAATGCCAAAAAAAAAAAAGTGACGTACCGGGGTGCTATAGCATAGTTTTTAGCTAATTTGTGAAAAAAATTACAAAAAACAAAAATCGTATCAAAAAGTTTTAGCTGTTGAAATTTTATGTTTTTTCAAAAATCCTTAAAGTTCCTGTCTTTGGGCATTTCAGACACAAAAATAAAAAAATAATAAGAAATTTAAAAAACTATATTTATCATTTAAAATGATTTCAAGTATTGTTTTCAATCATTCTAAAAAAATTAGTATTTTTTTAGAATTATATATGAGCTTAATGCTAAATAAGTTCATGAAGCAAGTTCTTTGCAGAACAAACCACCAAGTAGACTAGACAGACTGTTTCGTTGATAGCTACATCAACTCATCTGTAGTCTTCCGTGGTTTCTGCAGTACCATCCACTTTGATAAGCTTATACGATCACCTTCTGTTAAATCAAAACAGAATTATGTGCTGTATGCCGCCTTGAAAGCAATGTTTTTCTACTACTTTGTAAAATAAAAGATTAAAGCGACTGCATTGATTTTGCAAAGATTTGTTTTTTGTGCTCTTTGTTTACCTGTTGCTTCATGAACTTATTTGGCATTAAGCTCAAATATAATTCTAAAAAAATACTAATACTAAAAATACTACTTTTTTTAAGATTTATTAAAAAGAACGTAGTAATTAAAATATGCCATGATTAATTTTTCATGATTTCAGTAATTTTAAAAAATATTTCTGATTTTCGTTTAAAAAAAAAAATTCAGTACTAATTTATATAGTAGTTTTAAATATTTTAAAATAGCAACTCTCCAACATAACCAAAGTGAAATATAACTGGTAAACATATCAATTGACATTAATAAACTAATGATTAATACGCTTATGAAATTTTTGTGTTCTAGTTATTATTTTTTGGTAAATTATAAAATGATATTAATATAGCATATACCTAAAAGGATATAATTAAGTTTATTGAATTAATCGATGAATATTTTAGCACTGCTTCAGCTAGGATTCCTACCGCAGTGGTAAAACAAATTACCACGTAATCTTATTTTAATTTATGTTCTTAAAATAATATGCTTTTTAAATCTTGATAAATGTCAAACTATGACCTTTTCGCGTAAAAGGAACAATTTAATTTTAGATTACAAAATAAAAGATACTGCTTTAAGTCGTGTAACTACCGTCAAAGGCCTTGGTATATGCATGTGTTTTAAATTGTCGTTTAGCATGCATATTGACAGCATTTGTAAAAAAGCATCTTCTATTCTTGGTTTTATAAAACGCTGGGCCAAAGAGTTTGATAGCTTAATAACAACTAAGACTCTGTATTATTCAATTGTGCGTTCTCACTTGGCTTACGCGAGTCAGGTACGGTCCCCACATTACAATTTGCCAGGATTGATAAAAGACTTTTTCATTTTGGTACACAAATTTAGAAAAAATTGTACTAAATTGAAAAAAAAGTATGGAATATATTTTGTTTACTCTACGCATGCTGCGTTAACTTTGTCACTCCGTGTGTAACGCAGATAAGGAGGCGTGGCAGGTATAGAAAAGAATATATATATATATTCTTGATCAGCATCACCTCCTGAGCCGATTTTGCTAGGTCAGTCTGTCGACACGATTACAGCCACAATTTTGAAGCTATCGTATTGAAATTTGGTATATATTGAACAAGCAAAAGCGTATGAAAACCACGCCTTCTTTATCTAACAATAAAATTGCCAAAAAACCCAACAAAAATGTTTGCAGTTACTTGGAATTGTGCACATAAGCTTTGAAGTAAAATATTCAACATATATTTCAAAGATAAATTTAACGAATACCTTCCATCAAGCGCGTCGGAAACTAATTTCATCTGGGGAGGCAGTACAAATGGGGGGGGGGGAGGGCAAAAAAAAATCACCAAAATTTTTTAAAAGAAACATGAATATGAATAAAAAATTTTTATTTTAGCTTCAAAATAAAAAAAATATAAAACTAAATAAAAATATATTAAAATTTAATTATTTTTACAAGTTTTTCCAATTTCGATATTAGGGATCATATTTTAAAGGATATTTCATATAGTAATATGAAAATATAATGCTTTTATAAAGCAAGACTAGGTATATCTTTACATGGCTTAAATGCAATAAGGTACAAAAAGTTATAAATTTAAATTCTTCTAAAATGTTTCTTTCTGTCCTTGCGAGAAACCAGCTCTTTCACCACCTCCATCGAATTCAATTCTTCCTTTTCTATCTTTGTAAATGTGTATAAGTGCTGCATGAGTGAGTCGTTTCTGTGTCATAGTTGCCGAAGATACGTTTTAAGTCGTCTTAGTGCACTAAAAGGACGCTCAGATGAAGCTGCTGATGCAGGCACAGTCAAAACCAAAGCAACAAGTTTTTCAACTTAATTTAATAGTTTTTTCAGTGTATCTGAAGTTTTTTCAAATTAGAATTGCAGTAGAGACTCTACGTTTTGTTCTATCTTTTTGCAAACACAGAGAAAGAAAATGGTTATCCGAAAGCATGCTTATGAAGAAGAGAGAAAAAAGAGCAAAATATATAATACAAAAATATTATCGTTGTAAAAAAACGGATATTTTGAATAACTTCTGATGTTTTCTTTTTAAATTGTTTATCGAGCTAAATAAGTGGGAGGCAACTGCCCCCCTTGCTCTCTGCTTGCTACGCTAATGCCTTCCATACAACGTTACTCTATCAAATCTTTAAAACATCTAAAACTGACACAAAAATTATTGTTATGATTAAAAATTTGCCCATAAACTTTGGCCGCAAAAATGCAAAACGTAATTGAAATTTATGCGCATCTGAATACGCAACAAGCTTCCATACAAAGTGACTTTAACAAAATGGTTAAATCTCTGAAAATGGCACAAAAACTAATGTAACGACTTGAAATTTTGCACAAAAGCTTTAGTCTCAAATTTGTCAAGATAGTTTGAACACCACGCCTACCTCCTAAGCAAAGTAACTATATGAAAAGGGTTAAGTCTCCTTTGAAGCCCTTTGGCAATGGAGCGCAAACATTTTGTATATAATTGTATAAATGAATTTATGAAATAAATAAAAAAAATAATATAAAAATAAACACCCATATTCTTGAATCCGCGTCGGTTAAATGTCGTCGTCGAGAGCTCACTTTCACCAATGAATTGTCGTCGAAGATCATTTCGACGATCAAAAATTTAAATATTTATTTGACGACGTTTGCCCAATAATTGATATGAACAATCACTGCAGATCTCAACGTCGAAATTGAAAGTTTCAAGAATTTAACAATTTTCTTTCGACGTCGTTTTGAGAACGAAAGTCTCTAAAAATTCCGCAAAAATTAATTTAAAAAATTAAAATTATGAACATATGCTAAAAATTCAGTTTGAGTTTGGAATTTGGCAAATTTGATAAAAACTCGACCAATCTCCCATACAATGTGACGTCATCAAAGTAGCATAACTTTTATAAATTCCACAAAAACGTGTGTATTAACAGCATATCTAACACATAATCCTTCCATATCTTAAACATGTTCTTCATTTAAGTTTTCGCAAAATTGGATGAACACCACAACAGTGATCTCTACGAAGTTACGTCATTAAACTTTAAAAACATGCTAAAATAAGAATATACACATAAATTTTTATGTGTTTTTAACAATTCAGTTCATAAACTTGGTAAAAAAAAAATTAAAAACGTTTCTATATATTTTTAAATAATCACAAAGTTTTTTATAAACTTAAAAAGAAACATAAGTGGTCTTATAATATTCATCAAATGAAATCAATAAAATTTATAAAAAAAAACGTAAAAACATATTTCTTTCGTTACCTCAATATGGAAAGGCCACTAACATTTTTTGAAATCAGGTTCTTCGCAAATGTCTTTTGGTCAACCACCCATCCACCCGAAATCTGACACAATCCAGCCGAATTTTTTTTTAAAATGTTAGTCAGGGCCTTTCTATGTTAAGGTAACGAAAGAAATTAATAGGAAAATCTTTCAGTCAAGCAATTCTTCACTTCAGTCAAATTTTAGAAATTTTTTCATTTGATGTATTACTTCTGACATCAATATTGTGGCATTTAATTTACTAGATTTAAAAAATATTGTGCTTAAATTAAATTTAAGAAATTGTTGCAATCTGCAGTCTGTTTCTGTAATTGGTTTTTACTAAACTTTGAAAATAAAATATTCTTTGAACAGCTGCTGTCGAATGGGAAATTGAAAGAATTCCTTAAGCAATTTTATATAAATTAGTATAGTAAATAGCACACTATATAAATATAAATTTATGTAGTGTGAAATTAAATGTACCGAAAATATCAACCCTGCAATGTTCATGTTGATCGTATAGAAAGAGTCCAAAAACGTTTTGTTCGGTTTGCTCTAAGGGGCTCAAGTGCAACTAACACATTTACCCTTCCTCCATATGAGGATCGTTTAAAATTATTGAAAAAGCAATCTTTAAGTGAGAAAGGAAATGTGCTGATATCGTTTACTTACACCAACTCATAACTGGTGTATTCGATTCTCCAGAACTTCTTTCCCTTATAAATTTTAACAGTAACCGTAGAAGCAGTAGAAACGCTAACAACTTGATTTATTTACAATTTAATAGAACAAATTATATGTGAACTGCTCGATTAAATCGCATGAGTACCTTTGTTAACAACTGTAGCTTTTTTTATGTTAACTTGTCGAAAGGTCAACTCAAAAGTAGACTAAAAATTATTGTGCAGTTAGACCTACGTACATTAATGCATGGTAAGTTGTAAGGTCTTGTAATGTCCTTGAGCGCAACTACTTTATTGGTGGGTAAACTTTTCAAACATTGGCTTGTTTTGAGCCATTTGGCGTTGAATTTTTTTCAATTGCTATTTGGGTTGTGACTTTAAATGAGCAAATGTTGTAAAAGTGCGAAAAAGCTGTAGTAGCGGAACTCTATTGTTATTGCATGTAATAAATATTTGTTGTTTCAAAAAAAAAATTCCTTAAAACAAAGGTAATTTCAGATTTTTAAAACAAAAACTTGTGTTCGTTGATTTTAAAGTTGAACTTTTTTCTTAGGGCCAATTTTTCAGTGCCAGTTTAAACTCGGTTTAACCAAATATTTTAGCATTTGTTGCAGTTAAATTGACTTAAATGATCATATAATGTGTTTCTTTTTTGCCTAAACCGAGTTGAAACTTCCAATTTTCGTGAATTAACTTCAGTTTAATTTGACTATAGTTTAAGCTCGCACTGAAAAATTGGCCCTTAGTGTACAAATAAGTCCTTAGAGATCTTACATTTTTTTCGTTAATACAAAAATAAATTGATGTTAATAATTTCTTGCTAATCTTTTATAGTAATAGAGCAATTCCATATGAAAGCGATCACCTTTTGGACGACCCCTCTCCGATTTTAAAATAAATAGTCTCAATCGATTGCCCAGCAAAAAAAAATGTACCTACATATTTTTTTTTTTTTAATAGTGACTGGTTTAGTGGTGGTGTACACCACTGTCATGTGACAAAATTGAAGAATTCTTCATAAGGGACCTCATTGAAAGTTGTTTTAAAAAAAAAATACTAAAGCGATCGCAACGAGTGATAGCTCGTTGGAAAGGTATTGAATCAGGCTTTAATTGAAAAATAAAATTTTCCTAATTTTTCTCAGAAATTTACCTTTTTTCCCATGAAAATTAAATTTTCCCATGAAAATTAAATTTTCCGATTTTCCACAGAAGCTCCTAAATTTTCCGGCTAATTTTATTTTTTTTGGATTCCTCATAATTTTTGCTTTAAGAATCAGCAATAAAAAAATGGGCCCCGACTCCTTGTTTGGACAGGAGAAGAGCATTTAAGAGACCAAAGTAAGAGAGTAAAGTAAAGAGTACCAAAAAATAAATATAAATACTTCACACACACTGAGTCAAATTTCAGTTGAATACTAAACGTGAAAGTGTTAAAGTGTTTTTTTTTTTAAAGTAAAGAGTGAAGCTGTAAAGACAATTTAAAGTAAAATGAATAAATTTTGCTGCAATCCGTTTAACAAGAGTGGACATCGTTCGAAAAAGATAAAAGTATTAAAATTAACTGGTGTTTCGAAGCGATACATGAATGAATTAAATATACAATACGGTGAAGAAGCAGAATTCATTTGCCCCAAGTGTAAAATCGATTTGTCTCAACAAGCAAATGCATTGAAACAAATGCAACCACAATCCGAGAGTGAAATGACAATTGAACAAAATGTTTCATCTGATAGTGAGGCAGACATTCCGATGGTCAATATGTCTTTGAGTCCTTTGAATGAGGCTATTACCACTTTCGGTGAAACGCCTATTAGAAAAAGAAAGTTTCGAAGTGAAAAATACAGGAAAGAGAAAAAAGGCAAGGTTATGAGTGCAATCGCGACAATATTTGATGAAGGCTATGATAACGAATGCAGTCAAGCAGATGACGTTGATGACGGCAAACAAATGATTGAGCAGTTGAAAAGAAAATTCAATTTAGCGACCACTTTTCCGGAGAAATATCTCATTTTATCTGTGCTGCCTCAATCATGGTCTATACGCAAGATTTCTGAACAGTTTCAAACATCTTTTTACATCGCGAGAAGAAGCAAAGAATTAGTTCGACAGAAGGGCATATTGGCGACTCCCACCAAGAAATTTGGCTCAAGGACCCTCAGCGAAGCAACGGTGAAATTGATTCAAGATTTTTACTGCAATGATGACAACAGCCGCGCCTGCCCAGGTACACGTGACTATGTTATCACACGTGATGATGGAGAAAAAATACACAAGCAGCGCAGATTATTATTATGTAATCTATCCGAAGCATACCATCAGTTCAAAGAGAAATACCCAGCAGAAAAAGTGGGATTTTCTAAGTTTGCCATCCTACGACCAAAAGAATGCGTGCTGGCATTAGACAGGCACGGAACGCATTCAGTCTGCGTTTGCATGTTTCATCAAAACATCAAACTAATGTTCTTTCCATGCAAGAAATTGAAAGTATTTCACGGTGAAATTGAAACATATAGGGACCTCCTGTCGAAGTTGTTGTGCGCATACCCCACGGAAAATTGTCATCTGTCCAAATGCGACCATTGTCCGAAGATTGACGAGCTAGAGCAATATTTGGCGGAAAAGTTTGAACAGCTGTTAATTCAGGAGGTGCATTTCAAACAGTGGATAATTAGCAGCGGCAGATGTTCCCTTGAGACCGTGGTAAAGCAGATTCCGGAATTAATCGAGGAATTCGGATTCAAGTTGAATGAACTGAAGGCGCACCATTTCATATCCGAGATGCAATCGAAATTTCTAAAGGAAAGTAAGGAGAAATTAGCCCAACATGAATTCATTGTGATAAGCGACTTTGCCGAGAATTACACTTTTCTCATTCAGGATGAAATTCAGGCTTATCACTGGGCAAACGACCAGTGCACGGTGCATCCTTTTTGCATTTATTTCAAAAACGAAGATAACGAACTACAGACCGTAAGCCTTGTTGTTGTCGCGGAGAGTTTAGCTCATAATTATGTGTCCGTTTATTTATTTCAAATGAAACTGTTTGAATTCTTAAGATCAAAATTCGATGCAATCGACAAAGTAACGTTTTTCTCAGACAGGCGCGGCTTCTCAGTACAAGAATAAAAAAATTTTTACAATCTGTGCATAATTGAAGAAGAACAAAACTGCAAGGTCGAGTGGCACTTTTTTGCGACGTCCCACGGTAAGGGCCCACGCGATGCGTTAGGGGGAACCCTAAAACGCATGGCGACTAAGGCAAGTTTGCAAAGGCCATACACTGACCAGATCTTAAATGTACAACATTTGTTTTCGTGGATTCAAAGCAAGGAAATTGCCATTAACACAGTTTTATGCACTCAAAAAGAACACGATGCCATGGAGCGACGAATTCAAAACAGATATAATAATGTCAAAACTATAACTGGAACGCAAAAGTTTCATTGCTTCGTACCAAATATTTCTGATATGTCAATTAATGTAAAGCGGTACTCTTCGTCTGCCGACGTGCTAAATTTAAAGTTACTTTAATTTTATAATGATGCCCAGACAATTGAAATTTTTAATAAATATTGTAATTAAGTATAAGCAGCAAAATAAGAAAGATTTCTTCTTCATAAATGTATTTTTAACTGTAAAATAATTTTTAAAATGTATTTTTAATAATAAAATAAAATAATGTTAAATAATTAAAAATAATTCAATTATAAAAAATATAAAAACAATGAGAACAAGGTGGTCTCTTAAATGCTCTTCTCCTGTCCAAACAAGGAGTCGGGGCCCATTTTTTATTGCTGATTCTTAAAGCAAAAATTATGAGGAATCCAAAAAAAATAAAATTAGCCGGAAAATTTAGGAGCTTCTGTGGAAAATCGGAAAATTTAATTTTCATGGGAAAATTTAATTTTCATGGGAAAATTTAATTTTCATGGGAAAAAAGGTAAATTTCTGAGAAAAATTAGGAAAATTTTATTTTTCAATTAAAGCCTGATTCAATACCTTTCCAACGAGCTATCACTCGTTGCGATCGCTTTAGTATTTTTTTTTTAAAACAACTTTCAATGAGGTCCCTTATGAAGAATTCTTCAATTTTGTCACATGACAGTGGTGTACACCACCACTAAACCAGTCACTATTAAAAAAAAAAAAAAATATGTAGGTACATTTTTTTTTGCTGGGCAATCGATTGAGACTATTTATTTTAAAATCGGAGAGGGGTCGTCCAAAAATTTGCCAATTTTGATCGTTTTCATATGGAATTGCTCAATAGGTCTCTGGCCCGATATATTTACGTTGAAAGTTTGTATTATTTAAGGTAAGGAATCTCAGGGCTAGGAAGAGGTAGAATGATAAATGAGATATCAAATGAAAGATCTGGCTGCACAGTATGATAACATTTTAGATTGGTGACCTTCGACCTGAAATATGAGCGTAAAAAGAGCATTTACTAAATAAAAGCTAAGCTGTAACAGATGGAAGAATATAATGTAAGAGGGAATTTTAGACATTGATAGATTTTTTATTTATTTATTTATTTATTTATTTAATTAATTAATATTTGTACAATAAGACTTGGTTTTTAGTAGTACATCAATAGAGGTGAATCACATTTATATAATTATTACTTATTGAATAATTAACATTTGTCTAATAACTATGTGAATTTAGAATATAAAAAGGAATTAAGATTTAGCATTTATCTTAAGTTTAATTAAATTGAACATTAAAATTTAAAAAAAAAAAAAAATTAAGATTGTTTCAAATAGTTGGGTAATGAATTCCAATTATTCAAAAAATACTTCCGACATTTTGCGCCATCTCTTACGGATACCCTACAACAAGCATTTGTTTATACAACAAGAGTGAATATATATTGTGATGGTAAAATTTCTTACAAATAGTAAAGTCTGAAAAATTTCCGACATTTTGACATAAAAATTATAGCGATATCTCGAAAACTATAGATGTTCCCAGTACAACGTATTTTTGTATGAAAAGTCATTAGTTGAGGAATATAACGGTATACGAAAACTTTCTTGGTAATATTTTCCACGGATAGTATGCTAAAAAAATCCTCTTAAAATGACATTAAAGTTATTTAGATATCTCGAAAAATTTACATCTTCTCAGTACAACGTATTTTCTTGAAGCAAGGCCATCGCCTCAGAATGAAAAAAAAAAACTATTGAAATTCAAGTTTTGACTTTGCAAGCAAATATCTCAGCCATTTTGTAATAGATTTTCAACAAATTTTCTTTATCTGAAAGATCAATCAAATAAATTTGAAGAAATAAGAAAAGATTAACCGTTGTCTCATCATTTCAATGTTTTATATTGTTTTAAAAAACCTCTAAAATATTTAGATTTTGCTCAAAAAATAAGACAAACGTTTTTTTTTTGTTGTAATTTTTTTTCTTATTACATTTTCTTTTTTCACACTCTTTCATGTGACATATCATTTATTTGCAAAAATTGCCTCATTTTGACACATAATTCAATAAACAGTTTCTATCATCGAAATTCATGAGCTTTTGATTTTTTTGATGAAAATTTAATTTTTCAAAAAGTTGTTTTTACATTTTTTTCAGGGACCGAAAATAACTGTTATTTTACAATTTTCACATGAAAAAGGCATAACGAAAAAGTGGCCGGAGGACTTTTTTAAATATACCATTATTATCGTAATGGCAGCAGATTCGCGAATTTTAAATGCCTTTTATATGTTTGGCTGTTACTATAAAAATTAATATTAACTGTTATTTTTTGCCTTTTATTTTTTCGGGCAAAAATAACTGTTACTTTTGACTTTTATTTTTTAAGTCAAAAATAACAGTTATTTTGTGACTTTTATTTTTTCGGTCAAAAATATCAGGCAATTTGTATTTTTTCAAAGGCCGAATAAAAAACTTTAGAAACTAAAAAGTTTTATAGCTAAAAATGTGCGCGCTGATGAGACGATAAAAATTGCATAAAACTTTTTTTGCCGTTCAAGTGGTCTTTAAAAAAATTCAAATTGCCTGATATTTTTGACCGAAATAATAAAAGGCACAAAATAACTGTTATTTTTGACCTAAAAAATAAAAGTCAAAAGTAACAGTTATTTTTGCCCGAAAAAATAAAAGGCATTAAATAACTAGTATTTTTGTCGGAAAAAATAAAAGTTAAATGATAACTGTTAATATCCGACTTTTTTGATAAAAACCATAACCGGTATGGTCCCTGATTTTTTTACAAAGTTCAACAGCTCTAGAAATAATTTCTGTGAAAAAATTTTCAAATATTTTAAACTACTCCAAAGTTATATACACAAATTTGCTTTAAGCCATTTTGTTATTATATAGAAATAGACGTAGGTAAAACAGTTCTTACGATTTTCTGAACCGACTTTGATGATTCTTTTAAATAAATTAGAGTAGGAAGGAGTTTACCGAATAATTTTGTGACATTAGACCTGAAATATGAGCATTGAAAAAATATTTCTGAAGTAAAACCTAAACTATAAGAAATGGAAGAACATGGCGTAAGAGGAAATTTTAGACATTAATACAATGTACAAAAAACATTTTTCGCTATATCTTACGGATACCCTACAATAAGTATTTTTTTATGTAACATTTGTGAATATGTATTGTTTTGGTGAAATTTCTTACATATAGTAAATTTTGAAAAACTTCCTTTATTTTGACATCAAAGTTATGACGATATCTCAAGAACTGTTACTTTTCTCAATAAAACGTATTTTTGTAATGAAACTTAAGATTTTCTTAGTACAGCTAATTTTCTTAAGGCAAGGTCAACGCCTCAGAATGAGAAAAAGCTATTGAAATTTCAGAAAGTTGGTCGAATTTCGGCCACATGCAATACTAGTCTTTTACAATTAGATATTGTAACAAGTACTGGATTACTGCATATGTGATAATTAATTGTGATCTATTCTTTGAATTCTTACATCAATTTAATTGTGAGCATCAATTACATCAATAACATCTTACATCAATTTAATTCTTACTTTAGATCAAGTAAGTTTGAAGAAGGCAGCAACAACAACAACAACTCTGCATAGAGTGAATCACTAGACAGCCTGTTTCGGAAATTGCTACATTTCCTTTTCAGTAGTCTTGAGTGATTCAGCTGTGACCAACCAGTTAAAGTCTTATATGATTTGACCCTTGTTCAAATAAATTCGTACGAACTTAAACGTTCTCATCGGCCATTTAATCATATGACATTAAAGCAGTAGCTATTTTTAGATCAAGCCTTAAACTCTACCAGGGTTGCCGTCTATTCTAGTTGGTTCTTATTTTTTCGATTTCCATTGGAGTTCGAAGTGCACCATAGTATTGTAACGAATTTTGCTTCGCTAGAAGCTAGTAGTGTTTAACTGAAAGTTAAACTTATTGGGTCTGGCTCTCGGAAGGATGCATAGTACCTATTTTTGGAGCTGAAATAGTTTCAGAAAAATTTAACTTATTGACTTACCCGCAGGCTTAGGTACATTCCGCTTTAGTTGCATCCATTTGTAGGTTGGCAAATTATTAGAGTGACTGGGAGAGCGAGTTTGACGATTGGAATGACCGCCGGACGAAGTTGAAGAGTTGGATGCGGTGGTGCCACCCGGCGAAACAACATGTTGGCTGCGTGAATTGAGGCAACTATTAGCAGTGGCCGACTGATGTTGCAGCTGGTGCGTTGCGGCTTGTTGTTGGTGCTGCTGCTGCTGTAATTGCAGCGAATGTTGGCTTTGGGGATGCATGCCCAAGGTATCTATTGTAATGCCACTATCCAACGTATAACCACTCATATGTTGGTGATGCCACAATTGAGCAGATTGATGCTGACCCGGCATATGCAGCATTGGATCGTCCAGAACAACGCCATACGTAGAATGCAGAACGGCTGCGTATTTCTCTTCGCTGTTTGCAATACTCGCTGGTAGCGAGGAATATACATGTTGTTGTTGCTGCTGCTGCTGCTGTTGATGATGGTGCTGATGTTGGGCATGTTGCAAACTGCTATTGGGTGAATTTTGGTTATATAAACAGTCCAGGTTTGTGTAGCTTAGACCGTTTTCCGAGCTTATAATGGACGAGTCGACAACAACGGCAGCAGCTGAAGCGGGTGAGCTTGTGGCGGGCGGTACAGAAGCCGCGGCAACTGCAGCGGTGCCGTAGTAAGAGTGGACTGAATCACTCTCATAGTATGTCGAGTCGCTGGGTGAGTGGCTGCCAGGGTGATTGGGAGTGTTTGCAGCAGCAACACCAGCTGCTGTACCTGGTGCAGTGGCCGTGGCGGCAGAGGATGTTGTTGTGATGCCATATTCCGCGGCACTTGGACTAAAGAGATGTGTGTGTGAGTAGAGCGATTGCTGCTGATTGTTGTCTGTGTTATTCGGTTGGTTGCTGTTGCTGTTGTTGTTGCCAATGACAATAGTTGTTTGAGCCAAGGGGGGAGGTGTCAGTTGTTGAGGTTGCTGATGGTGCTGCTGCTGTTGTTGGTAATAACCGTGCGTTGAGCTGCCTTCGTAAGAGTTGTAACCCAGATGATGATGGTGATGATGATGATGTTGATGATGAGCAGCAACAGCAGCAGCAGCGGCAACCGAAGCATGTTGCTGATGATGTCCTTGCGTGTGTGCGTGAGGATGCGTATGCGTCGGCAAGTTGGTGGTTGGGTTAAAATAGCTATTCGTATAGCCATTGGTGGCTACCGCAGCGGCAGCTGCAACAGCCGCCATGTCGGTGGATCCACTGCCACTGTGATAGTTGTTGGAATGATGAGGATGGTTGCCGTACATGCTGCTAACGTCCATCATATTGAGCGGCAAAGCGGTTAGTTTAGAATTTTGTCGTTGTATTGCTTTATTTAGTTTTTGAAAAGCTTCTCTGGCCAACACTTCACTTCACTTTACTTCACTAAACCTGATTTTTATTACTATTGATTTATGAGCTATTTTGAACTTTTTAAGAAAATTTTGATTATTGTTTGTGGTTTTTTTTTTATTTTGAGGGGTGTGTGTATCTACCCTGTTGTGGCACATCAAATGCTAAACATTCAAACACTTTTTGTAACTAAAGTATCCAGTTTCTCGAGTTACAAAATACCGATGTTTCACCCTATTTCTGAGTTAAGGCTTCAACTATTAGCGTTTCGTATCTACAGCACGTTTCAAAGAAAATTCGAACAAAGCGCGTTAAGAATTCTAACTGCCGCCTAACCAAATCGTAACTGATTCATGGCACGACTGCCAACATTCACGATAGCCATCATGTTCCCTAGCTGGCTAGCTGGCTGGCTGGCTGGCTGGAAACGTATATATCTTTAAACCGTTTTGGCAACGCCTTCTTCTGTTCTGGTCTATATAGAGTGGTTTCTTTTCTTCCTATAGATATTTTCCTTCATAGCTTTCTGCTTTGTGAGCTCTTTCTTTCCTTACTCGTTTGGGGTTGAATACTGTAGTTGTTTATCAGCTCAATATTTGTATAGCTGTCCATGCTTTTGTTGTTGTTTTTTTGTCG
Organism: Dichetophora obliterata; assembly: GCA_963920525.1. NCBI lineage: Eukaryota > Metazoa > Arthropoda > Insecta > Diptera > Sciomyzidae > Dichetophora > Dichetophora obliterata. Next base: position 303,491,155 of record OY986435.1, on the reverse strand, counting down.
TCTTGCTTGACTAGTCTTAAGTCACCTTTGCTTTGTTTTTATTTTTTTTTTATTCTTTGCTTAGCATTTGTGTTACGCCCATCTGTCTTTTTCGCTTACCCTGCAAATTGTATTTTTTATGGTTTTTCCTTTTCGTTTTGCTTACTTTTTGTTACTCTCTTTGGTCCATCATCAATCGATATCCTACGGTATTCATTTTGGTCACGAATGTTTGTATGTTGTACTGTTCATGCCTTAGATTCAGTCCCAATGGAGTTGCAGTTGCACTGTGTTCCCTGCCCTGTCCTCCCCTTCTTACCGCTCAGGTAAACGGTTAGTTGCTGCTGCTGAAGCTGTCAATTGGTATTCGAAAAAGTGACAGCTACGGTTTTTGAAAATTGAAATCGTGTCTTTATAATTTTGTTTTTTGTGTTGTCACAGTGGGAAGCTTTGGAGCCGCATGTCATATGTTTGCAATATATTTTTTGTTTTGTTTTTCTGAATACCCTGCATTTTTCAGATATGGTTTCCAGTTAAGTGCTTCACATCAGCAGCAGGTAGTACGGTGGCAGCTTTAGTTTTGGCTTGGTTTTTTTCTTTAATTTTATTATTATTTTTCCATTGATTGACATTTCGACAACATTTGTTGCTGCTGGACTCCAAACCAGTTGTGAGCACATATCAATTAATGGCATTTCTTGGTTTCGAAAAGTCTTTATATTCCTTTTTGTGATGAATATGATAGCTCAATATAGATGCCTGCATATTCGCATACCAACACATCATATGCGTAGAAGCCAGTGGCGTATCTATAATAAGTAATTGGAGAGCAAGGGCATATTTTAAAGATTCTAAAGATTACATAGCTAACTGATTTTGTTGATGATATTCGCCCTTATTCTTGAACCCGCGCTCGCTCTCAAAACAACGTCGAAACAAAATTGTTGTATTCTGGAAACTTTCAATTTCGACGTTGAGATCTGCAGTGATTGTTCATATAAATAGTTGAGCAAACGTCGTCAAATAAATATTCAAATTTTTGATCGTCGCAATGATCTTCTACGAGAATTCAGTGGTGAAAACGAGCTCTTGACGACGATATTTGCTCGACGCGGATTCAAGAATAGGGGTGATTGTTTGTGCATATGGTTTTCAAAATCCATTTAGTTTATTTTCCGACCTCAATTGGCAGCTGAATTTGCTACGCAACTGGTTTTCTGAACATCATTTACTGATAAGTATTAAAACTTAAATAACGTTCTTCAATCTGTTCCAACTGCGTTCTCTTGCGGCTGAAGTACGGATACTTTCCGATTTTGTTAACTGTCTTGGCAACTGTCTTGACGCTTATTCAGACACAAACTTTTACAAATAATGCGTATTCTACACTGTCTTAACAAACTGTCACGTGCAACCCCCGTGTAAGTTCCACACTATGACATATTAAATTCTCGGGCACACAAAAACCTTTTACATATTTTTTGCATATTTATTTCTGCAGCCCCACACAAAGTCCATCTCAATCGTATCTGCAGGAGTAGAAAAATTATTTGTGACGAGGCTCGAACCATGACGAAATTGGAAGATTTTTCGTTACGAGACTCGAAAAATTTTACTCAAGAAATCGCCGCCTAAAAAGTTTCACTTCAACAATAAAAATTTCGATTGAGAAATGATATATTTTAGGGTATTCAATCTTTGAAAGCTTCGGCAATCCCGGGATTTCAGGATTTGAAAAACAGATTCCCCAGATTGACAAAAATTAGAAAACGACTATTTTGGAAGAAGTTATTTGAGTTCCAAAGTAATTATGCCTTATTTTACACCACAAAACTTTGCAGAAGTTCAGGAAAAACTAAAAAACTAAGTTTCGATTAAATGCTTGGATCAAGGTTAATTTATAAGGTTGTGGCACTTGAGAGAAATGCACTCTTTTTTCGCCTTTGCTTGAACTGTCACTGTGCTTTTCTTTGTTCTATACATTCATTTTCTTGATCTCTTTTCATCGATTCTGACAGTTCGAGCGAGCGAGCTCTCAAGTGCCACAACCTTATAAATGAGCCTTGGTTTGGACATTATATATTGTTTATTTCTGAAAAGCAAAGACAAATTCTTTAAAAAAAAAATTAATTAAATAAGACCATTCAGAAGTTTCGTAAAATTATTAAAACAAAAGAAAATAGTATAATTATTTTAGTATTTATAAGAAAGAATATTGTGACAACTAAGCTTGCTTTAGGAAGTTTTTTTTAAGGTCACATTTTAGTTTTTCTAAGTTAGCTTTTTGTAGTATTTTCTACAGTTTGTTCAAGAAAAGTTTCAACACACTTAAAAATTTGTATAGAATTTTTACACCGATCGGTGTTCCAGGGGTCCTTTACCATTCATTTTTAAAAAACACGGTTTCAAAGTGCTAGAATTTAATATCCGAAGGAGCAACTTTTTTTCACACCGATCGGTGTAAAAAGTAAATATCAAATAGGTTGTTTGTTTTGTACCCTGTTAGGTGTATATTTATAATTTAATATCCGAAGGAGCAACTTTTTTACACACCGATCGGTGTAAAAAGTAAATATCAAATAGGTTGTTTGTTTTGTACCCTGTTAGGTGTATATTTATAATACGCAAAATTATAATTTTTTTAACACCGAATGGTGTAATTTTTAAATATTCTAAAATATGTCTTTTACAATTTTTATTAAATTGTCATTAAATTTATGAATTGCTTAATGAAATAAGCCCCAAATAAAATTTGATTGGGGCTTATTTCATTGGGCTTTATTTTATAATGAAATATGACCCAAACCAAAAAATAAATATTTCCTAAAATTTATGAAATAGTCCCCAAAAATTGGGAGTTATTTTATATAAAGTAACACCCAAAAATGTATGGACATTTTTTGGGGCTTATTTAACTTTTTAGGGGACTATTTTGTGTGCCAAAATTACACTAAAGTCTTTAGTCAAGATTTACAAAATTAAACTGAACAAATTCAATTGAGAAATTTCAATTTTTAATTTGTTTAGTTATCAATGAGAATGTGATTTCAATAATGCTTTTCTTCTTTGCTTTTCTTATTCACACCGTTTGGATAAGCTCGTCATTTTACACCGAGAAAGCGGTGTAAATTAACACCGTTCGGTGTAAAAAATTTAAATATCTGCTTACCAGTGTGAATTTATTTTTGAAATTTTTAGTGTGCACTTTTATATTTTTCACGTAATATTTTGTACAGCTAGCTAAAAAATATTTTTTTTTTTGTATTATTAAAATCACATTTCAGTATTTCTTAGGTAACTCAATTTCTTCACATTGTGTTATTTTTTACAGATAGTTTTAGCAAGGTTTTTATTTCGAAATTTTTTAAAATCACATCCAGGTTTTTTTTAGATAGAGTCATTAAATTCTTGTTAGAATATTTTAGAATATTTATGCAGTGAAGGACTGTGGGGTCTAAAAAAGTCCGGGACCCCGGGATTAGATGCCCTAATATAATTTTTAACAATTTTAATTTTTGGAAAAATACATTATACCTTTCACTAGTATAAAAGCCTGTCGTACGAAAGGTCCTCTGAGACACTTCCTGTTTGGAGCCTTTTGCCGAAAGCTTTTATTCTCTTTTTAAAGCTTGATTTTTTATACACTTGATTTTTGCAAAATACAAGTGTACCACTTTAAATAAAACTTTACGTATTAAAGCAGTGTTGAAAGATTAGTTCAAGTGTAAAAGTGCAAAACGTCGAGTTTGGTAACAATTATATTCATACACAACTTTACAAACTGGCCTTGCAACCTTCATATACGTAGATACTTAGGTGTCGTTTTGCGGCTGATACAATTATATATTTTGGTACAATCGACTCAAATCGACTCAAAAGAATTTCATTAAATTCGTCATAACTTTTTTATAAAAGGTTGAAAAAAAGAGGTAGCTAGACCAAAAACGTACTATTGTAAAAACCCAATATTGTCACTGGTAAGTATCGAATATATTTTCTGTGCATACTTTCAGGCTGAACATTTTTGAGAACATTGTGTCTTGTGAAGTTACTTTACTCTCAAAAAATAATTATAATTTGTGAAATAATGTGTGCGGAGCAGCATACTTGCCTTTTATGTATCAAGATGTGCATACTTTCAGGCTGAACAGTTTGAGAGAGAGTGGACACGGAGCAGAGTGCTTGCCATTTATATATTAAAATACCGTTAGAGATATGAAAACAATATCTTTAACAAAATCGTTTGTCCAATTATGGTCCATAAATTATCGTAAAAACTAATGACTTTGGGTGTGACGTTTTTGATTTTGGAAAAAATATTTTTTTTATTAATTTTTTCAATTTATCCACATTGATTTGTCGTTTATTGTTAACGTTAATTGATTGTTAATTGTCGTTGATTGTCGTTAATTAAGGGTCGTTAACCTTGAACCAACTTTGTTATAAAATTTATTGAAATCAACTCAAACAAACTACGATTTATCCTAAAAGGCTTTCTTATGGTGCAAGCAGTCGCAGGCAGTAGAAAATCCAAATTTTTCAAGATCATTACAAGTCGCTGACAAAGTAAATTTTTGCTGGTCTTGCAATGCCAACCTTAAAATATACGTATGTGCAAACTACAACAATTTGGATCCTTCGGCAAAAGTACGAGCTATTAAACAAATAGGCACCTGTCTAAATTGCCTTAGCAAAGGGCATCAACAAGCTAATTGTCGCAGTTTGTCCACATGTCGGGTCTGTCGACATCACCATCACACATCGCTACAATCCGCTTTCGATACACCATACGCTGCAACATCCGCTTCACCATCCGCTGCTAGAACTTTCGCCCATATTTCAACCACTATGTCACCATATGATGCCAAAGTGTTTGCTTCAGACAGTCCATTAAAAACAAATGTCGATGTGCCCGCTGCACATTCAACTCACATCACCGCTTTTTTCACTACAGCCGGCAGAGCAGCCGTTGCCGCCGAAAGGTCTATTCTCCTGGCCACCGCACATTGGGGATTTTTCCACTTTTTTTGGCATAAACTCATAACTTTTGTATTTAAGCAGCTACAGCTCTCAAATTTTCACTAGTGACAGTTTATTTGAACACATTTGTTGACACCAAAAATGGACGGCATGCCACGCCTTCTTTACGTATGGGCTGATGTATAATATTGGGTGTTTGGTAAACATATGTTTCAAGTGGTTAAACTGAACTGTATGGATCTATGTGGTAAAAGTTGTGCACGAAACCACCCTTCCCCTTCTCAAAAATTGCTTTTTCACTCATAAAATGTTGAGCCACTCACCCGAGATGGAAGAAAAGTTTTTAAGTTTTTAATGCAAAAATTAGAATGCCATTTTAGAAAACATATTTTGGTAGGTTTTTTGTAGTTTTTTCTTGTTTTATAATCAATATGTAATGCTTAATGTAGTATAACCAGTTAATAAATAAAAATAATAGTAATTAAAATTTAAGATAGCAAAAGTTAACGAAAGTTAAAAAATAATTTTGTTTTAATTCAACTAAAAAACTTAATTATCAATTTTCATAATATAAAGTAAAATTGTCCGAAAAACAATATAAAAAAGCAATACAGGAATATATGTTTATACCTGGCTGTCTAATTCAAAACAGTTCAATAAATTAATAAAATTGCAATCCATGCCCACAGCATCTTGATGAGCTTCTTCGCCACTTGGAATTTCATCAAAATTAGTAGATTCAGCAGATGACCGGACTTTTTCTGTTTTATCTATAATTTCCCAGTGTAATAGTGATATTACTTCAAAAGGAAGTTTGAGTTTTTGTAATTGTTGAACTCTTTTTTTCATATACACTCTAAATATAAGTGGATCTGAGCTATCCATTTTTCTCTATTGAAAATATCTTGAAGATTTTCGAGTACACAAGCACGCTTCAGCAGCATCTTTACCAAAAACTCCAACGTGCAGTATCGTACGTTCCATGATATGTGGCGAGTACACAAGCACCTTATGCACGGTAGCCGACATTCGTACCCAAGGATATTTTTCCAAGATAATTTTTCCAGTTGTTCAACAAAATTCTTCGAATTGTTTTAAATTAAGTGGGAGTTGGCATGATAAGCAAATCAGAATTATTTTTTAATTATGAATCAGTTCTTCATCAACTCCAGTTATATTGGAAAATGAGACATCATTGTGAAACGCGCTCCGTGCTGTTTTTCCATCATTACTGTTACCGAATCCTCCAGTTTTGGGTTTGTCTACCCAGAGACCTATGTCTCCAAAATCTTTTTGCATCATTTCTTTTCTTCTTGCAACTACTTCCTTGTCTATTCTCTTATCTGCCATTTCTTCACCTTATCTGCCATTTCTTCCCCGGGAGTTTATATCCCATATAGACGACAAATTAAAAAAAAACGTCTCCAGCAATACAATGGAGATATGCCATATTTCAGAGAGTTTTCCTTTTTCTGAAATTTCTTGCAAAATGCAAAATCTTTTATTTTCGCGAAGTCCAATGGAGTCGCTCCATTAGTTTGAAGTTTGATTAGATTTTGTATCAGTAAGTACATTCAACACTTTACCATCTTTATCAATTAAATTCAATTGAAATTCAATTTTCAAAATTTTTCCTGCATCTAATTGTAAAACGAAGGGTTTTAATTCAAATATTTGAGATCTTAAATCAGCTTTTTCTTTTAAAATTACTTCTTTCGTCTCTTTAATATATTCTAATTTTAGAGTCCTGCAGAATCTTAATGATTGTGGCGTTCGATTATTCCAAATAATAGCTCCAGTTGACGATACTAATCGCAGTGGGATAACGGTCGTTGCTAGAAGACTGTTGTCTAAGTTATCTAAAATTCCAGCTTGGCGATATATTTGTTAAAACTAGAATGCCCTGTGGAACTATCAAAGCCATAACTTAAAATTAAAGCTGCGTTTAATGTATTTTTTCGGTAGAAGATATTTCAGCACATATAACTTCTTCTTGAAGCTCGATTATTCTCTTGGCAGTGTGGTATAAAAGAGATGACAAGGACACTTTTGCAGCTAGTTCTGTTACCGTTATATTTTCTGGTCAACATTGCTTTTTATGGGCAGAGACTTATTTGTACGGAGAATATACATATATCGGCATTACGCATTCTAGTTTCCTGTTGCATATTAATGTATTGCTGCTTAGTTAGATTATTTTGTAATAAGAACGCTAATGCCGTGGTTATGCTAGCCAAACATGATTGCCGAACATTTTTTGTTGTTATTGTTTCACGTATAAAATGAAGAAATGAACTTTTTCTCATATTAATTTTCTCGCTCTCGGACCGAACATTTTGATTGCTGATTGAAACCAGTGGTGCCACTTGTAAGAAAATTTAGTTACCAAAATTTGATCAAAAAGTTACCAAAATTAAATTAAAATTATTTAAATAAACAAACATTTTTTCAAAGCAAGAAAATCAATAAAATTAAAATTTTTGTTAAAAAACATTTATTCAACATTGAAATACTTAAAATTAATGAACAGAAATAGTGGTAAAATAAATTTAGTTAATATTATTAAGTATTAAATTTTTCTTGTTTAAAATTTCTTATTTTTAATAACTAAAACTCACAAAATAAGTAAAATTCATAAACTCATATACTTCTAAAAATGAGACGCATATCTTTTTTATTTGAATTAAATAAAAAAAATAAAAGCATATATACAATAGAAAAAGTATAACGTTTTTCTTGTTTAAAATTTATTTATTAAATTAATATAAAAATCACAAATAAGTAGTAAATTCAGGTAAACGTAATTTTTTTATCACAAAACAAAACAAAAAATTATAAATTAATGGTATAAAAATGAGATCCTTATCTTTTGTATTTGAAATAAGTAGGATCTAAAAAAATATATCGCATTCATTGGCATTGAATATTGATTTTAAGAAAGTAAATGAATAAATACAAAGATATGACATTTAATGCTTTAAAAATTATCGGTTTCCTCAAGTTTAAATTTTAATCAATTTTTAATAACTAAAAATCAGAAACTATACAGTTCGTTTGTTTTATAGGATATCAATTCTAACTACGGGCACTGATTTTAAATAAAAGGACACTTTTTCACCATCACCTGAAGTTAATGAGTTATGAATAAATATGATATACAGTTCTTTTTCCAATAACTGCTCATAAGCACAAACTATTGCAAAATATTTAAAGCTTTTGCTGATATCTTTTTACGTTTTAGAAAAACATATTGTGAAAGAAACGAAAATTTTATTAAATTTATTCAAAGCAATTTTAAGCGGCTGGAAAACCCTAATTTTTTAATAAGTTACTTTAGAATTTTTCCTATGAGTAATGTAATCAATTTTCATGTAATCAATTTTCGTTATATCAAAATATATCTGGATTTATCCTCAATATCTGCAAAGTTCAAATGAATGCTTAAACTTCAAAGACAATGATTCAGACAATTCACGATAGCAAATATGTTTATTATGAAAAAGTATTACAATTTACGATTTTCAAGGCCATTTACAAAACAAAAGATAAAAACGAATTTGTTTACAAAAATAGCTAGACCTAATCAGCCCCATTATGAATAACTTTTCAAGTGGAATTTTGGAAGTTTTCATTTTTAATATAAACCTCATGAACATTCAGGAAACTTAACAAGGAAAAAATAACTAAAAAATGTCCAATATGTTCTAGAGCTTTATCTAATTAATAATTAAAACTCCTTCTTCCGATTCCGCGTGAAAAATGAAGGCTGAATATTTCCTAATCAATGCTGTCAAATACGATCGAAATCGACTGATGCAATTTGAAGATATTATTCTGTTTGAACATAGCAGGTTTTCACATTTTTGCCTAAGACTTCTAAACTAGAGCTGTTTGCAAAAAAAAAATCTCAATTTTAGATCTAAAAATCTTCTTCTGGTGACCACACATAATGAGGCTTGTCTCTTATTTCGCAGAGTTCCTTTGAAATCATTATGCTATTTATTGTATTAAAACCCAACTTATTTCGTGGTTTTATTTTTATAAGAGACTTCTTTGTTAACGTTATATTTCAAGATTGAAATATTTTGACATTTTCTTTTGACATGATTTGCAATATTTACAGATGATGCGTTCGGAAAACTTAGAGAAATATTCAATACAAAACATAAAGGTTATGCTGCACTAAAAAAAGTTTAATGTAAAATTAAATGCAATTTTTTATAAAAATCTTGCAAACAAACTGATTATTTTGAATTTTTTGGAAAAACTAAAGGAAAAAAGTTACCAAAACTATAAAAAAATTACCAAATTACCAAGTCAAAAAATTTCTACCAAATTTGGTAATTAATTACCAAACTGGCAACCCTGAAAGGGTTGAAACGCCAAACATGCCGAACTTTCCAGTGTTGGCTGTAGTCATTTTGTATAATAGCATCAAAAAAGTAGGTAAAAGTATTAAAAACTGAAGTTGATTGTGTCTTCAAGTAACCCTTAACATTAACAGCTAGCTAGCATGTCAGATATATGCAAACCATTTTGTTTAAGATATTATAATAAAAATTCAGAGTAAGTAATTTCAGTTCGTATATTTTAGTTCGTTAATTTTAAGTACAAAAATGCAAATTAGGGTTGTGCTTTTTTGTGTTTTGACATACTATTACATATAATGCAACTGTGCCACCAATCATAGCATAACCACCAAACAAACATTTCAGCGAAGAGAACAAATTAACAAAAATGAACACCGAACACGTTTGGCTAGCATAACCACGGCATTAGGCTTCATTTAAAGATAGTGGTATTGGCTTGTTTTTATCACCTTTTATGATTTTTTTTTTATTGAATTTTTGCATGGGTCACCTATTAATTGCTTACGTACCATTGCTAAGTCAGCATTTCCCATCTTTCGAGTCGACGTACTAGCTGCCATCATCATCAAATTTGTATCGCCTGCTGTGCTCAGATGCCGCCTATCTTTTTGCCAGTTCTGATTTTTGGCTAAGCTGAAGACAGGGCCGCCCACCTTTTCTTGGGTTTCCATCACATTTAATTACAGTTTCTGTATTTAACCAATTTTTAAACTGCTGTTTAAACTTCCTCTTAAATGCTGTTTCATTTTGTAATACTGTACTCCATCTTCGTGTCAAACTAATATTTAAATTTTTCGCTTTTTTAAAAATAATGTTCATTAAATCGTCTGAAATGCATATTTTATGTTGCACCAGACTTAATAAAGAACTTTGCAATGCCTTTACCTTTAACTTGAATGATGAATGTATATATTCGCACCACACGTTGTACGAACCAGAATTTTGAAAATGGTAGGTGCCTACAATAAAACATACCAAACATTAAAGTTACACAAAGTTCCGCAAACTATATTAGTATATTTTGGTTTCAAATTCTACGCCCTACATCACAGTACCAATATCTCTTTGTACCTAGGTGTTTCAAAAAAGTTCTAGTTCTCCAAAATTTAAAATTTTTATTTATCACTTAACTTTAAGTTGTGTCGTAAATATTAAATTTTTATGTAACTAACCCAAATTTTTCACATACATTTATACACATATCCAAAATACATACCATAAGATTTAATCTTCATTCCTTAGTTTTTTTAAATACATCTTTAAATAATGTAACAATTTACTTTTATTTGTAACAAAAACTCAACAATTTACACAGCCAAATTCTAGTCGCACACAAACCTTCACTTCAGCAGCTAATAAAAGTAACGGCAAATCGTAAAAGGAAAGCATATATGATTGTTTTGCTTTGGTTGGAGTTTCTAAGCCTTGCAAAAAAAGTGATGTTAACCTTTTTTCGATACTTTAAAAATGATGTTAATTCCAGTGAATCGCACTATTTTCCCCATTGTGCACAGCAATAATTAATATAAGTTAATGTGCTGGACATTGGCAACGTGCTCGCATATTATTTGACCATGGTTCACATGCGTCATTTATCACGGAATCATGCGTTCAACGACTTTGTCACAGGAATTGGGTCTTCGCAAGGTGGTAGATCTAAAGGAGAAACATCACTTATTGTATCGCCGCGATTTTCAGAAAGGTATTTTAAAATGAACGCTCTTATATTAAATAAGATAACGAACGACTTGCCAACAGCCGATGTCAATGTGGCGTCTTGGCCACACATTGAAAAATTACCTCTAGCTGATCCAAATTTCTCAAAGCCTATTGACATCTTAATTGGAATGGATGAAATGGAACAGTTCCTAGCTCCAGAATATCGCATGGGTGATCCAGGCACACCCTTGGCCCAAAAACTGTGTTTGGTTGGGTGTTGTTTGGTCGTGCAGGTGATTTAAAATACAGATATCACTCTGTTCAAACTCTTCACTGTGACGTACAGTTAGTTCAAGCCATTAGCTGGCTTTGGGAGGTAGAAGAGCTACCGCAAAGAAAATACCTTAGGCCAATACCTGGTGGGCGCTTTATTGTTGAACTACCGCTGAAGAAAGATGTACCATTAAGGGCCACTTTTTCAGTGCTAGTTTAACTCTGTTTGAAGTTTAAACCATGAATCTAGTTTTTCAGTGAACTTTAATCGAAGTTTGTTGGTGAGTTAAGCTCTAGTTAACTTTATGTTTGACATATGATTGATATGACATATGAACGATGAATTACTTCTGAACGAACTGCGAACTGCAAACTGCGAATTAAATATTTTTTCGATCTCCTTCCAGGCCTTGTTTTTTTCTTCACTGCTGGTTCTATCCATCTGCTTGCATTCAATTATGTATTTAAAATCTGCAACCAGCGCCAGCAAGGATTCTTCTTCTTCTGTATTAAAGTTGTTACTTCTTTTATTATTTTGTACGTTCATTTTTCATAAAAATACTTTTTCCTATTTAAGCTTTTTTCTATTTTGCTTCCTTTTTTATGGCAAATTTCATTGCCAGCTGTTAGAAATTCTAAGTAACTATTTGACGTTTGCAAGTGTTGCCATATTATTTATACCTAATCTGCATGTTATTAAAACAGCACTGAAAAACTGATTGCTTAGTTAAGCTCAGATCAATTTTAATCTACGATCAACTAATCTCAAGTTAGACAAAGTTGAAACCAGCACTGAAAAACTGGCCCTAAGAGAGTCAAAAAGTAAAGCTGTTCGCAGTTTTATCCGAATGGAGAAGCGCTTATCCACTAACGAAAAATTGCGTCTCCGTTACAGTGCGTTATTTAGGAATTAATTGACATGGGCCATATGGAACCGGTTTTTGACTTGCCTCGCGATTGCTTCTTTTCGAAACAGCTTACTGCTAGTTTCCCCGACGCATAAAAGCAAGTCTCACATTTTTTAGCCGACGATCAAGAAGTACGTGCATTAGGACTAGTCTGGAACACTGAGCACTTTCTGAGCTTTTGACGTTCTCAGTAAGCCTCAAGGAACCTCCTCTTTTTTTTCCAAAAGGGCATTTTTTTTCGGACGCCAGTGTGCTTTTTGACCCGCTTGGACTATTAGCACCTTGTAGCGTAAGGTCTAAATTTTAGTTTCAACAAGTACATTAAGTACAGAAAAAGAATGGCTCGAACACCGCAAGGATCTTTCATTGCTTTCTTCACTGACACTCAAACGCTGGCTAGGAACTGGCCAATGCGCTGCAACATCCGAGCTGCATGTTTTTTCTGATGCTTCGGAACATGCTTACGCTGCAGTTTTGTACGCTCGCACACTATATTCAGATGGGTCAGTAGCTATTGCCTTAGTCGCTGCTCGAACTAAGGTTGAACCTCTAAAGTCAACCACGCTTCCACGGCTGGAGTTGTGCGCCGCGCATCTTGCTGCAAAACTCGCAAAACAGACTATATCAAGCATAGAAGGCGCTTCATACAAACTACACGCTGGACAGACTCTACTGTCACCCTCACATGGTTGCAAGGTCATCCAAGCCGATGGTCAACATATGTTGCCTCAGCTGATACTCAGGAAATTTTACCTCCAGGATATTGGGCTCATGGTTGCTCTGAGTGCAAGCCTGCGGATTGCGCATCTAGAGACGTTTCACCAGCGGGCCTTCTACAAAATCAGCTTTAGTGGTAAGGACCTCCATGGTTGAAAGAAGCCAATAAGATTAAAAAAGTATTCTCAAAATTATTAATTTTCTAAGCATTCTAGGCATTGTTAAGAAAGAAATACCCCTGCGAAGTAGTCTATCTCGGCTGTAGCCCTTTCTAGACGAGAGTGAAGTCCTACGAGTTGGTGGACGCATTAAAAAGGGAAACATACTTTCAGACGCGAAGCACTCTAAAGTCTTGTCTAAAAACTCACATTTGGAAAAGCTGGACACGCTGGATCCCAAATTATGTAGACAATTTTGCATCGCCGCTTTTGGGTCATATCATCTCGCAATTTGGTACGCAAAATTTACCGCGATTGTGTGAAAACAAGCGGCTAAACTGCATGCCGTTGCAACAATCAATGGCAGATCTACCATGCAGCCGCACTATCTACACCCGTTGTTTCCTTTGAAGTGCAGTTGACTTTGCAGACCCGTACATGTACAAATTTGCTGCCGGACGAGGCACAAGTTCCGCCAAGGGATACTTTTGCTCTTTATTTGTATGAGTTCCGGCGCTTTGCATCTAGAATTCGTCGGTGACCTATCTTCAGCAGCGTTTATCAATGCTTTCAAACGCTTCATCAGCCAAAGAGGATACTGTTGTGATTTGTACTCCGATAATGGCACGAACATTGCCTGCATTCAGCGGAAAGAACTGTTCCACAACTTTCGGGCTGAATGGTATGCTCTCACAGAACATGTTCCTTGAGATGTCACAATTTATATAGCGAAAATATTTTATGCTACTTCGCTACTTGAGCACTTTTTCGGCTAGAATGCGGCCATTGTTGCAGCTGACAAGGAACTTCGAGCAATGTTACGTCAATGCATGGCTGACGGCTTAGTTTGAGCTTACTTCGTCGATTCCAGCATCACTTGGCATTTTATCCCCACAAGTGCTCCCAATATGGGAGGGTATTGGGAAATCGGCACTAAACGTATAAAATAACATCTTAAGCGCACAATTGGTGACGTATTGTTAACATACGAGGAATTTATTACGCTGTTGTCTGACGTTGAAGCTTGTGTCAACTCCAGGTCCTTCTGCTCAAATGCAACTAACGTAGATGATATGAACGTCTTGACTACAGGTCATTTTATACATGGGGGCCTTTGAAATTCCTCCCTGAACCTGAAATGCAAGTTTTGAAAGGAACGATATATCAACGCTGGCAAGATATATCTTCAATGCGACAACATTTCTGGCATCGTTGGCCCGACGAACATCTGATAAGTCTGCAAAGACGTACCAAATGGATGCGACCCTCACCTAACATCAAGGAAAACGATGTCGTTGTTGTTGTTGGCCATCGAGCCACTCCGTCGAGCAAGTGGAAAATTTCTAAGGCTCTGAAGTGTCATCCAGAAACAGACCAGCGTGTTCGAGTCGCTTCACTGAAAACTGCTGATGGCGATTGTCTTCGCCCTATAGCAAAACTTTGTCTCTTTCCAACAAAACATGACATTTTTGAAAATAATTCGTAATTATGTTTTAACATTACGTTGATCAAATTAGATAAATTTCATGCAGTTGTAATGTATTTGCCTAAAATGTATAAATTTTTAACTTTTGTTAATTTTTTAGGTCAAGGCGGGCGGTACGTTGATGCCAAATAGGCAACACAGTTGTGTCTTAATGTACTTACTTACTCTCTTCGCTTTTATATTTTTTTTTGCTAAGTTTAATTAACCTATCGGAAATTTTAAAGTGCTTTATTAAACAGCAAGTAAAAAGGGCTTCACTCTGCTTATGAATAATGCTTTTGAGAAGTGCTTTGCTCTCGCTACGAATTGAGCTTCAACAAATCAGTTTGCTTTCACTATTTTCCCTAATTTGACAATTCGTATTCGTTCGTACATCTTGCTGTCGTACTGGTTCGATATATTTACTTTTCTCATCACTACTTGTCATTACTCATCGCTAGTATGCGCGGGAAGTTTAATTTGTGAAAGTGTTTCAGCAAAATAGTGAAAAATAGTGAAAGGTAAAAAAGTTTATAAACAGTTTAAATATTTTAATAAAAAGTAATATTTTCGTAGAAAAGTAATGAAATGAGTGGGAAGTGGTGCGGTTATTCAAAACGCCATTTTAAAAGATTAGTTTGGGCAAAAATATCCACCATAAAAAATGAAGTTGCGCTTGCTGGTGCAAACGAATATGGCGCAACAGCAGCAGAAGATTTAAGTGGACATAGCAGTGCAGATTATATGCAAAGTGCTGTAGAAAATGAAACACCACAAGTTTTTCTAGATTTCAGCCTATTTCCTTGTGGCCTTGTTGCCTATTTTGGGTTCCATATCAAACTGCGGCAATATCAGGATTTTATACAAGTTTTGAAGGAGAAGAATTTGTTTCAGGTCGTACCTTTAATGTCGTTAGCAATTTCTTCAATGAGCCCTTAGAGTCATTACATCGTTGGGAATAGCATTTGTGACTGATCTAAGTTGCCAAGACACAACGTTTTCTGTTAAGAATATATTATGCAAACTTTTTTTTGTACCGTATGCAAATGGTGGTGTTGTATTGCCAATTCATCACCATTATTAAATTAGCCCATTGTTCACCATTATTAAATTAGCCCAGCAATGATTCACATGAAGAAGAAATTTGGAATTCAAAACCCACAATTGGGAAACGAAAACATGGCTGCTTCATTCCAGTTCAATAAGGTGCTTGAGGAAAAAATGAATAATTTAGGTAATGTTCTTGAACTAATCATTTTTAAATATATATGTCTTATTATTTTTATTTAACATATTTTTTAGAAAAAACAAACGCCGAAATTAACAGCAACGTACACACTCTTAAAGAGGAAATCATTTTGTTGCGTGCTATTGTAGGACACCAAACAGTAATGTTAGAGAAAATATGCTCAAAAATTTCTCCAGTATCAAAAAATCTTAAACTTTTGCCACTCAAAACACTGGAAGACGTAAAAATTTAGATGCAGCTGCTCAAAATACATCAGATGACGATTTGGTGAGAAATACTTAAAAATTATTTTAATATTGTATGCAGGTAAAATTTCTTTACATTTAAAAATCTAATGTCACTTTGTTCGTACACGGTAAATTCAGAAATAGTATGTGCATTGTTTAATATGAAATCCCGAGTCACACCGGGTATATATAATCAATATATATAATCAACTTCTGTTATTTTTTTTCCAATTATATATACATAGATTGCTTATGTTCGGTCCATTATTGGCACTACTCCGGTTTCAAAATCCTTTCATTTGCTGTTCGATGACGAGGCTTTACGTGAGATCAACTGGGACGGAAGACTACTTTTTATATGTATTCAATATTCAGTTAAAAAAAACCAAAAAAACAGTTTTAGTTTTTTAGTTCTAAACATTTTTTGTAAACTTTTTGAAAACTTATCTTTTACTACTTTTTATATGTATTCAATATTCAGTTAAAAAAAACCAAAAAATAGTTTCAAACTAATTGAAAACACATTACAAAGACATAATACAAATAACTTTTTTATTTTGCTTAAAACTTTGGTCGGTGCCACTACGGGAATGTTATGCGTTTTCTAATCAATTTCCGAAGCGATAGCAATGCGCTTTTTTAATCACTTTTTGAAGCGAGAGCAAAGCGATTTTTAAAATCACTTTTCAAATGGAGAGTAAAGATCTTTCTGTAATCACTTTCCGAAGGGAGAGAAAAACGCTTTTTGGAATCACTTTTCGAAACAAGAATTAAGCGCTTTTTTTAATCACTTTTCGTAGCGAGAGCAAAGCGCTTTTTAAAATCACTTTTCGTAGCGAAAGCAAAGCGTTTTCTAAAATCACTTTTCGTAGCGAGAACAAAGGTCTTCTTCCCAATGACATGCCAATGTTAAAAAAATCACTATTAAAGACGAGAACAAAGCGCTATTGTGATTTTGAAAAGTGCTTTGAAAGTAGTTTCGAAGCGCTTTCTTTCCTAAAGGGTAGCTAGTGCATTAATAAAGAAGTTGTCAATGTAATCGCTTGCGTTTTTTTCGGTCTAGCTATTGAATGTTGCTAAAATAGAGCAACTCTATCTAGTCAAGATTTGCCTCCAATTCTCCTTAATAATGTCGAGCTTAAATTTGTTAGTAAGGTAACCAACCTTGAATTTATAATTAACTCCTCCCTGTCATGTGAGGATCATATTAACTCATGCGTTAGAAAGTTGTATTATGGGTTGCGCAGCCTTCGGACTAGTGCAAATTTTGTGCCAGTTGAAACTAGACGTTAAGTAGTCTTGCAGCTTCTGCTGCCTTTAATCAAGTATTCGGAAGTTGTATATTCTAAGCTTGACTCGCGGTCGCCACTTAAGCTTCATGTTGCATTTAACAACGCAGCCCGCTATGTTTATGGTCTGTGAAGGTTTGACCACGTATCTATCTTCGCAAAACCATTACTTGGGCGAGGTCTTCTAAGTCATTTTGAAGCTATAAATTGCATTTTCTTGTATAAATTCATACATTTTAATTAATAATGTCTAAATGTTGTTATGTTCTTTGTTGTTATTCTATCGTCAATGTGGCATTTAAAATATTAATTCTTATTTGTCAACAATAACCCTGCAGTCCAAGGCATCGTGCACGAAAATGTCATGATGATTTCTTAAAGAAACTGACTGCATGAGATACATTTTTTGATAATTCTTTTACAAATGTTTCTTGTTTTCGTTCATCAAAAACAGAAAGTTTTCAAACCGTGCACGAATTTGAAACTTTTATATGATATTTCCGTCAAGGAAATGTATGACCGAATCAGCATGTTTCGTCAAAGATGAAGAGAAATCGTGAATGATTCATTAAAGATTTCTTTGAAACTTGGACTACTGGAAAGCTCAATAAATACAAATGCAAATACAAATATTCTTTAACGTGTCTGTCTTGTCAATAAAGACTTGCAACACAGAGAACTGCAAAAGCCTACTTGCTTAATATAAAAGTTCACGCTAGCTTGAGCTTGATAATTTCTTGTAATTGAATATAAATAAGCCCACGACAGCTTGCGACTTGCAAGTATGCTAGCTTACAAGCGAACGGCACGAAGTTTCAAGTCAAGGAAGGCTTGATGCCTTTGGCAAAAAGCTTGCAAAGCTTGAAATTGAAGGCAAGTATCTAACTAAAGCAAGTATACAAAAAAATTCAACATGCTTGTGTAGGAAAAACTTAAGCGTATTATGACTTTTAAGGGTTCTGTGGACTCCGTTGTTGGCAGTTTTAGGGGTAGATGATTTCGGATCAGATGTCAGAATTTAAAATCCAGGATGACGGATAGAGTTGCCAACTAGATTTTTTTGGAATTTTGCGAATTCTTTTAATTTTGAAATTCTGACAACGGATTTGAATTCGAATATAATGTCACAGTTTTAAAATTTAAGATGGCGGTAAAGATAGTCACATAAATTTTAACCACAGTATTGCCACCTAATAATATGTATTTTTAAGAGTTTTAACCATCATTCATCAGTGTTAGGGGTTCGTTGATTTCGAATCTGAAGTCAGAATTTTAAAATTCAAGATGGTGGCTGGGGTTGCCACCTTTATTTGTTATTTTTACAAATTCAGGGCTGGCACGAAATAAAGAGTAAAAATGGGTTTCTGAACTCGAATCTGTGTCAGAATTTCACAATTATAAACATTTGAAATAATAGGGCTGCCACCTAATAGTATGTATTTCTAAGAGTTTTAAAAACATTTATCAGTGGTAGGAGGTCGCTGATTTCGAACTATGTTTAAACTCTTAAGATTACATATTATTAGGTGGCAACCCTATTATTTCAAAATTTTATAATTTTGAAATTTTGACAATATATTCGGATTCAGCGACCCATTTTTACCCCTTAGTTCGCGCCAGCTCCGAATTCGAAAAAAAATTATGGTGGCAGCCCTATCCACCATCTTGAATTTTAAAATTCTGACTTCAGATTTGAAATCAGCAACCCCCTAATACTTATAAATGATGCTTTTAACTTTTTAAAATACATTTTATTAGGTGACAGCCCTAATATTTCAAAATTTTACAATTTTGAAATTCTGACAATGGATTCGGATTCAGCGACACATTTTTACACTTTAGTTCGCGCCAGTGTAAAAATGTATATAGATGTTTATGGTCGGATTCAGCGATTCATTTCTACCCTTTAGTTCGTGCCGGCCCCGAATTCGTAAATATAAAAATAAGGTGGCAACCCTATCCAAAATCTTGAATTTTAAAATTCTGACTTCAGATTCGAAATCAGCGACCCCCCAACACTGCTAAATGAGGTTTAAAACTCTTAAAAATGTATATAAATAGGTGGCAGCCCTATTATTTCAAAATTTTATTATGTTGAAATTCTGACAACGGATTCGGAAAATTTAGGTGGCAACTCTAACCTCCATCTTAAATTTAAAAACTGTGACATTATATTCGAAATAAAATCCGTTGTCAGAATTTCAAAATTACAAGAATTCGCAAAAATACAAAATAAATCTAGGTTTC
Organism: Dichetophora obliterata; assembly: GCA_963920525.1. Lineage (NCBI taxonomy): Eukaryota > Metazoa > Arthropoda > Insecta > Diptera > Sciomyzidae > Dichetophora > Dichetophora obliterata. The sequence continues at coordinate 303,471,634 of OY986435.1, read as the reverse complement.
AACTCTATCCGCCATCTTAAATTTTAAATTTTGACATCAGATTCGAAATCATCTACCCCTAAAACTTCCAACTACGGAGTCCACAGAATCCTTAAAAGTGCTATTACGCTTAAGCTCTCTCTACACAAGCTCATTGAATTTTTTTGATACTTGCTTTAAATCAAGGGTGTCCAAATCATACATATTCATTTTTATGTTTGTGGTTGTAAAGCTTTTGCTTCAAAAGTTTGCACTTGAAGAAAAGCTCGAGCTCAACAACCAGCGTTGCCGTTTGGATGCAATTGTAGCCAATTGGCTACATTTAAAATAAAAAGCTACGATGCTTCTTTAATGGCAACATTTTCATAGTTTCCATAATTTTTTGTATTTTCAATAAAAAAAATTGTAAAAGGAACACTTTATATGTAAAAACACAGAAATAAGATTTTGTTCATTACCTTTATTGCATTGTATTTAACCTTTAACGCATATATCAATTGTCAGTTAATAAATTTTACATTTTCCTTTCCATATGTCAAAACTATCAATATGATTATGTGGGACGCTTGAAGCACTTGTTAGCTGATGTGAAATGGAAAAATAAATTAATAGTTATACAATGTTAAATCAAGGGGCTTAAATAAATTGTTTTGATTTTTAAGAACAAATCAAATTTTGATTTGATTTCACAAGAAAATACTTTGAACTTTTAAAAATAATAACTCCAATCGAAGTTTTATCACACAATACCAATGAAATTTTGGATCTAATTTTGTATTTTGAAGACTTATGTAATGTTGGTTGTTATAATATCGTAACTCAATGGACTTTATTTAAACTAAGTAAAAAACTTAAAATGTGATATCGATATCGATTCCTTATTGGAAAAAGTCTCTTTCATTAAAAATGGACAAGGCGAGCAAATATTCCCAGATCATGACTTGTAAGGAATTATTTAAAAAATTGTATGGACGCCCAAGAAAGAATTTTTGTAAAGAGAACTGAAATTTAAATTTTTGTTGTTAAATATTTTTATGTTGCAGGCTGTAATTCCACTGTCATATTATCGTAACTTCATTAGGGTATTGAAATACTCAATGAGATACAATTATATTTTTTTTATGAATTAACTTTTTGATAAAAACAAATTCTATTAAATAGATGTCTTCAATTACACAGTGCGACAAAATTTACTAAAAGCATGCACTTTTCAAATGACCTAGTGTAAGTTGTAGGTCTGGTCGAGTTTAACACGAAACGGTGCATAAAAATTGTCTAACATCCTCAAAATTTTGACTTACCGTCAAAAAACTGCGTTTGCACTCCTTCAATATAGTACAGAACCTTCAAATGATATATAATACTTTGTGGAATTTGAATAGTTTCTACGCATATTTATGAAGTAAATTTTAATTTTTTAAAGTATTTTCCAACTTATTTACCTTTGCCGATGTTTTTTTCGACACAATTTCTTCAAAAAGCGTAGCAATCGTATTAATATTAGAAAATAACGTTCTTTATTTTACGAGTAAATTATACATCTTGTCATAAAGAATATGCTTTGATAAAAGGGGAAGATAGAAACGCATTTATTTTACAATCAAAACATGTTTTTAACTTTTTCTGAAAAAATACGTTGTGTTATTTTCGTTGCTGTTCTTTTTGCTAACTTTTGTTTGTTTTATGCTTATGTTATGTTAACGTAATATGTTTTTCTTTTAAAATTATCTGTTTTCGTTGCTTAACTTAAAGAACTACTTGTCATCCTGCTCAAAACCGAGCGATTGAATCAATTTTTTATGCTTAAAATTAAAATAAATAAAATGCCATTAACTCTTTTCACTTCGTTTGTTGAAATCGGTTAAGAAATATTGGAAATTTTTAAAAAATTAATCTTTTGCTCCAGTAAACCCCCCTCCCCCGTTATGAAATACCTATCTACGGTGTTGGTTGTAATTGAACTCACTCATGCCCAAGATTTATTTTGTATACCACATAGCCCACATCCAAATCTATTTTGTCAGCCAGCATATACTTATAATGAAAATTCCTGTTCTCAGAACTCTCATCAATTTGTTTCGGTACCGGGTCATCGTCCTTTTTTAACGTAGCTTTTACGCCAAAATGATTTATTAGCTTAAAAGCTAAAACTGCTTCTGAAAAAATTTTATATGTAATACAATAATTAGCTAATGTCTCGAGTATATTTATATCCAATAAATAAGAATTTTCAAATGTGCCTTGATTAAGCTCTGCAGATATCGCTATGATACACGAAATAAGGTACAACCAAATTATTTAGGTTTTACTATTCTAAAATTTAATCATGTTGAAAAATTAACTTTAATTTTACACAAAATCTGAAAATACAGTATGAATTTACAGTTTTCTAACTTAAATAATAAATTCCAAGTAAGTTTATGGTAAAATGCATCTCTGGTAGTATAAAATGTGTAATGAAATTAGAAAATAACCTAAAAATGAAGATGGGGTACGACATTTCAAAAAAATCAAAACAGATTCGAATACACTTTGTTTTTCGTTGTTTACACCATCTTACATTCTATCACACATGCAAATTTTAACTTGTCGTAACACACAGTAGGACAATGTAAAGCGGCCTTTACAGACATCTGATAATATAATTGCGTTCGGGTATTTATGCATTTATGCATGTTATTATTACGATTAATCATTTTTATTTTTTGCAATACAAGTTGATTGACAATTGGATTTAAAGTAATAATATTTTACTATGTAAACATTTGAATTTGTGTTTTTACTAAGTTTGAAATATGGTGCTCTCTTTTGAATTTACGTAAGCTCTGCATTTGGTTTTAATTGTTGTTCTTCATAGAGATAAACAAATTTCTCTCAAAACTTTTGTTACCAATACTCAAATAAAAATTTTCAGAATACCTCTTGTTCTCTGAACTATCATCGAATATTTTCGGTACCGTAGCATCGGCTTTTTTTAACGAAGCTTGTATGCCTAGTTCTTTCATAACCTTGGTAGTTTTAATAAAACCTGAAAAAGTTTTATATGTAATACAATAGTAAGCTAATATTTCGAATGTATTTACAGGGTTGTCCATATTCGAAGCACCCATTTTATTTTTAAATAAATCAAAGAAACCACAATTTTTTGTCTGTTCGTCATAAATATCATTTAACTGGGTTCAAGTAGATTTGCTTACATTATTTCTTGAATATGATATCTCGTAAATGGTCGCCATTGGCCTCTACGACATATTGTGCCCGTTTTGCAGCATTTTCCATGGTTTTCTTCAACATTTCGATGGGAATGGCGGATATTTCTTGACGGATGTTGGTTTTCAGCTCTTCTAGGGTCTTTGGCTTGTTGACTTAAACCTTTGATTTCAAATAACCCCACAAAAAGAACTCTGGAGGCGTTAAATCTGGTGATCTTGGCGGCAATCGAAATCACCATTTTCTGACATCAAACGGCCAGGGAACAATTGCTTCAAAAAATCGATTGTAGTGCGGCTTGTGTGTGGTGGCGCGCCGTCTTGTTGAAACCAGTAGTACCTGATACGCTTTCGACGAACGATTGGCATGAAAAAATTGCTTATCATATCGCGATAACGCTCCTGATTGACAGTAACTCTGTGGCCATTATCATCTTCGAAAAAGAACGGCCCAATGAGCATTTTAGCACAAACGCCGCACCAAACAGTGACTTTTGCATCGTGAAGAGGTACCTCTTGAATCTCTTGTGGATTTTCAGTGGCATAAATACGGCAATTTTGTTTGTTTACCGTTCCGTTCAACTAAAAATGAGCTTCATCGCTCATTTTTTGAAAGCACGTTGAGTTTTCACTATTGACTTGTTTTGTTGAATGTAAATTTCAACAATTTTAGAGCGTTTGCGTGGCGTGTACTGTTCCATTGTAAACATTTGCTTGGAATGACGCTTCAAACGCGGTATGTCATTAGTCGATTTGGCATCACTGCGGAAAGTTACAGTGTTGCCAGATGGGCGCTTCGAATATGGACAACCCTGTATATGTAATACTCTGCAAATCCGGCTTTATATCCAAATGTCTTTGGACTTGATTATCTGCCAATATCGTTATGATGCACGACATAAGATACAACCACAATAACCTTATGTCAAAACATGCCATGAATACTTGTTTTCATTGTAAATTTTAATAGTTACTTATTATACACATTAATTAATAGGTACTAATTATATATATATATATAAAAAAATAACTATTCATAATCGTTATTTACTACCCATTATAATCCCCTACTCCGAGTAACAATCTTGACGCGATGTAGGGGCTTAAGTTGCAATGACACAATACTGCCGGTTGGAGTAGTTCCTCCCTGTAGGGCATAACCCTACAGCTCAGCAGAGCCTGCATCTTTTGTGAAGCGACAACTAAAAGTTACTCCCCCCTAATCCAGGGTGTCATGCGCACCGTGCCCATTGGATGGTTTGCAGTCAGGGGGTATACCGACTGTATTGGAACGGAGCCTTCATGATAACAGGCCGCCTCATGAAGTAACTGTGGCCTTACCATGGTATGCGGGCTCTGGCATGGTTGACCACCCTTTCCCAGCCATAAAACATAGACTGCGACGCTTTTGTCCTCGGACACGAGCTACCGGTCGAATCTTAAATATGAGCACAAACAAAAAAACAAAACACAACAAACAGGAAGACTTGCGGGGAGTCACCGCAAGCAGAGCAGCAGACCTCATGGAACAGAGATTCCAAGAGGAAGGTCAACGGCAAGGCACCAAACCTAGGAGAAATCCTCCTCCGCCAGCCAGAACACAAGTCAATAGGACTGTACGCAGCAATGATCAGGTGGAGCATAGAATCCATAATGATCACAGACACTGCAGCACACAGATGAGGAGGCACCCGTACGGCAAAGATCGAGTGGAGCATACCATCCACAGCGGTCAAAGGCCTAGTACCAGCCACCAAAGAAAAACTGCGAGCCCCAGGAGATCACATCCTGTAAAAATTCCCCCGGAAGAACACCGGGATGATACGACGTCGGCTCCAAAAAGTATCCCAATCTCGGAAACTGCGTCAACATCCAAGGATGCGGCACAGAAAAGGGAATCAGAAGAAGGGCAAAAACACAAGCCCTTCCACAGTAGACGTCGCCGTGTCCACCTCCCTCAGCGCGGGGAGCCAGGAGGGCTAGACGACCCACTAAGAGTCGGCCTTAGTAGAGCAGGCGTAAGATGGTATCTGCGCTATCTGGAACAGGGCATGGCACCCGAAGTAGCTCATGAAAGAGCGGTAGAGCATCGGGGTAAAGCACCGGTACCAGAGGCAACGAAGAGGAGCTGCAGCGAGATAACGCCTCCTCAACGTCCAGAGAGCAAGAAGGCCAGAATAGCTCCTGGAAGCAACAGTAGGTCAGTGCCAGGGGCTAAGGTACCCGAGCCAGAACCTCAGAAAAATAGAAAAAGCTATGCAAGCATAACTAAGGGCATCCAAATAGCGGTTCTGCCCAAAGAATACCCCCGGCAAATGCTAAGTCCGGATGAGCTCTCGGAGCTAGAAGAAGTCATATTGAGCGAAGTAGTGAAGGGCTGGTCCACCAAGCTACAGTTTGAGGGAATTCACTTTCGTCCGGGCATGTTACTGGTCGACTGTTCGAATCCCTCAACAGCAGAATGGCTGCGAGCAGCAGCACCAAAGCTCGAGCAATGGAAAGGGCTAGAACTTATGGCTTGCCTAGGGGAGGAGGTCCCAAAAGGGCATACCGTTAGAATGTTCTTGCCAAGAAGTTCAAGCACGGAGATCAATAGATCGATGGGACTAATTGCCGCCCAGAACGATGGTCTCAATACTAAGTATTGGAAGATATTGAGCTCCAAGGATGAGGGAAGTGGGCATATGCTCACGTTCTCGATAGATAGGGAGTCACTTGAGACTATCAAGTCAAGGGGCTCCACTATCAGCTTCCGCTTTGGAACCATTCCGGTGCTGGGCACAAAATCGCCACCAACCAAACCGGTCAAAGCAGCAACATCCACAGCTGCAGCGCCCACAGCTGTAACGTCAACAGTGGTATCGTCCACAGAAGCCACATCTGCGACTCCAAATGAAGGAAAAGACGCAACGCCACCAATACAACCAACTGGTGAAGTTGTTACGGAGAAGTTCGCCTCCGTCTCGGTCATCACCGCAACACCTTCAATCGAAGATCAAGCAGAGGGCATGAACCTCGCCGCTCTCACGATTGATAGTTGTAAAAGCGAACCTCCGACTGAGGTAGTAGCAACGCTGCCTGAAGAAGACCGGGGCAGCAGTCCAGTGCTATGACGATCGGCACAGTAACCAGCACGAAATTTGCCCAAGTAAACCTCCACCATGCAAAAGCTGCTTCGGCAGTTATTGCTCGGAGGTTTACCACAGAACAACTGGGCTTCGTGCTGATCCAAGAACCCTGGTGCTACAGGGGAAAAGTAAGTGGCCTCTACTGCAAAGAGGGTCAGGTAACTTGGGACCAGAGAATAATCAATCCCAGAGCATGTATTCTAATGCAGAAAAATATTAATTATATTTGTCTTTCAGAATTTATGACGCGGGACCTTTCAGTTATCGAGACTCACATCGAAACTGATGGCAAGCACCGCGCCATAGTGATCGCATCCGCCTACTTTCCTGGGGACGATGTCAACATTCCCCCAGCGGAGATAAAAAGACTCGTGGAGCATTGCAGGAAAGAGCACCTTGGACTAATCATCGGCTGTGACGCCAACGCGCACCACACAATTTGGGGAAGCACCAACGTCAACACCAGAGGTGAGTACCTTTTAGAATTTCTTTTAAGTAGTAATCTAGACTTCTTCAATGTGGGGGTAACACCTACCTTTGTAACTAGGGCTAGAGAAGAGGTCTTAGATCTCACCATAGGAAGCCCAGATGTGGGGGATATGATTAGGGAATGGAGGGTATCAATGGAACCTTCAATGTCTGACCATAGAATAATAGAGTTTAGATTTGGGGCGAAATGTCAAGAGACAGAACCCAAAAGAAACCCAAGAAATACCAGTTGGGACACATACACCAACAACCTGAAAGAAAACCTACAGAACGTAAAAGCTAGGAGTAGAATTAGTAACATCCTAGAACTTGAATGCTATGTAGAGCAAGTAAACAATGCAGTATATAATGCCTACGAATCTAGCTGTCCAACAGGGCACAAGGCAAGAACAAAACATACTCCTTGGTGGAGCGCTGAGCTGACCAGACTCCGGAAGAAGGTGCGATGCAGCTTTAATGCCGCAAAGCGCAACGGAGAATGGCACAACTACACGGCGACTCTGACGGAGTATAATAAAGAAATCAGGAAAGCCAAAAGACAGAGCTTTAGAACCTTCTGTGAAGACATTTCTTCCACGCCAGCAGCAGCCAGGATACACAAAGCAATGGCTAAAGGCAGAGTGGAGACAAAAATGTCACTTCTATTGCCAGACGGAAGCTATACGCTTAGAGAAGAGCAACGAGCCAGTCACCTTCTAGAAACTCATTTCCCGGGCAGTACACCGGTAACTGAGTATGAGACAGCAGACAGGCAGATCACTCCAAATCAAGAAGAATGGAAACTTGCAACGAGCATTTGTACTAAGGCTCGTCTAGATTGGGCACTCAGAACCTTTCAACCATTCAAATCAGCAGGTGTAGACGGCATCTTTCCTGCATTTCTACAAAAAGGTGCAGAAACTATATTGCCTCACCTAGTCAAAATAACTAGAAGCAGCCTTGCGCTGGGCTATATCCCAAGGAAATGGAGAAGGGCGATAGTCACCTTCATACCAAAAGTAGGGAAAATAGACTACACGCTACCAAAGTCGTTTAGACCCATTAGCCTTACCTCATTTGTACTTAAAACAATGGAAAAGGTAATAGATAACTATATAAGAACTGAGATTCTGGAGAAGGCACCAATGCACCCCTGTCAACACGCGTATAGGGCGGGCAGGTCTACAGAATCTGCTCTATACCAGTTGGCTAGCAACATCCAGTCAGCTTTCAAAAACAAAGAAACCGTACTCTGTGCCTTTCTAGACATAGAGGGAGCCTTTGATAATACTTCTCACGAGGCTGTGAAGAAGTCTTTACACAAAAAAGGAGTAAATGATACGCTCAGCAGATGGATATGCCAAATGCTTAGCACTAGAACTGCAGAAACAAAAGTGGGCAACACCACTATAAGAATCAAAACAACAAAAGGCTGCCCACAAGGCGGAGTCCTTTCTCCACTGCTGTGGAGTCTTGTTGTGGACGAATTATTAACGATGCTAACCGAGAATGGCATAAAATGTCAGGGTTACGCAGACGACATCGCCTTAATAGCGAGAGGGAAGTTCGAGGATACACTCTGTAACCTGATACAGAGAGGACTGTCAGTAACAAAGGAGTGGTGCAACACAGTGGGATTAAGTATCAACCCAGCGAAAACCACCATAGTACCTTTCACTAACAAAAGAAGCCTGCCAAACCTCCGAACAATGAGAATGGATGGCACTGAAATTCCCTTCAAAGGAGAAGTAAAGTATCTGGGACTTACACTAGATTCAAAGCTTCTCTGGAGAAGACATGCAGAGGTAACTATAAACAAAGCAACGCGAGCACTCATGGTATGTAGGAGCCTGGCGGGGAAAAGCTGGGGTTGTAACCCAACAATTCTCCGCTGGATGTATACCATGATGGTGAGACCCATCCTCACCTATGGTGCAATAGCATGGGCTGAGAGAACCAAGCTAACCACAATGAGGAATATGCTAACACGGGTGCAGAGACTGGCCTGTGTATGCATCACAGGGGCCATGAGAACATGCCCTACAGCAGCACTAGAAGTAATTCTGGACCTAACACCCTTACACCTTGTCATAGAGGGAGTAGCCAAGCGAACTCTGTTATGCATTGCAAAAGAGGGGACAGGTTCAGGTAAAACTATCAGCAGTAGAGAGAAGGAGGATATTGCAAAGCACACTCCCTACATCGATCTACCAAGAGACGATATAGTAAAAAGGTATAACTTCGAAAAACACTTCGAAATTAAGCTTAGTACCAAGAAAGAGTGGGACAGCGAGATGATATCGCAGGTCAAGAAACCACACAGTATAGCATGGTATACAGATGGGTCCAAGACATTGGAAGGTATAGGCGCAGGTGTGTACGGGCCAAGAACCAAGCACTTTGAACCTATGGGGACAACACCCAGTATCTTCCAAGCGGAGATCCTAGCAATACAGCTGTGTGCACAATTCAATCTGGACCGTAAATACAAAGGTCAGGATATAGTTGTGATGTCAGACAGCCAAGCAGCAATCAAAGCATTAGTTTCCTGTGAGATATCATCGAGAATAACATGGGAATGCCTAACAAAACTCAACGAACTAGGCAAGAATAACACTGTTACTATACTTTGGGTCCCAGGACACAAAGGAATACAGGGTAACGAAGAAGCCGATGGACTAGCACGACAGGGTGCAGCCACAAAATTTATAGGGCCAGAACCATTCTGCGGATTGGGCACACATTCTATAAAAGAAGAACTAAGAAGGGAGGAGAGGCATAAACGATCAAACCTTTGGAAAAGCCTCCCAAAGCTAAGACAATCCAAATTGCTCCTCAGAGATTTTAACACTCGGAGAGCAAAATTGTGCATAAGCTTAGGCAAACCGAATCTTAGGATTCTAACGGGGTTCCTTACAGGACACTGTAAACTCAAATACCACCTGATGAAATTGGGCATAGAGACCGATAGTAACTGCCGTTTCTGTGAAGAAGCAGAGGAGACTCCAATACACCTACTTACAAACTGCGACGCCGTGGCTCGCAGACGTAAACTAGCACTGGGGAATTATGAGCTGAGTCTAGAGCAGGTTTCATCCCTTGAACCTAAGAATATTCTCAAATTCATTAGAGAAATAGGGCTGGATGAAATTCTGTAATCCGCAAACCCAGCGGAGCTTTGAGAAGGAGGTACAATAGATCTCATTTAGGTCGCAGTACGCATCTCCACCACACAACATTAACATTAACATTAACCCATTATAATTATAGTATACAATACAATAAGCAATTATACAATACAAATTAACAAGCAATTTAAAAAATTATATACTCTGTTGAAGGAAATTAAAAATGTAAAAAACCGCTTTTACACTGCGCAGAAACGGTGTTTACACTCTTGTGAAATAGATACTCATTCAAATAAAAAATAAATAAACTGGCCATTTCAGCCCATGGAAGGTCTTTGATCTAGCTTCTTGATCAATTGTATTGTGCGTGTTATTAAATGTTTGATCACAAATGATCGAGAACTGGATCTACGTGTTTTACGCCGACTCCAAACGGCTTATGTTTTTAAGAAGCTTCTTACATGGCTTACATGGCAATTTTTTCTCTCTGAGGCTAGCCATTGTCTACAGAAAGGTGACGACCGAACAGAAAAATTAATTCAATTGAAAAAACTTTTTGTCTGAGCAGGAATTGAACCCGGGCTACCGCGGTTCTTTAGCTTAGGGGCCACGCACTCTACCCACTAGGCTACGGTCGCCACTCTCATTCAAATACTTTCTTTTATATTACATTTTGAAGTTCTAACTTTTGTTGTTTATCAGAAAGGATGGGACTTGCATTTGCATATACTAAGTATGGTTATTGGGTATGTGAAGAATTGAAATTATGTTATGTTTTATACAGTGTATAAAACTTAGCATGGATATTCAGAACATGACATTAACATGATATTAACTTTAATTTAACACAAACCTAATAACTTGAAACTTCAAAAGTTGCTGAAACTCACTCAGTGATATGCTCTTTTATAGCTCGTAATCCATGTCAAAAAATGCCATGAAAACCAGGTTTAATTAAAAATATTGTTATTGACTAATTACACGGTGCGACAGCCAAAACGTGAGTAAGAAACCGATAAATGTTTTAAATTATTTACGGCCTCCTTATCACGAATCTGACACACAAATTTTCCCCATCACATCAGGATTTTCTCCTAAGAGAAATCAACTGGAATCGTCAAAACTAAAAGTGATACGCGATTTTTGTATTATAATTATTTTGTTATTATATTAGTATATTAAGAACTAGGTTCTTTTATAGTACAAAGCTCAAGGACATAATTTGAATTCAACTTATTATAAAACATTTAAACTTAAATCGAAGGTAATTTAAATTTATTATTAGGTATATTGGGGATTGGAATTAGTTTTAAAGGTTTTCTAAGAGATGGCGTAACTATCAATAGATCGCATCGGGCACACCTGTGACTATATTCATTTCAAAGCACATTGTCTAAGCTTCATTTTTCAGTATGTGTCATTCCACTGAAGTGTAAACAATATATATTTTTTTCTCTGTGAACATGTCGACTTTCGTTCCAACAAAACGCAATTTGCGGGAAGGTTTACTTTTGTGCTTCCATTTGAAGAAAAAAGCGGTTGAAGCACAACGCACGCTTACTGAGGCTTACGGGGACTATGCTCCATCGATTTCTACTTGTGAGTACTGGTTCCGTCGGTTTAAAAGTGGTGATTTTGATACGGAAGACAAAGAGCGTCCGGGCCAGCCGAAAAAGTTTGAAGGTGAGGAATTGGAGGCCTTGCTCGATGAAGACCCGTGTCAAACCCTTCAAGAATTGTCAGAATCATTGGGAGTCGACTTATCAACGGTCGGCAAACGCTTGAAGGCCATGGGAATGATTCAAAAGCAAGGAAATTGGGTGCCGTACCAGTTGAAGCTGAGAGACGTTGAACGGCGATTTTGCATGTGCGAACAACTGCTTCAACGGCATAAAAGGAAGAGTTTTTTGCATCGTATTGTCACTGGCGATGAAAAGTGGATCCATTACGATAATCCTAAGCGAAAAAAATCGTGGGGACCACCCGGCCATGCATCAACATCGAGGGCCAAGCCGAATATTCATGGCGCCAAGCTTATGCTGTGTATTTGGTGGGATCAGAAGGGTGTCGTGTACTATGAGCTGCTAAAACCTAACGAAACCATCACTGGGGAACGCTACCAACAACAATTGATGCAATTGAGCCGAGCATTAAAGGTTAAACGGCCGGAATATGCCAAAAGAAACGACAAAGTGGTTTTTCAACATGACAACGCACGGCCACATGCAAGAACCGTGAAGGAAACGTTGGAGGCGCTGAATTGGGATGTGCTACCCCACCCGCCTTATAGCCCAGACATAGCCCCTTCCGACTACCACCTATTCAGATCGATGACGCATGGCTTGGCTGAGCAGCGCTTCACTTCTTACGAGGATACCAAAAAATGGGTCGATTCGTGGATTGCCTCAAAAGACGAATCGTTCTTCCGGCGCGGAATCCATATGCTGCCAGAAAGATGGGAAAATGTTGTAGCTAACGATGGACAATACTTTGAATAATATACATTGTACCGTTGTTTCTAAATAAATGCTCAAAAACCGAAAAAAACCTTTAAAATTAATTCCAACCCCCAATATAATTAAAAATGTTACCAAAATATTGTAATATAAAACAAGAGCAAGTTCATAAGGCAGATTAAATTAAATTAAGTAAGAGCAAACATATTAGCTTGGCTATATTATCCAAACCATTGAGACATGTAATATTATGTGTTGGCGAAAAATTATCCCCATAAAAAAAAATATACTGCCCAATCATGAAACATTTGCTCCTAGGATTTGTAAAAGGGAGTTTCCGTTTTTAAGATAAAGTTTCAAAACTTTTTTTAAATTTTAATGCAATTTTCTTTATTAACCTTTCTTTAGGAAACTCCCTTTTACAACTCCCGGGAGAAAATTGTTCATGATTGGGATGATAGGGTCTTCCGGCAACAAAATTACCCTAGATCCATTATATCCAAACAATGGACCCCCAAAATGCAAAATTAATTGTTTTTTCACTGATATGATGTAAACTGTTGAGATGTGGACAATAGGCGTAGCGAGTTGCAATTGCTTTCTAAAATTTCACATTCTAAGGGGTCTCAAAAGTTGCATAGGGTTGTTAAAGTCTACCATAAAAATTTTAGGGAAAAAAATTATGTCTTTCTCTACCACAAGGACAAAGTTATTTTTTGAGAAAAACGGTTAGAAATATAGATCTCAAAATGTTTAGATTTTTGTAAGAAAAACTACATATCGTCGGCCTAATTCTAATAAGACGTAAGTCAAAATTATCTATTGTTCAGGAGGCAAAGAAAACTGTTTATTATTTGTATGAAGTTCATACGATTATGTATTGTTTCTAACGTTCTACCTCCCTTTTTTCCATACAAACACTAAAATCTAAAAAAGGACATAGATGTAGTTTTGACCAATCTACCTAAACCGCTAATAAAAGTCACTTTGCCCAATTTTCACTAACATCCTATTAGAATTATTGCAACGATATGTCTTAAAGTAAAAGTAAATACAGACTTTAACTAGAAATATTTTGCCAAACACGATGTCATTCTCAATTTTTACTCAGAGTGTAATGTGTGAAGGATATTCGAATCTAAAGGTACTCTCGAGATAGCACAGAACTTTTGATTGTTGTCTGATTGTCTAAATTTTGGTGGTATCTATTTATTAAAAAGTGAAGACGTTTTCCTTAAATTTGGCAAATTAATAATTTGCTTGATCGCAATTTTTCAACGTTTCCAAAAATATGAATATAAGGTGCTATATATCGAGCAACAGAAGTGGTACCGAAGGCAATTTTCTCAATTTCTAAGAGTATCTAAATAAAATATCAGGATAAAGACCTAATTTTTTTCTATTCCGATGACTTATAAAAAATTTTACTTTTTAGCATGAAATTTATTATTTCCTCAAAACACCTATTCACCTCATTCACATAAATGTTATACTACAATTTAGAGTTTCTAAGGTAGCCATTTGATGGGTCTCAATTGACTTAAAAATTGTTGTTAAGAGGTGTTTTGAAGAAATAATTACCATAAAAGATATATGAACATAATAGTTAAATTTCATGCTAGGAAGTATTTTTTTTTTAGATATAAAAATAGGAAATATATCTTTGGCCTTGAAAAATCCAAATTGAGAAAATTATTTTCGGTACCACTTCTGATGCCCGAGATATAACACCTTATATTCATTTTTTTGGAAAAGTTAAAAAAATTGCGATCACGTATACATTTTTCAAAAACAAGAAAATGCATATGCGAAAAATATGAAAATTATTTATTCACCAAATTTAAGGAAAACGTTGACACTATAATCAATACAACAAATATTTTGAAAATCAGGCACCAATCAAAAGTTCTGTGCTATCTCGATTGTACGTTTAGCTTTGAATATCCTTCTCACAGGGCACTGAGGGAAAAAAACGAGAATGGCATCGAGTTTGGCAAGATATTGCTAGTGAAAGTTTTTATTTAATCTAGCTTTAAGACATATGCAGTTTTTCTTCCAAACTTCTAAGCATTTTAAGATCGTTATTTTTTACTGTTTTTCTCAAAAAACGAACTATGTCCTTGCGGGAGAGGTAGACATGTTTCTTTTGGAAGATTTTGACAACCCTATGCAACTTTTTAGAACTCTTAGAATGTGAAATTCGAGAAAGCAATTGTGTTTCGATACGCCCTATTGTCCATATCTCAACAGTTTGAATTATTTTGCATTTGGGGGGTCTATTGTTTGGATATGGTGGATCTAGGGTAATTATGTTGTTGGAAAACCCTATATGTTTTTTAATAGGGATGATTTTTTGCCAACACATAATATTACATTTTTCAATGGTTTGCAGAATATAGCTATGCCATAATAAAGATTTTTTTAAAAACGTAAAAATAAGGGTAAAAAAGGGGGATGGAAGTATGGAAGACAATTTTTTACCAATTTATAAGAAACATTTTTGCCATATACAAAAATCGCCGTCAAAACAAACAACTTTTTGTTTTGACGGTTCAAGTTGATTTCTTGAGGAGAATTTTTTGACCTGGAATCACGGTTTTCTCAAAATCCTGACGTGATAGAAAAATTTGTGTGATTAGTGATTTAGAGCTCAAAAATTATTGAAAACATTATTCAGTTTCTAACAAAAAAAAAAAAAAAAAAGGCGCGTTTTGGTGCACAGTGTTATATGTATATGAATATTAATAATGATCTGTAATCTTATATATGAATAGGCAAACATCAAATGTTGTCGTACATTTTTTCGATATTAATTTTAGAATAAGGGCAATGAAACTTAAATCATTCAAAAGGTAAAGCGCCCAATATGTGCAGAATCATTTTAGATTTTAAATTTATGACCCCTGACCCGAAATATTAACGTTGAAAGTTTGTATTATTTTTAGTAAGGAATCTCAGGGCTAAGAAGAGGTATAATAGTGAATGAGGCATCAAATGAAAGATCTGGCTGCACAGTATGATAACATTTTAGATTGGTGACCTTCGACCTGCAATATGAGCGTAAAAAGAGTATTTATTAAATAAAAGCTAAGCTGTAACAGACGGAAGAATATAATGTAAGAGGCAATTTTAGACATTGATACGGTGTGCAAAAAATACTTCCAACGTATTGCGCCATCTCTTACGAATACCCTAAAATAATTTTATGTTAAAAGTGTGAATATATATTCTGATAGTAAAATTTCTTACATATAGCAAATTATGAAAATTTTCCGTTATTTTGACATGAAAATTATTGTGATAGCTCGAAAACTATAGATGTTTTCAGTAGAACGTGTTTTTGTATGAAACGTCGTTGGTTCAGATATATAACGGTATACGAAAGCTATTTTGGTAATATTTTTCTCAGGTAATATGTTAAAAAAATTTCCGTTATAATGACATCAAAACTATTGAGATATCTTAAAAATGTAGATTTTCGAAGTACAATCTATTTCCTTGAAGCGGCAGGCGATGACTCTACCTCAGAATGAGAAAAAAACGATTTAAATTTCAAGTTTTGATTTTGCAAGCAAATATCTTGGCCATTTTTCAATCGATTTTCATCAAATTTTCTTTGGCTAAAAGATCAAGTAATTGAGTTTGGAGAAATAAGAAAAGATTTTTCAGTCGTGCTGTAATTTTGGAACATTATCGAAGCCACAGCAACAGCAAGCTATCGCATTTTGAAGTCGACTTCTTGCTGTTGCTGTCGCTTTTTAACATTTTTCTAGCAGCAGCACTTTACAGCAGCAGCTATCGATTTTGGCGTGCGGTGCTGCTGTTTTTTATGCAGAGTCGTGCTTGTTTTCATGTTAAAAGTAAACATTTATAATGTTTATTTTCTAATTGAATTTATGTTTAACAGGATTCAAGATAAAATTCTTCTATATCCCCTGAAATTTTTTCAACCCGCACTGCACAAGATTTATAAGAAACTGTGACAAAACTTTTAACATAAAAACCATTCATCATTCTTTGACGATGCTGCTAAGAAAGGGTACGAAGTGCTGTTCTTCGGAGATTTCAATCAACTGCAGTCATTTGGAGATATCCCACTTTACGGGAATCCGAGGTCAGGTGATGTTACCGCCACTCAAGGTCAATTAGTCTATTGTCAAATAAGCAAAGTGTTCGTATTGAGCCAGATTATGAGATAAATTCGACCAAAACAACAAGCTTTCAGGGAATGTTTACTAAGAGTATCATTACGAGAACTGACTCTACAAGACTACGACCTCTTATCGACCAAGTTCAATTAGCGTTAATTTTTTTCGAATTAAAATGTATTAAGATTAATCTCGAAGAACTCTGAAATTGAAGAATATAACATTGAGAAGTTCAGAAATGTTGGCAATGCTGTAACAATCATCAATGCTTTACACAGTGACCCACGAGCGTTGTAGGCCTCATCCGACGATACAAGAGGTTTAAGCCCAAAGATATATCTATGTAAGGGTGCACAAGTTATTTTGAGGCAAAATCTTTTTACTTCAGCTGGTCTGTGCAAAGGCAGCATCGGCAAGGTAGTTGAAGTTGTTTATAAACATTGCGAAAGTGCCGATTTATAGAAGAAATTCCTTTGTGCATTTTGGTCAAGTTTCCCAATTATTCTGGACCAAAATACAACAACTCTAATGTATTACCTATTCCTCCTGTTGTAGTATCATTTAAAAAAGGATCAAACAATTTTACTCTCAAGCAAATTCCACTACAAGTTGCTTATGCTATTAGTATTCATAGATCACAACGATTAACACTCGATCAAGCAGTTGTCGATATTGGAGAAAAAGAATTTGCATTAGGAATTGCTTATGAAGCATTCTCAAGGGTTCGTAGTATAAGTGGACTTTTTATCGAACCAGCTTTTTCTTATGATCGGCTTAAAAAAATAAATGACAAGAAGGAGTTGGTTGAGAAACGCCAAGAATTGAATTGAATAAATTAAGCTAAAGAACCACGGTAGCCCGGGTTCAATTCCAGCTCAGACTGAAAGTTTTTTCAATTGAATTAATTTTTCTGTTCTGTCGTCACCTCTCTGCAGACAATGGCAAACCGCAGAGAGATAAAAATTGCCATGTAAAGCTTCTTGAGAACATAAGCCGTTCGGAGCCGGCATTAAACACGTAGGTCCAGTTCTCGATCATTTGTGATCAAACATTTAATAACACACACAACACAATTGATCAATAGAAGCTAGGTCAAAGTCCTTCTAAGGGCTGAAATGACCAGTTTATTATTATTATTATTATTATTATTATTAGTTATTTTTCACATTGCCTTAATCAAAAAATTTTTAGTTGAACTTTTGTTTAAGTTGCTAGTTGTTTAGCTGCATATTAAAAAAATTGATATTTGTTTCCCAAATTTTTTTAAACAAAGTATTTATGGATTCTACTGAAGCGGGTATGAAATAACGTATGAATGGTGGTTTGGATAACATTACATTTATATAAATATATAAATTTATATATAAATTAGTTATTGTATTTTTAAAAATGAGTTTTTTTGTGGATTTTTATAAAAAACTGTTTGGACATCCGAAGGGTTTTGTTATATGCGGCTGTCCGCAGCTGTACTTTTTTCTTCATTAGTTTAACAAAAGAGGTGTTTATATTTAAAAAAAAGTAAAAATAATAAAAAACATAATTCTTTACTTTTTAATGCTGAGGTTTTAGTCAAACCTTTTGTAAATTAATTTTTATAATCCTAATAAAGTTTTAAATGCTTTTTCTTACATATAATAATAGTTGAGTTACTTGCAAAGATATGGGCTTGAGAATATCATAAAAAACTAAATAAAATTAAATAACATGTTTGATTGCAATGCAATAAAAACATAATTTTAATTGAAAATAAAGAGGGTCATAAAAGACCCGAGATTGATAGAGGTTCAAAATAAGTGAAACAGGCATTCCTTATTACTATTTTCCCAATAAAATCTGTTTTATATCTACTTGGGGAAATGTAGAAGTGGGTCATATGTGACCCATTCATCGGACAGTGTTAAGGATTTAAAAAATCAGTAAACTTCATAATTAAATACTATTTTTTCAACAAAACAATTTAAATGTTCACCTAAAAAAAAGCTCAGGTGGGTCATACATGACCCAATGGTCGAACAGGGTTAAGGATATCAAAAATAAAAAGACATACACGATTAGAATCTTTTAACCCAATAAAATAAGTTTGTCCGCTTAAATCGATCAAATACCCCTTAGTGCGTCGGTTCAATATACTAGAGATGTCAGTTTTTAGAAAACAGCATCGATGCATCGACTATTTGTACATCGAGTGGATAATTTTCGATGCATCGAAGCAAAACATATATATATTTTCGATGCATCGATGTTTTTCCGACATCCCTACTGCACTATGAGCGATGGTGCAGTGGGAAATGCTTTGACAAATACAAATTCAACGTCTTTTTTACGTTTTTTTTTGTGTAAAGTAAGTCCTACAGAGATGAACAATGTTGAAGTGAACAGAACTGCGAACCCCGATAATTAAAAGTTTGGTTTGTCAATACTTTATTGTTGGATTCGTTTTTTGAATGCCTAATCCACATAGCTTACCGGCTACCATTTAGAACATGGAAAGTACGAGAGGAAAACAAAAGTAAATTTTTAGAAAACAAATCAAGGATACAAAAGGATTTTTAATTAAGAATAGGTCTAAGAAGTGATAAAGTCAAGCCGGGCTACGGTACAACTAATTATGGAAATACGGCTCGACGATTTTATTCTGAGATTGACATTGCAGCTGATATTACTAAACTTGATAAAGATCTAATTTTTAATATATAATTAATATTACTAGTCTTATCGTGCTGCAAACCAGTTGGCACTAAAAAAATCAGTGAGTTTTTAAAAGAAACAAGAGAATTGTACCTACGAAATTATTCTTGGTACTACATATCGAGTTCTGTTCATAAAATCTTAATCCACGGATAAGATGTTATACATTTTTTTGATTTTCCATTAGGTAGTTATTTTGATATTATGTTTTTGTTCATATACAAAACTAAATATGTTTCTTGTAAGGTTGTTTATCTGAAGAAGCTTTGATGGCAAATCATAAACACGTAAAAAGAAATCGTTTGAATCATACTCCAAAAACGGGACGAGAGGACAACAACAGAGACTTGATGTCTTATTTACTTATATCTTCTGATCCACTGGTCTCATCTAAGAGATATGTTATGAAAAAATAATAAAAAAATTTGGACTTTGATAAGTATGTAAATTATTATTTAATTCAAGATGAAACATCTAATGCAATACCTAACGATAGTTTAAATACATTTTTAAAGTCTTATTCTGAAATTATCACATCAGATGAATATGAAAGTGATTCCAATAAGTACTTAAAATAAAGATAATGTAAAATAATTTTTTTTTATTTTTGTTTTCTTTAAAATTTGTTCATGTATATATTATTAAAAATCTGTTATTCTTTAAAAAAAGAGTGTTTTAAATGCATAATCTTTTTTTTAAACAGAAAAAAGTGTTAAAAAGCGATAGTCGTAGTGCTAAGCAAGCCATTGTAAGATTTAGTAAAACACAGCCACAAAAGTACGTTTTACAAGAAAACTATAAGCGATTCATCAAAACTGAATACGTTTTTAAAATCACCGCACCAAAATTTCTTTTTTTCTATTTTTGTCCAATGCTTATATGGGATCGAAGCACTGTGCGCCGTATATGTTTTCAATTGACTTATACAAATTTTCATAAAAGTGGATTTTAAATTTCTCCGACAGTTCAACAGCTATTGCTACGTTTAAAATGTCTTTTCAATTGGTTTGTGTACATACTAAGCGAAGGTTTGCTTGTATATGTTTGTTTTTGTTAGTGTCATTTTTTGTTTCGTCGATTTTCAAATCACAGCGGTGCTACAAAAGTTCCACTTTTTAAAGACTCAGCTGTATCTATACAGTGATCGCACTTTAAGGTGACCGTTAATTTAACCACAGTAGTATATATTTTCTTACGTGAAAGTAATTATTATTTTACTCTATTTCTTTTTTAATTCAATATCTAAAATTTTATGATATATTTTATTATATATACTGATTATTTTTAATTACAATTATATGACACAAATCCAAGACTATCAGCAATGGCAAGTGTGCAAAATGATTCCAGCTGCATTACCTGCTCAATGGACATGCCCATGATATCTAACATTTCCTTTGATATTTTATCAAAAGTTTCCAATGTAACTAGCTCCGTGCTTCCCCAGAGCTTTATGCTATTGTGCTTTTGTACTTTATGGGAAAAATATCATGTTCGAAACCAGCTCGCCACTTCAGCCACACGACATAGTGTCGCTATGATAAGCCGCCAGCAGCCAACAAAGTTTTCAAACTAAGCCTGCTGTTTCCAATGGCTGCGTCGAACATTGTGATCGACTTACAACAAAACAAAACAATTCGTGTTACAGTAATTGATGGATTAAATATGTGGCGCCGCGCTCGTTCTATGGTATCCGACATTTATTCATACAGAGTTGAGTGACAAACGTCAAAGCGGTTTGCTTCTGTTGTGTTTTTTATTTATAGTTTTTTTTATTGTCGTTATAATAATTTTGATGGTCATTTTAAAATAAAATTTTTTTGTCTTTGTAGTTTTTGTTATGTAATTATTGCCAAGTGGAATTGTAGGCGATAGAATACTGTTGCCTTTCACCCCAGCAGCAGTAGTCTTTAATAATGACACAGCGCCAACCTTTTTAAAGTTATTTTATTAACTGTTTTTATTATTGACAACTTGTAATGCAAATAGACTCTAGTTTGGCGGCTGGTCTTAAAGTATTTGGGTCATGTTGAGAAATTTTTACAGAGGTAGTATTTTATTTAGTAAGCAACTTTTCGACATCAAAGTAAGTACACCACTTTATTTTGAAGAAAGAATATCTTCTACAGTACAACGGCTACCTCCAGTACTACTGGATTTAGATCTAGGTCCGTGAGTCCCGGGAATAGGGAATAGGTGGCAACATTTTAGGGGCGGAAAAATTTTTGAGTGTTGAAAAATTTTGAGGAAAACAAAAACTTAGGAACGGAATCAATTTGGGTGCATCAGGTTGGACAAGTCGCCAAAATATTTTCGTAGCTAATTTAGAAAGAAACTCAATATAAATCAATAAACTAGCTGTACGAGTGCTGTACATTTTTGGATGGCCAAATGTTGAGCGACAAATGTTTAAGGAAAACTAACCAGCAAAAATTTCGTTTACAGTCAATATATAAAATATTGCACGCGCAACGACGATACAATGTTAGCATATTTAATTTTATAACCAAATTTATTTTAAATATACAGATGTAAGAATATTTCTTGCTCTCCAGTTGAAAAATGCTTGAACAAAAAATTTTCATTACCAGTTTCCAATTTCTTATTAAATTATTGTGTACATTTTTAAAAATTAAAAGATTTCCCGATCAACAGCTTACAATTTTTTTTCAACTGTTATAAATCATTCATCACTTTGATATTAAATAATATCAATTCATAGTTTTAACCAGTGGTGCCAACGGATTTCTACGGATATTTAAGTCTTGCATTGATAAACGGACAACAGTGGCAAAATAAGGTAAATCTGCGGATATTTAAGAATATCACATAGAATTTTCGTAGATTTCGCTTTTTTCACCAAATTTTATGGCAAAAATTTTGGAATGGAAAAAAAAATTTACTTATCACTAAAAAATGTATTTACATAATTTGTTAAAACTTTGCGCTTATCAACACTTGCAAACAAAAAAACTGTTTTAAGGAATCTAATTTCGAAGTGAGCCAGTGGGAAGCCTCATTTGAGGCGAGTGTAAGTTAAATTAAATTATCATTTAATTAATAAAAAAAATATTTTTTTGGACGGACAGGTCTTTATTAGTCTGACATTAACTTTGAACTAACTTATAAAATATTTTTTAATCGAATGTAAGATGTTTAAAGGTTCCGCTGACTGTGCGCCTCCCACGGGAACTCTGGTCGTTGGCTTTGGCTTGCTGTCTGCTCTACTTTTGGGCTGCGCGTGTGAGGTGTAGGGTTGCCGTTGAGGTTTTGCAAGACTTCATTTGAAGTGCAAGCTGTTGCGTTAGCTTGTATACAGCTTAACCCATTAATGCTAACCACCACCAGAACTCGTTGAGTTTATTTTTAGAAATTTTAGGCATTAATTTGTATTAATGTTAGACGGAAAACTCTGAAGTTTAAGAAAAAATTCAAAGTATTTGGATATGGCGAAGTGTGTAAACGTATAAGATCATAAACGTATAATGGGTCTGTGGTGATCTGTTACATCACCACCTAGAGTAAATCTCTACATCCTATTTTACCTTTTGTTACATTAATACTTACCTTTTCGTTACATTGATACTTACCTTTAGTTACATTTATACTTACCTCTCCTGTAGTTGATTTTTATCTTAACTTACATTTCACTTACCTTTATTTATCATTAATAACGTATTATATCATTTTAGCCATTATTGAAAATACTTACACTTGTCTATAAAATACTTGTTATAAAAAAAAACATTTTGAATTGTATTCAGTTATTATATTTTCAGAAATTTTCATTTTTGAAAATTTCAGTAATGAAAAAATGTTCAAATAAAAAAGTTGTAAAATAAAAATTGTCTTTAAAATAAAAATGAATTTTAAATGAAAAACCTTCGCACCAAAACTGGCGATCCTGAAACGAACCACATCAAGACCTTTAAACAAAAATTCATTACGACACAATCGCTTCGTTTGGGTCAGCAACAAAGTGACACCAATTCTGCTACAGAGTCCCAAGCAAACTCTAATGGCAACAACTCACTAACAAAAATTGGCACTACATCAGCAGATGGCTTAGTTAATGAGAATCGGCCAAATCAAACACGTTCCACAACAGATACGTTACCAACAAGAGATACGCCTACGCCCACTTCACCTACTGTTGACACAGCTACTGCAGCACCAGCAACTGCTTCTGCACCAAGAACAGCAGCCATCGCCACCTTAAGTTCCTCCTCAGTCGTCACTACCGCCGGTGCCAAAACAGCTACAACCACAGCGCTCCGACAACTAATAACCAAAACAGCAGCAGACAAGGTCACTGCTAGAAAATAACAAAAACAACAACAAAAAGAGCAACAATAACAGCAGCTATAACAACAACAACAACGAAAAGAGCAACAACCACAGCGTTTATAACAACAACAACAACAAAGAAAGCAACAACAACAATAACAGCAGCTATAACAACAACAACAACGAAAAGAGCAACAACAACAACAACTTCGGCAGCAACAACAACAACAACGTGGGCAGCAACAACAATTTTTTTTTTATGAAACTTTATATTTTGTAAAAATCTATATTTTTTTTTTGACATTTATAAAATTTTTTTTCAGATTGTGTATCATTTCAGATTACCACGAGGCACACAACATAGCTTCTAAAACGGATTTTAGACGATAGGGTCGTAAGAAACCTATCGTCTCACTTTCGTAGGCACTACACTACGCTAGGGACATAGCTACACTAAAAAAAAGGGAAGAGTTAGGATTTTCAAACTTCAAAAAAAAAAAATAGAAGCAAATCTAGAGGGAAGAATGCTACGAACACCCCCACACACACCCTTTACTCCACACACCGGAGAGGGAGATCACACCCCATTCATAGACTTTGAGAGTAACCCTCTCACACCGCCAACACGAAGGGCTTAAAAAGACATTGCTCGATAGATTTTCACTGAGCGAAAACAAGCGATTAGATAAAATCCTTTCGGATTCTGAGATGGGTGACCAAAGGCCATCTCAGTTCTATCGGTCACTTCTTCTACTAGCTGGATCAACAGTTAGTGGCGATTTAATTTACAAATTATGGTTACGCAAGTTGCCAAAAAGTTTAAATATCGCCTTGACCGGGTCCGGACACAGAGAACTAGAGGTACTCTTAAAACTAGCAGACGATTTATGGGAAGTCATGACTGGTAGTGAAATATCTACCATGTCTAAAAAGCCAGCTTCCGGCTCAGAAGAAGTAATGGCGATTACCCAACGTTTCGCGGAGACCACGTCCAAAATTTTAGAAAACTTTAATAAGTTGACACTGGAAGTACAAGAACTGGGAAGTGAACGTTCTCGATCACAAAGCTCAAACTTCCAAAGGTACTCCAGACGTCGTTCATCTAGAAGAGAAGTGTCACAACAAAGACCGGCCAACTGGGTTTGTAGGTACCACTACAAATTTGGCAGAGCGGCCAGACGATGCGAACAACCATGCGCGTATGTTCAAACGGCATCCACACCAAACCACAATACACCAAACACATTAAACTAAGAAACACCATCATTGCAACGGCTAATGATGGGAGTTCTATAACACTAACACGCCGTTTATTCATATTTGAAAAGGACAATAACTTAAATTTCTTAATCGACAGTGGCGCTGAAGTTTCCGTATTGCCATTCTCCAAATTCAAAATTTATAAAAAATCTGATTTGATACTCCAAGCTGCTAATGGCACAGCAGTATCGACTTAAGGAAAAAAATTGTTGAACGTAAATTTAAAACTCAGACGAGAATTCCCATTCACTTTCATATTAGCAGATATTACAAGACCTATCATTGGCGCAGACTTTCTTACCAAATATGGACTCCTAATAGATCTAAGACACAGAAAACTCATTGACCCCCTTACAAA
This sequence comes from Dichetophora obliterata, assembly GCA_963920525.1. Lineage (NCBI taxonomy): Eukaryota > Metazoa > Arthropoda > Insecta > Diptera > Sciomyzidae > Dichetophora > Dichetophora obliterata. The sequence continues at coordinate 303,446,525 of OY986435.1, read as the reverse complement.
ATTATCCGTCAACGCAATTTCGAGGTATTCCGAAACACAATTACCAAAACTATTTACACTCAACGATAAATACACACAGTTACTCAAACAATTCCCTTCACTCTTCACAGAACCAGATTACACTGCACCAATCAAACACAAAACAGTACACCACATAGTTACAGAAGGACAGTTACTATTCACACGACCACGACGTTTAGACCTATCAAAATTAAAAATCGCAAAACAAGAATTCGACTTTCTAGTCAAGTCAGGAATTTGTAGACCGTCCGACTCGAAAACCTCTTCTCCACTACACCTTGTAGCCAAACGCGAACCCAATAACTGGAGACCATGTGGCGACTACAGACGACTGAACGCTATTACTGTACCTGACCGTTACCCTTTACCACATATACACGACTTTTCCATCAACTTACACAACACAAACTTTTATTCAAAAATTGACCTGGTCAGAGCCTATCACCAGATACCGATGGCTCCTAGCGACATCCACAAAACAGCCATAACAACACCTTCGGAATGTTCGAATTTCTTCGAATGCCTTTCGGCTTGAGAAATTCAGCACAGACATTCCAAAGATTTATACACGAAGTCTTACAGGGACTAGATTTCATTTTTGTTTATTTAGACGACATACTTATAGTTAGCGAGACCGAGGCAGAACACATAAAACACTTAACACAAGTTTTCCAAAGACTATCAGAATACGGCTTAAACATTTAACCTAACAAATGCACTTTCGGAGCATCAGACATAAACTTCCTCAGTTATAACATTTTTTAACAAGGTATCCGACCTTCAGAAGAACGTACACAGTGCATACGAGACTACCCACAACCCACCACAGTCAAACAAATGCAAAAATTCATAGGCATGACAAATTACAACTAGGCCCAATTTATGACATGGTCACCGTAGCATCAAAAACAAAATACAAACAGTTACACTGGACAGAGAACACACTACAGGCATTTACAACAATCAAAGATAGTTTTGCAAAGGAAACACTACTCAATCACATCAGTAGTAATGCAAATTATCGATTGCCGTAGACGCATCAAACACAGCCATTGGCGGCGTTTTACAACAACAGAATAACGGTACACAAGAACTATTAGCCTTTTTCTCAAAAAAGTTATCAAAGTCAGAAACGAAGTACAGTACATTCGACAGAGAATTACTAGCCATATACTTAAACATCAAACACTTTAGACACTACCTAGAAGGAAACAATTTTACGGTATACACAAATCACAAACCACTGATTAACTCTATACATTCACAAACAGAACGCAGTCCCAGACAAACAAGACACTAAGAATACATTGCACAATTCACACATGACATTAAACACATTACAGGTTCAGAAAACACTGTAGCAGATGCACTTTCACGAGCTGAAATATTGAAGCTTTTGCCTGCACAGACATCAACCTGAGAACACTTCACAAAGAACAGAACACAGACACAGAATTGCAAGATATACTAAATAGCCACAGATACAAGTTCGAACAGATACTCATACCTTGTAACATTAACATTTGGTGCGAACAGAAAAATTCTTTAACACGACCTTACATACCACAGACTTTACGAAAACAAGTATTCGAACAACTACACAACCTGGCACATCCTGGTACACGAGCTTCACGGCGACTACTTACACAAAGATATTTCTGGCCGAATATGAATACACACGTTAACAAATGGGCACAAGAATGCGTTAGATGTCAACGCTCAAAAATACACAAGCACACGAAGACAACACCACACAAAATCAGCATACCACACGGCCGTTTCGAACATATCCACGTTGATATAGTCGGTCCTTGGCCAATTTCAAAAGGGTATAGATACCTACTTACCGTAGTCGACAGGAACACTCGTTGGCCAGAAGCATATCCGCTGAAAGACACGAACACCGACACGATAGTCGACACTCTTCAAAGATAGTTTATTTCACGTTTTGGAGTTCCATTGAAGGTTACCTCTGATCGAGGAGCACAATTCACTTCCGCGACCTTTAACACATTTCTCAAAAATCTCGGTTGCCAACATATAGCTACTTCGGCTTACCACCCACAAGCCAACGGCATGGTAGAGCGTTTTCACCGCCAGTTAAAGGTTTCCCTTATCGCGACAAACAACCAGACAAATTGGTTCACAGAGTTGCCACTAGTTCTTCTGGGCCTTAGATCCTCAGTCAAAGAAGACATCAAAGCGTCGCCAGCTGAGATGGTCTTTGGCCAGCCGCTCAGATTACCGAAACAAATAGTAATTCGCAACAATGAAACTTTAAACCCTTCAGAGATGCTTCCAAAAATCAAACAAGTAGTCGAAAACAAACAATCACACATTTCACACCATAACACAAAATTCCAACAATACGTTCCTAAGGAACTCAACACTTGAAAATTTGTCTTCGTTAGAAACGACACCATACACAGCAAGCTCTAGGAACCCTATGATGGACCTTTCGAAGTATTCAACCGAAACCCAAAATACTTCACAATACTCAAAAATAACACACATACTACAGTTAGTTTAGACCGTTTAAAACCAGCATCAGTTAATACAGACACAACAACTACAACACAATCTAAAAGAAAGGTACATTTTAACTTACTCAGAAATACAAGAAGACTCATTTGAGGAGGGGGAATAATGTGGTGCTCTGTTACATCACCACATAGAGTAAATCTCTATATCCTATTTTACCTTTTGTTACATTAATACTTACCTTTTCGTTACATTGATACTTACCTTTAGTTACACATATACTTACCTCTCCTGTAGTTGATTTTTATCTTAACTTACATTTCACTTACCTTTATTTATCATTAATAACGTATTAAATCATTTTAGCAATTATTAAAAATACTTACACTTGTCTATAAAATACTTGTTATAAAAAAAAACATTTTGAATTGTATTCAGTTATTATATTTTCAGAAATTTTCATTTTTGAAAATTTCAGAAATGAAAAAATGTTCAAATAAAAAAGTTGTAAAATAAAAATTGTCTTTAAAATAAAAATTAATTTTAAATGACAAACCTTCGCACCAAAGGTCTGTTAGTTAAGAAATAAAAAAACCTAAAAAAATAGAAATTGGAAAATTTTTATTTCGTAGCGCAGCCGTTGAACTCTAACCTAATACATTTTTTTAATTATATTTTCTTTCTTCTTGATGGTTATAAAAAAAAAAAAACTCATTTGAGTGAAATTTTTCACTTTTATTTGAAATACTGCACTTAAAACTGGCTGGAAAAAAATAAACAAAAATATTTCTCGTATCATGCCCGAAATATTTTCAAATTGTATTTTTTTTTTCATTATGCAATATATTTCAATAATTTTTTGCATAGAAAATATTTCAATGTGAGGTCTGCTTTATCCTAAAATACTAATATGAAATTTATTGAGCCCCCAGGTATTCTAATTTTCATATAAAATTCCATACAAAAATTTCCCTAAAAACAGCTAAGATCAAAAAGGAATTAGATTAATAATAATACAGAAATTTTTTTCAAGAAAATCGGTAAATATTTGTGTCAAGGTTTTGAAAGTCGATACACGGGTGGGTAGGATCTTTTTCAAGCACAGTAAAAAAAGCGAGATGGAATTAGACAAAGAGGCGTGGAATGATGTAAGATGTTTATTGTTAATATATGCATCGTTCAAGCGCGTCGGAAGCGAATTTCATCTGGGGGGCAGTACAAATGGGGGGGCAGTACAAATGTTGGTGCAAAAAAAGTTCACCAAAATTTCTTCAAAGAAACATGTATGTGAATAAACAAATTTTTTATTTTAGTTTAAAATAAAAAAAATTATAAAAATATATAAAAAATATCAAAATTTCAGTATTTTTAAAAGTTCTTCCAATTTCAATATTAGAGATCATTCTTTAAAGGATCTTTCATATGGTAATATGAAAATATAAGAAATAATGGTTGCTTTTATAAAGCAAGACTAGGTATATCTTTACATGGTTTAAATGCAATAAGGTACAAAAAGTTATATCAATTTAAATTATTCCAAAATTTATTTATTTATTTATTTATTTACTTTCTATCAACAAAAATGTTTAACAGTCATTGATTTACATGCATTTGTATAATATATAAATTAAGCAAATAGTATCAAAATTATCCTACACAATATTCATTACATTTTGTTGAACGTTATTCTATTTTGTGTGAAATCTATTCGAGCAAATATAGAATTAAATGCTGAGCTAATATTATAGATTGGATCACTTCGGCCATAGTTAGTTCTATGGTGTGGAATATGAAAGAAATTCCTTTGTCTAAAATGCCTTTCGGTGGCATATATTCCAAAAAGTGCAAGAAGAGGAGCACAATCAATGTGGTTCATCAAAATATCGCGAGCAAACATTATTAGAAAATACTTTCGCCTAGAGGCCAACGTGCTGAGGCCAAGAAGGGCACATCTAGATGAATAATTTGGCACAAAATCCCAGTTTAGTTTACCAATTACAAAACGAGTAAAACGTCTCTGTACTTTCTCAAGTCTTGCACTGTGTGATTCATAATATGGATCCCATATGACACAGCCATATTCTAAGATTGATCTTATTAAAGAGATAAATAAAGTGTTAAGGGTGTATGGGTCGTTGAATTCTTTTGTGTTGCGCCTTATAAATCCAATCATTGCATTAGACTTGTTGATAATGGTATCGTAGTGGCTGGCAAACGTAATTTTTTTATCAAATAACACACCTAGATCAGATTTAGACTCAACTCTTTGGAGTTCATTGATCGTTATTGAGTAATCAAAAAAGAAAGGTGTCAGTTTCATATAAAACGACATTATGTTGCATTTTGAAATATTTAAGTGTAGTTTATTAACCGAACACCAATTATGAACATAATTTAAATCGCGTTGCAGAAGCAAATGATCAGTATGTGAATGTACAGATTTAAATATTTTAACATCATCTACATACATAAGACATTCCGCGTGCTGAATATAGTTAGGGAGATCATTTATAAATAAAACGAACAAGAGTGGTCCAAGATGACTACCTTGTGGTACACCTGAAAGATTCATAATATCCTTTGAAAAACTTTTTCCAATACGGACAGACTGGCATCGACCTGTGAGGTAGTCCTCTATCCAAGATAATAATGAAGAATGAAAACCCATCAGCCGTAGCTTTTTTACCAGTATATGATGCTGCACCCTATCAAAGGCTTTAGCGAAATCTGTGAAAATGACGTCAATTTGGTTTCCTGATTCTAATTCATTTTTTATGAAATGAGAAAATAAAGTAAGATTTGTCGAGGTGGATTTTCCAGATACAAAACCATGCTGTTTTTCGGATATTGAGTTTGTTATGCAGGTATAAATTTGTTTTTTTACAACTGCTTCAAACAATTTTGGAATTAACGGTAGTTTAGATATAGGACGATAATTGGCTATATTCTGTCGGGAACCAGATTTATGTATAGGAATTATAATAGACTCCTTCCAGACTTCTAAAAACTGACCCTTGATGAGGGACAAATTAAATATAAGTGCAAGTGGCGTTACTAAGACACTTGCACACTTCTTAAGAAATATTGGAGGGATATTATCCGGACCAATACCTTTATTAATGTCAAGAGCTAACATTTCGTTTAAAACATCCTCTTCAGAGAGAGATAAAGATCCCAAATCAGTGATGGGGTCACCGCAATAGAGCGGATAGTTGCCAACCCCGTCATCTCTATCAAAGACAAAATTTGATTGAAAAAAATCGGCAAACAGGTTACAAGCATCTTTCGAGTTGTTCGATATTTTTTCTTTAAAAAACATATTTTTAGGGAAACCCTTGGTATTTCTTTTTTTATTCAAGAAATTCCAGAATGCTTTAGGGTTGCACTTTATATCAGATTCAAGACCACGTATATGCCTTCTGTAAAGGTGCTTCTTGAGTGATTCGTATTCTTTTCGCGCTTGATGGTAACTTTGACGAAAAGCTATATCATCCTTACTTTTTTTGAATAGCTTATTCATTCTATTTTTTAATCTGGAAAGATTTTTACTAAACCATTCCGGCTTAGAATTCTTCTTAACTTTTTTTATAGGAACAAAATTAATAAATGTTTCATTTATGATATTAATAAATAACTGGTAATTTTGTAACAAATTGTCACCCAAATGTGCATGCCAGTCTACACTTGATAAGTAGTTAATAATTGCTACGTAATCAGCTTTTCGAAAATCAAAAACAAAAGTATCTTCTTCTAGAGCAGATAACTCTAATGTTAGAATATCAAAATGTTTCTTTCTGTCCTTGCGAGAAACAAGCTCTTTCACCACCTCCATCGAATTCAATTCTTCGGTTTTGTCTTTGTGAATGTGTATAAGTGCCGCATGAGTGAGTCGTTTCTGTGTCATAGTTGCTCGAAGATACGTTTTAAGTCGTCTTAGTGCACTAAAAAAACGCTCAGATGAAGCTGCTGATGCAGGCATAGTCAAAAGCAAAGCAATAAGTTTTTCAACTTAATTTAATAGTTTTTTTACAGTATCCGAATTTTTTGCAAATTGGTATACAATGCCACTACAATTTGAAGGTGTTTGGCCAGGCAATTGCTTCAGCATTTTAAGTTGCGCGTGGAGGTCGCTCCCATCAAAGTCATCTGCATAAAGATCTAGTTTTGTTTTTAGATTTTGTTCAGAAGGCACTTTTCCGTTGAAGGCTTCGATTGCAATATTACAGTATTAAGCTACATACTTAAGGGTGCTTTTAAACTGAAGTGGTGGGCTTGCAGTAGAAACTCTACATTTTGTCCTATCTTTTTGCAAACACAGAGAAAGAAAATGGTTATCCGCAAGCATGCTTATGAAGAAGAAAGAAAGAAGAGGAAAATATATAATACAAAAATATTATCGTTGTAAAAAAAAACTGATATTTTGAATAACTTTTGAAGTTTTCTTTTTAAATTGTTTATCTAGCTAAAAAAATGGGCGGAAACTGTGCCCCTTTCCCCCGCTTCCAACGCCAATGGCATCGTTCATATATTTCTTTTTTATTTACTAGTATTACTATTATTTAGTACTAAATACTATAATTTAAGTATTTAGTATTTATTTTATAAACATTTTCAGTGACTTATTTTTAAACTTTTTTCAACTCTTTTTATGAATATTGTCAATACAGTTAGACTGTTAAGTTTAACCGTATTTACATTATTTATTATGAATAAATGAAGTGCACTGAAGGCAAGGAATAAGAAACAAATAAGTTGCTACAAGAATCGGTCCTGAGAAGTGCGGGTGGATGTACAATACCTAGTTTGTTTATAAAAAAATACTTTTTAATCACAACTACAAATGTGCACTATTTAAGCACGAACAAGCATGTGGTGCGAGTTGACGGTGCCAAGCAATGTTGCCTGCTTGTACAAACAACTAAATGAACAGTAAATAAATTTCAGTTTCCTTTTGAATGGGCCATATTTAACCCTACGGTCCATACCCGAGTACCCGGGTACTTTTTTGAACTTTAAAGTGCTGCTGTTCCTTTATTATTGAAGATATGTCTTATGTTGAGTCATTGTTGAAACATGGAAAACATTTTGATATTGTTTGAGTATGTTGATCGCAAATTGGTTTCTTGCAAACGTTGCAGACTTTTCTCGTCTTTCTTCTCCTGTTGTCTGGCAAAGAAGCGCACAAATAGCATCCTGTTATTGGCTTCCTGCCATCAGTAGAAGCAGCCGTAGAAGTAGATGGTTGCTCGGTATAGGTTACCGTCTCCACTGGTCTTCCCAAAAAGCTCTCAATTGCTGATTTGGTGGAAAAATGGCGCGTTACTTGGCGATTAGCTACTCTTTCTTCTATTATTGGCGCACACAAATCTCCAACAAGTTTACGCAAAAAGCGTTTTCTCCGTGTTGTTTGATATGGAACAGTTCTGTTATTATCATATAATATAGTGTACGCCGCGAAAGCACTTACATCGAGCATATTGTACAAAAACGACAAAGGCCACCTTTTTGTGTGTCTCTGTGTGGTATACTCCCGAAGCGTCTGGTCCATAACATCCACGCCACCTTTCATTTTGTTATAAAAATTGATGATTTCTGGTTTGCCGTTTTCTTCTACAGTTGCATCATCATGCAGAGTCGACAACAATATTACGGAATTTGTTTTCCTCTGTTTGCATGAAACCATAGTCACCTTCTCGTGGAAACCAAATTTGCTTGTCCCAACGAACCAACTCTTATCGTCTTTCATTTCTGCTGGTTTATAGGCTTTGTTTCGCCGCAGTGTTCCAACAATGCTAAGTTTGACAGATATCAGCTGCTTTGCCAGTGGCAGCGTCCTAAAAAAATTATCCATGGTGATATTACGTCCGGTATTGTGATATGGCCCAACCAAATCTCTGACTACTCTTTCGCCTACACCGATTTCGCGACCACTGTCTTGTTTGCCAGTATATATTTGGCCATGAAGAGGATATGAATTTTTAGCATCGCATATCCACTATACCTTGATCCTGTATTTTGCAGGCTTCGATGGAATATACTGGGTAAATTTTGTTCTGCCGCGGTACGGATTCTGCCGCGGTACGGCCACTGTCGTATCCTTCCACTTTAATTGACGCTTTGTTGGGTTTGCTGCATTGTAGGCATCATGAGTTGAATTGGCTTTTTTGTTGGTATGACGCACGATTATATCGACCATTTCTATTGTAAAATAACTCTTGAAGCATTGCATACCAGTCATACTTTCCGTCATTCGTAATGGACCACTGCGAGTTCTTACGATGTTGTGACTCCTTATTTGTTGACAAACAGGTGGTGTTGGTTGCCATTGAGTGCCATCACGTGCAATCATACTTTCTGTTGTGCTTGATGTTGGTGCATTTTCTTCAACCATATCAGTTTCGCTGTCACTTTCATCTTCAAATACATCTTGCTCAATTTGCATTGGCGTGTCAATAGCGGCTGGAATTTCGTTGTCATTGTCTTCACTTTCTGAGTCTTGCACTTATCCCGTAAATACCTCTCCTTCTTACTCAATTGGCTCTAAAGCGTCGTCATCCACAGTCATATTATCAAGTATAGACTCAATATATCTGCTTCTTCACTCAAACGCATATGTGGTCTTTCAGTTAAATATTCTATTTTGCGGTTCATTTTTCTTCAACTTCATTGTTCAACTGTTCAACTCATACTGACGAAATCATTGAAATGTATTCTTTTTCTACCGTAGCTGAACATTTGCTACCTAAAAACACAAACAAAAAACACAAAAAATACAAACACAACATTTGCTACCTAAAAACACAAACAGAAACATAAAACCAGTTTCTGTTTACTTTTGTGTGCCTTTTAAGTAGAAAATGCCCATAGAAACCAATTTTATCCTACAAATATGAAATTTGTACAATTGAGATGTAAAAATTAAGCGTTTCTAATAATCTGTGCATATATATATTATTTTATTTGAATATAAACGAAAAAACTTCACTAGGGTACCCGGGAACCCTGGTTATGGACTCCCGTTTGTCCAGGTGGTTATGGACCCTAGGGTTAACCTAATAGATAAGCCCATTTTTAAGAAAAACCTTTTGGTTTTTTCATTTAATTTGTACTAGAATTGTCATATACTACAGTTGACAACGCGACGGGTACAACAAACTATTTAAAAAGGCTTAGTTTAGCTAAGCTTTATTTATGATTTTAACAAAAAAAGTATTTTTCTATGCCCTTCAAAATATGTTAACATACTTACTGAACATATATAAACAAATGTCACTGCCTTGGGAGAGGAAGGTGCCTCCCCTCTTGTGGACGTCCATGTAGACATTAAAAGCACCAACTAACAAAAACGGGCCAAAAGAACCAAATCAACGATTCAACGATGCATCGATTACGCCAAAATTATCGATTTTGATATCAAGCCACGGTGCAAGATACTAATCTCGGAGCCTTCTGTGTTGATAAAAGATACCTTTTTTTCTTGAATTTGGAAGCAAACACCAAGGATAAAACCACAGATTCAATTTATAAAACACTCTTTGCTGAATGCTGAATGGTCCTTACATACAAAATAATTGGACAATAAAAACAAACTGTAGTAACCCAATAAACATTTAACTTGGAGATCGGCTTGACCGCAAGTGGAGGTCAAGTTGATATCTAGTACTGAAGATTGGGAAACGAACTGGAGCTCCACTTGAGGTCAAGCCGATCTCTAAGTTAAATGTTTATTGGAGCTCCAGTTCGTTTCTTCAATCTCCAGTACTGGATATCAACTTGACCTCCACTTGAGATCTAAGCCACTTGGTCTTCAAGGTCTTTCTCTAACCGATCTCCAACGAAAAATGAAAACAGAAATAGTTTTTTAAAAGAAAGCTTTACCGATTATTTTTTTATTTTAATCAATGAAAATAGTTTTAAACCTAATATTACACATTTTCATAAAATTATTAAAATTAATTTATATTATTATTCAAATACTAAATGGAAACGTTTTGGTTGCATGCATTAATTATACTCTTTAAAAGAAGACTTGTTTACACATTTTTATAAATTAATGAAAATATTTTATTTGATTTTTTTACTTATTTTAAAAATAGTATAAAAAGTATTCCAGTTCCACTCTATCCTTCCGCTGAATGCAGCCATTGTTTTTTTCGGCTTTATTCCACAAACATAATATTTTACACTCAATGTTTGAAACTGTCGCAAATTTGATCTCCTAACCCATTCTAGGCCGATATTTGAATTTTGCAATTTTAGACTAAAGAGTCCAAAATACATTTAATAAAAAGGAGAAAAAATTATTTACGCGTGGGCCATAAACTGCACTTAGGCCTTTTATTTTTGCACTTTTTACCAAGGAGTGTAAAATACGTCTAATAAAAATAAGAAAAAAAAATTATTTACGTGTGGGCCGTAAACTGCACTTATGGCTAATTTGTTGCAGTTTCTACTTACTTTATTCACACAACTTTTATTATCACAAATTCACTTTTCTACAAATTCCAACAAGAAACACAATAACTAAAACAACCTAGTGTTGCCAGGTACAAAAATAAATAATTTTGTTGACAATTCAAAACTATTGCCTTTTTGAAGACTACTGCATCTCAAGTCAATTTCCAGCTCAAATCCAAGATGTTGGAGTTGACTTGGAGAAATGAGCTGGAGATCAAGTGGAGGTTGAAGACTTTTTTTACAAGCTTGGAGAAAAATATTTTTCTTGCTTGTTGGGAAGAGTCCAAATAAAATTAAAATAATGTGGGTCTGTGGTCTGTGGTTCTGTGGGTCGGCCTCTGTTGCTAGCCAATCTTCACTGTTTTCCTACTGTAGAAAAACAAGATATTCTAAAGCTCATTACAAAACACCTTCAGAAAAAGTGGTCAAAAGGATGGGCATCGTATATACACCACTACAGCTGACTAAACCCCAACGGAGAGAAACCACTTTACCCATCTTCATGTACTCGTCAACAAAGTCAAATTTTCGTTCGACTACGAATATAACACATACATAGACTACATTTTGTAATTTTTTAATCTTTTGACCTAATGGTATTCCAAATTGATACACATGTTAACTTGTTTAACATAAAGAAAATATCGAAAAAAAAAATGTTCGCTCGTATTTGAGACATCAAGTTCTGGAAGGTGTGCGATTTGTAAAATAATGACCTCTATAAGTTTCTTGGTGTGGTTTCGACGAAAAAACCTCCAATCTTATTTAGCGTCATGCTTTTCTGTTATAAAGTAGTAGCTTAAAAGAAATTTTTTTAATTGAATTCTCATTTACCTACATAAATTTCTCAATTATATTTTACAATTGGAAATTAGTGCAAAAGCTGTTTAATTAAATTTGCTACCGGAGTTGGTAATACACAGGTTAGCAACTTGTGTTGGAGTTTCGTTGACCGAGTGTGGAAAAGGCCTTATAGTCATTTTTAATCTTAAAAATGTTAAAAAAAAATTTTCGCGCCCAAAAAAAAATCTGAATTGACAGTTCTTTCATTTCTTAATGAAACATATCTGGCATATCTGGGTTAAAATGTAACTGTACTGACTTCCCGATTTTAGCACCAGGGGGCAGTTGCCCCTTCTTCACCCCGCTTCCAGTGACTGTATGCAGCATGTTTATATATTTTCTTTCTTGTTTTATTCAGTTGAGAAATGTTATGTCATTTTCTAATAACTGTCATTCAAAAATTTTTTAAAATGTTATTTTTCGAGTAATTATGTCACATAAAAAAAAATTAAGAAACAGAGAATACAAACCATGTATCATCAGAGGATATGGTTGTAAAATAACGTTCATATAACTAGCAAAATTTTTATTCGAATAATAAAGTATGTACCTTTATAGACTTTGAGAAGACAACTTGATATCTAGAAGAAGACAACCAATACGGACAACTTGATATCTATCAGAAAGGTAATTCCTTAGCCAGGATAACAAAGAGGAATGAAACCCCATTAGGGAAAGTTTTTAGCCATAATGGACTGCTGAACTCTATCTTTGATAAAAGGCTTTGGCGAAATCAGTAAAAATGACGTCAATTTGATTGCCTTTTTCCATTTTAGTTTTAATGAAGTGAGAGAACAGTGTTAGGTTTGTAGAAGTAGATTTACCACTAACAAAACCGTGTTGGAATTCAGAGATAGAGTTTTTAATTCTAGCATAAATGTGTTTTTTGACAATTGACTCAAATAACTTAGGGATCAAGGGCAATTTTGATATCAGTCAATAGTTCGCTATATTTTACCTAGAGCCAGACTTATGGATAGGGACTATAATGGATTCTTTCCAAATATTCAATAGCTGCCCTGTCTTTAAAGATAAATTAAATAAAAGCGTTAATGGCTGGGCTAGCACAGCTGCGCAGTTTTTTAGAAATATTGGGGGAATATTATCAGGACCAGTTCCATTAATGTCTAGAGTGAGCAAATCTTGTCTAGAGTGAGCAAATCTTGTAAGACATCATCAGAAAGAACTAATGAACCCATATCAATAATAGGGTTGTCATTATAATAAAAAGGGCTGTTCACGTCATCTCCGTCGTCTAATAAAAAATTCGATTGAAAATAATCAGCAAAAAGATTTGTGACGTCTGAAGTGCTACTTGCAGTTTTTTCGTTAAGAAACATATTTTTAGGGAAACCTTCGTGTTCCTTTTTTTATTCAAGAAATTCCAAAAGTTCTTCGGATTTTCTCTAATATTAGACTTAAGCTTATTAAGGTGAGATTTGTAGAGCGATTCTGTAAGAAATGCGTATTCACTACGCGCCTGTAAATAGTTTTGACGAAAAGATATATTTATTTTACTTTTTTTGAACAATTTGTTCATACGGTTTTTTAATTTTGAAAGACTTTTATTGAACCACTCCAGCTTAGAACTTTTCCTTATCTTTTTAATAGGAACAAAGCAAGTAAATGCTTGATTTATAATTTCGATAAAAAAGTCATAATTACCTGACAAGATATCACCAAAACCCAGACGCCAATCCACACTCGATAAAAATGTAGATATCGCTGTGTAATCAGCTTTTTTAAATGCAAAAACAAAAGTATCTTCTTCTATGGCAGATGTATCATTAATAAGAATTTCTAATTGTATGTAAATTGCTTTATGATGAAAACTATTATTTGAAAGAAGTAATTCCGATTCAACACAATTGGCATTAAGCTCGTTATCAATAAAAATAAGATCTAAGATTTTGTTCAAGCTATTTGTGACAGAGTTTATTTGAATCAGACTCAAGAAATATATAGAGTCTAAATCACCTAATAAGTCTAAGTCTAAATCACCCAATAAAATCGGGTATTCATTATCTTTGAGCCATCAATTACGTTCAAAATATTAATAAAGTGCATAGAATAAACTTCACTTGAAGAGCAAGGTGGAATATAAGATACAAATATATATATACTTTTAATATAGTTAGAACCATCACCATCCAAGGGCAATCTACACGAACGCATATTTGTTCCAAGAGATCGGATGTGTTTAGCAATGATATCTGCTGACAACGATAAACTGCACGGATAGCAATTAAGACACCACCACCTCTTGTTAAGCCAGTTGATGTCAATGATCGATCACGGCGAAAAACCTATTAACGTATAGGCAATAATCAAAGTTACTTCTAACAAAATTCATTGTTTCGACATATGGTATATTAAAACAATCATACCAAGCTCTAGGACTTTCGCTTGTTTCAAAACCTTTAGGCTCGTAAATATAAACTTCGGATTTCCCGATACCATTGAGAAATGCCGTTTCAACGTCTATTTGCTTGATAAATAAATTATTTGCACAACAGTAGCTTAATAAAATTTTCAAAGTTTGCATTTTTCCTACAGGCGAATAAACATTTTCAATATACTCTTTTTGTTGAAAACCTCTAACTACTAATCTAGCTTTAAAAGTATTGTCACTCTTCTTTTTGTAGACATATTTAACATAAATTATTATTTTTATTTTCAGGTCTATCAACAACTACCCATGTATTATTTTTCTTTAGACTTTCTATTTCGGAGTTCATAGCTTTTTTCCATTCTCTTTTCTCTGTGGAGTTCAACGCCTCCTCAAATGTATTCGGTACATAAGCGTTAACATAGTTTACATAAATTAAATGTGCTACAGGATGACCGTATCTCTCAACAGGACTTTTCTTTCGAATAGATTTATTTGGTACAAATAGATTTTGTCCATTTTGATTTGTACTTAGCAAATTATTTGACTCATTAGTTATTTCTATTCTATCCTCAATATCATCTTCAGAAAAATTACTTTCCTCACATTCAATATTTTGATTCAGTTCATCATTAGAATCTGTGTTATTTTCATCAAATTCATTTTGCATATTTAAATTTATATAACTATCCTCATCGAAATAACTTTCATCATTGTCATTAAGTGTTTTAATTGTTTCTAAACAAATTAATTCAGTATCATCCTCAATCACTCTAGCATGTCAAGCGTTAATTATTCTATTGTTCAGCAATACTCTGGGTTAATCCTGGCGACGGGCCTGCCACAGACCATCAATTTCGTTTCTAACATCACTTTCTGGATCATATTTAAAAAAATTTGAAAGAGAGTTTTGAAGACACTTATCTTCTTTATCTCTTAGCACTTTTCTTTTCTTATTTTGACATTTTAATTTTCTGTTTTTACTCATTACAGCACAAACTTAAGAAAATATAGCTAACTAAGGACGCTTTTTTCGACAAGGGTTCTGCTAAAAGCGCCTTTTAAAATAACAAAAAATTACGCGTCAAACGTTTTAAGAAAAAATAAAATTATTTCCACTGTCAAAGTTTGTTTAAATAGTGATGGTATTTATTATTGCTAATATAGCTGTCAAACAATTGTGAGTAAGCGTTGCAATTTTTAAGAGGAAGCACAATAAGTACACCTAATCCTGTTTTTGCACGGTACATACGTTCCAGAAAATATCGTGTAAAAAAAAATCGTGTAAAAAAAGACACACCGTAATGGAAAAATATTAGATTGGTTCAACAACCTCAAAAAGACTACAAAAATTAATAACTCGGTAAAACAAACACATATTTTGTTCTTCAGTATATCATATTCATTTTATTTCACATATTATAATCATTTTATAATTTTTTCTACATTTATTCAAGCTCAAGACCATTTTGTTCTAATATGAATTTTCATTTATTAGCTTCATATTAAATTTTCAAAATGGTCTCGAGCTTGAATAAATGTAGAAAAAATTTGAAATACAGACCGAATAATGAAACTCCCGCAGGGAGAAATGATAAAAGTCATTTTATAATTTTAAAGAAATAAAAACAAAAATTAAAAAATTTACACATTTTAGATATAAAAACACAACCTAAATATTAAAAAAAAATCACATCTTCAAGTAACATAAAAAACAAAATCATTTTAAAGTTTTCAGGAAATAAAAACACAATTTAAAAATAAAAAATAATCTCATATTCAAGGATAATATAATCAAAGAAAAAAAAAACAAAGGAACTGCCAAATTCTAATCAGATTTCTTTTGTCCGTCTAAAAAGAAACGTGTGAAAACAGGATAAGTTTTGTCGTGTTATTTTAAAAATAACGTGTAAAAACAGGATAAGTTTATTTCTGTCGACCGTGTTATTTCAAAATCGTGTAAAAAAAGACCGTGTAAAATCAGGATTAGGTGTACTACAACGAATTTTGATACGATATGAAAGAATACTTTATGAAAGTTAAAATAGATAAAAAAAAACATAAAGTATTTTTGTTTTTGGCGCCCCTTAACATTTGGCGCCACAGGCGTGGGTCTGCTAACAAAAAATGGACGGAGGAAGAAATTCGCAAAATTTTGGATATTTTAGAGTAGTCCGACGCAAAATGTAAACAAAAAACAGCTGTTATAAAGCATTCGCTCCATCATAATATTAAAGGTGTGCTTACAAACATCTACCCTTGTAAAAACGCATTTGCAACAACGGAACAAGATCGTGAACTGCCCAAATATGTTCCAAAATTTTAAATTTTTCCTTGCTATTTCAGTAAGACATAATAGTTACATTCACAATAAAATCAAAACTTAATGCTATCGCAAAACGAGATGAGTCACAACCATTGTGAATGATTAATTAGCACGTGACCTGCTACTAGAAAGAGTACACCATATAAGAAGTAACTACATAAAATCCATGCAAGCCAATCACCATCAAAAGCTGTCTGATTGGCTGCACAGCAACAACCGGTGCGGGTTTGATGTATAAAAAAAATAAACATGGAACATTTTATGGCAGCCGTTGAGCCATGTTTTGCTGACTACGGTTTTAAGACAGGCTGCTGTTGAAAAACGATTTGCTATAAATATGTTTACAAGAAGATGTTCGCAAGTTGTTACATGAACAAAAAATATATAAGTTTAACGAACTGTGGAGAAGTGACAATGACAGGAATTCTTTTAATTTAATTATAAGTGAAAATCAAGTTTTCTGCTGTGCGTATTTTTTGTTAGTGCGGATTGAGGGATGTTTATGTTCCTAAAAATCAGTACATGTGTAGGAATGTAAAAAAATTATATGTACATGTCTTGTTTGATGAAACTTTACATAATTCAGTAAAAGGAATTCAATATTTGCAATATGAATTTGTCTCAAATTTTGCTATGCAAATAAAATTTTGTGTGAAGGCTTACTGTGAATCGACCCAGTAGTTCCAGTCTTGAAGAAATCTCAAATCAATCATGTACGATTTTTCTTGATCCTTGACGAAACATGCTGATATGGCCATACATTTCATTGACGAAAATTTCATATAAATCTTCCAAATTCGTGCAAGACGCAATGCAGAAACGTCGGGACTTATCATGCACGAACCAAAAATTCGTTAACGAAAAGCAGACAAAAATGTAAAAGGGCTTACACATCAGCGAGCAGGTTCGTCGAGCGGCGGCCATGTTCGAGCCAGTTCGCTAGTTAAGAAGCTAGTTCGGCAGTTCGTCGAGCTTGCTGGCTTGTTGGCAAAAATTTTTGATTTTCTGCGTCGAGCAAGAGGTGCTCGACGAACGTGTTCTATAATTTGAACGTAAGCGTTATAAACGCGTTTTCTTTATTGCTCATGTTGCTGCGTTATCAATATCTATAACAAAATGATGGCGAAAAACAAGAAAAAATCGCATGCTCGACGAACATGTTCATTCAATTTGAACGCTACCTTTTCCCAACAGGCTCGCTCAGCCATTTTGTTCGACGAACAAGTTCGCTAATGTGTAAGCCCTTTAAAGAAAATTTTAAAAAAATTCGTCAAGGAATTAAAAACGAAACGTGCCACTGGACCGAATTCAACGTCGTGCGATATATTTGATAGGGGATAAAAATATTTCATCCTCTCTCAACTCTATTGGAAATCACTGTAATGTTTGTTTCATAATGGCCTGACGCCATCACACCGTATTTTTCCAGGTCCACTCGAGCAGCTGTCCAAGCTTTACCATTGCCTTCATGCCACACAGAACCTCACGTTGTAGTGATAGTTCGTTTTTTGGTCGTACGGTTAAGTTGTAAAAGAGTCTCCCTGCGAGCGTGTTTCCTGTCAGTTTTGAGCTGTGCAAATTTAAAACAAATCTTCAGCGAAACTACTCCATCTTTTCAACCTCTACTAACTATCACCCATCTTCCAAATCAACACAATGCACATACATTTATAAAAAACATAACCTGAGCTTTCACTTTACAAAACAGAAAAATATGATACCAAATTGTCAAAGTCAAACGAATTCGACAGCAATGGCAATGACACCTAAACAGTGGTGTCAATTAGTATTTAAAAACTATCGAAAACCATCGATAGTCACGATAGTGTGAAATTATCGATAATTTGCGAACTCTGCAGTTTAGCCTCTGAACGATTCGGTGAATTACAACAATCATGAATATCTTGAAGTTGTTGTAATAGAGTGGAAAAAGTTAGGCGCTGACAATCGCTACTTTGCATTATATTTTGTATGAATTTTTTTAAGTCCAGCAGCCCAGTCCAGTTCAGTCCAGTTCGTCAATGATGCCGCGAACTACTGGGGACTTTATCGCAAATGCGTGCGTATGAGTGGTACCGTACATTTATTTAAAAGCGATGGACCTGTTGCAAAAGATTTACCTCGCTCCGGTCGGCCATCAACGTCTTCAACCAAAGTTAATATCGCTTAAGTGAAGAAAAAGGTATCTAAGAATCGTCGTTTAAATTTGAGAGAGATAGCCGCTGAAAAAGGTATCTAAGAATCGTCGTTTAAATTTAAGAGAGATAGCCGCTGAACTTTCTGTGTCTCACGAATTAGTTTGTATTGTTGCTTGGGCATAAAATTCATTGTCGCTCGACAAGTTCCGAAAGGCCTGAATTTTATTCAAAAACTCAATTTCTTGGAAGAGCAGTTCTGAAATTCCTGGAATACTTTTACCTTCGTCTGAAAACTCATCCGATAGTTATTTTTTAAATGAGCTCTCAATCCAAGGCCTGTTTAAACTTAACTCCATCTTTACCAAGAATAATCGTATGCTTGATCTGGTGTATTTTGATGAAAGCTATATCGCTTCTGTGACTAGATTAGATTCTCTGGTTAGACTAGAAGATTTTCACCATTCAACATTAGGAATTATGTTAAATTTTCCAAAACCATGTGTGCAGTACTATGCTTCTCAACCGCCTATTGAGTTTAACTTTAACAAAATAAACTACGTGATTTGAAAGAATAACTTTTCCAATATCAACTGGTAGTCTATTCTAAATATTAATACATCATCTCAGAGTCTTAATGGTGCGGTATATGCGTTTAATAGAATGCTCAATAATTGTTTTCTAAAAGCTGTTCCGCAAAGGAAATCTCTTTGACATCAGGTCCGGTATGGTTAATGTGGCCAACCGTTCTCCTTTTGGGAGTTTTCTACTTCTTTGTTGTTCGCTGTATTTCTTGTATCGAAGTACGCCAGAACTACTTCCTTTTACTTGTTGTACTTCTTTTTGACATCTTTCTGACAACTTTTTCATAAATCTGTAATTACTGCAACAAATTATTTTAGGTCTGTTTCTGTACTCGATTCAAGTAAATTGAATCGAGCTTGAAAGCGTTATTTTACAAACTTTTGAAACTTGAGAGAAGAGAATCCCATGCAAAATGTCACTCTCTATCTAAAACAGAACTTTTATATCACTATCTTTTTTAACTGAAAAAATTCTGTTTGTCTGTTTTTATGTTAGTTTCGTTGCTTCTGCATCGGCTCATAAGTGTTTTGGTTCTTCTGAAAATGTTAGTTGCATTGGCGTAGCAAGCGGGGGAAAGGGGGGAAGCTGCCCCCGCTTATTTAGCTTGATAAAAAATTTAAAAAGAAAACTTCAAAATTTATTCAAAATATCAATTTTTTTTACAACGATACACTGAAAAAACTATTAAATGAAGTTGAAAAACTTGTTGCTTTGGTTTTGACTGTGCCTGCATCAACAGCTTCATCTGAGCGTTCATTAGAGCACTAGGACGGCTTAAAACGTATCTTCGAGCAACTATGACACAGAAGCGACTCACGACCCACTCATACACATTTACAAAGATACAACCGAAGAATTGAATTGAATTGAATTGGTGGTGAAAAAATTTTTTCTTGCAAGGACAGAAAGAAATATTTTAGAAAAATTTTAATTAATATAACTTTTTGTACCTTATTGCATTTAAACCATGTAAAGATATACCTAGTCTTGCTTTATAAAAGCAACAATTATATCTTATACATTCATATTACGATAGGAAAGATCCTTTAAAAAAATGGTCTCTTATATCGAAATTGGAAAAACTTTTAAAAATTATGAAATTTTAATATATTTCAATTAGTTTTATTTTTTTTTTAATTTTGAAACTAAAATAAAAAATTTGTTTATTTATATTCATGTTTCTTTTAAGAAATTTTTGTGATTTTTTTTGCACCCCCTTTGTACTGCCCCCTAGATGAAATTAGCTTCCGACGCACTTGGTTAGTTGTGACAGATATCAACTGCGGGCGCGATATGTGCTTAGTAGGGAGTCCAACCCCAGAAACTTTTCTTGATCCCAGAAACTGGGATTGAAAATCTCAATCCCGGGATCTCAGGATTAGTTCGGGATTGAAAACTTTAAGAAGTAAATATTTTAAAACGTTTTTAAAACAATTTTTAATTACACTGTGCATGAATTTTTCATCACTTTTGCATAACTTTTTTGCAAACAAGCTAGTATCAAAGTTAAAACTAAGTTTTTCATACATATTTTTTCTTCTCAGATAGATTCATCTTTCTCAGTTTTCATACCTTTCAGGTCGTTTTAGGGACACAGAATGTTGGTTAATTTGGTTTCACTTGTGATTTTAGTAAGCGCTACTATATCGGGGGAATATTTTTCCATCAAAAAGCTTACTTGGTTTTGTTTGAACAAAGCTTTTATACGAAAAAAAATTTTTTTTTATTTATGAGGTCAATTTTGACCAAAAGAGTTGGGTTTAAAGGGTTTAACTGCTTTAAAAATTATTATCCAGGTAATTATTAATGTTTCACTCATCGACCTTAAGTCGACAAAGTTAATGAGAAAAAAGTTGTTCTAACAAAAACAATATTAACATGTACTTCACCTTGAATCTTCAATTTCTCGAAAACAGGCCAAAGGATTAAAAAACGGTAAACGCCATTAAATTCAGCGTCCCGAATTATGCTGAAATGAAACTTTAACTTGTAAAAATGCATACTACGAAAACGAATTTATCAAAGCTAAAGGCAATGCTAAAAAAGAATTTAATCTAGTAAATAATATCGTAATGAGGACTACCGCAAACGTTAGAATAAGCGATCTGAAAGACGGAGACACGACCTTTTCTGAACCAAGCAAAAAGGCTGATATTTTTAAAAATTATTTTGCAAATATTGGAAATGAAGTTGTTTCAAATAATGGGTTAAATTCCTCTTTCTGTAATTGTCTTCAAAAAGAAATGTATATTACTGACAGTTTTTACTGTGAGCCCTTAACATCATGTGAATTATATAGAATTATCTTGTCATTGAAAAGTTCCAATTCAAGCACTGTAAATAGATTTTCAAGTATCTTTATTAAGAAAATAGTTTTCAATCTTTTGGACATTCTGTGTTATGTTTTTAACGAAAGAATTAATTTAGGTACCTTTCCAGATGAGCTGAGAAGGTCGGAAGTTATACCTTTATTTAAAAAGGAAATAGATCTAATATTAACAATAATAGACCAATCTCGCTTTTGTGTACTTTTCCAAAACTTTTTGAAAAGGCTATACAAGGCAGAATGCTAGATTTTTTAAGCAAACATAAATTTTTCAATAATAGTCAATTTGGATTCAGACCAGCACATTCAACGGAAGATGCTTTGCTTAAGTTTTGTGATAATATATGGAAGCCTTAGTAATAAAAAAATTACTGCTGCTCTGTTCATTGATATAACAAAAGTATTTGATACCGTGGATCATGAAATATTACTAAGGAAACTGTATAAGTGTGGATTTCGTGGCACTATTCACCAATGGTTTTCTTCATATTTAATGAATAGGTTTCAAAGGGTAAAAGTTGATAACTATTACAGTTTATCTAACAAAATCCTTATTGGAGTTTCACAAGGTTCTGTTTTGGGTCCAATTTTATTCTTAATATACATAAATTCATTGTTTTCTAATAAGTTTATGGGTAGAACTAGAGCGTTTGCCGATGATATGGCTTCTACCTTTTTTTGTGATTCAGTTTTTGAGGCTGTGGTAGAAATAAACCAAGACTTGAAAATTTTAAAACATTGGTTTACTATACACAAGTTGGTTCCAATTGATAAAACCAAAATAATATTTTTTAACGTTTCTGGTAGGGATACTCAATTAGGTGATTTAACTTTTCATGGTGCAAATTGTGAAAAGTATTTTCCCTGCAATGAAACTTGTTGCTTTCGTACTAACGTGAAAACTTATGATGAGTCAGGCACCTGTTCGAAATCCTGTCTTAATATTGATTGTGGTAAAACTTTCAAGTATGTAGGCTTAGTATTGGACTGGAAAATGAATTGCAGTGATCACTCAGCTGCTTTAAGTAAGTATTTATTGTCAGCAACTAGGCAACTGTATCATTTAAAAAAGTTATGTTCCACAAAACTGATTACTTGTATTTATTTTGTTATTGTTCAAACAAAGTTAGATTATGGACTGGAGTGCTGGGGCGGTACACATTATAATAGGATCAATCCACTTCTCACTCTCCAAAAATTTACCATTAGTTCGATAACTAAGTACAGTCGTATTGTAAACAGTCCACCTCTTTTTAGAAATTTAAACATTTTGCCATTGAAGCATTTGTACTACTTCAAGGTGGTGAAATTTTCTGGCTATTCATTAAACATTAGAAGTCATTCGAATTATAATTTAAGAATAAATAATAGGAGTTCGGTTTCTGTTTCACCACACAATCTGCAACACTTTCTACGCTACAATGCTTCTGTAGCCCCAAGAAATTACTTACCATAAAAGATGTCTTCGTAATAAACGTGCTTTTTTTAAAGAAATAACGACTTGGCTTTTAAGTTTCTCGTATGAAAACATAAATACAAGAGGTGTTATTATTTCTTAATTTTTTTTAATGCAATCAATAACTGTTTAAAATTCAAAGTTTTTATTTGTTTTTTTCCCCTCATATATCCTGTTTTTCTCGATCTCTTAACTATATCAATAGTTTTTATTTTACTTCTTTTTTCCCCACATATATCAACTTTTTCTCGAGCTTTCAATGTTATTAATAAATTGGATTTAAAATAAATTAAAATTATATATATTTATTTATTTATTTTATTGAAATACTAATGCAACAAGACCTCTAATTTCACTTAAGCACTAGCCTCTAATTTCATCAGTATTTGTGATTACAGGGTTAATTATACAAGTTACTAATAAAAAACTTAATAATAAAGCTAATATGAAATGGTAATGTTTGAATTTAAATTCGAATGATAGTATTGCCTGATACCTTAAATAACAATTCTGCTTGTGTATTGACTGAAAACTTACACTAATTGCAATGAGGAGAAAAAGATATTTAATCGAAATTTAAATTGCACAGCATTGTTATTGTTCTTAGATTGGTAAAGCGTTCCAAAGACGGATTGAATACACAAAAAATTGTCTTTCCGATGCCAGACAAGAATGACGCATTTGTATAATGGCGTTTGATCTTAGTGATCTTACAAACCCGAGTCTGTTGTACAGATAAACCGGTTCCGTAGTATAAACCACCTTGTGCAGTAAAATAAATGAACGATATTTTAGTAAATTGTCGAGAGTCATATTGTATAAACGTTTTGCATGCACGAAAACATGACCTCTACGTTTTAATGGAGTATTCCTGGTTGACATATTTTTGTAGCTTGGATATTTGAGAATATCGTCCTAAAAGAGTTTTTTGGAATTCAGAATACTTTAGGAGATATGGCCTTTTTATCCAGCAATGTTTTCGCCAAAATGCGATTTGCTTAATTTGGCTACTTTTTGAATGCAACGGTTTGAAGCAATCACCGAATTTCGTTCGACGAGTTCTTTAGTAGGTAATAACGTGTTTGTTTACGCATTTTTAAAATAAATGAATACACATTCAGCCCTATTCCAGAATCCGTCGTAGCGTAAATTTTCTTTCGGATTCGTAATGAAGTATTCTACAATCTGAATCGAATTCGAACATTCTTACATTCGTAGCATTGCAACAACACATTCCGAACGTATCAACTTTTGACAGCTGTTTTTCGAATTTTTTCACGAAAGCTTTGCCTCAACCATAGAAATAAAAGATAAGGAAGTGGTGTTATACTCACACACACTGTACGTGTGTAGAAGGAATTTTCGACGCTGAGGAAGAGAGATAGAGCGTCGTTATTTGACATAAGTTCTTCCCGAGCAAAAAAAAAATCCATTTTTGAGGAAGAACATCTGTCAAAACACAAGTTCTGCTTCATGAGCGCATTCATTATTTAGGGTGGCAAGGGCCTTAATTTTTTTTCATATTGGAATAAGGTTTAATAGTTTTTTATTTGCTTACAATTTCTTTGAAATTTGGCATGAAATTAAAGTGGATTAGCAACCTAAGGTTACAAGCTATAACTAGGTATTTTTATATAAAAAAAAACTAATTAAAAGCCGACAGTTCGGAAAAAACTACACAAAACTATTTATTTTAAAAGAGTTTAATTTGGTATGTATTTTAGTTGTTTAGTTTTTGTGTTATTTTAATATTAATTAAATAGTTTATAAAAAATAGTTTTTTTAAATGAATTTTTAAAAAATCATTTAAAGTAACTTTTGTCGTTTCAGTTTTATTCTGAGTTCATGTCTTTTACTTTATTTTAGCAATGCTTTTATCTGTAAAAAAATTGGTAACGCAACATATTATATAACGGTGCTATATAAAAATTGCATAGTAAGCATGCATCTAAAAAATAAAAAATAGTTTACGCCTTTATTTACTACATAATTGAATGCGGCCCTGTTTGAATGTTTTTGTGTTTGTGTCAACTTCACTGTGTTTGCAAAATACTTCATTTCACTTCAACTACACCGCTTCCTTATATTTTACTTCTATGGCCTCAACGGATTTGTTTACGACAAAAGAAAACAATTCAATTTTTATAGAATTAGGTCGTAAAATAAAACTTATAATTAATTTTTGGTTAATAAAAATAAATTATTTTTATTTAAACCTGTGAATATGTTAGTTGAAATTTATTTTGTGCATTTCCTACGTTTTGTAATGCTTTTTCAAAGGGTTGATGGAATCTCGCAATATTCTTCGACGAATTTTCATAGATTCTCTATGTGAGAAATCTTCCTTTCATTGTGCGAAAATTGCAATTGCAGTGAAATCCATTAAAAATCACAGCTAAAAAATAAAATTTTGATCAAAAACACTTCAGTTTTTCAATTTTTCTTTTTATTTATTTGTCTGCTGTTGAAACCAGTTGTTTTCGAATTCCCGAAAGTAAGTTCGAAAAGGGGAAGTTTCGTTCGGATTTTGGATTAGCAAATTTGTCGTATTCGTAGCGTAGCTTTACGTTCGGAAATTCATTACGACGGATTCTGGAATAGGACTGATTGTAGAGCTTAGGTATTCAAATGTTGGCAGCGTTTAGTTCACTTTGAATTCAGTTATAAACCGGACTCGCGCGAGTTACGTCATTTACGCAACCAAACCCATCCAATCGTTTATTTACATATAAAGTATAAAGATTTTCCAGCACTTTTATTGCATTGCATCATGTTCCCATGTTCTTAGTTCCAAAAAAGGAATAAATGTTTCGAAGATGGTGTGAGGTTTTGCCGAAGGTTGGACTGTTAAAGTCTCATGATAAAGTATGTCATCTACACTTTCAGGAGGAGGACATAGTCTCAACATACGACCATCGTATTAACGGGGTATTGTAACAACTAGATCGAGGCCGTCCGCGTCTGAAGCTAGAAGCAGTGCCTACAGAAAATCTACCTACAGCGGAAGAACTAAGCTTAATAATGAAGCCTAAACGACAAGTTAAGAAAGCCATCAAGAAAATTAGTTTACAATCGTCACCAACTGTTCAACAAGAGTCCTTACGGAGTTGGACGTGCAAGCACTTGCGGTAGAAGATATGCAAGATAAGACTATAAGACAGGAAAATGTTTCAGAGCATCATACGTAAACTATTGCCTATAATGCTGCAATAGATGATGAACAGGATATTCCAAATATTGAAAAAACATTTTCTTTATTTTGCGTTAACATCGATGAAGTAGAACTGCCAAATAGCTTATGGGCAGTTCATCGTTGTCCAAAACGCACTGCATTATTCTTTAGTTTCATGGACATGGAACAAATGAGCTGCACAAAAGTCGTGAGAATCGTTCTCTCAAAGTTTTCGTAGCCAACAGTCTGCTCTATGAATTAAGCATACTTGATGACATGCAATTGCATGAAATCTCTGATATCATCGCGCAGATAGACTCAATTGAAATCGAGGAAGTACAAACAGAAACTGCTAGTGCGATTAGTGATAATCCTTCACATCAGTTGATATGTGCACAGGACGACAGCGATGCAATTAGCGAATAGTAGAAAAAATAGACTTGTACAATGAAACTTTTTTTATAAGTATTTATTAATATATGTATTTACATATTGCAGTCGTTATGAACCCAAATCATGCAACACTTTAATAATCCATATTTTATATATTGCCTAAACACTTTAATCGCATTGCATCATGTTCAATAGATTGCGACATGCCTTTGTCAATTCGAAAAATGCATGCCGATAATACATTGAACCCAAATCTTGCAACACTTCGATAAACCAAATTTTATGAATTGCTTAAACTCTTTAGTTAAAGCAAGAATATCGTATTACATTTCGATGACCTACTCACTGCAAGCAAAATGAGGGGAAAAAACAAAAAAGGCAGAAACATTTATATATATATAAATAAAGGATGGGTAATTGCTGTAAGTTACAAATTTCATGCTAGAGTTAAGATACATCAGTTCATTTAAAACACTCAATAAAGAAAGTTTAACATTTAGTTTGTTCTTTTAATCAACATCTTTTTGCTCTAAAGAGACAAAGAAACATAATTCGCGCACATACAATTTTGAAAAGTACAGTTTTGATAAAATTTTTTGTTTGTGCTAAAGACAATGAATAGAAAAAGTAATAGAAATAAAAATAAAATAAACACCGGCAGCAATCGAAAAACTCTTGAACACTTGAAACGCCAGTGAGATGAGATGAGGACACCGAATTCACAAGTACATCGGCAATAAAATTTAAAAATAATGAAAACGCACTATTGAGATTGCCAATTATATTGCAACTGTCACATTTAATGAAGTTTTTTTTACCAATACTTCAAATAATGAACCTAATGGGCATCCCGATTGGCAACGTCAAATATGATTTCGCCATGTCTCGGAACGAAGAACGTTTGAAAAGGTCCGAAAGAAGGTAGAACTGCCCGAAGAGCACAAAAAGCCGCTGATCCTCATTTTTTGAAGAAGAGGAAGAAGTTCTTTATGGGGCTGGCATTGCAGATTGATATTTGTAATTATTTCACAAAAAAAAAAAAATGTTTTATTGCCTAAAATTTTCTTTGAGTTTTTCTAAATCAAGTTTTTTAACTTCGAAGTCACTTTTCTCCAGTTCTACAAAACCGATTTGGATGAAACCAAACGACGCAGAACTGTCACTATTCTAGTCTCTAATTCAATCACAATTTAAAACTATTTTTTACTATTTTTTTTCACTAAACTTAAAAAAATAAAGACCCAAAATAGGTTTTTAATTTTTCAATGACCGCCATTTTGTCATTTTGTCATCGAAACAGATTCACAAGCTTATTATACAACACAGAATGATCACAGAGTGGTCTAAAAGCACTAGAAAGTTGGTTTTGTTCTCATCAATACCTACTCTAAGGTCTTCAACAACATCAATTAGTGCTGTTACACAGCTTCGCTTAACTCGGAATCCAGATTGACATTCGTTTATTAAATGATTCCTATAAATGAACTTACACATTTGTCTATGAATTATTAGCTCTTGAACTTTTGATACATACGTCAAAATGGCTGTAGGACGGTATTCATTGCACGTTTTTGGAATCAGTATTATTTTAGCCTGTTGCCATGTGGAAGGATATATCGAATAGAACAACATATAATTAATTTAATATTGTTATTTTGAAAATGTAGGTTTTTCTTTTATTCTTAAGACACATCTAGAACTTTCTTAAAATTTTTTGCTTTTTAGTATGAGGATATGTGCTCGATAATAGTTCTTTTTTAACTGCAGAGCATAGTAATACTAATCATTCTTTATTGTTTTATGTTGTTATGAAGAATAATTTTCATTTTTTCAGAGGGCTCAAAATATAACGAAATAGAGTATATATGGTGGTATTACTTACACCATCAGCATCAACCGCATTCGGTTATATTTTCATAGAAGACTTTGTTACAACGCCAAAATGGAAAACGGAATACGTTGTGGGGTAGAATGGTCATTAAATTCAGGGGTTATATTTCGTAGAAAATTTATGTTGTAGAAAATTGTCATTAAGAACGTCAGGATCTACCTGACAGTCAGACGTTTTCTTTACCCAAGCTTTTTTAGGTTTCTTCTTCAAAGGTGCCTTCAACTTGACACTGACGTTTTTCTGGCACATTTTTAGGTTTCCTAATCCCCACGTGAGAGGTTTTTTCCATACACATGGCTTTCGAGTTATAGGTCGCACAGCGTCGGAATTCAGTATTCGACCTCAATTTACACTTACAGTTTAGTTGATTTCATTTTATGGGCGTTGGTCAAGGGGCGTGGCACCTCTTATACAACCCAAATTTTGCGATATCGAATAGCTTTGAAGTTATAGGTCGCACAGCTGCAGAATTAAAAATTCGAGCTCAATTTACACATGCAATTTTACTGATCACATTTTAGGGAATTTTTCAAATGCTTTAGCTAAGGTAGAATTAATTATATTAGTCAAGATACGCAGGTTTTCTTCAACAGATGTAAAAAACCAAACCTCTTTTCATGTTCTCAGAAAAGCATCACGATATATCTGTTCGATATGTATGTTCCCTTGCGCACGCGTCGTATTACCAACAACTGTCCCTGGTTTTCTCATTCTGTAAAATTGGCACTTAAAAAGCGGAACAGATTATATAGCAGGTGGAAGCGCAATCCAAATTCATTTAACTGGGTAGCGTATAGACAAGCTAGAAATATAGCCACCAATTCTATTAAGTTCTCCAAAAAGATGTTCTTTATGTCAAAACTAGATTTTACTAGATTTTATCATCAAAACAGCTCTGGAACAACCTCAGTACTCTAAATGTATGTAACAAAGAAACTGAATCGTGTAAAATTGACGCCAACTTCTTAAATGATTATTTTGTAGCTAATTCCACATCTACTTCCACGACCACCTTTATATCCGAGTTTGCTGATGGACTTGTAAGTACGACTCATCACATTCATGAGTTTCAATTTAACGCAGTAAGTGAAATGGACGTAGCACGATGCATTAATAAGATTAAATCTAATGCTACTGGAGTTGATGGTATCTCCATAAAGTTTATTAAATGTATTTTACCTTATGTGCTGAGCCCACTAGTTCATATCATAAACTATTGTTTTACAACATCTAGTTATCCTGAGATATGGAAAGTGGCAACTGTCATTCCCATAGCAAAAAAGTCAAATGCCTGTGAGCCATCTGATTTCCGGCCAATAAGCTTATTAGGATCGTTATCCAAAGTATGCGAGCACCTCATGGCTGAACAAATTTTCAACCACTTAAACACTTTTGGTCTTATGCATAATCTACAGTCAGGTTTCCGACCTGGACATAGCTGTTCCTCTGCTCTGGTCAAAATTTTAGATGACATTAGAGTGCCATATGATATAGGCCATTTGAGCTTACTCTGCCTGTTAGACTTCTCTTAGGCATTTGACACTGTGGATCACTCTCTGCTCTGTAAAAAGCTCATGTCTAACTTTGGTTTTTCCCATACATCGGTTCGTTTTATGTTCAACTACCTGAATGGCAGATCTCAAAGAGTAAGGATAAAAAACAACTTTTCATCTTATAAACGTACAACAAGTGGAGTTCCACAAGGCTCTGTTTTAGGCCCGATTCTATTTACTATGTTTATAAATGACATATTTAGTAAATGTAATCATGTTACCATGCATGCTTATGCCGATGACTTGCAACTGTATACATATGTCCAGACCCATTGGTCTCTCTGAAGATTTATGCGCAAGAGTAAATGAAGACTTAAATATAGTAGCAAATTGGGCCAAAACTAATAAGCTTAAACTAAATCCTCTTAAATCTTATGTATTGCCGATCTCTAAAGACCCATATCAAAATCTTGATGTCCCCTCAATTTTCCTTAATGGCGTTGTGCTAAAATCTGTAAGTAAGGCCACTAATTTAGGCTTCAAAATAAACTCATCTTTGTCCTGTGAAGATCACGTAAACTTTAGCGTGAATAAAATATACTATGTGCTTAGAAATCTCCGAATGACTGCAGCGTTCGTACCTGTCGAAACTAGAAAAAAGCTTGTTCTACAAATGCTTATGCCAATATTTTCTTATGCAGAAGTCGTTTACAGCAAACTCGACTCGAGAGCTACACATAAAATGCAAGTGGCTTTCAATAATTGTACTCGTTATGTCTACGGTCTTCGGAGATTTGATCACATTTCACCTTTTACCAACCAGTTATTAGGTCGTAGCTTACTCAGATATCTTGAAGCAAGAAATTGCATTTTCTTACATAAGATCATCCACTCGCGCTGTCCAGGTTATCTTTTTGAAAAGTTAAAGTTTTGTAGGTCAAGCAGAAGCATGCATCTTGTTATTCCGAAGAACAACTTTCAAAACTCAAGCCGTTTGTTTTTCGTTAGCGCTATAATTCTTTATAACTCGCTTCCAAACAACATTAAAAGTATTACCAACACTAAGTACTTTAAGCATTTAATTTTCGACTACTTCTCCTAACTCTTTTACTCCTTTTTTTATTCTATCTATAACTACTATATAAACTTATCTTTTAAAATTTTTGATACGTATATTATGTTTGAATGTATATTATCCTAATCATTATTGTTCATTTTTAAGTTGGACATTTTTTTTTATTGCAATAGCAAACAGTTTATTATATAAGTTATGTTCTGTTGTTATATATTTTAAATATGCGGCATGTAAAAGACTTAAGTCTTAAATGCCAACGTTATTTGCAAATAAATTGAATTGAATTGAATTGAATATAAAGAAAAACAGTCGATTGACTTACAATTATGGTGGGAAAACGTGTTTGACGAAGGCACATGCAACAAGCTTATAAAATTTTTACAGAAAATAAGGTTATGATCTGATAAAAAGTATACCTGGTCAAATAATAAGATAGTTGAGAAATCCGACACTACATACTTCATACAGTCTAGTTTTACGAAATTCGAACTTTTACAATTAAAGTGTGCAACTTTTTGAGAGGATAAAACATTTTCATCGCCTATCAAATATATTGCATTACGTTGAATTTAGTCCAGAAGCCTCAAATACGATCTTGAAGCCCCTGCCCAAACGTGCGAACTTTACTCCATTTTCGGCCTGATATATGAGGTGTAGATCATAAGAAGGTCAGTTGTGAAATATTTTTTACACCGTTTACCGACCCTTCTTTCGACACATCAAAGATATGATCGTTCCAACGTAGATCAGATTGGATCGATATGACCAGAACGTCAAGAGCGGCTGATTAAACCAGAGCCACACCATTCATAATAAGCAATTTTCTTTATTAATTCAAAGCGACGAGAGCGCAAAAACTGTTCACTCAAAAAATTATCCGAGTAGGGAAGGTGTAGTGTGTTTTGAACTCATTTTGAAACGCATTGATCACAAACTGTCAAAATATAACAAAAAATTTTACTTTACACCCCATCTGAGCAAATGCTTAAATTACTTCTCGCCATCGCAACACTGCACTTAAGTAATAACTTTAATTCGATATACTTCTGACATTTCATTGGCTTTGTTAAGTGCTCCGTTCTGCGCTCAATTTACTCCATCACATAAGTAGGTGCATGTAGACTCTACATTGTATATTGTAGAGCAGGACTTGAGCGCGCTAAAAATAAAAAAGGAAAGAACAAAACACGAGCAGTTATTTTGACAGTTCACGCCCTACTCTGTTTGGATAAAGAAAATCGCCTAATAAGGGGAGCTAAGGGGCAATCTGTTCGCTTGAGTGTTAACACACATCATTGGGTCTTATAATGTACTGAAAAAAATGAAATGGTGAAAATAAGCATTACACTTATTCATACGACTGTATGCCAAGGACACACATACACTGGCTAGATGTTTACAGACTGAAGGAGTCGGGCGAGAGCCATTAAAGCCACCAGCTATCAGTTGTTGGGGGGTACATGACGCCTTCAACCTACCAGAAAACCATACATTTACTAATTATTTTAGACTCTTTTAAATATTCTGACTTTAAAATGGACCGGAATGACCACTCACAAAACTAGTCCACACAGTGGTCATTAAAATTTATAATGGAAGCAAAAAGCATGAATCAACTATTATCACCTTAATATTTATCCTCAAGATGTATGTGAAGATAAGTGCTCTATACCCACCCTACCTTTGGCCTTACTATGCACGTTGTTTCTGCAAGACCCTAAAAGAGGCTCTATCTCCATAGAGCTTGGGCGTTTATTGACCAAATCGCTGTACTTTTTTGAATTTTCAAGTACGGTTATTATTTTAGCTCTTTTTATTGTACTCTATCTTGAACACCAGAGGGCGCTATAATATAAATACAATCCTTTAAAAAATTCTGCGTGTTGCAGTCTTAAATTTTAAAAAATCCTGACATGCTTCAGAATGGGTACACATAAATAAATTAACCTTTGAACCATTAAAATTGTATATCCCCTTGCATTCCAATAAAAAGATTGCATTTCTTTTTAACTTATTGAAAAACATATTTTTTTTCGATGAGATTCGTGACATGGAGCCAATTCGTGCCAGCTAGTTATTTTATGATATTTTAATCAAAAATCAAACTATTCACATGAACTGCAAGTAATAACATGGTAAGAACTTTTTAAAGTGAATGCGATACACGCGTGCTGATAACCGAAAGCATTTTGCTGCTGTTTTTCATAAAGTGGCGTGTTTCCTTTAAAAATTTTTTTCAATTTTATTTGAATACAAAATAGAGAATTTTGTACACTGATAAGATCACTAAAAACTGTGCAAAACTGATCATTAAAATTAATACTATTAAAAATTTTTAACAACAGTTAAGTAAAAAATATACTAAAAGTACTTATATTGTTTGGAGAAAACGCGTATTATTAACGTGTATTGTATTAAATCTAGCAGTTGATGAGTAGACAAAAAGTAAAAAGCTTTAAAAGACGGTAAAAGTTGTTTTTGCTAAGTAATACGAGAGCCACCCTAACTTTAAGTACAGACAAATATTTTTAACCAGAGAAACGTTTAAGTGGATGCAAAAATGTTAAAATCTTGGATATATTCACCTAAAACATTAGGTTGGTTTTTAATTTCAAGCATTTTTATCATGGAAATAGCGGCTCTACCCACATTTCTGGCTAGTCCTGAGCCTGTTTATGACACCAACCAACGCTGGATCAACAAGAAACCACAAGTTGACGAATTGAAAGGTTTTATTTTGTCTTGATTTAGTTTTAATACGATCTAATTCTAATGCATTAAGGTGTTATTGCGAGGATATTCATGACGAGTCCACCCTGTAAAATGCTTCTTTTAAGCTGTCCACTCTTGAGCATAGCATCAATCAACAATTTATTAAAGCAACGAAGAGTCAATTCATTGTGATCAAATTTAAGATCTAATAAAAACACTTGGAGAAATACATATCTGCAATTTAATTTGTTTTTATACTGTTTCGTCAAGATAATTTGTTACCTAGTCAATTGTATTGCTTGCAAAATCTTTGGCTTTCAACACGGGCCCAAAGCCAAGACTTTCCGTGGGGCTGTTTAGAAAAATAAAAAAATCGTTGCTACCAATATAGCATTTAGATTCTAAATTTTAGAATATGGCCATGGAACTTTTTCTGCAAAATTAAATATATGTACACATGTACACAAAGCCTGAGTTCACCTGATTTTAGTGAATAAAAACACAATGAAAATATTTAAATCATCTGCATTTTTTATTCATGTATTTCTTCTTTACATTCTTAAGTTTAAGAAGCACAAACAAAAATCTAGATAGCGGGAGCAACAGGTAAATAAAGCAACCAAAAAGTCTGCGCTCAGTTTTGAAAATAGTTATTAATGCTTTAGAAACAGTAAGGACAAGTACAATGTATTATTTTGTTTATTTATTTATTTCGTTAAGCTTAATACAAGCTGATTAATTAAGAACTAATCTTATTCTAACAGGGTTTATTTTTTTCTCTCCTTTCCTTGTTTTAGTGTTCGAAAGATATCCAATTCGTGGTGGGCGTAATCCGCGTAAGAAAAACGTAATTATAAGAACACGTCAAAAAGGAAATACGGGGAGAAAAGTAATAAAGGGAACTAACAATAATTAACAAGGAATACGTATCATATCTTAATTGTAAGAAAAAGATTATAGAGGGGGAAAAATGGTGTTGGATTTAAGAAGAAGTGGCGTTGGAGTTTAGAAGGGCGTTTCGGAGTCGAGATCTGCTCAGATGAAAATCAAATTCGCTGATCAAATTGTTAGTTACACGAAGCATCCTGGTTACAGGTTTACTGCAACCATAGTCGGTACGATGAAAGTTTAGGTGGAAGAGAGGAAAAGACCTAAGGTTACGTGGGTTGGTGTTAAAGGATATTAATTGGAGTAGTGCAGGGCAGTTAATGGTACCGCATACAAGTTGATGAATGAAGAGTTGATTGATGAATTAAGTTCCTTGTCACATATTACACCTAAGTCCCGTAAAAAGCTTACAGGAGGAACTGACTTGCCGAGTTAGTAATAAGTTCTTGGGGGAAGCTGGAGACGCTTGCGTGAATATGTAATAGTTTGACATTTACTAACGTTGAGCTCTAAAAGATTTTTTTGACACCAAGTGGAAAAACTAACTAGATCTTCTTGAAGATAGTGAGAATCGTCGTTAGTTTGTATGCGCCGATAGATTTTCATTTCATCAGCATACACAAAGAGATTGGATTCTTTGATGATGCCATCTACATCAGAGATTGTTAAGACAAACAACAAAGGACCAAGGTGACTACCTTGTGGGACACTAGAGGTAGCTGAAAAAGAATCTGGATTGGAAAATCTAAAGATGACATTATAACGGCGTTCTTCGAGATATGACTTAATCCAAGATATAAAGAGTGATGGAAAACCAAAGGCTTTAAGCTGAAGAAGAATGATAGTGTGTGAGATTTTGTCGAACGCTTTACTAAAGTCGGTAGATATTACATTAACTTCGTACCTGCTTTCCAACGAGCATAGAGCGTTTGAAACAAATTCTGCAAGGTTAGTGGTAGTCGATCTTCCCTTGAGGAAGCCTTGTTGGCTGGGAGGAAAAATAGATTTGCAATGGAAAAATACAATGTCATAAATAATGCTTTCAAACATTTTTGGAGTACATGAAAGTTTTGCAATAGATCTGTAATTGGAAATATAATTTCTTGGTCCTTTCTTATGCAGAGGTATTATGTATGAGCTCTTCCACAACTTAGGAAAAACGGAATTAGAAATAGAAAGTTGAAAAAGAGCCATAGGGGATGAGCCAACACGTCCGCGAATTTTTTTATAACAATAGCAGGCAAGCCATCGGGTCCTGGAGAATAATCGTCCTTCAGATTATTTATCTTTTCTAACACATCAGCTAGTGTAATATCAACAGAAGTTAGTGACGTTTGAGGACAGTCCCTTAACAAAGAAAAATACTCGTAGTCTAGTTCGTCGTTGTGATTAGTGTATGACTGACTGAAAAAATTTGCAAATAGGTTTGCAATTATTTCCGGGTTGTCTGAGGAGATGTCCGAAAAAGTAAGGGTAGATGGGTAGTTGTCAGATTTTCTTTTAATATTTATAAACTTGTAGAAGCTTTTAGGATCCGACAGCAATTTAGTTTGAATATGAGCAAGATAAGACTCATATAGCGTTTCACAGAGTGCGGAAAAAAGGTTAAAGGCGTGAAGATAATTTGTGAGATCAAGAGAAGAACGAGAAATTAAATATGCGCGCCATAGTTTGTTCCTTTTGTTGCGGAGTACACGTAGTTCCTTATTGTACCAGGGAGGACATGACGAAAAGTTTTTCTGCCTGGTGAAGGGGACAGAATGTGTGAAGTAGTCGAAAATTATGTCATAGAAGTGAGCAACTGCAGTATCAACGCTTTCATGAGCATTATCGAAGAGATGTTGGAAATCGATTCTACTGAATAAAGTTTCTTATTTTACAATATCAGTTTTCCGAAAGTTAAAGCTGTACGAGTGCTCGAAATGTGTATTTTTGATATCAATGTTATATGATAAGGTAAGGGATAATAGTGGATGGTACTGATCGAGTGTTGAAAGAAGATGGTTACTTGCGGAGACTACGCAGTTATCTAAATCCGAAGAAAAAATTAGGTCTAGATGTCTACCTAAATTGTTAGTAACTCCGCTCAACTGGTAAAGGCCGCAGTCTGAAATACAACTAGTAAAAAGATTTTCTTTTTCAGAGGTAGGATTTGAAGAAAGATAGTAGGATTCATCATCAGAGAGGACCCATTGAAGGTTGGGGAGATTTTAATCTTAACGGTGTCAAAAGGATCCATAAGGTCCAAAAGTGAATCTACAGTGACACATATTCGTATAAACGCACTCTTAATTTCAAATTTGCTACCTTCTCTCTCTTTTATTAATGCATTACTCAAAACAAATTCCAACTCATATTGTTTACTAAACTAACGGGAATTTGTACTGAGTGCAAAAACCTGTTTTCGTTGTTATTGTTTTATATAAATCATTTCAGTTTAAATATTTTACTTAAAACAAGTACATATTCGTTTAAACGCATCAACTTAATTTTCAATAGGAATGGGTATTTATTTAATTTTCAATAATTAATTGGTCCACCATTTTTATTTATAACTTCAAATATACGATTCGGCATCGACTTCACTAAATTTTCCAGCAACTGACGATCTAAATCTTCCCAAGCTTCCTTAATGGCCAACTTGAGCTCTAGCACGGTTTTGTAAAGGTGTCCTTGGGCTTTTTGTCCATAGATTTTGCGTGATATGCATCCCCAAAGATTCTGCACCGGATTCAAATCGGGACTGCATGCAGGCCATTTCATAAGTGGGATGTTGTGCTCTTCAAACCACTTTAATGCCTCTTTAGAAACGTGAATGGCAGCATTATCCTGTTGAAAAATACTGTCTTCATCCATTTTATCATCCAAAAATGAAATGAGAGCATCATCCAACAATTCCGTGTATTTTTTAGAATTCATTTTGGGCGACACAAAGCAGATATTTGCTTTACCTCTAGATAAAAATGCCGCCCACACCATAACGCTGCCACCACCAAAGTTTCTTTTTGACATACGTACGTCATTGTTTCGCAAATCATGCCAATAACAGCAGTAAGAGTCTGGGCCATCTAAGTTAAATTTTTTTTCGTCGGAAAACACAACATTGTCCCACTCAGTTGACCATTGCATGTGTTTTTGGGCGAAGTCTAAGCGCGCCTTTTTGTGATGCGGCTTCAACACAGGCTTGCTCACCGGTTTTTTCCATTTAACGTTATCTGAGTTACGTAAAATGTGTGCAATGTGCCTCGTTGTCACTGGAAGATCTAATTTTTCTTTTATTTGAATTGAGTTCAAAAAACTTGTGGTGGCTTCCTTCCTAATTTGATTAACTTGGCGAATACTCAGTTTTCGATTGCCTTTCGTGGATTTTTTTACTCCATAATTAACACCGTTTTTTAAAAAAGAGCGGACGACTGCTTCTGATCTTCCTAGTCTCCGCCCAATTTCCCGATTTGAATAACCCTCTTTATGGTACAGGTTGATTTGGACTTTTTCTGTGTCATTGAGGTATTTTCCCTTTGGCATTTTGATAACATCTTAAAAAAATATCATTAAGAAAATATTTTTACATTTAAATTAAACAAAACTTACCAATTGTTAATTAAATACAAGCAAATACTTATTTCTTTAAACCACTAATATATTTTCGACCTCCTTATTCAGGTGCGTTTAAAGGAATGTGTACTTGTTTTTAGTAAAATATTTAAACTGAACTGATTTTTATAAAACAACAACAACTAAAACAGCTTTTTGCACTCAGTACAAATTTCCGTTAGTTTAGTGAACAATATGAGTTTGAATTTGTTTTGAATAATGCATTAATAAAAGAGAGAGAAGGTAGCAAATTTAAAATTAAGAGTGCGTTTATACGAATATGTGTCACTGTATTGCGTCTACTGCAAGCTGATAACCATTCACTGGTTGAGACGGGCGAATATAACAGCAAATAATAAATACATTACGTTTTGCGATGCAAACTTTGGCACATATAAATTCAAAGTTGGCAGTGTGGGAGTTTTTTAAAATGGTTGGATCAAAGCATATGTGAATAGCAAGAAGGACACCACGACCTGGGGAGAGATCATCTCTGTCGAGACCATCTTCTCTGAAAACCACGAAATCGGACGCGAAGACCTCAGTATCCTTAAAGTCGGGCGTAAGATTGGTTGCAGTAAGGGCAAATATGTCGTAGGGAAGCTTAAGAGAATTAAAAAAACTCTGTAGAGATTTTGGTGCGTAAGCCTCTTACATTTTCGTAGTAAAGAGAGACAAATAATGGGCTGGGAAAAGGGTTTTAAGTAGGAGTAATAATTTGGTTAGTAATACTATTGTTGCTGCTCTTTACGGGACTTTTGAAGATAAGAGATATGTTTTGACCTCCCATGAGTAGCATATGTGTCAAGATCTTCTTTGACTTGATGGCACGTCAAGCCAAGTAGCTCGTGGAATCTGGTAAATAAATGGCTCAACTCATTGACATCGGTAGGTAGACCTTCTTGCTGAATCAAGACTTTGAGGTTTGTCTTGGTCTTGCCTTCTATACAGGTAAAGATCGGTGCTTTATGCAAGTAAGCAAGATAAAGACGCACATTGTTGTAGACACTATTCTCTCTTAGTCGAGAAAGGGCATATCTACTCTCCGTGTCAACACAAGAGTTCATCGTAAGTTTCACTCTTGGTGGTTGATGAGGGTCAATAAAAGATGTGGGGCTTCCAGCTTGATTAGAAGCTTCACTAGTGACTGAAACAGACGGAGATGGGTTTAAAGTATGGGAATGGACGAAGTTAGGATAAAGTATGTTAGTCTCCTTTTTTCTTGCTGTTGTGTCCAAGTGAGGATTAAGTGTTGTGAAGCCGCGTTGTCTTAATCCTAATTCGATTTCAGATTTAGCCTATCTCGTCTGGTTATTGAGATATTGTAGCCTAAAAAGTGCAAAAATGCTGTTTGTGGTTACATTTTAGAACATATTTAAGCGAGGGATCAAACTTTTTGAAATGACTTGATGAAGCATCTAGAAATAACATTTATTGCCTTCAAAACCCATTTTGATTCGTCTCAAAATCTATATTTAACTTTGAGATATCGCATGTAAGAATTTATAGTTTTGCTGACTTTTCTTTCCTTTCATCAGCCATACAATGCAAATGTTCGTTGAGACCGTAAATTCTTACAAGCGATATCTTAAACATAAAAAAAAAAATATTTTGTGACGAATTCAAAT
Organism: Dichetophora obliterata; assembly: GCA_963920525.1. Classification (NCBI taxonomy): domain Eukaryota; kingdom Metazoa; phylum Arthropoda; class Insecta; order Diptera; family Sciomyzidae; genus Dichetophora; species Dichetophora obliterata. Next base: position 303,406,660 of record OY986435.1, on the reverse strand, counting down.
GGGTTTTGAAGACAATAAATGTTACTTTTGGCTACACAACAAAGTACTACATTTTATTTGTCCGTACTTTTTCTAATGCAATAATAATACATTTTAAAACTGAACACAGACTTTTTGGTTGCCTATATATACCTATAGTTCCCGTTACCTTATAAATGAAGAGAAAAATCTATATTTTTGTTTTTGCTTTTTCAACTTAAGAATGTAAAGAAGAAATATAAGAATAAAAAATTTAGATGAACTATGTATTTACATTGTGTTTTTATTTACTTAAACAAATTAATCAGGTGAACGCAAACTTTATGGGCTATCTGTATGGGCATCCGTAGGGGGTAAGGGGAAGCTTTCCCCCTCTAGTCAATGAACATTTTTTATATATCTTCATATTAACAGCCCTATTCTGCGTTTTCTTGATAAGAAATTTATCAATAAAATTTGTAAAGAATTTTATCAATTGAAAGCTTTATTGATATTCTGCAACAATCTTGATAAATAAAAAGCTATAGTATTTCACCACGCGTGGTGAATTTATTTTGACAGCTGTTTAACTGCTAGCTTTTAATAAAACAAACAAAAATGGAAACGCCAATTTCGTAGGTACATAAATATCCTAATTTTTTGCAAAATTAAATTAATATAATTATAATATAATCCAAAGGAAACCAAAACATGATCGTGCCACTACTGAGCAGCTGCAATTTTACATCAGTTTTTGCCGCGAGCGACCACAATTGCTAACTGGAAAAAATAGCCCAAGTCGCCGCGGCAAATGCAGGAACTCTGGAATGAGTTAGCGGATGGCTTAAATGCCCTACGAGGGCCAACTAGAACAACATCGAAATGAAAAGAGGTAAGGTTTTATTTTATCATGTCGCTGTTTGGCCAAAAGATATTGTGATTTTATTTTATAAATTTGATTTTATCTAAGACCTTAGGCGTTTGGAAAAGCTAGCTACGAACACGGGCTCGACGGCTCAAAATGAGCCAGCGATTAACTCGCGGAGGGCCATGCTGCAAGCCGCTGTCCGATTTTGAGGAGCTGGCCTTAAGCACTTTTGGTTTGGCAGCAGTGGAAGGTGTAACCAGTTCTGGTAGTTTTTGCCTGACGGTGGCACAACAACCTATTTCTGTGATGGTGGAAGATCCGTTGCTAAGTCCTGGTGGTTCGATGCCAAGTCCTGGTGGTTCGATTCTAAGTCCTGGTGGTTCGATGCCAAGTCCTGGTGGTTTGATGCTAAGTCCTGGTGGTTTGATGCCAAGTCCTGGTGGTACGATGCCAAGTCCTAGTGGGACTCAACCTGACGAATTGACTACGGAAAACGTAGTAAGCAAACTTAAAAAAGTTAAATTTGAGATAATTTTATTAATAATTTGCTTTTGTTAAATAGACTCATTCAGAAGGAGGTGTGTTGATGCCGACGGTGCGTCCAAATCGCTTGGAGCGCAAGAAGTTAATTGACGAACATATTCAAATGATTAAGAAAAGAGAAGAGCGTGAAAAGCAGTGAGAAGAGCATGAAATGCAGCAACAAATGTTATTCCAGCACAACAGCGTGAAACACTGGTAGCACTGTAAGGCTTAACCAGCATTGTGACTGCACTTGTGGCTGAAATAAAAAAATTAGAATAATATTACCAGCAATACTCGGCGTGCGGTGCTATGCTTAAAATAAACATATGAATTTACAAATGTAAAATTTAAGTGTTTTTTATTTCATCTAATTCTAATGGATAAGCATTATATCTTACCCCCAGAGCCCCAAATTGAACTTATTTATATATATATATAGAAAATACAATATTTGGTTTTTATTTGTATGGTTTTTATTCAGCTTCAAAACTTCTTTAAAAATCTAATTGATTATTATAGAGAAGATACGTATCTGCTCCTGGTGTTTTCACCTTCGCAGGTATACTGTGAAGGATTCACAACTGGAACTACATAATCAGATCCGACGACTTCATCAGGATTAATGTCAGGCGTACCCGACTTAAGCATAATATTGTGTTAAATTACACACGATGCTTGATATCTCCTGCTGACATCTAAATCTCATTTTTAGCACACCAAACGCTCTTTCAATACAATTCCTGGAGCTTGTGTGCAATTTATTGAATTTAATTTCTTGCCGAGTGGTTGGATTCGCAATTGGTGTAAGAAGCCAAGGCTCCTGAGGGTAGCCTTGATCGCCTATGAGCCAAGATTCTCGTTGAATAGTTGACCTGTCACTATTACACCCTATGAGGTGCTCGCGTAAGTCAGATGTGGCCCATATGCCCGAATCGTGTGTAGCACCAGGAAATTTCGTGTTCAAAAATGTGAACAGCAGACGGTGAGCACAAACCTAAGAAATATTATTTATTTCAACATAGATTCCTCGTCATACAATTAAAACATAACTCACTGCTTCCACATTAATGCTATAAAAACCTTTTTGGTTCATATATAAACTGAGTGGACACTGGACATTGTTGGAAGATGGTGCAGTTATTGCAATGTGGGTACAATCGATTGCGCCTATGGTGCTTTTAATTCCAAACCGTCTAAAAAAATCTGTTAGGGAAACATTTTTACTACAGATACAATAAATAAACTATTTTAAAAATATTTTACACTGTTTTGGTGACATTTTCCTCCTCTATCGACAAATGAAATCTAGTTTCAGCACCCTTAACTTTAACGGTGAGCTGCGCCACAGATCGTATAGCTCGTGATATTGGAGGCTGGCTCATTTGCAAATTGCAATTGTTTCAACGCATTTTTGATAAGATCCATGGCCAAAAAAGTTGAGTGTTGCCAAAACACGGATTATTAAAGGCAAGGACGTGCTTTGAAGATTGCGGCTGCAGATCTTCAATTAGTTGATGGGTAATACGACGAGTTAAACGAAAATTCTTAATGAATTCATTTTCAGGCAGCGTAAAAGGATCACTCGAGTCCCGTAAATTGCGTACTTCGCATCGACGAATTCTTAATTCTTCATTTTCTTATTCTTCAAGAAGTAGCATTAGTAAAAGCAATTCCTCTTCCATTTTACTTAAATTCGCGTTGTAGATGGTTTATGGTAAAAAAATTTCTGCTACGAGTGACCACGACTATCTGGATAAATTTATCAATACCAAATGAGTTCTTGACAAATTTATCAATTAAAAAGCTTTTTTTTTTGTTATAGAATATCAAATCTTGATAAATAGTCAATACTTGATAAATATCCAATATGGTTAATTTATCAAGTACACAGAATCGGGCTGTAAATCATAAAAGCCGTAAGTTTAAATTATAAAATTTTAAGAGAAAATCAAAAAGCTTTCTAAATGCTAAGTTGCTCTTAAACTTAGGGCTTTTTTTTTTTGATTCGCCCGGAGGTATGAATCTTCCAAAGATACGTTTACCCGACCTATACGCATGCACGATTTACACTCTAGATCCTGCCCGGATCAGCCGGGACAGACAGAATGCACCTACGTACTAAACATACCCCCTATTGGCAATTAGGATTTTCCACTAAGCACATTAATTGGCTTTTCAGCGGAATTTAAAAATTTAATATATAACAAACGCATATTTAAGTATATTTAATTCTATATAAATAAGCAACATCGAACTAAATTATAGTGATTATATATTTAAGGTAGTCGAAAAACAATCCTGATTTCAAAAACAATCCAAAACACTATACATTTTAACTGGTTTGCGGTCATTGCCCAACCCAAGGACCTACGTAGAAATGAGATAAATCTCATATCCGCCAAATCAAAATCCCAATTAGTTGGATATGCATTTGGGCCAACGCAGGCATAAACTTGTGTGGAAAAGAGATATACTCTGGCACACCAATCCAGGTGGTAGTGTGAGTTCAGTCTAATTTCAAATCAGAAAGCCACGTGAGCACGTAAATCACAATTCGATTTAAAATTAAAATATTGAATAATTAAAAAGTAAGTTTTAAAAACGATTCATATTTGATGGTGCTTACTTTATAAAACATAATATCGAGACAAAAAAGAGAAACAGAACAATCTCAATTACCGATATTACATTGTTATAAAACTGCGTTAGATATAATAGGATGAAGTTAAATTGATTTAATTATTTAAATGTAATATAATTTTCCGATTTAAGACGTCTACCGAATCAGAAAAATTAATCATGTTGAAGTTGTCATTGAAATCACTGCACATACATCGTAAAGGTTCATGAAGAGCGTAATTAGAACTGCACTGACTCAACTTGAAAAACAGAAAATGTCTAGTTCCTCTCCTTGGGATGTTAAAATTTAGAGCTGAGATGAGATATTCCGAATTAATCTCGCCACGAAGTAATTTATACAGAAACATGACATTAAGCATCATTCAGCTGCTTCTTAGGGAAGGTAGTAAAATAATTTTAAGGCGTAGTTCAAACGATGGAAGCATAATATTGGGGTTCCAACGACTATGACGTAAAGCAAAAAGTAAAAACTGTTTTTGAACGGATTCTATGGCGTCGATGTAGACATTATATTGTGGGTTCCATATATTGTAACTGATGCATATTCAAGAATTGGCCTTACGAGAGACACCCAAAAAATATTTAGGATAAAATTACGAATAAAATCTTTGTAGAAATACAAACAGAGGCTATTCGTAGAATGTACAAATGTTTGGTACATAGTACAAACGTTTGTAGTGTTGGCCGCAAGAAAAAAATTTTTGTATTCGTAACTTTGTACGTTCTACAAACGCGAGTTTGCAAAAATCTATAATGTATAAATTTGTGAACTGAAAGAACATTGTTTGATAATATACAAAGCGGTGGCAGCAGCGTTCGTATATTTGTTCGTATCTTTGTAGATGAAACGAATGCGTTTGTAAAATATACAAATATTTCTTTGTACAATGTACAAACGGTCATTTGTATTATTTACAAAGTTGTTCGTTGGCTGAAAAGAACAAACAGCTTTGTAGAATATAATAATTGTTTTGTACATAGTACGAAGCTTTTTTTTGGGTGGAGGTATATAATAATTTAGTAGTAAAGGGATCACTGAATTCTTTAGCCCATCTTTTAATGAAACCAAGGACTCCTCTTGCCTTACTTATCACCATATTAACGTGAAGATTGAAGCGAAGTTTTGAATCCATAATAACACCAAGATCGAGAAAACTGGACACTATTTCTAAGTTAGTGTTATTTATAGTGTAATTTATGTTATTAGCAGGTCTTCGCGAAAATGTAATTTGCTTACATTTTTTTAAGTTGAGATTTAATATATTTAAGCTACACCAGTCCACAAGTCTATTTAGATCAGATTGTAAAATATGTCGTTCTTCGGGTGATTTGTAACAAAGAAAAAGTTTCACGTCGTCAGCGTACATTAAGACGTTGCAGTGTTTTATTACCTAAGGAAGATCATTAATGAATAGTAAAAACAAAACCGGTCCAAGATGACTGCCCTGAGGAACGCCAGAAGTGACCGAAATACTTTTTGAAAGAGAATTCTTATATAAAACCTTTTGAGTACGTCTAGATAAATACGAATTTATCCAATTTAATAATGTGACAGGAAACCCAATAAGGTGGAGTTTTTTCAAAAGAAGATTATGAATAACACAGTCTGCAGTCCCAAAGTAAAACCATTTATAACACGAGTAGTAAACTCTAAGAGGTTTGTTGTAGTGGACTTACCCTTCAGAAAACCATGTTGAAAGACAGAAATGGTGGAAGACACGGAGTGGGTTAATTGATCAGTTATGATTTTCTCAAACAACTTAGGGATTGCACTTAATTTTGCAATTCCTTGATAGTTAGAAACATCTATCTTGGAGCCAGATTTATGAAGGGGTATAATATAAGAATCCTTCTATATAATAGGAAAATAACCACTATGCAAGGAAATATTAAAAATGTTTGCTAGAGGAGTACACAGGTTTGTAGCACATTGCTTTAAAATACAGCTTGGAATTTAATCAGGGCCGGTCGTAAAAGAAGATTTTACTTGTCGAAGAGAACACATAACAATATTTGGGTCTATTACAGGAGTTTCAAAAGAGTTAACTGGAGGGAGAAAAGGATACACCGTGCTGGTATTAAATGGTATATCGGAGTAAGTTGAATTAAAGAAGTTTGCAAACATGTTAGAAATCACATTGTCACAAGATGATTCTTCCTGATTGAATTTCATAAGGGGTGGAGGCTTTAATTTTTGAGTTAACAAAACTATCGAAAAGTTGTGGATCATCTTTAAATTGAGATTTTATGTTAGTTATATAAGCAGAATAGCATTGTTTATTTAATAGTTGATATCTAGAACGACAAGAAGAATAGGAAGCAAAGTCTAAACTAGAACCAGATATTTTATATTTTTTAAATAAACGATTTTTTGAATTTTTAAGTGCCTTTAGATCATTTGTTAGCCAGGGTGGATTTAAAGGATTGGAGCAACACCTTTTTTTTGGGACGGACAATAAGAAACACCTTTGCAGAGTATCATTGACAAACTGTATAGAAGATTCGACGTCATAATATGAATATGATGTTCCGCTAGTTAAAATTGGAGACCAATCAGTCCGCGAAAGTAAGGAATTAAGTTTTACATAGTCCGTTTTCTTAAAATTATAAAATTTTTTATTTCGCGCATCAGCAGTTACTTTATCTTCTTTTTCGTGGGAGAGTAAAACTGTTATTTCAAGAGTTGGATGATGTACATCTTCTGGAAGAGATACGGGATTCGAACAATGGAGATTAACAGTAGTGCATCTATCTACAAGTACAAGGTCTAGGGTTCTGTGGTTTATATTTAAAACTAGCTGAAACCCGGCATGTTGCTGCCACTCTCCCTATTCAAACGCCCATAAAATGTTATCAGTTAAACAGCATGTCTAAATTGAGGTCAAATACTGAATTCTGAGACTGTGCGACTTATATCCACAAAGCTATTCGATATAACAAATTTGGGTTGTATAGGAAGTGCCACTCTCTCTTCATCACCGCTAATAGAATGTAATCAATTAAACTGGATGTCTACATGGAGGTCGAATACCGAATTCCAAAACTGTGCGACATATAACTCCAAAACTATTCGATAGCACAAATTTTGATTGTATGGGAGGTGCCACTCTCCTTTTCCCTACGCCCATAAAATTTTAGCAATGAAACTGCATGAGTACATTGAGGTCGAATACAGAATTTTGAGGCTGAGTTACCTATAACTCCAAATCTATTCGATATCGCAAATTTGGGTTAAATTGGAGGTGTCACGCCCCCCCGACAAACTCTAAAAAATTTTATCAGTAAATCTGCAAGCGTAAATTTTGGTCGAATACTGAGTTCCGACGCTGTGCTACCTTGAACTACAAAGCTATTCGATATCACAAATTTTCGTTGTATGGGAGGTGCCACTCCCCCTTGATCAACGCTCATAAAATGTAATCAATGAAACTGCATGTGTACATTGAGGTCCAATACTGAATTCCAAAGCTGTGAGACCTATAACCCCAATGCTATTTGATATCTCTAATTTGGGTTAAATAGGAGGTTTCACGCCCCCTTGTCGTACGCCCAAAAATGTAATTAATGAAACTGCATGTATAAATTGGGGCCGAATACTGAATTCTGACGCTGATATTCAATATCGCAAATTTACGTTAAATGGGAGGTGCCACGCCCCTCTTACCAATGAACATAGATTGAATCAATGAAACTGCATGTGTATATTGAGGTCGAATACTGAATTTCGGCGTTGTACGACTTATAACTCTAAAACTATTTGATAGCACAAAGTTGGGTTGTATAGGAAGTGCCACTCCCCTTTGCCCTACGACGACAAAATGTAAGTATTGAAAATGCATGTATAAATTTAGGTCGAATACCGAATTCTTACGCTGTCAACCTATAACTTCAAAGCAATACGATATCGCAAATTTGGGTTGTAAGGGAGATGTCACGCCTCCCTGTCCAACGCCCATAAAATAAAACCATTGAAACTGCATGTGTAAATTGAGGTCAAAAACTGAATTCCAAAGATGAATTCCTATAACTTCAAAGCTATTCGATATCACAAATTTGGGTTGTATCGGAGGTGCCCCTCCCCCTTGTCCACTCCCATAAAATTTCATCACAGAAACGGTACGTCTAAATTGTGGTCGAATACCGAATTTCTAAGCTGTGCGACCCATAACTCTAACTAAAGCTATTCGATAACAATTTTTTATTTATATGTGGGAGGTAAAAGGGGGTGTGGCATTGCCCCTTAAACCATCTCGTACTCAAAGCAAAGCGTACTTACAAATCAACATTGAGCTCAATCGGACCAATGGTTTCGAAGTATTTTGATATTTTCTTTAAAGTAGGCGTAGATGAATTGTGACCACGCCCATTTTTTCAAAGTTAATTATAGTTATCATACGAACTTATTTACCAAATTTTAATTTCATACGACCAAAACCGTCTTAAATACAGCATTTTTATTGATTTGTGGGCGACAAAAGGGGGTGTGGTACAAAACCTGCAAAGATACACACATGCAATTTCTTATGTGCATCCTCCACACAGACCCCAATCACCCCTGAAAATGTCATTGAAATCGGGCAAGCCGTCTAGGAGGAGTATGCGAACAGGAAGTTTTGCCACTTAATTTTATATATATAGATATCAAAACAGTGGGCGCAAAAGTGGGCGTGGTCAATTTTTCTTTCAGTAAACACTTAAATTGGATTACTACGAACATTTGAAAAAAAAATTATCCAAATCGGTCCAGCCGTTTTCCGATTTTAGATAAATTGAAAAAAGTGGACGCAAAAGTAGGCGTGGTCAATTTTTCTTTCCGACAAAACTTAAATTGGATTACTATGAACATTAAAAAAAAAATTATCCAAATCGGTACAGCCGTTTTCCGATTTTAGATAAATCAAAAAAAGTGGGCGCAAAGTGGGCGTGGTCAATTTTTATTTCCGTAAAAACCTAAGTTGGACTATTACGAACATTTTAAAAAAAAAATTATCCAAATCGGTTCAGCCGTTCTCAACTGATGCAATTACCAACGAACGACATTTGATTTTTATTTATATAGATATCATTGACTTGTTGAAGACACAGATCAGATAGCTTATCTAAGAAATCATTTATCCAATCACTATTGGAAACAGGAGTAAGAAATGAAGAATCGTCAGACGATCTTCAAGTCACAAAAGGTAGGTTAAATTCACCCAGCACAATAAGAACGTTTTTATATTTTTTAACAAATTATGAACTTTTTCGATGGCGTGCAAATGTTTTAAATACATTGCTAAGTCATATTGAGGAGGAATGTAAGAGCAGAGCTTTGAGAATTTTGCTAATAAAAAGTCGGTTTTAGTTGTAGAAGTGTAAAAATTCGCGAAACATGTATTTTGATAAGATGCATCATAATCAATCAAAAAGACGATTTGGAATTTTTTTGTAACTTATACCTTTTTTGATTTCATATGACGATATGTTCATTATGTATTTAATATATTTTGAAAAGAATACAGTAAGTAATGTTTATAATGAACATCAAGAGACCAATAACTTTGTTCGTTATAAGCGATATTGTATTTTTGGCATTTATTAATTTTTTTTCTTAGTTTTATATATAATATCAACAAAAAGATAAGCAGTTACATTTTACTATTTTGTATAAACTTCAGCCGAGACTTAAATTTTGATTCGTTGTAACCGATAGTTCGCAATAAGCGATGTCGGTATAAACATTACTTACTGTATATAAATAATTTTTTTTTAGGTTAATTTATAAATAAAGCAGAGCTAACCTTTTCATTTTTAAATAGTATGTTGTACGCGTTGCTGTAAGGCCGTGTTTAAGGTGTTTTAGTAGCGATTGCTCTCAAGTTTTTTTTTGGAAACGCTGCTGAAAAATACTAAGGGTTCTCATCTAAGCATGTACACATGTAAAGCATTTAAACTTTTGATGAGCGATAAAGTGTAAATAGCGTAAATGTGGACAAAATGGCGGCTGCGGCAGCGACAACATTATGACTTTTTTAAATTTTAAGCCTTTTAAAAACCTTCATTAACATAGAAAAATAAATAAAACGTGTTTATATTTACTTCAACTACTTTAAATATTTAATGATTAGCGCCAAAGACAACCCTCATTCACACACGTAGATTTACATGCTAGTTTACACTACAAAATAGGCTCGGAAATGATGTAAACTCACGCCCATTTAAATTTCGACAGATCGTTTACGCGCATGTAAGTTCATAAGGTTTACAATGTTTACGGGTCAGTTACATGCTTAGATGAGAAGCCTTACTGAATTTCGTATGTATTTAAATACATTTATTTATTTAATATTCAGTATTTCTCAGCTGCGTTTGCGAAAAAAAAAAAATTGAGAGCGGCTTATTTTTCGAAATCGGATTCTTTTTATAATTTGACAAACAATTCAACAGCATTTAAATTTAAGAAATTTGCAGCGATTTAGGCGAGAGCAAAGCTTCTAATTCAAAAGCGAAAGAAAAAAATTTAATAAAGGTGGCCAATTTTCGATCAAGAACTAATTTTTAAAAAACCTTATATCATGTTAAGCAATCGATTTTTTATCAGAATATGTTATAATCAAAAGTTTTTTATGGCATAAACGTAAATAGGAGACTCGATTTGAAACAACCATTTTATAATTCTTAAAATTCACGTTACTTAGCGGCGCCCACCCAGTTTGAGAATTTTCCGTACTTTTTTCACGTCACGTGCTCATATTTAACCAGGATTCAGAATCAAGCCTTGCAGGAGGTTCTGGAATATGTTAAGAAAATGTATGAAACCCAAAACACATCTAATATACATTAAGGCGCCTCAACTTGTATGGAGGAAAAAAAAGTTGTCCGGGTCACCTCCTGAAAACAAACTTTGGTTTATTTTATGATGATTCCCAAAATATTGCAACTCTAGCTTTAGCCGTTCGTGAGCTGGAATGGTTTGAAATAACCTCTAAAAACTGCGTTTTTGATTAATACTATTTATACCACACTACCTTCGGTCAAAAAAATTGTCATAAATAGTGTAAATCGATGAAATACATAGTTTTGTTTTTTTTTTTTTTTTAAATCTGCCCACACACTTAGTTATTGAGTTATTTGCAGTGATTTTTTCAATTTTTTTTAATGCAGTTTTTATAAAAATATATATAACTTACCCATTTATAGCCTGATTTACCATTCCGTGGTATCATTGGAAAGGTACTGAATGCTGCTTTTCATTTCTGTCGTTAATTAACCCTTATAAGCACTTTTATAAAAATGCATTTTTTATCAACATGATAAAAAATTTGTGGTTATTTATTAAGTCGCTAATTAAAAGATAAAAAAAAAAACAATTTAGAGTTTTATCAAAGAAATAATTTTTTTTTTCCAAATCTTTTCGTGATTCAATTTTACAGTAACGCTTGTGCGATTGAATCTTGTTTGCAATATGTGCAGGTCTGTTCTTATCAATTACCGAAACGCAGGATTGGCTTACCACATGTACAAAACGTTCCGTATTTTGTGAATGACATGGAAATTCTGAAAATTGTTTGTTAAGAAAAGCATAACAATTATTTTAAAAACTTTTCATTACCAGGAATTTTTACAATTTCATTGGAGTCGTGTAGTTCTAATAAGTATTGTTGAGTATAGAACTGGATGCATGGCAGTTCTGTATTAGCTCTTAATTCATTCCAATCTATCATATTTTTATAGGAATCACAATTGAATTGTATCTTGGGGACATTAAATTGGCGAATTCCTTGTGTGTCATGAGCACGCGATTGTAAAATAATATCGTAGGCTTCCTTTCGTGTCGCCTTGCTCTCATCTGTAACCATTGCCAGTAAAATATTTTCTGGGTGAGCAAAAAAGCCATTAATTTGAACAGAGCGTTGTACAATAAATTGCATATCTGCCGGTAATTCGCGCGTCCACTCAATGTATTTAAACAAGTGGCGGCTGCCATGAATGGCTTTTGGTTGGCTTTTTATTAAAAACCAAAATGGTGCGTAGACCCTCATAACAAAAAATGCTAGCTGCTTTAACTTTTCGCAAGCCACAGGCTTCGTAACATATAGCCGCAAAATTCTTGATGCTGTTGTCAACCAGCGTGAAAGATTGAGCGGGCCAGGTTTAATGCTGGCCAAATGTTCATCGCACGCCCCAGCATCAACTGCTCGTACCATATCATAAAGATATTTTTGATCAGCTCGCAAAACCCAGTCATCAATATTTGTGGGCATACAGCCCATCGCAATTGGATCAAAGTTATGAGCAATCGAAAGTTAATATTTTATTGAAATTAACAGTTAAAAAAAAAACAACAAAATAATTGAATACAATTTACCGGCACATCTTCGCAGCCCTGTAATGTATGCCCAATTATTCCTGGCCAGTTTTGCGGCCCATTAGCTTTTCCTAACATTTCTTTGAGTAACGCAGTGAATGGCAACTCGTTAAAATGAAAGAGGCATATTAGCCACTGCAAAGGGCGCTGCAATTGTCGTTCTAGGTTACAAATCGCTCCATTAAATTTGCCTGTGTTGGTGCTGGTTCCGTCGCAATTTACAGCGACCACGTGCTCTAGTGAAAACTTTTCAGCTTTCAAGTAATTGACAATATCGTTTGCGATACCAGCACCGCTTCCGTCTACGGGAGTTAAGTAACCAATGTAGTTTGAGCTGGGTTCGCTTACCAGAGTTATATGCTCCTCCATCATTTTAACGTTGCGTGGTTTGCCATTCACAGTAACTTGTTTCAAAGTGCGTTCCCTTTTTCCATCAAAAGAAATGCATTTTAGTATTTCATTGTTTTTTATGTCTCTTAGTGATTTCGCCCTAGCTTTAGTTCGCTCCCTTTGGATTTTGTGCTGATCAATAATTATGCCTGGAATGTCCAAGTCTTTTAGCAATGTTGTTGCGAGCAGAGCCCCAAAGCGATTGGATACACTGGCACGGTCCAACGCAGCACTGAATGTTGGTAAGGAAAAACTTTGTACGCTTGGTCCAAGATCTTTAAGATCTTCCTCAGACGATGATGAATATGGATCATCCACATCCATTTCTCTTGGTTGTGGTACAAAAGTGGCTGTTGCAATACTTTCGTTTTCACTTTCGCTTTCGAAGTCCGTAATAGAATCACATGGGATGTGGTTTTCAACGTCATCTAGCGTGAGCAACCTTCGGCTCGACTGATCAAGGTAAAAATTCCAAACATGCAATGGCATTTGTTTTTCACCTGGGCAACTACAAGACACTCTAATTTTTAGAGCACATTTGCAAACAGAAATTGAAAATAGTTCGGCCCACTCGCTTGCATTGTAATGCGATGGATTTTTTGTGATATCCCGATATAAAAGCGTTAAATTTTGAAGTTTTTTGCGGATCGCAGTCTTCGATATAACCGGAATTTCTGCTCTTTTCCAAATTTTGCTTAAATCATTTAGCATGTTTTGATGATAATTAGATAGCCCGTAAAACCGGTTATTATTTTTTTCGCGCAAAAATAATAAATGTTTTATTACATCACTTTTTGTTGGCAATTGATTTTTATTTAACTCGCGAGAAACGAAAAGCATTTTTTTTATGAATAACTTGAACAATTAAGCGATCACAATTCAAAAATTCACATTTATATAATATAATATAACTCATTGTCAAACCTAAAAGTCATGTAAAAGTCATGAGTGACTACTTATAAGAACTGTGGTAAAATTTACTCTTAGCTGTTTTGTCTAAGTACAATAAAGTATTTTCCTATACTTTATTCCAAAGTCCATTTAAAAAATGCATTCTTTATCTACATGATTTAATTTTATTTCTCTTATATTTAAACAAATTCAGGAATTGAGGCAAAGGCCATCACAAAAAAATAAAAATAAAATAAAATGCATTTTTATAAAAGTGCTTATAAGGGTTAATTAACGACAGAAATGAAAAGCAGCATTCAGTACCTTTCCAATGATACCACGGAATGGTAAATCAGGCTATAAATGGGGAAGTTATATATATTTTTATATAAAATGCATTAAAAAAAATTGAAAAAATCACTGCAAATAACTCAATAACTAAGTGTGTGGGCAGATTTAAAAAAAAATAAAAAAACAAAACTATGTATTTCATCGATTTACACTATTTGTGACAATTTTTTTTACCGAAGGTAGTGGGGTATAAATAGTATTAATCAAAAACGCAATTTTTAGAGGTTATTTCAAACCATTCCAGCTCACGAACGGCTAAAGCTAGAGTTGCAATATTTTGGGAATCATCATAAAATAAACCAAAGTTTGTTTTCAGGAGGTGACCCGGACCACTTTTTTTTTGAGGCGCCTTAATAAACATGTACCTCTTTATTTATTTATTCATTCGTTTTGAATTAAAAAAAAAATACATTTTTTAAATAATTCAGATAATAGGTATATTTTCTTACTTGATTGTAGGAACTTGCAAGCTGCTAGAACTGATTCATGATGGGAAAAATAAATAAGTAGATTGGTTTCTATGCGGTGTGAGATCCGGGGAACATTTCAACAATAGCGACAACTCAAATTTTTAATATTTGCGAATGATATGGCTTTTGACCTCCTAAATACAAATCTGGAAAATTTTAGTCCACTCGAAATTGTTTTAGGAGTTAAAGGCTTCCAAAGTTAAAAAATGACTTGAAAATTTAGTTTTTTTCAGTTTTTCAACAAAAAAGTATTAGGAAATTTTTGTATTCTAATTTCAAAAGTTGAAATCTTGGGTCTCTATAGTAAATAATGCGATATCATTTAAGAATATAGGCCTCACATTATTTAATTTATTAAACCAACTATTAAAAATATTTGCTTTATCAAAAAATTACTGAAATGTATTCATGACAAAAAAATTAGTACCAAAAATCATAGTAAATTAGCTGTCCTACATATCCTTGTTATTTAGCAGCTATTCAAACCACAAAAGTATCAATACGTGAGAACGCTCATAACTCGAGAATGGGTCGTCCAAATTGAACTTTTTTTTTGTGTTTGTCTCCGCCCAAGGAAAGTTTTGACGTCAAGAAAATTGGAAAAACACCAGAGAGCGCTATAGTGCAAATTTTTACAAAACTGCCAAAAACGCCTTAACTGCTAATACTACTAAATTTGTATTTAGGATTTGTATTACAGAAAACTTCTAAACTGCTTTTACGATTAACATAATAATATCATCAGAGGTCGCTGTAGTACAAATTTTTAACAGAATTCCATGAGCAGTTTAGGATTTTTTGGTCGTTTTTTTAAAAGATTCGTATGTGTTTCCATGCATCGCCCAAAATCATGTCTCAACCACGATTGGCGATTTTGATTGCAGTGAAAAAAAGGATGATTTGAATTTCGTAATTTAAAATGTAATTGCAGGACTATTACATTCGTTTAAGTCGTTTGATTGTGTGTCTAATCCGGATGAAGCAACACATTATCCAACGGAGTTCCTGAATTGTATTTGACAGGATTACCACCACATGTATTACGATTTGGATCTATTATCATCATTCTGCGGAGCCTCAAGAACCAAAACTATGCAATGGAGCAGGACTGGTCGTAAAAGCAACTCAAGAATAATGCCATTCAAGCAATGATTCTTAAAGGCAATTTCAAGGGCGGAGCAGTGCTTATTTAGAGAATTCCACTGATTTCAACAGATTTACTTTTGGAGTTTAAACGCATTCAATTTTCGGTTCGATTTGCCTTCACCATGACAATTCATAAATCACAAGTCCATTCTGTGAAAGTGTTTTTATTCTCAAATCCCCATGAATCACGCATGGTCAATTATAGGTGGCATGTTCGCGTGTAAAATGAGGTTTTAGGCAAACAATTTTTTGAAAATTGAATTTTTTTCTAAATTGATTACTGTTGTACAACTACTGCACGCTTATTGCTTATCCGAGCCGAAAAACACATTGGAGCAATAGGGAACACAAGTCTTTATAAACAGGTCTTTTACCCCAACGCGTTTTTGAGTTTAAGTTCGGCTCGGCTCAGCAATAAGCGTTTACTATAAACACATCCTTACAAATTGCATGATTTGAAAGGTTTTAAAGTACCATTAATTCAAAGCAAAATATATGCAAAATAAATTCAAAGGTAACACATTATATTCTTTTGGAATTAACTAAAGAATAATTTATTGTTTTTTAGTAGCACAATTGCTTTAAATTGAAATTTGAAAATTTTTTAAATCTTTTTTCTGTTTGCTTACATTTAAAATTTTTTTTAATACCTCTAACAAATAGATTTTAGACAAAAGATTTCTTAAAAATATTTTTTTTTAAATTATAAATTTTGTACAACTATTCAATATGATTCATTATACAGATTTTTATACTTTATAAACTATATCACATGTATATATATAAGTTTAACTTTAATGTATATATATTAGGGCGGGTCAATTTGTATGGACGAATTTTTTGGAGGTCTGGCTCAGCGAAATTCGTAAAATACATGTAATTTCAAGACTTTTTCTCCACTACAGCATATACAAATTCTGAAAAAAAGCTGTGCGGACTTTCGTAAATAGATTTTGTTCTCAATTATAAAATATGAATGTATGAATGTATGTGTATGAATCTATTTACGAAAGTCCGCACAGCTTTTTTTCAGAATTTGTATATGCTGTAGTGGAGAAAAAGTCTTGAAATTACATGTATTTTACGAATTTCGCTGAGCCAGAATTTGACCCGCCCTAATATATATATATATATATATATATATATATATATATATATATATATATATATATATAATATATATATATATATATATATAATATATATATATATATATATAATATATAATATATATATATGTAATATATATATATACATTAAAGTTAAACTTATATATATATATATATAATATATATTACATATTTAAAATGCAATTAAAGTTAAACTTAAAATATACAAAAATTAGTTCTTTACAACAGGAAAAAAATAATTTCATAATTTCCGACATATTTATTTCCCTTTATTAAATGCAGCATATAAAGCTTTAAAATACCTGGAACAATTGATAGAAATTTGTATATTTATTTTTGTATAAAGAAAGAATATACCTACATACATCTCATGTATGTATATTAGGGTGCCCCTGCTTGTATGGGAAAAATTTATTTCATTAGTGTTGTTAAACGATCCCCCTAAAAATAAGCGAATAGACGGAAACTAATCAAATATGAAGTTTCAGATGTATCCGCAGAGATTTAGAGGTGGCTCAAGCCGGTCGAATTTTCGAAATATATGATTATTTTGCGTTTTTGCTTTTTACTCACCCCTGAAATATATTATACCAACCGTGAACATAAAAACAAATACTTATACATTCTATAGACGATTACCTTTCTATCAACCCAAATATCATAAAAATCGGTTAAGAAATAAAGAAGTTATGGCCATTTACAATTTTTAAAATTTAAACTATAAAACAACCCAAGCCGTTATGTTATAAATACAATTGTGGCAACGGGGCGTGCGACGTCTAAGTTCCACTGGCGTGTAAAACTATTGCTGGCGTGTGGAATACAATCTTTGGCTATGTTCAGACGACAATCAAATGATTAAGCTAATCCTTTCTTTTCTTCTTTTTTACTCTATTTGACTAATTGATTAAAGTCTTGAGCGTCCTCAAAATTTTTATCTTTCATATAACTTTTAATCGAATGGAATGTTGACCAAAATAAAATCACACTTTGTTGTGATACAACCAGTTCAAATATAGGAAAAATTAATGAGCAGCATCACTTTTGGAACAAAGAATGGAAAGAGATTTACTGTATTTACCTTGCCGCCACCACATATATGAAATAGTACTGAGAGGTGTATTTGAATCCAAATTTGGATCAGTTATTTCCGGTTGTGATGTTCCTTTATTCAAAAGGTTTCAATCATATTGGCCAAATATAAATAAAATTAATTTTAAACCAGCAGCTCAAGACGAAAAGCTTTTTGCTATTTTAAATGACGTAAAAGAAGAAATTTCAAACTTTTGTAACCATCAATTGAAGAAACAAATTGCAAGAGACGATTACCTAGAGCTATTGAAGTTAACTTTAATTTTTGTAGGTACAAGTTCTAGAACAACATTTCGCTATCCAGAGCCATTTCAGGGACATTTCGTATACTTTAACAGAATTTGAAGAAAACACTTTAAGAGATATATGTGCTTTTATTATCCAGTTATATGTGAAGGCTTGGTTTAAATGTCCTGTGGCATCATTAGCGCCATACCAAGATTTGTGTCTTATACGAGAAATTTATAATTACAAATCTTTTGATAAACATATACAGTAGTGGTCACGAACTTAGCACACTTAAAAAAGTAAAATGAATACTTAAATTTTCCATTTATTCGTTGTAATTTTTTTCTTTATTTCTTATACACATTTTTTTATTTCAAAACTTTTTTATATAGGACTTAAAATCAAATAAAAATTAAAAATCAGCATTTCGACTTGGTCGTGAATTTAGCACACTAGCGAAAAAATGTCTACGATGAAAAATATAATCAAAATTTATTGCATAAAACTAAATATTTCGTAGGAAATCTCCTATTCTTAATTACTGCATCTCATATCCTTGGTAAACTCTCGACCAAAGCCTCACAACGGTACTTTGGAATACTATAACGAATCCTTTGGATTTCCCTTCACAAATCTGGCAAATTTTTTGTTTTACTATTAGTATTTGCTGCTCGACATCCCTCCACAGATTCTCAATCCGGTTCAGATCCGATGATTGCGATGATCACTTCAAAATATCCACATGGTTGTCTTTCAAGCAACTCTTAACTATGTAAGCACTGTGCTTTGGATCATTATCCTGCACAAAACGCCAGTAAAGCGGCAAATTATCCTCTTGAAACGGTATCATGGTATTGACAAGTACGTTCCGTGCCAAGAAAACGCCGCCCATACCATAATATTTCAGCCATCCTGTTTAATAGTCTTGAGCGTGTACTTTGGTATGTGTTGCATGTTTTGAGGACGCCACACATATTGTTTGATGTTAGATGCGAACCGGCAAAATTTTGATTCATCCATCTATTTATCAAGTTCGTTGACTTTTTAAATATTCTTTTGCAAACGCAAGACTACATTTAATATTTTTTTGCGACACATTGGGTGTATTTTGGGCTATAAAGCTACGGAAATTTTTTCATTCAAGCGTCTTCTTATGCCTTTTAAGGACACAATTATGCCATATTTTGATGATATTTCATTTTTAATTTTATTTGAGGTCTTAAAAGGATCACTAAGTGAAGCTGTATAAATCAAATGGCCCACCCTTGCTATTTTTTTCGCGCTCTAGGTCGCTATTTTACATTTTTAATGCTCTAATACTGCTCTACACGTTGGAATGCGTTATATAATAACTTTCAGGAACATCTAAGCAGCAGAGCAATCTCTGAAACTGTGCTTCCACCATTTTTCATTTGCTGAATCAACTGCCGCTGAGCCTCTGAAAATCAGTAGCCTTCCGCCATACCTTTCTGCAATTTTTTGTTAGAACTCAAATAAAAACTTTATAAATTTTGTTCATCTTACTAAGTAAGTTTAATTAACCAAAATAAAATAAGATATGGAACAGTAATTCTAACTTGTGCTAAATTCGTGTCCAGCATTTAAACCACATTGATTGCTACTACTTGAAATATGTCAGAAAATTAACAATAACCAAGAAACTAGCTAACGATACACAGAGTTAACTTCATAAACTATTCTCAACAAAAAATATTTCATTACAATTCTTAAGCTAAAATGTATAAAATTTCAAATTAGAGTTACTAGCACAGTGTGTGCTAAATTTGTGACCACTACTGTATCTGAAGCTGTATTGAAAAAGTTTTCGTACCATTTGTGGTACCTATCAGATGAATGTGTTGTGTTTAGTTTGTTTGACGAAAACGTTTCGAATGAAATTAAAAGAGAAATAAGTGAAAAGATAAGGACTCTGAAAAGCATTAGTGACGATGTAGATAATAAAAATCACGATGATGATGTTAATATAATAGAAAGTATGAAGCGTATATCACTTAAGCCCATGGTTTATTTACTTTAAAATATTTTTTAATACTCAAAAATTGAAATAAGATAAAATTCCTTGGTTTTTATTAAAAAAAATTTTGAAATATTTTTCAGAATATTAAAATGTTTGATTCTTAAAAAATATAAATGATCATAACTTCCTTATTTCTCAACCGATTATTATGATATTTAAGTTGATAGAAAGGTAATCGACTATAGAATATGTGTAAATATTTGTTTTTATATTCACGGTCGGTATAATATATTTCAGGAGTGGACCAAAAGCAAAAACGCAAAAAAATCATATTAATAAATTCGACCGACTTGAGCCACCTCTAAATCACTTCGGATGCATCTGAAATTTCATTTTTTATAATTGCTCATGTAATCGCATATTTTTAGGGGGATCGTTTAATAAAAATGACACTTTGAAAACTAAGGGCCACCTAAATGTATATATGTAGCTTAGAAATGAAAAAATTTGTAAATACATAGTACCTGCAACAATTAAAAGAAATTTATAGGTTAAGAATAAAAATTTTCTTATCATTTAAAAATCTGAAAATTGGTATATTCATTTAATTTACCAAATCCAATGCAGCTAAAAAAATTTAGCTTCAAATGAAAAAATTTCTTAAATACATAGTAGCTGCAAGAATTAAGAGAAACTTATAGGTAAAGGGTATAAAAATGTTCTCATCATTTAAAAAGATATAAATTGGTAAATTCATTCAATTTACCAAATCCAATCTAGCTAAATAAATGTAAACATTCACATGAGTGAAAAATTCTAATAGGAAAAAATAACAAGTTATAGCAAAGCGAAAAAAACACAAAAATGAAATTGAATACATTTTTAAATTAAAGTCTTTGTTATTCCTTGCTTGTATTAAATTTTTTTCCAAGATTTCTAACATTGTAGCGATCAGGGCTAATCAAGTGCAAGTAGATTTACCCGAAAGGAATCCGTGCTGGTTTCAATTTCAATTATATTTCAATTATATTAAAAAAGCCTATTTTTGATTATATGGTCAAATAATTTGGCAAATGTGCACTCATTTACAATCGCCCTATAGTTATTAATATCATTTCTGTTTCCAGATTTGAATATAGAATCTACCGCACAAACCTTCCAGGGCTCAAAACCACCATTTTTTAAGCAGCAATTGTATAGAGCTGAAATATGTTTGCTGATATTTATTACACAGCACTTGAAAAATATTGGTGGGATTTCTTCATTTTCGCATTTTGAGCTCGAACTTAAATTCGAAATAGCTATGCATACATCCTCTTCTGATATCATAAGGTTATAAACAAAAAATCGTGTTGGCGCAATATTACTTGAAAAACTAACCAAGTCCGTGGAATGTATAAATTTCAAAGACACTTGAAAAACTTTTGCGAACAAGTTGCAAACTTCTAAAGTATTACTTGACTTTATAACATTAGATATCATGCTGGTTGGAAAGTCGTTTGTTTTGCGTTTACAATTTAAATAATGCCAAAAGCATTTAGGGTTCGAATAGAATTTTATTTCGACATTAAAAATGTATTGATTGTATTAGAATTTATGAAGATAATCCAAATCTTTCCTGAGCTGAATAAATCGGAGACGATCCAAACCACAGTTTGCTTTCCGTTAATTCTTAAACGCTTTTTTGAAATTTTTTAAATTTTCAAGTCTTAAAAAAATAAAGATTACGATTACTGTAATATATTCGAAATATTTTTAATTCCAAGTACAGAATCGTAATTATTAAAAAATTACAATGACTGTAGTCGTTATAAAAATATTTCTTTATTACGATTACAGTAATTGTAATACAGAAGAATTATAATTACGACTGCTGAAATCGTAATCATTCCTTTTGTAATGGAATAACTGATAGGTGGGGCCCTGCTGGAATGATTCTCTTTGTAATAAGTACTTTCTTTTTGGTGCCGTCCACGGTGGCACGCTCTTTCTGATTTTCCATTAAAAAAAAAAGTCTTACTTAGGGAAAATATTGATTTTTAATATTTCAGAATTAATTAGTTTTTCTCTCGTATCAATTTATACAGTTTTTATTATTGAGTTCCTTTTAATTTATATCAGAGAACTGCACAAGCTTACTTGAAGTCTATTCCAAGTACTTGCTTAAAATACAAGTTCAAGGTTGCTTGAGCTTGATAATTTTCAATCACGTATAACATGAATTTGAATATAATAAGCCCACGTTAAGTGACAGGTTGCCACTTGCAAGTACGCTAGCTTAGAAGCGAACGGCAGGAAGTTCCAAGTAAAGAAAAACTTGATGACTTCGGCAAAAAGCTTGAAATTGAAGGCAAGTGTCCAATTAAAGGAAGAATACAAATACATCAATGAGCTTGTGTAGGAAAAGCTTAAGCGTATTAGGACTTTTAAGGGTTCTGTGGACTCCGTTGGTAGTTTTAGGGGGTAGGAGATTTAAAATTAGCGGCCCCCGAACACTGTTAAATTATGTTTAAAACTTTCAAAAATACATTTTACTAGATGGCAATACTGTAGTAAAAATTTAGGTAGCAACCCTAACCTCGATCTTAAATTTTAAAACTGTGATATTAGATTCGAAATAAAGTCCGTAGTCTGAATTTCAAAACTACAAGAATTCGCAAAAATGCAAAAAATCTAGGTGGAAGCTCTATCCGGCATCGTAAATTTTAAATTTCGACATAAATTCCGAAGTCAGCTACCCCCGCAAAACTGCCAACCATGGAGTCCAAAGAACCCTTAAATGTCCTATAACGCTTAGCCTTTCTCTACACAAGCTCATTGAATTTTTTGGATACTTGCTTTGAATTAATTGGATACTTGCGAGCTAACAAGCTTTTGCTGATCGTTTCAAGCTTTCCAAATTTCTTCCCGAGAAAGTAAGTCTAAACAAGCCAAGCCAACGAGCAAGCATAGATATGACTTGTATCTGAATTCAAGTACTTGAAAAGGGGTGAACTTCAAGTAGGCTTGTGCAGTTCTCTGATTTATATCATTAAAAACGTATTGTTTAAAATAAAATAGTTTCATAATAAAATTGCAATATATGTGCTTTTTAGTAAGGATAACAATAAGACAACATTTAAATTACATGACTTTCACATAAACATTTTTTTACGCCATTATTTGTGATATAACTTACATAGTAAGTATTTAAATTACAAACAACTTGATTACGATTACAGTAATTTTAATTGTCATTTTCATTGATTACGATTACTGTAGTTGTAATCAATAGATTTTACTATTACAATTACAGTAATCGTAAATTTAAACAGTAATTTTAACAATCATTTTTAACAATCGGTTTAGCGGAGTATATTTGTTACTGTTTTGGTTTTTGTTTGCGACCGCCAGGAAAATTATAAATTAAAACGCTATCATTATGTTTCGGTCTCTCTCTTCGGCCTGCTGGTGGGGAAAAAACATGAATCGGTTAATCTATCATAAGTTTAATTAATACAATTTATTGCAGCAAAATTAACCAATTAAACGAATATCCGATTAATCACTCAAATTTATAAAAACCTTAAGCAACCAACTTTAAAACCCCTACAAAGTAAAAAATAATTTTTAATTAGTTTTGTTATCAAATTCTTTGTCTTAGTTATTAAGGAATTAATATATTGTAATGTTGAATATCTAATTATTTTAATGTTTTCCTGATTTGTCTTCTTGTAATTTTTTTTAAGAATAAAGGCGTTAAATGGTTTTTATTTCTTCCTTTTAAGTGAAATGATAACGGTGAGTAAAAATAAATGGTTTAGAATACAAAATTATTTTGAAATTTAGTTAGTTTGGTTTGATTTTAATTTTGGTCTTTTTGAAAATGTTGTAAGTTTTTGAAGTTTGTGCTAATTCCCACATCGCGAACAATTTCGGATTTGCAACTTTTTCAAAAACAACAAGGTTTTTATTGAATATTTTAAAAAGTACTGAGCATTTTTTATAAAACTGTAAAAAACCTATCACGAGCGTACAAACATTAATAAAAATACCCACCGACGAACTTGAGAACCTTTTGAAGCCGGTTAACAAGTTGCTAAGTCTTTTCCCATACAAAATTTTTGGCAGGACTTAACAATTTTGTTAAGTTAAGCAAGTTAGCAGGGCTGAGCAAATGTAGTGAATTCATTTAATATGTTTTAAAAATAGAATAAAATGTGATGAAACATTTTTTTTCACTTTTACCGTTTTTAATTATTTTTTATTTTTCGTTTACTTTTCAACTGCTAGATTTAATACGATAGTAAATAATACACGTTTTCATTAAACAATCTACTTTTTCTTATATCAGTATATTTTCTACTTAATTATTGGTATAAACTTTTTAATAGGAAGTGGAGGCTTAATTTTATTGATCAGTTAAGCACAATTTTTTTATGATCTTATCAGTGTACAAAACTCTCTATTTTGTATTAAAATTAAATTAAAAATAATGTTGAAAAGATACACGATACTTTATGAAAAACAGCAGCTAAATGCTCTCTGTTATCAGTACGCGTGTATCGCATTCGCTTTAAAAAGTTCTAGCCATATCATTACTTTCAGTTAATGTGCGTGCATAGTGTGATTACAGTAGCGAACAATTTGGAAAAAAATTTGTAAGCGTTGTTACCGACATCACTAGTTCTTTTCTATTAAGTATTGTTTCTAGACAAAAAAAAAATCACCAATACTTTTTCAAGTTAGCGCGGATTTTTTTAGAGGAATTTTTCGAATTTTTTAAGTTCTGAAAAATATGTCCCCAGCTATGATTCTATAACTCCAAAAGTATTTATTTATATTACAAATTTTATACATACTTACAAATGAGACATTTATACCTTTAATTTACAGCCACAATTTTACTGATTTAACGATTTTTGAAGAAATTTTCTCAATACTACTTTTATGAAAGAATTTAAATAATACCATTTTTCTTATACGTTTCCACATTTTAAAGTATACAAAAATATAGCTTTGATAAATATTTAGCGGGTTGGATACTTTAATTATTGCGGTTTTAGTGAAAATACCCAAATTACGAAAATACTCCTTTTTCAGTACGAGTTTAAATTCTAGTCAAACTAAACCGAGCTTAGCTCACCAAAATCTGACGTTTAAACTTGGTTTAGGCAAAACAGAAATACATATACACTTTGGAAATTATTGAATTTCGTATACGGCTGCCATGAAAAAGTTGAGGCTGTAATAGCCATACTAGAGTTATTAAATGTATATGATAAGAAGTTGCCTTGGCTGAAAGTTAATTACAATAACTTTATGAGAGCTCTCATAACCCTTATTGAATATGCAAGAATCACAAAACAATAACGACAATTTTTTTCAGCGTCTTTCGCAACTAAAAGCTGTGGTTACAGTTGTGATACATTCAGTATTGTGGCTACTGCAACTAGTTTTCAATTAATGCGTCATGAGTAACTTTTATACGGCTATTGAAGCCTCAATTTGGTTTTCAGGCTTTTAAGACGGATGCTAAAACCACAAAAGACGAATAACTCTATTTTAGTTTTGACATTTCAGTGTGCTTGTTGGCAAAAAGAAAAAATTAGTTATAAATTCAACAAATCAGTATTTATAAACACTTGAAATAACTTGAATTGGATAAAACACACTGCAAGTACAAATAAAATACGATATATCAATAAATTGGTATTAATACTCAAGAAGTCGTGAAAATTGAATCACATACGATAAGCGCTACTAAAACAGCTTTTATCTACAATAACTTAATCAAGAAAATTGAACACCGCAAGCTAGAAGCGTTTATACCGTTTGGTGCAAAACAACGATGGCTTCAATTCATGCGTGAATGGTCAAATCCAAATGAGGTTGTTTTTAAAGAAAATATCTTGCGTTTTTATGATGTTGCGCTGAAGTATCTAGCTCAGTGGCAAGACAATTTTAAAGAAGTTTTACAATTTCAGTGGGTGGCTGTTGAAAAAAGTATTATTTGGGATGATATTGAAAAAACTATTTCATTTATCAAACACCACTCGAATATAACAGCATATGAAATAGATGCAGATGAAATGTTTGATGAGATCAGTTTAGCGAACCATATTATTAATTTTGAAAATCTCACAGAAAAATGGCAAAAAGTATCATGCGAAAATAAATGTATGAAAATTAGTAAATTAGCGCGAGAAAGAAATGCGAGCTTAAAAAATGTATCAATGGTTGTTGAATTTATAATGTGCATCCCAGGAACATCTGTCGTCGTGGAACGAACATTTTTACTTAAGAAACACCTATGGAATCCAGATCGTAGTCGGTTGAGAATATCTGTTGTTGCAGCTCACCTGAATATTAAAATTAATAGTTGCGAAGTTCTACGACAAAATTAAAGTAGATGCGCAGTTCATAAAAAAGGCGATTTCATCCGAAAAATACGAGTGGTTTTCGGACCCAAACAAAGAAACGGCTCCAGAATAAATGTGGGCAACTTAGTAGCCTTACATTTGACACCTATTTAGTGCAAAAATAATTTAAGTTCCTTTTGTTAAATATTATGTTTTGTTGAATTGCTACTTTTTTACTTTCATTTTATTAATTTTTTATTTTTAAATATTTTTTAAAATAAATACTAACAAACAAAAAAAAAGTTTTGAGAAAAATAACACTCCCCCCTCAAAAAAAAAACGGTTAAATGTCCGGAATTTCGTTTGTGAAATTATGGCAAGCCTATGTATGAGTCGTGTAAAGAAGAATGAAAACTTTTGTTTTTGAGCAAATTTGTAGCAGCTTTATAAGTACCTAATTTTTTACAAACAGTGAAGATAAATGAAAGAACTGCATTGCATTAAAAGAAAAACCGAAAAAACAAAGGTTAACTTTCACATTTTCATCACGAAACATTTTTCCACTATTTGTCAACATCACAATTTATAGCAGCCCAAGCGCGTCGGAAGCGAATTTCATCTGGGGGGCAGTACAAATGGGGGGCAGAACAAATGGGGGCAGTACAAATGGGGGGCAGTACCAATGGTGGTGCAAAAAAAGTTCACCAAAATTTCTTCAAAGAAACATGAATGTGAATACACAAATTTTTTATTTTAGTTTAAAATAAAAAATATATAAAAAATATTAAAATTTCATTATTTTAAAAAGTTCTTCCAATTTCAATATTAGACATTATTTTTTAAAGGATCTTTCATATGGTGATATGAATATATAAGAAATAATGGTTGCTTTTATAAAGCAAGACTAGATATATCTTTACATGGTTTAAATGCAATAAGGTACAAAAAGTTATATCAATTTAAAATATTCCAAAATGTTTCTTTCTGTCCTTGCGAGAAACAAACTCTTTCACCACCTCCATCGAATTCATTCTTCGGTTTTATCTTTGTGAATGTGTATAAGTGCCGCATGAGTGAGTCGTTTCTGTGTCATAGTTGCTCGAAGATACGTTTTAATTAGTCTTAGTGCACTAAAAGAACGCTCAGTGTATCCGAATTTTTTTTCAAATTGGAATTGAAGTACAAACTCTACATTTTGTTCTATCTTTTTGCAAACACAGAGAAAGAAAATGGTTATCCGCAAGCATGCTTATGAAGAAGAGAGAAAGAAGAGGAAAATATCTAATACAAAAATATTATCGTTGTAAAAAAAAAACTGACATTTTGAATAACTTTTGAAGTTTTCTTTTTAAATTGTTTATCTAGCTAAAAAAAGTGGGGGGAAACTGCCCCCTTTCCCCCAGCTTTCGACGCCAATGTAGCAGCCACAAAAGGCGCTGATATAGCGCGGCTATCAAAACCGAATTCCTCTCACCACTGTTAGTTCTTACAACTTCCTGTGAGGTTGTCAAAACCTAAATGCCAACTCATTAACTGAAATCTTAATGGAAGTTCTCACAGCCTTATATATGTCTGATATGGCATGTACTTTTTCTAGCGATTCTGCCTTAAACTTAACTTCTGAAATTAATCATGACCTTGGCCTCCTGCGCCATTGGTTTTCATCACACAAATTGGTTCTGAGTGATAAAACTAAAATAATGCACTTCAGTGTAGCTGGAAACGATATCTATTTACCAAATTTTGTCTTCCACTGTGCAGGCTGCAAAAAATTCACATTTAGCAGCGATATATGCAGTTCTTCATCAAACCAAAATACATATAATGATTCTTGCCAATGCTCTGCAAAATGTTTTTCGGTTGGTTGCGTTAAATCCTTTAAATACCTTGGCTTATTACTTGATTGGAAATTGTCTTGGCTAGACCATACTGCTGCCCTCAAAAGATATCTCATGGGTGCTATCAGACAGATATATCTCTTAAAATCTTTTTGCTCGCCTAAATTGCTCGAATGCATTTACCATGGTATTTTCCATTCAAAACTTCAATATGGCGTAATCTGTTGGGGAGGTACCCATGCTAATAAAATTAATCCACTCCTTTTCGCTCAAAAACATGTTGTTCGTATTATATGTAACAAAAAACGACTAGATAGAAGCTTTCCTCTGTTTAAAAACCTGAATGTTTTACCACTTAAGCACCTATATTTCTATAGAGTGCTGAAAGAATTTTTTAATTGCTCTGGTTATCTGCTGAACAGATCCACGAATGGTCATGACTTAAGAAGAAATAATCAAATTACTGTTAAAGTTCCTTCACACAAATTACAGCACTTTTTCTACTTCTACTCTTGCACAGCTCCCAGACTTTTCAATAGATTACCAAATAATGTTCGTCGCATATCTAACAATATCTTGTTTCTCAAAGAAGTGAAATCATGGCTTTTTAATTACGATTTCAATGTTATTGATACCCTTATTTCTGTCTTACTATAATATTACTTTCCACACTGTGGCAAATAATAATTTTTATCGGTTTATACATATATATTTCCAGTTTTGTTAATAATTTTAACTGTGCTTGCATTATGTTTAATAAATTTTGTATTAAAATTTTTCGATGACCCCACAAAAATGAAAAATGAATTAAATTTGTTGTAAGCTTGTAACTGCATTCGCCACTTGTTCATAATGAACAACAGAATGTAGCATTTGTTAATCAAATATGTATTTAATGTCTTTTGTATTCGTAGCTTCTAGCCATTAAGAAAATTATTGTTAAATCTTTTGATTGATGAATAAAAACCAAATGAAATGAAAATATTAAAGTTTTGAGAATCGTAATATTACAACTAGAAGAAGCGATGTTTTGATAGCATCGCCAGTTCCGTGAGTGTAGAGCGAGATGCCGATAAGTGAAAGCTTGAAGCACTGCTTTATTAGTACGTTCACCGGAATTAAGAAAATTGAAGGTATCAAAATCGAGCAGCCAGTAATTTAAATTTCCCGTTGTATTTTTCAGTGATTCCATTGTTTTTTAATCTTAATAAAGTGATCTTTAATGAAGTGATGATATCACAAAACAAGTGGATCAAAATAAATATATATATCTCTTGAGCCAATAGGTGTTGGATGGTGTGCGACCTCATTTTTTAAATTAACATGTCTGCTACAAAAAATAATATTGAAAACCATTTAAAAACTTTTTTACAAGACTTATTAAGCTTTTAACATGAAATTTTAAAATATTTATTCGAAGTGTTGCAGCTTTTTCTTAAATATCTCTAAATCTAGCAAGCGCATGAAATCAAAAATTATTTCACTCTCTTCAGGTTAGACCTTCAAATACCTCATAATTATGCATGTCATGTATGATTATCGGGTTTAAAGTTCACTGTATTTTAAAAACGGGTGCAGCGCCAACCCAGCAAAATTTTTGATACAAATGTAACATGCATTCTAAGGAGCACTGCACCCTGAAGACATTCTATAGATCCATTATTCTATAGACATTATCAAAAACTACTTCTGGAAGGCATTCAAATAGCACTTAATTTCAATTGAAGTAAAATAATTCGAGTGCATCACAGATAGAAAATAAACTTATTTTATTTTTAGAGTTGCAGATATATACAAGATGCGTAAAGCGAAAATGGAACGGTTGAGTATTTCGTTAACGCTCGATTTCCCTCCCTATATAATTTTCACACTACGGGATACATATGAACGTGTAAGCTCTTTTAAGGTATAAGCTCCAAAAACACAGGAAAGAGATCCTTTCGGTATCACCACCCGAACTACTTCCTACTTTTAAAACCATAATCCTGTAGGATATAAGGATATTTTCCGTGGGATTTTTAAGCCCCCAACCACTTCCAACTTTTAACACCATAATCACGTGAAAACAGGGAAAAAGATATTTTCCGTGGGATTTTTAAACCCTCCATCACTTCCCACTTGTAACATCATAATCCCGTAAAATAGAGAAAAGGATATTTTCCGTGGAATTTTTAAAGACCCTACCACTTAATACCTTAATCCCGTAAAAATAAGTAAAAGGAATATATAAGCTTCTTGAGAACATTAGCCGCTCAGAGTCGGCATAAAACACGTAGGTCTAGTTCTCGGTGATTTGTGATCAAATATTTAATAACACGCACAACACAATTGATCAATAGAAGCTCGGTCAAAGTCCTTCCAAGGGCTGAAATGGCCAGTTTTTTTTGTAGTTTTTTAGTAAACATACCAAACATTGAGGTTTTTCTTATAGGTAGTTATGTTGGCATCAAAACTCACACAAAATATCTAGGAGTCTTCCTGGACAGCAAGCTGTCATGGAAAACCAACGTGGAAGAAAGGGTGAAGAAATCCACCATTGCGCTATACACATCAAAAAAGATGCTAGGCAGTACGTGGGGTCTCTCCCCTTTCTGATGCACTGGATCTATGTAACGGTAGTGCGTCCTATTCAACTCTATGGGATTATTGTGTGGTGGCCGGCTGTGAACAAATCAACATTCCTCAGGCACTTGGAGAAAACTCAGCGGCAGGCAGCGCTATGCATCACGGGGGCACTGAAGTCAACTCCAACTAAAGCGCTTGAAACCATTCTAAGTATGGACCCCCTGGACATACACGCAAAACTAATAGCCGGAAAAACGGCACAACGCCTTACGGCAGCAGGCAACATGCACATTCAAAATTTTGGACATTGTACAATCGGAAAGGATCTACCTAGTAGCACGGAATACATGGTGCCTCGCACGATAGTCAATTCCAAAGTATGAACTCTTCTGGGACCAAAGGACTGGTGGAAAGGTATAGAACAAGCACAGCAGGCGGTCAACATATTTACCGACGGCTCCAAAATGCCTACGGGGGTGGGTGCGGCGGTGTATTGCGCAGAGCCTAATATAAGGCAGCCATATAAACTGCCGAACCACTGCAGTATCTTCCAGGCGGAAGTATTTGCCATAAGGAAGGCTGCTGAGATAGCCCTCAGCATGGACACACAACACTCTAACATCAACATTTTCGTTGACAGTCAAGCGGCGATCAAATCCATGCGCTCCGCTGGCATCAAGTCCAAAAGTGTCTTGGCTGGCAGAGATGCACTACATGCACTTTGCGCTTCGAAAAGAGTGCGCATCTGCTGGGTCCTAGCCATCAGGGCATTGAGGAAACGAGATGACAGATGGTTTAGCAAAGGAAGGCGCCGGGCTGGAATCAGAACTCGCAGAACATGTACTTACTCCGCTACAAGAGTTGTACAGGAACCTCGAAAGAAGAGCCACAATAGCAGTGAATCGTAGATGGAGAGATACGACATCGTGCAAAATCTCGAAAATCATGTTCAATGCACAATGCGAAAAACGAACTCTGTTCATCTTGGCACGCCCGCGCAAAGATTGCAGGACACTAGTGGGCATGATCACTGGTCACTGCATGACGTCAGCCCACGCGAGTAAGCTTGGCATCACCACGGATGACAACTGCAGGAAGTGCAAGGAACCGGGCACAGCGGAGACCCTGGAGCAACTACTATGCACATGCCCCGCCCTACTTAGATCGAGACTAAAATACCTAGGCTCATCGACATTCCCGTCACTTAAAGATGTAGCCAGGGTGTCTCTAGAATCCCTCCTAAGGTTTGGGAACTCAACGCAAATCTTTAAAGATTTTAAAACAAACACAAAGGTTCCTTTTGTTCGCTACCGGCACCACTAAGGACCTGAATTGGTCTATGTGAGCCTTCACGAAGGCATCCGGTTTAACCTAACCTAACCTTACCTATGTTGGCATCCAAAAACCACACAACTTAGATTGTTTTTTGCGTAATTTCTTAAAATATGCTAAAATTCTAATTGATGGGGGATTGGAATTTGAAGATAGAACTGTGCAGATAGAGGTTCGGGCATTCATATGTGATGCACCTGCAAAGTCATATATATGCGGCACTAAGGGACATACAGCTTTCAGTGGTTGCAGCAAATGTGATCAAATTGGTGTAAGGATTGTAAACGTTACCACTTTCAGCACATACAAAGGAAAATTGCAGAATGACTCCGATTTTATATTATAAATCGACTTGATAATAGTTTTCATCAACCTTTATATTCTGAAATAAAAATGGGACTTGAGGAAATTGGAATAGGAATGATTACACAGTTCCCTCTCGATGTTATGCATTTGGTAGGCTTGCGAGTTGTAAAGAAATTGCTCACATTACTTCTAAATAATAAAACTGTCATGAAACTTAAATTAAATGCTGAAATTCAAATGTCATCCCTACTGATGCCATTGGTTCCTTTCATACTTAAGTAATTTGCTAGAAAACCTCGGTCCTTTCAAGAGATTTTGAGATGGAAGTCAGTAGAGTTTAGACAGTTTATTCTGTACACCTCCTTAATAGTCTTAAAAGATTTTGTAACTGAAGATTTTTTTAATCATTTAAACAAAAGAAAATGATTCCTTCTCCTTCATTGCGCCTATAGATTGCTTCTTTGTCCTGAAAATTTCGAGTCAGAAATGATGTATAATTTTGTTCAAAGTTTTTCAAGAATTTATGAAGCAAGAGCTGTAACCTAGAATGTTCACAATTTACTTCATTTGACTGAATGTGTCAGTATTTTTGGATACTTGGGCAGTTTTACAGTCTATCTTTTTGAAAATTATTGTATTTAAAAAAAATTGAAGAAAAGTCTATGGAAACCTCAGTTCATATCACAACAAATTTATGGTAAATTTATTAATGCTCCTATTAAGATAAATGAAGAGTTTTTTGGATTAAAGAAAAATACGAAGGGCAAGGTTACTTCATACTTTTTAACAAATGGTATGTTTACTTCAAAGTTTCCTGATAATTTTTGTGTCATTTATCCAAATACACCTGTAATCATTATGGAAATATTTGAAGATGGTAGTTTTAAGGGAAAGAATTTTTGAAAATCCGAAACTACTTTCATAGCCCAATTCATAAATTTGATATGGGGATATCCTTAGTCAATTTAAACCAATTGGGGGATGAGCAATTTTACAACATTGAATCCATTTCAAAAAACCTGATTCACTTACCTTGTAAAGATGACATTCTATTGATTCCCCTTCTCCACACTTAAATACAGATTTTATACATTTTTGTTTTTATAATTTTTCATTAAAGAATAACCATTATGTTTACAATCGTATTTAGAAATTAATATGGAAAAAGTAAAGCCCCAAATAAAAGATGTTTTCAATGCTACACAAGAAATCGAAAATGAAATATCAAAAATTAAAGGTATTTTTTTCATTTTCGAAGTTTGATTCACTGTCATATTTTAAATAGCTTTAATAAACAAATAAAATTATTAAATAGTAATAAAACTATTAAATTACAAATATGTACGTAAAAAGTAGTCATGTGGATTTTAATCCAGACAATTTATAATTTATTACAGGCATATTAAAAGCTCAAAACAACGTCATCGTTACACTTAGAGGTAAAATTTTTTGAATGTTTGTACTAAAACATCCATTGAAAATAATATCGATTTTTTTCAGAAACTATTTCTAACCAAAATGAGGCTGAACACCAAGGCTGAACACCAAACGCTTATAAAAAACGTGTTTAAATCAAATTCGAACTCAGATAAATATTCAAAAAATTTTCCCATTCAAGAAGAATCAGAGCTGAATGAAAAAAATTCGGAGGAAATGGTGTATATAAGTGTTGTATATATAAAGGTTATAACACTTAATTGGCCTATTCCAATTTCAAGGTTCAAGAATACAAAAAATTACGTCCACTATTGTTTCGCCACTCTTATAATGCAGTACAATGTTGATGGGAGCCATAATAAAAAAGGCTTCTAAATTTCAATAATCTATTGCAGGAATTATATAGTAAGTATTCATATATGATAATATTTCTTTAACGTTTTAAATTAATTAGTTTTAATTCAGGAGCAACAACAACAACAACTCAACAACTGATGATCGGTATTACAAGGATTTCCTTAATGATTTAAGAAGAATCGTGAAGCTCATGAAAAATAAGCAATACAAAGACACGTGCCTTCAAAATAAAAAAAAAAACACAAAGAATTAATGTAAATACTATTTATCTTATCGTTATAAAAGTAAAAAGTCTTTTTCATTGCACTTAAACAAAGAGGCTTGTATAAATTCTTTAATATCATTTTTAACATAATTGTCGTTACTTTTAAAACATCAATAAATAAATAACGGAAGTTTTGATATTGAAAGATATAAATGTATAACACTCTTTGTTACTTTACTTTTACAACGACAATTTTATCTATAAATGTATAAATACATATATCAAAACATAATCATATTTTCTCTTTTAATTTTCTCCTTAATATTAGTTAAGGTTCTCATTTATAGGACCTTAACTAGTTTTCATATGGAAAATCACTTTAAGATCTTGAATACTCATAATACAAACAAACTGCTTTTGTATTTATTTTTATGTTTTTGCGAAACTTTTATTTCGGCAACTTATCGTTTTCTTCACCTTTTTTTTAAACATTACAAAATAGATATTAAGTTTTTCATGCAAACTTGTAATCATCTTTTTATTACTTTAAAAATATTGCTTATGTTTGTATAAACTGTAACTGTTTACGATATCTTAATTAATTTTCATATTAGTTTTAAGAGATAAACTATTATAAGTTGATACGAAAATGTTACTCTTGTTTTTAATCTGCTAGGCTGCTACAAGTAACTTTTATGAAGTTTTATTTGTATGTGCAAATTTTTAAGTTATTGTTGCTACATCTTTTATGTATGATGTAACTATAAGATAATGATTATTTATGAAAATTGAAATACTTATAAACTTATTTTTAAATTCATTAAAATAAATGTAATAATGTGTAATTTTTGAACAAAAATAACTTATTTAATAGGGAGTTAGTCGTATGGAAAAGCTATTGTTCATTTCTGTAATGAATCACTTCTAAAAGTCCACCCTAAAATAGCCTTCCGAGAATGCTTCCATGGCATTACTTCTGTAAGAAAACGAAGAGATATTTTCTTAAAAGCCTTTCGTTTAATGTCTTCTATAAGACCAACATAAAATTACTTCAAGGAAGCATTCCATGGAATGCCTTCTGAAAGTTTTCCTGGAAAAGATTTACTGGAATCCTTTCATTGAAGGCCTCAAAGAAATCTTCTATTGAAAAAATTCTGTAAGCACTTCTAGAGAAGACTAAGGAAAGCATTCCTCCCAATAACATGCCCATGTTAAAAGAATGCCTTCTGGGTATGAAAGTCGAAGCGACGAAAATCAAGGCTTTCCCTTCCACTTTACCTTCTTTTAGAAGCACTTTTTTTGCTGGGAGCTAACGTCGAGAACTAAACACAAATATTTTTGAACCAAATTTAAGGGCTTGTTTTCGATACAAAAGTGAACATTTTTATTCAATGCTCTCAAATAAAATTACACTTCGTTTTTTTCGGGTCGGTCTAGAATGCGTTGTTGGTTGTATCATGTTCCACGCATTTTACACACCCCCGGGCGGTGACGGGTATTCCAGCTAGTAGGTATATATAAATTACAATCTACCATTACCAATACCATAACTGTAACCATTATCATTACTTTTCTGATTTTCAATTGATATATTTTGAAGTTTTCTTGATCTCTTCTTAATCGCAATTGATCAATCTTCTTAATTTGAGTCTTTTCTATTTTAAATGGAATTTCTGAATTTCTATTAACTCTAAATGTTAAATGGAATTTGTTAATGTCAACTGATCTTTTCTAAATATCAATAGATCTTTTTTCTTAATTTCAATTAATCGTTTCTGAATCTCA
The DNA here is from genome assembly GCA_963920525.1 of Dichetophora obliterata. Taxonomy (NCBI): domain Eukaryota; kingdom Metazoa; phylum Arthropoda; class Insecta; order Diptera; family Sciomyzidae; genus Dichetophora; species Dichetophora obliterata. Next base: position 303,370,480 of record OY986435.1, on the reverse strand, counting down.
AACTAGGATTTGTTAATATTAATTGGTCAACTCTAAGTTTTAAAAGGAGATTCTTAATTTCATTACTTCTACTCTGAATTTCAAATGGTGCTTTTTGTTTACATATAAGGATTTTAACAGCTGTTATTTTCATCTGTTATTCTGATCAGTAAAGCTACATTTAACATGAGCATTAAATGTAAGTGCTAAGATTTATCATTGCATACTTCTAGGCTGCGGGTTAAAAGCACAAACTTTGACTACAGCTTGGCTGTACTTTCAACGGCGGAAACTGAATATGCTACCGATCGCAGCAACAAAAACTCGATTACAATAACAATGTAGTAAGTTCGTTTGTGACGAACAACGCTATAAAGACGTGCAAACTACAAACATATGTGTATATAACAAAACCACTTCGACAGGATTAAGTCGTTTCGTATGCATGATAAAATCAATAAAATTAATAATAACAAAATTTCAATGGCAAATGATAATAATTTACGAGCGCAGTCAGCGAGTGGCTCTAAGTGCCGCTGAGGACAAAGAGCAACAAAAACAAAAACAACACATTGCATGCCGCAGTCAGCAGCTTTTGATGGCAAGGCAGACAGGTGGGTCCGCGACGCTTGTGACGTTATTAGCGAAAATATATGCTTACTTGAAGCACCCAGTAATTGCTAGGCTTGTGAATGGGATGCAAATAGCTTGACCTTGCCGTCAGCGATGGACCACAGGTGGTTAAGTTGTTGTTGTAAATTGATCCTTTTTAAATTTTCGTCTTTGGTGTTTTTTCTGACACTGGGTCAAGTGATAAGACATCCGAAAAAGAGTATAAAAAGTGAAACAGCGCCAACTCATGCAACACAGTTCAACTTGAGCACTCAACCAACATACAGTAAAACAAGAATCAACCGTTCTATATCTACGAGAAGTGAAGAATATTTACAGAAATGGCTTTTAAAGTTCGTGCAATTTCTGTCTCTCCAGTGTCAATTTAACTTATCCTCATAAAAAATTTCTTTCTAGTTCATCGTTTTGCTTACTTTTGTTGCTGTAACCTGCGCTGGTACTTTTCCAAAGAATACCGAAGAAATCGAAACACGTCCGGAGTATAGATTCAACTACAACGTCCAGGACGTTGAAACTGGGGACTTTAAAGCACACGCAGAAGAACGTGATGGTGACTTTGTACAAGGTCAATATTGGCTGAACGATGCCGACGGTTATCGTCGTACTGTAGACTATACTGCAGACGCTGAAAGAGGTTTTAGGGCTGTTGTACGACGTGAGCGACTGGGTGATTATGAAGTTGCACCTGCTATTGCTGTTGCACCAGCACCAACCCCCGATCCTGCTACAACACCAGCTCCGCAACCTAAGCGTGCTGCTCTGCCAGCTTTACAAACACTGTCTGCACCCACTCGTCTCCAGCAACTGACTCATATTCAACCCGCTCAACCTATTATTCGCACCTATTCGACACCCACTTTGGTTCATCATCATCATCATAGTACACCAACGCACACTGTCTATCACGCTGCTCCCACTGTGCACCTAAATCCTAGTGCTCATGTTTTGCATACAAGTGCGCCTGGTGCTCAGTTAGTTCACTCTCATTCGACGGCTCATCTGGTACATGCTGCTCCCACCACTCATGTTGTTCACACTGCACCTGCTACCCATGTAATTCATCATGCTCCAGCTGCAACACTTATGAAATCTTCTCCGACTTTGATTGCTCATCACTCTGCCCCTACTGTTGTAAAGACTTCGCTTGCTGCTCCTCACTATTCTTATGTTAGTTATTAATCCCTGATTCATGTCTCCTGAAGAACTGTAAAAAATGATTATTTTGTAGAGATATATAAGAGAAAATATATTTTTGATATGAAACTAAACTCCAATGTTATTTGAATGCAACCTAAACTTTATTGCAGTAATGCCGCCAGCGCACAGTAAATCGTGTAGAATATGCTAGTTGGACAAAATTATCTTCTTGAATTTTTTCATTGCTACATGCATAACGATTATTATAATGTTTAAATAATTTAGTTTGAGGCACATCCTAAACTTAGATACCTCCCACATTTACCCCCTTATTCATACACCCATTTTAGCGGCTGCGTTGCTAAACGGAGATTTTAAACATCATTATTCGTTGTTTAAATGTTTGTAAGTGTTAATCAAATCAATTGTTTAAATGTTGAAGTCTATTGAATAAGGGGCTAGCAGGCTTTAAGCAACATTAGTCGTCTTGCCCAATATAAAACAGCACAATCAAATCTGTTGTTTAAATGCTGAAATCTATTGCATAAGGGGGTAAGATGCTATCTGGTGCAACATATCTTCAGTTAATACCAAATATTGAATAAACCAACCACTGAAACGAAAAAAATTGGATTAGTTGGTAGTGTATAGGACTATCAATCGAAGGGTTGCGGGTTCGATTCTCACTCGAGACTAAGAAATATTTTTAATTTTATATTTTCTTAGTGTAACAGTGTTTGCGTCTGAAAGCAACAACAATTCTAAGAAAAAGGTGTATGGAAAAAAGTGTCGTTTTTAAGATTTCACTCAAGCAAATTACAAAACGAGGCGTAAAAAGCTTCGCTTGTATTTCAAACTATGTAAAAACATTCAATTGTCAATTTATCTTATTGAATAAAATAAAAATGATTAAACGTAATAATAAAATTCATGATCACCCGAACGCAATTATATTATCTGATGTGCAGATTTATTTTGGCTATAAATGAAAAGATATTCAGCATCAGGATACACATTCGAGGGTATTTGGTGTTTGTGGTGTTGTGTAGAATTAGCCGAAAAGCGTACGACCGTCAGCCAGTTTACTTGGCTTTGATCATGATCCCTCGTTCTTGCATGTCCATATTTTTTCTTTTTTGTTCTGATTTCCTTCCATCATCTTTAACGCATTCAAGTTCTGCAAGGTAAGGTGTCTTGCAGTAAATTTTGGTGTAAATTTTTTTGTTTGTGTTTAAGAGAATTAATTCTTATTTGTCAGTTATTTTTTAACCAATTAACGTTAAATGAAATTAATGTGTGCCAGAAAACTATAAATATGGACGAATATATAATTATTACATTAAAGTGATTATTTTATTTTAATTGTTATACCATATTTAGTGCAAAATATAAATGATAAAACGTAAAAATTAAATATGTAATTGCTTCCAAGCAATTTTATTATCAGATGATATGTTCTGAATATCCATACTAAATTTGATACACTGTTAAAATACATAACTGTCAAATATGATTTCAATTCATTACAAAACCAAATTCCCTAACTTAGTATTGGCAAATGCAAGTCCTATCCGTTTTGAAAAGCAACAATAGTTAATACTTCAAAATGTTATATAAAAGATAGTATTCGAGTGAGTATCCATTTTACAAGAATGTAGCACCGTTTCTGCACAGTGTAAAAGCTATTTTTTATTTTTTTAATTTCCTTCAAACAGTGTATACAATTTTGTATTGTTGATGGAATCTAAATTTTTAATAATATGATATATGATTAGTACCTATTAATTAATGTGTATATAAAAGTAGCTTTTAATATTTTCAATTAAAACTAGTATTCATGGCATGTTTTGACATGAAATACCAGCTATAAAAGAGAAACATTGAGTGAGTTTCAGCATCTTTCGCAGTTTCAAGTAATACGGTTTGTGTAAAATTAAAATTAATTTTTTAAAATGATTAAACGTTGGGATAGTAAAACCCAAGTATTGTGGTTGTACCTTATGTCGTGCATCATAACGACATTGGCAGATAATGATGTCGATATAAGTTTGGAAAGAGCCAGGTCTTCAGAGTATTACATATAAACACATTTGAGATATTAGCTAACTATTGTACTACATATAAATTTTTTCCAGCTTTAGTTAAAGAAAGTAAGAGGTTGGAAGAACTTGGCTTACATATGACTTATAAAAAAGGCGATGTTACGGTACCGAAACAATTCGATGATAGTTCAGAGTACAAGAAGTATACTGATAAATTATCTTTGCTTCGTGGTGATAAAGATAGTTTTTGGAGAAAAATGTTAGACAAAATGAAGAACAACAATTAGAACCAAATACAGAGTTTACATAGTTTCAAAAGAGAACACCGTATTTCAAACTTTGTAAAAACCCAAATACAAATGTTTATATAGTAAAATATTATTACTTTCAATCTAATTGTCAATTTATTTGTATTGAAAAAAATAAAAATGAAATGATTAAACGTAACAATAAAATTCATGATTACCCGAACATATGATTTTAAATACATGTACTTGTAGATAAGGTGGGTCGAAAAAAAAACTTTTTTCGACATTCATATTGTGAGAGCTGGATTCAAGTTTATCTTTCATCCAAAAGAATATCGAAATCGGTAAAACCATCTGCCAGCGGTTTTGATTTGAAAAAATTATTTCTTTGCCAAAAATCAACGGTTTCTTCGCTTTAAGTATTTATTAAGTTGAAATAACTGACCCAACGTAGGCTGCACATTAAAGGTGTCTGGGGTCCCAAAAATGTGGATAGGAAGATTGTCAGATTCTAGAATTTTTTCAGCGCAACAGTGTTCATATTTCGGTCAAAATGTTGGGTATTATTCACAAAACCGTTATAAATATGCTATTTTTCAATAATTTTTTAAAAATTTAGTATATAAAAAAAAGTATAGCAGTGAGAGGACTGCCGACCGAAGCGAAAACCTATATATAAATATTAGTATTCCCTGGAAGACGTTGTCCTGCCACGGACCGCCTTACTGCTATATAAGAATTTTCATGCTAATGGGTTTCGGACTATCCTACATGTAGGATGGATTTGACACGTCGGACGGACATGTAGGATGTGCGAAAGCTCATACATCAAAAAGTTCTAAAAGTTCCGCTATGATCTTGTTCTTCTCTGTGCGTCCTTGTTTGTAGATTTCCTTGGTAATTGTTGTTGGCGCAGTTAGCTGGAAATTTTTTGTAGACGTTGTGAATTCTAATTGTGTAGCTACAGTCGGCATATGAAATTAGAATTATTTTTGTTAAGAGCTTATAGCAATTTATTAAATTTTTTATATATTACTGAAACTATTTCTTTAAAGCAAAAATGTTACCATATCAAAAATACATATAATTAAATTAATTTATTTAAATTATTTCATTATTGAATTAATATAAAAAATTAAAGCTTATTTATATCTATTTGTATCATAACACTAACACAATATACATGTTCACCATATCTATATTGAGTTGTGTATTAGAAATAGAATATTCTAAAATTAGGAAATATCTATAGCATATAAATTATACATAATTCATATAAGAAATTGATGCCAAACCGTTTAAAAAATTAGAATGCTTAGGATAAGCAGACTTTAGTTATACAATTACTACTGAAAATATTAATTATTTTGCAGGTTTATTACGTAATTGTTATTATATAAATATACATAAATACTCTTTAAATTTCCTCAATGAATTGTTCATATATATTGAATATATATTTCAAATACGGTAACACTTTTACTAAAAACAAATAGTTTTACCAATATTATATATACTTAGATATATAGTTAGAGGGAATGAACCAAATTGGCGGCGGAAAATATACAGCACTTTGCCTGCTATATTTTCTGTTTGCCTGCTCTTATCTAAAATAAATCAGTTGTCATATGCCGACTGTAGCTACAAAAAAAGTCTAAAAAAAGTCCAGCTAACTGTACAACAACAATTACATTTCCAATCCACATCAACAACGCAGTGAGAATGGAAAGGTTCACAGCGGTTGCGCAACGTTAGAGGGGATGAACGAATCGGTGTCAGAAAATAAACCGCATTCTACTTTCTATGTACTATGTTTTTTTTTTGCCTGGTAGCAAAATCTCAAGTGGTGGAATGGCAAAATTAGACAAGGTAGTATTAGGGCGGAGAGCCGGTGACCGGAACTGTCGAAACGAAGTTGACATTTCACGCAAAATCTGCAGCCAATGAGAATGCAATATGAAAGCAAAAATTGGCCAAAATACCAAAATGGCTGAGTTTGACAGTTATGGTCACTAAGAAAGCGAACACATTCAGCCCTAACACTACCTTATCTAGTTGTACTATGAGTGGTGGCATCAAAAAAGACTTCTCGGCCAGTCAAACAAAAACCAAATATCAACAATTTTAAATTTATTTTATTTTAACCTAAAGCATCTCTACATATACATTGAAAAACAGTATCATTCAAAGTTTCGCAGCGGAGCAAAGGGAGGAAAAAAAAAACGATGCGTCAGCAGAGGAACTTATTGATGGTTGCTTGCTACATTTGCTGAGCGCCTTGTAGTCAAGATCCAAGTGCGTCATTTAAAAAACTACTCGCTGTCTGTATTGATGAAGAGAGTTACTCGCAAAATGACGATGACGATAACGCAAACCAAAGATTTACCCTCTACCAAAATCGTTCAACGCACCTAAAGAAGTTTTCACTTCAAAAAAATAACGAAAGTGCTTGAGTTTGTGTGTGCGTGGGCCAACGTATCCCGGTGCATCACCAAGTGCAGCAAAGTTAAATTGGCTTTCTTTGCTGGTGAACGTCCTCCAAGTGCCACGAGCAACAGCACAAGCAAGTGCAGCGCAAATTTCTTGCTAGCCAACATGTGCCAACAAGTGCCACCAGCAACAGCACAAGCAAATGAAGCGCAAATTCTCCGCTTTCAATTTATTCAATGCACACCGGAGTGTAATGGCAGAAATTTGCCTCTGCGCTTGAGAAATGCTGAAATGGTGCTTCAGATATATTGGAGAGTTGACCAGTCAATTGAATTGTGCTGCACTTGCTGGTGCTGCTTGTGATGGCACTTGGAGGATGTTGGCTAGCAACAAATTTTGCCCTGCACTTGGTGGTGGTGGCACTTGGAGGACGTTCGCCAGCACTGAAAGCCAATTTAATTTTGCTGCACTTGCTGATGCACCGGGAGATCGTTGGCCCACACACACGCACACACAAACTCAAGCACTTTCGTTATTTTTTTATTATTTTGTTATTTTTTAAGTTTTTCAAATTTACAATATTACAAGTTTACGAAATAAGTTGCAAGTACAAGCACTCGAATGAAATATGTCGCAAAGTGAATAAAATGCAAATTAAATAAAATATTTGCGCTAAGACACGATCGAAATGTGTAACGTCAAAATTTGCAATTGTCAAAATTTCATCGTCCATTTGACACAGCAAAAAAGACAAATTTATTTCAACACACACAAATTTTATTCAACCTGATATTTTCTATCCTACCACGACTGAAAAGTTTCCTTTTGACACATACCCTTTACACGGAGGTTACACGAGACAGTACTGTTAAGACAGTCACAACACATTTACAAATTTTTACCCACACACGCTAACTTTTGCTACTGTCTGCTCTACTGCCTGCTCTACTGTCTTAAGTTGTTTGAAGACAGTTGGCGGGACAGTAGCTAGGAAAGTAGAATGATATTTAGCATATCAAGTGACAAAATACGTGAAAATTTTATAGAATTAAAGGAAAATTTGCAATACTTTGGCGTACTCGTAGTTTAAGCAAAAATTTTCTTCATAAAATAGAATTTTTGTACTATTTTGTCTACTGTCTTCCCAACTGTCTTACCAACTGTCTGTACTCTTTTTCACAGACACAAAGTATGACAATTAAAACGTATTTTTCACTGTCTTAACAGTACTGTCTCGTATAACCCCCGTGTTATGAAAAAATTTATTAACAAAACAATGATAGTTGGCAACTCTAAAAATAAAATGCCGCAGTGGTGAAAATAAAAAGCCACTTACAAATACAACAAGTGTGAAAATTGTCAAACTTTGTTTGATGATATATAATAAAATAAGAGCATGCATGTAATTATTTTAATGTTCAACATATTTCTTTATCACAACTTAAAGATTAAAATGCTAAAACACTCAATCCATACATTATTTTTCTTGTTTGCAAACGAAGTTCCAGCAGAAAAAGAAGATCGCTCCATTTTTAAATCTCACCATGCATAGCAGCTGTTTAAGTAAAAGCAAATTTTTCAAAAATGTTGACAAATACAACAACTGAAGAAATTGCCAAACTTTAAAAGCATAAATAGACCAATATAAAGCGAATTAATAATATGTTTTGGTTGCAAACATCTTATTGCAACCTAACTTAAGTATTTATATACTAACAAACTGCTAACAAACAGATTATATGCATTAATTTCAGGAGTTGCCAAGTGATTTCTTTGTGAGCTTGCGGCCGATTAAGAACAAGAGTGACGATAATTGTTGATATTTTTATGCACAAATACATGCAAACATTTTTGATGTCTGTATTGATGACAAAGTTCCTCGGAAAAATACGATGACGGAAACCAAAGATTTACCCTCTACCAAAATCGTACAAAATTTTAACGCCTAAAGAAGTTTTCACTTCAAAAATGCAACACTGCAACTAATATTTTTCCTTTGTGCGAATGAGCATAAAAGCATGGATTTTCCTTGCTTTTGGCGATTGTTCCTCATGTCTTGCCTTGTTTGCCATTCTTGTGTCGCAGACGTTCGTAATCGCTAGCGCTCACACTCTAGGAATTCGTATCAACAGCGATTGGTAACATGCATTTGCGCATTAATTTAAATGCAGGAAGCACATTCGGTACTCGTTTATTGACGAGACAATCGAAACGCCATTCGAATGCATTTGAAATGTTCTCTGGTGGGGAACATTTCAAGAAAAGCGACAACTCAAATGTTGACCTCCTAAGTCCAAATCTAAAAAATTTCAGTCCGCTCGAAATTGGTTTAGGAGTAAAAGGCTTCCAAAGTTAAAAAATGGCCTAAAAATGTAGTTTGTTTTTTCAGTTTTACAACAAAAAAATATTAGTGCGATTCATGTCACTTCGTAAGTTTTCGTAAACTGTACATCGTAATGTCAGTAACTTTTTTGACATGAACGCACTTATAAGAATTTTCGTAACTTTATTCGTAAGCCCTATTTTGATGGCAATGATACACAAAACAAAACAGAGAATATCAAAGTCAAGTTGAAGAAATGAATGAGGATTGGATGCCAGTGAAATGGTGAAGCAAGAGATTAATCTATAAGAAAATTACTCAAATCAAGTAAATTTGAGTTTAACGAAATGAAAGAAGTGGGTATAAGTTTTAGGTTTCTGAAACAATGGATTTATTGGCAAAGATTTGTGGAAGAACTTACTCAGGATGTGGTTGCTCGAAAAGTGAACGAGTACCAATCTTGATACAAGAAAGGAAGTTAACAATTATTAAATATAAGCAATTTTGACATATTAAAGCGACAGGAAATAGATAAATTGTAGTTTGTATAGATGAACGTGAAGCGCCATCTAGGTTTCAATATAACTTTATCGTAAGTATAAATTAAATGAAAGCTTAGCTTAAATATAAATATAATGTAAAATGTTTACCTTAACACAAGTGAAAGTCTAATTATGCTATTCATTTGTTTTGTCCATATTTTTTTATTTGCTAGAAACACGCTTGAAAAATTAGAAACACGAAACAGCTGACATTTGCAGTTTGACAGTTTACAAGTTACGCAGGTTTATTTACGACATACGAGACACATTCAATGCGTAAAATGTTACGATCTTCGTATCTCGATATTCATAAAAAAGTGACGTTTCGTAAGTTTTTACGAAATACGAGCTTACGATGCAGCTACGAAGTGACATGAATAGCACTGTTTAATATACGGAAATTTTTTTATTCTTACTTTAAAAGTTGAAAGCTTGGGGGCTGAATAGTAATTAATGCGGTTTCATTTAAGGATATAGGCCTCATAATATTTGCTTAAGCAAAAAATTACTGAAATGTATTACATGAAAAAAAATTAAATAACATTTTTAAATATTTCGGATATGATATGAGAAAGATTTTTACTCTGTCATAAAAATATATAAGATTTCGGTGTAGTGTGCATATAATGTTTACAAAATTAGTACCAAAAATCCGAGTAAATAGCATTATATAGGTTACATTTTGTTTATGTTCATCTTAGATTATTTATGCCTTTGGCCCTCCCTAGAACAAATCCTGCGGACGCCCATGATTACGACTGTTGTAAGAACACGTGTAAAGTGTCATATAGATCTGACAACTCAAGTTAGTATATATTTACAGCTGTACCTAGAAGACCTTTAACAGTTTTTTTTTTAATATGAAAAAATCAAGTATCGTGTAGTGATAGAATTTTTATTTTCGAAAGGTGTACAACCAAAAGAAATTCATGACCAATTATTTGAAGTGTATAAAAACTCTACACCTTCACTTGCAATAGTGTACAACAGTGACATTGGCGTAAATAAGAAAAAGAGGCTACATGTAGGGAAATTCCGTCTAAAATTTGCGATGTAGGGAAAAAAAAGATTCTCAATATTTATTTATATGTAGAGTAGATTAAAATAGGCATTCGCATGAAAATGCCTATTTTGACTATTTTGACTATTTTTGGTAGTTTGTGCCTATTTTTGCATATTTCCACACGATTTATCATATTTTTACCAAAAATAGTAATACAAATCTTTCGTAGCGAACTCGTTACGAATTCTGAAATTTTGGTTTGCTGGATTTACTCCCTTTTTTGACAGAACAAAATGCAATAGTGTGTACTCGTTATAGCTTTAAACTATCGATACAAAATGTGAAATATCGCCCATTCCTGATTTGTTTTAAAATAACAGTTGTCTCCTTTTCTCATTGTGTTTGCGTATACCCGGTTTAACGGAAAAAAAATGCCAAAAGAAAGTTTGCCTTCTTTTCGAGCGCATATGGTACGTGACAGTGATCTGCAAGCGATGGCATTTTCGCTACTTGCAATCTACCCTCTACAAATACAGTGACAGTCTGACCGCACTACGCAAGCGCTGCGATTGTTGTGTCGAACATACTTGCAACATTGAAGCCAACTGTGTATGAGCGTGTCGTAAGACCACAATAATGCATGTTCGAGTTGTTGGTTTGATAACCAGCGCAGGGTCTTTTCAACTTCTGGTATGCAATGGTAAGTATGGTCATTTACAAGCAACAAAACAAAGACATAAAGCGTAAAGTCCCAGTTATAATAGACGTAACGTAATGTAGTGAAATGTCACTGCAGCAGTGTGTTCTGCCACTTACTGTTTCAATCAATACTTTTCTTATACAAGTGATTATAATAGAAGTAACGTAATGTAACGGGACGTAAAGATCCGTTGGATTTCGATTTCTACGTTACTTTACATTACGTCTGTTCAAAGAACAACTAAACATTGAGGTTAGATTCGATTATTGCGCTATTTTATATTGTTAAACTACGATTTTTGTTGAGTTTTTGTTATAAATGTGATAGTTTTATGTATCCACAGCTATGGATGACGAAGATTTAATTGTATTTGTACAGGAATGTGCAATTATTTACGACAAACAACTGCCTGGCTAATGCCTATTATAATTGCTAAAACGTTTTCTTACATTACGTCCCGTTACGATGACAGTTGACAACATTACGTTACTTTACATTACGTCTATTATAACTGGGCCTTAACTCCTGCATAAAAAAACCAGCGCTTATTTTGTTCTCCGAACACAAAGTATTTGCAGTAACATTGCAGTTACTTTGCGTGACTTTTGAGAGCTTGTAGCTCATAAGCTAATGGTTCCATTGAGCTGATTTCTTTTTTAAAATAGCTTCTAAAGTTTAATTGAGTGAGCAATAAAATTTGTTTAGTAAATTTTTAAAGATATTTATTAAATTTAGTTTTTTAAGAAATTATATCAGACGCCATTTTACTATAAAACACCTTTAATCACTGATTTTGATAAGATTTTGTATGCATGCAGATCTTTAATACAGCTACAACTTTTGTTCAATTGTTCAAAATTTTGAAATAATACGGTCTGACAATGGATTCGGATTCAGCGACCCATTTTTGGTGTACTATTTTTTTTGCCAGCCCCGAATTCATAAAACTACAAAAAGTTAAGGTGGCAACCCTATCCACCATCTTGAATTTTAAAATTCTAACTTTAGATTCGAAATCAGCGACCCCTTAACACTGATAAATGACGTTTAAAACTCTTGAAAAGACATATTATTAGGTGGCAACCCTATTATTTCAAAATTTTATAATTTTGAAATTCTGACAATGGATTCACATTCAGCGACCCATTTTTGGCGTACCATTTTTTTTTGTCAGCCACGAATTAACAAAACTACAAAAAATTAAGGTGGCAACCTTATCCACCATCTTGAATTTTAAAATTCTGACTTTAGATTCAAAATCAGCGACCCCTCAACACTGATAAATGATGTTTAAAACTCTTAAAAATACATGTCATTAGGTGGCAATGCTGTGGTAAAAATTTAGGTGGCAACCCTAACCTCCATCTAAAATTTTAAAACTGTGACATTATATTCGAAATCAAATCCGTTGTCAGAATTTCAAAATTACAAGAATTCGCATAAATGAAAAAAATCTAGGTGGCAACTCTATCTGCCATCTTAAATTTTAAAGTTTGACATCATCTTCGAAATAAGTTACCCCTAAAACTTCCTAAAACTATTTACTCTACTCATACTGAAGTAATCTACAAACACTTGAGTAAAAATGCAGTGTACGCGCTGATTTCATCGTTCGTAAGCTTACTTTTGTATCACTGCTTAGCCGAAGTTGAAATCAACCTGCAATGGTACACGAGGCAGTAGCTCAAAATAATGCATAATTATAACGATTGCCGTTCGTGCGCTGTGGTTTATACACATAATTATTTTATGCAAACATCTATACTTTCCACTAAAGTCGAAGCACACATCACACAGAGTTTGACTTTGGTACAATTGGCTAATGCAACATGCCTGATGTTGTAAGTGAGCTCGATGGCGTAGAATATGTTGTATGGTATTAATGATATTGAAGTCATACAAAAACCAAGTATGTACTGAGTGTAAAAGCAGTTGCAGTTCATCGCTGCAGGTCTCTGGTACGTGAATTCAAGAATGAGCTACGGACCGACGGAAGCATCTTATTTTGCAGAAGTTGTAATGCGGAAGTAAGCGCAAGCAAAATTTGTCATGCCAACCAGCATTTCTCAACAGCTAAGCATAAGAATAATCTGTAAAAGCGACTTGAAACACTAGCGAAGGAGCAAGCATTGCTGATGCAATGTGCGAAACCTAAAGTACAGCCTTTCAGCATGGACTTGTGTCAGGCTTTTTTTCGGGCTAACATTCCACTTAAAAAAGTCGCAAATTTGCACATCAAAAATTTTTTTGAAAACAACATTTGCACATCAAAACAACAAATGCCGAGCGAAGTGTGCTGCGGCAAAAATATGTGCCAGTTTTGTTTAACGAAAGTATGAACAATATGAAAAAAAGACTTTTAACAAGCATATCTGAATCTCGGTTGATGAGACAACTGTCGTCGATCAAAGACTTTTTGTCAATTTTATTTTTGGCGTACTCGAGGAGGAGGCAAATTCCCAGTCATACCTACTAAACGTCGGCAAAAAAGATGCAGGAAACGTAAATAAAATAGCAACTTTTGTAAACGACAGTCTTTTTCTTTTATGGCCAGAAGGTAGGTTAATTTCTAAGTTAGTTTGATGTGAAAATGTATTATATTTCCTTTTCATTAATCTAGGAATTGAATAAGACCACGTTCTTACTGCAGTCACAGATGCTTCACCTTACATGGTTACGGCGATGAGGTCATTGAAAATCATGTTTTCCAAAATGCTGCACTGAACATGCTTCGTGCACGGTCTTCATCGTGTGTGCGAATTTATTCATGGCGAATTTCAAGACGTGAATCTCAATATTTCGTATATAAAAGTAATTTTTGTCAAAGTGAAACTTCAAAATCTTAGATAATTGAAACTGATAAGTTTCTTTATTTAGGCACCATCTTGTCGAAAGAACTTAAACTCAACTTATCCTGAACAGCTACTCCCGCCAACACCTTCAACGATACGCTGGGGGCACTTGGCTAAGAGCTGCGGAATACTACAGTGACAAATTATTAAAAATAAAATCTCTTGTAGAAAGTTTTAAAGACGAAGATAGTGAAGCAATTCGCAAGGCAAAAGATTTATTCGCAAAAGAAAGTCTTCACAGCGATTTGGCTTTTATCAAATCAAATTTCGACATAATTCACCACTCGACAACAAAATTAGAAGCAAAAAACTCATTGCTCAAAACAAGTCTTAAACATATCGGCATCGTTAAAAAGTCATTAAAGCAATTGAATGATAAGAAATTTTTAAATAAATTTGATTCCGTTTTTGGTCGTAACCCGGGATTTAAAGATATTAAAATTGTGGAAAAAATATTGTTCACTAACAAAAAGGTTTTCTGTGAGTACACTGTTAAGCTTACGCCCACTGAACTATCGAAACTTAAAATTGCCCGGTTACATCCTGCGATGTGGAACGCAGTTTTTCTGCTTATGGATCTCTTTTAACCGAAAAACGTCGTAAGCTTACGTAGGAAAACTTAAAACAGCATATGATTGTTTACTGCAATTGCGAAGAACATTCAGAAGAGGATGCTTAAAGACAACTTTTAATCTATATGTATTAAAATATTTTTATAATAGCATTTATTATTTTTTTATTTTTGTTAAACCTACAAAGTAAAAAGTATTTGTGCAAACGCTTTAAGATGAATTAAAAAAAAACAGACTATTTAACTCTAACATTATTTGTAAAGAATTTAAAATAAAATAAACAATTCTGTTTACTGAAACTCGTTGTTTTTTATGTATATTTCATTATTTTTCGTGCCAATTTTTTAATTTGTCGTGCCTTTTTTGCCATTTTTTGTGCCTATTTCGAGCCTAAACGGCCTTTTTTCGTGCCTATTTTAATTTTTTTTTACCTATGTGTAAATAATCCAAGAGAAGTTTCAAAAATCTAAAATTTGCCCCTTTATTTTTCAAAAAATTTTCCTTTTTTTGTTCGCATATTATTTCTTTAATAGATTTTGAAATTGTTTCAGAGTGAAAAATCTGAGCAAGTTAAATTTTCATATATGCTTGAACATACTGACCAGCAAGAACCTTCGCCTGTGCGCATAATAATTTGTTGACCAATATCAGCTAAATAAGGATGCGTTTGTTATGGTACTTGATTCAACAAGTGGCTTGTCTTTTTTGTTGAAGCCCTTAGCCAGTTAAGGGTGGTTCTCTATTAAATTAGTTACAATTGCAATTTGAACTGCGTTCTTGTCTCCTAATAAAAAATGTAAATAAATAATAAAATAAACAAAAATAATTAAAATCGTTCACTTCTTAAATCTTTTCTAACTTTTCGCGACTTTGCAGAAGCTAGAACACACACTTACCAGCAATTCTGACAACTGTCAGCTGGTCGTTTTAAAACCGACAACCAAATCGATAAATGGGTTTCTGTGACACCTAATACCGACACAAAACTAATTTTGAAAATAAAGCCAGTTTCTAAATCGATAATCGGTTTCTATGACACCAAAATGAAGTCTGTGAAGAAGGTTTCCACAACACCCCAGATGAAGATCTTTATGGTCATTGTTCATAAGAAATGTCTACTATCTTTGAATAATTCCGTGTAATCAGCTTTACTGTGGGTTTAGACCGCCTGAACGAACGAAAAATTTATCGCGAACAATTTATTGCAATAAATTCTTCGTTCGGAGTACTGTTTAAACCGCACGAACATCAATCGCGAACAAACATTGGCCGCCATCTTGTTCGTTCAGGCGGTGTAAACAGCAATTTGTGCATTTGGCCGAACATCAATAAATGCAGGGTTGATAACTCCTTATTTTTATATTAGTACTAAAACTTATAATCCGTTTCTCAACAACAAATGGTTTGCCACTCCATAACAATATATTACTCGTATTAGTTAGTATAGAAAAGACGTGTGTTTAACTTAAGGGCCCATTTAAGTTTTTCGACGAACAAAAATTAAATGTTTTCACATTTTTCGTGTGTTAATAAATTTCGTAAATTTTAAGTCAACTAAATAAAAATTGTTCCCAAATTGTATGCACTTATTAAGCAAATACAATTGATACTTTCAGTCGTTCGATTTTTATTTTAGAGGAATCCTTTTTATGTTATAACTTTAAAGAATTGCTTTTAGTCACAAATCGAATTTTCAACTACCATTTTGGTTAATATCCACATTTTTCTAAAATCTTCGATTAAAAACTCAAAAAGTTTCAGCAGAACCTAAAATATTTTTTTATTTTATTTGAACGAGCGCTATTGCGGATTCCTGCTATATTAAATAATATTTGCTATCCATAAACTCAAAATTTTCATTAAAAGTTATAGTTATTTAAAAAAAAAAATTACATCAAATAAACAGTCGCCTCAAATAAATAAATTATAGGGTTTTCCGCTTAAAAACTTAATTTGGCCCTTTACACAACACAATCATATTGCAGCGAAAGTTAACAGAACACTTTAAAAAACATAAAACTAAATTAGTACATATTTTAGTACTTTTCATAAATTATTCTCTAAAGCTACTCCTCTTTGCTACTTTTCTATTTTTAAACACAGCGCAACACCGGATTCGCCCAAAAAGATCGAAGCTTGTTCGATCAGAGCGAACGAAGGAATCTTCGTTCGTTCGCCCTAATTTACTGTTTACACCGGGCAAACATTGTTCGCGATAAATTTATAGCGAACACTGTTCGTTCGGGCAAAGTGTTTAAACCGAGCGAACGAACGAGGTTTCTTTCGTTCGTTCAGGCGGTCTAAACGCACAGTTATATCCAAACAAATTTTTTTTGAGTAATAACACTAACAAATGCTTCGATTTTCTTGTCATCATAATAATCACACATTATTTTCCGTCTAAATTGTACCAATCACATTACTGTGCGTCACTGGGGTTGGTGACGTATCTCAAAGGCCATGGAATATATAGCTTGGGTACAGTGCGCGCGAATAGCGTTGCAAATATCAAGATGCCGAGAAATATGTTGTCAGCGCATATGTTGTCAACTTACGTGGGTTTCAAGCCATTTGTGTCCTTAAATATTTACGAACAACCACAAAAAAGCAAAACGTTGGGATCGTAATAAAAATTTATAATAAAAAAATAAAACCGTCATATGGATGGAGTCGACCTCATGGATGGGCAATAGGTCGCCATCACATACACTCTAACAAAAATTCACGAGAATTTACAACAATAATTGCTGCCTACTGATTGCCTACATTTATTGTCGATAAATCCCTTCGACCAAAATACAAAATAATTCACGTTGAAAATGCGTGAATCCTCTCACCTACAAGAATCGCTTTCGCGCTCTTGTAGAAACTCTCTTCTACAACTATCAAGCTCATGCTCTTTTTCGTTTAAAGAATAAGCTATAAATGCGTGAATCCTCTCACACATATCTCTCTTTCTCTCTAAACTATTCAATATTCAAGTAATGAAGCGTTTTTTTTGTTTTTTATGTGTGTTTTTTCATTATTGTTGCAGAAAATATATGAAATAGACGCAGTCAAAATTTTCAGAAGTAGTATACCATGGTATAAGAATAGAGGTAGCTGCAGCGCTGACTGTGCTCTCTTTCCATACTGCCATGTCTGTCAAATTCAGCTGTGTGGCGAATTGAAACAAAAGAAAAGAAATAAAAACTTTTGCTTCGATTTGAGATTTCCGGCAGTATGCTCTCATTTGGTGCATCTACCTGTATTCTTGTACCATGGAGTATACAAAATTAAAAAACTTCTTCATTACGCTTGGCGTTGTTACAGATTTTTCGAGATATTGCAACTAAGGCCAAGAAATTTGAAAACTCAAATATAAAACAAAAGAAGCCAAAAACTAGAACACAAATGCTTAGGACATAGAACAAAAATTATTTTTATTTTTAAAATTATTTCATACTTAAAGCAAACTTATTATTTTTTACTTAATTCATATTAAAAAGAAAATTTTTAAAATTTGAGAGAACGTTTATAAAAGAGATAAAGCATTTTTTAAATTGAAACTGAATTTTTTTTAAGCAATTTTTACTCAAACAATTAAAAATAGTATCATTTAAATTTTTGTGCAATTATAAATGCCTATGATACAGGCTTAATGTCTTATATTCAAAGGAACAAACACTACATTTGAACATATTTATTTGTACATCTTACACTAACTTTAAAGAATTGTATCAAGGTCCATTAAAACTATGTTATATTATATTATTTTACACGATTCACTGTAGTTATTAATACCTATTTTTGTTAATATTTTATAAATATTATTATTTATTTGACAACATAGTTGTTGCATTAGAAGCACAAATCAAACTCATGAAAATTATGTATCTGTTAAAAAATCCGCTAAAACCATTACTCTGGAGCGTTTTTATAACTCTCTGAGCGAAAAAACGCTGAAATAGCGTTAAAAGTAGAGAAAGTATATATATTTTGGAAAAAATGCAGAATTTTAGACAGAATTGAAAAAACTCGCTACATTGTGTGATCTTTTAACAAAATCGCCAATAAATGTCGTGAAATTTCACAACATTTTTTGTAGTGATTTTACAATCAGTTTTTAGAGTGTGCGCATCAAGACTAGAAAGAATGCTAACGCTCTTTTCCTTCGTTTGTACAAAGGAGATCGATCTACTCATACACAAAAATTTCGACCAGAAAAGGCTGAACTATTGTGTTCAATAAATTCGTCCCCAGAAAACCGGAAAGTGGGTCGACCAGTGGCCACACAATCGCCTAAAGCAAAAACGGTTTACACTCCAACAGATGCCGTCCGCTATGACAATATGAGTCATTCATGGGCATCCACAGGGGGGTAAGGGGGGCACTTTCTCCCCTAGACAGTGAAAATTTTTTAAATATCTTCATATTGAATCAAAAAGCCGTAAGCTACAGTTAAAAACATTTTACGGGAAAGTAAAAAAACTTTCAAAATTGTTAATGTAATTGTAAGTTGCGCTCAAGCTTAGGGATTTTAGAACTTTTTTAATAAAAACGTCGTTTTTCGTTGTAGGAGTGTAAATTAGCAGGAACATGTAGTTAAAAAGTCGTCATTTATTGTAACTTACGACTTTTTTGATTTTATATAACGATATTTTCATTATATATGTTAATATATTTTGTTATAAAAAACTCAAAAATACTTTTTTTTTATGTATCTATATATATAAAATGGAATATGTGTTTGTTTATTTGTTTGTTTGTACCTTATAGGAGACCAAACCTCTGGACCGATCTTCCTGAAATTTTCACAGCATTTAACTGGGACTCTGGCATGATTAATACGGTACTTTTTCGACCACGCCCACTTTTACGCCCACTTTTTTAAAATTATGTAATTGCTCCCATATAGTTTTTAACAGATTTACTTCAAATTGTATACACATTATACTCCAGGCGAGGTAGAAATAAACATTTATTACACCACGCCCCCTTTCACGCCCCTCTGCAAGCCAAATTTAAGTTTTAAAGTTTTTGTTCTCTGTATAAATTTGTTCCTTCCAACGGATTTTTTTTTATTTGGTAGTATATTGCTCTTAATACTGTTAACGTCGCCATATTACTATGAACAACGCCTACTTCACCACCCCTTTTTTAAATTCAGATACTTACTTATACCACTAATAATGTTTGCTATACAAAATACTTTTTTTGTAATATGTATTTACCTAAAGTTTTATATACTTTTTATCTACAGGTAAGATAGCCATAGATTTTTTTATTACCAATTCCCCCTTTTTCGCCCCATTTTGTTTTAATTATAATTAATCTGCTTTCAATCTATATATATAAAAATGAATGTCTCTCTGTCTGTTTGTTTGTTTGTTTGTGCTTTATAGGAGTCTAAACCCTTGTACCGATCTTCCTGAAACTTTCACAGCATGTTACTATGACTCTGGAAGAAATAATAGGCTATATGAAGTTTTTATTGGACAAAGGGGCGTGGCACCGCCAATATAACCCAAAAATTTAAATCGCCATATTTTGGGAATTTTTTGACCTACGTCGATGATATTTGGTACTTATGGTATTGGCATAATTAGGAATACATACCAGGAGAAAAGTGGGTGGGACCACGCTCCTTTTTAGGAAAATTAAAAATCGTAATATAGTGGACCGATCGCCATTAAATTTTCACAATAGGATATTCTTACGAAATAATAAATTCTTGACTATACAAAGTTGTGAGTGGACAAAAGGGCGTGGCCTGTCCATTAGGGCGGGTCAATTTGTATGGACGAATTTTTTGGAGGTCTGGCTCAGCGAAATTCGTAAAATACATGTAATTTCAAGACTTTTTCTCCACTACAGCATATACAAATTCTGAAAAAAAGCTGTGCGGACTTTCGTAAATAGATTTTGTTCTCAATTATAAAATATGAATGTATGAATGTATGTGTATGAATCTATTTACGAAAGTCCGCACAGCTTTTTTTCAGAATTTGTATATGCTGTAGTGGAGAAAAAGTCTTGAAATTACATGTATTTTACGAATTTCGCTGAGCCAGAATTTGACCCGCCCTACTGTCCATATAACCCAAAATTTAAAATCGTCATATCTTGGGTATTTTTTGACCAACGGCGGCAGTATTTGCTATATATGGTATTGGCATGAATAGAAATACGTACCAAAAGAAAAGTGGGCGGAGCACGCCCCTTTGTTTGCGATATATTGGAGGATGGACCTGTTAACCGATCTTAAATTTTCACAGCGTGCAGCTTTGACTCAAGAATACTTATTACGGGATAATATTTTTCGACCATGCACACTTCTGCACCTACTTTTTTACTACGTTTATTAACGGCTTTACTTCAAATTTAAAATACATATTAATTAAAATAGTGGGGTAGCCCCATTCTCTTTCTCCCACAACTGTCTGCAAAACAGCTGATTTTCTAATATGTGTTAATTAAAAAAGAGAGTGTGGTAACCCCATTCTCATTCTCCCACAACTGACTGCGAAACAGCTAATTGTGTAATTGCTGCTTTTTGATTGGTCTAAAAATAAAAAGGGGGAGCATGAAGCAAATAACATGCGGTTCAGTGATGAATTCTAATTGATTTAAAACAAAAAAAGGGGAGAAGCATTGCAATAATTAAATTAAATTTAAATAAATAAATTTTTTTAAACATATAAGTACTTTTAATTTTATTTTATAACGAGGGGGGTAGCACAGCACACCGGGTTCAGCTAGTATATATATATATATAAATAAAGCTGAGCTTAACCATGCATGCATTTTCAAATAGTATGTTGTGCACGTCGCAGTAATAAGTTACGATAACATTTCATTTACCCTTGTTTCACAGGCACTTTTCAATACGCGTTCTTACACTCAAAAAATTTTGTGAGTAAATATTACTAATAACTGCGTCTATTCTACGAATTTTATTTGTAGTTTTCAGTCATGAATAGGATTCATAGATTGGACGTAGTTTGGTACATATTACAAATATTTTATTTGTATTCGTACAAAAACAAAGTATATTTACTATATTACTAATAACGAAAAAAAAACATTCCATCTGAATGGCCACGTACTCTTTCTGTAAACTACGGCCACCTTGCAATCATACATTTCCTTATATTCGGTAATTGTTCAAAAAGCCAGGCTGAAAGATTTCGGTTGTAAATTTTTTAACTCAACAAATATTAAATAGTACGAAGCCATTAGTAAATACTACGAATGTAATGGAAGAAAGTTATTCGTACGAGAAATTGAGAAATGATAAGGAATGATATCCCTATTAGTCGAATATCATTCTTCGGAGCAACAGATGGTAAGGGCATTTAAGACAATAACGCATATGAATTTGGAGGTTTCGGTGCAGTTGTCTGTATGTATGAAATTCTGTGTACAAAATTCTGCATTTACATAAAACTGTGTAAAAATTCTGTATGCCAAAATTCTGCAAAATATAGACTAAGAACAACCAAGGTTAATAAGAGTAAAATAAGAACTTTCAGAACAAGGGAAAATAATTTTATCTTTAAAAACTAAAACTGTATCCCAAATACAGTTAAAATGCTACAAAGCGAGAGCAGACTTTTTGAAAGCAAAATTTTTCAAAAACAGTGTATTGAAATACAGGTCTTTAGAGAAAAATTAATAAAAACATACTCTAAAAATTATAGTATTTTGATAATACAGACTTTTGACAAGCAGAAAACTGACTCGCTCCCGCACTTGGACGATAAGCAAATGTATGTTCTAAATTAATAAAACACAAGAAAAAACAAAGTAAAATAAATTTAAAAAACTGAATGTTTTCCCAGAAATCGGAATAAAAAATAGTTTTTCTGTCATAAAAATGATCCAATTTGGATAATTTTTAATTTTTCGTAAGCTAAATAAAATTGGTAACAATCATGCAGCATTTATAACTATTCTAACTTTTATCAATAAACTTAACTTTAATTTAAATTTGAGATAATTGCAGCGATCTAGGCAAGGGCAAAGCTTCCTATTCAAAAGCGAACAAGAAATAGGAAGTTCTGAATAAAGTAGGCTAATTTTAGATCAAGCACTAATTTAAAAAAAAAATCTGATGGCAAATTCTTGATGGCAAAAAAACGCTTTTACATTTTGTCAAAAATTTTGTTATGACAAAAATTTAAATAGGAAACTCGATTTGAAACATTTATTTTGTACTTCTTCAAGTTCACATTTTTTAACAGGCGACGCATTTTCAAAAATTTCTGGATTTTTTCGCATCACGTGCTAATATTACATCCAGAATTCAGAATCAAGTTTTTCAGGGAGGTTCTGGAATATGTTTAGAAAATGAATGGAGCCCAAACCCCATCTATACATGTACCTCTTTGTATATTTATTCATACGTTTTGAATTAAAAACAAATTTTTTTTAAATAATTCATAGAATAGGTATGTTTCCAAACTCGATTTTAGTAACTTGCATGCCTCTAGAACTGATGCATGTTAAAAAAAGAAACAAGTCAGTTGATGTCCATGCGGGGAACATTTCAAGAATAGCGACAACTCTAATTCTTAATTTTTGCGGATTATATGGATTTTTACCTCCTAAATCTAAATATGATAAATTTCAGGCCACTCGCCATTGATTTATGAGTTACAGGCCTCTAAAGCTGGAAAAAAATGGTCTAAAAATCTTGCTGGTTTTATTCAATTAAAAAAATATTGGAAAATTTTTGTATTCTTATTTGGAAAAAGGAAATTTGTATAGAAATAGTAATTAATGCTTTTTTTTAATTAAAGCATATAGGAGATATCACATTATTCAATGTATTAAATTATTAAAAATACTAGTGGAGAAAAAACTTTTGAAAATACATGAAAAAAAAAATTTGAAAATGTTTCGGGCATGATACGAGAAAGATTTTTACCCCATCTTTGAAATATTTATAATTTTCTTATGTGTACAAGCGAGTGTCAACCGGCGTATCATGATAACAAAATTAGTACCAAAAATCTCAGAAAATAGAATTATATGGGTTACATTTTCTTTTTGTGCATTCTAGACTCATTAATGCCTTTGCAGCCCCCTTGGAACAAATCCTGCGGATGCCCTTGGAGTATAGGTGTGCGTTTGCTGACAGATCGGGTAAAAATCAGTGTCCTTGAACTCTAACTTTTAAACAAAATCAAAAATTGGGAAGTTAGAGGGTTAAGCAATCAATTCTGAAGAATATTTCGTTAAAGATTTAGAAATAAAGATATTTGCCAAGACCCTAGTGAGTCAAGAGTCCGTTTAACGACAACGCCTTAATGTTAAAGCGGTGCCATCGTGTAGCAGTTTTACGATCTCAATACCGCACGAATTCGTCATGATTCACCACACCACACCACAAACCGCAATTAAAACACCATTCAATGACAGGTCCAACGTGACCACCTCCTCACATATCTTCACCATGCACGGTTGCAATTTGTAAACAAGCTGATGTTGTCGATTTTTTTTTCTTTTGTCGTAAATGTGCAGATTGTGACAGTTTGAATAAAATTTAAAAACAATGTTTAACGAATATTAAAGCAGCAAATATAGCAATCATAAAATCTGCAAGCAGCATTTAAGCCACAATTGCTACCGTTTTAGCTAGGCATTAAAGCTCAATTTGTTTATTATGTAAAGCGAGTTATTCGCTTTTTTATTTTTTGTTTTATCACTTTAAGCATTAAATTTTTGTATTTTTTACTTTTGTTTTTGCTTTTGCTGCTCGTAAAATTTTGTTGTTTTTGCTTTTTGTTGTTTAAATATCGCTTTTTTTTAGAGTACAATACAAAACATTCCTGCCATAGGTGAAGCTTCTACAATAGTATGTAGTTTTTTAAAACATATTTTAATGCAATTGTTTTTTTGTATATTTTTTCGTCATGCATAACAGCTACAAAACCAAGTTATCATTAGTTAGCTTGTTGAAAGTGCCAAAATTGAAGGACAACACTGCAATTATGCATAGAAATATACAATTTTCGATATAATGTCGAATAGTTGACGATGAAGAATGGTGTTACTGCTTTGCTTTGATTATGATGCAGTTTTCATAATTGACACTTTAAAGTGTGTTTGTACATATTCAAAGAGGACATCTCATCACAGATTTTGGCTCTACTATTCTCATGCAATAAATGTACTGTATACCATAATAGGTTGAATATTTGTTTTAAGCATTGTGACCAATGGAAGTTACATAATAAGATTTTTATATTGCTAAAATAAATGGTAAAAGCATTTATTCCACATGATCGTATCAAGACTTAACATAAGGGAAGCGGAGTGTGGGTCAGAGATTATTAAAATGACAAGCGTACAATTCAATTTTAGGCACTTATATATTGGTCTTTTATCTTTTTTATATCAGTCGCACAATCATTCCTTTTTCAATCAACAATTTTCAGGTTCGTAGATAAACTAGAACATATTGAATGGCGTGAAATATGAAAGGACCATTATCATACCCTTGTACATTTAAATTTTTAACATATTTTTTCAAATTTCGATTAGTATAACTATTGGAGGGTGCAACTGTTTTCTTGCAAGTTGCAACTGTTTTTTTTCTTGCACTTAACAATGCAGTGTCGCTATCAAAAATGGTAAATCCAACCGTCTGAACACGAAAAATTCGTTTTACCTAACATTTTAACTAAATGATTGACTTTTTCTTGTAAATTAGGATAGGAACCAAGTAAATAGTGCTTTTTCTACATTTTGAGTAGATGACATTATAAA
Source organism: Dichetophora obliterata (assembly GCA_963920525.1). Classification (NCBI taxonomy): domain Eukaryota; kingdom Metazoa; phylum Arthropoda; class Insecta; order Diptera; family Sciomyzidae; genus Dichetophora; species Dichetophora obliterata. The sequence goes on along the minus strand of OY986435.1, from coordinate 303,345,264 downwards.
CAACTACAGGCCTATTCATTTTCCAGTCATTATTCAAGTCATCATTTAAGACTTCTGACGGATTTACTGACGATCCCGTTATAATTTGTGGCCTATTTGCCACTCTCTTTAAAGAGTCATTCTGCTCAGACTCTTTTAATCCTAATGAATATTATTTTGAATATATGAACTCTACACCCAGGGTTTCGTTGGACCCTATATCTTTTAATTCTGAGGATATTTTAAAGTATATTGGATCGATCGAAGAAGATTTTAATGCTGGACCTGACGGAATTCCTGCCGCAGTGTTAACGCAATGTGGTTCCATTCTAAGCCAACCACTCTCCATATTATTCAATAAATCAATTAGGGATTGTAATTTTCCACTTTTTTGGAAAAAATCTTTTATAAGTCCTATTTATAAAAAAGGTTGTAGGAATGATGTAAACAACTATAGGCCTATCGCTAAACTTTCATCGATTCCAAAACTTTTCGAGCGGCTCGTGTATGATCGTGTGAAGATTCATTGTGGGAGGGTCATAACAACTCGTCAGCATGGATTTGTTACTGGCAGATCCACTGTGTCTAATCTCCTCGATTTTACAACGTTTTGCTTAAATTCATTTTATTCAGGTAACCAGGTCGACTGTATTTACACTGATTTTAGTAAAGCATTTGATAAACTGCCACACAACTTAATTCTATTTAAACTAAAGTTAATGGGTTTTCCCCCTATTTTTTTGTAAGCTGGATTCAATCGTATCTGACAGAGCGATCTTATCAAATACGATTTCGAGGCGTATTGTCAGCTGAATTTATTGCTGAATCAGGTGTTCCTCAAGGTAGCGACCTTGGTCCACTTCTGTTTATTTTAGCCATTAATGATGTAACCCACATCATCAAACACTCTCATCTACTTATCTATGCAGATGACATGAAAATATACAGAACAATAAATGCTAAAGACAATTCAGATCTGCTCCAGTCTGATTTGAAATCCTTTGAAATCTGGTGTTCTAAAAATAATATGTTTCTAAATCCAGATAAATGCCAAACTATGACCTTTTCGCGAAAAAGGAATAATTTAATTTTTGATTATAAGATAAAAGATACTGCTTTAAGTCGCGTAGATGCTGTCAAAGATCTTGGTATATGCATGGATTCTAAGCTATCGTTTAACGTTCATATTGATTACATTTGTAAAAAACCATGTTCTATGCTCGCGTTTATGAAACGCTGGGCCAAAGAATTTAATAGTATGATCACAACTACAACGCTGTATTATGCAATTGTGCGACCTCACTTAGAGTATGCAAGTCAAGTTTGGTCCCCAAGTTACAATGTACATGTTGAACGTATAGAGAGAATCCAAAAACGTTTTGTTCGGTTTGCTCTAAGGGGCTTAAGTGCAACGGACACTTTAAACCTTCCTCCTTATGAGGATCGTTTAAAACTATTAAAAATGCAATCTTTGAACGAGAGAAGGAAGTCTGCAGATATCGTCTATTTACACCAACTCATAACTGGTGTATTCGATTCACCAGAACTTCTAACTCTTATAAATTTTAACACTAACCGTAGAAGCAGTAGAAATGCTAACAATTTTATTTACTTACCTTTTAGTAGAACAAATTATATGGCTTCTGCTCCTTTACATCGCATGAGTACCTTTGTTAACAACTGTAGCTTTTTTGATGTTAACTTATCGAAAGGTCAACTCAAAAGTAGATTGAAAACTAATGTATGATTAGATCTATGTAAACGCATGGTTAGTTGTTATGTCTTGTGTTGTCCCTGAGCCCAACCCATATTATGGTGGGTAGATTTTTCTCACTTTAGATTGTTTTGGACCACTCTTATCGATATCATTAGGGCTATTCACAGTTTGAGCGTACTTTTGACAAATCGTATTTATAGCATTTGTTATTGTTCAAACTGGGAGCACCTCGCCATGTGACTGTCGTATAAAAAAAATTGTGCAACCCTGTGATGTATGTGATTATGCGGCTGTAGACAGAGCATAAAAATACGAGGTACAAAAAACACGTCCAAGGGCTGCTTTTATTTACGCGTGCCTGCGTATTTGCGTTTGTATGCAAAACAACAACAAAGCAAAATACGCTTTCGTAAATTGGCGTACAAATAGCAGGTCGTACAAATGGCAGACCAGCGTATTCCAGCGCTGTGAATGGCCTTATTGAGATGTTTTAATGTTATTTGGGCTGGTTCTTAAGATGATCTAATGCGGAGAAAGTGCGAAAAGCTGTAGTGGCTGAACTCTATTGTTATTGCATGTTTAAAAAAAAAAAAAAAATGTAATCCTTATCTTTTCCCTATGTTTCCATATGATGGATATGGCGCAAGAAATTTTTCGCCGTTTTCAAGCCGCCAGATATTGCAGATTTTGTTTTCTATGGTGAACGCTTTACGTTTAGTTTGTGGAGGCATTTTGAACGCAGTAAAAAGTAATCATGCACTTGAAGGAACAAATAAGCTATGTATTGTAGTTTTGTTTTCAATGAATTTTATACAGTTATTTCCGTTTCAACAAAGCGACAATTGCAAATATGTACACATATAAATAAAAAAAAGTCAGAAGTAAGCAAATCTAGTCTCAGCTTGCTTTCGTCGTAGCGAAATACGTGAAAATATTTATTATATTTATGAAAATTTAAAAATGCGGACTTCAAGAATACGACGTTATAGCAGAAATGTTGTTATAACCGAGTTTGTTATAAGTGAATTCTACTGTATATGGTGAATATTTGAGACCAAAGCTCATATGCAAATTTTAAGTCATAACGTTAGTTTTTGTGACATTTTCAGAGATTTTCTCATTTTATGATATGTTATGATGATTCCCCAAAAATTTCGACTCTAGCGATGGCCATCCGTTATTTCGAACCATTCGAAATATTTGGGGAATCATCATAACATAAACCAAGGATTATTTTGAGCATTTGTGCCGAAAGACTTTTTTTATATGGAACGTGCCTTAATGTACAAATATATCCTATCAGATTTCTATTTTTCCTCACTGAGTATTGCATTTCTAGGCGAAATTTTTGATGGCAATTTACAGAAAATCATACAAATTCTGTAATGTAATGTTATAACAAGCGGTATGCTCAAAACTCAGATATGATTTGCGACATATTTGCGAAAAATTTTGGCTAAAAGTTTGGGTTATCTCCCGCCTCAATTTTGCTATATTTCTACTGCTACTCAAAAAATTTGATAGCAGTTGGAAGTAATGCTCCTAACTGGTGAAACTTGCAGACCACATGATGCACAATACATGACTTGCATTAAGTATGAGACAGCGTAGCTTTTTTTTATTCCACACGCTTCCGACGTGGTCAACAGACTATGTTGCTGTGCTAAATATAAAGTTTTGGAATTTAATTGTAAGCCCAATCAAATAACATCAAGTTTCGCAGTTGGTCACAAACTTAGCCTTGTGTGTATAGTCGCACTTTTTTGTCAGATACGAATTTGTCGTTATGCTTTAGAGCGTGACGGTAGAAGCTTATGCATTTTGTCAAAACAGTTCATGTCGTCTATTGTCATCGATGTCGTGGATATTTTTTGTCGATTATTGCTTGTTATTTGCTTAATTTTGGTTTTTTTTGTATAAAAGCCCGTAACCGATCACATTTGAAACAGTTTAAATCCATTTACGGAATCTAGAGCAACATACCCAGAAAAAAAACCAAACCCACACCGAATAACAATGGCATTCAAAGTAAGGATTAACAAAGGACTAACATTTAAACAAAGTTATCGACTATTGAAGTGAATTAATGAAGTGTTTGAAAAGCAGTTATAGTAAAAGAGTAAAAGAGAAAAAGTGTTTATTGTATAAAAATTTAAAGTCACTTCTAGGGCTTCATTAATACGAAAATACCTCGCTTATACAAATTTTTTCCCATACTCTTCCCGCTTTGCAGCTCGTCGTCTTCTTCGCTGCATGCCTCGCTGTTGCCAATGCTGGCCTTATTCCTCAGGCTACCCCACTTGCCGCTGTTGCTGCACGCATTGAGGAATACGATCCTCATCCTCAGTACACCTACGGATATGATGTCAATGATGCACTCTCTGGTGACTCCAAGAACCAGGTTGAAACACGTGATGGCGGTATTGTGCAAGGTCAATACTCGTTGAACGACGCTGATGGCTATCGTCGCATTGTTGACTATACCGCCGATCCCGTTAACGGTTTCAACGCTGTTGTTCGTCGTGAACCTTTGGTTGCCGCTGTTCATGCTGCACCCATCGCACCAGTTGCTGTGTCTCCCTATACCGCCTATGCCACTGCACCAGCACATGTAAGGACTGCTGCTCCATTAGTTGCCGCCGGTCCAACGATCGTGAAGAGCCAGTTCGCATCTCCACTCATCCAATACGCCTATTAGATGGGTTTATGTTGATGTTCGATGACAGACTGTTGTTGTTATAACTGAATAAAGAATATGATATAGATTTTGTTAGTTAGAAAAAATGTCGTATTAATTAGAGGTGATTCCAGATAAATTCAGCAAAAAGAGTTCAACAAAATTAAAGTTTTAAACCGTTTTTGAAGTAAAAAAAGAAAATGGATAAACAACAAAGAAAAAATGCAATTAAATCAAGAATTTGATTCGAATGCAGTAACACTACGGATAAGTATTTAGTTTTTGGTGTAAACGTGTCTTAAATCGATATTAAAGGACCTATCAAAAAAATTGTTCGAAGAGCATCCATCATACAAAGTGTACAGAGACCAAACATAAATTTCCATATGCAATTTACCGATTATGTAGCTGAACTAAATTTTAATGTTTGGATTTTGTTTGGATTTTGTTTGAACTACATAGGCTGTGTGCCATTCGGAAACTTTCCACTAGTGGCAGGAAAGAAAATGCTGGGTTGAAAAAAATTTCTATCTGTTGAAATTGAACTATCATTTTTGCTGTACCAAATGAAACATTAAAAAGTTATCGAGAAATTTTTGGCGGTTTCTCAGCGAAAGAACTTTCTTGACATTTACTTGCCTAAATATCATAATTTTTCATAATACAAGTTTTTCTAAGACGCATTTGAAAATACGGCATTTTACTGCTATGTATTCTACTTCTTTTTATTTTATTTATAATTGAAAACATGAGTTAATGAAGGGGATAAGTCGCAAAATTCCAATTCCATTGTATGTTTTTACTATGATCAACTTAGAGATGAAATAAATTGAAAATTTGTGAAAATTAAATGTTTAGATTTTATTCTACTTATAAAATATACTGAAGTAAAATCAGTATCAGTGTTAGTTTTCCCGTCCACCGGACCTAAAAATTCGAAACCTTGAAACCTGAAAAATGTGATTTCGGAGGGTTTTTTTGTAATAATTTCCAATCTAATTTTGTTGAAATATTTAAGGAAATTGAAAAATAACGCCAGTATTTTATTCTAGGGACGTAGTCAAGACTTACCCATGGAGGGTTTTGATGAAATTTTTTTCAAAATTAAAATATAGGTACAATTATTTGTTTCATTTCAATTTTAAGTGAATTTATAAAAGAAATTTTTTTTTGTTTGAATTCAATAATTCAAACTGTAATTTTTGCGTTACTGTTGCTGCTGCTTATCATTGATTGCTTCCCATCTATTCCTGCTCGCAGTTTTATAAAAACCTTGCCACATATGCTGCTCTATAAGGACCATTAGGCCATATACGCTCAACGCATAGAGTCAAATTCCATGCAAAATGAGACGCCTGAGCAGAAAACTAAGAAACCTCCTTACAAAAAACCGAAATTTGATGCCAACCTCGGATCTTCTACCGACCTCTTTCTTTCGGAGACTCAATACACTGTTAACAATGACGATGCATTCTTTTGCTCCTCTGGTTCCATCGCTTCGAGTTTTTCACTCAACACCAATAATAAAGAAGCAGATTCTGCATCCAATCATACAACTAATCCTGTTATTTATGTTCCTTTGAATACTGCATCATCCAATTATTCTCCACAAAGTCTAGAAGACTTACAACTTCCGACTGGAGTCTCACACAGTCATCAATCAAACACTGGAACTAAAACACAATCAATTGCCGATCATCGAGATGATCTGAACACATCAAGAGACAACATCATGGAATTTGAGTCTTCATCTTTGCCAAATACGCATGTTGCAACAAAAAATCTGATGCTACTTAGCCGAAACAGTAGTATGAAAAGATAATTTGATAAAAAGCAATCTAAAAGTAAGCTTCTTAGTAATAATCACCTTAAAAGTAATAATTAAAAAAAAATAAACTGGCCATTTCAGCCCTTGGAAGGACTTTGACCTACCTTCTATTGATCAATTGTGTTGTGCGTATTATTAAATGTTTGATCACAAATGACCGAGAACTGCACCTACGTGTTTTACGTGTTTTATGCCGACTCCGAACGGCTTATGTTCTCAAACAGCTTTACATGGCAATTTGTACTCTCTGAGGTTTGCCATTGTCCGCAGAGAGGTGACGGCCGAACAGAAAAATTAATTCAATTGAAAAAACTTTCTGTCTGAGCTGGAATTGAACCCGGGCTACCACGGTTCTTAAGCTTAGGGGCCACGCACTCTACCCACTAGGCTACGGCCGCCACTAATTATAAAGTAATAATTATTCAAATTTATTAGCCATTTTAGGCAACCTAGACAATGACAACAATATTAAAATTCCTAACAATAACACAAATACTAATAAAAATAAAGTTTATTTATTAAATTCCAATATTGCTCCTAAGAATCCCACTGGTAGCAGTGGAATATCTTCAAAAAGGTCAACATGTCCTCCCATTTTTCTTCATAATCTAAATATAAAAAATTTGATAAACAAACTTAATAATTTGGAACCAAAAATCTCTTTTAAAATCAAAAACATAAACAAATCTAAAAGCAAGCTCTTATTAGAAGATCTTACAGATTACACAGAAATGATCGCTTTCCTTAGAGAATATACTATCTTATATTCTATCTTATATATATAAGAACTCTTACTCCTTCACTCGAAAAAACTTAAGACAAATAACCTTAGTATTACGGGGTATCTTCTACTCAACCAATTTACTAGAGATAAAAAATGCTCTTGATGATATAGTACCTGATACAGTGAACAGAGTCGCAAAACTTTCAACTCAATTCTCAATAAAAAACAATACTGATAAGGGTCTTTTAATCATTTCTCTTCAACCGGGAAAAAAAATTAATAACATCAGTCACATACGGTAACTACTGAGTCAGGCAGGCACTTGGGAGGCGCCGAAAAATAAGAACAAAGAAATGCAATGTAAACGATCTCGACATTGGGGGCATATCTCAAAAAATTGCAACAGACAATTTGTCTGTATAAAGTGCAGGGATAGACATGAACCTGGGGAATGCCCTCTGAACGAAGTAGAAAATCCAATCCCTTTCTGCAACTTTGAAGTGAAGTCTATCAAAAGTGCATTTCTTTCAAAAGCAAAAAACTGAAAGATGCAGCTGAATTAAAAAGAGCCGCAAATTTTAACACTATCAACGCCGTCACTGAAACAGACTTCATTAATCCAATAAAAGCCTTCGCAAGTCTTTTCAAATCGCAAGGCGACCGAACCTTTTCTAATCATCCCACAATTTAACCAAACTTCAGGCCATTAATAATTGATGAGTTTCTCAAACTTTCTAAATCCCCGAGCCGTTATCTTTAGAACAAAAAATTCAAAATTTTATGAATAACTATAAAAATTTACCTATTGATCAGACGAAATTTATGGAATTGTTAACACAAATAAAAAAATCTTTTGGTCCGTACAGACACTAATTTACTCACTTTTAATGTAAGATCGCTGATCGATAAGAGTCGAAAAATTGATCTATTAAAATTATTTCAAACGCACAAAATAGATATTGGCTTCATACAAGAATGTCACTTACGAAATTCTAAAGTATTCCTAGAACATTTTGACTTCATATACGATAATTCTTCTACAGGGGTGGCTATTGTTTTAAAAAGCAACTTCATTTATTCCCACATTATTATTCAAGGAGTTTATTTTCCACATTGCGTTATAAAATTAAAACTAACCGGTTCTTCTAAATTTTTCCTTTGGGTAGATGGACTACATTCCATGTACTTTTCCATTCGCACTTTTGTATTCAAGTCTGAATGAAATTCTCAATTACTCGAAAAATTTTGAAGGTACGATTTTTGGTGGGGACATTAACGCTTAAAACCCGGACTTGGGCGATAATTTTGAAAACTTAAACGGCAAATGTTTCCTTAGATGGTTACAAAATCATACGTTTTTCCTTCTTCCTCTTTTCCTTCTTCTAGTTCCTTTCTTGATCACTTCCTGGTATCTGCAAATCTCATCGACTTAATAAATCCAAATTTTTCCATTACAAGCTTTGCAACCTTCTCTGATCACTTTCCAATACGCCTTAAAATTGATCTTAATAACATTAATTTTAGTATAAAAAGCCCTCGTTTTGCTTCCTCATTCAAAAACACAAATTGGACGAATTTCAGCAGAGATTTAGAAGCTTCTCTCTCTGATAACATGCCACCAAACAATGTCAATCTTCTAAATTCTGATATAGATTTTCATATAGACCAGTTCACAACAAATGTCGAGCACACCGTCTCCTTACAATCTGAAGAAATTGAATGCAAGAGGAACAAATATTTTCTTTTCGATAATATTCTCAAACTTTACAAAATTAAACACTCCAGGCAAAAAGAATTGAAAAAATTATTTCATAGACATTTTCAATCAAATCTCTCTCCTCAAAATTATCATCAAAGAACAGGTTCAGCTAGAACAGGCTTATGAATTTAAATCAAAATTAAAACGTTTTAAACCTGGTCCGACAGCATATAAACAAATTTTCCAAATTGTTAGTAATAAAAAAAAATTCACCTTTTTCGGAAATTTCTGTCCATCACTATTATTAATAATGAAAATGACATATTAGAGACTTTTCGTCAACATTATGAAAAAATCTACTCAGAAATAATTCCTGATAGAAGCGATTCACTGGATATAAAACATACAGTTTTACACAGATTAACTGATTTAACCTCCTTAATATATAACTTTGATGACAGCTTCAATTTTCTTGAAAATGAGGATAGTTTTCATTTCATAAACACAAATTCTCTCAATATCATTTTAAGAAACCGAATCAATAAAAAATCTTTTGGCTTAGACAAAATTTATAATTTTATCATTAAAAAATTCCCGCATTTGGCTCTTAACTTTTTGACAATTTTGTTCATTAACTGCACAAACAACGGATACTTCCATACCAAATGGAAAATTGCTGGTATAATACCTATTAAAAAAAAACCCTAATATCATTGATTTAAAAAAATTTTCGTCCCATTTCAATGCTATCGAATATAGGAAAACTTTTAGAACACAACCTAAAACAAAAAATGGAAATTTATTTAGGCGATGACTACATGTCCCTTACCAATTTGGCTTTAAAAAATCACACTCAGAGAGCTTTTCAATATGGCATACTTTTTAAACTCATAAATTTAGATTTTGATCCATTTTTGTTAAAATTTTTTCATAGCTTTTTTTCTGATAGAAAATTCTGTGTTCAGAATAATAATTTAAGTTCTAATCTTGGATCAGTTAAGAGCGGAGTTCCCCAAGGCTCAGTGCTAGCTCCCCACTTCTTTAATATTTTTCTGCACGATTTCCCACAAGTATTGTCTGATTCAAAAGCTATCTTATACGCTGCTGACTGCCTCATTTTCGCTCATCACGAATCTCCCGCATTTGCTTTAAACGAAGTCACTGGGCATCTTGAAATTATAAACGATTTCTACAAAGAATGGGGCATACGAACCAATTTATCCAAATCTGAGGCTATTTGCATAAGAAATGCGTCTGGCAAATGCAGACGATCAGTTATCCCAGAAAGCAAAAACCTAAAACTCTTGCTAAACGTTTCGGAGGTAGCTTTCAAAAATAATATTAAATATCTCAGTGAACAATTTAATAACTTTCTTAAGTTTAATAAACACGCAAGATTAAACTTAAAGAAAGCCCAAAAATTAACCGGCATGTTTTCTGTTCTCCTAAACAATAAATACTTAAGCCAAGATACAAAACTCCTGATACACAAAGTCAGTATTCGCTCAGTTTTGCTATACGCATTTCCAATCTGGTTTTCCATCTCGCCTACGGTAGCCAAAGAATTGAAAATATTGGAACGAAATGTGCTAAGACGCTGTGTCAATAAGAATTTTGAATAATTTGTTAAACGTTTCTCGAATAATTTTATCTACAGGAAAGCCATGATTAATCCATTATGTCGCTATGCTCTTTCGCTACAAAAAAGTTTATAAATAGACTTCCTTTCCATGAGAACGACTTATTGAAAGATATTTTCGATGTCCAAAAACAGTTTAATTGGTCTTCAACTAACTATCTCTCCCCAATTGGCATCCTAAGCGAACACATTGAAAGTGATCTTGACTTCGATTCTCCACTGCTACCGGAATTTTATAACAAATCTTCTCCTTGTGCACACAGGGGCTAAACTACATAAAATATTCTACTATCACTCATACATAAATTTAGGTAATATTATGCTGTACATAAATTAATGTAAAATACTTATATCATATTCCAACTAAATCACAAAAAATAATCTCATTCTTATAAACATTTATCAACTGATTATAGTTTTAACTATTTTATGTTTTAAGTTTAGCTTGTAAGTATATCACCAGAGACAACACGTCTCCTCGTTTATACCTAATGTCGGGAGCAAGCATTGTATTCATCCTATGAAAAAAAAAACACAATCATATATATCATCTTCTATACTCAAGCAAGTTGCTTTTACTTCTACACCACCTTAAAACAACACACTCATAGTCCTAAGTTATCTATCCAAAAATATTTCTATACATTATATACTTTGTAACTGAAAAAAAAGTCTCAATAAATTGAATTGATAGAAAATTAAATTTTACGTTAAGTTTTTTATATATTATATACAGTTGCGAACAAAATAATAGCAGACTAGTCTACAAATTTCGTATCCGGTAAACCCATTATCATACCTAATGTACTTTCAACACTGGTTCCAAATCTGTTCTCAGTTTTCTCCTATATTGTAAAATTTTCAATTTACGGGGTATTTAAAGTTTTGCACGTGTTTTGTATTATTGATCTAGAATCTGAACAACTCACCATAAAATAAAAAATATTATTTTGTATTTCAGAAAAAATATCAGCTTTTCAATCCATACATCAACACTATCGTGTCATGTGCGGTAGCGGAGCAAAAATTTTGAGATTATCCAACGAAATAATAACAAGTTTTAGCGGAGCTGTAAGTAAGTAAGGAAGTAAGCGAAAAGTAAGTAGAAAAAAATAAGTCAAATCAAAGAACAGAACAACATTTTTGTTATTGCTCTAAATAAACAAAATGTCGCTATTTTCATATTGTAACTTCTACCGTCCCATGCATGAAGGACCCATACAGAGTTGCACATTTTTTCATGTTAAGGAGTCTATTTTAGAGATATCAACTCAATATTTTGAGGGGGACATAAACGAGGATCTGTTCTTTCTATAGAGCAGTATTATGCAAAAAAGGCACATCTCTACTTGTGCTCTTATTCCATCTACCTCCTCAATTGTGTCGTAGGAATACAATTTTCATCTTCAATTATTATAACTGTAAATGGTTTAGCCTTCCTTGCTTGCCTTATAACCTTCAACCAATCGACCACCCCCAACCAAATTTTTGGATAGAATTCTTTTCGCTTTACGTTTAAACCAAAGTTCAATGTTCAATAGCATTTTCAATATGAAAATGCTAAAGCGATCCAACCCATATGCAATTTTCAGTGCAAGTTGAACCACTTTTCCATTTCCATAATGTATTTTTTTAAAAAAGTCCAAGTGAAGCTATTTTTTAGAACATTTTCAATAAAGACAACATCTCAAAGAACACATTTTTATCCCAAAATATGACGTCAGTAAGCGTGTCTGATACACGATTAAAAATATTGTAAAAATTTAAACTTTTCTGTACTACATATATGTCCACACGAGCTTTGATTTCAAATCTAATATTTGCCAAATACAAAAATGGGATTTTAGTACAGCTTTGGTTTTAAATGTAGTACAGGATTGGTATAAAATCTTAATATAAAAAATAGCCAACACAGTGAGATTCGACCCTACGACATTCAGTTTGTAAGTTAACTAGTCCAACCTCTGGGCTATTGCGCTATACGCAGGGCCGGATTTACAAAATTTGCCGCTGTGGACTAGACTTAAATGCCAACCTTAAAAAAGAAATAATAACAATAACAATGGTAAAACCCCACCAAAAAAAAATACATATTTTTGACGATATTTTTAAAAATTGTTTCGCCTAAAATCGAATCCGAATGCTTTCAAATATAAAACATTTGAATTAAATATAAGTTCATTTGAAAAATATAACTTTTTAATAACACTGGCTTACAGCCAGAGTGTACAATGAATGAATGCCACTATATATATATAATGTAAAATTGGTCGGTGCTTCCGAAAATGTCATTCTTTTTTTTCTGTCGCTTCATTTTCGAAACATTGATTTTGGATCAAATCAAAGGTAATAAAATTAGCTACATAATTTTTTGATTCTACTGCTAGTTTCGGCGAGATAAATTAAATTTTTGAGGATTTTTCGTGTTTTTGTGGCTACGCAAAATACTGCTGTTTTCTCTGCAAGTGGGACAGTCGAGCACGTGAACACAACTACTACAAAAGGATTTCCCAGAAAGAATTGAATATATAGATGAAGAGAGCAATGTCAAAAATGTTCCACTTGTCAAAAAGGAAAACATAATTCTCCAAGCACTGCACATTAAACTTGGTCTTATGAAACATTTTGTAAAGGCGGTAGACAAAGAAGGCGAAGGATTCACATATTGGAAAACGAATTTCCCATTTCTTTATAAAAATGAAGAAGGTGTTGAACGATCTTCAATTTGCAGAACTATTGTTACCAGTTGAAGCAGCAGCGCGGGTTCTTTTAGAATGATTAATTTTAGCTTCCTCTGGAACAATAAAAGTGAATCTTATGAGAAAATAGTCAACGATTTGCTCAGGAACTGTAAAAAATTCACTTTCTGTACTCCCATTTGAATTTTTTCCGAATAATCTAGGCGACGAGAGTCGAGAGAACATTGGGAAAGATTTCACCAGCAGATGAAGTCAATTGAGAATCGGTTTAAAGAATTTTCGGACGAAGGTATGATGGGCTTCTATTATAATTAGTAACTAATATTTTATACCTTAAGATTTTGAGTTTTTGCTCTCAAAGACATTAGTTTATATATTTAAAATTAGTTTTGTTGCTTAAGACTATTTTTTTCAGGATCTGAAAATAATTAGTGCAAATATTGAACATAGCTTATAAACTAATGAAAATGTTTGTAATTCTTAAACTAATTTTGATTTAAAATACTTTTAATTTAATGTACTTTATGTCAGGATTTTGCAGAAGCAAAGTCCCAAATTATGCCATCGAAATAAGTTGCGTTAAATAAACATCCTTCAATGCACAACACACACTACAAAGCAGTTTAATTTTTTGAAAACGATCTTTCGGATAAGCCGTTTGTTACAAAAAAGCATAAAAACATTCGAAGTGAAATGTCTAAGTTTATGAAAATAATTTCAACTTGGTTATTTCGAATTATATTTGCCATCTGAATTAGTATATTTTTTTGATTGTGGTTGCTGCTTTCACATAAGCAGAGCGACTCTTTTATAAATGGTGACTCAACTTCAATGCATTTTTGTTTGTAACGCGGAAATGAATTTAACTTTTATTTTATAAATTCTTTAAAATGATTGCATTTTGATAAAAAGGAGTCTTCTAAATTATCATTGTTAAAGTTGTTTTAGTTTTTAACCCTATTACTGCCAGGCTGTGACTATGGGTCACTATTGAATTTCGAACGCATGTAAAAGATTTAAAACACGTTTTATAGCAAAATCAGTTAATGTATTTTACTATCGGCTACTACGTAATTGTTATATGTATACAATAAATTTTTTATTATGTTTTCATAACATTAACTTATTACACATAGTATTAAAAAATATCATTAACTGCCAAGTAGTGACTCTAAGGCCCAATTTTTCAGTGCGAGCTTAAACTCTACTCAAATTAAACCGAGCTTAACTCACCGAAATTGGACGTTTAAAATAGGTTTCGGCAAAAAAGGAACACATTATATGACAACTTAAGTCAATTTAACTTCAACGAATGCTAAAATATCTAGTTAAACCGAGTCTAATCGTCCAATTTTGGTGAGTTAACCTCAGTTTAATTTGACAAGAGCTTAAACTCGCACTGAAAAATTGGCCCTAAGACACTAAAACGACGATCTAAGGTGTTAGCTTGTGCTCGAGTAAAAAATGTATTGCATATTGTTTATTCATGTCGAAAAATGATCTGTCAAGGCATAATATTTGCATTGATGATTTGGAAGTAAATAAAATCATTTTCGTACTGCATAGGTACAAGAACACAAGTTATACAATAGCTATTATCAGAACAATATTCAGTAGCTATAAAATAATAGGGGTATTCACGATTCAGTGCACTTGCCTGTACAGTTGAGGACTTGTGCACTTTACAAAAACAAATTGTACGTACGTCAAAAATCTTCAACTTGAGGACTTGAGGACTTGAGCAGTTGTGCACTTGTGTGCATTGAAAAATGTTGACAGCTTTGAAATGGTGATGGTGGTGTGTTCACGAAAACCTAACTGCACAACTGCACAAGTCCTCAACTGCACAGGCAAGTGCACTGAATCGTGAATACCCCTAATTAATTTTACTAGCATGTATGGAGCTAGAAGAACAAGACATCTAAAGAATGCAGAAATTAAAAACGCTATAGAAATGGAAGATGATGAAAGTTAATTGGAAGACACAGCTAAAGATTGTGATGAATCTTGCATCTCAGAAAGTGATATTGATGTTTTGGAAACTGCATCCGAATCAGAGTATAAAATAAGCATTAAATCTGCTGAAGAAAGTGAAGGTGGACACAATAATGATGAAAGATTTGGAACATATTTTTCATCATAGATTTGTTGCACTGTTACGGCATTTGCGTTTTGATGACAAATCAACACGATCAACTCGCATACCAAAAGATAAATTGGCGGCAATAAGGGATATTTGGAGTATTATCAACTGAGAATTTCGAAAGCATTACATACCGGGTAGTAACTTGACAATAGATGAACAATTAGTACCGTTAAGAGGTAGGATATCATTCCGACAGTATATGCCTTCTTGGCATATAAAGATTATGTAATATGGTGAGAAAATTTGGTGGATTTTCGATTTTTCAGCACCAGTTATCCGCTATATGACTTTCCTTAGCTCGGAAAAGAATGAACGAGCCGCATAATGAAAATGCCCTACACCCAGAAAAAAATTTGGTTAATTTAATCAAATTTGAAATAAAATTTCAGGTTAAAATTTGCCAACATGATTTGTCCGGTTAAGATTACCACATGTCATCCAGGTTAATTTAACCTGTTTTTGTGGTTTTATGAAACTGACAAATGTGGTTATCTTAACCGAATTTCAACCAGTATTTGTGTTTAAATCGAATTGAATCAGGTTTATTTAACCAAATGCTAGGTTTACCTGTTTTAACCTCAATCACTTATATGAAAATGTAAGAATTTTTCAACAATCACATCACGAACAACAATACTATGACTAAAAAATATCCTTTTTGCCCCCAGCAAGGGCTAGAGGAAGAGCTAGAGCAAACGAATGGGCACTTTATTTTTTTTAGCCAACATGTCCACAGAATTGGATAAAATTGAAAAAGTTTCTCCTACCTTATCCAGAGGTACCCTAACTAAATTCGCCAGATAAAAAACCCTGGATCAGGTAAAAGTATTTTACCCCTAGTGTACTACAGTTGCCGAGATGATATGGGAACTTTTTGAAAGGACAAGCAGCTAAATTCCCTGAGAGAAATTTTTTAAAGAACGTGCATCAACAGTACAATCAAAGAAGAGACGACTATGTTACTGCTGCACTTATGAATAAGGAAAATCTTCTTAGAAATGCAGTGGTATACAGTGTTGCGCAAAACAATAGCAACAAAAAAAGCGCGCTGCAACAAAAACGTGTATCTTTTTTAATATTGGGGACACACAAAAATGATTATAGGAATCAAAGCTGTTATGATATGATGTATGAATATCAATATATTCATACATCATATATAAAACAAATCAAATTCAAATTTGGTTTTGTTTTCTTTAATTAAATTTCAAATTAATGTGGCTTCATTCCATTTGTCTGAGAGCAAAACAAAAGCAACAAAACTTGAAAAATGTAAAAAGAGAACAGAAGTTCCAAGAATTACCGGTAAAAGTTCCGTTATTGTAAAGTACGTGTTGTTTGTAAGTCATAAACATTTAAGTTTAGTTTTGTTTTTGCGCTAGTTGTGACATTGACTGTTCCATTTATAATGGCGCGTTTTAAATACTGTGAAGCTCTTACATTGCAAATTATTTACGAATATAAAAACGGAAATTCACAAATATCTAACGAGAAACAGTTTGATATTAATCAGTCAATAGTTTGCAGATTAATAAAGAAATATACCATCACAAAAGACGTAACAACGGTTTAATAAAGAGGGCGGCCGCGTAGGACATCGCTACGTGATGACAGGAACATTTGTGGCGTGTTCAAACGAAATGCATTTGCCACATCCAAAGAGGTTGTTCGGACACTTGATTTAGATATCCATCACAGCACTGTTTGATGACGAGCCGTTGAGAACGATTAAAGAAGTTACAGACCGGCAGAGAAACCTTTGCTTACAGCTAAGCATACAAAACAAGGTGAGGTGTTACAATTTAAACAATTTTGTCTGAAATCGTAACAACAAGTTGCAATTTATTGTTTTTTAGACTCAGTCTTACAAAAGAGCACCTAAATTGGACCGTTCAAAAATCGAAAACCGTTTTTTAGCGATGAATCAAAGTTCAACTTGGTTAATTCGGATGGGATGTGCACGGTACGTCGCCACCCAGGTACACGACTTGAAGCCCGAAACTGCAAAATAAAATTTAAGCAAGGAGGCGGTGGCATTATTGTCTGCACTTGTTTTTCCCTTAGCTTCAGTGAACGTTTCAGCCCGACAACGACCCGAAGCACACTTCAAAGCTCATCAAAGATTACATTAGAGGCAATGGGATTCAAGTCCTTGATTGGCCGGCACAGTCACAATGACTTGAATCCCATTGAAAATCTTTTTGGTATTTTGAAGGTAAAAGTTTCTGGTCAAAGATTTTCCAATAAGACTGCACTGTATGAAGCCCTGAAAGTTAATTGGGAACATATACCTAATACCAACATATCTAATTTAATAGAGTCGATGTCGCTCAGATGTGCAGCGGTTATCAAGAATAATGAGTCTTACACCAAATACTAATTATGTTGCCTTTGTTTTGCTCTCAGACAAACTGAATGAAATCACATTAATTTTAAATTTAATAAAGAAAACAAAACCAAATTTTAATATGATTTGTTTTTAATATGATGTATGAATATATGCTTTGGTTCCTATAATCATTTTTGTGTGTACCTAATATTTAAAAAGATACACGATTTTGTAGCTGTGTACTGATTTTGTTGCTATTATTTTGCGCAACACTGTATGTCAGTCAGAAATCCGTGTGTAACGAGCATTCATAGAAAAATGTGGTTTTCCTCACAGGTGTAAATAAATAGTTAAATGACAATTCCCACATTATTTATTTAATTTTTTTTCAATAAATGCATTCACTAATGTTCGATATTTAGTGGCTTTAAGTATCACATATAAAGTTTAATTTTTTTTTAATAAAATAAATTAATTATCCATATATTTTGTATTAGTGTCTCTAAATCACTACGTGGCAGCTTACGGTAGTCAAATAGCATGGCAGTAATAGGGTTAAGAGTATTCTTGGGTATATGTGTTTGCTTAAACATTCCAAGACTTCATATTTTTCGTGAATTTGCTTATATCTGGAATCTCGTTAAGCTCATTTTGTGGTAAAACTTTAAAAAAGTCTGCATTCTAAATTTTTGTTGGCCCATTAGCACAGTGTAAATTTTTTTGTTGGCCCATTATCTTTTTTAAATTACGTTTTTATAATCTTAGCAAAAAAAAAATCAAAACATTCTATTGTTTTTGTCAAATTTTGCCGCCCCTAAAAATTTTCCGCTGTGAGCTCGAGCCCACTCGCTGCCTAGGCTTCATCCACCACTGGATATACGCAACAAAAGCAATAAACAAACATATGATCCAAACATTTTATGATGAAAAAATAATACATAAATGTTCTTAAATTTTATCTAAAAAGCTAAAAGGGAAGCTATAATATTTCTTTCGGCTTAAATTTTCGAACAGTAGAGTTTTAATTATTGGTTTAGCCGCAAGGTTTAAAAAAATGTATTTATATATTTATTAAAATGCAGTAATATTTTAGCAAATTAATTAATCTCAAAACAGACTGACAAATGAGCTGGGTAGTTAGTGTTAGGATATTGATAAGCTCATTGCTTGCAACAATTCTATCAAAATTAAAATGAAACGAGTCTACATTTAAATGATACGCTCTGATGAGAATAAAAAAATCGTACGTATTAGTCATTGTGGTAAATAACGAAAAAGATCAGTGCTTCATCATCATAATGTGTATCAATCCAAACCAATTTGTATGACGCAATTATAAACTCTGTGATTGCTTTATTCGATTTGAGATAAACCAGATAAAAATTGCGATAAGCAGATTTGCTCAAGACAGGTAGTAATGATGCATGGTATACAAGTTTAATTGTGCGTGTCACTGGCTGAGAATTGCTTGTTACTCACTAACAGAATCCGCAGGGAAGCCAAGAAGAGTACATCATGCCTTGGCCATGCACGTCATTCAAATGACGTTGATGACACACCAAGGCAGCATGTGACACACCTTTGCCCATTGTGCTAGGCATTGGCATTGCATCCAATGTGTTCCCCTGAGATTCTCGGTGCCGTTTGCAGGCAGGAAGGCTAGCTGACAATTCCTTCTTGCTGGAAATTTTTAAGGCTGGCCACCTGCTGCGTGCTGTATTAAATAGGAGTTTTGCTTGTGGATTAAGTGGCGATGGTGATGGTTCTGCTGGCTGCCAAGTCGTTCTAGCAAAGACGTAAAAATTTCAAAGTGTAAAGTGTCAAAAGTGGGCGTGCGCCGAAGATTAGTTGTTATTGTTGACGAGTAAATTTTTATAAAATTTCCTTGCAACTGTCTAACTTGACTGCAGTTTGTAGAATGACTGTTGCAGAACAACACTACAGAATTGAACGATTGAACAAGGCAACAATCAAAATGTGTTCCGATCCAACTATTTATTTCTGATGTGCAACAGTCCTCTTACTGCATAAATAAAAAAAGTTTAAATTCTATGGAAAATTTAAACAAAACAAAAACTTTAGGTTCTAAAACAAAAATTTAATTTTTAGAAAGTCGATTTTGGTAAAGAATGTGATAATTCCTATCACAGCGATCGTTCGATTTTGTTATCAAATCCCGGTTAACATACCAAATTGTTAATGTTAATGTTGTGTGGTGGAGATGCGTACTGCGACCTAAATGAGATCTATTGTACCTCCTTCTCAAAGCTCCGCTGGGTTTGCGGATTACAGAATTTCATCCAGCCCTATTTCTCTAATGAATTTGAGAAAATTCTTAGGTTCAAGGGATGAAACCTGCTCTAGACTCAGCTCATAATTCCCCAGTGCTAGTTTACGTCTGCGAGCCACGGCGTCGCAGTTTGTAAGTAGGTGTATTGGAGTCTCCTCTGCTTCTTCACAGAAACGGCAGTTACTATCGGTCTCTATGCCCAATTTCATCAGGTGGTATTTGAGCTTACAGTGTCCTGTAAGGAACCCCGTTAGAATCCTAAGATTCGGTTTGCCTAAGCTTATGCACAATTTTGCTCTCCGAGTGTTAAAATCTCTGAGGAGCAATTTGGATTGTCTTAGCTTTGGGAGGCTTTTCCAAAGGTTTGAACGTTTATGCCTCTCCTCCCTTCTTAGTTCTTCTTTTATAGAATGTGTGCCCAATCCACAGAATGGTTCTGGTCCTATAAATTTTGTGGCTGCACCCTGTCGCGCTAGACCATCGGCTTCTTCGTTACCCTGTATTCCTTTGTGTCTTTTGTGTTCTTGCCTAGTTCGTTGAGTTTTGTTAGGCATTCCCATGTTATTCTCGATGATATCTCATAGGAAACTAATGCTTTGATTGCTGCTTGGCTGTCTGACATCACAACTATATCCTGACCTTTGTATTTACGGTCCAGATTGAATTGTGCACACAGGAAGATACTGGGTGTTGTCCCCATAGGTTCAAAGTGCTTGGTTCTTGGCCCGTACACCCCTGCGCCTATACCTTCCAATGTCTTGGACCCATCTGTATACCATACCATGCTATACTGTGTGGTTTCTTGACTTGCGATATCATCTCGCTGTCCTACTCTTTCTTGGTACTAAGCTTAATTCCGAAGTGTTTTTCGAAGTTATACCTTTTTACTATATCGTCTCTTGGTAGATCGATGTAGGGAGTGTGCTTTGCAATATCCTCCTTCTCTCTACTGCTGATAGTTTTACCTAAACCTGTCCCCTCTTTTGCAATGCACAACAGAGTTCGCTTGGCTACTCCCTCTATGACAAGGTGTAAGGGTGTTAGGTCCAGAATTACTTCTAGTGCTGCTGTAGGGCATGTCCTTATGGCCCCTGTGATGCATACACAGGCCAGTCTCTGCACCTTTGTTAGCATATTCCTCATTGTGGTTAGCTTGGTTCTCTCAGCCCATGCTATTGCACCATAGGTGAGGATGGGTCTCACCATCATGGTATACATCCAGCGGAGAATTGTTGGGTTACAACCCCAGCTTTTCCCCGCCAGGCTAGTACATACCATGAGTGCGCAACATACCAAATTAGTGTGATGTGAAGTTCTGTATCAAGTTTATGAGCAAACTTGAATGGAAGTACTTAAATTCTACCCAATTTTTTTTAAAATTGACATTAAAATCTAAAAAATGTATAGTTACGCATCATGACTGTAAAAACAAATTATTTCCAGATAAAATTAGCTGTTCCTGACTAATACTTGTTTGCATTATTTTTGAAAACAGTTTATTAGCAGACGACCATAAGGAGGCGTTAAAGGTATAAACTAAAGGTATTAACACTTTTCACCAGCGCCACCTACTGTGTCGATCAGGCTATTTCGGTCTGTCCGTATGTCTGTGATCAGGATTGCAGCCGTAACTTTAAATTATACGAAATTACTTTATAAATAAAAATGGTTTAATCTCATTTAGTGATGATCTTATTTGATGATGATTACTACCGCAAACATAAAACTGATAATAATTTTTGAATATGCACATGGAATATTCTTAATTGGAAAGGTGCTTCTATCCAACTAACTGATATCTTGGAATATCTTGGAAAGATACAAAGCTGATATCACTGCTATCTAAGAAATGCGATGAAATGAACAGGGTTGTATTTGGAATGCATCATGCGATATCTACTACAGCTGCTATACGGAAAAGGGCGAATTTAGATGCGGATTTGTAGTAGGCAAGAGACTACGGCATCACGTCCTGGGGTTCACACCTGTGAACAAACGGCTTGCCATAATCCGCATCAAGGCTATATGCTTTAATATAAGCCTAATACGTGCGTACTAGAGTGGACCTTATTATACAAAAACCACCCCAAGGGCTCAAACTGTTGTAATTGATGATAAAAAAATACGTGAAAAATTTTAGCAAGATCGAATGCATATAAACCCGTGCGCACACGGCTTAAAGTTTGCACAAGTGCATGAAAGAAAAAAAAACAACTCCATTTGAAATAAGGAAACAGCTAAGATTTTTTTTTCAAAAATTTTTGAGTTCAATAAGGTTATTCACCTCAATTTACTTGAATAACTCAGAGGAAAAAATTTTTATTTTTGGATTTTTTCAGCAATATTTGTATTATTTTCGACTCATTCCAAATGGAATTGCAAACGAAAATTTAAATAAAAACAAAAAAAATTTTTTTTTTCATGCACTTCATGCACGGGTTTATATGCATCCGATCTTATTAAAATTTAACACGAATTTTTCTTTTATCCATTGGGGCAGTTTAGCCCTTGGAACGCTCCATGAAGTGCTTGGAAATTTTCCCCATACAAATAAGGTCCACTCTAGTGCGCTAGGTAAAGGTAAAGGCAAAGGCAAAGGTAAAGGTAAAGGTAAAGGTAAAGGTAAAGGTAAAGGTAAAGGTAAAGGTAAAGGTAAAGGTAAAGGTAAAGGTAAAGGTAAAGGTAAAGGTAAAGGTAAAGGTAAAGGTAAAGGTAAAGGTAAAGGTAAAGGTAAAGGTAAAGGTAAAGGTAAAGGTAAAGGTAAAGGTAAAGGTAAAGGTAAAGGTAAAGGTAAAGGTAAAGGTAAAGGTAAAGGTAAAGGTAAAGGTAAAGGTAAAGGTAAAGGTAAAGGTAAAGGTAAAGGTAAAGGTAAAGGTAAAGGTAAAGGTAAAGGTAAAGGTAAAGGTAAAGGTAAAGGTAAAGGTAAAGGTAAAGGTAAAGATAAAGGTAAAGGTAAAGGTAAAGGTAAAGGTAAAGGTAAAGGTAAAGGTAAAGGTAAAGGTAAAGGTAAAGGTAAAGGTAAAGGTAAAGGTAAAGGTAAAGGTAAAGGTAAAGGTAAAGGTAAAGGTAAAGGTAAAGGTAAAGGTAAAGGTAAAGGTAAAGGTAAAGGTAAAGGTAAAGGTAAAGGTAAAGGTAAAGGTAAAGGTAAAGGTAAAGGTAAAGGTAAAGGTAAAGGTAAAGGTAAAGGTAAAGGTAAAGGTAAAGGTAAAGGTAAAGGTAAAGGTAAAGGTAAAGGTAAAGGTAAAGGTAAAGGTAAAGGTAAAGGTAAAGGTAAAGGTAAAGGTAAAGGTAAAGGTAAAGGTAAAGGTAAAGGTAAAGGTAAAGGTAAAGGTAAAGGTAAAGGTAAAGGTAAAGGTAAAGGTAAAGGTAAAGGTAAAGGTAAAGGTAAAGGTAAAGGTAAAGGTAAAGGTAAAGGTAAAGGTAAAGGTAAAGGTAAAGGTAAAGGTAAAGGTAAAGGTAAAGGTAAAGGTAAAGGTAAAGGTAAAGGTAAAGGTAAAGGTAAAGGTAAAGGTAAAGGTAAAGGTAAAGGTAAAGGTAAAGGTAAAGGTAAAGGTAAAGTAAAGTAAAGTAAAGTAAAGTAAAGTAAAGTAAAGTTAAGTAAAGTAAAATTAAGTAAAGTAAAGTAAAGTAAAGTAAAGTAAAGTAAAGTAAAGTAAAGTAAAGTAAAGTAAAGTAAAGTAAAGTAAAGTAAAGTAAAGTAAAGTAAAGTAAAGTAAAGTAAAGTAAAGTAAAGTAAAGTAAAGTAAAGTAAAGTAAAGTAAAGTAAAGTAAAGTAAAGTAAAGTAAAGTAAAGTAAAGTAAAGTAAAGTAAAGTAAAGTAAAGTAAAGTAAAGTAATGTAAAGTATAGTTATTTGAAGTAAAGTAAAAAAGTAGTAAGAAAAAATTATTGCTTATAATGATATAAGACTATAATAATATAAGGGCATTCTTGTAGCTACGCACGTGACAGTCGTACGACTGTGATGAGTAGAAAAACAAAGAAAATGTAAACTTACAGTTTTCTTATTGCGATGTTTCAATGGTTTATTAAGCGCACTAAACAAGGTGTAAAAGCTAAGAGTTGTCAAAGGTCGGCTCTCAGATAGAAGCCACAAAAAATGATACATTACGTGACATAAAATAGAAGTGGTTTGTACCTGCATCAATATAAACGAATAAATTTGCGAAGTGTGCACGAGTTTTTATTAAAGTTTTTTAATAAAATCTGCAATAATATTGCTACATATTCATAATTGTTTCGTTGAAAAATGTTTTTAATTATTTTTATACAAACCACAGTATGATACTTTACGTGATATACCTTATGTGACAAATTTTTTCCTTCAAAGAAGTGAAAATATTTGATAGCTTTATTTATTTAATTGAACCATTTTCTTACTTTTGTTGCCATTACTAATGTTTACTGCCATTTTTTTAAATTCAAATTGTGATCGGCTCTCAGTACCATCAAAATATATATTTGAACACTTTTTCTCTATTATGGAGATTTAAAAGAATTTTAAGTAACATGTTATTTATCAGTCGTGGCAGACCTTTTGGCGGAATCCATGTCCGATTACGTGCCCTGGTATGACGTCTATTTTTTTCAGGTACCAATAAATTGCTAAAGCAAAGAAAGATCTCTTGTCAGTGTTGCCGCTACGATTCTAAGAAAAGTATACCTGCAAAAAATCAAAAAAGTATCCAAAAGTATCCACTTTTGAAAAAAAAGTATCCTCGTATCAAAATCCAAAACCCTATCATATATTAATTTTGTAAAGACAAAACTACAACTTAAATATTTTTAAATAATAAGACCCAATTTTTTAAGCTTTCATTAAAATTTTGTTGATTTAATTTGAATTAATTTTTATTAAAATATAATACTAAGAAGCAAAACATGTATAATAATATTAAAAAGGAACATAAGCTTCAGTACTTCTGTCTTTTACATGTGTTGCTATTGCCCTTTAATTACATACATTTTTTAAGTATAATATTTATACAAAATAAATATACAATACATATATAATTGCAAAAAAAGGAAATAAAATTAAATACCTTGTGCAGTTAAGTGTAAAATAAATTATACGGGTTGCTATTGCCTTTTAACGATATTAAGCTATCATTGCACGTAAGGCTTTATCGATTTGCAAACCTATGTTGCCTGGGCGATTTTCGGATCCGGAATGAAAATTTATTAAAAAAAAGGGGTCGATAGAGGTGCACTATACCCTATCACATCTTCAATTTTATGAATTTTTTCATTAGCAATTTTTTTAAACAAATTTTTGTATATAAACGTGCACAGCTAGAGCAAACCTGAAGCTAGAAATGAAATCCTCGTACCCAATTCAAACTAAAATCGGTCTCACATTATAAAAAATTTATTGTTAAAAATTCCTAAACAAAAAAAGTTACAAAATTCAAGATATAATCTTAACGTTGGTGCGTATGTATTTTTGATTATCACGTCTGAACCACTAAAGCTAACCACCTTATATTCACAAAATGTGTTCGTTTTGTCCTCCGAAATTTTTTTGTTTTTTTTTTAGGTCCCCGTAGATGGCGCTGTGGTCGATTTTCATCGGTTTATATATATATTTTTTTTAAACCGACCAAAGCGCCACCTAGGGGGATCTAAAAAACAACAAAATTCCGGGGAACAAAACGAACACATATTGTGAATATAAGGTAAATAGCTTCAATGGTTCAGACTTGATGGTCAAAAATACATACGATTTTTTTTTTTCAAAAGAGCAAAAAACCAAGGCATGCGCCTTATACAAACAACGTTGTGTCTTTGACTGAAAAGAAAAGGGATAGATTGTTAGAGGAAGAATTGATTGGAACCATACGTGAATTATCGATCAGGCGGAACAAACGTGAAAGACAATTTGAATTGCTTATAACCGAGGCTAGTGTTAAGCCTTAACCTCGGCAAGCATTTCCAGCCCTCAGTTGTTCCTGTCCTATAAATCCACATTTTCTACAATTTAGTTGTGGATTTTATGTTTCAGTAATTCTTAAATGTAGTAAAGAACAAAGAAAGCGAAAAGAACCATGCCGAAACACGGATTCGAACCGGGGACCTCTGAGTTGATAGTCTAGCGCACTTTTCACTAGACTAAAAAGGCCGACATTTGTGGTAGTACACAAGCATTTTTGTTAAATTTTTCGCCAAGTGTTATTTATGCGAAAAATATAAGAAGCATAGGCATTGGCTTAGCACGGATCAATTTGTTTTTAACGTTAATAACTGACCATTATTTCATTGATCTGTTTATCTGTGGGTCACACACAAAAATCCTGCAAAATACCGATAAGTAAGAAATAATGTATCGCTAGAAACAATAAAACATCCAAAGACCCTAAAAACTTGTATGATATCACCTTGAAATTTTACGCTAATTTATTTTCTTTGCCTTTTCTTTTTTTTTGGCAAACGAATGTTAGGGTCAAAGTCAGGTTTTATTGCGAACAAGCCGACTTACGGTTAATTGTTACAAATGTAGTTGTTGTTGTTATGTGTAATTGATGTAATATTCACAGTGTAAATGTAAGCACTTTATCGAATTTGGTTTTTCTTTTATATTCGCTCGCACTCATGCTTAAAAAACAAAATTTTACAAAATAAAAAAAAAGCAAAGCAAAAGTCTTTAACAATAACTTGAAGTGAGCGCTGACAAGAGCTGACTTTCAAGCTCCGAAGCCGTTACTATGCCGCGCACGTAGCCTTTGCGGCTCTTACGTTAACGTTACTTTTATTTTCATTCGATTTTAAGGTTTTTTCATTATTGTTACTGTTATCGACTGCACGGAATCGTCGAACGTTTTTGTCGTTGTTGTTTTTTTTTTTGTAAATTTAATGTTTGCCCACATACACTTAAATGTTAATCATCGATTCGCAATGACCATGCATGCATTCCCCGCAATGGACGCACTCGGTCAGCAGGTCTTGGACGCGTCGGGAGGTAGCTGTTTCTCTGCTGAGACCTTGATTATAGTTGCGCCAAAAACTTAAGTGAACAAAATGATGTATTTTGCTTGTAATGGCTTATAATTTAATTCAATTACCGCAGTAATTCATGAATGTGGGGTATTTTTTGCTTTCACACAGCGATATTTTTTTTTCAAGTGATTTCTGGAAATGCCCAGCAACATTTAAAAAAAAAAAGTTTAAGTGGAGTCTTTAATATTTGAATTTAAATTTTGATTGAGATTTTATCGAAGATGGAAACAACTGCAATTCTGCCGACAATAATGCGGCCACATAATCAACTAATTGCTTATGTTATGTAATTATGAAACGACTTAAAACGACGAGTGCGAAAAACAAGAAATATGAAAGACTAGAAATCGCCAGTGGTCGAAATTCGACCTTTTCACAGTGACCTTCGATCTACAATGTGATATGAAATCGCTTTGAGCTCAGATATGAAATCGCTCAGATGGGCGTAGAAAACGGTTAAAAACGAATTTATTTCGATTTTCAGTTTGCCGCTCAGTGCTAATCAACGACTTTTCCTAAAAAAATACCATGTACTGCGAAAAGCTACAGTTTTCGAGACAAGGCAATAATTTTGATGTCATAATTTTGGAAAATTTTTTAAAACATTATTCGTGAGAAATATTACTAAAGAAAATCTTTTGTATACCGTTATTTTTCTGAACCAATGACTTTTCATACAAAAATACATTAGAAAAGCTACAGTTTTCGAGATATCGTCATAGTTTTGATGTGGAAATTACGGGAATTTTTCAAAATTTACTGTTTGTAAGAAATTTCACAATCCCAATATATATTCGCACATGTTACATACAAAAATGCTTATTATAGGGTCTCCGTAAGTGAGAGCGAGGAATGTCTGCCATATTTTTTATATATCTCAGCAATGTCTAAAATTTTTTCTTACTCCGTGTTCTTGCATCTCTTATAGCTTAACTTTATTTTAAGAAATTCTGTTTTGAATGCTCATATTTCAGGTCAAAGGTCACAAAAAGTTTTTGGTGCAATACTTCTCCCTACTCTTATTAATTTGAAAGAAAAATTATTCAAATCGTTTGAGAAACACGGGAGAAAATGGTACCGAACTGTTTTTCCTACGCCTACACAGAAAAAAACAAATTTAATGAACAGCGTACGTTAAAATTAATTCATTGATTTTAATGAACAAATCATTGAATTTTAATGAATTGCTCATAGTTTTTAACGTACTGTTCATTGAAATCAATGAAATTATATTCATTAAAAATGTCTAAATAAATATCAATGATTTGTTTTCATTATTTTAATGGACTTTTCATTGATATCAATGAAAAGTACATTGATTCCAGTTGTAAATCAAATTTTAACGAACCGTACATTGATTTTTAATGAATAGTTCATTGAATTCAATGTTAAGGTCATTAAATGAAATGTATAGTTCATTAAATTTAATGTACAGTTCATTGAATTTAATGTATAGTTCATTGAATTTAATGTATAGTTCATTGAATTCAATGTATTTTTCATTGATTTCAATGTATAGTTCATTAAATTCAATGTATAGTTCACTGAATTCAATGTATAGTTCATTAAATGCAATGCATAGTTCATTAAATTCAATGTATATTAATTTATTCCCTTCCCAATTTTGTTTGAAGAGAAACGCGAAGTCGTGAAGACGTGTGGCAATTGTGTGTGTAAATTTTAGATAAAAGGTGATAACAAATTAAATTAAAAGTGAAAAAAATGTTGTGCTTTGAATGTAAAAGAAAATTTAAATCTGTTAAATTACTATTAGTTCATATCAGGGACCGAAAATAACTGTTATTTTAAAATTTTCAGATGAAAAAGGCATAACGAAAAAGGAGCCGGAAGACTTTTTTAAATATACCATTATTATCGTAATGGCATCAGCTTTGCGAATATTAAATGCCTTTTAAATGTTTGGCTGTTACTATAAAAATTTAAATTAACTGTTATTTTGTGCCTTTTATTTTTTCGGTCAAAAATATCAGGCAATTTGTATTTTTTCAAAGGCCGAATAAAAAACTTTAAAAACTAAAAAGTTTTATTTCTCAAAATGTGCGCGTTGATGAGACGATTAAAATTGCATAAAACTTTTCTTTGAGGTTCAAGTGGCCTTTAAAAAATTCAAATTGCCTGATATTTCTGACCAAAAAAATAAAAGTCAAAAGCAACAGTTATTTTTGCCCGAAAAAATAAAAGGCATTAAATAACTAGTATTTTTGTCGGAAAAAAATACAAGTTAAATAAAAACTGTTAATATCTGACTTTTTTGATAAAAACCATAACCGGTACGGTCCCTGGTTCATATAAAAAAAAAATCATATCATATCTGCTTATAGTGTTTACCGCTGTTGCAATGAAATTTGCAATCTAGTATTTAGTAATTTTTCAGCCTTTAAAAAGCATTTACGTGTTGTGCATAGTCTTGATACAAAAAAAAAAAAAAATTGTTAATTACTAATTGTAATCGCAATTTAACAGCTGTGATATAATTGAACGAAAAAAGATCTCATTAAATTAAAAATAAATATATTATATTCATTTATAATATCTTCTAGATTGATAAAGATTTCTCCGTCGCTTTCGGAAATATACCTGGCATTTTAAGTGACTGCTGCCATCATTTTCAAAAAATGTTTCAATTTTTAAAGGATGAAAACTACATAAAAGATAAAGCCTTACGGGCAAGTTGGAAGAAATTTAAGATTTCACTCATTACAGTGGTAAGCTTAATTTTTCTTGAGGGTAAATAAATAAATAGTTATTTTTTTCAATTAATATCTTTCCAGACAGTACTGCTATGAAACTTCTTTGGAGCCTTCATGGGTATTGGATGCCCACTCAAAAAGTATGCAGTAAAGACATCTTTGGAAGAAAAAATTTCCTAAAGCATACAATTACCAGTTCCCAAGAGGCATTCGTTTTTGTTGGAAGCAGCATCCAGGGAGTCGAGGAGCATATTAAGTTTTTAAAAACTAAAGGCGAAAATACTCAACCATTAATCCTTGCTGTTGGAGAGAAGAACTTCTCCTCATTCCAACAATTTTATGTGTTCATGGATACTTTGATAACTTTCATACTTTGAATTCAATGAACTATACATTGAATTCAATGAACCTTACATTGAATTCAATGAACTTTTCATTAAATTTAATGAAAAAATTATTAATTTTGGCATTTTTTAATGAACGTGTTCCTTGAATTCAATGAAGTGTACATTGATATTCAAGGAACCATTCATTGTAAATTACTAAGTTTAATGAACTATTCATTAAAGTATGAAGAAAATTTATTGAAATCCATGACCACAGTTCATTGGACCAAAATCAATGAATAATTCATTGAAATTAATGCACCTTTTCATTAATGTAATGTACCTTTTTGGTTCAGTGTATGTTAAAAGAATGCCTTCTGGGTATGAAAGTGGAAGGGCCGGAATTCAAGACTTTCATTTCCACTTTAGCTTCTTTTGGAAGCTTTTTTTTTGCTGGGTAGTGGCGCTTTTATTGCACGTAATCCACTAAGGATTGCAGTAGTTAAAACATTGATAATGCACCTAAAATATCTAGAAAAACATCTAGTACGAATTCTTTGTTGTGGAGGCCTGAATATCTTTGGTTACTAGTGAGTGCTGTGACGTTTCAACCGATTTCCCTTTCGTGTATGCGTATTGGTTGGTTGATAATTGGATTTTATCATTCCTTAGGTGCAAGTCAATCAGTTTCTCGAGTCAATCTGCCTGTAGTCCTTCGCGGCGGCGTGAAAAGCTTTAATGCCGTTCCAGGCAAACTTTTAAAAAGCCGCCCTAAAATTTTTGTTTCTAATATCTGTGGTCACAAGGAATCATGACTAAACTCAAAATATCGTAAAAATGCGATATGGAATTAACTTTATTGCCAATTTGAATAAGTATACAGATATCCATTTTTTGCCCAGAATTGATCATCACTTATGTCTTCACATATTTTGTTTGTAACGGTTTATATATTGCAAAAACTCGGTCGTAGTTCGTGCAATTAAAATATTGTTTTTAACGATACTTTGAGTTTAGTCATAAAATTCAATTTTTGTGTTCAACACAGATGCATAGAATAGACTACATGCCATTTAGAATTAATAAAGAAAATAGTTTGTAATTAAGAAATATGAAAAAAGTCTGTAGCAAATGTGGTTAGAAATTATAAAAAGGAATCTTTTTTTGAAAATTGAAAATTGAACTATTTGAATTTAGTTGGTTACTTTTTGTTGTTTAGTTGAATGTAACTTGTCACGCTTTAGCTTCAGCAAATTTTCTGATGACGTCTTCTCGTGGAATGCAATTCAACAACCCGACTCAATTGATATCATTGCTAAGTTGTGAAGTCATTCCTGTCCCATTGTAGTGCGTAAATAATTTTTGATAAATTAAAGTTTCGAGAAACTACTTTCGACTGAGGCTATTGTCACTGACAACGTCAAAAAAATCTTCAAAGCTCTAAGTTTGGATAAACTGGCACAAGACCAAATTTGTGGATTTTATTTATTAAGAAAACCTAACGGTGTTTTCACCCCATTGTCTTGAAGTAATGATTGGAGTGTTTTGATTTCATCAAATAAATGAGTTGCGCTTAAGTCTTTGTTGAAATATTGTTCAAATAAATACTTTTGGGTTCAGCAAATTGTTGTAATACAGCCCAGCGTTTCGGTGATTCTGAGAAAAATACAAAACATTTGTATACTGTTTCAAAGAATTTAAAGGCTTGGTTGTCGGCCAATTTAGCAGTATCATTCACCATAAAATTTAGTTTGTGACATGAGCTCCTGCTCATATAAAAATAGAGCTCGCGAGTTCAATTCCAGAATACGGTTTTGTAATCCTTTAATCTTTCCGGCCATGTTGGTGCCATTGTCATATCCTTGCCCACGAATATTCTGAATATCTGAATTTATATTTTTTAATTCAGAAATAATAGCATTTGTAATTCCTTCTCCCGCTAATTCCATACATGGTACATAAGACAAAAAACGTTCATTGATTTTATATTTGTTTTCATCAGGACATAATGTCACGTAACGAAGAATAATGGACATTTGATCAATGTGCGATAAATTTGAAGTACAGTCAACCATTTGCCGCCATTTAAAATGTGCCGCCTTAGGCATTTGCCTCGTAAGCCTCGTGCTTTGCACGGCACCAGCCCTTCGGATACTGATGGCTGCTCTGACCTGCTTTCGGTAGGAATTC
The DNA here is from genome assembly GCA_963920525.1 of Dichetophora obliterata. Lineage (NCBI taxonomy): Eukaryota > Metazoa > Arthropoda > Insecta > Diptera > Sciomyzidae > Dichetophora > Dichetophora obliterata. Next base: position 303,313,318 of record OY986435.1, on the reverse strand, counting down.
AACCCTTGGAATTGTTCAGGAGAACTATTAGGGCTTAAAAGAATCTATTCGTAGCCATATTAGAACACAGGTGTAAGATTTATTCTTGCTGTCAATTATTTGTATTTCTTTGTTCAATGTTTTTTACTGTTATGTTCAATAATTTGTATAGCCTGATTTAATTTCATACATACAGTAAGGGCATTAATTTGTTTACTTTTTAACATTAACTTTAAAAAAAAAAACAATCGGAAACATATGGGTACGGAACAGTTGCATAGCTAGGGGATCAAGGGATGTATCCCCCTTTGCCTATGAAATGAAACTATTTTAAAATTTTGAAAAAATGCAATTAAATCTTGAACATAAATTGTTGGAAAAAAATATTTTGCTTGCCTGCACTTTTAAAATTTTTTTTTCAACAAATTTTACATAAATAAAAACATCACTGTTACCTTGTAATGTAAGTAAATAACAGTAAAAGCTCCCATAGATGGATGCTTTAAAAAGCGGACATGTCCTATAAGCAGACACATTCGTGGGAACGAACAATTTTTGACTTTTCTTCCATCGAAAATGCTCGCTCATACACGGACTTTACGATAAACGGACGCGGACACACAAATATGTTTATTTATGAAAAAAATCTACTGTAAGCAAACGCAAAGCTCTTATAAGCGGACAATTTTATCTTTATCTTATTACAAAATTTTTAGGAATATAAGGCGGAAATATTTTGGATTTGAGTCGCTTTCATACTCCCGATTTATTAATTTTTTAAGTGGAGCAAGTTGGATGGTCTTGAAACACGCACAACGTTATAAATTTGTAAATAAATTGTAATTGCATTGTAAATAAATTTAATATTTAGTTATATTTTATATTTTAATATATTTAAAAGTAATATCTTCAATCAACGAGTATATGGGCTATAGTACTAAATACTTTATTTTTTGCATTTTATTAATACTTAAAATATGTATAAGATAAACTATGCTATAAATTTTAAGAATATATATATATATATATATATATATGTAGACACCACGAAATAGCCCCCAATTTAAATTAGCCCTAATAAAATAAGTCCCAACGAAAATAAAAAAAAGCCCGAAAGGAAAAAAAATTACAAAATGCCCATTAAAGAAATGCAATGAAATTACATCCAAATTTAAAATGAAATAACAACTTACGAAAAAAATTAAATAAGCCAAAATGTAATATCCCCACGAAAAAAATTAAATAAACCCCATACAAAAAAATCTTAACCCAAAATGAAATGACCCCCAAAATTAATAGAATAACCCCTAATGTATAGTCTTTACTGGGGTGGGTCAAAAAATCAATTTTTTTTTTAAAAGTGACATGAAAAAATGAGTTGCTAGACACCCTTAATTTTAATTTTAATAGGAAGATGCTCCGCATTGCAGTTTTTTTCTCAGTCCAATAGAAAAAATACATACCTACTCTTTAAATGATTGTGCAGAAAAATGTTTTCCAAAAATTTTGTGGGAAATTTAATGCTCTACAAAAAAATATCCCATATTTTTTCCGAAAACCTCACCATGAAGATTTTGAAGATTTAGGTTTGATTATTTTAAGACATATTTAATTTTTGTTTATGAATTTTATAGCTCGACAATAAATGACTATTATAAAATTTTTGTATAACTAATTGGACATTTTTTTTCTAAAACTGAAACATATCATAATATATTTATAATGAAAACTTTGCTTTTTTTATTAATAAATAATTAACTGACCGATAAATAATGTACAATTTATTTTTTTAAATGTAGACAAAGATACTTACTCATAAAAAAACTTGAAAAATATTTTCAAGTTTCTCAGTTGATAAGAACTAAAATTCTAGTAAATTATCTCAAAACTTATAAATTAAATTGAAATTTTCGTTTATTTAATCAAAAACTC